>JAECXB010002310.1:13620000-16020000 GCA_018151435.1 Zaprionus africanus
TTGGCCACAGACAGCAGAAGCAGAGATAGGCAGAGAGAGAGTGGCAGAGAGAGAGGGAGAGGCAGAGAGAGTGTAGGAGAGAGGCAGAGTGGCAGAGAAAAATGCCAGTCAGCGCGTACACAAACGAAAAATGAATGAAGGAAAATACAAAGCTAAAGAAAACTGAAGGAAAACTGCTGAGCAAAAGATGTTCCAACTGTGGGGAGCAAAAACGCCGCAGAAATTGCGCACGATTACAGGGCAAAAGCCCTGACAAACTCCCAACCCTCCTTCCCCTTCTCCCCATCCGATCCACACTCAACTGGGGGAACTGCCCGCTCAAACCGCTCGCACCTTATCCGAGCGGAAAAGAATTATTACGTTGAGTTTTCTTCTTCGTCTTTTTTCTGCTTTTCTTGCTCGCAGTGGAAAAAAGAAATCTTGTTTTTTTGATAGCACCAGGGAGCATGCAGGGCAGGGAAAGAGAGGAAAGAGGGGGGAGGTGGGAGGCGGGAGCAGCGCCGTAAGGAGTAGCCGGGACACGGCTGTGTCGCCGTCTCACGTGCACATGACAGTGGAGTAAACAATTTCATTTCGCGCGGCCAGCTCAGCAGGACCCAAAGATAACTGCTACAAACGAGGCACAAGATGCTGCCAGCAGCAACAACAACTACAACAAGAACAACAACAAGAACAATGACAACAGGAGCCAGGGCACTTGAGCTCCTTCTTCTTGCTTCTATTTTGCCTGGGTCCAGCGACAACCACCACAAAAAGCATAAGAAGTTGCGTAAATATATTGTCCTGTCGCTATTTGAAGTGGTTGGGGGGTTGGGCGGGGGTAAGCAGGACACTATGCAGCCCTGGCGCGGACGAGGCAGTTAGTCGAGCGTGCCCGACGGCTTTTAATGCGTGCGTCTATAAATTTTGCACGCCTTTTGTGGCCGTGCGCCAGGGCAAGGGGCGGCCAGTGGGCGTTGCACGTGGCATGGCCAGTTTTTTTTTTTTTTTTGTTTTTTGGGAACTGTCAAATTGTTACTGCCTCTGCTCCTTTGGGGGTAGTACACGAACGCGAACGCGTATTGCCATAGGAGTTATTAATGTCTTTTATTCTGCTCGTTTTCATAATACTAACTGCATATTTTACAGTCCAAAATCGGTTTAACTTGCCTCAATTTGTCTGTACTCCAGACTCAGCATTGTCATCTGCTTCCAGCTCTTGATCAGTTGAAGAGTCTTCCTCTTCTGTCTCTTCTTTTACTGCTGCTTCGCCTTCTGCTTCTCCATTCTGCTGCTGCTGTTGCTGCCCATTTGAAAAGCACGCCTTCAGCTTCAGTATGTCCAGAAACTCGCGCCATTCCCTGTACTTGGCCTCCGAGTAACCCGTCTGCTTGCCCGACTCCTTCTCGATGTCCTCTGCCCGTTGCACACAGAAGCCAAGCAGCAAGTTTCGGCGTGTGATGTGCAGCATGTAGAAGGGAGTTCCCTTGCTGGGGTACGACTGGATTAGAACTTCACTTGACCTCTGCTGGATACTCTGCTCTGTAGGTTTACCCTCGACCTTCTCTGGTTTACTCTCCACCTTCCCTGGTTTACTCTCCACTTTCCCTGGCTTACTCTCCACCTTCCCTGGTTTACTCTCCACCTTCTCTGGTTTACTTGAACTATTCGATGGCTTCACCTGCTCCGTTTCATATTCCTGAATTATGCGCTCAAAGTCCCAAATGCTAAGCTGGCAATCCTGGCCGCCGGCCACGAAAAGTTTGTTGTCCATGGCAAACTGTAGGCAATTCACGGCTTCCGTGTGATGCGAGAGAGCCCGCACCAGCTGGTCCTTCTCGGTGTCCCAGACCACAATGTATTTGTCATCGGCACCAGAGACCAAGTAGCGGCCGCAGATGGAGTAGGCCAGCGTGTTCACGGGCTCTCTGTGGCCACTGAAGACGCGCACCTGGACGGCCTTGACGATGTCCCACATGCGCACCGTGCAGTCGCCCGAGCCGGTGGCCAAGTAGTGCCTGTTGGGATGGAAGATGCAGCAGATCACCTCGGCCAAGTGGCCGACTAGAATGCACAATGACTTCTTGTTGTCCTGCACCCAGACACGCGCAGTGCGATCATCCGAGACGGTGGCAAAGTAGTAGCCAAGCGGGGCATAGCAGACGCCATAGACGGCCGCGGCGTGGCCGGGATAGATGACCACACAGCTCCAGGAGAGCAGACACCAGCAGCGCACGGTGCGGTCATGAGCACAGCTGAGCAAGAAACGATCGTGGGGAGCAAAGTTGCAGCCGTAGACGGGGCCCTGGTGGCCGACAAGAGTGCGCCTCATCTTCTTCTTGCTGGCATCCAGCATGCTCTCATCTATGCCCGACATGCCGGTGTCCAGGTTCTTGAGGTAATCAGCTGGCTTGATGTGCACCAGCTTGGACGAGGTCAGCGAGTAGACGTGAATGGTGGAGCAGTTAGTGCCGATGCTCAGCATGGTCAGATTGTTGGAGAAGGCGGCACAGATCACCGTCTCGACGTGCTCAATGGCCGTATACAGATAGGCCGATGGAAGATTCTCTCGGTTCAGGGGAACACGGCGCTCTTCGTCCTCCTTGATCTGTTCCAAGTCCCAACGCTTCGGGGTTGGTGTAAAGAGGCGAGTGCAAGTGGGCAGATTGACATTCCTAGTCGGCGAAGGTTTGAAGTTCTTGAAGCGCTTGCGACGAGAAGGCGGACTGTTCTCCTTCTTCTCCTTGAGTGACTCGGGATTAGCCCAGAAGATCTTCTCGGGCGTGGGAGATCCAATTACAGCGTGCTGTCGAGGCTCCGTTATTTTGTTGTCGGACACCAGATCAAAGTGCCTTGCAAATGTCTGCTGCACGGTACGAGACCAGGACTTCATGTGGATCACCAGCACGCGATAGGTATCGGCATACATCGTAATCCCCAAATGTTCGTTGTCATCAGCAAGCAATCTTCTGGCCTTCTTGGGCAAGTTTGCACCCGATTGCAGCCCAATGAGCTTCTCTATGCGCGCCATATAGGAATGATCCAAGTAGCGCTGTGAGTTCTCTACAAAAGTCTTTCCCTTTCGATACTTTCCATTGTAGATCATGCGAAGGTATCCAATGGCCATAATGGGGAAGAGCAGGTTGTGCAGTTCGTACTTATGGCGATTGGGAACCTTCCCGGCTAGCTTGCGTATCTCGTTGAACATCACTTCGTAATCGCTGAGCGCAACCACGAAGGAAGGCGCTGCGTTGGGCCTTATTTCCTCCTCATCGTCCTCAGAATTGATCTTCTCCTCCTCGTAGGTACTTTCATCCTCAAAGAAGTCTTTGCCACTGTTTGACTCCGTTTTCTGTGCCTTCGGCTTGCGTTGCCAATTCGAATCATCGCTGTCGGATTCCTTGACAATGACAGTGGGGAAAACTATATCTGCAGCCGTTGCGGGCTTTTGTTCCTTGTCTGTTGATTTTTGTGGCGTTTTTATGGGAAAATTTGTCATTTTCTTTTCGAATTTTGTCTTCTTTTCGATCACAGTGGAAGATAAGCCTTCAACTTTCTCTTCATTTACAGAGTTATTAGGTTTATTTGCACCTGGAGTCATCATTTGCATTGCCTTTGCTATAAAGTAGAGCGGTTCTCTAACTTGGCTGTAGTGAGAAAAATTTTGATTTGTAAAAACGCTTAAAAACCGTCTTTATTAGTGCCCACTCACCCCTCAGAGGTCAAATGTTTCTCATTACTTTGCATAGTCACTTTCTCATCTTGGTTACCTTCTGTTGGTTTGTTATTAATCGATTTTTTCAGACTTTTACTGATTGAGTTAAGATCTACATCAAAACCTAGAAGAATCAATTAATTTTATAATTATTTATAAAGTTTGCTGCACTTACCCTCAACTTTCATGGTTGGCGAATGACTTGACATAGTGCCTTCGGAATGCCCAAAAGAAATGGATGAAAACGAATCTGATCCAAGGTCTGAATTAAATGCTCTTTTGGAGTCAGAAGTTTTTTTTGTCTCTTTTTCGTGTTCTTTTGATACTAATAATTTATCTGATTCCCTACTCTGTAAGTTATCTACTTGCTTAATTCCTCCAATTGCTTCAGATTCTCCAGAGAGCGCAGTACGCGGTTTATTTATTATGTGATTGCAGGATTCTTTATTCGATTCTCCTGACTTGTTTTGTACTTCCTTGCTACATAATGTCTCATTTAATGCTTCCTTGCTAGTTGTCGTCGATTCTTTACTTTCTTCTACATTTTCAGAATGCGCAATTGTTGATTCTTCCACTGTGTTTTCCTTCTTATTTTCTAGTACGGAATTCTCATCTGTCTTCAAATCTTCAACAAATTGTTGTGCTTCACCTGCTTTATATTTTATTTTTGCTTCGCCAACTTCTTCTGAGGTTTCGATTTTCAATTGCTCGTTATTGTCAATATTTCCAACATCTTCTTCTTTATTGCCTTCTTCTTCAGATTCTGGTGCAGATTCTGATGAAAATTTTGCACTTTCAGATTCTTCGTCTTCAGCTTCTTCCTCTGCAAGCGATTCTGGTTCTGATTCTTGTTCGCTTTCGGCTTCTTCATTTGCTGATTCTTCTTCTTCAACTTCCTCCTCCTCCACGTCCTCCTCCGACTGTGAAGTGGCTTCCTCAGCGTCTTCCACATCTTCATCAGCTTCATCCTCTTCAGATTGTGCAGATTGCTCTTCTTCAACTTCTTCCTCAGATTGTGATGTGGCTTCCTCACAGTCGTCATTTGTAGAATTATCTTCATATTCCAGTTCATCACCTTCTTCATCACATTCTTCATCACATTCTTCATCACCTTCTTCATCACATTCTTCATCACCTTCTTCATCACCTTCTTCATCAACTTCTTCATCAACTACTTCTTCCTCATAGTCTTCTCCTGTAGTTTCATATTGATCAACATTTTCATTGGCTGCATATGCAAGATTATCGGCACCTTCATATTGTGCAAGTTCTTCTCCTGCTTGATATCCTTCCTCATGTTGCGGTATAGGCTCTTCTCCTTCTTGATACTCTCTCTCATATTCCTCTCGCGCAGATTCATATTCAAAATTTTCATTGGCTGCATATCCAAGTTCGTAACCACCTTCATATTGTGCAACTCCTTTTCCTCCTTGATATCCTACCTCATATTGGGGCATAGGTTCCCCTCCTTCTTGATACTCTCTCGCATATTTTTCTCGCGCATATTGATATTCATCTGAGTTTTCATTAGCTCCATATCCAAGTTTGTAACCACCTTCATATTGTGCACCTTCGTCTCCTTCTTGGTATCCTTCCTCATATTGAGGTATAGGTTCCCCTCGTTCTTGATATTCCCTTTCATATTGTTCTCGCGCATATTGATATTCATCTGTGTTTTCATTAGGTCCATATCCAAGTTGATAGCCCCCTTCGTACTGTGCACCTTCGTACTGTGCACCTTCGTACTGTGCACCTTCGTATTGTGCACCTTCGTACTGTGCACCTTCGTACTGAGGACCTTCGTACTGTGCACCTTCTTCTCCTCCTTGATATCCTTCCTCATATTGGGGTAAAGGTTCTCTTCGTTCTTGATATTTCCCCTCATATTCTTCTCGTGCATATCCATATTCATCTGTGTTTGCATTAGCTCCATATCCAAGTTCGTAACCACCTTCATAGTGGCCATCTGCGTCTCCTTCTTGATACTCATGCTCATATTGGGGCGTGGCTTCCTCATAGACTTCTATATTACCATCACATTCTTCTTGCGCATATTCTGATATGGGTTCGCCGTTGCCCTTTACGGTTTCTTCCTCATTATATTGTGTAGTGTTGTTTTGATTTACATATCCCGCTTCCCATTCTTCTCTTGTTGAATGATTATGCATTTCAGATTCTTCACCAGGTACCGAATCCTCCATTGCACTAGGTCCAGAAAATAATAAATTTCCTTTATAGTTATCAGGAATTTCCGGAGTCTTGAGCTCTCTATTCTCTACAAATTCGGGTACCTCCAATTGTTCATCAGTTTCTGCAAAATCTAATGAAAGTTCTGCAAATCCAATTATCGCTGCTGTTTCTACTTCTGATGCGTTTGTATGTTCATTTTCTTGGCTTAGGTTTTCTGCTGTTGTTTCTGAATTGGAATGAGTTGTAATAAGTTCTTTTTCCTTATCAACAGAAAGATCTACATGAGTAGCATTATCTTCTAATGAATCTGATTTGGTTAATTCAATTTTCTCAAAATTTGTCTGCAGTGCCTCAATACTTGGAGATCGAACTATTTTGTCTGGGTTTTCCGGAACCTCAATATTTGTCTGTAATGCCTCAATACTTGGAGACCGAGCTATTTTGTCTGGGTTTACCTGAACCTTATCTACCAATTCCGGATTAGTTATATTATTGTCATGTTCTGGTTTTGTTTCTAACGAGGATGAACCTTCCAATTCAGTTGTTTTAACAGAGTCATCTGGAATCCCATCAGGAACTTTTCTGCGTTTAGCGTTTGTGCTTGGGCTCTCCTGTTTCAGAGAAGTTGAACTTGCAGCAAAATTGGGCGACTGCTGTCAAAACCAGTTTGCAGATATCAGTATTATTCTTTACGTTATGTAAGAATATGCTTAACTTACATTTTCATTAGTTGCCAATTCGTCTTCATTGCCCACCCTCTCAGCCTCCGATTCATCAGTGACTTCAACTGGTCGTTTTAATGATTTTTTACTTGATTTCTTACGAGCCTTCATTTTCAACTTCAGCCTTTCGCTTCAGACTTTTCAGCAAATGACGCTGTCAGTGGTAGTGAAGTGCCTTTGCTCAATATCAAATCAAAGCTGACACTTGATAAGTCATTGTCAATATAATCAAAACCGCGTGACTTCATTTTTGATGCAAGTTCAAACTATCTAAGATTTATTTTTAAAATTTTAAAGAAAACTCGTTTTGAAACGCATTTCCTGCACATTAAGCAAGGGCATCGCATCGCTGATCGGAAACAAAAACTCGTGTCTGGAAATGGACACAAAAAACTCCTGGAGGAGGGTGCAGATTGCACAGGGTATATCGCGGTCGTCAGGTAAGAAAAAAATTAATTTGCATACCCAATATTCGACGCGACTGTGCTGGGTTTCCCTTTCCCTATCCCTTCTGTGCCTATATTTTTGTTACTTGTTTCCATTTTTTTTAAGTTGAACCGCTGGCAATATGTTTGGTAAAATACGCCACAAAAAATACCAGAAAAAAACAACAGTATTTTCATTCGGGTTGTCGACTAAGCAGTACACTATAATTCCATTCCTCTGCACTACAATCCCTGCCAGGCACCTCAGCTAACTGACTCTTCCCGTAAGGGCATTCAATTCCATTGGGTGCGCTGGCAACCCGCAGAAGAAGCAATTGTGACTGCGTTGCCAGTGCACTGTGAATGGGTTTGCAGCCTGCATATTGTTTTATAATTTCCCTCTGATTTATTGCAATGAAATATTGCGGCTGTGAAAAATGTGAAAATCTGAAAATATGAAAAATGTAGTCGAGCAGGAAGTGCATTCTATGAATGTAGATACGAATCGAATGTCCAACTGGCATGTGTCAGTCGGACAGCTTCAAGGCTCTGCACATGGTGAATGTGTTTGTGCCCCACAATCATCTGTCTGTCATAATTCAAGGGCTATCATTAGACGCAAACAATTACAAACAAAGGCCTCATTATTTGCAACACCAACAACGGCAACCACAACAACAACAAATGCACTTGAAATGCGATGCAGCCATAAATAAATCACATCGCATCGCATTGAATCGCTGTGCCGCGCATCGCATTGAGTTGATGCAACTGCAAAATAATCCATTGTAAAGTGTCGAAAAAGTGCAATTGAAATGCAAATCAATGCAAATCGATACTTGAATCATCATCAGCAGCAGCAACAGCAACACAGAGTGAATGAATGAATGATTCATAGCTCGCACGCGAGCCACATTCAAATGCAAATCGCAAATGCCAAATGCGAAATGCAAATTGCAAAAATTTGCAACCAATGCGATTTCGGGTGGGTCATTCAGCAGCCGGAGGCGGGCACACTCAGTCAGAGGTTACCCGCTGATCTGCGAACAATCAAATCAAAATAAAATGCAACACAAAGAGAGGTGAAGCGAGGAAAAACAAACAGAACACACGCAGCGAAGGTGAAAGTGAAAGTCGCACACTTCCGCTTAACTGTTGCTAATTTGATTAGAGAAGTTGCAACCTCTCTGCGAGCTCCTCTGGGAAGGGGGTAGAAACTGCCAAAGCAGCGTAAAAATTTGCTGGCGCCAATTTAGTTCGTTGTGGGCTGCCAACTTATGCAAATTCTGCGTTGTGATTTATGTGGCCTGCCCAGCTGCCTGGCCTGCCTGGTTGCCTGTTTGCCTGCAAAGTTTGCTCCTCGGGGATAACTAGACAGCAACGAGAATCATAAAGAAGAGGGAAGAGAGACGGGAGGAGTTGCTGTAAATTGAATTTAAGATTTCCATAGCCGGTTTCACACGCGTTGCGCTTTTGTGCCGTCGCCGTTAGGTTTTCATATTAATTTCAGAAATTTCAATTCCAACTCAATCAAATGCCTGTCATAAGACTCGAGCCTTCTTCTTTGTCTGGCCTGTGCTTTACCCCTTCTGTTCCTTCATTGTTCCTGCCTGTTCGCATCCTGAACTTGTGCCCAGACATTGCCATGCTAATTGCTCTGGCCATGAGAAGGTCGCGTCGCTGAGAAGATCGAGTGTGAGAGTTTCCGGCAGTCAGGTAGGATTGTCGCCGCATCAACGCTTTGTGTTGCTTTAGTTTGGTCTTTAATGTGCTTGCGTGCGGTTCTACGCGAGAGTGAAATTATATAAGATAATATGCAGATAATCTATACATAAATACAGAGATATTAAGTGCATTCAAAGCTTATTAATTAAACTAATCAACAGCCTCAGCAAACTCAATTCAACATGCGAGAAATGAAATAAAGCAAATCGTCTTTGTCGCCTGCAGAGAACGATTGCTGCCACGCCCACGCCTCCCTTTGCACCCGCACAAAGAACAACAAAAAACAGAACATTAACACGGCCTCCGACGCAATTTAACACCAATTACAATATCCGTTACATCTAATTATTGTTAGCGCGCCCACAAGGAAGCCACTTTCCCAGGGTCTAAATTAAAGGAAAACATGGGAGAATAAGAAAAAGAGAAACACACAAGGAAGCCGCAAAAGACAAACCAAACAGCTAAAGGTGCCACAGAGGCAGATTGGTCGCCATTTGTGGTTGTCAGGACATTAACAATGGCAACTACAGCCACAACAACAACTCGAAATGGCGCTCATAAAACAACAGAGCAGAGAAGGAACCCGGAATCGCCATGAAATATGACGATGATGGAACCCGCATGCGAGGGGATGTGGACCACAGATGGGCGGTCCGAGTAGTTGGGCGTTGTGCGTCTAAAACATTTCTTAATTTCCAACAATTTACACTGAAAGCTTTCAGCGCTCAAATGACGCACAGCACGAGGCGTCTGCCTGGCCCTGGCTCTGGCTCTGGTCCTGGCCAAGGCGACGATGATCTAACGCCATTATTCCGCTGCCAAACGACAGGCAGTTGTTAATGGGGCTTACCACTTAAGCGCGACGGCATAAAATAAACACGCAGCCACGGTCCGCTTCCTGCACCGCCCCCCACCCGTTACTCCTCCTCTCCTTCGTTCGTTCGTCACGGATGTCCTGGCAAATTAATTAACATGGCGCGCGTTCGCCTGCAGCTTTTCCTCAGCCTGACTGGATATTTTCTTTTTCATTTTCTTGTCTTTTGGCGGTTTTTCTGCTGCTGCTGCTGCTCTGTTTAATTGTGTGCTCGTCCTGTTTGTCTTCTACTGCGCGGGGGGCCTTGGCCAGCGGCAGTTTAACAACTAAGCAACGTTTAAAGTTGCCTTCAAGTTGAATTTTTGGGGCGCGGTTTGCTCGGGTTTCTTTGATTGCCGTGTGTCATCCACAGGACATTGAACATACGCGGCACGTCTCTACATCCGTTTGACACCTTTGTGCCCCGTGGCCAGGAAATGAGCTGCCCCGTACGTGACTGGTTTCGGCAAGGCCTTACTCGCACTCTCTCTCCCCCTCTCTCTCTCTTTTCTTTGATTGTTTGGTGCAAAGTTTTGGCAACATTTGCCAAGAAAGTGTGCGTTGCAAGGAGTTATCTGACTTTAAGTTGTGCTGCTTAAAATTCCAAATTTGTGCACTCGCTCAATTTCCTTGAGTCCACAAAGTAATTACCTCGCCAGCAGCAAAAGATTTGGCATAAATTTGTTTGGCAAACCGTCGGACAGTCGGACAGCGACGGACAAGTCCGGCCGGAATAATTAGTGGCCCATTGATGCTGCCTACGTGCCAAGCACAACGCCTTGCGGCAAGGACAAGCCCTGAAGAGCCAAGCAAGGCGGCGCTTTGGCGCGCGTCCTGTCATAATTGCAATTAAAATGTGCGCGTGAAGTGCAAACACTTTGGGGCGCCGCCACGGAGGCAGGCAGGCAAAAAAGAAAAGTAAACACAAAGATTGTGCAAATTAAAATATAATTAGAGATAAACAAGCCGAAACAAGTGGAAAAGAAGTCGAAACAAGTCCGCAACAAGCGCTGGCAATTAGCAGAGCCTTAGCTCTGGTCGGGCCATAGACAGTGGCGCCCCCTGTTGGCCAGCGGCAGCGCAATGACTGCGACGCACACGCACTTTCCAATGGAAGTGTGCGCCTGGAAGCGAACTGACTACCCCTGCTCCGCAACCACCACCAACACTGCGTGTGCGAGCGAACCAACAAACTGCGAGTGAGTGAGAGAGAGCGAGAGAGAGGAGAGGTTGCTGCCGCTGTCGACTGCGCTGCTACCTGGCAACTAACGAGGCAGTAATATTGTGAGGCAGCTAATGCTGCCTCAAAGGCCTACGCTGAACTTGTGCCTCGACGTCGCGACGTCGCCCTGGCTACTTTAAGCCCGCGTCGTCATCGCCTCCTTCGCATTAAGTATACGCCGCATTGGGCTCATGTGAGCGAGCAGCAAGGAGGAGGGATTTGGACGGGGAACTTGGCTCAGCCCACAGCACGTGAGGGTCGTTTTTTGCCGCTGCCTCTGCTGCCACTGCTGCTGGCGAGGCCACACCTTCCGCAGGGGTGACTGAAACTGAAATTTTCTACATGCGCCGCTGACGACGTCGCTTTTACTTTTGTTTACTTGGGATTTTCGATAGCAAAAGAGAAGAATTTTTCTTCTGTTTTTTTTCCTCTTTTTGTTGCCTACGCTTTTTTATATATACAAATAAAAATCTACATGGCAGCGCAGTCGGTTGGTTGGGTGGGAAACGAAATCTGCTTTATGAAATGTCAAAACTTCAAAGCAAATTTAAGTTAAATGCAAGAAAATGAGAAAATATTCACTTGAGTGCGTATGAAGAAACATTTTCAGCTGCGCGGCCAGCATCGCGTTGCCTCAGCTCGCTGTTGCTGTTACTGTTTTTGTTTTTGTTGTTGTTCCTGCTGTTGTTTGTTTTCCTTCGCCAGTTTTTCATTGTCCATTGCACGTCGTTAGGCTTGTTGCTGCTGCTGCTGTTTGAACTGTTGTTGATAGCCTTTATTAGTTGTTGGGCCAAAGCTTAGGCGCTTTACATTTTCTTTTGCACTTCCTGCTAGAGCTGCGAGTGAAAGAGGGGAGAAGAGGAGAATGGGGGACCTGGAGAACGTGAGCAACTCGCAGGATTGGCAGTGAGACCGTGTGCGCTGTGCAAATAGGCTGGCGTAGGGCAGCAGAGGGTATAAAGACTTTGACAGAAGGTTTGTAATGTTTTTAGTGTTTTAAATATATTAACAATTTTATTATACTTCATTTGAAGCCTGAAAAATGTCTTAAACAATTATTAATGCAGAAATAAATCGTTATACCCAACATCTGATAACATCAGCACATAATATATATATAGCAAACAATATAACGAATTACACGAAAGGTTTGTTAAAAAAGTTTATTGAAAACATAAACAAAAATACACCGATTTATATCTATTTTATAATTATTTAATTGATTATTTACTTATTCATTCATTTTATATAAAAATTGTATACATATAATCAATTACTTTACAGTAAATACCTTACCTTCTACATTCTCCAATTTAGAGCATTCAGTCTTCTACCTTATCAACATTTCCTTGTAATAAACATTCCTGTTATGTTTTCTGTCCTTTTCTCTTGGTTTACATTTTTTTTTCGACAGCAGATTTTATTAAAAAATTGTGTATTAAATCAATTGCGTGCAGCTTTCCGTTGGGGTGTTGAATGTGCTCATGCATAAGGCGGTTGGGCAGGGAACATCAAATGGTAGATGGTAAATCACATTATGGCCAACAGCGGCAGCAGTGTGAGTGGCATTTGATTTGCTTCTCGGCCATTTTGAAGCAATTTAACCTGCAACAACTGAATGTAATTATTACTAAACTAATTGTTTGTTTGAGTTGCTTAAATCAACAATGTCTTTTCTTTCAATTATGTTGAACCCGAGAGGAGTTTGTGAAGCAGGCAGACTGCGAACTTAAATAGTCTGTAGAAGTAAGAGAGATAATAGAGTTTATATTGGCTTTTATATAGAGAAACTTATCTCTTTATTTTCTTTAAACAGCTTTAAACTAGAAATTAACTAAGTATTTTATTCAAAAACTATAATACGATTGTATTTTATTGTAATTCACTAAAGAACTTTCAATAAACATCTTTAATCTATTAAAAATATCTCTGGAATTTGTTATCTTTATTACTTCTAGACCACCCTAGACTGCCCATCTGATTATTGTCAACTCATCTACTTACTCTAATTGCAATTGCTGTGATCTTTGCCCCAAAGCACTCTCCAATCTCCTAGTCTTCCCTCCCGCATCATATTCCCTCATCTTCTGTTCACTTGGACATCTGGCAAACGTAGTCAACACTCTGCAGATGCCGCTGCTGCTGAGAAATGAGGATTAGTGACCCCAAACAGGGAAGGGAGAAGGGGAGAATGGCGAATGGGCGTTCTGCTCCTGTTCGGCTGATTAATTTTAGCTTTTTGTCTAATGAACTTGCCCGCAAGAATTTAATAAACATCACACTGTCCGCTTTATGGGCCACAAAAAAATGGCCAACGTCTGCGTTGTTCTCAGTTAGAAATAGTAAAAAACAAGAGAGAGAATAAAAAACGGAACGGAACAAGTAGAGGAAAAATCATCTCTGGTAAGTTGTAAAAATTGTCTTTTAATGCCACGAAAATCCAGCAGATTGCCACGTAGTGCTAATAAAATAAAGTTATGCCCGGCATAAAAAAAACTCCACTGGAAATTGTGAGAAATAGTGTGCACGGGGCACTGTTCGCTTTTTTATATTTAGCCGCAAAAAATGGCGTTGAAAATTGTGTGCGCGCGCGCAAGCTGCCCCGCACTTTGGCGGTGAACGCATCATTAATCAAGTGTCCGGCGCCTAAGCACCGTTATTCATCATTGCTTCTGGATGAGACGACCCCCAGAGCTGTAGACGTATGTGTTTATAAGTGTGTGTGTGTGTGTGTGTGTGTGTGTGTACCAAAGCCGCCGCCATATTTGTTTGCTCTGTGGCTGATTTTGTGGCTAAAAGTTTGGAATTTGGAATTTACTTGAATATCATCTCCAAGACCTTCTGAGGTTTCGCTCTTTGTGGCAAGAATTCTAGAGATTCCAAAAATACTTTTCGTTTAGAAGATCTAAAATTAAATTTACTTCTTCTTCTTTCTTTCTTCTTATTAGTTTTAAACATAACTTGATATATGTTTAATATAATTTAAATTTATTTTTCTTCTCTGTTCTTCTCACAAACTAACGTAGTTCGTTTACATTTCGCTGTAATCCCAACAAATTTCTGTAGATTTCTTTAATTTCTTAGCAGGCACACGTGCAACTTGCTGGCAAAGCCGCAGTAAAATCAACCAAAAACGAAACTCAGCCACCCTAATGGCTCATATCAATTTGGCTCAGATGCCTGCTGCTACTGAAGTGTTTAATACCCTGTAAACTAAATAAGATGCTTATATAAAACTAATTAATACTTATAATAAGTTGAAGTTACTTTATATTCTCATGAAATTTCCAGTTTATAATAATTTTATACCATAATAAATAAAAATAAATCTTAATCTGTATCTTACACTTACAAAGCTCTCTGCATACTCTCCTTAGGGTATTTCTTAGTCTACAGCTTTAGCACCTTGTTTACTTAATATTTTTTGGGTCTTTTTATCCGCACTTTCTCAAGAGTGTTCTGTCCGTTTTGCTGGGCCTGGCGAGTTGTTTTTTTGCTGGCAGAACATCATAAATCAGGCTTATATTTCAGTAAATCATCAGAAACACGCGACAACTTTGAGAGCGACCGTCAGCCTGTTTATTGCTAATGCTGCTAATGGACTTCTTACATTAGAGATTGCTGCCAAGGGCCGGCCGGGCTGGGTGACTGGTTCGGTTATCACAACAACATCAAATGCCGAACTGTGCTGTGCTCTGCCCTGACACCCCTTCAAGTGTCAGTTACACATTGTCGGGACAACAAAATGCTTCACTTTCTATCAAATGGGAAAACAAGCACCCAGAAAAAAAAGAGAACCTCGTAAAAAGGTTGCAGACGCAACCTAAAAATGTTGCCAGCTAAATTTGCATACGCAGCAGCAGCTGAACGGCGAACAGGATGCGGATGCGGTACTTTTGTTGTTGTTCCTGTCGTTGTTGCTGCTGCTGCTGCTGTCTATGCAGGAAGTGTTGTAGAAATCCAGTGAAAACAGCGTCAAAGAAATGGCTACAAAATGCCGCTAAACTTTGCCAGTCACCCGACATCTGCCCCGGGGAAAAACTTCGACCTCAGCCTGGGCCACCCCTCGAAATGGGTGTTGTGTTGTTTTTTTTCCTCGGAAATTAAATAGAAATCATATGCAAATTCAAATTGAGTTTTCGATTAACCCTAAAAGTGCCAGCCCAGGCGAGCTCTGGCTGTGGCATCATATTTCTCTTTCCTTGTTCGGTTCGCTTTCACATCACGTCGACGTGTTTAAGTATGCATCATTTGCTGTTTGTTGTAATTTAATTGGTTTGGCTTTTGGCAGGTTACCTGCCCCAATCCCCTTTCCAATTCCATTCACAATGAGGCAACTAATTTATGCAGAGACATCACAGAGAAGGGTTGGCGAGTCTTAACTTCTGCTGGCGTTGCACGTGCAACGTTCTTGAGAAGTTGCTTTATTAATTATTATTCTAATTAATAAGAAGCCTGGCAGCCTGCCAATTTGCATATGAGTGACACAACAGGACATGGGCTTCCTGTCACGCAGCCTACGGGCTGCAGCCACTGAAAGGACCGACGATGAGACTGTGACTCAGAGCACGTTCGCCGCAGAGAGAGACAGAGAGAGAGGGAGACTCGAACAGCCTCCTGAAAGGAAGGTTGCCCCTGCAGCTCCTTGCGCGTCTCATGCATAATGCAAGTGCGAGGCAAAAGACGCGTGAGAAACTCACAGGACGATAATGAATATGCAGCAGATCGGCAGCTGCTGCTGCTCAGTACTCACGCCAGTTTATCGATATCATTGCCAATAATCGAATTAGCCAGGCAGCTCAACAGGTTTGCAACTCCCTGCCAATTTGCCAAATGCCATGCTAATCCCTAAATACCCATTGATAGTTCTCCCCCCTTCCTCCTCTCTTTGTCTTGCTCTGTTTGCAACCCTCCCCTCTTGCGATTGTTTGCCAATCGGGTATCGATCTCTTGCAGTTTTGCCAAATCGACAGAGTCAAATGTCAGATCAATTAAGGGGTAACTCAGTCCCCTCCTGTCGACGACTCTGTTTGTCTTTTTATGTCATTTACATTGTCATGTTTGCTAATTCCCTTTGTTGTGTGTGTTTGCTGCCTCTTTGCGCCTATTTTCGCAATTTCACTTTCACCGCAAATCGCTTTCTTTTGTTCCCCTTAACCGTAACGGGGGTTGAGCCAGAGAAAGGGAGAGGGAGGGAGAAAAGTGTGCCAATTTCGCTGGGTGTGCTAATTATGAAGTGACAGTTATGACAGTCAGCCAGCCAGCTCGGGATTTCAATTAGTAAACAATACGGGGATCATTATTAATAGAGAAGGTAAGGAAAGGAAAGGTAAAGAAAGCCTGGCAACTCTGGAGCGCAAACAAACATTTGCCTTAACATTTGTTTGCCGTCTTTTGTCTTTGTCTCGAGCATCTTCAATAAAATTCATAAAAATTCAGCACAAAACAATTTCTTTTATGGGCATTTTTGTGCCCCGCCCACGTCCGCCCGGCGGCGTCGGCAGCGGCGGCGGCTGAGGCAGCTCAGCGAAATTGGTTTTTAAAAATATTCCACATTTCAATCTTTCGTGCCCCACTCCCGCTACTTGCTTGCCCCCTCAGAGACTGCGTAGGCCGAGCGTGGTTTCCACCTTGCTGCAAGTTATGGACGCACATTATAATAAAAGCCACTGCCACTGCCACTGCCTGTGCCCCTTGTGCTGCCTCCCTGTGCTGCCTGCCGTATCTGGTGTCCTGTCTGCTGCCGCTGCTACTGCTCTGGGGGGAGGCGCCTCGCTGTGGGCCAAGCGTTTTGGCTTTTACTGTCCCCACAAATAACAATCAAAATATCCTGGCATTGCCCTGGCAGCCTCAACGTAATCTCGGGCCGCAGGATAAGCGTAGCTGTTGGCCTGGAAATTGCCGTCGCCGTTGCCGTCGCAGAAATTACAGGTACCTAATGCAAATTTGTGTGGCATATTTTGTGGTTGGCTTTTTTTTGCTCAACAAAATTTAAATATAGAAAATAATTCGAAATGTTTTCTTTTTGCCTGGCTGCCATTTGTGTTTTGTGCCTACGTTGCAGAAATCAATTTTTTGCCCCGTTCTGTTGACGGCGCCGTCTGATGCTGATTCGATTTGAGTTTCAGCACTCGCTCTGCCGCCGCTCTGCTCCAGCTCTGCCTCCAACTCTGACTCTGACTGTGACTCGGCTCTTCGGGCTGATTGTCATCATTCAGGCTGAAAAACAGATTTGCCTCCAATCAACGTGCACTTAATTTCGTTTATTTGATTGGATTTGTGTTTACATGGCTGCCTGCTCAGACACACCCGCACACACACACACACACACCCACACAGACACAGCAAAAATTCAAATTCAAATTCGTTTTGAATTTTTTGGCCGCTGCGGCGAAATTAGAAAATCAAATCAGTTGCCCACTTGCTCGTCTCGTTTATGCAAGAAAATTTATGAATATTGAAAAATTAAATAGAAATGTTTGCAGTGCAAAAACCTCTCCCCCTCCCCCCTCTTGTGTGACTTGCCAAAACAGAAAACAACATGGCCACGGAAGTGGTGCACAGAGTTCGCTTCGTTTCGTTTCGTTTCGTGTTCTTCTCTCTTTTTTCAACCATTTTTCCAATGATGGATTTTCAAAATTTTAATGGTTGCTGCCTTGCGCTGCCTCGCACCGCTGAGCAGGCGCTGAAGAGTTCCCACTCCCCCTCCTTCTCCTGTTCCCCCTCCCCTTTCCAGTGCCCACTTGCCAACTCGTAGTTCCCAGTTCCCATTTCGCAGTTCGCAGTTTAAGTCGCCGTCGTCGTCTGGCGTTGTCAGGGGGTGCGACCCTGGCTCTGTGGGTGGGTGGTGCGTTTTTTTTTCCTACTCACTGTATTTTTTTTTTTTTTTGCTTTTCCATTTCCTTTGTTTGGCAGCCATTGAGGGTAACGCAACGCTGCGCGCTGTGGGTGGAAAACTTAAGGGATGGAATCGATATTTGTTTTCCATAACAGGCATCGAGCGCCGCCAACAGACGTCGGCCTAATCTAATGCGCCTCGTGCACGTCTCAGGGTCTGACGATGTTTACCGTGCTGTACAGCACACACACACACACACCTCCCTCCCCCTACTGCCCACTCACCACCCGCTGCTGTCGATGCCACACAGTCCTAATCAATATGCGCAAATGATAATTTTTAATGGCTTCCGAGCGCGTTTGTTTATCGGCAACGGTTGCTGATTTGGCCATATTTGATTTTCGCAAGCGCCCAGTGCAAATTTAATTTTAATGCCATCGTCGACGCCTCGCCCAACTAAACGGAAATTTAATTTCCAAGCAACTTTCGAGGCAGCCAACTTGGAGCACAGCTCGCGGCTCGCGGCTCGCGGCTCAGCGTGATTGGGCTGTGGGGAAGAGAAATGGCCCTCAGCAAAGAGCAGATCAAGGCTGAGAGAGGGAAGAAAAAACTAAGAGAGTAGGAGAGAGAGATAAGGAGAAAGACAGAGAGAAAGAGAGCTGGAGGGAGCGAGCGAAGCAAGCCCAAGTGAGCTCCACTTAATGCTGCCCATATGCCGCAGCTCTGCGCCGCTGCTACCTTCAGTCGCTGTCCCGCCTCCTGCTCCCCGGCCACGCCTCTTGTCTTGGCCCGATATTTAAATGCTAATTGCTTTTTAATACGGTAATTTTGGCTGCTCGGCTGCTGTTCGAGGCGAGCTTATTGCGGATTAATTTTACAAGCTAATTTCTTATGTAAATGCCGCCTTGCATGTTGTTCTTTCCGCAGGGCGCACGCAAATGGGGCGTGTTCTCTGCGAGTGGGAGTGGGCATGCCTAGTCGAACAGGTAAACCTTGTACGAATGCTAATTTGAAGGCGTTCACCGTAATTAGAAGGTAATTTAAGTTATAATAAATACTTCACTGGCAGCTTAAGTCGAAGTCGAGGGAGTCTCATTGAGGGCGTGCGATTGACTTGCAGATACTTTATCTTGGCATTGGTAACTTTGTAACTAAGGATTAATATTGGGAAAAGAATCCGCTTGGGATTTAGATTCGAATACTAATTGCAATCGATCTAGCTCGGACTTAAGTCTATAATTAAATCCCCTAACCGAATTAACTTGCTTTGGTTTACTTCTTCTTCCTCTCAGATGCCTCGCCGTGTGGCACTGTCGCTTTCAATGATATCTGTTTCACTCACGTCGCTGATTACAAAAGTGAAATCGTATCCCTGCTAATTTCAAGCCAGCTGACAGTCTGAACTATGGAACAATCCCCCAGATAGACAGGCCCGGGACAGCAGAGACAGACACAAACCGACAGATGCACGGCATATTAATCTCAAACAAACAGATAGCAAAGCATTTCCCATCACACAAAACGAGAAAAGAGAAAAAAAAGGAAATCTCGCTATAAAATCCTTTTTTGCCTGTCGTTGGCTCGTTTAATGCTAAATTATATCCCTATGCAAATAAGTTTTTTTCTCTTGATTTTTTCATTAAATCATGACGATTTGACAGAAAAAAAACACACGCACACACACACACTGAGCAGTGAACACTGATGCCACGACCTCGATACGGGCACTGTGCAAAGAAAGGGTTGTCTGGCCCAGCATAGCCCAGGAAGGGTGCGGCGAGGAGGGGAGAGCAGGAGCACGAAGCGGAGACACGTTTAGTTTGTTTGTTTGCTTTGGCTGGTGAGGATTCTAACTTGGCCTGGGGGCAGGCAGGCAGGATGGGGAGAGAGGAAGGGAAGGGAGTTGAGACAGTACAGTGAGTTCACTCAGCCATCAAATTGTCAGCTTGCATTGCATAGTAGAGCGTAATTTAATCCATGCTAACTATTTTTAGAGTTCCTTTTAACTTAGTATTTTTTGATTTGATTTCAAGTTGATTATCTCCCCTTCTCTGCTACTCCTCTCCCTTCTCTCATTCGCTCGCTTACTCACTCCACTATCCAATAAGTATTGATCTCCCAATCAAGAGAAAGCAACCCCTAAATCGATATTCTACATGCGTGTGTTGCACTGCAGCGCCGCCTAGCGCTGAGTAGCACCGCAGGCTGGCACGGGCAGTGCCTGTGAAACTGTAGGCACCACCTTTGGCTCGGTTAACCTTTCGCTAATTTGGGCTCACGTGTATGTAGGGCAATGACTGCCCGACTACACTGCACTGTTCTGCAGCCTCCATCATTACACTCAACTACAAAGTCATTAATGCAAAATAAACAACTGCAACTGGGCAAACTGTTTGCATTATAATTTGCCACAGCCGGGCAGAGGTTCCTCATGTCCCTGTGTAGCTGCCTCTGCTCCTGTTTGTGCCCCTGTCTGTGCCTGCTCCTATGCCTCCTCTTCTCCTTCATCTTCTGCCTCATCTTGTGCCTCCTTTTGTGCCTCATCTTGTGCCTCCTTTTGCTTTTCCTCGTGTTCCTTTGCCCTTTGCCTCTCTCCTGCCTCTTCTCTCTCAGTCTGCACATCGATCCATCACGCATCGAAGCAGTCTGGGAGCCTTCGATCAGTGACACAGCCTGCCAGTAGCAAGTGCCGAGTTGTGTAAGCGCAATTTGCAATTTGCAGTTACCTTTACCCAATTCCAAGTTGCCTCTGTCCGTTGCCAGTTGCCGGTTGCCGTTACCCAACTCATCCCACTTGGCGGCGAATGTCGCCTTGCAATTAACACAAGTGCCCAGCGACGATGTTCCCGTTCCCAGAACTGCCGCGTCTCGTTGTCCTTCGCATATTCAGGCGCTGCTTGATGCAGTTGCACTTGGAGTTGGGGCTGCCTCATTGTGCTCCTCGTTGTCGCACTTAATGTCTGAGGCGTGCGTCACAAGCAGCGTGCGCTGCCCTGTCATTAAAATAATGCATGCATATGTGAAGTATGTGGGCAGTCGGGGTTGCAGGATGCACAGACACACACAGAGACAGCCAGGAGAGGCACAAGAGGAGTGAGAGAGAGAGAGTGTGAGTGCTAGAGGGAGACAGACAGTCAGTGAGGCTGGAAGGTGTTTATTAACAGATCGTTTGCCCAGCGCTGTCGTCTGTATGCACTCTCGAGTGCCATTGAAATGGCTGCGCTCCCTTCCCTCCCCCCCTCCTTCTCCACCCCTTTCCTGCACGTCAACTTAATGAAGCTTTCGAGCAGAAAATCATACAAAGTGTGCGATATATTTAAAAATAATTATAATAACATGAATTAACAGCAGACGCGACAGCGATTACCAGGGCAGCCACAGCTACGCACAGTGTGTCGCAAACATTGTTGTCTGGCCTATCATTATTGGCAGTAGTTAATGGTCACGTGTTGACCTAGTTTGGCCCCGTTTGCTCGGGCCTGCCCGCCCGATTGCCATCTTTATGAAGACATAACGACCAAGCGCGACAACTGGACACCGTTTTGGTCGAGCTTGCGTGCAGCATGAGCTGAGTTCGCGGAACTGTAATTAGAATGCCACATCGCAACATCGCGACATCGATGTGCCATGCAAAAAGGAATTATGCGCTTTTCATGTTAATTTTTTGGCGCTTCTGGTAATTTCCCCGTGACATGGCAAGTCACCAAGGAAAAAAAGCAAACTTCAAGTCGAACTGTTTGCAGAAGTTTCTTTAGCATATTGCGCTGCCTTTGGCCGTCCTTAACCTACTTGGACATATCTCACAGGCAGCGCAATCAACGCACTTCCCAAGAAGAACCTCATCAAGCCGAAACTCGTTTTTGGGCCCTTGCAACTTTTACTTTTCGGCCGCCTCCTGATGGATGTATCGCATTTTGGAGCAAAGAAGCTCAGGGGATAATTATACTTAATTTGATGCGAATGAATGTGAAGCGCGCTGCAGAATGCAACGAACAGCATTTTGTGAAGTGCCTCACTTCCCCCTCTCTCTCTTTGTCTCTCTGTGCCCCTCCTGGCTTTGTTTGCTTAACTGTGTGCGAATCCTAACGCCGGCCACAGCTGACCAGCAGGAACGAGGGACTGACTGGCTTGGGATCGTGGCTGATTGAAGGGTTTCATGTCTTGTGGCATCGGCACGCAAAGTGCTGCATGTTTACACTGGCGATTATCCCCGTTTGCACCCCGGAACAGGCATAAAAAGAGGAGATAATTTGCTGGCCAAAACTGATCGATTGAACACCGATCCTGCGAGCTTCGCTTGCTTAACGGCTTAACCAGACCCAGAGTTGTCTCTCTCCCTCTCTCCTTGTTTGTTTTCTTGCCTTTCTTCTCGTGCTGCTCTGGCTCTGGCGATCGTTAACGCAAATTAACGAGCAATCATCAAATCGAAGTATCTCGATCTGGTACCCGTTCCTGGGCACGTTCTCCATTCTCATTCCCATTTCCCTCCTCCTCCACCTTCTGCTCCTCCTCCTCGTTCCATTGACAGCGTTTATTTTGAAATTAATGCGCGGCTTGACGAGCTCGAGCAATGCGCAACTGCAGTAGCAGCAGCAGCTGCATCAGTGCAACAACGGCACCAACTTGCCACAGCCAACTTGCGGTATTCTCATTAACCATTGAAATTACAACGGCATCGACTGGCCAGCCGGCAACAGGCCTGGCCCAGCAGACGACAGACAACAGGCCTGGCCCTGTTCGTGGAGACTCTTGCTTAGTATGCGCGGCATTTACAACATAATTCATTCGTCCAGCGAACCGCTTAGCCACCTCTCCCCCCTCTCTCTTGCTCGCTGTGGCTGCCCCATAATTATGAATAGGCATTTGGGCAACTTGTTGCCATCACTGGCCGGGTTTATTAATTGCTTTTTAATAATTGCAGTCTGCAAAACAATTTCGCATTTTACATGACCAGCCCCGCGTCATGCCGGGCATCTTGTACGAAATTATTGAAATTAATTTTTGCATTATCAAGTTTTACATATTTCCGCATGCCCCCATCCCATACGAGAAATGCCCCATAATTTATTGCTACAAGTTTTCTCGCTGATATTTATGCGGGAATTTTTATTTAACTCATCTCCCAGCTGCAAAAACTAAATGATTAAACGGAAAAAACGACTAAGAAGAAGCAAAAAACATAATTTATTGAAATTTCTTTCGCAATTTGCACGTTTTGCACTGCTTGCACGCGTGCAGCATCCTTGCTTGCACTGCTTGCTCGACTAGCGCCGGCTCGCTGCTTCAGAGGTTGTGCCACAGATGGCGCCAGCTGTGGTTGCTGTGATTTTGCTCGATTGGTGAGGGTTGCTTGGAGTTTAGCTGCGATTTTTTGCGGTTTCTGAAGGAGTTTTGAGGAGGAAATGTTTTTAATTAAATTGTTCAATTTGTTTACAGGTTAATAATGAAACTTTCATGTTATTTAAAGCATTTTGTTTATTTTTAATAAAATAATTACAATTTTAGCAGCAATATTTATTGGTTTATATGGTTTGGACATTGCTTAGTGAGTTTGCTTGAGTTTGTGAGTTTCTTGTGGTTTCTGAAAAATATTTAAATAGGAAATAGACTCGGATTTGTCAGTATAATATTTTAAAAATCAAGCTAACAAATAATTATATTTTCATAGCATTAATATATTTTTATAATACTAATCAATTTTTTTATTATAAATTGTCAAAATTTACTTGGATTATTTGCGGCTTATGAAGGAATTTTAAAGACAAAACATTATGGATTTTTAAAAATTACTAATAATAAATTAAGTTAAGAACTGTTAGGTTTTTAGTTTATGCTTAGAATAAATATTAATTATTATTATTATTATATTATCTTTCTTATTATCGATACTATTCGTATTATCTTTTTTTAAAATATACTCAATGAATTACAACATGTTCTTTTTCACCATTCTGCACCATGTAGTTTGAAATTTCTCTCAGTGTAGACCTCAGCCGTAGTTTCTTTGTCTACTAATTAAACAAAGGCGAACCCTTTCACACCTTATCCAATTCAGTTTTGCGAAAAAACTGTTACAACTTCCTTTGTGTCATGCAGTGAAAAATTTGCATAAGTTTTGCGAATAACCAAAACGAGCAAAAATATTAATTTTCACAGTGTGAGCCCCTTTTCTCTCTCCGCCCTTCTCCGCATTCAAATGCAAATGAGGCAACAATGACAACAACAGCGGCGACATTTGATCGTTTTTTTTAGGCTGCTGCGATCCTTTGGCCGCTGCCCCGACGGCATTGTCAGAGAGTTTTCTTCTTCTACGCAGCATTTTGCATATAAATCATTTTTCTTTTAAAAGCATTGCAACCCCGTAAAGGAATTTGCATGCCAAGGCAAAGGTAAAAAGGGGTTGCTGTGATTTTCACACGTGGAAAGCGAAGGAACCTTGGATGATGATGATTTTGGCCTGCAGCGTGTGAAACCGAAGTTGATTCAATTAGCGAGCCTTGAATGTGTCAGCATCCTGCTGGATTATGATTTATCAAAAGTTTTGCACTTGCAACTGTTTCTGCTGCTGCTTTGACTGACTGTTAACATGATTTATCGAATGTGGCTGCCACGCCCCGCGCAATCCACCTGCTCCAAAGAGTGCTCAACTACACGTGTGCCAAATTCATTCCCCCTGCCTCCCTTCAAGGTGGGCGACTATTGATGTCTGTGTATGCCTGTGTGCGCCTGTGTGTGTGTGTGTGAGTTGCTGCTGTGCGTGTGTCTGTTTGCTAAAGGATAACAACAACAAGGACAGCTAATACACAATTTGCATATATTTATCCATCAAATTGATGGATGCTACTGCTGCACACGAAGCAGGAGAGCAAGAAAGGGGGGAGAGGAGCTAAGGGAGAGTGAGGAGCGGCGACCGGAGACAGCCAAGCGTGGCGTTGTTGCTTTGACACGTCGCAATACCCCCAAAAGGATAATGACAAAGACAGCCCCAGCCACGACAATGCCGCACACACACACAGAGAGAAAGAGAGGGAGAGAGAGAGACACACACACATGCGAGAGACAAGCGTGAGCAATTTGCAAGGCGCTGGTGAAAAAGGGCAACAGGAAACTGCCAAGGAGCAGCGGCAAGGCAAGGCAGGCAGCAAGGCAGCAGGGCGCATCCTTTAAGTTTCCTTTTCGCCTAGGTACCTTCTTCCCTGCCAGGCTGGCTGGCAGCCAGTCCGACCGACACTTCAATCGTGCGACGTTCGACGACGACGATGCCAGCGACGCCAGCGACGACAACAAGGAACGAGCGAGCCTGACTGCCATGAGAAAATTACATTTTCTCCGGAAAAGCACTCAACCCGAAGACATCTTCCGTTGGCAGCGGCAACGCCAACCGAGAGCGGCTTCTCCTCAGCGCAGGGGGTGCGGCAGGAGAAGCTTGCAAGCATGTTGAGGGTAGCTGCCAGTTCAAGTACCGCACACACACACACACAGAGCACAAAAGCACACACATGTTTGTGTGTGTGAGTTTGTGTGCTGCTTCTTTATATCCTTTCGCCGTTGCTGGCTGATAACAAAATTTTCTATTTTATCTCATAAAAATATATGTTTGTAGCATGTAGCACACTGTACACTGTACCCTCAATGCGCAACGAGGCCGTGCCAGCAGCTACAACAACAACAGCAGCAGCACATTCCTTACATATATCTTTTTATGTTGCGATTCTCTTGGCATTGTCCTTTGGGTGCCCTCGCCGCGCTGCGCTGCTCACTTGTTTTTTCGTGGCCAACAATCGATATTTCTTATGCGCTCAATTAAGTCCGACGTGGAACAAGGCGTGGATTAGACGCGCTATCTTCTAAATCACAAGCAGCTCAAGGAACTCCGATTCAGTGTTTCTTCAATTTCCATTGCCTACTTTGCAGCGCAACTCTTTTTCGCCGCGTTTAATTTGACGCCGCTGCTCTAATGAGAACAGCTGCGCGGCGAAGCTGGCGATAAAAATAAAGAAAGCGCGCAAAACAAGTCGCAGCAAAAAATTAAAAGAAGAAAATGAATGAACGACGACGTCATCAGCTGTTGCTGTTGCTGCTTTCCCTCTGCTGCCACTGCTGCTGCTGCTGTCGTCATTAGTGAGCGCAAGGGCAGCGCAGGGGGAGGCTGAGGGAGAAGGCAGCGGCAGTGTGGGCGAGATGAATGAAAATGAAAAGCGCGCAAATGAAAATGAGCGCTAAAGCACGTGTTGCCGGTTCGCAAAACAAGTGAGAGAGAGCATGAGAGTGGGAGAGAGATAAAGAGAGAGTGAGGAAGAGGCAGCGTGCTTAGAGATGGCAGAAGCCGGACAAAACTAATTGTGTTTGTTGAATGTTTACAAGCAAATGTTGTAAGAGGGAAAATCTGTTAGAACAGTTCCAGTTGGTATATGCCTGGGATATATCAGGATTTAGGAATAAACAGCAGCATAATTAATTTACACTTTTATTTCATATAAATCAATCTAAATATAATTTTTATTGCATTTAAATTAAGTTTTTCTTCATGAATACCTATATTTTTTAAATTTTTGAGTTAATTTCTTATGAGAACAAACTAAAATTGACTTAAATATATATTCACCTTACATTGTCTACCTCTTTTCATAACAAATTATTTTAGATATAATATATGTATAATTTATCTGTCAAAACTCTATCTACAGTAGATATATTTATGTGTGTCTATTATAACTTTATCTTTTATACAATGTATCGTTCGATATCTACAACAGTCAGAAAATTTAAACTTAGTTTTTCTACAGTATAATATTTTATTTTATTCTTACATTTATTTAATTTATTTCATATTTTATTTATTATCATATTATTCAGTTTTACAAATAATTAAGCATTTCATATAGTTATCATATAGCAAAGTACCTTAGATTATATTATGAATTATGAATAATTAATATATATTTTGTGCATTTGTATCTGTATCTGTTTACGTATAGATTGTGCTTGCATCTCCTCCACATTTACCTCTGCATACATTTGTCAACTGTCTCCCCCTGCCCTCGTCACTTTACTAAGTGCTCGGCTTACTCATACGTGATATCCAAATAAATTCGATACTTGCCCCACTCCCGAATTCAACACGCAGCCAGACTCAAAATTGAACACCAGTCACATCTCTCTCTGTCTCCCCCCTCCCTCTCTCTCTCCCTCTCTCCTTTCTCTCTCTATCTCTCGCATCAACTGAGTCACAATTAAAACGAGCAACAACAAAAACGGCAATGACGCAGGGCACCCACAACAAGGCGGCAACAGCGCAGCGCAGCGGCCTCTGCTGCGTCGGCACGTCGTCGTCGCTGTTGTTGTTGTTATTCTTGTTGTTGTTGTTATTGCAGCTGACTGGTGTCCTTGAACTAGAAACCCGTTTAATTTAACTGTTGCTTAATTGCTGACAGCGACGTCGACGTCGCCAGGTTACGTCATTAAATTTTTGTTTCCTGCGCAGCCAACGCCAGCCTCAGTCCTCTGCCCTCAGCCTCAACCTCTGCCGACGCTCTGTCGCTGCGCTGCGCTGCTGGAAAACTTCATTTTGGGTAATTTTCGGTAGTCTTTGTTTCTCATTTTCATTTTCATTCATTACACGCTGAGCGTCGCATCGGCAGCGCGTTCGGGGCGTAGTGTTAATTTGCCCGTGCCACATGCCACAACGTTCCACGCAGCAATTATTGCGGCACGAACTGGCAATGGAACAGAGACAGAAGTGGCTGCTGCTGCTGCCGGTGGTGGCTCTGCTGCTCACTCTAACCACGCTGTGCAAGCGAGAGGGAAGCATATGCAGAAGTAACTGAGTGAGAGAGAGAACAACAGCAGAGGCAGAACGCATGCGCACTGGACGCTGCCACTGCCGCTGTCGCTGCCTCTGCTGCTGCCTCCGCCTCCGCCTGCGCCTTCACGTTGTTTCCCCTGTTTGCCGGCTACGAAGCAGCGTGTGCAGCACTAAAGGCGAATAATGGTGGCTGTGTACCGTTACTGTTATTGTTGCTGCCCTCGAGCGCTGCGTCGACTGCGGCAGCGACGGAGGCAGAGGCAGCAGCGACGCTGGCAGCCGCAGGGGCTGTACACGAAATTTGCATGCGCCCAAAATCGGGTTAACTATGTGTGTGCGAGTGTGTGTGTATGTGTGTGTGTGTGTGTACATAGTCAGAGAGCAGAGACTGAGCCTGCTACTGACAGAGGAAGGAGGAGGCATAGAGAAAGGGGGGGTTGGCAGGGGGAGGGGCTGGCAGGCGCTTCAACAATATTGCTGTATTTTTGAAATTCCAATTTGCATATTTTGATGTGCGTCGTTGTCGTTCGACGAACCAAGCGACAGACAGAGACAGGCACAGAGAGACAGCAACAGAGAGAGAGAGAGAGAGAGAAAGATATAGAGAGAAAGAGAGGGCAGACAGACAGACTAACTGTGCCTTTACTGCGTCTGCCTGCAATTTTCGCATTTTATAAATTTCATCAAACTGTCGACAAAGATTTAAGGCTGGCAAAAAATGCCTCATTTTGCCCACTGTGCACACTGGGAGAATTAATTAGAGAACCACCAGTTGCCGCAGCAGTTTGCCCGTCAGGTTATTCACCTCGCTTCATTATCCCTGCCTCCTTGCCTCCTCCCCAGCCTGCGCTGCCTAATCAAGCAGGCGTCGCTGCCGAAGCTGGCGCCCTTAATGAATGCCAAGCAGAAAGCAGAATGCAAAACAATAACTGCCAAGTGGCGGCAGTGGCAGCGGCATTGGCGGCTGTGGCATCACCTTGACCTTGAAACCCACATTTAAAATAATTCACTCGTTAGCGCAGGCAGCGTAGGCAGCAGCGGCTTCATCATCATCATCATCATCGTCGTCGTCGTCGTTGGCGAGGCAAAGTAAAAACACAGAGACACGGCCATTATCTCATCAACGAAAATGAAAATGAGCGAAGCGGCAGAGGCGAAGGCAGCGCTGCGACGGCAGCCACCCTCGGTCCTGGCGCGCTGGCAGCGCAGTCGCCTCATCAGCTGCGAATGCTCTCATTATCATTTATTCATTTTCGTTTCATTCATTCCCATTCATTTGGCGGCAGCGTCGCAGACTCGCGCTCTCTTGCGGCTTGCGCCAAAACAAACTAACGAATGGAGGAGCGCAGGATGAGGACGAGGAGGAGCAGCAGGATGAAGGGGGACGGGAACGAGGCTGCGAACGAGGCGAACCCGACGCGACGCCAGCGAAGCCAGGCGAGAGTGGGTTGCCAGCCAAGGTACATTTTTAATGGGCCAACGAAATTATAACGCAGTCAGCTGCCAGGTGGGTGTTGGGAGGGAAGGGGGAGCCTGAAATAAATGAAATGAAACAAGCGGAGCGCAGCAGCAACAGCAGCAGCCCGCGCAACAGACGCTGCAACGACGCCGACGTCGACCGATGCTCCCTGACTAACTACGAACTTGGCTCATTTTCACACACAGCCCCAGCGATGACGTCGTCGTCGTCGTCGCCGTCGTCGTTGCTAGTTGCGCCCCCGTTTTAATGCAACAGTTTTTTTGGCGCACTCATTTCCGCCCACTCATTTCCCACGCCTCTCGCTATCTCCTCCTGCACTGACACTCACTGCAAGTTGGCCTTGCAGTCGAAATATGAAAACGAAAGCGAAATTAAAATGGCAAACTAAATTAATGGCCAAATCGTGCGAGAAGGAGAGAAGAAGAGTCAGACGGGGAGTGGCAGAGGGAGGGGAAGTGTGGGAGTAGGAGTAGAAGTAAGGCGCTGCTGCAGTTGAGCATGTGTGTCAATCTGGGCATATGCAAATTACAAATGAATTTCAATTATCGATACCCCAGGGATACCCCAGGGAGGCAGCCGGAAATTTACAGTTTGCAATATACTTAAGCAAATGTGACTGAGGTTACTAAGGAAAGGAATGAGAGAATGAAAGACTGATTTGCAAAGGTATGGAGTATGAATATGCACATACACAGAAGTTGTATTAAATATACAAGGCATTGCAGAACTGTCTAGTAATACCAAAATAGAGCAGACTGAATTAGACTTAGATTCGGTTTGATTCGCTTGTTTTCTTATACAAATACTTACTAAATACGTTCATTACCATATATCACACATATTTATAGTAAATATCTTCACTATAAGCCCTACCTACATATATCTGTTCTATGTATCTCACAATCTTTCCACTCAAACTTTTGCTAAGAAAGCTTATTGTCAGTAAGTGAATAAGGAATTAAAGTAGATAAGGAATATGTGTAGCTGAGAATTTCCAATGAAGGGAAAGCCTTCTCTGACTTATTTTTAATCCATTTTACATTAGTTTTAGATCCTAACTAAATTTTATTTATATATTCGATACCTTTGTCAAATACTTCCACGGTATTTTAAATCAAATAAGATTCCTTTGTTTTCTGTTTCATAGTCAAACTAACTTTGCTATCTGTCTTAAGCAAATTTCGTTTTTATTAATTTCACGCCTTTATAAAGTACCTAAATGGAATCGCATATCTTTCAAGCCAATAAGTTTACCAAAAATTATATATCTTCTTAGCTAATACTTTACCTAATAAACCCTTTCTGTATCTGTCGTACCTCTTTCTCTATTCAAAAAGAATCATATGTCTTTCTAGTTTATTTTATCTGCTCTACATCTCTCTCCATTCTCACTTCCACTCCCACTTCAACTGATCTTAATCCATACTCAATCTATGCACCATCTCAGCTAATTGTCAGTCCCTTATGCATGCTCCAGGCCCTATTCATTGCTTGCACGCCGAGCAAACCGGACAATCCTAACCAGATTCAATCTCCACATACCACAATGAAACTGCAATCCAGTCAGGGCAAGCCCTGTCCTGCCCAACGACAACTCTTTTGTGCGGCCGAGCAAAAATTCATTTCTCCAGCGATTCAAAGGGAAATCAGAGCGAGACAGAGAGAGAGAGAGGAAGATATGGACAAAAGCGTCGCAGCAAAGCGCAATTGACAGTCGCAGGCCAAAAGGCAAAGGACCCACGCTGACCTCTGCACGCCCCACTTCCCTCTCCCCCTTCCCCCCTCACTGACTTCGCCCACTTCGATTCATTTTGCCTTTTGCTGCCTGGTTGAGTTTGTTCTTCGTGCCTGGCCATGTTTGCTTGATTAGAATCGGAAGAATCGAGCGACACGCATCACTGACAGCGAATGGCAAGAAGCTATGGATACGATAGCGTCTTGATATATATGTGTGCATGTGTGTGTGTGCTTGGTTTATGCCAACTGATATTTATGCCTAATGGGTTTTATTTGCCGAGCTCTTTATGGTAAATGAGATTAAAGAGCGACGAGCGCGAGCTAAATGAAAAGCTTCTCTCTCTCCGCATTTCAGCAAAAGAAAATGGCAAATTTCCAGTACATTAATATGGCAGCCGATAAGGCAGGCCCGTGTGCAGGGTAGGGGGAGGCGTGGCAGCTACATGTGTGACATATCGCATGACATTTTGCGCGTTGTATTTTCAAAGAGTTTTTTGCGAATTTCGCTTGCGACGAAATTGAATAAAACAACCTGAAATGACAAACGAACGAACGAGGCAGGGACGGACTAAGGGCTGGGGGTGAGTGCTGCCAGGGTGGGTGTGCGTGTGTGTGCGTGTGTGTGCGTGTGTGTGAGTGTGTATACTGCACGTGTGCACCCGTAATTTTCCATTTGTGAACTTTTCCCTTTGCGCTGAACGCTGTAGATTTTCACGCTTCCGGCATGCGAGCAACATTGATGAAGCTGCCGCAGCTTGACAGCCAGATAGACGCAACAACAACAACTACAACAACAACAACGGCAGTCAGGACACACTAACAAGCTCGTGGTGTGCGTGTGTGTGAGTGTGTGTGAGGGTGTCAATTTGCAAAAAAAGCGAGCGAGTAGCGGAGTGAAAATCGAAGTTGAAAAATAAATGGAAGACAACTGAGGATGTTGCACGGGGTTCGCGACTCGCGAGTCCTGTTGCCGTGCCGTGTCCTGTTGCCTGTTTGTTTATGCGGCCTATACGAATACGCACGCGTGTGTGTGCTAAAATTAAAATGGCTGCCAAGCACCCGTACGTGCGAGTGTGTGTGCGTGTGTGTAATAAGATATTTTAGTGACTTGTGTCACAACGCGTGCAAATCCATCAAATGCGACAAGGAGCAGGAGGAGGAGGGGAAGGAGGAGGGGAGGGGGCGAACCCCAGCGAAGCTGGCTAAGAACTTGGCTCAGTGCGTTCGCTTATTTGTAATGGGATCACAAACACACTTCAATTTCATTTGTGACGCTTTACGCACAAACACACAGACAGACGGACAGAGGGACAGACAGACAGAGGCTGGAGTGGGGGAGGGGCGCAGCGATGGCAGAGCGTATCAATCACAAATTAATGAGATGTGAGTGCCGCAGCTTTTGGCAGCGCCAACTGTCAGTTGCCAGTTGCCAGTTGCCAGCTCTCGCCAGTTTGCCACGTTTTTGCTCAGTTCGCTACGGTTTGGCGCGGTTCGGTTCCTTTCGCCTCTTTGCGCTTTTAGTGCAGACCAAACAAAATTTCGCTCACTTTGGGATGCCTCGCATGCAAATGCCATTTCTCAGTCCAAATTACACAATTCATCACATTTCATTTGACTCCACGAGTCGCAGTCAAACAGTCAAAGAGTCCAAACGAGAAAGGTTCCCTCTCACTCTTTCTCTCTCTCCCTCTCTCGCACTCCCTCTCTCTCACTCCCTCTATGCTGTGTCATTCCTCTCCTGTTCTCACTGCGAATGTGTTTCCAATTCGCCTTTCTGGCCAAATTGCCAGTGGGAGTTTTTAATGGGATCTCGTGTGACGCGCGTAGCGAGAGTCGCGCTCTAATTGAAGTTAATTTTATTGGACGAGGTAAACAATTCTATTTGCTGCAGTCAGTTGGAAAACCTAGTCGAGAGTGCGGAAAACAATGCCAACTTAATCTTGTAAAGGTTGGTTAGTGAAAGAGTTTGGCAAAGGAATTAAAAATGTAATGAAAATAGGAAAATTGGCATAAAAAATATGGAGAAATGACAAGAATAGGTAGACGAGATATTGTCAATGTTAACACATAAAAATAAGATAAGATAATAAGACTATAGAATCCTTTAATTAATGAAAGAGCCATAAAAGAACATTGTTGCAATTTGAATTATATGAAAGAGTAAGTTGTGTTATGAAAGGAATTATTCTGTACAGTTATTTGGCATTTCTATGGGTATTTTAAAAATAAAAACGAATGGAATTCATCAAATTTTTAGGGACACACATAAATTTCTTTAAATCAGAATAATTGTTCATAAGACAAGTTTACCTTTTCAATGTAACAAATTTCTAAACATAATTAGAAATGAAAATATAATTATTTTTTTGTAGTCTTAATATAATTAGAATTTTATTAGGTTGAGATGGGCTAAGATTAGTTTCTTATTGTTCAGTAATTTATATTCAAAATATTCACTCATCATATCTTCAAATAAATATCTTAAAGAAAGTCAGCACACTGCCCATCTATTCAACATATTAAATTATATATCTTTCTCTACATTACTTCTCTTTAAACTTTCGCAATTAACCTCATCCACTTCAACGCTAATAAAAGATAAAGATCTCCCCAATCTGCTGTTCTCAAATTGCAGTTATTATTGAAAACTCTCAAGCAGCTTCGCCTTATCTGCGCTTTGGGCAACTTAGCAGCGTCATATCTCACCTCAGCTTCATCTGACTGGGCCATTGTTCGCACATCAAACTCAAGGCATATCGCACTAATCGATCTCGAGAGTGTCCAGTGGAACCGCTGCTCGACATGTGCCTCAATGGAAGCCGTCGCAGTTCGCAGCTTATCAGAGTTGCCCTATCACGTTCCAGCTACCTGACCATGCTGCAGCTCCATGTCCATCTCCAGCTCCAACTCCAACTCCAACTACAATTTGCTTAAGTCGCCGCTGCTGAAAAGTTGTGCCAAGAGGGGAAGGGGCAGCAGGAGGGTGTGTTGCAACCTCAGCCACAAATTGCGCAGCGTCATAAAATGTAAAATTTTCAATTGTCTACAATTTGTGTGGAGAGCAGGCCAGCAGAGTGGAGCGGGGAGAGGGAACTGCGCTGGGCAGCACATTTTCATAGCTGCTTGCACAGTGTGCTGGCAACGTGTTGGGCTGCTTACATTGTTCACATGCTGCCGCTGCCGCTGCTGGAGCTGCTGCTGGTGCTGGCTGAAAGGCAAAGTATTAGAAATACAATAAAGTCGAGTCAAAGTGAAAAGTTTTACGCAGCTCGGCAAAGCTCGACAAAGAAATGGCGCAAAAAACTGCCAGCGAAAAAAAGAAGAAAACTTTGCAAACAGCAAAGTTTGCTGGCGCCCAACTGGAGAGGAGCCATAGCTACCTTATGGGCAGGAGGAGCCGAACCACAAAAGCGCTAGCACAAACAACTTTGTTTGCCACACGCTCCCCCCTCTCTCTGCTGTCCCTCTCTCACGCTAGTTACTCATATGCAGCGCCGTCTGCGAGTCTGTTTGAGGCGCGGCTTAAGAACTTTTAACAATGCACAAAGTGATTTCTTTCGTATTATTAACTTGACTCGAGTGCGACGAGCTCACACATGAGCCCAGTGAGTGTGTGAGCCCAGTGAGTGTGTGCCATCAAAGGGCCGCCATTCACAAGTGTCTGCAGCGGGAGCAGGCAGTCCAAAGGGCGGGGGGAGGGGAGCCAATCGCGTTGCCACTTGACCGTAAAATGAACGCATGCGTGGCGCCTGCAGCTAACGTTTTCATTTCTGCTGTTAATTTACGAGAACGAAGCAACTCCTCTCCGCGAACTTCACGCACAAACTGAACGCTGCGTTGCACAGTTGCAGAGTTGAGCGGGGCATGTGGCAGCTGGGCCTGAGCTCATCCCATCCGTGTTTCACTCATGCAAATCGCCATAAATTGTAATTTATGCAGCCCGCTGCGAGCTCATCCGCGCCAAGGGGTTGCCCAGGTAGGCGCATCGCTTGCAGCTTCCGTGTGTGTGTGTGTGCTGCCGTGTGGCGTGTCTCTTGCGAGGCGTTTACGCAGGCGCATAAATAACGAGGCAAATGCGTTTGCCAAAACAGAGAAACCCCTTTCTGTCACGGGGCAGCTTCAACTGCTCGCAATGCCGCCGCCTGCGGCAGGTCACGTAATGCCCACATCAATCGTCCTCCTCATCGTCGTCGCTGCGTAGGCCTAGTCGAGGAGGTTCCTCCTTGATGGCGCGGGCTTATCAGCTGACAAATTTCCGTGCGTTCCGGCCTAAGTCGCTGACATTTGATTGATGAGCGATGTCTTGCTGCTGCTTAAGTCCTGAGGATTTCATTTGCATTATGGGATACGCAAAAAGGAAGTTTGTTTCAGCTACTGAGCAATTGCGGCAGAGAAGTTGCAATTTGTAAACGGATACCAGTTGAAATACGCTGCTGAAACAAGCTGAAACCCTTTAGGCAGCTATGTTAGGCACCGATGTTAGGCAGCTATGTTAGGTACCTATGTTAGCAACTATGTTAGCAAACTATGTTAAGCTTCTATGTTAGGATTCTTTGATATCTTACGAGCAAACAAGAAGTGTTTTTCATTTGGAATCTATGAAAAGAAAGTTCCTTTAAATAATATTAAAATTTAAATATTCTTTTCTTCTGCAAACCACTTTAAACTCACGCTCCTAAGCAAGACCTTAAGACCTTTAGAAAGCCAAGTAAAGCCTATGATATCATAAGATAAGAAAGAGAAACAAGGCAACTTATAAGTTTTTAGTTCAAAACATAAGTTTCTTTCGCTTCCAATTCCAATTCAAACCAAATACTAAAGAAGTAACCCATTTGCAAACAAGTACAAACCTATGTGCAGTACAACCAAGTACAGACCAAGCTGCACCCTTTCCGAGCACCCTGTAGAATCAGTGATATCATAAAATATGACCCAAAAAAACAAGCAGCATGTTAATTCGCGCAGGACATAAAGAAAAATCGGCGTAAAATTCAAAACGGGGCACATAAATCAACAATTCTCAGTTGTTTCATAGAGATAACAGTGCCCGTTCGTTTGTTCGTCGGGCCCCTCCCTCATTCCGGCGCCCTGAGCTTAACATATGCTCGCCCATTAACAATTGTCAGTCGGCATCAAGGGGGTATTATTATGAATATTCATAGTTTGCTTTCGCGATGCGAGCATTGTTTAAAATCGGCGTAACGTAAATTAAAAGGCAAATTTACAATAATGCCATGCACAACCGCACACCCAACCCCTGCCCCTTTCCCGTGCTGCCCCTACCACAACCCTTTTGCGCCGAGCCTATCTATCGATAAATGCGCACAAACCACTTTCGATTTTCGGCGCAAATCGGCAATAAATCGCCTTCACATGGCACGCCAGACAATAGACAGAACAAAAGGGTTTCGAGAGCATCCTCTCGCTTTTTATCTCTGTGTATGTATACTCTGTGTGTGTGTGTGTGTTTGTTGGTTTTGCTGTCGTACCAGTCGTGCCAGAGGGTAGAGACAGACTTGGGGTGGGGGGTACCTGACTTTCCATCGCTCGCTACGCACAGACAGAGAGAGAGACTCCGTTTCGAGTGCCTTGTGCGGTTCGACATAATTAGAGTTTCATAAACAGCAAATACGAGTGCACGCGATGTATCCGACTAGATTTCATGCTCAAATTGCTGATGTGGGATCTGCATATGGCCCCGGCAGCATCATCTGCATCTGCATCAGCTACCTGAACCGCTTTGGCATTGCCATTGTCTTTGCCTTCACGCTTCATGAATTTGATTGAGGATTTTATGCTTTACTTTTAATAATTTAATGCAGCTTTCTTTATGGCGCTTGAACCGCCATCGAACTGTGGCAAATAAAGTCTGCCAGGAATTTGTATTTTCCTTTACTTTTTTCTTTATGTGTTTACGCAAAACTTTCGAAAGTGAAAGTGTGCGGCGAGGGAGTGGAGTGGGGAGTGGTTTGTGGAGGCTGAAAACTTTTGCACTTGACAAGGGAAAAGACGCCAAGGCCCGATAAAACCTCTCAGAACTTGCTGTTAATGATAGGTTAGGCTGGCAGGCAGTTCTGAGGGGAGAGAGAGGAATACAGAGAGAGAGAGAGAGAGAGAGAGAGAGAGAGAGAGAGGAAGAGCGAGAAAGCAGGAAAACGAACTTGACATTCTTTATATAGAGCTGACTTTTGGCGGGCAATGAAGGGACTAGTTAGTTTGATTATTTGGTTTGGAAATCTGTACTGCGAGCTTAGTAAGAGGATCTTCTATTGTACCTCTGCTGAGCTCTATTAACAGTCAAGTTTCAATTCAATTAGGAGTAATGAATTTCGAGAAATATCCAAGACTTGTTAACTCTATATCCTTCTTTATAAGAACGTGCTTTCCTAAAGGTGCATAGAGTTCTATTAGGAATCCTGTATTTCTTATGATTCCTGAGACTTTTACTGAACTAATAGATAAGTTCATCTCTTAAAGTTGGAGGTGCATACAACATAAGTAAGTTTACCAAGATCTTGAATCATCTATAAAGAGTAAATAAGCATAATGACTTCCCAGCACTTGTGATCTATGCCAAACCTAAGCCCAGATTAGATAGAAGATGATAGAAGAAGCACAAGGCGCTGCTTCAAGTAGCCACTAAATGAAATTAAGGCTGCCTCATTCAGTGTCTCAGCCACCGCCTTGTGTCTCTGCTGGAACACCCAAGTCAACCCAACCACCCACTGAGCCCAACCTCGCAGTCAACCCACCCACTCCTCGTAGCTCACCACCGTACTCCGGCGAATTTTCAGTGTTTTTGTGTACGTGAAAATGAAAATTTGCCCTTAACTTTTTGTGCTTTGCCTCATTTTCATTTGGTGTCGCTGCGCGCGTGTGTGTGTGCTGCCTCTGTGCTTGTGTGTGTGTGTGTGCTCAGCGCAATTAATTAAAACTTTGTTGGGGCTGGTTATGGTCGTGTCCTTGTGCGGGCGACGTTGGCAGCGCGGCAGCTTCGTCCTCGTCTGCTTGGGAAATTATGTCAAAGTGTCTGGCGCTGCCTGCTACTTCGTTGTCGTGCTGCCCTGCTGCCTCCCTTCTCCGTCTCTCCATCTCTGCAGCTTCGTCCTTTTAAGCTGTCTGGCGCGTTCGTGGGAATTCCCTCAATTATTTCTGCTGCTGCTGCTGTTGTCGTTGTCGTCACCAGCGCTGCCTCATTTATTTGCAGCTTAATTTGTTTTTACTTTCAGCTGAAAGTTTGCGCTTGCCACTTGTTGCTGCTGCCTCACTCTCTCTCTCACTCTCTCTCCCTCTCTGCTGCTCACTCTCTGGGGGCACGTTTAATGAAATCAATTATGACAGCAACTGTTGCCGCCGCGTCTCATGGAAATTAAATGCCACAAGCGACGGGCGACAATTTGTCAATGTTGGCCAAGGCGATTGCTTCGCTGTGCTTCAGGAGAATGAGGTGAGCAGGAGGAGGAGGAGGAGTAGCAGGTGAGGTTGAGGACGTGCGCTCTGTGTATCGATGGGTTCAGGCCGGGCACATCCTGCATGAAGTGGCGCGTTCCGCTTTGCCAATGGCGCACAATGGCAACGGCTTCGGCCTCGGCTTCGGCTTCTGCTTCAGCTGCTCCTTGGCAGAGGCATTTAAAATTCATGCAGCCCACGCAGGCAGGGGCAGGCAGAGGCACTGTGTCAAGGGGAGGTGAGGGGGCAGGCTGCTGCTTGCTCCTTTCACATATGCAGATGATGTTTGTTGACGATCCTTGGAAATACTCTCACACACACATAGACACACACAAACGAGCACACGCATCCTGTGCGACACATTCAATTCAACATTCCCTATGCGAGCTCCCTCTCCACTCCTTCCCCCTCCTGCTCCCCCTTGTCGTACCCCTTTCTACCTTTTCAACAAGCTCGGCTCGTTGTTGTCGTTTGATTTTTATTCATTTCTCGCATGACAATGACGCTTATTATGAATTCTTTGTGATTTCGCGTGTTTTATATTTCTTTTTTCTCCTTCCCCCTCTTTCCACCTCTTCCCCTCTCCTCTACACTCTTCTCTTTACGTTCTCGTTCTGTCGTTGTGTATTTCTTTTCATATTTTCAATATCTCTTCAACGCTTCCGTTCCCCTCGAATCGACAGAATAACTTGCATGCGGGGCATGATTGTTATTCAAATGTGATTTCAGTGTTCAGTTCAGTTTCTTTTTGTCCCTTTCCCTCCCTGCCTCTCCCTCTCTCTCTCTCCCTCTCTCCCTCTCTTGTCGTTTTGCTTGTTTGCTTAACATTTTGTATGCAAAAATAATTATTTAGATTGTTGCATTCGCCATGCGAGGAATTTGATTTGTGAACTCCGATCTTGGGTTTGAGTTGCATGTGCGCCCAGTCAGGCGTTGTGCGATGTGGGGCCTTTGACCTTACAAGGGGGAGTGGCTCAAGAATTTGCTAATGTTTTGTTTGTTCTGCATTTAGTAGAACATATTTTAGGAATACCTTTGCGTAATTAAGAAGGGAACTTAGAGTTGATATATTTTAGCGTTTATTTGATAATGATATTGTGTAATCATGTTGGGAATATTAGTTTAATATATTAAATAAATGTTTCTGATGGTTCTATGTAAAAATGCTAATGTTCTGTATGTTTTGCAAGGCATAGAAAGTGTTTAAGGAATATCTTTTAGTAACTGAAGAAGGAACAAACAGATGATGTAGAATATTAAAAGATTTGTTTGTGCTGTGATAAGGGGAATCAAATTCTTAGGCAACTTTTGTGTAACAGCGAAGAGAATGTATAGTTAATAAACTGTATATAGTTTATATATATATAGAATAATGTTAATACTATGAATACATGAGATGAATAATATTGTAGAGACCAGTTTCTAATTGTTCCAGCAGAGCTTAGTTATATTTTTTCCTATTTTGCAAGGCATAGAAAGTATTGATGGAATATCTTTGAATATCTGAGGAAAAGAACAAACAGATGATATTCTATATCATTAATCTGATAAAGAAATAAAAATATATTGAAGCCAAATATAGTTCACCACATCATAGCTATATCTATAGTTGCCCTATAAGCCTTCTTACTGTGAGTCTCAAGATCTTCACCAATAACACAAATTTCTCTTGCAAACAGCTTAGCTGCTTCCGAGTGTCTTTAAGAGGAATCTCTGTCATTGTCACAGATTTATATCTGCTGTCATTGGACAAAGGGGGAGGAGGAAGTTGAGGGGACTTGCCCCGCCTGCCAACACGTTCCGCTGTTCGGCAGCTGTTTATGAGGCCCCGTTGGAAAATTCGTACAGCTTCGACATAAAATCCAAATTGATGACGCATCATGATGGTGCCATAAGAAAATTTCACAATTTCCACTAAAACACATTTAAAGTGTTGCGACCACCACCCCTCCCTTCTGCCACGCCCCTCCTCCTTTGCGCCACTGCTGCTGCTCGTGAAATGCGCGTCGATTAAACCTTTCTTTTATGCGTTGTCTTTTTCGAGTGCGCCTCGAAACCGAAATGGGGCAATGGCTGCCAGCGCAAGTGGGGGACAGGGAGAGGGGTTGAAGGGGGGAGGGGGTCCGTCCAACGACGTTTTGTTGTCGGCTGTCATCAAAAAATATTGTATTGTTATTATTTTATTTTTATGTGCCCTCGCTGTTATTTGCATAAGGATGGTCGCTCCATTCTCTGGCTGCTCGGGCTGCTCTGGCTGCGGGTCCGCATCCTTGGCAGTGGCTGGTGCCGCTTCGGGTTCGGGTCGCTCGCCGGGCAAGCACAAAAAGCGTTTCGCTCGCTTATTTCGCATTGTAAATTTTTATGTCAGCGAGTCTGTGTGAGTGTGCTACTGTGTGTGTGTACTGGTGTGTGTGTGTGGGCGGTTTTCGGCAGCTCCTGCCCCCGCAGCGCGTCGCAGCAATCACACACATTGTAATTGAACACACACGCTCGAACGCATTTTGTTTAGATTTCATTTTTTCTTCTTCCTCTTCTTCGTCTGCTTCTCCTTTGCTCGTCATGTTTTTGGCTGGTTTGCCTGCTGCCTCCGTTCTTCTCATCTTGTGCTTCTTTATGCTTTTGGCTTCGGAGTCGTCGACATAAAATGCAAAACAGAATTTCATTTTCGGCAGGAATGCTCAAGCGCTGCTGCTGTAGCTCTTGTTGTTGTTGTTATTGGGAATGCTACAACATTGTTGAAGCATGTAATATCCTGCCAAGTATAAGGGTTGGAATACACCCCGTACTCAGTCACTCACTCACATATTCCTTCACATGTGTGTGTGCGTGTGTTTTGTGTTGTTGTTGACGATTTCTGCTACGTTTCGTTTTCTTTTTTCATTTTCCAACACATTTTTTTCCATGCGAATTTAGTTTATTGGTTTTGTGTGTGACTGTGGGAGGAGCTTTGCGTGTGTGTGTGTGTGTGTGTGCGAGTGTGTGTGCCCGCTCTTTTTGGGGTGATTGATTGGCATTACGAGTTGCCATTTACATACACATTTCATTTATGCAAATACTCGCAATTCATATTCCACAAATACTTGCCGAATTACAATAAACATTTTGCAACAACAAAGACGCACACACACACATACTGGCATGGGTGTAGCTTCATGTCGAGCGGGCATTCGATTTGGCATTCGTTAAGCATTTTCGCAGCTAATTTCCCTTTAAGATTTGCACCAGTTCGATATCAAATTCGCATTCCCAGATTGAGATCAGCTGCCCCGTTTCCCCCCTCTTCAGCACCCTCTGCCTTCCTGTTCTGCCTGCTGTTTTTGCTTAATTTCCTGTTAAGCCATTTTCAATATTTCGCATAATCAAGTTGAGTGCTCGGCAAAATGGCAGCGACATGCATTAAAGGCGTGCCAAGCAAATGACAGCCCGGCAGCCCAGTTTCCACTTTCAGTTCCAGTTCCCACTGCCAAGTACGCTACTATAGTCACTCAATCAGTCAGTCAGCCAGTCGGTCTGGCAGTCAATCTGGCAGTCAGTCAGTTAGTCTGGCAGGCAGTGAGGCAGGCAGTCAGTGAGGCAAGCAGCCTATGGGACATTTGTAGAACATGCGCTCGAGCTGCAGAGTTATGCATGACGAGTTATGCTGATGAGGAGGCGTTTACCTAGGCGCTACAGTGGGCAAAGTTGAGTCATTAGGTGGTAAAAATAATGAAGTTAAAGCTAAGCACAATTAGCTAAAACAATCCCTATAACTTATAATTATAATAAGCAGAACTATATAGAATTTTATCTCTTATCATTATCTTTTTATTAATCTTCTTGAAACTGCTTCAAGTTTATTCATTCCTTAATTGTTCTTTACTTCACCTTTCCAATATTCAATATCTTCAATATTCTTCCCTTTTCATGCACTTCTGACTCCACCGCGTTCCACTGTGCTTGTGCCCTCTCAACCGCACAAGCGCAACAACAAAGGGAGGGAGGTGCAAGTTGCCACCTCGTGTAGCGTCGTATGCGGCGCTTAAAATGTCTAAGACTTTGGCTTTAAATTAGCATTTTGCATAAATGTTTGGCATGTCATCATAAGGCACAACGCACACACGCGAATGCACACACACACACACACACACACATCACACACACACACACACACATCACACACACACACACATCACACACACACGTCACACGCACACACACACGCGCGCGTAGCGGCTTAGACATCAAACAGGCATAACGCGACACGCTGCGTATGCGTAATGTGCTGTAGACACAACTTGGCACACTTGCCGCAGTCGCTGCCGGCTCTTTACGAGCTGCTCGCGCTACGCCTGCTTCCTGCCACCATCCTGCCACGCCCCTACCCCTACCTATGCCTGTCTAAAGGCTGCCCCGCTTCATAATCGCATTTGAGGGCTTTAAACTCTTGGCCAAAATACTCAAGCTAAATTTGGTTTTGAGTTTTGTTTGAGGGAAGTGGGGGAGTGTAGGAGCAGCTACGCCTTCTGCTGCTTCTATAGATTCATTTGTGCAATCAGCTAAAGCTATCGGATCGAGCAAATCGCTGCCTAGGTAATGTCTGCGCCTGAGCAGAGGAAATTAATGTTCCCTTTTGTGGACTGAGTTGCCCGATTCGATGCCTGCGATGACTGCGATGCCTGACGCTGACGTTTGCCTCGAGTGTGCCAGATTAATGATACTAAAAACGCAATTTGCCACATCACACACACACTCGCACACACTCACACACACACACGCACACTGCTTACCCCGCTGCTGATTGGCTTTTGCCAGCGGCTTTACGGTCATTAGTCGCTGCTCAGGAATTTTGCTTATTGGATGCCAAAGTTGAGCACACAAAATCGCCAACTACTTGGCCCTCCCTCTCCCCCCCTGCACACATGCCTGGCTAACTATACAGAAATTATAATAAAATATTTTGTGAGCCAAATAACTCGAAATGCCTTTTTAATGCTGTAGAAAATATTCATGCAAGCTAAGGCAACAACAACAACAACAAGTTTCCTCATTCAGTTGAAAGAGAAGAAAAGGATCTTATAATAAATTCCACTACGGGCAACAAGATGACGACGATGAGTGGCTGTATTTTCATGTATGTGCAACCGAGCTCTGAATGATGAACGAAGCCAGGAGTTTCTCCAGTTTCCTCAAGTTTGCAGCACATAGTTTTTCCTTCTTCTACTTCTACTACTTCTGCTCTTTGCCTCGATTCTTTTTTTTATATTTGGCCAAATTGTTGCATGCAAATGTTGCCAGGGAAACAGGCTCAGAGCAATATGCATAATATGTGTTGTAGTTTCATTAGGATTACAGTTAGCTTACAGTTGCCTCAGCTCCAGTTGCAAGCAGCACAAGCAGTGGCAGTGGCAGTGGCAGCTTTTGATGGCTGCCTTTGCTGCTGCTGCTTATTGAGTTATGAGGCATGCGAATGCTGAGCAAAAGTATGAGAGGGAAATAAAAATTTGCTGCTTATAAAAGTCGGCAACTGCACAGTATGTTTTATATAGTTATAAAATATCTATCTGTGTGTGTGGGTGTGTGTGTGTGCGTGTGCGTGTGCACAACAAAAGCTTTGGCTTTCGCTTTGGCTTTGGCTTTGCCTTGGCTGGGCAAATCACAACTGAAAGTTAAACCTACCCCTCGGCATGGCAGTTGCTCTCATTGTTGTTGCTTGTTTTCCATTGCTGAAGTTGCAGCTGATCCATAAAAGTATGTTGCATGCAACGCAGCAGCAGCAGCAACAACTACAAAGGCATTGCTCGAGTGCAGCTACTTACCAGCGCCATTGCCAGAGTACGCCATAAAACGTGGCGCATACAACAAAATGTGGCAGCAGCCAGCGCAACTAACGAATGCAGCAGGGGGAGGCTGAGGAAGGAGGAGTGGACGAAGGAGGAGGAGTAGCAGCAACAGAAGGAGCAGCAGCAGCAGTGGAAATGGGAGCAGGAGGAGCAGAAGTTGCAGTCCAAGCAGATATATTGCCAAGCATTGGCAACTCTTGCATTGACAACCGCAAAAGGGCAGAGTTTTTTAACTCAATTAACTTAGATAAAAAAGGCTAAAAAAGGCTGACCATTCATGCTGAAAATCAAGGTCAATGGGAAGGTGAAACTTGAGGTAGGAATAAAAGAGATAATAGCTTTATTTATCTATAGATTAATTCTTACAACTTAGCACGAATTTAACTCAAAACTAACTTATATAACAGCTGAGATCTGTAGCCAGATGGACCTCAAGACAGACAGAAGCAAGTCAATCAACTCGGCTAGTCAACTGACACAAGAATATATAGTCAGAATATACACTTAGGGCTCTGCCTGGCCTTTTTCTGCCTGCTTAGTTATTAGTCTTCCCTCATTGACCATTTTTAATGATCGAAGGCAAAAAGCTTAGCTGTAGTTTGACTTTCATTCAACTGCATGTAAAATTGCCTGCAATTATGTTCAAAATATGTTCAAATTCCATTTTCAATAAGCTTAAATACTTAACTTGCATATATGAAGTTGCAAATAAAGCCTCAAAAATCATATAAATCTTGTAAGCTGTTTTTATTCATTTCTAGCAAATGCTGCAAAAGTATCTAAGAGTCAACAGTCGAAAAGGAATCCCTTTTAAATTCCTCAGCCACATTTACTGCCTGCAATCATTTTATTAAAGCCAAGCAACTCTTTGGCCTGTTTTATTTTTGGTTCTGCATCGATTTGAGGCGCTTCCTCGCAGCCTGCTCCACCTCCTCCTCCTCCTTTGCAGCCTCCACTGCTGCTGCTGCTTTTGGCATGTTGGCTACTGTGCTGGTTGTTGTTGTTGCTGCTGCTTGGCTGCTGTTGCATTTTGCATTTTTACTTCGTTAACTTGATTTTCGCTGCCAAACGAATGCAGCCATCGAAAAAGTTGACAGCTTGAAGCGGCTGAAAAGGCCTCAACACTTCAGACTCAACTTTAAATTGTAGTTCAACAGGAATGTTTTTTCCCTGCTCTTTATTATTTGAATATTTGCACTGTCTAAATATTTGGCAGAGGGAGTCAGGAAAGGGAAGGGAAGGGGAGAGGGTGTTGGTGCTTGTAGAGCGTAAGAAATGTGCAAAATTCAATTTACGCCAAACAAAATCATAATCCATCTATCATTCATCAACGGCAAGCGAACACTTGGCGCAAATGTCTGCGGCAAACGGAAGGAACTTCATAGATACGCGAGCACACACACAGCGATAAAGATACCCCAGTAAGTGTGTGTGTTTGTGTGTGTGTGTGTGTGCTCTCATGCCGGGGCTTTTCTTTATTTCTTTTTACATATTTTGTTACGCTTGTAAAGCTCAAATCCCCAGCGTATAAGCATTTCTACTTCAGCTGCTCAGTTTAGCGTCGCTGCCTCGCCACCCACTGCCTGCTGCCTCGCCGTGGCGCCTCTGTTTGCCTTTGTTGCGTGCGCAAAACCAAAAAATGACAAAATGCGTGGCCTGGCAGCGGCCTGATAAGGCGCCAGCAGCGGCTCTTCCAACTATTGATGGAGCCAGGCAAGACAAGGCCCAACTCGGCTCGGCTCGACTCGACTGGCTTCAGAACTGTGGTGGATTTACCCAATGGCCCGCGTCGCAGGGGCAACGCACCCCACGCAGCACGCACCACGCACTGCGCTTTCCACGACGTCGACGACGACGTCAACGACGACAGCGACGCCTGGAAGCGCGCTGCAGTTTTTTTCTTCTAAGGGGAAATTTCCACCTGAGGGGGTAAAGAGACTTCCTCTGCTGCTGCTGCTGCCTCTGCTGCTCCTGCAGAGAGCGTCAAGTGCGCATGCGCAGAACTTGAACTTCATGGCCGACGCTGCCGGCAACGGCGACGCCAGCGACTGCAGCGCAGCGTAGCACTTGACGGCAATTCGGGGGTGGCAAATCGACGAGCGACGGCTGCGGCTGCGACTGCTTTCGAGTGCTTTCAGAGCCGCCGCCACAGCGCGAAAACAAACGCAGCCGACAACTCAGTGGGCAGTAGCAGTTGGGCCTTGCGCCCGGCTGGTGCGTCCTGTCCTGTCCTGGCCTGCCTTGTCCTGTCTTATCCTGTCCTGTCCTTGGTCTTGGGCCTGCTGCTGCTCTTGACGACGTTTCGAAATTCATCTTTGGCAGCGACGTCGCTGCCAACGACAACGACGACGTCGCGAACTCTCGCCGCCTTCATCTTGTGTGATTACTCCAATTCCAATCCGTGTGCGTGTGATAAGAAACCGAGAAACGCGAGACGCCGCCGAACTCAACTGAACTGAGCGCCAAAGTATTTTTGGAGTCAAAGTCGAAATCATTTCTTAACGGAACGTGTATCGGTTCGGTTGTTCTTCTTCAGCACAAGTTAACATCTACCAAGGATAATACTGACTACTCTACTGGGACTTCTAAGTGAACTATATAGACTATGCTGTGCGATATAACAAAGAACACTTTTGAAGAATAAATGTATTTAAAATGGAAGTTGGATTTTAAAAAAAATTATTCAGGACTAATAAACAAATTTTAAAAATAAAAAAAATAAAAATTTATAAAACAGGTAAGTGTTATAAACAGATGCAGTTGCTTTAATTTTGAAGAAGTTTTTGAAACAGAAAAAATATTTGATCTTGAAAGAAGTTTAAAATATGAAAGTGAAATATTCCAAATTGAAGTGATAAAGTAAAGTAAAATTACTTTCATAAATAATGAATTATTATTATTATAATTTATAAAGGAAATATTGTATTATTATTGTATTAAATAAATTTTGAATTAGTATTAGTAATTTTGAATTGTTTTAAAATAAAATACTAAATTAAACGAAATATTATTTTTCATTATTATATCATATTTTAAATAATGTTCTTTTTTTTAAATTTGATATTCAAAGCTGTGCCAGAAGCTTTGAATAATTTTTTTACAAATGATTTCAACATTTGACTTTCCATTTGAAGTTGCCTTTCTAGTTTACAACCATTTCAGTTTAAGTTTAATTTATGCAATAAACACACACAATAAAACATTGAATTATTAACAAGTTTTTAGTTTTTTTACACTTAAATTAAGTGCAAATTAGGAAACATTCTCTTATTACTTCGCTGATCTCTTAAGAATCGCAAGCTGTTCACAAGTTTCTCACACACTTTTTTTGTTAAAATAAAGTGAAATATTCTGAAATTGTCTGTTTCGGCAATTAAATCAGTTTCGAACTGTAGAAAAAAACACAACCGCACCCAACGAACCGAGCCGGGTAAATAACTTTACATGAGAGAAACCAAAACAAGGCAACAGGAATCCTTCGCTTCGTTGTTGTCTGGCCTATATACGGCCGTAGAAGGGACTCTCGCACAGCCGGCAAAATAATTGCATAAATTAAAATCTTAATTATGCGAAGGCACTCACTGCCGGCGGCAGAGACAGCGGCGACGACGTCGACAGCGGCAGAGCGACGGAGCACACAGAGAGGCAGAGGTCGAGCCTCTGAAATAGAGCGAGATAGGGAGAGAGAGACGTGCAAGCGAGAGGGCTGCGCTGTGACGTCACCAAATGAGCGCGGTACAAAGTGAAAAATGAAACACGAAAATTAAACAGGGAGAGGAGAAATTTTGTGTTGCGGAAATGGAAGGCAAAGCAGAAATATGCGAAAAACGCGACTGCGAAATTAATGAGAGGCGTCGTTGAAGTAACAGGAGCAGCAGAGGCCGCAGCACAGGCCGAGGCCGAGGACGAGGCAGAGTCACGGTCAGGATTCGCGTTGCCGCCGCGTCGCAGTCGCGCGCTCATTAGGCAAAATGAAAAGCACAGGACGAAAAGGACGTTGCCGTCGTCCTTGGCCGTGATTTGGCTGTGCCGGCAGACAATCTCCCTCTCTCTCTCTCTCTTTCTCGCTCTTGCCTCGTTCATTAACATAATTTTAATTTGGGTTAGTGAGACAACTTGGCGCAGTTCGTTGAACTTGACTGCCAGCTGCCAGCAGAGCCAGGCAGGCAATCAGACTGTGAGGCAGCATCAGAATTTGCCGTGTTTTTTTTAATTTTATGCTAATGAGCCGCCGTCGGGTCAGAGTTCAGGGGGTAAGCTTACCCCTCGGCTCAACCCCTTTCACTTTCGCGACTCACTCTCGTTTTTTATTCCGCTTCTTTATGCAAATGAGCTTTTTGTCTACCTGAGTCTGAGTTTCCGATTCGAGTTCTGCTTTGTGCTGCAGCTGCTCCCTCCCTCTCCCTCTCTCTCTTTCTCTCGTTGAGCAGATTTAATTGCAACGCGTTGCAAGCTAATTTGCATAAATTGTTTGGCATTCTTCTCTGCTATTTTTGCAATCCTTATGCAAATTCAAGTGCATTATTCGCAAATCATGTTCGACCCGCGACTCTGCTGTCAATTATTGATTGGCATTTGCGCTGTTTTCGGGCACAACGAGAGTGCTTGAAGGCTTGTCGAACAGCCGGAATAAGTACGCCGGATATGCTGGCTATTATGAGCTGCTATTATGAGCTTAGTAGTTAACAAGCTGAAGGTTACAGTTGGTGAAGAGAGAGAGGGAAGAATAGGTTGCTAGAATAGGTTTCTATTGTAAAATAGGTTGCGAGAATAAGTTGCTTAAATAGGTTGTTAGAATATGTTGATAAAATATGTTAGTAGAATAGGTTGATAGAATAGGTTTATAGAATAGGTTACTAGAGAAGATTGCTAGAACAGGTTGAGAAAATAGGTCGCTAGAAGAGGTTGGCTTCGCTAGAAAAGGTTGCTTAGTTATAGGTTGTTTGACTAGGTTAGCTTTTAGAATAGGTTGCTAAACTAGGTTGGTAGAATAGGTTTATATTGATTTGAAGTTGAATATTTGGAAAACTTGCAACACTCTTACTATATTTAAATTAAGGAAAAGCTTTTGAAGATTGAAAAAACCTTTACCATACGAGATATATTCAAAAAGTAAGATGACAACAGCTCTTGAGCCATGCTCATGCGACGGTTCTTTTGGTCAAAATAAAGCAAAAAATCGCAGAGCACGCAAAAAACTTATAACCTTTACGCCTCTTAAAACCAAAAAAAAAATGCTATACTCTTGAAACTTACTTTTTGAACACCCATAAATTTGAATTAATTTTAAGCTATTTTAATACAGTTTTTCTGCTTTAAAATCAGTATAAATATTGTTAATACCCCTCTAAAGTATATATGACAGCACTACAAAACTAAAACTAGTTTTATTATTGATTATTATTGATTAATTGTGATTATTTTTATTATTATAATTATTTTTATAGTATTTACTATACTTAGAGAAAATTCACATTTAATAAACCTTTCATATTCTTCAAACATTCTCAAAATATGAGCAACTTCTTTGCACTCATAGGAAAATCGATAACTGATATCAGCGTTATCAGTTGCCTTTGCACTCGACTCGCTTCTGCACTAATTCGACTCCAACTCGAACTTCTCTCTTCTACTCATTGCCCCTTTGTGCGTTGCCATCAATCTGCACTTAAGCCGTTTTAGATATGCGCAGCAAAGCCATTTATGACAGCCATAGTTCAATCTAAAACGCTTTCAACCCGCTAACTAAAGTGGAAATTGCCACCCACAGCAACGCCCTGCCAGCCCTTGGCAACCCTCGCCAACCATTTTCTTTTGGCTTTCGCAAATTTGTTGCCCACACACACGCACGCACACACGCAACCACACACGCACACACCCGGTCACATTTGAACGCTGTTCTTGTACAAGACACACGAGCAAATGTTTGATGGTTGCTGTACAAATACAAACAACAACCACACACGCACACACACACACACACACGCATATCGCACACACAGTCAGAGAGACAACCGCTGTGCGGGGGTGATTGCTTTGGCGAACAAAGCATAAAGCGACAGCGACAACGATGACATAAAAAAAGAGCAGGAGGAGGAGGAGTGGAAACGAGGAAAATGCGACAAAAGCGTGGGACACACACATGGAAAATGCGAGACTGGTTGGGTTTTCTAACTGGGCGGGGGGTGGTTTGCGCTTCTCATATTGGCATGTGCAAAAATCCAAATATTCTATCAGTCTGTCTCCCTTTCGCTCTCTCTCCCTCTCTCTCTGTCTTCGGTCTGACTTTGTCGACTGCCTTTGCCGTTTGCCTTCTCTTTCTGCGCGACTGCTTTGTGTTAGCGTAATCCTTTTTAGCAGGCAAACGAAAAATACGAATACATATCAAAATGTAGAAAATGTCTGACAGGATTGCCAAGCAGTGCCTGCTTCCCTCCCCCCTTCCCTCTTCCCCTTCTGCCTCTGCTTCTGTAGCTGTCGTCTTGCCACGTCGTCTTGCAGGGAATTGAATTTATATCTGTGCATACATGAATTGCTTGGCTCGCCTGGCTTAGTTATGACTGCCATGCAATTCTGTACAGGGTATACACAAGTCGTGCAACACTTGTACTGATTGCTGTCTGTATTTGCAGCAGTTTCTATGCTGTTTTCCTTTGTCAGGTGCGCCGCCAAAACCAATTTTCAAATATTTTCACTTAGGTATTCCAAGCTGAGCTGAGCTGAGCAGACGAAGCTGTCAGATGCTGTCAGGCTACTCATTGGCAAAATATTTGCCTAACCGAATGTACACACACTCGCACACACACACACACACAGGCAGACTGACAGGCAAACAGACAGAGAGAGAAAGAGATAGAGCTAGTCAACAATGCAATCAATTTGCTTATTAGAGGGGAACGAGCGTAGGGAGAAAGTAGAGTTTTATTTTCGCAAATCCTTTAACAAGCCACTGTCGCTGCGCAATCCTTCGTCCTGGCGATTATGCAAATCAACAGCGAGTACAGCCGTCCCCCCTCTCCTCCTCCACTCCTCTGCAAATCAATAACAAGCCCGAGAGTCACTGCGATCTACAACGAATTCGGGATCGCACAAAATTTACATAAATTTTTTGCAAACGTCAGTTGTCAGAGTTGCCAACAGAGAAACAGAAAGAGAGAGAGAGGGACAGGGAGAGACTTTTACTGTCACCTACGTACAACATTTTTTATTAGTTTTGCGTGTGTGTGAGTGTTGCAAAATATGCAAATTAAGTTGAAGTTGCGTTTTGCGTGCCATTCAATGTGCACAGACCTCGGGGCAGGGTTGAGTCCTGTGCAGGGTTGAGGGTTGACAAGCCAACTGTGTTTTTGCAAAAATTGTTGTTATCGATTTTTGTGCCGTGTTGAGCAAGCGAACTTTGCAGCAATTTGCACTATACAATGTTGTAGACTCAATTGGAATAGATCTGCTGGCTTGGAACTCCAAAATCAAGCTCATTTCTTTGAGGCTGCTTTGCTTTCATTGCGTGGCAAACAATTCGCGTTATCCCGGGAAAATTTTCAATTTCCCACAGTACAGTTAACAGTCAAGAGAGTTTTCTTTGCGCCATAAAGGCTGCCCCCCTCTGCTCCCTTTCTTCTTCTCCTGCAGCGGAATAAAATGCAAAATATTAAGCATAAAATATGTAACCCATTTCAAGGAGCCCAGGCGAGTGAGCTGCCTCGAGTCCTGCCACGTCGTCTGCTGCTGCTGCTGCGTTGCCAAATCTAGAGGCACATTCTGGCAGATTTACTGCATATTGGCCTGGCGTCAAAAGCAGCCAAAAATTGTGCGCCCTCCCCTTCTCTCCCTCTCTCTCCCTCTCTCTCTCTCTCTGCTGCTGCTGTGCCCAACTACAAGTTGCTTACAATATTTTTGTACGCTGCTCTTGGCAGTTGGCAGCTGAAAGTCAGCACTGTCCCGTCCTGTTCCTTGGTGTCCCCTCCTGTCCGGGCCGTGAATTTATTTCCATCATTAGTTGCGGCACTTGAAGCCGCGCATAAATATGATTTACACACAGTCTTTTGTGGCAACCAAAATCAATCTGAAGAAGCGCCAACTTGCCACGCACAAACACAAAAGTGTACACACACTTTGCTTATATATACATATATATATGGGGTATATATCTTGTAGTACATATATCTGTTTATCTGCTTTACATATGTAGCCGAAGTTTATCGCTCCCCACATCATCGAATATGCATTATTTAGACATTAGCATAATTTACTCGACGCGCATCGCAACTTGCTCATCTCCTGCTCCTTCCCACACACAATCCTGGCATTTACCATGACATACAGTTCCCCCCTTCCCCCCTCTCCTTCCTTCTCCCTTCCTGCCTCGTCTGCTGCCTGTCATTGGCACTGGCAGCTACGTTCGCTTTGCCATTTGCCTTGTTACAAATAGGATTCCATCATAATAATGTCTTGCGTGGCGGAGTCTACAATCCCAATACGAGTGTATATACATGCCATGTATCCCCCACACCTCTCCTTCCCCCTCCCCCCTTGCTGTGACAAATACGACAGGATTCGCAATTGCGAATATTTCCAACTTGAGCACACGCTGTCAAAGCTTCTCTCTCTCTCTCGTTGGCTGCTTAAGCTTTAAGTGGAAGGTTTTCATTTTATTCTCATTCGTTTTTCCACTTCTTCTTCTTTTCGGGGATTTGGCCATGGAGAGAGCGGAGAATTGATGACTATAGTGCGTGATGTCATTTGCATGACAGTTGCCCATCAAGACGCTGCAAATTATTCATGCGTCGTCTATTTATCTGGGGAGGCAGCTGGACAAATTGTGCGAGGGGAATTCCCTTTTGAGGGGGCGGGCACACTTTAAAATATTAAGTATACGCAGCAAGACTGCACAACGCTGCCTCCACTAAACAAGTCAAAAAGCCGGCACAAGTTCTTGACCTAGAAACAAAGGCAGGCAGACTTGATGACGACACAGCCAGACAAGAAGAAGCAGCGACGTCACCAAAGAAGGAGGCAAAAAAAGAAACGTAGACCAAACAAAAATTAAAATTAAAACAAGGACACAAAAAATAAACACCACAACCCACACACAGACGCAGCCACAGACAGAGAGAGAGAGAAGAGAAAAAGAGAGAGGAAGAGAGGGAGCGAGAGAGAGACAGCTGAGGCAGGCAGCCTCGAACTGAAACTGAAACTGGGTTAATAAGCAAGGCAAGGACAAAGATGATGATGACGTTGTGCCGGCGCAAAGTGCATAATCAACAAGCGGCAACGCCGCCTCTCAAGGCTGCCTCCCTGCCTCCCTCGCTCCCTCCCTCCCCCTCCAGCTACTACTTTCCTGTGGGTGCGAAAAACGCAAACTTTACTCATTTTCATTTACTGCTGAGTGCGGGGAGGAGGAGGGCGGCAAACTTGGAAGCTGCAGGCGGCGTCGTCGAGTCTGCCAGGCAATGTCATTGTACGTCTGCCTGTGTGTGTGTGCGGGTGTGTGTGTGTGCAGCGACTGCTTGCTGTTTTTAATTTCATTGCAAGAAAATGAACGAAGCCAAGGACGAAGAAGAAGACGAAGTGGAAATGGAAGTGGAAGTGGAAGAGAATGCCAGGCAAGCTGGGCGCGCAAATGAAGCCAAAGTCAAGCCAAGAGCAAGACACTGCCTGCCACAGTCTGTGCGCCAGGTCGAGGCACACTTCACCCCCTCCCCCTCCCTCCCATCAACTTCCAACCACCCGCCGGCTAAATTAGCTGCAGCAGCAGCCGCGCGACATTAAAAAGTTTGCCAGCTTCGTCTTCGTCTGCCTCATCATCATCATCGTCGTCTTCGTCATTGTGCGCCTTCTCGTCGAGTAAAATAAAAGAAAAACGTGAAAAGCAGAGGGAAAATTTGCTGCGAAAAGTGAAATTAAAATGCGGCAGGCAATGCCAGCAAAAGGGAGGCAACAAAAAGAGGACGGCAAAGAAAAGAATAAGAAATTTGCCGGCTAAATTAGGTAAGCAAATGAATAGACGAACGAGATGAGCAAAACAAATACGGAAGAGAGGCAGAGCTGTGGAGTAGAATGAGGAATAAAGGGAGGTAACATAGAAACAGAAGTGGAGAAGGAGGAGGAAGAAGGATGAGACCTGTTGCCTGCTCTACACTCAGGCAAAGTCTATGCTGCCAAGGCTACGCAGGCTGCTTAGCTTTAGTTAATTGATTAGCTAAGTAAGCCATACAAATATTATAGCTAGTTAAGATATTTATTATTATTATTATCTACCAAGATCTTTTATCTATGTTGCCTCACATTCATTCTGCACTCTCTCAATTAATTTGATTCGCTCTCTTCTTCTTTTTCTCTGCAGCTAATTGGCTCGAACAACTTTGTAACAGTGGCGGCAATAATTATTCCAACTGGCCGAAACTCGTTGCAGTTTTTATAAACGTAAATTGATTAAGGCCATTAGGCAGCAAGGGGGGCAGGGGGGGCTGGGATGCAACAAATGGCGATGATTAAATTTGCCGTTAGCGGCGAAAATGAAATAAAACTAAGCCGAAGTTTGCACTCAGCTAGGCAATTATGAGAGGAGGGGAGGGAGTGAGGGACACAATAATAGTAAATATATGTGCTAATATATTGATAACAAGCGTGGTAATTATGCAGCAGCAGCAGCAGCAGCCGCAACTGATGCCAATATCGCCTGCATCCGCAATCGTGGCTAATTTCTTGTCATGCCAAATCGAAGTTGGCCGCAAATGGAAATGCAGCAGTTACCACAAAAGCCACTTGGTAATTAAACAGGTTTCAAATTAACATAAAATAAAATTAAATAAATAAAGGTACAAGCCAGTAGGGGGAGGGGTAAAGAGGGGGCTGGCAGCCTGTCAGCTCGGCCTGGAGTTGCTCGAGTTGCCAAGGTGCCTGCCAGGTTGCCAACTTGCCTGTAAACATGTTTCAACGCCGCGCAAAATTAGCAACTTGTAGCCGAGAGTGCTCTGCCTATGTGTGTGTGTGTGCGAGTGTGTGCGTGTGACTGTGCAACATGTTGCCTGGCAGAATGCTGACGCTTATAGATAAATTTCTGTCAAAACTGCTGATTGACTTCATTAATAACCACGCGCCAAGCTGCAGTCGCCGTCTCAGTCGCCGTCGCAGTTGACGTCGCTGTTGCCGTTGAAGCTGCTGCCAGCTGACAACTTAACAAGGCAGCTGCTGAAAACTGCCAGTCGAGGGGAAGAGGAGGGGGAGGCGCAACTGCAGCGTGGGCAAATTAATAGCAAACGTGTAGCTGAGGCTGCTGCTAACCTAACCTGTTGGGAGGGTCCAGCAAGTTATGGAGGTACCTTCTCCCCCCTTCAGACCTCTCGCTAGATATGCCTCTCTAGATACTCCTCTCTTTATATCTAGATACCTCTCTCTACCTACCCCTCTCTAGTTACTCCCCTCTATCTGCCCTCTCTTGGTACTCGATACTTGCATCTGCATCTGCATCTGAATGCAGTGGCACGATTGATAAGCTGCGTGCTGCGTGGCCATGTTCAATGTCCAAATGCTGGCACAACATGTTCTCAAACTGGTAACACACACACTGCACACACACACTGCACACACACACGGCACACACACACTCGAGCACACTCACTCGAAATCAGTGCGAAAATTTATGTTGCTCTGCTGGAATTTTAATGTGTGTTGCCTGCCAATGAGGAAGCGATTTTGCATGTGCCGCTTTTGGCCGTCGCCGTCGCCGTTGCTGTTAAATGCCGTTTAATTGCGTTGCAGAAACCGTTTGCTTTTAATTGATCAACTGCAGCCAGATGTGCCTCCGTCTCTGCCTCAGCCACTGCCTGTCTCTGCCTCCTGCTCTGCCTCTGCCTGTCTCTTCTTCTGCCTTCTTCTCTGGCTCAACTCACATTATGAATGCCAGGCAGATAACTCAATAAATGTACAGATTAGTTACAGACGCAATCAATCAGCGTCAAAGCCATTCTAAATTGTCGCCCAGGTAAGCAGAAAGACAATAATTACGCAGCTCTACGATGACTTTATAGTACCTGAGCCTGAGCAGAAGCCTTTCCCCACGAAAGCTGACACTGCGCGATTGTTCTGCCAAATTAATCGAAGCTGTATCTGCCAGATACGCACTGCATCTAAACGTGCCTGCGCTCGTAATTTGGTTGCCTTTCACAAAAGACACATTTGACGTGCTGCAGACGGACAATGTTGACAGTGGACAGCGGACAGCGGACAGCGGACAGCGGACAACGGACAGTGGAGAGCGGACATGGCGCACACATGGAAACGCGGACAGCTTTGTTGTCGCCACAGCGACGTCTCGTCTTTGTCCGACAGTTGGCAGCCCGTTGATCATCGCATCGTGCCGTGCTATGTGCCATGCATTTTTTACGAGCCCCGGGGACGCTGCCTGTCTGTGCTGAGTGCCGAGTGGAAACTGTGTGTGAGCTACATAAGTATCTGGCGGCGAAAGGCAAAAATTAAAATGCGCTTATAAAGCAATAAAATTCAGCATAATAATAATAACGAATAATGACCACATAATGAAAACGTACGCAGCGAAGGTGCAGACTAGCAACAGATGCAGCCACAGATGCAGCTATAGATACATATACAGCTGCAGAGATACAGTTGGAGATGCTGGAGATGCAGCTGCCGTAAAGTGTTGAATTTGCGGCTGCGTTAAATGAAAGGCCAAATGAAAGGCCGCAAAATGCTCGGCTAACGTGGCAATTGTATCTGATAGATGCAATATTTGCGGTCTGTCTGTGAGATGTGCATTCATCTTCTTCTCGATGCATAGATACAAATGTATCTCAAGCAGTGAGGATGTGCTGATTGTGCTGCTTGTGCATTTGCAATCCAATTAAACACAATCCCCACCAGCTTAGCTGACTGTTTGCCAAGAACATGTCTCTGCGAAAGTATCTCGCAGATGCAGATGCGGAATCAGATGCAGATTCCGATTCGATTGCCTGGCCAAGCAACGTATCTCACATGCTGTCTGCGCTGGCTGTCAACGGCAATTTGCCATAACATAAAACTGCACGTTTACACTAATAGCACTGGTCTCTCTCCCCCTCCCCCTCTCCCTCTTTACACTGCACAGCAGGTGAGCAGACACACAGGTGTAGGGGGGGGGCTGCCATGGTCAGACCTTCACTTTTGCTTGGATATGACAAGCGTCGGCTTGGCGTCTCTGGCGCCTCTGACGGCATTCAACGTGTCTAACACTTTTCATGTGCCAAGGAGTCAACGTATTATAAGGCCGAGGGATCAAAGCTTTCAACAGCCCGCACTACATTGTATTCATGTTGATATCTCCCTCTCTCTCTCTCTCTCTCCCTGTCTCTCTTTAGTGCATCTCATCGGAATTGCAAAGGCAACAAACGAGCGACAAACGAGTTCGGCCAGCAGATGTCAGATACAGATACAAATACAAGCAGGACAGCAGAGGAGGCAGCAGCACGAGAGACGGAGGAACCCAACGTGGAAAAGCAATAACAATTAAATAATATAAACATTATCTTGCTGTCTCCCTTTCCTCTCCCTCTCTCTCTCTGTTTCTCCCTTTGTTCTTGCTTTCATTCCCAGGCATCAGTGAACTTCATCAAAATTGCACAGCACGTTGTACCGTTTGGAGGCGTTGCGCATTTGCCGCGCTTGGGGCGTGGCTGTGCAGCAGGCGTATAGCGTAGCAAAACTTGATACATTTTAATTTACTCGGCTTAATTAATTTTTTTTCAACCAGCAGAAGAAGAAGCAGAAGCATCTCAGTTGCTCACGCTTTTTGCCAGTTTGCCAGTTTGCTTTCTGCTTAGCAATTTGGCGTTTTAATTAATTCTTTCTAAGTGAAAGATTGCATGCCATGACTGTGCTCCCTCTATCTGTCAGTCTGTCTGACTGTATGACTGTCAGTCTGTTTGGCAGTCCGTCTCGGTAACTGTCTGTCTGTCTCTCTTTCAGTCTATCTGTCTGTCAGTCTCTCTTACAGTTTGTACTGTCTGTTGATCTTTAGGCTGTCTCTCTTACTGTCTCTCTGTTTGTCTCTTTGTCTGTCTCTCTGTGAGTATGTTTGTATGCCTGTGTCTGGCTGTCTGGCTGTCTGTCTGTCTGTCTGTCTGTTTGTCTTTATATCTCTCTGCTTGTCTGTCTCAATATCTCTCGTACTATCTTTCTGTCTGTCTGCCTCTCTGACTATCTATCTGTCTCTCTTACTGTCCCTCTGGTCTCTCCTACTATCTGTCTGTGTCCCTCTTTGTATGTTTCTCCCTCTTTCTGTCTCTCTTAATATCTGTCTGTCTCTCTGTCTGTCTATCTATCTGTCTGTCTGCCTGTCTATCTGTCTGTCTGTCTGTCTGTCTTATTGCCAGTTAGTCTGTCCATCTCACTGCCTGTCTGTCTGTCTCACTGTTTCTCATACTGTCCCTATGTCTGTTCCCTCTATTTCCTAAACGGCCCTTCTTTCTCTCTGACTCTCTTACTGTCTCTCTGTCTCTTGGTCTGCCTATCTGTCTGCTTGTCTGTCTCTCTTACTGTCTCTCTGGTCTTTCCATATTTTTGTCTGTCTGCCTCACTGCCTCTCGTACTGTCTTTATGTCTGTCCCTCTTACTATCTGTCATTCTCTCTATCTCTCTCTGGTCTCTAGTCTCTAGTCTCTGTCTCTGATCTCTCTATCTGTCTGTCTCTCTTTCTATCCATCTCTCTTACTATCTGTCTCTCCCTCCACCCCTCTATCTCCTTAACTGTCCGTCCGTCTCTCCGTCTGCTCGTCTGCCACTCGGTTAGTCTGTCAAAAGTGAAATGGGTTGCTGCTTGTCAGCTTGGCGATTGTGAAATTTGAGTGGCGCATTGGAAAGCTTCCACTGCACAGTGGCCACTGCAGGCTGCAGGCTGCAGGCTTTGATGTATCTCGCCATCCTGGCTGCCGACTCGCTGCACTACCAGGTGTAACTAACGGCCCAGGGCCCATAAAGAAGCCACCTAATCAGGCTGCCCATTAGGCAGGCCAAACGTCAACACATTACAGCCAGGCAGCGATAAAAACAACAACGGCAGCTCAGCTCGGCTCAGTCAGTCAGCCAGTCAGTCAGTCAGTCAGTCAATGGCAACAGCTGTGCGCTGAAATTGTCGTAAGCCTGCGGATACACGCGGCGTGTGTATCTTGCAGATACATTCGGGCGAACAGGCGATTTATGTGCGAATTTCGTTTGTTTGTTTGCTTTTGCTTTGCTTTGCCTCTTCCCGGCTTTGGTTTGTATGCAAACTGTCAATCAAAGGCAGTCAGTCTCCTCGGCCAGGCCAGGCCCGATGCTAATCAGCTTCTGCTGTCCGCCAGTTTTATGTACTTCGGCCTGGCCCAAAGTTATGGCGCCATTATATGACGCTGATGCAGCTGCAGAAGCTTCAGCCTGGGCAACTTTGTCGTACGAACATATTGAGAAATCCATCCGTCAGTCAGTCAGCCAGTCAGTCAGTTGAGCAGCGGGCGGCGCTACCGTTTTGGAGCAGCAGGAGAAACAGAACAGATTCCGAATTGATTTACAGCAGGCCCAACTAAATGCAAATGCGCGCAGACTGGTTAACACTTTGCGGGGCGAGTGTATCTAACAGATACACAAACTCACTTGGCAATCAAATGCATTTATTTTGCATATAATTGAAATGATAATTTGTGTGCGGCCAAGTGTTTTTTTTTTTTTGCTGCCGTGGGCGTTAAAGAGCCGTCATTGTTGTTGTTGTTGTAGTAGTTGCTGCCTTTTCAAAATGTCAACTTGTGCAGCTCTGTCAGATAAATCAATCAAGTTGATTAGTTTTTTGTGTTGCACCAGGTAATTAGCGAGGCCCGACTCTGTCGGGTGTGACTTGCGCTCCACAAGAGCCTCTGGCCACAGCTCGATAGATAGATAGAGCTGCATTTGTATCTCAGACTGTCAAGCGGGTGGAAAATTATACAGATAATTCAAGGTTACTTATCGCAATTGTTTTAATTTCATCTGTGTGTGTGCGTGTGTGTGTGTGCTGCGATTTGCCAATTTAGCAAAGTGAACTGCGGCAATTCGATTTGCTTTTTTACTTGCGCGCAGCTTAAAAGTAACTGTGTATCTTTTACTTTACATCTCTTTTTATAGCTAATTCTCAGTCGCAGTCTCCTTTTCCCTCTCCCTCTATCCGGTCGCCTGTGCGGCTAATGTGCATATATAAAATTTTAAGAGCAGACCCAAAATATCCACACACACTCGCTGGCAACTCACGCAAACTATCTGTATCTGTATCTACAATATTAGACAGCGGGGCGACTTTGGTTTTGCCTATTCGGAGCAAGCCAGACAGACGGGCGACTTGAATGAATTTCGTTATTAAGCTGGCAAAAAATCAAAGATACGAAAGGGGAGCGGGGGGGGCCAACGTTGTCTATAATCCGTTTATGGCTTTAATTGCAGCTTAAAATTGACAAGTCAAACAGTTAAGTGGGAGAGGCTTACGCACTCGCACTCGCACTCGCAGGTAAGTAGACATGTGAGCTGTGCATTGTGAGCAGCCAGTGAGGCGACAAGTGAAATGGAGTCACAGTGAATCCACACACACACGAGATATCTCCTCAAGATACCGAAGCCTATTTACCATCAGCGAGGTATAGAGTTCCTACGTGCGAATCGCAATATTCGTAGGAACTTAATACCGTGCTCTTGGAGGGCTGTCGACCAACAAACTGTGATAGCTTTAGTTAAAAATACTTACTTCAATGTAAAAAGTGCAAGTGCAGATGAAAAGGGATTTATGCAGTTAAGGCAATATCAAATTATGAGTGAGATGGAACATTTCTTGGACTTGAAATGATCATAATTCAGTCTGAGATAACTTAATTTATATTTGGAGAAGTATTTTAGTTATGGTTTGAGTTCGAGTCTGATTTGGCATTTAAATATTCTTGATTATTGTGGATATGATTGATAAAATAAAATATATATTATGTTTATTTAAATTAAAATCAAATTAAATAAAATTTACATATATAATTATAAAACTAATTGATTAAGTACTAATTGATGTTTGTGGTTAAAAATCAATTGAAAAATTTTTTTTTGTGTAAGAAAATAAATTTCCAAAGTGTTACTAAGAAGAAATGTGGATAATGTAGAACAAATATATAGAACACTCTTCATTTATTATCATATATTAATAGATAAACTTCCGAACATTCAACACTCTTAAAATATCTTAAAGTTTTCGTTGGCAATATTTTTTTGGATTTTGGTTTATGTTTTACATTTAAATAAACTATGCATTAAATACTCTTAATTTAACATAAACTTTACTATGTTGTTAGGAGAATAAAGGAATACAAAATAAAGAAATTTGTTTTTTATTTATATATCCCCACTGTGCCTATAATATCAAAGAAAGCACATCTCAAGCAACTTCCAATACACTCCACAGAACCTATTCCTTCGCTTTCAACTTCTTTCCCACATTATGCATATAGTACTTCCATCATCTTCTTCCATTCCCTCCTCGCATGTTAATGGATATAACCCTTCTAAGCTATAGAACTAAAGTATCCAATTTCCGTTTTGTCAGCACATCACGTAGTATCGTATTTTATTTTCTATTTCTGACACGTTCATAACTTTGAGCAGGGTATTCATTCGATTTCTTTGACTATTCCGAAACAGAAGACAAATTGATGCACAACTTTCTTACGAAGTTCAACAACCTTTGCTTCTTAGAAGAACCCTTGGCCTAGCTAGGGGCAGCACAATTCGGGAAGCGGGCCTGAACTTCAACCCCTTCACACACCCTACATGATGCGGCCACGAGGATTCCTATCGCGAGCACTTTATCTAACGGCATTTGCATTGCAGCGTTTAATTGCAAGAGCCGAAGGCTGCGCTCCGTCATATGTGCAGCCCCGTTGCGTAATTGATAACGGTTCATTTGGCCGACATTGCGGATTTGCGTTGCATATCAACTTGATTAACGGTAAAGTAAGCCAAAGTGAGTAAAGGGTTTGTTTCTGGAATAGAGGAAAACAAAAGGTGCCGTTCGACGCGAGTTTGGCGCCAATGAAGCGAGAAGTTTTGAATATTCATCAAGGGAAAGGCGCGAGATGACCCACTAAGCCAGGAGCCGGAAAATGACGAAACTTAACTGATTAAGTTAATGTAATATACATTAAATATACATATTAATATACTTTATATAATGTATGATATCATATAAAAATATCATATGTTCTGTGATAATAATTTGGTGTGCGGAAGATGTGCTACAATCTTGTAAATCTTTTGTAATTTGTGTAAATAATAAATAAACAATTTGAACAAAACTAACCTTGAAATTCTTTTAATTTGGGATATTTGCCTTGCATTAATGTTTGATATATTATTAAGATTTATATTTTTAAAGAAAATCGAAGTTAAAATCAAAGAGAAACCTTTTCAAATATATTTATCCAATAAGAATCCTCTCAAATCCTCATCCAAATGGAATCTTAGAGAAGTTTCACACCACAAATTTCTAATGCGCTTCAAATGAATTTGGAAAGTGGTCGCCAGGACACGAAGGCGCGAGAGGCTTCACAGTTCTGCCACCAGATGGCGTCACAACAAATCACGGCGGGGCGGCAATTCAATCATTTTTCACTTTGCCAGGCTGCTGTGCTGCTCTCTCTCCCTCTCTCTCTTTGCTTCTCTCTCTGCCAGCTTCTCCTGCTGCTGCTGCCACAACGTGTTGGCAATTTCAGACAACGGAAAAAGGAAAACACGCTGCACATAGAAATCAATTAACTTGCAATGATGTTGCAAATTTGTAGCGTTGTTGTAATGAAAATCGCCAGCATTTATTGGATTTGGCAAGCAAAACAAATGGAGAAAGAAGAGGAGAAGAGAGAGTGGGAGAGAGGGAATGGAATGGGAACTGCGAGTGGGTCTGAGCTTTGACAGCAATTGCGTAGACGTTCAATGAAAATGGGAAATCGAAATCGATGGGGCTGCCGGCCACCTGCTGCGCCTTTGTGCTCCCCAAGAGCAACAGAGACAGAGAGTGAGAGGGAGAAGGGAGAGAGGTAGCCCCACGTAGAGAAGCATCTATGTGGCTGCTGTGTCTGTGACACTAATCTCCGCCAGCCTCTGCCTCTGCCTCTGTCTGGCTTGCACATCAATTATGTTAATTTGTCGCAGCAATTACAAGCAGTTTTTTGCATATATGTTGCTTTAAAGACATCGCCGCGACACTTTTATGGATCAGCTAATGAAACGGAATCCGTTCGCGGATAATAAAGATAAATGATGATATTGCCGCAGTGTCACACTATGGCTTAAAGATGAACATAGCGCCATTTATCAGGCAGAAAAGCCACTCAAATAGGCAAAATAGAAACAAGCATCGAGTGGGAAACATTCACTCAAGGCATTTGTCGCCTCGTTTAGCCAAGACATGAACCAGCAAATCACAGCCTTTGCCGCAGTGCGATGTTTTCTAAGGACCTGGGAACAGTTGCGCAGTCATTGCATAGAAAACATCGCGTGCAAATCATAGTCAAACTCCCCTGCGATGTGCGCGGCGATTTCACTCAAGAGCGAAGTCGAGACTCACTCAATGCGAGAGCGACACGCGAACAATACGAAAAGTAGGCGGAGCGCACGACACACGCGAGTGAGCAGCGCAGCAGCAGCAGCCACAGCAGCGACGACGACGACGACAGCTGAGCGAGCCAAACAGAAAACATCGCCGAACATCGCCGACGAGTGAAACGACTGCATGCGTTGCCCCTCCACGCGATGTCTGTTTTGTTTTGAGTGACTTTTGCGCAAGTTGAGTTGCCTGTGCATTCCTCTCTCTCTCTCTCCCCTCCCCCTCGCTGTGTCTAATACCCAACCCTTTGGGTTAACCCTTAAACGTTGACACTTTTGTGCTGACCACACATTCCACATGCTTCAGAGAGCGGGAGAGCACAAGGAAGATAAGCCAGGCAGGCGGACGGACGGACGGGCAGACGGACAGTGCCCGGGCAGCGCCGCATTTGTGAGTTGTTTTTAGTGCGTGCGTCGTTTGTTTGTGTTGTTTTTAACCCCCCCCCCCCCACCTCCTGCGCACCCAACCCCTAATGCTGGCTAACTGCGTATAACGCGCTCAACCCTTTCGCATGTGCCCAAAATCGAACAAGTTTTGAGCGTGCCACAAACAACAACAACACGACAACAGGAACAACAACAACAAGAGGAACAACAATGGGCACGCAGCTTTTGCTTTTGTCTTCTTTTCTCAAGTGCCGGTCAAATTGATGCGTTTTTCCGCGACGGCGGCAACAACTTTCAACGCCGACAGTTTGCCGGCGTCGCTCGCGTCGAACAGAGAGAAACCCCAAAAGAGTCCGGCAACACACGCGGATCCGTTGCCGTGTCCGGTATTTTCTAAGCGGGTGTCCGAGTGCGTGTCGCCAAAGGATTAACAACGCGTGCAACGTTTAACCCATGCTGTCTATGTGTGCGTGTGTGTGAGTGTGCCTAGGAAAATGATCAAAGACGTCGATTAAAAAAAGTTATCGAGAATTAAAAAATGAGAAATAATATAAAGAATATTTAAATTTTAAATGCAAACAGAAGAAAGTAAAGAAGGAATAAATCATATGAATTAAGAGCTGAAATAACGGTAAATATTTTTTGTATATTTACTAAAAATATTATAGAACATTATATAGAATATTTTATATTATTTTTAGATTTTAATTCCAACTCGAATTTCATTTCAAGTTAATTCTACAAATTTATTCATTTTGGTCCCATTTGCAAACGTTTTTAAATGTTCTATTTAATTATATAATCAAGCGAGCATTATAATAAATTATAGTATAATATCAAAATGCACAAAAAAAGCTCTTCAAATGTTGATAACTTCCCAACAACAACAACATTAGCAAAACTATCGAAAACGATTGTCGTTTTTAATGACATTTTAATGAGCCGCAAAATGAGCGTTGATTTTGGACTGAAATTAATTAATTTAATTTAAAATGTGGGACTTAAATATGTATGGAAGTATATGTATGTATGTGTGTATATGTGTATAAATTTATGTGTGTGTTTGTGTGCCTGTGTGTAGCGCGATAGATTGCTGTAAATTCATCATGCGATATTAGTTCATTTTAATTGCCCGCGTTTAATGTTGAATATCAAATGCGAAAACTATTTTTGGGCACTATGCTGGCACAATTACACTGCAGAAGAGAGTGTGGGGGAGGGGGGAGAGCAACAAAAGTTTATAGCCACAACCGTATTTAGTGAAACTAGATTAAAACAACAATTAAAATGTGCCACAAAGTGCGAGATTAATGATGGCCAAAACAGGCAGAGGAATCCCCGTGATTCGTTTTAACTTGGCTAATAGAATATCATATAGAACTATTAATCAGGCAAGCAGGCTAGCTCCCCCTCTCTATCTTAAAGTAGTACTCATATGTGAGCAAGAGAGATAGATAGAGAGAGAGGGATAGCGAGCGCTGCCTGGGGCTGTTGTTGTTTTCCGCGTGTGTTGCTATCGTAGCTTAGCCGTAGCTGCCAGCGGCAATCACTTGCTAAAATGCACACAATTACATTTTCAAAATGGCGTCAAAAGTGCAATACACGAAAAAAGAATTGCCAAGCCGCAAAAAGAAAGAACGACAACAACAACAAGAGCAGCAACAACAACAACAAGAGGGGTTGCCGGCAGTTGCAGCAACAGCAACGGCAGCAGCAACCCCCGGAACTCATTCCACCCTGCCGTCGCTGCCGCTGCCGCCGTCGCTGCACTCTCGCAGCGCACTCAGCATGCAGCGAGCGCAAGAGAGAGATGGAGAGTGAGAGAGAGAGAGCGCGCATCGAGTGCGAAGCAACTGAGCTTAATTATATCGAGGCTAACGAGTTTTTAGATGGCGCAAAGACTCAGCGAACCGTTAATAAGCATTTAATTACTCAGAGCGAGTGAGTGAGCGAGCGAGAGAGAGACAGACAGTGACAGAGAGAGAGAGAGTGAACGATGACACTCTCTGTCGCTGCTGCTGCTGCCGTTGCTGCTGGCGTTGCGCCAACGCTGCCAACGTAGGCTACCTTCGCGCAGACGCTTGTCTTGAAAAGGGGGCGGAGTTTTTTTTCGTTTTAGATAGAAATTCTGCGCGCCACTTGACGCCCACCCGGCTCCGTCCCCCCTGCCTCGCACAGATTGCGCGCCCTTCTGCCATGCCAAATAAAAGTTCCATGTACAATTTTTTCCCAATGTTCTCAGGTTGTTGTTGTTGTTGTTGCTGCTGCGCGGCTTCTCTCGCTGCTCTCGGGCGCTTTGGCAAATTGTAGCCATATTGGATTTTAGTTCGTTTTGTTGTTGTTGTTGCTGCTCAATGCTTTTTTTTGTGACTCAAATGCCGGTGGTTTCTGTGGGTGGTTGCCTGGAGTCGCACCCTCGTTGTGAGTGTGTGTGCCACACCGTGTGGCAGGGTGGCGTTTTTTCCCTTATTTTGTTGCTGTTGTTTCTTTTTTTTTTATTCATGGCGCCTGCACATAAATTTTGTATATAAAGTGCGGGCACGTGTATTGATGGCTGAGCCGCTGCTTGGTATTGGTGAGAGTGAGTGTGCAAGTCTATGTGTGTGCCAGTGTGTGTGCCTCACTGTTGCTAGGCGAACACACACACACACAGAGAGAGAAGAATTTCTATGTATTTTTATTCGCGTGACGCCTTCATTTGTGGCTTTGATTCACTTGCTGCTTAGAAGGCACTGTCTGTGTGTGTGTGCGTGACTGTGTGTGTATGGGAGTGTGCGTGCCTGTGCCCGTGTCTCTGCTGTGTATTGATGTATCTTTTGGCTCACCAGTTCGCGCCGTCCACCTTCCATTCCTTGCTTGCCCTGCCTGCCTCCTTGGCCTGGGGTTGCTTTTGTTTTTGCGCCTTCACTTGTAGCTTTTTTCCCCGCTGCGAGAGCTTTGAGCGAAACTCAAAAATTAGAAAAAAAATGCGCGCTGCCGTCGAGTCCTGCGGTTAACGTCGCTGCTGCTGCGCTGCCGACAGCGGCTGCTCCATTTTTATTTTCTCGACACCGACAAAGTTCCGTTAATTTGCATATGCGAGAGGGTGTTGGAGTGCAGAGAAGAGTGTGCGAGTTGCCAGAGTGTGTGTGAGTGTTGGCAGTGTGTGTGTGCATGTGTTGCTAGTGTATGTGTGTCTGTTGCCTGTGTGTGTTTGCAGTTTTTTTCCCCATTTTTTGTGCCTCTTATTTTTGGCGGTTTGCGCAACCACCAACAACAGCACCAGGGCCACGGCCAATGCCACCCCCTGCGGACGCTAGTCTAGCGCTGCCGACGTCGCCGTCGCCGTCGCCGCTGTGGGATCGTGCGCCGGCTACAAAGCTCGACAGGGCAGCAGGCTCCGTGGTTTATCCTGCCGTTTGGCCTTGTGCAGTTTGACAACAGCAGCCGCTGTTGCCAGTTCCCAGTGTCGCCGCAGAGCGCGACAAATAAATCTTAGTCAGACTGAAAACAGCAGACTGGTCAGTCAGACAGGCACAGTAAGCTCTTAGTAAGCCAGACCAGAGCAGGCCAGACCCGGCCAGACACGTCGAGCAGGCCACTGCTGACACTTGCAGCAGCCAACGACGAGCGACGAGTTTGCAACTTGAAATTGATTTATGGCGCAAATTCTATTGTCTGCAACCTGCGAGTGTGCCAGCGTGTGTGTGCCAGCGTGTGTGTGCGAGTGTGTGTGCGAGTGTGTGTGCGAGTGTGTGTGGCTGTCTACTGTCTGCAGTCAGCTGTCTGCCTCTGCCTCTGCATCTGGTCAACTTCAACTTGTTAGCCACTAACTGTAACTGTAAAAAGTGTCTCTATCTCTCTCACTCTCTCTCGCTGTGTTGGTGAACTGTGCGCGTGTACATGTGAGCCTGTTGTTGTTGTTGCTGCTGTGACATTGACAGAGTTAAGAGGGCCACAGCTCAAATCGTTATAGCGCGCGAACATTGCAATGAAAAATCATAAATTTCACGAGAAACAAGTGACAACTTTCGCTGGGAAACAAAAACAAAACACACACAGACTCTCCCACACACACGCAGGCAGTCTCTGTGGAAGGAACAACAAGTAAGTGCCGCTACACCTGTACCATATACCATATATGATATATATATACCAGATAACTGTATAATTAATTAGTAACTCACTGAGTATGCAAAAAAAGTTTGCGCGACTTTTTTTTGTCGTTTGTGACATTTCAATTAATTCAAGTTGTGAATTAAATTAAATATATTCAAATTATAATAAATATTAATTTGCCTTTGTTTATTTTTATGTGTGTTTCGTAATATTTATATGTTCAATTAAGCAGCACTAATTGGACTTTGTCGAGCTGCAGTTTTTTTACTCGAATGTGATTTATTCATGTTCATTAGATATTAAATTACTCAATGTGGAATGTTTAATGAGTTCTGCGAGAGAAGCAGAAAGTTTATAATAAATATATGCATGATATGAATTATATTGTGTATTTATTTAATATACTTATAATATGTATTATATAGAAAAAATACTCTGGTATTATCAGGGAATATTTAAAATTGCTCATCAATTTTCAAATTATTTTATTTCATTCCATTTAAATTACTTATGTATTTTTCAAGTTCCATTTCAATTAAATTTTAAATGAGCTGAGGCAAACTTCTTAATTACTCTTTAATATACTAATTACTTAAAACTGAAACCTTGCTCAACCCACCAATCTCACCTCGCTTTCATTTGCCTAATGGAAATGACAGAGCTCGTTTTTCCTGGAACTTCCATTGCCGGCTATCGAATTAAATTGGTTTTCCTTCTTGCCTCTGCGGTTTGCGCCTCAATATTTATACTCCATTCGGAGAGGTAGCTGGAGGAGGGGAATAAAAAAACATGGAACAGTAAAGCGCTTTACGGCGTCAACGTTCGCATTACGTTCGTCCCAGCCGCTTATCATGAAGCACTTAAAAGGCGTTGCAGCTTCCCCATCCCGATCCCCAATTCCGGGCGCAGCCACAAGTGACTTGTGCAGTGGGATTTCTTGCAGTTATTTTTGGGTGTTGCTGCTGACTGACCCTGCAATTTCACTACAGGGGGAGGGGGGGTACTACAGAACTGGACTGACAGCAACATTATTTGGGCAATGTGGGCAGGGCTGAGCAGCAGCCAGTGAAGGGTAATGAAATGTTCCAAAGTGAAAGAGAATGAAAACGAGAGAGAAATGTGCATACGACAAACAAAAGCGAGTAAAAATAATATGAAGTGTACATATATTTGTGAGCCTGCATGTGAATGTGAGAACCTCCAAGTGGATGAGGAAGGTGGCAGAGGCCTGCAGAGCGAGCGCTGCTGACGGTGCTGCTTTTTGCTGGTTAACTGCGTAAATAAAGGTGTGTCATCCACTGTCTGTGTGAAGCTGCATGCGAGTGTGTTAAATTGTATGTGTGTGCTGGTTCATGTGCATCTGTGTGTGTGCGCATTAATTTATTGCGTGCATCAGGTGACGCTGACCCATTTAAAATTTGATGAAGCCGCCCCGCAATGCTTTTTCCGCATTGTTCCCCATAAATTGTAATGGGATTCGCCCCGGAATGGAATATGTTAAAGGAACTGAGTAAAAAATAAGCGAAATAAATAGCGTAGAAGGAGTGTGAGACAATAAAAGGAATTGCAGTTAAATTTACTGTATGTGGAAGTACTTCAAGGGAACAAAATGCTGACTATAGTTCTCCTTCAAGCTGAAAACTTCTTGAATACTTTACTGAATTAGGAGTAAACTTAATAGAATTAGTTATACTTTACAAATGAAAAAAGTACAGTAAAAACATAAGTTTGTTTCCCGGAGTATACATATTATATTACACATGAATATATAGACATAAATACAACATATCATGAAATAATTTCTCTACATTTATAATTCTCTGCCAAGCGTAAATCTCATTTAATATTCCTCATTTTATATTTCTCGCATTTCTTTCCTCTATCAAAAGACATTTCTTTGCCGTCTGTTCAGCTGCTTATCGCACATATAAATAATATGTATTCATGCACATATAAATAATATGTATTCATATATATTCACTTATTCATAGCGTCTTTTGAATGCCTTCATTCCATCAGCACTCTGCGATGGCTTTATCAATCAATCGCAAGCCCCTTTTCCTTATCTCTCGCTGTCTCAGTTCCTTCCTCCATTCAGTCAGTCAATAATCCTTTTTCCTTCTTTTCTTTGTTGCCTCTTCTTTCAACATCATCAGCAACTTTTCCCTTTTGCTTTTAATTTTCAGCTGATTTTTTGATTAATGCTTAAACGGCTGTTGCTGCTCAGCTTTTTGTGCTTTGCTCGTCTGCGTCTTATGCAAATCGCTTGGGCACTTTAATTAGAAAAACTCCTTTTTCAGCAAGGAGAGAAAGAAGGGGGCAAAGTGCCGTTAATTTCCAAGTTCTTTTGCCCCAAGTCCTTGGCAAGTTGCGCTCATTATGCCGAGTTCCGAGATCCTTTTTGTCGTTTTGTTTGTCATTTATAAATTGGAAAACTTTCTTAAGCAAATTATGCCATTTTTTGTGAGAGAGACAAACACCCCTTTTCTCGGACAGCACAAACGAAGTTTTCGTTTTTAATCGAGCAAATGCTTTTCCTGCTGTTCTTCGGTCTGCTCGGCAAGAATTTATCTCAGCATGCAAAGCAGCTTCAGCATTTGCCGTGTCCAATTCAAACTCAACTTCATCTCCAACTTCAACTGCAGAAGTAGAAGCTGAAGCCGAGGCAGTAACCCTTTCGTCCTTGTCGCAGCCGTCGAGACAAACAAATTAAAGGGGGATTATCATCATTTCATCTTGTTGGCTGACGAGTGTCGCCCTTCACCTCTCCTTCCCCTTCTCCTACTCAGTCTGAATGAACCCTTTTTGTGGCCGTCGCTCAGCTGACGTTTCTCATCCGTTGTTGCCGTTCCCCTGCCCCTGCTCCGGCGAGATTTGCCTTGCAAGATTTGGACACACATTGAGGTAGGGCAAGGGTTCGACTTCAGGTTCCCAGCTCGAGCGACGACTTTTGCATCCGTTCCTGGATGGTGCATTCAACTCTTGTGTGTATCTTTGATTTATTGTCGCTGCCCCTTGCCGCTGCCAAGGCAAACCCAGCAAGCGAAACAATGGAATCGAGCCTCCGCTGCCACTGCTGGTGCTGGAGCCAACTGCTGTTGTAGGTCTCTCTCTGCATGGTAAGTAGGTCTATAGGCTACCGTGGCACTTTCGGTTTCCAACGACGACAGAGCGTGGGTTCGCGCTGCTCAGACTCAGACTCTGTCTGAGATTGCGTCGTCTTCTGCTTCCGTTGTGCCTTCTTATGATGTAATAAATATGCGACCCTTTGTGTGCGACTCCTGCTGTCCCTGTGTGCGTGTGCGTGAGTGTGTGTGCCATGTGAAAATGGGAACATGTGTTGTGGCAGCCTGGCAGGGAAGTGCCATAAATACTCGTTGAGAATCTGTTGATTAGCGAGCAAACAACGCGCTCTTGTCTGCTTTGTCTATTTTGTGGTCAGCTATGCCAGCAGATTATGTAAGTCAGATAAAGCAGGAAGAGGTGGTGGCAGAGAAGAGAAAGAGGCAGGTGCAGGGGCAGGAACAGAGGCAGGAGAAGTGCCTGGCGTTGCCTGCGAAGTGTTGCTCGGCCTGCGTAATTAGCCGAGGAAATGTGGTAAACGTTGCTGAGTTATGTTTTTCATTCACTTTCAGTTCAAAGTGGCATTTAGGGCACCTTGCCCTTCCCTCCCCCCTCTCCTGCTTGCCTCTTGTGGCTTTGCTGGAAACCTTTTTCGGTCCTTGCCCAAAATCGGTGTCTGCCATGAATTCTAATGGTTTTGCTGCAAACTGGCAAAACTTTCTGTGTGTGCGCTGCCAAAGTAGACCACAAAATTGTTGCTATTGCTTTCACCTACAATAGCACGCCCCCCCGCCGCACTCCTCCCCCCTCTACAACTGCAGCAACAAACCAAAAAAGTGCAAACAAATTACCACACAAATTGTGACAAGCACACAGAAAAGTTTTTATCCACTCTGCGAGGCGGGGCGGAGATGCAGCAGGAGGGGGAAGGGGAGAGGGGGAGGTGCAACGCATACGCCGCGTTGTCTGCCACAGTTTCAGGCATTGCCTTTAGCAGATGTGCAGCTGACAAATGTGAAGTTGTTTTTGTTGCTCAACGTGATTGACTGGCCTCTCGCAGTTGATTGATGACTGCAACGGAGGCTTGAAAAACTCGTTCATGAACGAACTGTAAGTTCGCTAATTGAATGCGCAGATCAATGCATTTTTATGAAACGAATAATAACAAGAAAAATGAATGAAACTTTTGGCATTTAATTAAGCTCAGTTTGGCATCAATCCTCAATCTGAATTCCGCGCTCATTGCATGCAAATTGGCGAGGCGAGGCACGGCCCGGTGGGTGTTGCTTGCCAATTGGCAAACTGTTGTGTGATGAGACTCACTCGCACTCACTCGTGCACTCACTCATTCGCACTCAACACTCGTTGGGTTTCCCCTCAGTCATGCGCAGTGCGAGGCGCGCTCTCTTCTTCTCTCTTTCTATCTTTTTCCTTCGCTCTCTCTCTCTGAGCTTTGTCGCCTTCGATCGGCTTCGAGTGAAACCTGCCCGCCCCGTCGCGGGCTGCCACAGGCTGGCTGCCACATGTAGGCGCATCCAAGTCGAAAGGAAATGTCAGTCAGGCGACAAGCCCACAACAAGCTGCAGTCGCAACAGCAACAACTGCAACAGAGCAACAACAACAACTGCTGTTCTACTAGGGCTAATCCTGAGCCCGACAAACAACACGTGCAACGTGCAGTGTGTGGTGAGTTCGCACAGCAGCGACAAAGCTGCACGGCAACAAAACTCGGGCAACATGTTGCAGTTGCCGTCGCTGCAGCTGCTGCTGCTCTGGCTGTTGCTGTTGCTGGCAAAATTGCAATTTCACACACACACAAGCAAACAGCAACACACACACACAGTGTGCAGCTTGGTCTCGACTCGCTACACGACGCCAACAGCGGCAGCGGCAGCGACTGCAAAAATTGCCGCCCGGCCTATAAGCTGCTGTTGCTGTTGCTGCCGCCGCCGCCGCTGCTGCTGCTGCTGTCGATTGCGATTGCCAGTGCGAGTCCGAGTTGCTTTTTTAGCAACCCAGTTGCCGTTGCCGCATTCGCTTTTCGGCTTTCGTGCCGCGCGGCAGCCAAAAACCAACAGCAAAAATTCAACAGCAAAGGAAAGAGAAAAAGAAAGAACGAATGAGTGAGCGAGAAAGAAACGTTTTTGCACGCGCTGCGTTCCCCAATTCGTATCCTAGCCGGTTCCAAAACACAATCTACACTACTTAGTACGTGCCTTATTCACTGTGTGTGCCAAGTGTGTGTGTGTGTCGAGTGTGTGTGAACTGAGAACAGAAAACTAAACTAAACCAAAGAAGCATTCGCAATTTGTTGTTGTTGTAATCGCGCAGTTTGCCAATTGGCGACGGCAAAAGTTTTGTGACCTTTTTGGCGGAAACATTTCGAGAGGAAATTGCATTTTGCACTTTGCATTCTGCATTCTTCGCAAGTTTGCTGGATTTTTGTCGGCTGTGTTTGTCTACTGGCGGCAAATTCAATTGTCAATTGGTGAGTTTTAACTAATGAAGTGTTTATAATGGAAAATATAGAAGAAATTTTGAGAAAAGGAAGAGGAAAATATAAATATAAAAGGCCATAAATGCAGCACAAAATTATCATCATTTTGAAAAGGTTTCTATGATTATTTTGTGCAATATAACATAATAAAAAACAAAATATCATTTATATAAATTAACAAGAAAATTATAATAATTTTTAAAGCACTTCTTAACTATTTTTTTTTAATTCTTTCTAAAAGTTTTGTTAATAAAAATTCTTTTTATATATAAACAATCTCCTTCTTTTTCTTCCCTCAACTTCTACCTCATAATCCTTAGCAATTCATGTATATTTCTTTTATATTCCACATAATAATTCCCAATCTTTATTGGCTCACCTTCACATCCAATTGCCAAGCATTCAAATCTTATAAATAAATTTTGAAAATTAGAAAATATGAAATTATTTATTTATATCTCTCAGTTTCTCGCTCTGTTGCCATACCAAATCCAATCGTAAATAAAGCAAAGTCAACGTATTTAGTTTCCCACATAAATTTACTTAACACCTGAGCAGCATTTTTTTTCACCTTTTCTCAGAGCTTAGCCGCACAAATTAAACTGTCAAAATAATCTATTTAAAGTGTAATTTACACAGAGGAAACTTTCTGAGTGATTTTAATGCACAATTCTGGCTGTAAGAATTTCTATGGAGAATGTCACTTGGGAATTCCATAAATATTCAATTTGCAGTTGACATAAATCAAAAACGTTTGAACATTTTAAGCCGAGACTTCGAGAGATTCGTTTGGGCAACCGCTGTTGACCACAAATCAGCAGCGTGCAACGTTGTTGCAACATTGTTGTTGACTGGCTCAGCAGCTGTCTAACAATCAGTTGCAAGACAAATGTCAAGCGGCCAAGTTCTTCCGGCTCTGTGCACGGACTTGGACTTGAACGTGGAGCAGCAGCAGCAGCAGACCTCGTCCACGACCCCGACCCTGGACAGGCACACACACGAACACACACACACACACATGCAGCGAGTAATCACACACATGCATCGCTTGTGCTGAGCCATAATCGCCAGCTTCCTTTTGGCCAGCGCCATGGCGCTGCTTCCTGCACGACAGCAACAACAACAACAGCAACAACATTGTAGACTACAGCAGCAGCAGCAGAAGCAGCAACAATGTAGACAACAACAACAGCAACGGCGACAACAACAATAATAACTTATGCCAGAGCGCATTGCAACTGTCCAAGCTGCAGTTGGCAGCTTCCCTCGCTCCTCCTGTTCTCCCCTTCTCTCTCTCTCTCCCTCTCACTATGCCCCTCTCCCTGTCTGTCTGCCTACTGCCCGCTGTCTAATATAATTTTGAAATAACTCAACTAAGCAAAGGAAGCTGCAGACTGCGCAGGCCACACAGCTCAGCTCTGGTCCAAGTGGCCCATCGAGAAATGCCAAAACCAAGTTAGAAAACAAAATGATTGCAGTGCCAGTCTCCGTCCCAGTCCCTCTTCCAGTCCCTGGCCAGTTGCGACCACGCCAAAGAAAACAAAACTAAGCAACGAGTTGGAGAAACAACGTGGTAAAAAAAGGGATAAGCCGGAAAGCAACACGGAACCCAAATTAATACAATAATTGAAGCCAATTTAGTGTAATTTTCTTCAATTTCAAACTTGCTGTTGTTGTTGTTGCTTCTTTCTCTCTTGTTGTTTGTTGTTGTTCTCTTAGTTGTTGTTTGTTGTTGCTTTCTTAGTTGTAGTTGCTACTTCTGATGTTGTTGCTGCTGTTGTTGTTGGTTTAACTGTCTAGCCATTGACATGGCCAACTATTATCGCATTTGTTTGGCATTTGTGCGCTCCAGCTGCCTACGTTCTCTGTCTCACTCTCCCTCTCTCTCTTTTTTCTCTCTCTCTTTACCATACTCAGCAGTTTATTTACACATTTAATTGTTCTCTCTTTGAAATCTGTTATTTTATTAGCCAATCTCGGCTCTTGTTACCTAATTAAATTAAGCCAAGCCAAGGCAAGTTGCCGCTGGTGAAAGTGGCAGCATCCCGAGTCGATTTCAGTTCCAATTTCAATCTCCAGGCCTTTCACAAAACGATTTCCATTTATATTTCCCCCTGCAGTGCAATGGAAATCAAAGAAAATCAATAAAAGTAGAATGATAAAAATTAATTGAAAATTGAAACAATACGAGGTGCGAATTACTGACATGACAAACTGTATTCTATATAGAAATCATCCAACTATTTCTATCTTCACTCCATGAAGGAAAGGCTCTCATTAATAATTGCATAATTCGTACGTAGAGATTGCATTAATAATCGCATAATTGTTATATATGTACTTGTAGAGAGGGTCGTCGAAACGCCAACTTGGCATGTTCCGGGCGCATTAATATAATGCAGCCATTATCTTACAGTTAGCATAACACCGAGAGCAGTCCGAGACTATAATGACGGGCACGTTGATAATGCGAGTCTCGTTAGAAAATTGAAAAAAACCTATTTATTAAGGTAATTATATGTGGAAATATCAGAGGAAGAAACAGTCTCTTTATGTTTCTCCCTCTCTCTCTCAGTTTATTGAACTGTGCGAGTGAGTGTGAGTGTATTCGTGCGGGTATTCGCAGTCAGACAGGCTCACTTGTCACACGTCAATTCGAATCTTTCGCTTCCATTTACAATGTAAATGCTCAGTCGCTTTGATAGATGTTTTTTAATCGGAAAAATCTCGAATCCGAATCTCGAAATATGCCAAAAATAGCGCGAGTATTAATAAAAACTGAAGTTAAAAATTGTGTTTTGCATTTTTTAACCCCCTCCCGTTGTCGCTCTGATGAAAATTGTTTTCATTTATATATTTGAGTTGTTCAGTTTTTCTGTTTTTCAGTTTTTCTTTTACCGTTGCCATTTCTGTTGCTCTGGCTCTGGCTGCAGTTGTAAATTGTAATTTGAAAAACATCACCGCAAACTGTCAAAATGCACTGACATTTACAAATTATTTTGCTGGCAGCAGCCAGTGGGGTGTCCGCTAGCAACTTGCGATCTGGGGCATGTGGCAAGGAGGCAGCAGCAGCACTAGCAGCGGCAGCACGAGGAGCAGGAGTGCGGGCTGCCGCTTGCCGTTTGACGCTTTGAAATGCGAAATGGAAGCGGTCACCGTTAATTTGCGTCAACGGGCTAATAAAGTTTCGTGTCGCCTTTTTGCTTTTTGGTTATTCGTTTGTATACCCGATAGACATACGAAAGAAGGGTATGATAGGTTGATAATGTGTGTAAAAGGCAGTAGGAAGTGCCACAAAGTAGACATATTCTTGATTAGGAGTAACAGAAATTTAAATAGGCAAATTTAGACATAGATCTGTCTGTATGAAAGCGTAGATCTCAGTTATAGTTCAAGATAGAGCTACTAAACTTGGTGACTGTATAACATCTCGTTGGAGTAGAATTTTAGAGTGTTTATAATTTGGACACGCCTCCTTCCGCCTCTGTAAATCGAAAAAAAATTAAATTTCAGATGTTTCTTTATAGTTAGAACATTCATTTTTGGTATGTGCATTAATAAAAACATGATAAATGACTTCCAATAAAATATATTGTATTAAAATCATTTAATACGTTATTCCATTGACCAAACGGTTGTATATAGGGTATATAACAGTCGTGCACTCCCTGCCATAACTTGTTGGTTTTTGATTTTGGCTTTTCTGGGTTTTTGGCATTTGGCTATTTGGCGATTTCTGCTATTTTGTATCGTGTAACTGTGCGACAACAAAGTTGGCCACGTTGCACTTGTGCCTTGCCAACTAGCAAATTAGCCAAGGCACACACACACTCGCACACACTACACACACATGCATGCTGACATTTCAATAGCAGAAGGAAAATAAAAAAAAACGTGCCTTGAGGGGGAATTTCCTGCCTGTCTGGCCGTTTCCAGCCGATCGAGCAACTGCATCTGCATCTTCAATTTAATATTTGCCTCTGGTTCTTTATGAAATTCCGATTACCCATTAATTGCCATTGATTGAGCACCTGAGCTGCCGTCGTTGCTGCCGTTGCCTCGTATCAATGAACCTTGCGCAGCGCCGCGGGCGATGCAACCGAATAAGTGAGGATCGTTTGTCGTTGCGCAAGGTGTCCAGCCTCGCTGCATAGATTGTGCGCCCTACCTGGACCCCGATGCAGGCCACAGCTGCATGCCTGCTCGAACCTGGCCTGGCCCGGTTTATGGGTCTGCGTGCCTAGGAGTGGCCCTGCCTAATGGCATGAAGAATTGTGAGAGAGGGAGAAAGAGAAGGGGAGAGAGAGGTAGATGGCAGAGGAAGAGGAAGACCAAAAAATGAATTATGATTTGACGGCAGGCATTTAATGGATGACCATGGATCTTTGACTGGAAATATGCTTGTTTGGCGCCAACATATTGACAGCTGTACAGCAGTGTGTACCAGTGTGTGTGTGTGTGAGTGTGTGTGAATTTATGCTGGTGAACAGGTGAATGCTATTTAGTTAGAATACCTTTACCTCCGCCTCTTGCGGCTCACTTCGCGTGTCTGACAGGTTTTTTTTATCCTCTCTTTGTATTTTTTTCTAATTGAATTTACTTGCCACGACAGCGCGCGACGCTGCCACATCGTGAAAGGCCACGCGGCAAGCTGTGCTGGCAACCTGCAGCGTTATCGATAGGCAGCACCAGAGGCAGCGGCAACTCGCTAAGCAGCCACTGAAAAGCATTCAAAATTGGAGCACGAAGCGAACGACGATCGATTTTGGGTTCCTTTTAGTTTGATGGATTGGTGTTGCTCTGTGGTTGACTTTGATGGGTGCGATGGCCAGGCGATATGCCAGAAAGGGGGTAGGAGAGGAGGGGAGAAGAGCTGAAAAGTGAAAGAGGCTCAGCAGATACGATCAGTAGGAGCGAGTGCGCTGCAGCTGCAGCAGGTCACAGATCGAGGCTGATCTCTCAACTGAGCCGTCTCTCTATCTCCCTCTCTCTCTCTCCTTCTCTCTCTGTTTTACTCTGCACTGATCTTGGCTTAGTGCACTTAGCCAGTTACCCGTAAGTACCCATAAAGTTGGCGTATAACAGCACTTTGCTGCAACTGCCGCCAATTAGCTTTGGCCTGATGTCTTTGTCGTTGGTACAGGATCCGCGAGGGACGCCCACACAAAGAGCTCAAGCTATGCAAACGAACATGGGCGTTGCAACAACAATAACAACAAATTAACAAACAACAACAGCAGTAGAAGAAGCGAAGGCAACCACAACATGTTGCTATAAAAATGTTAAAAAACCCTCAGCAGTTTTGAGAAAACATCGCGCAATTTAATGGCCTCAAAACACAACCAGTTAACTGGCAACTGGCAACTGGCAACCTGACAGAGAGTGGTAACACAGCCGCCCACCGTTTGGTCTGAGCCCGGCCTGGGCTCGTATAAACAATGGCGATGCATAAATTTTCGATCCACAAAGGAGACGAACTGAAAAACTCATTAGGCGCATCGCCTACGAAACATGAATGCAATAATATTGTAGAAAATTACGAGGCTAATAACATAAATTTCAGGCAGATAGAAGGAGGGGGAGGGGAGGCATGCAGTTTTGTATCTATGAGATACGCAATGCGTGCAAGTTCATTATGTAAAAGACTGCCTTATCCGAACTTATGGCCCTGCCCCGGCGTGGCATATAAACATAAACTAGGCGAATTAATTGAGTTGGCGCAGCCACAAAGAGATGCCTGATCCCTGCTCCCAGACCTGGCCTGCCCCCTCCCCCGCCTTGACAACGGCTCATAAAGCCGAAAAATTATGCATTTTTAAGTCGCATGTTGCACCTGCAACACGACTAGCAGCAGCAGCAACAGCAGCCCGCAGACAGTGCCGCATTAGAGCCGCATTTGGCCAAGAGCGGGTGCGATTCAGGCCATCGAGCACAGGCTACCTGGCGGCTCTAATTGAGTTTTGAGAGTCGTTACACTTCATCGCAATGGGAGTAAATTAAACTGTCATTAGTTTACCCTTTGGCACTATTGTCGCCTCGCTTCCCCCACCCCGCACTCGTTGCGAACTCGATCCAAACGATCTCAACATGTGAAGTGGCGCGTTTTTTTGTTTTGTTTCTTCTCGTCTCTTTTTTGTCTCTTTTTCTTTGCAGCCGTAATAATTTTGTAGGTTTTACGAGTGCCGCCAAGACAATTAGGCATTTGTTGTATTGCACACACACACACACACACACACACACTGGCAGACGGCGTGCTCTTGCCAAGTGTGGGCATTTTGTTTAGCGGCTTTTGACGCTTTGATGTGCGCAACTGAAAAACGCGCGCGAGCGACGCGCGAGCCCGCAACGAATCTAACGCCTTTTTCAAAAACTTTGTTAGCTACATGGCTTTTAACTTTTCGTTGTCAGTGTTGTTGTTGTTATTGTTCTTCTTGTTGTTGTTGGCAGTCCTACTTTTGTTGTTGCTGTTGCTGAAGATTTATTTTTTCATTTTAGTGTGCCGACATCGGCATCATTGTGGGTGTCTGTGCCTTGACACAAGCCATTGGGCCATGACGTGCACAAAAAAAGAACAAAACCAACACACACACACAACAACACACAACAAATCCAACAACACCTACAACAACAAAAGCAAACACAGACGAACCAAGTTTTGACTTTTGACTTTCCGGCAAGCAATAATGATTCCTCAATCTAAAGAGAGAAGACTGCGAAGAAAAGCACGAAAGCATTGAAGAAATGTGTGGGAAAAAAGCTGAGAGAGTGAGTTGAAGGATATAGGGTATATAATATGGAATATATTAATCACTTTTCAATGCATAAATCCATAAGGTTTGGCCTACAAAAAGCATAGGAGGTTCCAGCAAACTGAGACGTTTTCCTGGCGTTCTGCGCGCGTTTTTTTGACGGCTTAAACCATTTAAATTAACAGAAAAAGACAAGAGAGTTAGTGTAAAGGGTATAGAGTAGGTTGTTGATATTTTAAAATAATTATCAAATCTATAAATGCAGAAAAGTTTCCTATGCAGGGAGCACAGCAGCTTCAATCACCCGCCGCGACTCTCTGGCGTTCTACGCGCGTTTTTTGTCGCCTCATTGTACTGTGCGAGCGTTTCAAATTGTATGATATATTTATTACATTATATATTACAAGATTTAGGCATTGTACAATAGGAATAAGCTTACTTTGCGCCTTTCAATTCGCCACGTGCAATAGCGCGCGCGTTTTGTGCGCGTTTCGAATGCGTTTTCAGCCGCAGCAAATGCTGGCAAGCGATTTTACTGTTTGCTGTTTTTGGTGTCTATTAAAATCAACGTGTTTCGGCCTGTGTACAATGCATAAAATTGACTAACACCAGCTGACAGACTGAGACTGAGAAATTGAGCAGTTCCACAACAAATCCGCAACAGTTTATTGCACCTGCCATAAAAAATAGAAAAAAGCAGCCCAAAAGGTGCGCGCAAACTAAGCCGCGTGTGTGTACGAGTGTGTGTTTGTGTGGTGTGTGTTTGCTGAGCGTTGTTTTATGACTAGCTGAAAGATATAAAAACCACTTTTTAATTCAAATGCGCTACAAAATGTTATGGACCATCAAATGATTTGCATAAACTGTTCGAGCACGTGGCACAAACTGCACACGGCCAAAAAAGACTGAGAACAACTCGTCACCTTTGCGCAGCAGAACAAATGTCAAACATTGTTGAAAACGCCAAATTTATGCAATAATTAATATGACAAAGTCGTAAAAATATGAACCAATATTAAAAATGGCTGTAAAAAACAAACTCAAAGAGACTTCTAAGCGCTACCAAAATGCAGCAGAACAAAAAGAAAAAAAGGCATAAAATCTATGCATATGAGAAGGCGGCAGATAAAACGGAGAACAGAGAACACCGATACACAGAGAGAAAAAAGCAACACTCGGCTGCCTTTTGTTGCTAATGATTCACTTGCCACGCTGTGCTGACCATTGTTGTTGCTGTTGTTGCTGTTGATGATGACTTGACAGTAAAGTAGCCTACACAATTTATGGCAAACTTGTCCGCCTACAATCGGTTTTCATTCATTTTCGTGTGTGCTGCCTGCGTGTGTGTGTGTGTGTGTTTTAATGCCTTCGTCTAGTTTGATTTTTTAATTGAAACATTTTTGACCATATTTTCTTAATGATCTGACATGACATGCCTGGCATCTACTTTGCTATATAAACCCCAAGCAATTTTGGCTAATTTAATACGACGAACTAATATACAAATGAGTTGGACATATAAGATCGAACCAGCACACACACACATATCTATATCATTATTATAATTTGTACAATGTATTATCTACATCTCTTACTCACTCTCCATCTCTCTCTCTCTTGTTTTATTGCAGTCGCCATCGCAGAACCGCCAACGCCTTGGGGCAACAAGCTGCAAATGCTGGGTAAGTTTTCATTATTGTTGCTGTCCTCATGTTGTTCGAATTGTTGTTGTTGTTCGTGTTGCTGCTGCTGCTGGCAGGCACTTTTATAGTCACTTGTCGTTAAAAAAATGTGTTGAAAATGTTTTTTTATGACACGAAATGAGCAGAGGGGCCCATAAAATTGAGTCGAGTGAGCAATATAACGATGCCTCTCTGCCCTGTGGCTTGTTCGAGTTCTGCAAACTGCAGAGAAATGTGAATACAGTCGAAACTATTTTCCCATAGCCTGCCTGCATACCCCCTTAAGGTGTGCAGCTTATGCTAAGCTGCTGTTGCGAATAACAGTTCATCATTTGCAGTACATAAACTTAGGATCTCTGCGGGTTAATTGTCTTGGGATTATTATATAATAAACTCATTAAAATGATATAATAATTAAACGGACTGTTCGTGTGTGTTATCAGCGAGTTTGGCCAAAGATTTCCTGCTTTTGCAAACACTCCCAGCTTCTGTTTGAACTTTGAACCTTTGCTGAAGTCAACACGAAACTTTTCTGCAAAGAGAGAAAGAGAAGGAGAGAGAGGGAGTTAAAGATAAAGACCACTATATAATGCCAACTAATTGAATTGATTTATGCATGTCGCGCATTTTAATGAAGTATTCAGACCCCCCTCTAACCCCTCTTCTCCCTCTCCGCCCCCCTTCCCACTTCGATTTGATTAATTTGAATTTATTTAGCTGCGATATTGGTTGCCAGCTCTAGCATAATTTTCGTTTTTTGCTCTATCAATTTCCATGATGGCACATTATAAGTTGCGTCCGCTGTCCGCTGCTGTCCGCTGTCCACTGTCCGCTGTCCGTTGTTGTCTGTTTTGTGTCCACACTTGTATTATTTATTTATTTATGCAGCCCCAGCCCCAGTCCGCGAGCGCTGTTGCCAGCTGAGGCTGAGCTGCAACCTACGACGTCAAGTCATAAGCAAAAGCTGGCCAAGAAGAGGAGTAGCAAGTGAAGGGAGTGGGGGAGCAGGGAAAGGGTAGTGGAAGCAGGAGGCGGAATTGATTTATGCCTGGCACTTTTTATGGCCATTTTGTTGGTAATTTATTAACAAGCTTGTTAACAACGTCGTCGTCGTCGTCGTCTGCGTCTGGGCCAATATGCAGATGCAGATACCGAAAACTTACGTAGTCACTTCAAGCCTGCGCCTGACCAGTCCGCAGAGGTTAAAGGCCACTGCAGCAACGGAGCAGGCACGGCCACGAGCGGAGCTCACCAGGTAGACCATGTAGACCGGGTAGACCAGGTAGCTCTGGGGCCAACAGCAGGTGGCTTTCAGGTTCGTAAGCATATTTATAGAAAGTTTTACGGCCCGAAGGCGTGCACTATGCACACACACGCACACACACACACAGGCACACACACGCACGCAGTTGCTGGTCAAAATTAAACAAAAGCTCGCGCTTTTAAATATTTAAACAATAAATAAAGAAAACTTTAGCGTGCAGTTCCCCCTTCCCCTCTCTTCTTACTCTTTCACCCTTTGGCTTTCCGCACATGATTTGTTTGGCCAAGCGCGCGCGGTAGCCAAGTGGAGTCGCTGTTGCCGTCGCCGTTGCTGTTGTTGTTGCTGTTGCTGTTGCTGTTACTCAAATATTCTAAATATTTGCTAAATAATAGAGAAGACACAGTACAATCGGAGTCGAACCAGTGTCAAAAGGCTTGGCGCGTAGCCAGCGAAGCGTAGACAAACATCAAGTTGCCCCACGGCCGATGGGGGCTAATGGCAGTTACTGCCAGTGGACAGTGGCTTCTATTTGCGTAGTAAAGTGTACCCAACTGACGGACGGACAGACAGACAGAGAGACTGGCAGACAGATAGAGAGAGACAGAGAGACTGACAGATGGAGAGACAGACAGGCAGAAAGACAAACGGAGAGACAGACAGACAGAGGGAGACTCGGACAGTCTGAGATGAAGGTAGAAAGGTAGACAGACTGAGAGAGACACCCAGAGAGAGAGAGAGACAGGCAGATAGACAGAAAGAGAGGCAGGCAGACAGATGGAGAGACATATAAAGCGACAGAAAGAAAGAAACATACAGATAGGGAGACAGACAGGCAAAGAGACAGACAGAAATATAGAGAGGCAGGCAAACAGATAGAGAGACAGACACAGAGAGGCAAACAGACAGAGATTCATACAGAGAGACGAACAGAGATCCGGACAAACAGACAGATAAAAAGAAAGACAGATAGAGAGACGGACAGTAAGACAGACAGTTAGAGAGACATAGAAGTTGGCAACGTAACGTCTTTAAGCCCTTTGCCAACATCAACTCGCTGCAGATTTAGGCCAACTTGCAGACTGTATCCGCTAAACTGGATCAGCCTGGCCAGCTGATCGCTTGTTTTGGCCGGCAGCCAGTCGAGTTGTCAACTTAATTTACAGCTAACATGTGAGCTACAAGTTCGCTGCGATTGAGCAGGCGATAAAAAGTATTAATTTCATAGCTGCAATGCAATTAACATACAGACAGACTCCGACTCGGAATCGAACTCGGACTCGAAGTCGGACTGAGACAGTGTTGGCAATAGTAAAGTGAAGTCTGAATGCTTATAAATATGCAAATGCTGCAGCTAAATAGTTCAGATTACAAAGTGCCTGGCGAGAATGCATGCACATCGATCGCAGATACAGCAGCAGCAGATACAGATACATTCGATCTACACTTTTATGTGGCAACGGCACGAGCGACGACATTTGGCTGACAAATGTGCTGACGTGCTTGACACTTGGCCCAGGGGCAACACACACTCTCACTCACATACTTGTGGCTAATTTAGTAGCAGAAATAAAAGCATCCATTGCAAATTTGCATAATTGGCTGACTGACTGGCAAATGCCAAATCGAAGCCCCCCAAACTAAAGGTTAGACTTGCAGTTGCCTCTGCTTGCCCCTCCCCAATTTTGGAAATCAGGTTCGGCAATCGGAGAGAAGATCTTCAAAATGTATATAAATCTTATGCAGAAAACATTAATTTTTTACAGCGATTCAAACTATAAAGATGCCAATAAATTGCCACAATAAACAATCGTAAATAAGTATTATTATCGCAGCCGAGCTTGACAAAAGAATATAAATAAAAATCCAAATCGAAATCGAAATTTCTTCCATTACTGTCAGAGTTATATGCGAAGCTCAGTCTATTGATTTAGTCGCGCCAGATCTTTGTATCGAATTTGAAAAACTGGAAAGCAGCAGCCATAAAATACAGAAAGACAGACAGACAGATACCCTATGCCTTGTCAATTTATTGTTTATGGTGGACCAGTTTTTGGCAAGAACTTTTCATTAATTTTGTGATTGAAAGAGAGAAACGAAGCTGTCTAGACTTTATAAAGATCGTAAATCGATTGAGATTTCCTGGGTATTCCCTCTCTGGCCATATCAAGGCGCACCGACAGCAATCGATGAACAATTTCCCATAAATCGTGCGAATACAATAAAAGTAAATTGAACGCCAGTCGAGACTGGCTTCTGTCTTCGGTTCGGTTTTGGGTCTTCAAGTTGTGTCTCAATTTGCCGATGAGGTGCCGCAATGTGCGTGAGTTAAGTGCGCAAACGTGGCCAAAAGCAGCTACCACAACAACAACAACAGCAACAGCTCTTCACTGCTCCAGCAATTACGTAGAAAGAGCGGAAAAAAGAATAAATGAAAAATGCAAAACGAAAAGGAAAAAATGCCTTCGTTTTTTGGGCATTTTATCAGCCCCGAGGGGCAGCGCGGACCCTTTTTTGGGGCGTCAATGAAATGTAAATGCTCGGCTGCTTATCAAAGAATCTATTGGCCCAAAATGTTGTCCAGATAAGCAGCACCCCCTCTAGCACCCTCTCTCTTCCTCTCTCTCTCCCTCTCTCTTTTCCTATTAAGCCATAACACGCATGCAAATGAAGGCGTTGAAATGCGCTTGACTTGACTCGGAAGAAGACTTCGCCTGCTTAAAGGGCGCAAAAACTAACGCGCTTCAGTTGCAGATGAGGCAGCAGCAGGGGCAGCTGTCTGCAGTAGGCGCAGGGGCAGGCACAGGGGTAGGGGAAGGGGCAGCGACAGCTTTCCTGGGGGTAAGTCGACGGCACCGGCTGACTGGCAATTAATTATGGCCATAGCTGCGACTCAGTGCTGGCCCAGTGGCTGCTGCTTGCTGCTGGCATATGTTTATTTACTTAATTTACTTAATGACACACATAGCAAAGCAACAACAAGAGAAGCAACAACAACAACAACATAACACAGCTGAAATGTATCTCAAAGATGGGCACGAGTCGCGCGCACATTTGGGTGAGGTCATCGTGGCTCTATAAAGGCAATGGTCGCCCTCTCCCCCTCTCTCCTTCTCCCTCTCTCTCTCTCTCTGTCTCTTTCTTTTGTACTGTGTCTAATAAATAACATTATTAATTACCAGTGCAATTAACTATAAGTACAACAGCAACAACACACACTCCCTCACACCCTGAGGGAGCATTGCCTCGATTTCGTTTCCATAGAGTCAAGTCAAACAGCAACACACACACAGTCACACACGCACACACTCCCTCATTCGCTGCACTTTGTGACCCAATTTGAATTTGTTATTTCTTGTTGCTGTTATTGTTGCTGCTGCTTTTTGAAAAGTTTCTCGCAGTTATTAAGGCGAAATTTTGTTTTTAGATCACTCGTTAAGTTTGTCAGAGTTTTTGCCTCTTAATGGTTCATTTCATTGTAGATTGAGTGATATATGAATGCATTAATCTTAGTTTATGTTTATGGCCATGTGTTATGGGCCCCTCTCTATGCCTGCGTGTGTGTGTGTGCGTGTGTGGGGTATCGAGTTTTTATGCAAAATGTGCAATGCGATCGCCTTATTATATCGTGTATTAGGCACGATGCGCTCCCCTTATGCATTTTATGCCCGCCATATAGCATTTGATGGCGCTTTTACGATCGAGTATTAAGTTTTTAAAGTTGCCCCCTCAATATGATTAAGGAGTTTTCATTAGAGATGCATTTGAAAGTGCTCAAAGAGAAAGCGCAGCCTGCAGAGTGATGCGATTCGAGTTGCATGAAGATATTCAACTATAATCTCTGTTAATATTGATCTATCTTCAACCTAATCTCTGGTTATATCGATCTAAATCTCTATTAATATTGATCTATTATCGAACCATAGCTCAACTCAACATTGAATATATTGAAACTTGACTATGTTAATTTGTTGCCGCACTGTCTGCGCTTCCTTGGAACATTGTTTCATTAATCTTCTCGGCCTTTCCGTCTTGTTACGCCTTAAATATTGAAACTGTCAAGTGCATAATCAGCCTCCCCACTGTCTGCCACAGCAAGCCCAAAATTACAGGGCAACTAAAAATGTTTCAAGCATGTTTAAAGCGAACTGCAGGCAAAACTTTGCTGCCTCCGTCTCTCTCTGTGTCTCGTCTGGTGCTGCTGCTGTGTCACAACGCTTAATCTTTATTAATTACAGTGGAATAATAAGGCAGCAACGAGAGAGATAGATGGCACTGCGAGTCTAACAGCAGCGACAGAGGCAGCAGCTCCTCATGTGCAGTGCCATGGCGCATAGTTTGGCAGCCAGACAAGGCAGGGCCCAGTCAGGGCACAGCCAACTCAACCCCATCCCGGCTACGCCAACTGATTAATGCCACAGCCAAAGAGCCAACAAGCAAACATGCCACATGCAACACAAACAACAACAACAGCAACGAGAACGAGAACAACTTTGAGTTAGTCAGGAATTTTAGCTTGGCTGTTTGGTTGTTTGGGTTTGGTTTTTTGGCTTTTTGGCTTTGGTTCTGTTGCTGGCTGTGGCATTGGATTTGACTTTGGGAGCAAGTGCGTTGTACTTGCCACAGCGCAGGGCATTCATCAACGTGCCCCGCCACATGCAAAACAAGACTCTGACGCTGGCAAATGCGCAGCGGGATAGCCCAGCACAGGGCAGACCATCACAGGCCAGTCCAGTCATGGAGGGAGAGAGACTAAGAGACAGGGGAGAGCTGGGGGCAGGGGCAGCATATAAAAGGCGGCAAGCTGAAATTAGATAGTAGAGAGCTCAAAAGTAGCTATAAAAACCATTTGATCCTTTGTGCGTTGCCGTTGCCGCCTCTGTCCTGACCTTTTTGTATGGTCGGCTGTCGCCTAATTACGCCTCTATTTCGGGCTAATCAGCAGCGACCCCCCGACCCCGAGCCCAGAGGACAGGCAGGGGTCAGCTGCTTGCGCGGCATGTAAATGAGGCCAGTGCGAGAGGCAGAGGCAGCTGTGCGGCACAGGCAGCACTTGAATGTGCCACAGCAATTCCAATTCCAATTTCGGTTCTAGTTGCAGTTTCTCGCTCTCTCTTTCTCTCTTTCTCTCTTTCTCTGTCTGTCAATCAGTTTTCGGGTGCTGTGCAAATATTTGCCTCGTTCTGCGGCATTTACCGTATTTGCACTTCAACTTAATGCAAATGCAGACTGCAGACAGAAAAATGGGAGACATCAATTAAATATGCGCATAACTCTCTCGATAATTATCGAATCAATAAAACTGACTATTTTCTCACGCAACAAGATACAAAAGGAAGCGGCAGCCGCAACATCCCAGACTATGCCGGCCTATCCCAATTCCTGCGCCAGGACAATGACATCACGGAATGAAGGAGGGAGCGAAGGGTTCAGCTCGAGCGCATGAAGTCAACGAGCAAAGGGCTTAGCGAAAGGGGTCCCGAAATAAAAGACCTGAAAACGTGAAATGTAAAGGAGAAAAAAAAACCAAAGGATTTGTAATCTGAATTTCGAATTTGAATTTTAAATAGCCGCGTCAGGAGTCTGCTTAATGCCTGCGTAAATTCCATTTACTGCTGAATTAATTTCTGCTTTTATTTTCATTTTCTTTCATTTCTGCGCTCTGCGATCGATGCCGAGTTCATTCTTTGCTGTTTGCTTAGGTTTCTCTATTAAAAGCAAAATCGTTTTCGTTTTCAATTTTTTTGGGTGTTTTCTTAAAGTTTTTGACAGGCGCAGTCATATGTAAATATCAAGCTATGCCTTGAGAAAGGCTGAGAAAAAGGGTGTGGCGTGGCGAAAGAAAGGGCAGGCGAGAGAGAAGGTCTTCGAGCAGCTGCTGCTGCCTGCCTAGGCAGAGCTCGAATTTCAATTAATAATTTCCAACAATTCCAGAGGTTTCCAGCGAATGTAACGGACTATTTTTTATAGTTTCCTAAAGATTCCCTATAATTTCTGGGAATTTCTTTAAGGAAACTCGCAGACACTTGCACAAATATCCCTCGAAATGTTTGAAATTTATAAGGCTTCGTCAGGGAATCAATTTGTGTGTGTATATGCTTGTGTGTATTAGTGTGCGTGCTTGCATGTCCTTTGAAGGATTATCCACAAGTTGGCAACGCCCAAAGTCTGTTAAGCGAACGCAGCCCCTTTCCCTTCACCCCTTCCCTTCTTTCGTTTCAATTGATTGCTTCGCTTGGCAAACTGCTGAATTGCAGCAATAATATTGCAACTGACATCGATATGTGCCATTTGATTTGCATAATTCTGGACGGAGCCAGGCCGGGAGCACGGGTAGCTCTAACCCTAACGTGCAGTCAGTCGCTGGTGCCCTGACCAGAAACCAAACTGGCATAGGGCAGGACAAGCCAGGCAGGCAGGCGAGCAAGCGAGCAAGCGATTTCTGGGCAGGACCTCCTCGCCGAGCGCACTGTGAGCCGCTTAAGCTGCACTGCAGACCGCACCCTGCGCCCCTGTCTGTCTGTTTGTATTTTTGCAATTTCATCGATAATTGGCAATTTGAAATGGCAACAACAACAACAAGAACTACACGGCAGACAAAGCAGACAAAAGCGCGGCGTGTGTCTCCCTCCTGTCCCGAGTCCCGTCTCTCCCGGGGTAACTTTTGACTCGTTGACTCTTTTGGCACGTTTCCCTATCCCTTCTCTCCCTCCACTCTCCGCTGTCCCTTGCCAATTCTCCCCTCACCGCTGCAGTTGTGCGAAAAATATCGGTTTATGTCAAGGGCGCATTGCATTTTGCCAACAAGAACACAACGACGATGACAACAAACCTCTCATAATGCCAGCCCGATAATAGCTTAATGACGTTTTAATTGCACACAACAACAAGTTAATTAAATTCATTGTGTAGTCGTCTCTGTGTGTGTGTGAGTGTGTGTTCGCCAGTCAAAACTAATTCCAATCAATGCCAAATTCGATAACTTGTTGACGGTCGCCAAAAAGGCTTCCCCGTCTCTCTTCTCTCTCTCGATTGTCTGCACGGTGGCAGCAATTAGTGTCAGACGTTTAATTGCCACAACAAAAGAGATATGTAGAAATTATAGTAGAAGAAAAACAACAAAAAATGCATTTAAAAAGCAATAGAAGTCGCTGCACAAGACAAACAAAAATGAAAACCGGATTCGCAGCACAAATCACGCCACAAATGGTTTATAATTATTTTGTCAAGCGGAAAAGTAACGCATAAATACTGCAAAAATACGGCAAAAATACTGAAAAATGCTGAAAATAATCTCAATAGATATGGCTAGAAATGCGCCACTATATCTCAACTATAATCCAACAAAAAAGATTTCCAACTTCAAAGAAGCTTCCCAGGCCGCAGCTGGCCTCGCGTATTGAGACTTCACTTTATGTTACTGCTGTTGCTTTTGTTGGGGGCAGGGGGCGATGAAGAGGAAGAGGAGAGGGTTACGAGAGGCTGTTAAAGTGGTTCCGAAACTTTAACACAACAGACAAATTAATAGCCCACGTCTTGTTGGCAAATGAAATCGATTTGTCTAACATTTCATAGTTTGTTTTTTCTCCTCCTTCTCTATCTCTCTCTTCTGTTTGTCTTGTGTTTTTTTGGTTTCAATGTTGGATAACCTCAAGTCGTGATAGATAGATGTATAGACTCTGATCTCTCTGAGGTGTAATGTCGAGTGTGTTGGTTTTTCGGGGCTTTTCTTGCTGTAACTCTCATGTTCTATGATCAATTTCTAACAATAAACTTTCGTCTTGCTTTCAGCTGACTCCACCTGGCAGCAACGCCCAGCGACTGCTAAGCAAGGTAAGAACTGAAGAAAAAACTATATAAATATATATATATGGGAAGGGGAACAAAGAGAACAAACACATCGCCAACTTTTACTTGACTCTTGGGGGCTTTTGGGCCAAGAGTCTCGGCAAAGTCTTTTCGACGTCTCGGCGAAACTCTTTCAAGTTTTTTTGACAGCTGCTGTCAAATGTTGAAAGCCAGCCCCAGTGCCCACAAACAACATACAACATGCCCAGAACCGTACAGAAATCTAAAACAAGTCAGAGTCAGTCTTCAACTCCGACTCGGAGTCGGAGTCGAAGTGGAAGTCGAAGTGGAAGTCAGGCATATAGACAGGGCTATGGCCATGGCCCAAAGTGCCCCAAAGTCCCTCCACACGTCGCATATCAGCGAACATCTCTATACAGCACACACACACACACATCGCCACGTACATGTGCTGATGATGGCCTTCCTGGCCTGCTCTAAGCAAAGTTCTTGAAATGAAACCAAAACAAAGACCAAAAAGAACCAAAAACGTAAAACAATAAAACCATTTTATAGTTTTCATGCACGAAGTCCACGAAATGAAAAATTCTACAATTTAAACTGACATTTAAATTGATAGTTCAAGAGATGCACACGACAGATACGAGAGAAGAGTGCAGGCGAGAGAGAGAGAGGGAGATAGAAGGGGAGAAAGAGAGCTGAGAAACTGAAAAGTATCTGCTCGTATGGCTCGTATGATGATGCTATGCTAAGGAGGCGTGGCGCAGCAAGGCAGCCAGGCACACTGGCAGGGAGAGAAGGGGAGCGCACACACACACACATGTATCATGCACACACACGCACACTCACTTGCTGCAATGGGTGACGTACTACAAGTTGTAGCTGCTGATGCTGCGGTTGCTGTGGCTTTTGGCGGCTGATGATGATGCTGATGTGTGCGGAGGCCTTGCTGTTGTTGTTGTTATTGTTGTTGTTGCAGCCACAACAACAACAAAAAGTGCATACAAATATTTCAACTTGAATTGCGTTTGCTGGGAAACAAGCAAGCGGCAAACAAAGAAAGCAAATGCAAAAATTGTGCAGGAAAATATTAATACAATATAAACAAAGAAAGGGGAAGAGAGAAAGAGAGACATTAAGGAAAGTAGGAGAGAGAGAGGGAGTAAAAAAGAGAGAAAAAAAGAAAGAGAGGGAAAGGAAACTGAATTGAGACAAGCTACCCACTCGCAAAGTTGCAACTCTCACACGTTCTTTGGGTTCTAGGGTATACCTAAGGTATAAGCCACAAAAATAACTATAAATCTTTCCCTTTTATAAGGCAAACGTAATGCCAAACAGGAGGTATTATCTAATACTGGGACTGACTGTATTTGCCTTCTGCAATTTTCATGCATAACCAAGCGCGAAGGCAACAATTATCAACATACTCGACGGGTAGATACCCAGTAAAGCTGTTTATTCTTCATGATATTGTTGTGTTTCCTACAGAACTTGTTTAGAGCATTCGACTCGCATCTTTTACTTAAGAAAACGTATCTACTACCTTTAAAATACATTCTGCAAGCCCAAAATCCCCTGCCATGCATAGTTACAGGGTATCAGCTGCTTGCGAGTGCGAAATCCACTTCAGAATCGCAATAAATATTGCATGATTGCGTAAAAACGATTGACATTCATCTCTAGCTGTATCTGTCGCTGCATCTGTGACTCTGTCTTTCTCTGTGTGTGTGTGTATAGCCTGACCAGCCGGACAAGTCGGACTCGAGAATGTTGTCAACAGTTTGCCGCCTCTTTGTGGCGTGCGTGCGCGCTATCAGGCGAGCCGCCGCCGCCTGCGATGCGGCGCGATATCGACTCGACTTGAGGCGACGCTGCTCCTCCTTGGCGAACTATGGTTCGCCATTCCCCGCACTAATCTTATAATTAGCATTCTTGGCAGATAACAACAACAGCAGCAGCGGCAGCAACAACGGTTCGTTGCCTGGCTGGACTACAAATAACAAACACGTTGCAATTACGAGTACAACCAAGTGAGACTCGAGTCGAGGCAGGAGATGGTGCAGCAGAAGGAGAAGAGGAGGTGGAGGAGAAGTGGAGTGTAGTCGTCTCTTAATCGGATTGCATGATAACTGCACATTAATTAAAAAAAATCAACTAATACTTTTATGAAACGAAACAGTGCTAATTGAATTATTGCTGCCATGCACTCGCTTCGTTTGCTTTCATTTCGTTTTCAGTTTTCGGTTTTCGGTTTTCGGTTTTGCTGTTCTCTCTCTGTTTTATTTTGTCTTTGTTTTGTTGCTCAAGCTCGTTTAATTGGCACTTCCCCACTCCCTTCCCCTCTCTCTCTCGCTCTGATCTGAAATTTAGAACGTACCGATTCCGCACCCGCAGCGACATATTGCTTACGCTTCCAGGAAGACCTAAAAATGCCACAGACAGGCAGACAGGCAGGGAGAGAGAGACAGAGAGAATGAGAGAGAGAGAGGGAGAGAGCGAGACAGACTTGTACGTGTTCTAACGGTAACCAGCTAAAGCCTGCTCGTACCAGTCGAAGTTCAATTTTTCGGGCAATCCATAAAACTGAAAAAGAACAAGAACAAAATAAATGTCAAGCTCAGTTTTCAATTGCAACAACAACAGCAGCAGCAGCAACGGCAGCAACTCACATGTTGTGCCTTCTTTTCTTTTTCGGGACGTAATCCGAGAGCAGCCACAACAACAACAACAACAATTTAAAGAGGTAGCCAGATAAGCGAAGCATTGCTGGGGCTGGAATTGTGCGGGCTTAGTCACTCGCTGCTGCCTCTCCTGCTGCTGCTGCCCTGGCACGGCATATTAGTTTTCAACTCTTCACATTCGCATTGTTGTTCATTACCGAACACGAACAGCACACAGCAAGAGCAGCAACAACAACAATCTGACAGGCACAAACAGTTCAGACAGCGAAAAGACGAGCCCGAAAAATTGACAATGAACGTTGACGCTCAAGTATCTGCAAGTGCACGCAATGTACTTCGTTTTGTATCTTCTAGATACATGCAATCCCAGAAGGGCTAACCGCTGACTGGACAGGACAGAGAGAGAAGGAGAGAGGGGGAGAGGGAGAGCGAGGGCACTTTGAGTTAGGGCGTTGCAGACATTTCAACAGCATGTCGCTTCATTTAAGTTTTTTGCATCAATGCACTCGTGACAATTTGTCATCAAAAAATACTGAAAAAATACACATACAGTGGAAAAAAGAGGAGAAAAAAAGGCAAATGCGTTTTCATGTTTTAAATTAATAAAACTTCTCCACGTCGTGTGGGAAGCAAATTAAATTTATACTTATCAAGGGGTGAGGGAAATTTTCATAGAGGAATTTTGATATAGGAATTTCCCTTGAATTTTCCGAATTGAGTTTTAAATTCGTTGCGCTATCAAATGGGGATTACTGCAAGGCCCGTTTTACGAGCAGAACTAAAGTGCTGAACATGCCACGAGAGAGATTCCAAACAGATTCGATCAATTTTTATTGCCCATCTGCATATGGAGTACGGCATACGGTATATATATATTGAAATATCTCTAATGCGATCGGTCATTAAGTCTCTTAACTGCTGCAACACTTGAGTAGCTTAATGAGAGCCTAATTACGGTCACATAAAAGCCATCTTTGGCCACACTGACTGACTGACTGACTGCCTAGCTGACTGACTGTGTGTGCGGTCTCTCTAACGACGCGACCGCACGCTGTGAGTTCGCAGCGAAGTTTCCGCGTTTATGCGTCACAAGAAGCACAACAAAAGTGTTTAAAAATACTAATAAAGAGTGAATAATAAATATACAAAAGAGTAATATAAAAATACTAATAAAGAGTGAATAATAAATACACAAAATATATAAACGAGGAGTAGAGCAACAGAACAGAACAGCAGGCAGCGCTAAATGTCAGCTGTGCCCACTTAAAACTAAACTTATGCATATTTATATAATTCATTTTTAAACATTTCAAATCCCACAAACGCCACACACACGCACGCACACACACACACGCACACATACTATATTAAATATCAAGATTTGATGATGCATAATGCGAGCAGGCCGAGCAGAGGAAGGTGAATTTTTATTATCAATAATTTTGAAATTTGTTGCGACGAGTGCAAGCGGGCAACTCGTTATAAATATAACCACAGATCGGCACACACACACATGTGCATATACATATATACATATATGTGTATTTATAGTATGCGTGTGTGCAAGTGAATTGATTGTAAAGCTGCCCTACCCCGTCCAAGGCGATTATTTACGGTTTATTTTCAACGCTTCAGAAATAAACACGAGAGTGAAATGGGAAAAAAGAAGCAGCATGCATCTCTCTCTTTCTCTCTCCCTGTTGTTGTTGTTGTTGAAACAAAAATATTGCATACTAATTTTAATACGTAACACGCGGGCTTTTGAAGGCGCATCGCATCCGAAAATAGCCGGCAAGTGAAATGAACGAGAAAGCAAGCCGCAACAGCCTGCAACTGCATCAGGGGCAGGAGGTGGGGCAGGGGCAGTGCCAGGAGGAGGCTGTGCGAGGGATTGAGCAGTGAGGCGGAGACTCTGGTGTGCATGGCAAAAGTGTCAAGCGACGACGTAGCGTGTTCGTGTATTTTTGAATTTTTGGCAGGTGGAACAACGACAAGTGCCACAAGAAGGGGCAGGCAGCAGAGGCAACTGCATTCATATTTCAATATTTTGTTGCTCGTTTGTTGCTGCTGCTTCGGCTGCCTTTGGCTATTTATAGCCAGCGCGCTACTCGAGCGAGCCGATGGTGACGATAGGCACAGCGTGCACTGAAAACACTGAAAATTAATTTCCACATAATTTTTATGAGGCAATTACTCATCGACACTCGGTGTGCGAGTGTGTGTGCGTGTGTATTCTATATTCTCATTTCTTTCATTCTGGGCTCTCTTGATGCAACATGACGTATACGTAATTTCTCAGAGGTTTCCTGCTCGTGCATCTAATTTGATAAATGTCACAAGATATTCAAGCATTTTACATAATAAATAAACCCAACTGTCGCCTTATTAACTAGCCACCCCCCAGTAGAGACACTCATCTGGTATTCACACTGCACTCACAGTGCACGCCATAATTACGCAGACACGCCCCACTAAATATTGCTCCTTTTTCAAAACTGCAGTATAGCATACGAGACTCCTTCTACGACGACTGCGACTATTATCAAGCTGGAAATGTGTTGTAATTATTTGGAAATGCTTTCTAGCGATAATTGCGGGTGCCACTTGCTTTCCCCTCCCCTCCCCCTTCAGGCTTTGTTCTTCAGCTGGTGAGTTTTCGGTTTTCTTTTTTTCTGCTGTTCGTTTTCCTTCAAATTATACAACATTTATCATCAATTATCGCAGTGTTGTTTGGCTGAGAAATGTTTGTACTATGCTATGTGACGCACGCGAGACTAGAGGCGAGTGTGAGTGAGGTGTGCGTGTGTGTGCGAGTGTGTGTGAGGCGACATCGTGTCATGAAATTGAATAAGCAAATGACGTGCTGAATGCCAGTTGAAATAGTTCCTTCTTTCTTTCTTTCTTTCTTTCTGCTGTCGTTGCTGTTGCCGTGTGGCACATTCACCTCAGTCGCCGTCGCCGTCGCAGTCGGGGCAAACCGCAAAACGCAGTTTAAGCGGCAGCCTGCTCGCTGCACATGCACATGCAGCCAGCCATCCATCCATCCGTCCATACACATGCACATTTATGTGACATTTTATGCCAAAATGTAGACGAGCAACAGCACAAACACCCCTTTTTGCGGCACTTGAGTGCGAGTGGAAGTCGCCTCTATCTACGATACTCGTGCAGGCGATAGAGACAGATAGCTGACTCAGTATGTGTATAGAGTACGTGTGTGTCTCTGTGTGTGTGTCTGTGTGTGTGCTGCATTCACATGTCGCTGTGTTTGTCTATATGCAACGCACATGCTAAACGAATGTTGACAAACAATTATTATTTTATTATTATTTGTTTGTCTGGCTCTAGCCTGGCCCTCTCTTTTGCTGGCACTCTATCTCTCTCTCTCTCTATTTCTTTCTTTCTGCCGTTCTATATGTCTGTCTGTCTGTCTGTCCGCCTGTCCGCCTGTCAGTTAGTTCGCATGACTTTGCTACACGGCTCCGCAATTCAGTGTCAGTTGTCGTCAGGCCGTCTGCCTGCCTCGTCCAATCTAGCCACCTATCTTACTCTACTCCTCTCTCTCCCTGTCTCTTTCTCACTATCTGCCTGTTTGTTTGTTTGCCTAACTGCTTTTGTAATACGAATCGTTGTTGTATTTGCGCTGTTGATTATTTTTTATTAATATTTCTATCATTGTTTGAACAAATTTTCACATGCAATGTCGAGCTCCCTCCCTTTCTCTCGCTCTCTCTACTCTCTTCTAAGTGAGCTTTGCGCTGTTTCTCTATCTGAAATTAGCCTAAATCAACATGTGAGTAACCAGAGCAGAGAGAGGGAGGGAAGGAGTAGGAGGCAACTCGTACAAAGTTGGCAAATGCAAATAAACAAACTTTGACAGTTGGAAATCAAGCCAGAGTTCCCTCTCTCTCTCTGTCTCTCTCTCTTTCTCTGCTGCTTCTAATGTTGTTACTGTTATTGTTACTGTTACTCTGTGTCTTTCGATCCAACTGTCTGTCTGTCTGTCTGTCCGTCCCTTTGGCCACACTAATTGTGGGCAAAATTTTAATGAAGTTTTCCAACTGTCTGTTGCATGGCCGCTTTGCCCAACGAAATGACAGTCATTTGTTGCTGACATTGCTGCCTTATGACTGAGAGACAGAAAGACAATCGTACAAAGAGACAGACAGACAAACGTATAGAGAGACACACAGACAGACAGACAGACAGCTTGAAGAAGCAAGCAACTGTTTCACCTGCTTGGCCACTTGAATCGAACTCGAGCTGCAGTTGAGTCTCCCTCTCCCTCTCGCTCACTCTCTCTCTCTCCCTCTCTGTCTCTCCCTCTCTCTCTTTATCTTCTCATTCCTGGCAGATCATTGGGCAGAACTTAATACGCGTGCATAGAACATATAGCATATGCATAATCTCACAAATTGATTCTATGGCCCGGCACTGAGTTCTCCAACTCAGGCGTATCTAATAACTTAATTCGTTTCGTGGAAACGCATTGAATACGAGTATGAGTATGAGTATGAGTATGAGTATCAGTATGAGTATCACTGGCATTTCCTTCTGCTCGGGCTCGAGCTCGAGATAGACGAACTTCGGGCGTATCTAAACACAGAAATCTAAAGCTTAATGGCTCATTAAAACAAAAAATAAAAACCCAACTGGGGCACACACACACTCACACGCACAGTGTGTATCTGTGTGTGTGTGTGTTTTGATTACAAATTTATTGTTGGTAATATGAATAAAAATGAAAATGAAAATTCTTTATATCTCGCCACTCGAGTGAGACTCAACGCAACTCTGGGCCTGCTAATTATGCATGCCACATATGCGGAGGCAGCGAGCCGAGCGCGCATCGTCTGTCTCGCTCGCACTCGCACTTGCCTACTTTTGCATTAGAAATGGCAACAGGCTGCCGTTGCTGCCGTTGGCTGCGGCTTATGCAATGCGAAAAAAATAGAAAGGAATTATAATAATAATGCATCAACAAAATAATGAAAAATACAAACAAGCAGCGGCAGCGGCAGCGGGGCAGCAGCGGCAGCAGAGCACGCAGTTGGCCTACCCAATGAGCGGCCACATTCGCATCGTGTGAATTTCAATTAAACTTGCAACTGCAACACAACTGCAATGGCAGCACCGGCAACTGCAACTGACAGAGTCGGGGAGTAACAGTCTCTCTGTGTGTGTGTGTGTGTGTTGGTGTGTGTGTTGCAACAGTTAGACGCACTCGGAGTCATGAGCTTACTGCTAATTAAATGCAGCATATGCTGCTAATTAAATTTATGTGGCCCGTCGCAACTGCAACAGCAACAGCTCTGATTATCAAAAATTATTTATGCAAAATCTGACAGGAAATAGCTGCAAGCAACCGACAGGCAAACGGGCCAACCTGCCAACCTGGCGATGCATGGCTGATAAAGATAAAGCCCCCGACCAACAACAGCAGCAACAACAACAGCAGCAGCAGCAACAGCCACTGCCAACTGCAACTGCAACTGCTGCTGCTGTTGCTGCTGCTGTTGGGGCTAATTGAATCGTACATAGTTTTTGGTTGCATACTTAATTATGCTATAAGCACACTGACTAACTGACTAACCGTTCATTGTTATTGTTATTGCTGTTATTGCTGCTGCTGGGGTGCATATCGTGGCTAATAAGCAGCCTGTTGCTCATGTTGCTGCCCGTTGACTGTACTTGCCTCTGTTAGCTTTGCTCTGTGTTTCTGTTTGCATTGGCCGAGTTTTCGAGGATAATTTCTATATTGAGCTGTTAGTTGAGCACTGTAATCAGTGCACTAGATTACATAACTGTAAAGTAAGCAATCACTGTGATTACTTTACAGCCTAACTGTACTCAAAGGAGCTAGGTATGTGTGTTTGCTGTAGATTCTAGAGGCTTGGGAATGACTCACTAACTAAGGCTAAGTCTGACAATGTTTTATGGGTATAGTGTTTTTTTTATATCCACGTATACATATCGTAATAAACTGCAGAATTTCTTTATGGGTTGATAGTTTCTTCAATATCTAAATAGCAGTTTTCTCATTCAATTCTATAAGTATTGTAAGTTTTTTTTCAATTCCTGCCATAATCTATATAAGAGTTTTCTCATTAATTGTCTTCTCTAAATACTAATATGACTCTTACTGCAAATCTTCAGGTATTATCAGAGATTATTGTATGTTATCAAAGATGTATGTCAATTTTTCTTTGATTACTACTTATAATAAAACATAAATAAAAGTTTATTTCTCAACAATTTGCCAGTTATAATAAAAATTCAATGATTTTGTACAGATGTTCAGAATAATTCTTCATTTATAATAAATTATTGAAATATATAAAAAAAAAATCGATTATTATTTCTTACTTTCAAGAGGTTAATATGGCTTGCGTAGAATTTGAACTTATTATTCTGTTGCTTCAATACAAATACAACAATTTTCTACAGAAGCCAACAATATTTCATAAGATAAACAACAATAAAGAAAGCCAATAAGGAAATATCCTTCTTTCTCTTTAGTTTTTTTAAATCAGAGTAGAATAAATATCAAACTACTCAAGCACTCTCTTTCTTCAATGAACATACCCCCACTTATATAGATATCTATAGATTTGATCTCTCTCTCTCTCTATCTTTGCCCCAATTGCACACTCTATATGGCACATTAGCATATCACTTTCTAGTTTCACGCGCTGCTCAATGAGTTGCCTGCGAATTCTATGAATGACGAATCCCACACACGAAACACTCTCAAGCATAACAGGCACACACACATGCACACACACGTATATGTATGTATACCATAGTGTACTCCTTATATATATTCCTGAACAATGTATGGCAAACACTTGCATTATGCGCATAATCGAGCGAAATAAAAAAGAGCAAGAGCAACAAAAAAAGAGGAGCAGCGACTGCATACATATGTAACATATTTATTGTGCCAAGGCGACGAGCACAGGCAGCACTCACTCGAAGTGACTCAGCACTTGGTAGCAGCAGCAGAGGAAGAGAAGGCAAGAGGGGGTGGAGGGGAAGAGGAGAAGGTGGCTGCATTCCGCTGCTGATGTCTTTATACCTAAATGTCCACTCTGGTCAGCAAGTGCAGTGAGAGCGAATGCGTGTGAGTATAAGTTTACTAGTGAGTGTATGAGTGAGTGTGTTAGTGAATATATGAGTGTATTTATGAGTATCTGTGTGTGCGTGTGTATTGTACGTGTGTTTTTGCGTGTGTGTTTAATTCATTAAATTAAAATTAATGTTTATTTACGCGCAATTTTACAGCGTGTCTGAAATGTAGCGTTGCTGCTGCTGGCCAAAAGTATTGCCAACCAAGCATAAATTAAAATATATTACAAGCAACAATAACAGCAACAACAGCAGCAGCAGCAACAGCAACAACAACTGCAGCAGCAGCAGCAGCAACTGCAGCAAGTGCAAGGCAGAGCAACTTAAGGCTGCAGAGTCGTCGTTGTTGCCATTTAAAATTAGCAACCGACGCTGTTAACTGCAGCAGCAGCAGCAGCAGCGACAGCAGCAACATCATTATTATTATTGTTATTATTAGCAGCATGCGCATTACAACAGCAACAACAACAGCAACAACTGTAGCTGTATCTGGCAGATACATTCGACGCGTTTCCTTTCTGCGCGCTTATCTGCACATTGGAAATCTCACAATTTGCTTTCCACTTCACTTTTAGCTGCCGTTGCTGCTGCTGCTGCCGTTGCTGCTGCTGCTGTTGTTGCTGTTGCTGTTGCTGTTGCTGTTGCTGTTGCTGTTGCTGCTGCTGCCTTTGCCTTTTTTGCGTAATTTAATTAGTATTCTGTGGCCAGAAATCCGATATTGTTTATGGCTCGGCTTTTGCACTGACATTGATTGACGGCAAATAGTATAATTTCAGTATCAGTATATGGTCTGCAGGCAGAGAGCTTTTGGAGCCACTGCAACAGTTGCTAAGCGTGTAACAGTCGCCCCCCTCTCTCCCCATTCCCTGCCCTCCCTCTCTCTCTTTCATTGACATTTAATAAACTCTCTGTCGGGCCTAATGGATCCACGCTGGATGGATGAATGTATTTCCATGTGAGATCTGCGCTGTGATCTGTGTGTAAACAACAACATGAGTTGCTGTCGTCGCAGCTGCAGAGCAGGCAATGGCAATGTTGCCAACTGGTTTGCAGCTAACGCTTTCGGCTTGGCCCAATTTAATCAGTGGGAAAACATGAGCTCACATTCAGATTGTGATCAACAGTAAAAATCAATTTTGGATCACACATTGCAAGGCAGCAGGGAGAGAGGGAGAGAGCAATAGAAGTGGAAGCCAAATGGGAATAAGGCTAGGAGCAACAGCAGACACAGAGCAGTGCAGGGGCGTAGACTGAGGGGGGCAACAGAGGAACAAAGAGGGAAAAGAAGCAAAAGCATCTAAAAGTATCTACAACTCTCTTGATGTATCTTTTACTATCTACAACTACTTCTATGCATTTATAAGTAACTTCAACTCCCTCTCTATATATCCACATGTATCTACCACTCTCGCTTCCCCACCTTGGCACCCCCTTCACCTGCGCCGCTGCCCCGACTGCAGCTAACTAAACACATTATCAAGCACTATAATTAAATGATCGTTGCCAGGCGATAGGAAATTAAAAACGTTTTAACAGCGATACAAACTGATAAGAACTCGAACAAACTAAACCCCCCTGCTCAACAAAACAACAACAACAGCAACAACACAAAGCCCGAAAACTAACAAAAAGAGCAACAACAACAACAACAGCAACAAAGGCCAGAGAAACATGTGTGTAACAAGCGCGACAACAGAGCTAAATACATATTTGACGATTAGTGCCATTATGTGCTTTTATTTCTACTTCTATGCAGTCTATTTATGTGAGTGCCCGACTGGGAGTGTATGTGTGTGTGTGTGCCCCTGTATGTGCCTGTGTGTGTGCGAGTTTGTCATTAGAAATGCCAATTGAACGTAATACGTCAAATGTTTAGTGAAATTATTTTTAATGAAATGTTGTGTCATTAGACGAGCGAAACGAGCAGACAGACGCAGACGGGACACAGTTTGAGTGTACAACAGAGAGAAGAAGAAGGAGAGATAGAGGGAGAGGGGGAGATGGGTATAGCGATAGCGCATACAGCTAGAAATACGCTCAATGCCAAGGGGCACGTCTGCCTGAGCTGGAGGTTTGCCTGCGATTAAGCTAAAGTCCCTCTACTGTTCGCTCCCTCTCTCTCACTCTATCTCTACCTCTCCCTCCCTCTCTCTCCCTCTCTCTCTCTTTCTATATCCCTCTCTGTGACTCTATCTATAATCTACTGCACTATCTCTTCTATCGCACATGTGGGTTTTGTTAATTCAACTAAGAGTCCATTTAATATTGTGCCTCTTACTGCAAGGGGGCTGCCTCTATTAACGTAATTGTTTAGAGGTATGCACTCCCCTTCCCCCTCTCTCTTTCTCCCCCTCTCTCTCTGCTTCGTTCTCTCCTTGTCTACTGCCTTTTTTGAGCACTTCTAGCCTTAATTATTATGATGTGTGACACGCAGCAGGAGGCTCATCATCATTACAAAGTCCTGCTGCAGTTGCAATTGATTTCAGCGAGAGAAAGAGAAAGAGAAAGAGAGGGAAATAGATATAGTTAGAGTGAGGAGGACAGCCTGCCTGCCTTGATTGGCTGGCAACCGGATGGCGATTTTAATTAGCCTGCAATTATGCAGAAGTAAATCACAAGATTTACCGACTGTTCAACACGCTCTTAAACTGCCGCTCACAATCGCTGATAGAGAAGTCGCATAACTCTTTGACTGCCCACGCAGGCAGACACACACACACACACACATATGTTGCTGATAGACTGACAGACAACGAGACAGAAAGAGAGGGAGGGGTAGACATGCATTGGCTGTAAAAGTCGAGCACTCAAAAAGAACTCAACACTTGCCTCGTTTTATTACATTTAGCAACAGTTAGTTGCATTTTACAATCAAAGAGCCCCCTCTTCCCCCTCTCTCTGCGCATTCAATTGAAGACTGACTTCGACTCTGATTCTGATTCCGACTGTGGGCAATGTGAATATCTGCCTGCCTGCCTTCTTCATCGGCAAAGAGAACTCACTTTACTTAAGCAAACAGATTTTTATCATCGCGTCGCGTCGCGTCGTTTTATGGGCATCATCAAAAACTAATAAAAACTCAATGCGTTCTTTATTTGCAGGCGACCGCAGCCAGAGTCGAGAAGCAACAACAACAGCAACAACAACAACAACTGCGGCAACATGTTGCACTCGCCGCGCAGTCGTCCAGGCAATTTGCATACAAATGTTGCCGTGTGGCACCAGAAACTGCAATCGCAATCACTGAGGAGGAGGAAGAACAAGAAGAAGAGGAAGAAGGAGCAGTGCAAGACGCCAACGGAGTAAGCTAAACGGGGTAGGGGGTACAGGGGGCGGGGGTCAGCAGCTGGCGAAGCTACTGTTTCATAATTAGATATTAAACATGCGCTGCGTATGTAGAACTTGTAAATTTGCAAATTGCTAAAACGCATGACAGCAACCGCAACAGAACGCAGCCAGCTGCTCCCCCTCTCTCCCTATCTCCCTCTTGCTGCACCTTTCTCCTACAGCAGCCAGGCACAGTTCAAAAGGCTTTTGCCCTCGAGCTCTGCGTGAATTTGCATTTACATGGCGCAGCGAACGCGACCCAAACCCGAAGTCGAAGCAAGAAGTTCAATGCAGCCTCTCCCCCTCTTCCCCTTCCCTCCCCCTCCCTCTCTGCCTCTTGCTGTACCCGTTTGTACGTCGCTCAATTGACTTTCAATTGCAAAACAAACACAAAACAGTCGGAAACAAAACGAAAAAAAGACAAAAGCGAAAGAGAAAAAACGCAGCTGAATTTATTTCAAATTTTCGAGTTGCTTTTGCTCTTGTAGTTGTTGTTGTTGCTGGGTATATGATATGATATGTTGATTTCCAAGTGCTTGCATATATATAGCATTTGATTGACATGCTCATGTTGCCCGATCAATCGATCTGTGTGTGGGGAGTGGAAGAGCTTTGGCTCCGACAAAGTGTTTACTTTGCAATGTTTTTTTGGTTCGATCTTGTTCGAAATCCGATTTGCGCATTCAAATTTGTTAATATTGCACTTGGCAGTGCGCTATGTTCAGATTCAGCTCTGCTCTCAAGTGTGCACACATGCTTATCCTTATCTCAACAGTGCTAAAGCCGGACAAAGAGGTGTCAATGAGTGTGGGTGTGTGTGGCCGGATTTAGCTGGCGAACTCATGTTGTTGTCCAAGTGCCAATGAAAACAAGGAAACAGCTGATTATGCAGTTGAAATTCGGCAAGGCATTAAATGAGTTGGGGTTCTTTACAGGGTATGTATCGTGTGTAGCACATTATGTGCATACCTTGACTTTATTAGGTTCTTAACTAGTTGAAAACTTATGAGATTTTCATTTGGAATGACATTTTATGCAAGCCTTTGATTTCTTATTGATTGAACTTAATTGAAACTCAGAAATATTAAAATATTAATATAAAGAATTGTGGAAAATATTAAATGTATTAATTATTACTATTTATATATTATCATGCTACTTTAAAGAGCAATAAAGTTCTGCAAACCAAGACACTTTCATTTGAAGTATTATTTTGTTGATACCTCGTACTCAAAAATAATTTTGCATCAACAATTAATTGATTTGAACAAATTGAAATTTGCCGTAAGCTTTTTATGCTACCCTGTTTCAACAGTATCAATATTTTTTGAAATATATTAAACATTTCTAGTTTTTGTCTTAACTTGATTAAAAAAATAAAAGGCGTGATAAAAATGCATTTAAGAGACTTAAAAAGTTGATTTTTCTATATATAAAGAATTAAAGAATTAATTTAGAACCAACACTGCACTACAGGGTATCTCAATAAACACCAACGTTCAATACATTCTCGACTGTTGCTTGGCTCCTTCAGCTGTTCAGCTGGTGTCACTTGGGGCACGGCGCAGTGCATAGGGCAATGGTTGAGGCAACACTTGTGAAGCAGGGCTCGCAGCTATTTACCGGCCCAAACACGCAATTAGGCATAAATCATTTTTATGAGACATTTCCCTAGAACAACAACAACAAAAGTAACTACAACAACAACAGTAACTACAACGACAACAACAGCAACTGAATATTAAACAGTCACGCAACGCAGAAATCGAATAAAAAACTTGTTGGAAAATCCATAAACAAGACATGGCGAGAAAAGGATAACGATAAGGTCAAGGCAACTTCACTGCTCACTCCAACATGTGCGTGTGTGTGTGTGTGTGTGCGGAAAATGACAAGCTAATGGAAGAGCGTAATCAATAGGCCATAGAGAGCTGAAATGGAATACTGAACCAACTGTCAGAGGCAGTGTGAGTGTGTGTCAGTGTGTGTGCGTGTGTGTGCCATGTGTGATAGCCACCCCCACAGGATACACACTGGCACACACGTCTCTCTCCCTCTCTCTCTGTCTCTCTTCGTGTGTACTTTCCTGGGTAGTTCATAACTTTTGTGACTTTTCCTCGTGGCTGTTTGTGGTGGTTTCTTGGCCCAGAGCGAAGGAACTTCGAGTTTGACTGCCATATTTGTGTTGGCTGCACACACGCACACCATACACACCACGTACTCACACTCGCACACACATTTGTAGGCGTCGCCCTGCAATTGTCTCGCTTCCACACGAAAAGTGTGTCAAAAACTTGGCAAAGAACTTGCCTCGACTGAGGCAGCGCAAACACAGTTAAATATAGCGCCATAGTTGATCGTAGTCATTGTCCCCCGGCAAGTATTTTTAGACTCGTGCAGGCAGAGAGTGTCCGAAAGAGAGAGGAAAGAAGGAGAAGAAAGGGGGAGCAAGTGTTAATCTTATCGCAGCGCATTTAATCGCTGCCGATGAGCAATCAGCGATCGTTGCGAAATTTCACATCATTTTAACGACTCATACGGACACACTCACAGTCAGTTACAGCTATAGCTATAGATATAGCTATATAGCCTGATAACGCAACATGACAAGAAGCCCACAGAGAGACGACAGCAAAAGAAAAGGGCTGGGGGGAGGGGCGACGACTTATCTGCATATACAAGTCATTAGCTCGTCGCTGCGTAGGATTCACTCTGCTCAGCTGATTTATGTCGCAAGTTCCATTGAAATTCATGAGTGATCAACAAGAATTATGTACGAAATGAAAACATAATGGCCAAGCGAGAGTTTCCAACAAACAAATTTACGAAAAACCAGGAAAAATTTAATGAACTGAGGGGGAAAAATAGAAGGCAAGCCACAAGATACCCTGCAAAAAAAGGAAGTCATCAAAGAATTTCACTTTACGATATTAAAGAGCTTCCTCTGTCATGCAACTTGATCTAGAGAGTATAATGTGCTTCGCTCATTTTCCTAACTTCAGTTGTGGCTACCCGCTTGCCATGCACACTCTGCCAGGGTATGCAGACCTTCCGAAACGGGGCGTGCTTCCAGCAATGAGAATGTGTGGCCGTTGTGGCTTTTGCTTTGGCTTTGGCTGCACCTACGCGTCGCCCAAGATTTATATATATGGGAGAAACACATCCACACACACGCACACACACACACACATCGAATGACGCCCTACACTTTGGCATATAAAACAAATTATAATTTATTTATATTTTGTGGAGTTTGACAACAACTCAAGCATATTAAATATGTACAGAAATATGGCGAGGAGAGGAGCAACAAAGAGAAGCAGAAACAGCAACAGACACACACATAATAATATTATTATTAATAATAGTAAGTGGAAACCTGTCCATAGATTATGAAAGGAACTGTTGAAGCATCGTATGCGACGGTACTATGGTGGGCACAGTCATAAATCTAGTTAGGGGCCCCCGTCAAGGTGTGCGCTGAAGTGTCGGCAATAAATTTCTAATTTATGTTCATCTTTTCGGTCAAAGTCAAAGCACAAAGAAAATGTGCTCGCTATATACAGAAGTTCCAAGAGAGGTTCGATTCGTTTCTCAATTTGGGTTTTTATTTTGCGATATTTTCAATTAAAAGCTGCCGCGACAGTTACGTCATTTACGGGCTGACACATTGGCCCGCTTATGGTATTAATTTCATTGGGGGTCCCTTGACCCCACGCACTCTGACTTGGCAAAATTGACGCTAATCGTTGCTCTTGTACAAGTTGACATTCCACACTTGTCTTTATATTCAGTAGGAAGGGGAAGTCCCAAAAAGAGAAACAACTTAAAGCTGCCTTTAATGTGCTTTTGATTTGCCAGAAAGAAAGATGCTTCGAGTGTGGGAAAATATAGAAACAAACACACTTTAGCACAGAAATTAGACTGTTACTAGGCATGCTAGTTACAGTTACATAAGCAACATTGACTAACTAGCATCAAGTCATCATTGAGAGCAATTCTCTCACAATCAACCCACCTATCCACGCAAATGCCTCATTAAACCTCACACACAAAAAAGTAGAAACCCAAAAAATACTACAAAAAAATAAAAAAAAAATAGAAATACACAAAATAAAAGTTGACCTTCAAAAACGCACAGAAATCAAACAACAACAATTACAAAAACAACAAAGCGACTCAACCAAGCGCAAATCAAAGCCAACACAAACTTATACTAAATGTATCTGTAGCTCTACTACAAATGTATCTGTATCTGTGTAGTTTGCATGTGTAGAGGTTCGCTTGGAAACAGGTTGTTGTTGCCGTTGTTTTTGTTGTTGTTGCTTTGTGAGTTTTTGTATTATTGTTAACATTTATTTCATTGAGCTCTTTCAGTGCCAAAAAGCAAACCGAAATTGCCGCGCAAAAATAACTCAAAAATAATAAAGTAAATAATCAAAAGACACCCTGATTTGATTGCACTGCACTTTGAAATAATTTTCTATAATTTCTTTGCAATCTCCTTGCGTCACAATCTCATGCATCATGTGTGTGTCATGATGCCATCCGAGCGCCATGACTAAGGCGTGACTAGGGAAAAGGTTCACACTTTCTGAGGATCGTCTTGGGCTTACTACGCCTTATATAGTATATATTGTACTCGATATACATATATAATATTTATATTATAATGTGTGCAGATACCGCACATGTTTGGCTTTATCTACGCACTGCCTTGTGGCAACAACTGCAGCGCACACGTGCCAAATCCGCTAATGAATGGGCCCCAAAAAAAGCAACGGCTTTGAGGTGTTAATCGATGCCAGCCGCGCACGCATGCCGAGCTGGGCAGAGGCAGAGGCCGACGCTGCGCAGAGCACAAAAAAAAGGCGTCAACAAATTTTTAGACTCGTCGCGCCAAATTCTAATCATAAATGGATGTTGTATCTGCCAGTTGTTGTTGTTCTTGTTGTTGGCACTTCAAAAGTCGTGTGCTTAGCATTGCTGTTGTTGTTGTTGTTGTTGCTGTTGTTGAGTGTGCGTCTTACGGTAAATAACAGAAAAACGCGCGCGCGTATCTAGATAAATATCTGAGTGTGCGTGTGTGTGTGTGTGCCAGAGTGTGTGTTTCTCTGTGAAAATACACTTGAGGCGTGCTACTGTCTGTTTGCCTGCGTTCTCCCTCTCTCTCACACTCACACTCTCTGTGTATACTACGCACTGCTACCGGCGTACGCTGACTGCGCTGCTGGCGTCACATAGGCCTACACGAGGAGCACGTCGTCGTCGTCGTGCTGCTGCTGCTGCGACGGCAAAGGCAACGACCAAGTACGCAACAACAACAATCGTAAACAGATCATCGAACTCCCTTTGCAGAGCCAACAGAGTTGCTGCCGTTGTTGTTGTTTATTTAAAAGGGTTGTTGCTGTTGTTGTTGTTGTGCTAAAACGAATGCTTGGCCTTGAATTGTGTGTGCTCTGTGTGTGTGCGAGTGTGCTTTTTGGTATATTTGGTCACTATTTAATTTCTGTTAATTAAAAGCAGCTTTTTCTTTCTCTCTGTTATTAATTGAGTTGGCAACGCGTGCGACGCCCACGCAAGAAACAAACGTCGGCAGTGACTGCAGCCGCAACTTCAATGCGACGCGACAACCAAAACAGCTTTCACCGTTTGCCGCTGCTGCCTTCGCTTGCGTCATATTTGAGTTTGTGTGCGCGACAAAGCTACAAAAACACACACACGAACAGACGCCGCTGCATCGGCACGCAGAGGGCAACAACCACCACCAAAACGGCAATAGCAGCGGCAGAGCAGCAGCAGAGCTACGACAGAGCAGCAGCAGTGACTGAGGCAGCACAGCAGCAGCGCCAACACTCACCGCCAGCAAGAGTAACGTAAGCAGCGCTCGAACGCCAGCAGCGACGCTAGCAGTGGCAGCGACAGCGCAGCGGCAGCGTCAAACAACCAACCAGCGGCAGCGACAAACCGACAAGCAGCTTCGGCTTCGGGTTTTGTCGCTTTGTGGCCTCAGTCGCTTATTGACAGCGAACGTGTTCAGTTGTGTTAACGGTAAAGCGTTCGCTGTCGCTGCCGTCGTCGCCGTCGCTGCTGCTGGCTGCCCTCTTGTTGTTGTTGTTTAACTGGAATTTCTTGATCGCTCGTTCGTTCGTTCGTACATTCGTGTGGGTGTCTGCGTGTGTGTGTGTGTGTGCATGCGCTTGCGCCTGTGTGTGAGTTGCACTTGTAGCGCTGCTGCTGCCGTTGACTGCTGCGAATGGGGGCCCGCTAATGCTGCCGCTGCCGCTGCCGTTGTCGTCGCCGCGTGAAGTGAAGTGAACGTGAACGTTTTCTAATCTGACGATTATCGATTGATAGCAAGAGCAGCAGCAGCAGCAGCAGCGGCCGTCGCAGCAGATAAGCAACGTCTCGGCTGCAGCAGCAGCAACACCAAAAAAGACTCACACTCACACACACACACACACGCGCGCGCCGATCCGCGGCTGCCAAGCAGCGACTGCGACTGAGACTGAGACGCTGCCGCGCAGCCGCAGTCGACGCCGTGCGCGGTGCTGTGCGCTCTGCTCGATTCCGAGTTGTTTTCTGCGAGACTTCGCTGCGTTTTTCTCAGTTCGCTTTTGGAGCTGCCACTAAACGCTAACAAATCGCTCCGCGTTCCCGTTGCCGTTGCCGACGCGGCGACGTTTCGTTTTGCGCGTTTTCATTGCGAAAAGAACATGGGAAAAATAAAATTAAAATATCAAATAAAAATTAGAAATATTCGTTAACATTGCGCAGTGTTCAAATGAATCGAAAATAAACCAAATCCAAGTGAAAAATACTAAAAAGAAAAAAAATTAAAATGACATATACTTCGAATAAATGATGGAAAATAACTGAAACATAACGGTACTTGTCGGAACTTAAACATAAAACGAAAGAAACTAAATCTGAAATTGAGCCTTAAATGTTTCTGCTATAAAATATAAAATAAATAAATAAATTTGTATCAAAAATTCAAAAAAATGCAACAAATCAATCGAATAAAAATTGAAAAAAAAAGAAACAATCAAAAACGAATTATGAAAACTTTCCATAAAAGTTTTTACGCTCTTCGCATAACTTAACCAACTTTTTAAGAAAAAGCCCGAAAATTGTATTGAAATGAAGCCAGCAAACTGAAGTCTACAAGAAGTTCCCAAAGTAAGAGCCGAGGAAAAAAAAGAACCGACTTAAATTCTCTCCACTTTACACACACAAATCCCACAGAGCAACCAAAAAAAAAAAAAAAAGAAAAACAAAGCAAAAGCATAAAAAGCTAAAAGAAACCTCGAGTTTTTTGCGAAGCTGATATGTGACTTGTAGATGTTGTTGATGTTCTTGTGTTGTTGTTGTTTTGTGTTGCTGTGTTGTGGTATTCTTGATGGGGAAAAAGAGGAAATGCTGCGAGAAGAACGAGAAGAATTTGAAAATATGCTACCTGGTTTTTGCCATCAGCGAGGTATAGAGTTCCTACGTTCAATTTAAATACTCGTAGGAACTTCATACCGTGCTCTTGGAAGACCAAAAAACACCGAACACACGACGTCACAGTGACGCCACAGAAAATGAACCAGAAAGAAAGAAGAAAGAACAAAATGTGCGCGACAAAAGCCGCACACGAAAAACGCTAGCGACTTTTGCGCATGCATGCAGTCGAAATATTTACGTGCGCTATAAGAAACTACAGAATCGAGCTGGCAAATCAGAATATTACGTGCCCGGAGAGCCAGCAATAGAAGTGCCAAACCGACCATGACAAACACTCCGAGAAACGCGCGAAATGTCTTATCCGTGATAAGTTCCGTAAAACATAAAGACGGTCTTCAGTTCTCTATATGTACTGCACGATTCGAAAGGGATTCGAGTCTTGCGCTAAGTGCTAATGGGAAACTTCAAAAATATCAGGAAATTACGAAAAACCGTTTAGAAAATAGTAATTAACTTGTGACTATATTGAAAATCGAGAACTGAAGAGCATACCTAACCTATAATTATTAAAAATAAGTGTAAAATACCAAAGATTACTAGAGAACTAAGCCAAAGTTCTAATCTGTAAGTATTCCACGAGCTGAGTTTAAAATTACTTCAATTATTCAATTAGAAAACTACGATATTAGTGATTCGTAAGTGAAAAGGTTAAATAACTTTACTTGCGACCCTCTTTCGCTATTCATATATTCATTCGGGTATAATTTTCATTTGAATTGATGGATTACATTATCATCTATCCCCAACCGCATGGAACTTGTTTAAATATAACTCTCGTAACAACAGTTAATGGAAAATCTTGATTAACACGAGACAGAGAAAGCAATGTAGAGAATGAGGGAGAGGGAGAATTGTATAATTACACTCAGCGGGCACATTCCAAGCAAAGAACAAGCAAGCTGCAACCTAATGAGAAATTTATGTAACGAGTTTTTTTTTATTTTTCGTTTTCATGCTATAAATTTGATAAATGTAATTGGGTTGATCGGTGTGTTAGATATACTAACTAAATTACATGGGAATTGTACGGGCAGAGATAAAGTATCTGCCTGAGTTGAACTCTTCATTTCAATTTAAATCTTCTATGGAAATCTTAATAATGCCAAGCATTATATTAACCCTTTACCAACTCTAGAGTTTAAGCTCTAAAGAGCTGAAGTACGAGGGTCGTTTGATAAGTCCGTGACTTTTTGTATTTGCCGCGCACCTGCTCTAAATACAACACTGCTCCTGTCAGCAGTTATCGATTAACAGCTGACTGTAAAATTTTGAAAGCTGCGTTTTTTGGTTTGCGTTTTATAGGCATTGAAAGCAGACGATCTCGTGAATTTTAACGAAAATGGAGATCGAGATCGTCTGCTTTCAATGCCTATAAAACGCAAACCAAAAAACGCAGCTTTCTCAAAATTTTACAGTCAGCTGTTAATCGATAACTGCTGACAGGAGCAGTGTTGTATTTAGAGCAGGTGCGCGGCAAATACAAAAAGTCACGGACTTATCAAACGACCCTCGTACATACTTAACATTCAAATAGTTCTACCCAGCCCAATTCCCCAGTTACCTTAACGAATTCTCGGCGTTCTCATGGTTTCTTTTTTTTTTTTTTTTTGATTTTTGTACCATTCCAAAAAGACCTTCGCCTGTTGCAATGTCAAAAACCTTTTGGCAAAACGTTGCCGCAAGCATGACAAAAATGAGAGACAGAGACAAAAAATAAATTGTAGCATATAAGAAAAATGCAGCAGAAATTGCTGCTGTTGCTGAAGTTGCTGTTGCTGTTGCTGAAGTTGCTGTTGCTGTTGCAGTTGACTTTCGAAAAGTGCAACGAGCGCGTCAAAGCCCAGACGCAGCTCGAGTTCGGGTTCGAGTTAATGGGCCAACAATAAAAGAGCGCAAAACTGGAGGCGCAACCACAGGGCAGCATCAGCAACAGTCTCTGCAGCAGCATCAGCAACAGTCTCGGCAGCAGCAGCAACATCATCATCAAGTGCCTCTCGCCAATTGCACACGCACATTTTTTTGCAGCTTTTGGGTTTAAAGTGCGATGCGATAGGATACTGCGATACTGCGCCGAGACGACGCGCCAAGGCACACACACAAACACACACACGCACATGTAGAGCTGTATATAGTATATCGCCGCTGGCAGTCGAAAAAACATAAGCAAAAGATATGCATTTTATAGATACGCCGCAAGCGAGCGGAGGCAGCTGCCGCTGCTGTTGCCGCGGCCCGAACTGATAGCGACAAGCAAAATGCATACAAGTTTATTTGTGTGCTGCGCCGATAAGGCAGGGATTCAAATATATGTATATAAGTAGCAGACCCAGCAACACACACACAGCGCAATCGGGGCACTTTTATCAGAGTGGTAAAAATACTTGAGCGAGAAAAAGAAAGAAACAGAGAGAGAGAGAGAATTAACTATGTATATTTACTTTATCGTACGAAATGGGAATGCGAATGGCAACGGCAATTGGAATTGGTTTCCTTGTGACTCTGAAAATGTTGCCGCTTGCAATTTTCGCAGCCTCGTCAGCAGCAGCAACGGCAGCAGAGCAAAAATAATAACAATTTCAGTTGGTTTCTTTTGCTTTTCATTTTCATTTTGCAGTTTTTTACTTGACTTTTATTTTCTTTGCTCGCTTTTTCGCTGTCAGCCCCAACTGGAGAACTGGACAACCAACTTGGGCTTGGGGCAGCGACGCTGTTGTTGTTGTTGCTGCTGCTGCTGCAGTTTGTTGTCCATTTCAACGCTTTAAATTCTTGTGGTTGTCACTCTGTTGTTGTTGTAGCTGCAGCAGTTAATTTAATTTCAGCTCATAAATCAAAACTGTGCCGCGCAAAATGTTTGTTTTTGACGCGACGTTTTTGTCGCCAGCCTCACAAACGCGGCCAGAGAGACAATTTTTCGGTCGCACACATTTTGAGTTGTTTTTTTCTTTTCATTTTCATTTTTTGTAGCAGAGGGAGGAGGAGAGAGGAAGACGAAGGAGAGGCACTGAAGACAGTCAGCCGGAACTGAAGCGGAGGCTGAAAGCGAACTGGAACTGCAACTGGAAATGCCACTGGGGGCTGAAGCTGTTAACTTAGTCAACTTTACAGCCGCTTGACGTTTGACAAACAATGGCAACAACAACAGCAGCAACAACAACAACAAGAGCGACAACGAAGGCAGCTTAACTTTGTCAGCTGGCAGCATACAAATTGCAGGCAGCTGCTTTTTGGTGCACACTGTGGACACACTTTCAAGCGGCTAAAAACGAAAAACTGACAAACTGAAAGCTTATCAAAATGTTAAGAATTGAAATTGTAATTTATTAAAAGCTAAATAAAGTGAAAGAGAAAACTAAAAGTGCATAAATAAAGCTGTTGAATATGTAGATACATTTTGGGACGTGGATGCAGATACAATTTGTAATCTTGCAGCGGATTAGCAAAGCGAAGCAGAGAAGTGCAGTCTCTCCCCATCTCTGTTTTCTTTTAAGCTATGTGCTCTGTCTCTCTCTGTTCCTATGTATTCCTCCCCCACTCTCACTGATCTCCCCTATGCCATGAATGAAACCCTCTCTCTCTCTCTCATACTAATTGCATGACAACAGAAAGCAGCTACACGTAATTGATCTGGGTCCCTGGCCCAGCCCACATGTGGCTCTCGGCTCTCGGCCCGGCCCTGCCCAGCTATTTATGCCCATCGCCAGCGCCATCACCCAAGCCCGCAGCCCGAAGCTTGAGGCTTGAAGCGCACTTGAGAGCGTGACAGTAAATAGTAAACTAAATGACAACTACTGGATAGATAGCTGGGCCGAAGTATTCACTGGGTGTGTTCTCTGATGCCAAAATGTTAACCCTACAATGCACAATAGGGCGCGCAATCACAATGAGAACTCAAACTCAGACTGAGAGGGAGATGGAGACTGAAGGCATAATTCAAACTCGATGCTTGTAAGTCGTTAAATGTTAATCGTTGACACGACCGAAATGCTGACTAAGTCCAACTTGAGTTGGACTCGTTAAGTGTCGAGCCGGGTGCTTGTGACGATGACCGTTCCGTGTGTCGGCAAACTTCTATAAAGCAAACAAGCTGAGGCAAATATACTTTATATGTACTTATGGCCAGATAGAGCTATACTATATAGTATGCTAAGCATGCTGGGCGGGTTAGGTCTTCAGAGAATTGGGTAACAATTTCAAAAGTAACTGAAATTTGTGTTGCTCACTTTTTTTATGGTTATTGCAAACTTGTGTTCTGTTCGCCAGTTTAATGTTGTTGCTAGCAAACAAGCCTATTACGAGACAGTCCAATAAAGAGCATCCCACATAGCCGCATTCCGAACTCAACTCAACTCAGTTCAACTAAAACTCTTCGCAGCTCTCGGTTCGGTACGGTTCAGTTGAATTGAAAAGTCGTTGCCAGTTCCCAGAGCACCAGCCCCGCCCAGTTTCAGCACAAATGCTGACCCATATCAGCACAAAATATGCTAATTACTCTTGGTGTCTGTGTGTGTGTGGGGATGGGGGGAGCCCAGTTAGTTCTGTACGGCACGGTCGACGGTCAAGGCTGTTCGGGCGAAAGTCGACACCCAAACGTACTCGGACATACCGAGAGTATCTTAGGTTTATAGAACTCGTAAATTCGCCATAAATTAGCCACGTGAATATCGAGTGATTCAGTGCCTCAAACCGATACCGAACCCGATTTCGATACCAATTTCGATAGTGACTTCAAAGCCAAAGTCGTGCCGGGGCACACGGAGATATTTCTCTTTATGTAATTAACGCTGACGTCAGCCACGCCAATTATATATTGTACTACTGCAAGAATCAATTTTCAATCGATTAAGTTCTGCTGTAGCAGTTACAGCTAAATGCAGGTACAGTATACTATACACATACATACATACATATATACATATATACATATATATATGTAGTATGTACTTTGCGCCAGATAGCCCCTGGGGGCAACTTGCCGGTTGTCACGTCGGAAGTTGACTCAGCGTTCTCAACTGTGGCAACGACGATGCCAGCACACGGCACAGAATAATGTCGGAGCAGTGTTAGATACGTTGCGAAAACTATATCAAACAGAGAGGGAGAGAGAGAGAGAGGGGAAGAGAGGGAGGGGAGGGAGACCGCCTACATGTGGGCCAAACAAATCATTTAAGTCATTTGTAATTCATTAAAGTGAATTAATACTGAAAGCTGGCAACATTGTAGCGCAGACGATGTGTGCTGTATCTTTGTATCTGTATCTTGTAGCTGTAGCTGTATCTGTATCTATTCGAACTACTATTTCACTGTCGGATTTGTCCACTGCCGTCTGCATTGTTTGGCATCGCCAGCGACCTAAGCCGATTTTGAGAACCAGATACGAGAACTATATCAGGCGAAATATATTACCTGCCCGACAGCCAGCCAGCCCGCCAGAGAGCAACAACAACAAAGCGCAGATCTGTAAGCATATATGGCATATAATATACATACACATATACATATGTTATATGCCTAACGGTCTGCATCAGCGTCGGTGACATAAGCTTTGATGGATTTTGACATAAATATGAGCTGGAATTTCGTGCTGCCAAGTTGGCTGCACGAGGAGCTTATCAGGCCGCGTCGCAGCCCAAAATGAGCCACAGATCGATCGTGGATTGGATTGGCAGCCACGACGGAGACTGACGACCACTTGGCAGGTCACAAAACACACAAACACTGGGTCTGGGCCTGGGATCGAGACTGAGACAGAGACTGAGCCTAGACTGTGCCGGCCTGTTCACAATTTATGCTAATCCGTGCGCCATAATTTGTTGTGTTTTTATACTTTTTTCATTTTTCGGTTTTTTGGTTTTTCGGTTTTTGTACTGCTGCCAGGTCTGGAGGTCTGAAGAGATTTCTGTTCAAAGAGTTTTTAAACTTTATTTTTTTTTTCTATTTTATTTTTTCTTTATTTCTTGGCGGACTGAGCGCGTGTTGCGCATTTCCAAGCAGGCTTCGAATAGTTGTCGGCCCATTTGGGTTAAATGATTAATTTACATAAATATTTTTATGATTTGCCAAGGCGGCAGCAGCAGCAGAGGCAGCGCAGGCAGCAACCAACACGAAAATAACAAAAACTGCTTGGCCAGCTGCCAGTCTTATGCAATCAGCCAAGTTTGCGCCCCTTTTGGCCACGTGCCGTCGCTGTCTCCGTCTCTGGCCTGGCCTGGCCTTAGCTGGCCTGGAAAGGGAACTAGTTCAAGCAACTGTAAACGCAATTGGCCAAACGCTCGTCCAGCCGTGCTGTGTAGGCTCGTGTCATCAACCTTTTGACAACGTTCTTTGTTCTTAGCCAGGCTAAGCGGGCAACAGATGACAGCCCAAGCTGACCAGGCCGAACAGACTGGACAGGACATGCTGCCACATGACTCTCTCTCGATTCTCAATGCCAATGAACTCGCGACAAGGCGCATTCCTTCAACCAGGAAGCAAAGTGTTCCTGCCACTGCCACTTCTGCTGCCTCTGCTGCCCAGCAACAGGTGTCGCTGCTGGCTTGCTTATCAATAGAAGACGCAGACGATTTCATTAACAGCCTCGGCCATATTTATGCATCTGCTGCAGCCCACAATGTAGTTACACTATAAATATTGAGATTACCCACATACTATCTGCATACTAAAGTTAATATTAAATGTGCATAAATATTTTCGAGTCTGGTTAGCCGAGCAGAGAGCGATATTTATGACTCTCGATAATGCCAAGAGTCGCGCGTATACCATGAAAAAGTGTATTTTGAATACCTTAGTCTATTCTTTCTTTATTTTTCTTGCTGCATACAGATAAAGCAATAAATTCAAGAACTTATTTATTAATCAATTCGTGCTTTTTATTTCGTTGATTGCCCAAGCGAATTTAGTTTAGGGGGCACCTGAGGGACCCTTGCTGGGGCTGGAGCTGGAGCTGGGCTAGGCTAGCGCCCAGGGGCGTGTGAGGTGGCCCCACCTTGTCCGAAAGAAGCCCCGCCCGAAACTGGCTGCTGGCAGTGGTTGTTGCTGCTGCTGTTGCTGTTGTTGTTGCTGCTGCCAGTTAATCTTCAGTTACTCAACCCTTTTTATGCAAATGCGGCTTTCAAGCAATTTAGAAAAAATACGAGTGAAAAATATACACAAGAACAACAATAAGAACAGCAACAACAGCAACACGAAGCTGTATAAATTTATACATATGTGAAGTGTGCACACACACAGAGATACACACACATGCATACACATATTTATAAGTTCATATGTGAGACTTGTAGATAAATTTGCATATTTCAGTCGTTCATAATCCAAGTCTTTCCTTAAGTTGAAGTCTCTTGCTCTGTCCCGCTCGCACCGGGACTACTGCGGGCAAGCAGCCAGCGCGAAACACCAAACAACAACCCCAACAACAACAGCAACAACTACTACTACAACAACAACAACATTAGAAACCCGCGTCACTTGCGAGGCGTCGAACCATTTGAAATGCCACACCTAACTACAATTTTGTATAGTCTTTTTTATATTTTGCGCCTACTACCAACTTTGTAGTGTTGTTGTCGCTGTTGTTGTTGTATTTCTTTTGGCTTTTCGTTGCTCATATCTTTAGTTAGTTTTTCTGCGGCTCTAGGGCGGTCGCATCAGGCCGCAATTTATGTGGCAGCTAGCGCTCCCATCGGCGCTGTAATTAGCATTTTTGTCGCGTATTTAATTTGATTTTATTGAATTTCATATCAAATTATCAACTTGCTGAACCACTTAGACCGACGACTCGCTCACACACACACACACAGAGAGTCACACGAATATATATAGTAGCTTTAGCCAGGTTCAATACGATGAACGGTTCTTAATGGTTCCAGTTTTGCGCGGGCTCCTGCACGTGTCGGCGCCTAAATCGAATTTAGAAACGGTTCTTGATAGAGACAGAGAGAGAGATAGTTCCCTCAATAGTACAGGGTATATTTGGGGTATATGACGTCAGAGGGTTACCTTCGTTGGACATGATGAAGTGCCGCCTGTCGACATCATCGCGCTTGTCATAAAAGATGCTCACAATTTTGTTTTTAATGTTTAATTAATTTTGTTTCGTCAGCTTTTGATCACAATCTATGCAGATTCACGAGGGGGTCGCAATAAAATAGCTATGTGTCTTGCTTTTGTTGCAGTCGCGACACTCTATACGATACGCGATATATGCCACATGCCATGTACGATACACACGATACACACGATATATGCGATAGACAGTCCATACATTCGCCGGACACACAAAGCAATACTAATTAATTGTTCAATCAGATAACATTTTACTATGAAGACATTTAAAAAATTGATATTTAAATAAAATAAATTTCAAGTGAAATAAAAAACTGCAAGCATGATTCGTTGTTTCTTCTTCTTCTTTTTGGTTTTTTTCATTCGATTTTTTTTGTGACTGTTTGTTAATTAATTTTATTTATGGCTGGCGTTGTGCTAAACAAAATGAGCTCGGCTAATTTGGTGATCCGTTTGGGGTCTCTGGCATGGGAACAGTCGACAGAGAGAGGAAGAAGGAAGCTGAATCTGTATTTCGAATGTGAAAAGATTTCGGCAATAAATTTAAAGAGATTAAAGATACACCAATAGTATTTCGAATACGCTGAGAATTTATAAAAGGTGACTAGTTGAAGAAACCGATAATAGAGATCATCAGAAACCGAAGTCTCTTCTATTGGAAACTGAGATTTATTGCACTCCACCTATTCGTATATAGATATAAGATATATAGATATAAGAGATATGTATGTTATATAGTATCATCTTGCAGTTGGCTTTATAGACATTGGTTTATAGCATATATCCGCATCAAAGACCTTGCTTGAGGGCTTCTCTCTCTCTCTCTCTTCGCTCGCCATCGTATAATCTCAATTAGCAGCTCTTCTTCAGTTCGTCTTCTTCTTTAGGTTCTTCTCTGCTGCTTCGCCTCTTTCTCTTCGTCTTTTCTCTGGTCGCGAAGTAAATGACTGAGAAGGCGGAAGATTTGGCAGCAGAACGCACTAAATCACCTCGACGCGGCGCATAGAAACAACATGACAACAAAATGAGCACTTCAACAAAATTTCGAAGACAAGAAATAAACCAAAAAAAAAGCGAAAAAAAAATCGAAATTATAAAAAACGACAGCGAAACAAACGAAAACATTATTCATTTAAACGTCTATAAAAACTGCGGAAAAATATGTTCGAATTATATAAAATAAAATAATACAAAAAAAAAAAAGAAATAAGAAATAATATTATTCACACATATGCAGCGGACAGCTGGACAAGCTGACAGGGGAGCTGCTTTTGCTTTTGTTGTTCCTGAATAAAGAATAAAAAAAGAATCAGCTTTAAAAAGCAAACTGATTATAAATTATGACGCTGCCAGCTGACTGACAAGTGTTTAGGATTCATGCATTTATGATTTATCGCCGTGTGTGTGAGCAGCATGACGACAGATACATATATATTCACATACTATATACTACATATACTATAACTTTGCGAATTTAATTCCTCAAATTAGCGCATATGTTTATTTCTAACTGACCAATGCTTGAATTAAGATTACCACAGTTTCTTTGTGTTTGTGGGTTTGATTGCACACCAACCACACACTGAATCAACGCTAAAGAAAACAGAAAAAAGCTAAAAAAAAAAACAATGTAGACATCAATCATAAAAAAATTAGTCATTTTGCTGAGTTTTTGGTGGTTCGCTCAAGGCGTTTGCCTTGGCATCTCTCGGCTGCCGTGCGTCCAAGTTTGGCAAACTTCTGTCACAGCCCCCGCGCAGCACGAGTACATCGGCATATATAGCTTTATAATGTATATTTAATAGACCGATTTTACAAGCTGGCGACAAATGAGACGCTGAAATCGCGAAGGTCAAGTGCAAATTGCTTGACATAACCGGAAAAAAATTGCGAAAAATAGAGATAGAAACTCAAGCAAAGAAACGAGACGGAAACAAATTGATAAGTGAGAATAGCATATTAAAGTTTATTATATAAAATTTATTCGGTTGTTCGCCAGAGGTATGGAAACATTAATTTTACATCGATATTTCATATGAAAAACCTCAGCAAACATTCACAATTTGAAACGTTACCCGGAAATAGTCTGGTCCCACAAAAATACGATTTTACCCCTGGGAAAAGAGTGATAAATTTCCGAAAATATTACCGCATTTCTCGTTCTTCTAAATTTGTTTAATAATCCAGAGCGATTTCTTTAATGGCACTCTTTATTGAACATGTCGCCTGGTCAAGAGCTGCACGGCAATTTCTCAAAAAAAAATATTTGAATGTACGAGAATAATTCCCGAGCGCACAAACCTGCAGCTGTTTGCTTCTGTTCACATGTATTTATGATATTTATAATATTGTATTTTGCTAAATTCATAAAAAATTTCATAAAAAACGAACAAATTAAAAGAGATTTGGCGCTGCGACTGTTGCCACTGCCAGTGCTGCTTCTGTTGCTGATAAGCAACGAAATTATTCATTTGTTTGCTTTGGTTTAGGTTTAAATAATAATAATAATAATCAAAGTGATTTACGAGCCAGAGGTCATTGCTGTGGCGTTCATAAATGTTTCGAAGCTCGCAGTGTCGTATTTTATTTAGCGAATTCGCCAAAGACAAAAAGTTGATTTATACGCGATGACTGTGTGCCAAATGGACGAATGCATAAAAAAAGCAAAACCCAAAACAGAAAAAAAGAAAAACAAAAAGAAGAGCTCATGCCCGCTGTGGCACCTGCCACAACGGCAAAGAATTCCAATCCACATGACTCTTTTCGCATTTGCCGCATTTTCTTGCTAATTAAAACGGCCAAATCCATTTAGCAATCGGCCAAGAAAGCTGCCCCGACATCGCCAACAACATCGAAATCGGACAACGGACACCGGACAACGGACAACGGACATCGGACATGGTGTGGCCCGCCCTAAGCTGATTAGCGCAGGGACAGCGGCAAATTCCAATGCTCAATACAAAGTGGTTCGATGAAGTGAATACTTGCATGCATGACAGGCCCTCTCAAAGTGCCTGACGACTGACTGACTGAATGTTATCATATATCAATAAACCCGAGAGTGGCAAGGGAAGGGAGCTCTCTCTCTCTCTCTGAATAGAATTGCAACATTGTTGCAAACTGCAGCTAATTGCGGTCGCGCGATGCGGATTAACGAAGCGTACAACTCATGCAGAAGCTGCCAATGAACACGAGAGGTAAACAACAGCAGCAACAACAACAAGTGCTGCCTTTATAACATATCATCTAATAAACGAGGTGATTATGCGTCGTATATACGTGGATCATGATAAAACAGGGGCTTACTTCGTGAACGAGTTTGCGTTAAGCTCTTAGAGGCAATATGCGCGCTATGAATATTAATTTTGTAATCGTAGTTTATTGGGATGAGAAGTGTTATGATATGCATAGGGGCACTAAGACTTTAAAGTGATTAGAAGACTAAGGTATGCAAAAGAAAGACTTGCTTGGGACTATAAGAGGTAAGATAGGGTGAGCTGTAAGAAAGAAGCAACAAAGCTAAGTTCTTATCACTATTCCTTTTAGATAAAAAGTGAGTTTTATTTTTTTTGAAATTGTTTGCGATTTATTCTTTAAGAAAAGGCTATCGAAATAGACCATAAATTATTTGGCTTTGATATGAGCTTAAGGGAATTATTACAATCCGAAGAAAGTCTAGTATACTGATCAGATTGGGTTTTTCTGGGTTTCCCCAATCCTCCGCAACAAATGATGGATCAGCTTTATCTTTTTTTAAACTAGTTTGAAGTCAATTAATTCTAATTAAATTCTTTTCTTCCAAATAATTTTTTAGCCTTGGTTAATTTTTTTTTTATATAGTTGACTTTAAATAAATAAATAAATAAATAAAAATAATACTTTAAGAACACTCTACTATTGTATCACAGATCTTTTCACATCGGAACTATATCACTGGCTGTTTTGACTTGATCTTAGAGGGCTGTACTCATATCTGCCTTATACATAATGCCTCTTCTTTTAAACCCCCACTCTGTTCTCTACAAGTCTAAAACCATACGATTTATTAGCTCTGCTCATGGTTCCCTTAGCACAAAGTCAAGTTTTTGCCTTAATATTTTATTTGCCCAGCTAAAAGTTCTTGCAAATTTCCCAAGCACTTTCAAGTGCAAAATACGTAGAACCGGTTGCATTTCATGCTGCACACACACACACACACACACACACAGTGAAGTGTAGCCAGCTTATTAACACTTGATAGATTGCTGGCTGAGGGCACCGAGCACCGTTATTTGCACATTACTTTTCGTTTTAACAACACCCAAAACATTTAAGCCAAAATAAACATGTCGAGCGTCATAAAAAAGGCAGCAGAGAACTGAGAACGACATGGACACATGGACACGTAGTGTGGCATGGGTGCCGTGTATGCTCGTCTAGGTGGAACTGCAATTGGAACTGGAACTTGCAGTTGGAGTTGGAGTTGCAGTTGGCACTGTGGAGCTGTGCAGAGCTGTGGGCAATGTCGGGCGATCGAGCAAAGAAATTTGCAACTAGTCATTTTCGCGCATGTTTCATATTTTTAGTGCGCCAGCATGTTGTAGTTGTTGTAGTAATTGTTGTTGCTGTTGCTGTACTTGTTATACTTGTTGTTGTTGTATTTGTTGCTGTAGTTGTTGTGGCTCTGTTTGTGTTTGTATTTGTGTTAGTGTTGCGCTGCGTGTGTTTATGTTTGTGTTTGTATTTGAGTTGTTGTGTTTAGCCGTGTTGACGTTGTTGCTGTTGTTGTTGTTGCCTGCTGTCGTCGTCATAATGTGTGCATTACTGTTGCTGTTACTGTTGTTGTTGTTGCTGCTGCTCTTGTCATGCCCCGTTTCGCCCATGGGCCATGGCTCTTGTGGTTTAAGTTCACTGTTCGCGCAATTTTCAAATCAATTTTGTTTACTTTTTATGCAGCAACAGCAACTGCGACACACACACGGCCACTTTTCTCCCCAACTTGCAACAGCAGCGTCGCTCCCTGTGTGTGTATGTGTGTGTGTGCAAGTTTAACAACATTTTTATGGTTTGGCACACACCCTAAGCCAAGAGACAACAACAAACTCGTCAATGTTTTGGGAAAAGTGCATCAGCAGGCGAACAGGAGAGAGGAACAGACGGACAGGCAGGGTGACAGGCAGGCAAACAGAGCTCGTCGGGAGCAGGAGCAGCAGCTCTGTAACTGTAAATTATACATTTCATAATTTTCGCTACATATTCCGTGATAATCGCATGTAATTGCGCTTTATCTGCACCTTTCCATCCGGGACATGTGAGCAAACAACGGCGCGAAGGCAAACCCAAACGCGCTTCGCCCTTAGCCAACCCCTTTTTGCCAGAAAAAAAGAAGCAGAAAAAAGAAAGAGAGACTGACCAGTTAGCGAGTTACCAGGCAGTACTTAGTAGTAGTGAGTAACCGGTACGCTGTAACTGGTAACTGGTAGTGCCCAAAGTGACAGTCCAGTTTGTTTTTGTTGTTGTTGTTGGTCGAGCCTGCGCTTCGATGGGCTTCGACTTGTTCAGCGATTTGCTGGCTGCGATAGCAAATTATGCGAACAAACGGTACATTTTCGTTATGTTTTTCAACGAATAATGCAATATTTGGGTTACAGCAAAGGCCAACACACACACACAGGCACACACAGTCGCACATTCACACGCAATTTGGGCAACAACGCAGGCAACCCCTGCGACTTGTAAATTGCATTCAAATGTGGCGACGTCGAGCTTAATGCATTTTTCACAACATGCACAACACCTGTGTAGAGGTGTGTGTGTGTGTGAGACGTTGTTGTGATAACAACTCACGCGATTATCAATTTGACACCCAAACATTGTGTCGTTCGTTGGCCGCTGAGTCAAGTCGCCGAGTGAATGACTATGAGTGTACTCACAACTGGCTGCCCGATCACGACATCGGGCCAGCAACAACAATAGCCAAGTTGTCGTCGTGTTGACTACCGCAGCAACAGCAACAACAGCAGCAGCGACAGCGGCGTGGGGGGATTAGGCAAGTTTATGCTCTTGGGGGGATTGGGCAGCAAGATTAGGTTGGCTAGAGGGAGTAGGGGAAGTCTAAGCAAATATAGTCATTATGTGTGCACTGTGTAAGGTGCACGACTACAAAGTGCCCTTCTTTTGTAGATGATATATACAGAGAATATACAAAACCCCTTGATAATTCCAATTCTTTGTAAAGTTATAGAAATAATCTTGCTAAAATTCCTTCAATTCAGCTTTCAATATTTTGTTTTGATTATTTTGTTTTCAGCTCTTTGGTTTTGTCGTCTGTTTTAAGGGAAATTCCTCAAACAGCGAGATTCTAGGAAACACTATAAAAGTGTTTATATTATCAACAACTTTTGAGCTACTCAATTTTTTGTTGGCGAGTGTAATAAATTTAGTACACAATCGCTTTGGCTTATCACCAGAGAAATTTGAGACTTGAGTCTTGCCAGAGACAAAGGCAACTAATTATAATGATGGATCAGGTACATATCTTATCTCACCTCTAGCTGAACCCTCGAACTTTCTGTAATTATTAAAGACATCTGTTCGGCTCTCCAAATGTGACAACAACAACATCGGCAACATCGAAAACTTTTTCTCATCTGCATAATTTGATGAAGAAATTTGTTAAAAGCATTTTTATCGCTTTAAATAGAAAATGTACCAGGCGACAGCTACAGCTATAAATGCAACAACAGCAACAGCAACAACTGCAGCAGCAGCAACAACAACAACTGCAGCAGCAACAGCAGCAGGTTTAATTATGCTGTCACTGGGGCCTTAAAGAGACTTTCATCTTTCACCAGGGGGAAAGAAAGAAAAGCGAGAGATTCGAATATAATTTTAATCGCTTGATTACAAGCGACATGACAGCTAAAAGAAGAGGGGTACAGAGTGGGGGGTGCCATGAGGGAAGGGGGAACTGCACCAGTAATGATGTAGCAATGCTCAAGTGGCATTCAAAAGCGTTTTTCAACAACAACAACAGCTTTGAAGTATTACAGCACAATCATTCCTACGAACCAGCCGAGCCGAGCACTTTGCCTGCGATCTTTCTGTGCTTCTTCTTGCGCTTTCAGTGTTGTAAAACGAGGCGAGGCGTGAGTTAAATGCCCGATGTCAATGCGAATTAAATTGATTTGGCAAATGATTATATTAACGAGTGCGTGTGTGAGTGTTTTTTTATGAGTTCCAGCTGGCACTTGGCATCGGTTGCCCACAAAGGATTAACTACGGGCGAGCAATTTGCGCAGGCGCTTGCAGCTGATGACAGAGACGAGCCGGGAGGGAGGGGGAGGGGGGCGTGACAGAAATAATACAATAGTAAAAAATGCATAAAAGCGGCAGCAAAAACAAAAGGCGGCCATGCTGCGGCAAACCGCAGAGTTATTATTTAAATGTGCATTACACACATACACACGCAGTGAGAGAGAGAGAGAGGGAGAGAGAGTGAGAGAGAGAGAGAGAGAGAAAAATTAACACACAGATGCCGGTAGGAAAAATCGACAGTTGGTTGCCCCGTAACCCCTTCGACTTGTCCTTGTCCCTCATACGACATGTTGTCATCGCCAGCAACCCTTTATCGCTGCCCCTCTCCTTTCCTCCCTCTCTCTCTCTCTCTCTCTGGTGTCCCGGCTGCGGCGGCGTCATAATTAATAAGAGAAATCCCTTTTCAATTTGACGGAGTGCATTTGTCATTGCATTTAATTTGCAGAGTACGCGAAGACGACGAGCAGGAGAGGAGAGGAGAGGAGTAGAGGAAACGAGGAAGTCGCCGGAAGTTGCCGCTGCTGTCGCCGTCGTTGTCGCTGTCGCTGTCGAGTGCGGTTGGTCGCGTCGTCATGTCGTCCTGGCGTTGTGTCGTGGTCCCGCGTGGATCGCGTCAGCGTCTGGTGTCAAGTAGGGGCTGGTCCTGTAACCGTTTTGCTGTTCACACGAAACATATTTAAATGCATTTCGCTTGAGTAGGCAGCCAGAAAGAGAAAGAGAGAGAGAGATAGAGAGAGAGAGAGAGAGAGAGGAAGAGAGCGAGAATGGGTTAAAGTATCGGCAATGAAATGCGTTAATTGATTTTTAGGTTGAGAAATGGCCAGACGCCTCGGGGGTGCAAACAGTTGGCTAATGGTCGACAGCAGCAAAGACTAAGTAGTAGAGAAAGAGGGAGTGAGAGGGGGAGAGTGAGATGTAGGCAAGTTTCAGTCTGCTGCAAATTGAAACTAGTCTACGCACCTGCATTAGCCAGCTTTGTTTGCCTCGCAATTACGAGCTCATCTCAGTTGCTCTTTCAAGTGCAACTGCAACTGCAACTATTGCTGCTGCTGCTGCTTGCAACTCGTTGCCTTGGGCCAGAAAAGTGTTTAATGTTGCATTAGCCCAAGGGCAATGCCAATCACTTGGCCCCCATCTACACGCCCACGGGGCCAGCAGACTAGCAGCAGCAGCGCCTTTTGGCGGAAACGGATGCAGTCAGTCGAGAAGTCGATTCCCACTATGGACGCGTCTCGCTGGACCGTGTTGTTTGTATTTTAAATTGGCAGCGCGCTTAGCACATCCGCCAGAGCAGCGAAAGAGATGCACACGCGGATGTGCACACACACACACACACACACACACACACACACACACACACAGAGACACACATCGCGCTTACGGGCCAATAATTGATTGCCTTACCGTTAGGCAGCTGCTCAAAATGCGCAAGCAGCGGAGAGGAGAGCGGGTTGGGCTGCTGGAAAAGTGGTAGCAGCAACGACAGCAGCTGAGGCAAACCAATCGACCTGCCCCCTCTGCACCTCCTCTACACCTTTGGCCACCTGCCGAACACGTCGGCCACTTTGCACAGATGAGATTTTCAATTTGGCTAGGGCCGCCCCGAATGTTTGCGTATTAAATTTGCATGGAAATCTGTCTATATTGACCGAGAATGGCCAATGCAAATGTTTGCCGGGCCAAATGAATGGCCGAGAACGAAGCCGGCGCTGCTGTTGCACCCAGTGCTACTCCACTCCTCCTGCACTTTGCGCCACTGCTCCCAGCTGGTCAGTCAACGGCCGGCGGGCATTGCACCCGGCATTCAGTGCGAATCGTTGATGTCTCTTTGGGCATTTTTAATACGCGTTTGCATTTGCGTTTGCCAAATGTTATCAGTGGAACGACAGTGGCTTGTGCCACAGTTACATGCCCACAGGCCAGACCCCCTCTCTCGCTCTCTCCCTCCCTTCCATCCCTCCTTTTCTCCCCTTCTTTGCCCCTTTCTGCAGTGTCAATCGCAGCCTCAGCAGTGCAATGGACCCCAGTGGTCCAATGGGCGATTGTTGTTATCGATGAGCCTACGCTATCAGTTGCGTACAGTTGGCTCCACGACTGAGTGTGTGAGTGAGTGTGTATTCACACCCATACTCACTCACTCGCTGTGGTAATTGTGACTGCGCTCTGCACTTAGAACGAATGCAAAAGCAAACATTTTACTTGAGTAACATTTGTTGTATGTTTAGCTCTTTTTTTGCTGCCAGTGTTGATAAACAGCCAAAGCCCTGGCAGTTGGAGTCGGGTGTGTACACAGACAGGGACAGGGATATGGACAGAGAGAGAGAGACATGGAGAGACATCTGCAGACTTTGCACAAACAGTGCACAAATTGATTATTTGCCGTTGCAAATGAAAAGTAAGTCGAGGCTATATACGGACATACGGACATACGGACATATGCTTAATTACAACTGGACAGAGCTGTAACCCGATCGAGCAGGCTGTCAGTTATCGATCTACATTGTGTGTTAGCCTGAGTTATCATGCCTGGCATTCGGCATTACATTCAAGTTAGACTGCTCACTACACATTAGTTTTTTCTTTTCTATTTCTATTTCTCTTTCTACAGCTACACGTGCGTTTTACTAGCTGATTCAAAACGATTCAAGTCAAAATCTTCTATGACAATCATGTGGATATTTCGAATACGTAGTGAGGTGACGAACTTCTGCTCCACGGAACTGAAGAACTGGACACGAGAGCCGAAACGTTGGGAGGGCTTGGGTAAGGGAATGATCGCGGTGCTGGCCAAACTGCCAATGCGCAATGTAAGTGGAGTATCGGCAAACTATACAGAATATATATACCATATATGTTCTTTGATTTGCAGAACTGCCAGCCGGAGTTTGTGCGCCTGTTCGCTAGTGCGCCCAGTGATCTTTAAGGCTGGAGCAATGTTCCAGATTGAGATTGGTATCTATGTGTGTGTGTATCCCCTTCCACAAGGGATACATAATTGTATAAAAATTACGCTGTATTTCGATGGTATGAAGTCTGTATTGTACTTCTGTATTGTAGTATAAAGAGTTTTAGTGAGAATGAGAATTGCACGAGCTCATTGCATAAGTCTGCTTGGCCTACAAATACTATAGAGAGAGTCTATGACTCTGGGTTGGGTTATCTTATCTGGGAAACATGTTTAATCGATCTTTAGACTTTTTTTATTTTATGGCAGCTGCTGGCTGCCGTTGAACAATAGAAAGAGCCGAGATACTCGCTCAACGCTTCCTCGTTGACCCCAGAACATGAACCCTAACACGTGCTTATCAATATTGCGGTTCGCATTGTTCGTGACACATTTGACAATTGCCAGAGAGTGTGTGGGAGAGGGACAGGGGAGGGAGAGAGGGGAGGTAGAGGCGACATTTAAGCGCAATATTTATTCATTTTAATTTCTATTTATTTAAATTGATGACTTAATGGCAAACTGAAATGATTTCATTGTTGTCGCAATTGCAATCATTAAACACAACTAACAATGAGGCATTACAACAACAGCAGCGAGGGCAACCACAGGGAGTCGCCTCGTCCTATCGCACCGCACTCTGATAAGCGCATTTTGTAATTGAACCAACGACAACAACAACAACCACAACAACAACTACAACAATGACGGTAATAATTGAATGGCGCAAACATTTTCATTGGCCAAAGTGGCGAACACTTCGGGGGGAAGACGGGGCGAAGGCAATGCCCCCATTAGGGCTCCCCCCAAAAGCAGGCACCACTGAGCATCCTAACAAAACAAAACACAACAAAACAAATCGAAACGATACGAAACGCAACGAAACCAAATAAACAAGTCAACAATAAATCAACAATGAAAATTTGTTTTCGGTAAATGCATCAAATACAATTGGCTTAATTTTGCGTCATATACGATATGATATTTTGTGGCGGCAGCAGAGTACAAAACACACACACACACACAGAACAATTTGCATAGACTTGCTGCTGAATGAAATATTTATGGCATACAGTGTACACTGGCTAGCAAAAGTCTGTGCAGCTGAAGGAGATATTGAATTTGCAAATTAGATGCAAGAAAATTAAACTTAATTCTTAATTTGGTTGGATTAGGATCTAGTTGAGTTATGTATTGCTTTAGTAAGTATATATATATCGGTATAATTCGAAGTCTTCTTTAACGTAGCTGTAATCGATACTTAAGATATGATAAATTTAATAGAAGAATTTAATATAATTAATATAATATAAAATAAAATAGTTTTTTAATAATTTATATTGGTTTTACTGAATTCTTTTTTAATATCTATAACATAGCTTAATTCTATGTAGAAAAAATTCAGATACAATCTGCAGATAATCCTTTAAACCCCAACAAGGCTCTTCTAGCATCTCTATCTCTGCCCTTTCCCATACTAACTAATAATTTCCCCAACGCAATTGCAAACTGGCTTCCAATTTCTGCTGGCATGTGCAATTCCAACGAAAATATTTCTAAATTTAGCGTTATAACCGCACAATTTTGCGATGAGCAATTAAATTTTGCGTGCACAGGCACAGCAAAAGAGTGTGAGAGAGAGAATGAGGGAAAGAGAGCGCAGTTGGTGGGGGTGAGCAATCGTTGGCAGCGCATTTGAGTGGCACAATCCAAAAACGCAGCAGCACAAATCAAGCAGCCCTCGGCTGAAGTAGCACAGCCTCTCCCCCCACAGTCAGCCACTGCCCCCCGCCTCTGTACGGGCAGGGTTAACCCCAAAAACAACAGAGGCGATGACTGTCTAACGGACAATTGGACAAGTGGACGGGCTGGACCCACGGACGGAAGGGTGCAATTCAATTACATGTTTGTGGCAGGCCGCAATGCTCAATAATGCAGTTAATATTGACGGCCGCTGGAAGGGCAAGGCGTGGCAGAGGCAGGGGTGGAGCAAGAGCAGCAGCAGGCATAGGCGGGGGAAGGAGCGAAGAAGAGAGCAAATGCTGCGTGGGAGTTGGCAAGTTTGACAAGGTTGATGAAATGGCGGCGTCCCTCTCCCTCTCTCTCGCTCTCTCTCTGTATCTTGGTTTTGCTGTTGTCTGTCCGTCTGTCTGTCCGTTCGTCCTGCCGTCTGTCTGCAACACGGTCTGCTGCATCTAATTCAATTTTCAAAACCCAAAATTCTGTTGACCAAACTGCGTTGATGCGCTGCTCGGAAGGGGTTGCTGCTGCTTGGCGAGAGAAGAGTTTCGGTTTGCTCTAGACCAAAGTGTTTATAAGTTTTTGCCCAATGTTGTTCCTGTTGTTGTTGCTGTGTTGTGGCTGCTGTGGCTGTGGTTGTGTGTGTCCATGTTGTGGTCCGAAATGGAATTTTGTTAGCTAATTGAATTTCAGTTGCAACTCATTTGCCATGCACAGGCCGAAGCTGACGCCGGCGTCGACGCCAACGCCAACACCGGACCGGGCCGAGGAAGCAGGCGTGGAAGGGGTTTGGCTTTTGGCCATTTAATTGCTGTTTTAATTTTGCCAACAGTTGTCGTTGTTGTTTCTCTTGTTGTTGTTGTTGTTATCGATGAAGGCAAAGCAACAGCGTTTAAAATCGCATAAAGTTGATTAATGCAAGAAAACACCTACGCGGCGCAAGTAACAACAAAAAAAAGGAGTGAAATAATAATCAATTCTGCGCCAAGCAACAACAACAGCAGCAAAAACAACAACAACAACTTGTATTTGTGTTCATACTCCTCGCACTAATTGTGAGCACAGACAAAACACCTCGATATCGGCGGAGTATCAAATTGCTTATGCGATTTTCTGTTAATTGACTTTTAATATGCTTTAGTATTGTGTTTTCAGATGATTGCTGATTTGAAAGTTATATTTATAATAATTTTAACAGGTTTATAACTGCATGAAGAACTCAATTTAGCGAGTCGAGTTTATTGGCAAAGTTGCTCGATCGAAAGTTGGGGCATATTGCGAATTATTTCGGAATGAAATTATCTTTTGTGTTTTGTCAGTTTTTCAAATTTAGATTCCTTCTTTTAGGGTAGACCTGACTAGACTGTAGCTTTATTTTGAAGTAAGATAAGCTCACATTCGGCTCTCGTCATCCTTGATTAACACGGCTTATTATATTTATAAAGCGGAGGTTTTCTTAGAGTCTCTTTATAATAAGTAAAGATAATTTAGAAGTCTTAAGAAAATACTTCAAAAATTTTCTTCACACCAAAGACCTAAGGCAACTAAATTTGTTCTTGACTCTTTCTCCTCCTTTTTGAAATCGACTCTCTCACTATAAATATTCAGGGTACTTGTTGCTTTTATATTCCTAGTATACCCTTTTGTTTTTCTAAGTTCTTTCCTGTTACGTTGAACTTTACAAAACGTGAGCCGATTGTTATGAAATTTGATTGGGACAGATGTTCTATACTGCGACCTTGTGGATATATTGTTGTATCTGCAAAGTTTAGAGCTCCTTATTCAGTTCAGCTCATACAGGTTAGACCATAATTAATTAAACTACAATTCTACATCACAACAATCTTCTCTTATCAACTGCATTTATTTTCATTCTTCTTATCTTCTTTTTAGTGATCGTTATTATTCATTGCTGGACTATCGTTTACTTATATTTGCATATTTCCATATTTAAACAATTTCAAAACTTAACTCTTCAATAACGTAACCATATCAAAAATTGCCTTGACTTTCAAAGATCTCAATAGAACTGCATAGCATATATGGTACATATATATTTGTTTGCCAGTCACTTCATTTCATTGTTGAAAATTCTCTTTGTACATTTGCACGATCTGCGGATTATTGCTCTAATCTTTAGCTTATGTTTCACACTTGAGCTCCTTATAGATTCGCAATACTTAAAGCAGTTCTGAGCACTTCACCCAGCTACGACTTGCCATAATAATAACTTAGTTGGATTGTAAAATGTGCTCATGGCATGAAAGAGAAATAAAAAGAATAGAACTACAGAGCAGAGCAGAGTGCAGAAATAGTGTTGTATTTTTCCATTCTAATCCAAATGGCACAATTACCCGTACGTGTATAATAAAATATATATGTAAACGACATGGACTCCTACAATTTTGGCTTGGCTTGGTTCTTGCCAGAGCTTTTGGCATTGTTTGGCCAAGGCAAAAAATTGATTTAAATACGCGTGACATGCGCCTGACTTTTGCACTCGGCGCGCGCCGCCAAAATAAAAATCGAAAGCAACCACACACACCAACTACACACAGTACACACCAAGCACACACAAACAGTACACACACACAGTACACACACTCCCGCGGAGTCAGTCATCAAAGCTTGGTTCGCCCCCTTTTGGTTTTGGCTTGGGTTTTTGGCTTGTTTTTTGTTGTGCACACACACTCCCGTGAGCCAGCGAGTATCGTGTGATTATTTTGCTTTTATTTTTCTCATTTTTCTTATTTTACTTATTTTATTTTATATTTTTCCTCAGCTTTTTGTTGTGTTTCTCTCTGCGCTGGGCTCGCGCTGTGCGAATGATTCATGCTGTGATTTCCTGCACAGCCTCGGATCGCAGCCTCAGCCTCAGCTTTGGCTTTAGCAGCAGCAAACGGCAACAGACTTGACGTGACTATGACATGACGCGACCGCGTCGTTGTTGTTGCTGTTTCTGTTGCTGTTGCCCGCTTGGGCATTATTATGTGCAATTGCCCGTTTGCTGCGACTGTTGTTGTTGCTGCTGTTGTTGCTGCTGGCCGTTCTAGTTGCTATTGCTGATTGCCATTGTCTGCCGAAAAAGCAGCAGAAAAATAAATGTATAAAAGCGGCACAAGCAGCGTCGTCCGCTTTCAGCAACAGCAACAGCAACAGCAGCAGCAGCAGCAGCAATCGCTCCGTGTACGTCTCTGTCTGATTGTGTTGCTCGCTTTGATTGAAGCCTTTCACTCCATGCAAGGCAATTGTCGTTGCGATTGTTGTTGCTGTTGTTGCAGTTGCTGCTGCTGTCTGCTTTTCGTTTTGTAGTTTTATTATTGAAATTACCAGCAGAGGCTGCAGCAGCAGCAGCAGTAAAAATAACAGCGTCAGTTCTTGAGCTACTAAACATAACTTAACGTCTATGAAACAATTAACGAAATGCACTGGCAACAGCAGCAGCAGCCACAGCAGCAGCAGCAACACTGACAACAACAGCAACGAAATGATGTCAATATAATAGCAAAATAATGGCATAGCTTCTCTATATCCCTCCGTCTTCTCCTGCTCCTCTTCCCCCTCTCTCTCTCTCTCTCTCTCTGTAGTTCTCAGAGTTACAGAACTCAAAGCTATTGATGACGCTGATTGCCGTTGCTGGTACTGCTGCTGCTGCTGCTGCTTGACGTTTCAAAATGATTGCAACGAATTACACAGAACAACTACAGCTACAGTTGCGGCAAACTGAGGCAAAGCTGAGGCAAACTGAGGCAACTGCAACCTTTCATAAAAACAATGCCATGCTGACAACGAATCAATGTAACTACCACGCTGCGCCGCATCGGGCACCAAAGCGGCAGTTAGCAGCAGTAGAAGGCAACAACAACAAAAAAGAGTTGCAAGAGGAACAAAACTACTACAGACGGCGCATTAAACATGCATCCTGTCTGTGCCAAGGTTGCTGCCGGGCTATGCCAACGACTCTCTGACTCCAAGTCTGACTGCGACTCTGACTCTGGCACTGGCACTGGCTCAGCTCTTGGCCTAGCCACCAACGCCGACGCGAAGAAGCAGGTGTTACCAACAATTACTTTGCACACGGCTGGCTGACTGGCTGCCTGGCTGCACTGGCTGCCAGCCTGCTCCCTCGCAGATGAAGACAAAAAGCAATGTTGCCCATGTTGCCTCTGCTGCTGCCAGTTGTTTACAACTAGACGACGACGACGACGACGACGACGACGACGACGACGACGGTGACTTCCATAGGTAGTCGTAGTAGCAGGCAGGCTCTCGGTCTCTGCGTCTCTGGCGGATGCTGGCGCATATTAAGCGCAAACTATTAAAAATAAATCATGACACAGTATCAAGATCAGGCAACCAAGCAGGCGACTCTCGGATGTGCATGTTGTTCACTGCTGCTGCTGCTGCTGGTTACCAGTTGCAGTTGTTGTTGTTGCTGGGGCTGTTCGAGTGGCAGCCGTGGCATGAAAAACAAGCGCCGTGTGGCGCTTTGCATGCTGCAGCAGCCCAGGCTGACCAGCAGCAGCAACAGCCTGTAGGAGTTGCCAATAATGTCATTGTGTTGCAATTGCAACTGCCATGCTCGAACAGCAACAACAACAAGAGCAGCAGCAACTATGTGGAGCAGTTGTTAAGGACAAACAAAGGGACAAATGATTGCCGCTTACGGGCAACATGTGGCATGCTGCAGGCTGCTGTTGCTGCTGCTGCGTAGATAGCTGACCCGATATTGTTCTAGCAGCAGTTGAGCCAAGGTTGCAGCGCTGATTAAACAACAACACTGAAGATCTGATTGGATGATAGGAGAATTGATTTAAGCAGCAACAGTTTCTCGTTATGACGAGGGCAACATTAACAGGGTATTGCCTTGAGTTTACAGGGTATCTGCGAGCTGCAGTCACCCATACAGGGCCTTCTAATGGCGCAGCTAGCCGGATATTAGCGTCACATTTAACAGTTTTGGCTGCCAGCAACATGTTGCCGCTGCATATCCGCTACAACAATAAGAACGGCGGCATTTAACTGCCAAATCAGCGTTACTTATTGCCAATACGAAGCATGTTGCCAGCAACAACAGTTGTTAATAGCAGTTGCAGCCGTGCAGCAGCAGCAGCAGCAGCAGCAACATGCAACAGGCTGCTACTGTCGTGCCTTGGACATTTTTAGCTGGACACAACAAAGAATTTATGGTTTCCCTATTACGGCTTTGACATGTATTGGTAGAATTATTTTTAGATTTATTGATTACGCGCGCTCGTCGCGTTCCAGCCAAGGCAATTGTTGTTGCTGCCGCTGTCTCGATGTTGCTGCCGTCTCGATGTTGCTGCCTGTAATCGCTTGGCTCTATTAAAAACAACAAAACGTTTATGCCTTGTGGCGCTCTCGACGGATGTGTGGGCCGCGCTGTGGCAACTGTGCAACACTGAACACCACATCAACATTATTTCAGATTGTTCAGGCTTGTTGTTGTTGCTGCTGTGGCCAATGTTGTTGCTGTGTCTGTCCACGCAGATGCGTGGTTGCTACTGTGAGCCACTTACTCTTTGCTCCAAGACAGAGAAACTGTCAGTCTTTTAATATGGCAAGGGCCCAGACATCCACATGCAGATCTGGCTCAAGGACCGGTCCAACAGAGGGGCAGAGGGAGAGAGCGGGGGGGGGAGGAAACAAATTTGTTCGAGTCAGAGTCGAGTGCATTGATAAGCAGCAAAAGATCTTACATTAGCCAGCGACAGTTAATGTCCAACAAAGAGCTTTACAAAGTTTTACGATCTCAATTAAATGTCAAATGAAATGCCAGAAAATTGCTATTTATGCGACAGACAGACGGAGAGACCGAGGGACAGACAGGCAGAGAGACAGACAGACAGCCAGAGAGACAGACAGACAGGCAGACCTGCAGATAGATAGATAGACAATTCCCCAAAGCAGAAACCGACAAAACCTAACCGCCTCAACGATAATTTCTAGGCAAATAAAATCAAATACGAATACGACAGAGAGAGAGAGGGGGAAAAGGAGAGACGAAGGGAGGTAGGGAGCTGCGACAAGTTGTGCCGCTGGGGTTGTCCATGGGGCCTACGGGTTTAATATCACATTTTGATCATGACAATTTCTTTGCCATGTTTATGCAACTGGTTGCGTTCAATTGACAATCGTCGACGCGGCGGAACGACATCGCGACGGCTCTGAAATTCGATATTTATGCAGCAGGTTTTTCGCATTTTATGCTTATCAAAATTGCTGAGGCCATATTAAGTTTCAGGCAGGTTGCATGCGGGCAACAACGGTGAACTGTACCAAATGCATGACAATTAACAGTGGACAGTGCGACGGAGAGATGCAGAGATGGAGAGTGGGATGGACAGTGGCAACGGGGAAAGGTTTGGCTGGGGACAGGCATAGGTCAATCCTTAAATTGTTTGCCATAGCACGATGCGCCAGGTTGTCCCCTCTCCCCCCCTCTCTCTCTCTTTGTGGCAAAACAAAAGACTGCCCTGTTGTTGGCTGCTGTTGTTGGGGTGTGTCCGACCAACACAATGTTTACTTTACAATTCAATTGAAAGTTATTCAACTCACGAACTACTTAAGATCCGCGCGCGCATTGCAGAAAGAAGCGACGCGACGCGACGCTGGGAAAGCGAGTGCAACACAACAGCAACAACAGCAGTAACTGCAACTGCAACTGCAACAGCAACTGCAGTGCGCAAATTGCACACGTACAAAGCCTCAGCTGCTGTTCAGCCTGCGGCAACAACAGCAGCAGCAACAGTTGCCGTTGCAGTAGCTGCCGTCCAGTCAGCCAGTATCTGTGTTGATCATTTGTAAAGCGTTATACGACAGATACCATATGTCGTTGCAACAGCCAAACGAGCCAAAGACAAAACTATATTTGGCTGCTCGAATCGCTTGTTCGGTTTGTTCTGCTATGCGTTGCGATATATGGAGAAATTACTATCGATTACTATTTGCAACAGAGCGAACTCAAATCGTTTAAGCTGCAGAGCATACTCTGGCTAAAAAGAAAAAGAAACTATAATGTTCAGTTCAAACTAAGAGAAGATTTAGACAATTGTAGCCCATGTTATACGTTGCGATATGTATCGATTACTTTCGATAACTTTTATTGAAAAAGAATGCTAGAATTATATAAATATTGCCTTCAAATATAAAGGATTTCAGAGTTTAAGTTAAGTTGGAGACAGTTTTATGCTTATTTCAATAACTAAATATGCTATTCGATATATACAAACTACCATCGATTATTATGAATTAGTGTTATTGACAGTAAAAGCTTAGATTATATGTTTATATGAAAGATTATAGAGTTTAAGTAAAGCTTTATGCTTATTTCAATAAATAAATATGCCATTCGATATATACAAACTACTATCGATTACTTTCATTAAAGGAGAAGGCTAAGATTATATATATATTGGCGTTAATAAAGTGAAATTATAGAGTTTAAGTCAAGCTGGAGAATGTTTTATGCTTATTGAAGACATTCAAAATTTAATGCGATATACTCTAATTACTATCGATAAGCATTGACTACAAAAATGTAATATATCACAGTCGATTAAGTCACAGAGATGAATAACGTCACAACACAGTTTAGTAACTAGTTAATATGCCCCACTCAACTGCAGGGTATCCTAATCTCTGGCTGCGACGCCAGCAACATGACAATCGATTTGTGCTGCTCTGTATGCGATTGTTGCGGCTACTTACGTGCCAATGCAAGGGTTCAAAAGGGCTTCAAATGCTTGTACGACTCTTGTACGACTCCGACTCGCACACACACACACACACAGAAACATGCGAGATCTATAGACGAAACGTAGTAGAAGAAGACGAAGAAGAAGCAGAGATACTGAAACAAGACAGACATAGAAAACTTTAGAGAAACGGACCGCTCTGATCTTTCGACTGGCCCCGTTTGCACTGTTGCACTGCTGCACTGTTGCCTGCTGCACTGTGGCACTGTTGCCAGTCGCTGTTGCTGTCCATCAGATGCATACGAAATTTTTGCAGATACTTAAAAACAGTCAAAACACAACCCAACTAGGAAATGGCAGCAGCAGCAGCAGCGGCAGCAGAAGCTAGCCAAGGAATTTAGTTGCAAGTAACTGCGGCAGCTACAGCAACAACAGCAAACGGTTAGCTGTGGCAAGTCTGCAGTTAGTTCGCGTCGCGTTTGGTTTTTTACAGTTGCCGCAGCGAAATGTCATTGTATGATAATGAGCAGCAGCAGCAGCAGAGGCAGCGGAGGCAGCGCAGCTCTCGACCAAGTCGACCAAGTCAGATGCAGCTGAATGAATGATAAAATATACTTTAAATGGTCGTTTCGACTGTTGTCTGTCTCAGCGTAGCGGTTTCTCTACGCCACAGAGAGATAGCAACCACTTTAACTGGTTCACATCATTTTACAAAGTATCTCGCACAGACTCCGCAACTGCAACAGCAACAGTGCAACCGTGCAACAGTGCAACTGCAACTCAAGCTTAGTCCAACAGATTGTCAGCTTTAGATGCAACAGATCTTTGTTTGTTTGTCAAACGTTTTGGGGTTAAAGCAAAGTTCATTTGGGTCGATGTCGACGTTGCCTGCCCCTCTCCCCCCTCTGCCATTGCGGCGCGTGTTGCGCATATATCTCGACTAGCAACTGGCAACTGCAACTGGCAACGGCGACTGCAACTGGCAACTGCAGCTTGAACTGTGGCCCAGGCGCTTGTCAGGCTCCCGTTGGGGTACTACATAATTTGGCAGCAGGCAGCCAGTCTGGGCCCAAAGTGAGTGATTGGCAACGCCGAGAGACGACCTAACAAGATGCCAGATAGCCAGATACCCAGATAGTTGTGCCCCGTTGATCTGCCAGGGCTGAGATGGCCCTAAGTTGCTGCAGACTCTAAGCGAAGCATCGCTGTCTAATTCAATTGCAAGTGCTGCATATAATTAGCTCCCTCTCTCTCTCTCTTGCTGCTTCCCCTTCTTTCACTTTATGGTCAACTAATTATCATTGAGTACCTGTTGTTGTGTGGCACCAGCGGAGATCAAAGCACTGCACCGCCGAGAGAGAGAGAGCGAGAGAGAGAGAGAGAGATCCCGCTTGGGTTAATGAAAAACACTTTCGTACATAAATTTAACGAGCCACCAAACGCCGCCCAGTAGAATATTCTAATTTGCAGTCGAGTGGGGATGGAACATATGTTTAATAATGCTCTAACTGTGGGGTATATTAGCTTGGATGTATGAGTAAACAAGGCACTAGCTTTAGGTTATATTGGCTCGATTGATTATACTCTCATTGCTTGATCTTTGGAGGAGTTTTTTTAGTTCTTCACATTTGTCAAGTAGTTTTCCTCTATCTGCAGTTAGCGTATTCAAACTGCCTTCTATGCTCTTGCTCTCCCTCTCATGCGCTTTCTCTGCCTTTCCTCACTACACCTTTAGCTGCTACTCCTCCTCCTGCTGCTTGGCCTTTTGTGTTAGTTGCTCGAAGCGCGCCTGTGTCCGAGGCCAAAGTACTCACATTCGACTTGCCACAAGCAATGAAGGGAATGGAGTTGAGCTAAGCTACCTATGAGAAAGGGGCAGTGGCAGGAGAGGGGCAGTGGCAGGAGAGGGACAGGCGCAGGCGAAGAGTAGGGGCACCACAGGGTTGTATTGGAGCGGGCAGCGTATAACGGGGCTGGTTAGTTTGTATGAAAATTGAATTCTAAACAGGTCTCACCCGCCAACGCCAGCTCTACCCCCCCTCCTTCCCCTTTCCACGCTGCCTGCCGCTTTGCTGCAACATCGCTCATTGTGCGCTGAAGCACGCACAGCGGCAACAGCAACAACAACAGTGGCAGCAACAGCGGCAACACTGACACACAATCGCACATTTGGCGTTATAAAGTAGCAGCGTGACCAAATCAGATAAGAAAGTTGACACATTTTCACCATATATTTTGACATTTGACATTCCGCATTAGACGCGGCCCGCTGGTCAGCAGTGCCCCCCCCCCCTCCCCTTTCCCCTTCTCCCCTACCTGGCATGACATGAACGCGCTGAGGCCTTGGGCCCCTTTGGTTGGGATTTCGCATGTTGCCTGCTGGGCTGCCTGGCTGGCTGCCTTCATGCCTGCCATGATGAGGGTTGACCGTACGACCCTAGTGCCTCAGTGGCTCAGCTCGTTGTGGCTGCAACTGGGCCTACAACTTGAGCTGCAAAAGGTTACTGAACCTGCAATTAAATGCGACGCGCACGCCTACAACATCGCCCCGAAAAGAACTTCAAGCACTCAAAGATGATGCGGGCGACAATCCCTGCTGACTAATGAAATTCTACAAATTACATTATTTCATTTTCATTTTGTTGATTTTCTGCCTAATTGCTGACAAATGCAGCATTTTGTTGCTGCCACTGCTGCTGCTGTTGCTGCTGCTGCTGCTCTTGTCAATTTTAGACAATGACATTTTATGAGGCTATTAAAAATTATTGTAATGCGCATCGCTGCCAAGCAATGTCAATGACATGTGTAAAATACACACACACACACACATACTCTGAGTGTGTAGATCTGTGTGTGTTTTTATGAAAGTGTTGAAAGCCTTTACAGAGCGAGTGAGACCCCAGCGCGTCTTTATGTTATCAGCTTCAGTTGGCAATTTAAATTTTGATTGGTGTGTCATCGTTAAAATGGTAAATTCACTTTTACGACTTCGACAACAATACGATGAATACGAGTTCGAATACGAATACGAACACGAATACAAGAAATACGTTGTCGATACACGAATGCGCTATAAAAGTGTCGTAAGATATATGGAAAAGGAGTGTAGCTTATAAATCTTATTGAACTATCGCCAGATCAGCTTAGCATTAGAGTGCAGCTAAAGAAAGTTGTAACTAGACTATTATAGTGATGTATTGGGAGGTTAATGAACCTAATTTGAATTTAATTTATAGTGCATATAGAGTTTATCGTAGATTAAATGGAGTTTACTTGTGGAAAGCAAGTCAAGCTAGAAAAGATCTAAACTGCAATAACTGTTCCAAGTGAACTCATCATGGGATGCGGATTAGCAGACAGTGATCTGTGGAATACTTCAGTAAAGGACCTAAGTTTCCAATGGGAATAATAATAGGAAATATATCAGTATTTTCACAGTATTTAAAACATACTAAATAGATCTTTCTTGCCTTTATAGTTTATTAAAATTAATTTCTGAATTAACCATTCAAAATATGCAAAACATTTCACAGATCTAACTAAAATAATTACTATATTTCCCATACTTCACTGTTCCACATGTTGCCTGCTCACTTGCGCAGCTAATGTACCCCATATCCCACAGTGTAGAGCATTTAAAGGGGTCAGCTAAGCGTCGCTGTCGGCGCTAATGCTGACGCCTTATTTATGCGCGGCTGCCGACTGTTTGGGGGGTCAGCGAGTTGCCCAGTACCCCACACAAAGTGGAAGAAAGAGTGAGAGAAAGGAGAGTACAAGGGGATGAAGGGAAGAGGGAGGAGGGAGGAGGTGGCAGCGCAGGCGTGGCGGGGAATGAAGCGTAGATAGAGACCAATGAAACTGAGTGGCGCCTAATTGCTGGGCCGGGCTCGCGTTGCGCGTTGTTCTTCATGTTGTTGTTGCTGCTGTTGTTGTTGTTGTCTGTGCCTCATGTGGCACTAATTTGTAAATTGTTGCTGTAATCGCAATATGCTTTGCTGCTTATTAATTTGTGTATGAGGGTGGCGTCGCGACTTCTGTCTCTCTTTAATTGGGCTGATAATTGATTAAGGCCAGCTGACTGCAGCCTCTACTTGAGAGGGGGAGGGAGGTGCCATTTTGGGCAATTACACTGAAAGATTTATGCCACCAACTTGTGCTGGCAACATGTACTTAACTTTAGAGTTGACCCCTGTCCCCTCCCCGCACAGTCTTACTGTGAAAAGGGGAACAGCTCCAGCCACGCATAACCGGCATAGAGTAGAAATTATGGCATTGCAAAATATGACACAAAAGGCGAGTCAAAGCCCGAGACGGGCACAAGGAGGGTCCGCACCAGGGCTGGGCCTCTGCCTGTGCCCGGGCCTGAGACTGAGACTGCCATCAGTCATGGCGGGCTGGCGGCAAGCGGAAGTGCGTAGCATGTTCATTAGAAATGCAAACGCACCTTTTTATGCCCCGACGAGGTTGCTGTTGCTGCAGTTGCTGTTGCTGTTGTCGCTGCTGCTGCTGCTGTCAGTCACATTCGAGTAGTTTACATAGCAATTGGCAGTTGGACTATTCTTTTACCGAGGGTTGTGCTGCGCCGCGCGTACAATGACTTCCCAGGCAGCTGAGTATTGCCAAAGTTGCGCGCCACGCCCACAAATTATATGTCTAAATATTTGCCCGCCACTTTTGGCAGCTCGCAATCAGCGTGGCCAAGTGGCAGATTGTTGCTCCATTTTCCATGATTGTCGGATTGGCTACTGTGGCAGTTCAATCCTCGATTTCCTCAATGCAACAACAGCAACAACAACAGCAACGAACTGTGGCAGAGGCAGCGACGGAGGGAGGCCACGTCGAGCTACTGTTAATTGCATATTTGTCTAGGGTCGCAGGGAGGGTTCCGTGCAACTGTTGCTGCTAAGTAGCAACAGTCGCCTGGGCTCAAGTTTGGAGCGGCGTCTGTCCCTCCCTACCCCTCTCCTTCCTCTCTCTCTCTCTCTCTCTCTCTCGCGCGCGATTGCAGCGAACGCGTGGAAATTGCAAAACTAATTAGAGCCTTGGCCTGTTGTTGTTGCTGTTGCTGCTGTTGCTGCTGTTGCTGCTGCTGCTGACGCTAGAAATTGCTGGTTTTATACGCAGCAGTAGTTGCTGGCAACTGCAACTGCTTGCCCGCTTGCCGCAAAATGTTGCACGTTGAATAATTGCACTTCCGCTTGATAATGCATTGTTGGATTTTATAAATATTTTCCATGCTGCCATGCCACATTCGCTGCCGTTGATTGCCGGCTGCAGCAGCAGCAGAAGCAGAGGGAGACTGCCAGAGAGGGGGCACAGAGAGGGGAAGAGAGAGAGGGAAGAGGTCACTACGTGGCCTGCCAGAGAAGAAGCCTAGAAAAGAACACACTGGCTGCCACTTGACAGGTGAAACTGCCGCTGCTGCCCAGGTGTCTTAACTGGCCAGGCAGCGCAGATCACACACACATACACACGTACACATATATACCTGTGCAGCTAGAAACTGCAGCGTCATGCGCAGGGAGTCCTTAAGAAATCCCTACCTCAGTGATGTCATAACTATAGTTCCGACTTCACACATACCTCGTGTTCTTTTTACTCTCTCTCTCTCTCTCTTCGTGCTCTCTAATTGCGGGTTTCCCTTGTAATTATAAGCCTATTTGCTGGCTGTGCGAATATGAATACTTGCACTGGCACTCACACTTAATCACATAATCATTCGCAGTCGCAGGCTGAAGTGCCACGCCCATTAAACGCACATGCAGCACGCATCTAATTATGCAGAGTTGGAGTTGCAGAAGGAGAAGAAGTTGAAGGCGCAGTGGGAGGTGAAGTTAAAGGAGAAAATGAAGGAGCAGGTGCGGGGGAAGTTGAGGGAGAAGTTGCGGGGTAAGTTGCAGGTAAGGTGGAGAGAGGTGGGGTAGGGAGGCGCAGCTCTTGTCATTATCACGCTGCATGCAAATATCGCACTGCGTCGACCCCGCCAAGTGGCTTCTTCTTCTTCTTCGCCTTCGTCAGCATGTGCTCAAGTAATTTGTGGGCGTTGCGCGACAGACACGCCCACCCGTCGTGCTGTTTGCCTAGCTGCCAGCTGATGGCATAGTGCGTGGCTCCCCCTCTCTCTCTTCCTCTCGCTCTTTTCCCCTCTCTCTCTGGTCAAGTGTTGCGCATAACAGACGCACTGGCTAATGGCAAACGACACGTACGTGCCAATAGCCATTTGTATCTATTTGTCATGCCGCTGTCCCCTGTTTATACCCCCCTCCACTGCCCTCCTCCCTCCACTCCTTTGTAGCTTCACTTTGATTTAATTAACGTTACATTGACCAATTTCGGGCGCAAGCCGCCATACAAAAACGGCCAAAGAAAGAGAGGGAGAGAGGTAGAGAGGAGGGAGATCGTTGCTGGCTGCCACCAATGCAGTCATTACCATCATTAAGGCAATATCATTTTCAGGCCTTGCTACCTCGCTCGCTCTCTCTCTCTCTCACTCTCTTGATGTGTCTCTCCATTTCTATCTCTGTCTAGCCCAGTATGGCCGGAGCGCAGCATTTCCCAGAAACGCATTAGCCCCGCTCCAATATGGTCTAATAATTCATGCCACATAATATAATTATGGTCCGCTGCGCAGCTCCATGGCAGACGGTATGGCACGGCCATGGCCAGTAACTGGTCCACAGAGGCAGACCGAGCTGGAGCTGGAGCTGCAGACCGAGCTGGAGCTGAAGCTACTGTATCTCAAATATGATTGATATCTGTGCGCTGCAGGCAACGCGCATTCATCTTCACTTAGTTATGTCAGTCAGTTAAGGCAGCGGAGCCGCAGCAGCAACGGCAAAATGGAGCACATGTCTCGAAATGATGATGAAATGTGCACATTTTCTAGGAATTTCGAAGGCACAGCACAGCACCGGCGCAGGCAGGCAGCAAACGATCGAAACGCGCTTTGTATTGCCAATGGAGCTCGCTGCGTCCAGCCCAAGTGCAACTGCCACAGCAACTGCTGGGGCAACTCCATCTGCGTCTTGGTCTTAGTTGGAGTTGGAGTGGACGCGGCTCTGGGCCCGCATTGACTATGCAGCTCATTCCGTTTGCCCAAGTTGGTCATCGTCGTCAGCGGGCCATAATGAGTGGAGTCAGTCGCCGCCAGTGTGTGGCAACGCGGCAACGGCAACGCGGCACTGTTGCCTGTCAGCTGTTGACAGCCGTGGCATGTCAACATGCTAAAATGTAAAACATTCAGCGGAGCATTGATTAAAATTGTTCTCTTGCCCGAGAGATATACGAATTCTCAATCATTTAACCCGCTGCACTTAACCCGCTCTGTCAAATTGCGACAGTTTTCACACGTGCCACATACAAGAGTACGAACTGTGGCAAGTTCTGCGGAAAGCAAACACTTTGATCTCTTGCCTCTAACTCTCAGTCTGATAAATCGCATAGAACCCTCCTGAGTCCGCCCGCCTGACTGCAATCACGTGAGCATCTCTAGCTGAACCTTGCAAGTCCATTCGAATTGGGCCGCAGGGCGCGTCTGGCCGGGCTCTGTCCTGGCTCTGTGCTGGCTCTAGCAGCATATGCAAAAAAGCAAAGTTGCCACAGCGCGTTGCAGCATTCGACGGCCATTCGATGGCCATTAATATGCGCTCTAAGTGATGTGAATTACAGTAATTTCTGCTGCAGCGCTTTGATGGCCATTCAGACCGGGCCAGGCCAGTGCCGGGGCCGACGCTCTTTGTAACGGCTCTGGGGCCTTTGGCTGGCGGTAGCCAGTAGCCCGATAGCCGTGCTAGCCGTAATTGAAACCTCTTTAGTGTGGCTAAATGCCATGCCCCCATTGCAGGAGAGGAACAAGCGGCGAGCATCCTCTCGGTTTGCCTCGATTTCAAGTGCGCTATGAGGCATCATTTTTTGATACCCGCTATGCAGAAGGGTATAACGGGTTTGTGGCAAGCCAGGGAAAGTGAAGGATTTTTGATTTAACATTGCTTTTTTACCAGAAAACAGACTGATTTATTGTTCTGCTTCTTTTTTGTTTTTTAACAGAGTATGTTAATGCCAATGTTAATGTTAACAGAGTATGCTTGCTTAAAGATAAATGTGGTATACACAGAGAAGATTGATGTTATTTACAGCCATGGGGTTCGTAGTGTTATAGTGCTTAGCTTCTACAGAAAGTATATTTTATAAATTAGTATAATATTAAAACAATACATAATATTCGGCTTTTTCTTTTTTACCCCAGTTTGAATCCGAAAAATTCTAGTTAAATTATTTTTTTCCTTTTGGGTTTTTTCGATTTACTAATTCTTATTTTTTTCTAGATTTATTTTTACTTTAAACAGTCAACTGACTATAGTTGACTTTAAATAAATTTATATATAATCTATATATTATATATAGCCTTGTTCGTCTGTCTGTCTGTATGAACAGCTGAATCTCTGAGACAGTAAGAGCCATTTCTTTTCTGTTAACATGTAGTAATAGGGCAAGATATATTCAGCTTTTTTTATGGTCTTGCGTCATTGGAAGAGAAGGAGTTAAGGGCGCAACTTGAATCCCAGAAGTTTTATTAGTGTGTAAAGTAAATATTCCTATGATTCTTGGCATTATAAACTTTACTATAAAATAAACTTACTATACAACTTCCTAAGTATTCTCTTGTCCATCGGGTATATTGCAGTCGTGCACTCTCTTCTCTATCTTTCCTACTTGTTTTTGCATAGTTCTTGGCACGTTTTTGTTTCCGATCGTCGAGCCTGTGCCTGTGCCAAACTTGGTAGCCAGTTGGAAACATTTTGGCCCCCAGCCTCGAACATATTTGCCAAGCATTTTGTGTGGCCAGACGCGGCACAGCTCGGTTCGACTCGGCTCTCGCCTATTGATCTGCAATGAATTATGCATGCCGAGATTGGCCATTCGGATTGGTTCGATAGTTGGACGTTGGTATAATCGGATAGTGGGGGAGTTACTCTGCCTTTGAGTGTGGCGCGGGTGCGATTTATGGCGCGGCAGATCGCATGTAATGCATATATAATCATGATTATAATATATTATAAAGCAAATGTGTATATTACACGGCGCCTGAGCAAATTGTGCGGCAGGAGTCAGTCGTAACGCGGCAGGAGGAAGGACTAGCAAGGGGAGGGAGGGGGTTGGTTTGGCTATTTGCGCATGCTGTTCCGTTATTTTGCAATTACAATGCAATTACAATAAAAGGAAGTGAAGTGCATTTAAGCGTGCGTTGCAATCCAATGCCCCACACTCCTCTCCCCTCTTCTAGCTGCCCCGCGAGGCAAGCTCAACTTTTGCATTGCACATCCGGTCGGTGGTGGGTTTAACTCTTTTTCAAACTTGGCTAACAGCACAAACAACATCAACAGCAGCAGCAAAGGCAGCAACAACAACAGCAACAACAACAACGATTGCTGTGTAACTTTTGTGCCTGATGCGTTAATACGTTAATAAAGTGAGTAAATTGCGGCTTGTGCTTATCGCCCCGACGTGGCCTATCGAGGACGTCGCTGCCGCTGCCGCTGCGGCTGCCCCAAGGCCCAGTTGAGGCCAACAAACCAAGCAGGCCGACAGCCGGAATTAATAGAGCGTGTTAACCGTTGTGCAAATTATAAACATAATTAATATGATGGCCCATACATGTTGCTCCCCTCCCACTCCCTCTCTCTCTCTCTCACTCTCTCTCTCCAATTCCAAGATTCATTTTCGCGATAATGTTTACTTTTGGCTTGAGGTTGTTGTCGCTTGAGTCGCCGTGTTGTTGTTTGTTTGTTGCTTTGACTACTTTGGCTTGTTAGCTGATTGATTTGCGCTTTGTTTGCCGTTTGGACATGACCAGAACGGGACATCAATTAGTAATGCCTGGCAGACACAATTATGCATATTGAGCTGCAAAGGTTTTTCTCGCCGCCGTTAAGGAATGCCGGCCTAAGCACAGCTCGGAGTGTAGTGTAAGTTGGCTATTTATGGCCAGCTATCACATCATTAATTGGCAGCTCTTGATAAGGACAAAGTCGCTTTATAAGCGTGAAATTCAATATGCTCGATGAATGCGAAATTATTGTGCGATCTTATCAACGCGCTGTTCGCATAGTTAATTGATTTTCACTATAAAAGAGATAATGTCTATGCGCATAGTTTGAGACAAGTTAAGAAAATATGGCTAGAAAGTTAGCTAGCTAAGGTTTGTTGGGAAGTTTGTAAAGACTTTAAGTTATGTTATTCATATAAGGTATTATTATAAAGTTGTAGGAAATCTATGGAAACAAGGTTATTTTTGTTATTGAAGAGTATAGTGAAGAGAGTATAGATAGCTCCTAATTAATAAGGTCTTTAAGAAGTATTTTAAATAAATTGACGGTTGAAATTAATTAATTATAATGCCAGATTGTAATAGGTTAACTAATTTAAAGCTAAAAACCATTCAAACTCCATAATGAATAATGAAAAGTAAAGTTTTACTAAGCTCACCCAAAAATACCCTAAGTCATGTATATTCATAAAGCTACAAAGTTTGCTTAGTAGTAGTTGCAAAGACAGTATTCACTGTACCTACAAACAGTATTTACTCTACATACATCTGGAATCTGCCAGTTCTGTTGATTTCAATTGAAAATTCAAACCAATTTTAATTGCGCCACATGTCACTCAATGGGGCAACTCTTTATCTGCCACCAATAACTCATGCCTCATCCATGTCGTACGCTTTCCCACACTCATCACAGCACATCACATCACATCAACGCCAACATATTGGCAATCGTCCATTTCAAAGGCATAGAACTAAAAAAAACCTTTACAAATTACAAACAGGCAGAGGGAGAAAGACAAAGAGAAGGAGAGGGAGCGGGAGCAGAGTGTGGTAGAGACACGTCCAGAAAATTATATTTACACCACTTACATATGAAATTAGTTTGTACAACTGCAACAGCAGCAGGACAAGTGGAAAGCCAGGCTGGGGCAGCATGGGGATGGGGGCAGCTTGGAGCTGCAATTGGCATTTGGCTTGCCTATCGGGTCTGCCTGCCACGTTGACTTATATAAATACATTAAGTCACAAATCACAATTTTCCGACGCTTGAAATGAGCAAACGGAAGGCATACATTTCAATGAGTGTGTGTGCGAGTGTGTGTGCACGGAAGAGTCGAACAGGGATGGCAGCAGATGGAGGCAGCAGCAGCAAATAGCCCGCGGATAGCCGCGGAGCCAATGCCAATCAATGCGAACCTGCCTCGCATCTGGCTTCGTTTGCTGGTCAGAGTGGCCGGCCAGACGAGCACGAGAGAGGAAGGGGGGAGGGGGAGTCAAGAGGGGGTCAAACGCGAACGCGTTGTCGCATGTTTGTTGTCGCCAAGTGAATGTGGCACTGACTCTGCTGGCTATAGCTCTGGGGCCAGACTGCAACTCTGACTCTCTGACTGGGATGCGATGCGCGTCCGCAGGGGCGCATCTCCCTGTGCCGCCCACCTGCCACAGCAGACACTGCCCGTTGCCCAGTTGGAATAGCAACCTGTCTGTGGCCAGCCCGGCCCGAGTCTGGCCTGGCATGGCTGGCAGGTTCGCCGCCTTGCGTGAGATTGGATATCAATCTTTTTGCAATTTGGTATGCAATTTAAAATTCATGAAACACATTCCTTTGACTCAAAAGATGCAGGCAAATGTGTGAGCAGCCTTGCAAAGCTCCCCCCCTGTCCCCTCTTCGTCCCTCCTCACATGCCATACAATGCACACTGCTGGCTCAAATTGCCGTTTGCATTATTTATTTGCCTCCATTGATGAGCCTCGGCCCGTTGACGGGCTGCCTCATGCTGTCCACTGCCCACCTCTGTTTGCCTCTCTCTCTGTGTGTGTGTGTGGTTGCCACTCGTTGGTTATCTCTCTCTCTCCCAGTAACCGTTAGTTGTTTAAAATATTACAACAACAAGTGTGCATAAAAAGTCTCCCCACCTTCCCTTCCCCATTCTCCTCAGTGTGTTTAAAATGAAATCCACTGTCGCGCTGTGCCCACTGCAGCGAGCCCTCCTCTTCGGGCTACCCATGCCAATCTTCCGCTATTAGTTTAATGTTTTGTTTATTGTTAGTCATGGCCACCGCTGCGCTTTCCCCTCTGCCCCCCTGCTCTGGTGTAGACCACGCCACGTTGCCTGATGTTTGGTGCGTCTGAATGGCACTCCATGGCCATTATGTTGAGTAGTTTCACAAATACGTATGCCCCATGCCCGGCCAGGGCCTGACCACCACTCGATGTGGTCTGCCTGCCTGCCTGTGTGTGTGTGTGTGCCTGATTGGTCTGGGTATGTTGCTGGGCCCAAACTGGACACAGACCATGAATGGCCCTGGCTGCCGTTGCTCGCGACCCACTCCCAACTGGCCAACTCGCTCTTATTTCGTTCAATTGCGTTTGTCAAACCCAAATGCATTTTAATGCCAATAATGCCAGAGGAGGAAGGGAGACGGACAGAGGGAGAGAGAGGGATGGATGGAAACAGGAACTGTGCGCGGTTTTCTTTCAACAACAAGGGGGAACTTTTTGGCCAACATTTTCATATGAAAATTGCCTGCGAACAAAGGTTTTAAAGTGACACAGTGGAAAATAAGCATATCGAGTGAGAGAGAGGCTACAATAACAGAGGGGGAATTGTTATTAATTTGGAGTATATTCAATTAATTACAGAGGTAATAAAGCTAGCACAGTTTTTACTTATTATTATAGCTATTATTTTAATTGACTTAAGGGTTTCTCTAGTGATTAGTCTGTTTTCGATTGTAGTTAGAAGTATGACAAAGGTTTCTCTGCTGCTTTGACTTGTTTTTAAGTAAATAAATAAGTACTGAAAATCTTTCCCAAACCTGCGTGCCTTTTATATACTAAAGATAAACCCTAGTACAGTTTGTTATCACATATAAAGGGAATTACTATAATGCTAAATACTATTCAATTAATCACAGAAGACATAAAACAACAAACGCAATTGATTGGCTTCTTATTACTAAGTATAGCTATTAATTTTTATTTATTTCAAATTTTCAGCAATAATTTTGGGTTATTTTAAATAACATTTCATGGGTTGTCCATGGGCTATTCACGGGTTATTCTTCCATTATGACATCACTTAAATTCTAGAAAGCCCCTATACTAAGAATCTTTCCCAAACTTAAGGTTTTTTTCTGTGCTAGGTAATCCCCAGCTCTGTTTACATTCCTCTATCTTGCAGCGCAGATCTCTAGCTAGTTTTAGCTTAGTTAGCTGGGCATTCAATAAAAATGCCCTCATCCCCCTGGCATCTGGCTTGTTACTGGTATTTGCCAGTTATTTATGCAGCCTTCTAATGCAATTTTAAACTTTGCCCATTACAGCGCGCAACCCCCGTGCAACCCCTGCCCCAGATCGCAGTTGCCACCGTCAGGTGCTTTACCGATTTCAGCAGCTTATTAGATTATATGCATTATAGTGTACACCCTCGAGCAGTGCGCATTAATCCGGCAGAACACGCTAACCTCTTGGAATAGGGGGCACAAGAACAAGGCCCCAAGACCGTTATTACCCCGGACATGTGAAACGTTGCATGTTGCATACAGCAGTGGCAGCAACGGCAACCACAATAGGCAATGTTCAAACAACAATAACTTGCAAACATTTCGCTTATCTCTGAAGCCAGTCGACTTCTTGAAGTGTGGAGCGGGATAAACGGAGGGCAGAGAAGGCGACTCCTCCCGCTGCTCCACCCATGCAAAACTTGGCAAGTTTTCGACGGATTAAGCTGATTAATTTGTCGCGATAAGAATGCGGCGCCTACGCTGCCCCCTCCCTGCGGGGAAGGGTCGTCTCGCAGCTAATCCATGCGGTTCGAAGGGTAAACACAGAAATATGTTATGCCGTTAGTCTTGGCCTCGTCGGTCTCCAGTCAGTTTAGTGTAGGTAACAAAAAACTTTAGTTTCCTGTCTGCCAACTTGTTGTTGTTGTTCTGCATATTTTTTTTTCCTTGCTGCGGCACGACTTCTCCTACTCTCTCGCCGAAAAATGTGTGTACTGCCTTGTTTTCAAGGCGCACAATTTTGTATAAAATTTCAAATTCACTTAGCATCAAATTACGTGCATGTCAAGCAGAGAGAGACAGAGAGAGAGAGAGAGGGGGCGATCAACTGGTTGCCGAGTAAAGTGGGCGTCATAGGCGCCAATTAAAAGCGTTTCGAATTACGCAGAAAATATCATAATTCCATGGAACTAACATGAATTTTAGGCACAACAAGCTGACTCGATTGTAATGCGATATTTTCAGCCAAAAAAGAACCCCGAGACGAGCCTCCAAACTAAAGCGAAAGCAAGCAGGCAGAGACGAGTGGAACCTAAGCGAAATATGGCAGTAAGAGAGGGTACAAAGGGGAGCAGATGGAGGCAGCACGAGAGGTTAGCAAGGGGCGACATCACAAGAGGGCAGCAGGCATTCAGTCGAGTGCATGCGCTTTGTGTATAAACAAAAAATTAATAAGCCGCCAGGCTGGAGACGCTGCCCAGGCTCAAGTGAAATTGTCTAGCTATGAGTCTGGCAGAGATTAGTCAGGAGAAGACCAGGACAGCTATCCACCTATCCGTGGTTAATGGCGAGCGATCCGTTGCATTGCTCGCGTCACATTGCAGCCACTTAACATGCAGTCAACAAGTTTTTTGGCCCGGCTCTGGGCGTCATTTACATGTCCGGCGAGTCGCCTTCCTCGTTGTACGCACACACACACATACGTACACGCAACACATGCAACATGCGGCATACAACATGTTTACATTTTTGCACTAATTTAATTTTTTCTGCCAATCGGCGAGTATTGGTCGCAGTTGTTGTTGTTGCTGTTGTTGTTGCGGCTGCTGTTGGCTTAAATTGCTGTTGAGTTAATTTAAATTGGTATTTGATTATATTTGGCGCACGTTGCACGCTGCACGCTGCACGTTGCACATTGCCGCGTTCCACCTGCCCGTTTATGGCCAACTCAATTAAGCGCAATCAACGGATTAGTGAGATTTTTGCATTCAATTGCATTATGCGGCCGAGCAAATATTTTCGAAACTTGGCCACTTTAGCATTTAACCTGCAGTGCCGCCCAAGAAGTGAACCTCGCCTCCCCTGCCTCTTATTCCTCTCTCCTGGTCTGCTGCTCTTTAAAGATCAGGAGCGGGCGAGGGAGCATGTCTGGCAACATGTTTTTGGCTCTGGCCCATTGCATGTCAAATGCAAATTAATTTTGGCACTTAAACAAAAGGATTTGACTTTTAATCCCTGGCTATAAATGGCATGTGTGCACATAGCCAGCTAGTGTGTGTGTGAGTGTATTTGTGTGTGTGCGGCTTAAGCTAAAATAATGAAATTTTCCAACAAAGCAACACCTTTGCTTGGCTTCAACCGCTTCATCGCAGTCTGACACAGGCGGCAATTTGTGCAGACTGAGACACGGCTAAATAGAGTGTGAGGGAGGGGGAGCTGAAGATAGAGAGAGAGGGGGTGGGGAGTTTGTAAGAGACTTATTGCATGGATGTTGTGCCGAATAACATGGACTAGACTAGTCTCTGTGGCTGCAAAATGAGTTTTATGCCAAACCATAAAATTGTCGAAAATTCTATCATAAAACAGCTGCAAATCATGCATTGAGTTGATATGAAGACAAAATAGGCGATGAAATGAGGAAAAGGAAAGGTTTGAAAAAGGTTAAGTAGAAAATATGAGAAATTAGTAAAATATTATTAATAAATATAGAAGAAAGTTAAAGTTCAAAAAAAATTGTACCGAATCAAACGAATTTAAATGGGAAAGGTCAAATTGACCTAATTTAGTTATTTAAAATTAAAAGTAATTAAAGAATTTTGGAAAACCTTAGTAGTTATTCTTCTTCTTTTGAATATTTTCTATGTTTCATAATAAATGCACTATAAGCCAAAGGAAAAGAATGGAAGGAGTGTAGTAGAATTTGAAAAAACTTTAACCAAATCCAAGGAATATAATTGTGAAAGGTTAAAGTAACCTATTTTAGGTTTTAGAAACAAAAGTAATTAAAGAAGTTTAAACGACCTCAGTTGTTGTTTCTCTTTAAAGTTCTTTTATATATATTTTTTTAATAAATGCTTTGTAGAACTATTTAATCTAAGGTCAGACCACAACAAACTGCCCCATCGAATCAAGCAACCCTGCCAATCGTAGCGCAAAACGATTTCAATTAATTTCTTCTAAGGTGGCAACTCAGTTACAAGAAAAACTGTCAAAAAACAGCTAGCAAAAATACCCGCTAAACCGTAAAACTCCCTCTAAGGTAAGGCTCAACTGCAATTAGTAAAATTATTTGAGTGGGCGTGTCGAAGGAAAACGCATGAAAAGCCTTCACAAGCAGCGTGTAATGCAAATGAGAGCACAGAGGAAAATGCAGCTGAGTTTTCACAGAGCGCGATATTAATGCGGTGTTCGGGGCCATTGAGTGAGCGAAATGAAAAGTGTCATAACAATCACAGCTGTGAGGATGCCTCGCTCGCTTTTAATGACTCACTAAATTATTCATACGCCGTGGATGCCGAGCGAGCGAACGAGCGAGTGAAAAGCGTTTTGTTTCGAGCACGCCAAGCGCTGAAAGTAAACAAGGCGCAATGAATTTTCCAGCCAGCCAAACAAAATGAAAAGTCAACAAACTTGGCGAGCAATGCGCAAAGAGATAGAAGAGAGAGGGGATGAGAGGGAGAGTGAAGGGGGCATGGTGTGAATGGGATCCTAGCTGTCATATGAATATGCAATGAATATGAATGCAGTGCCAAGATGTTGTCTCGGCTGTGAGTGTGTGCAGGGTGTGTGCTCTCTGTGTGTGTGTGTGTGTGTGTGTGTACGAGAGTGCGAGTGTTTGTTATTTCGGGCTAACGCCAAAGTCACTTTCTACCCTCGGCCAAATAGAGGGATCACATGACTTGATTGCTTGCACAGTCGCCATAGAACATCGGCAGACATGGAATATGCCATCAACAATCGCTGTCTGACGTATTAATATGAAACGCTTTTGAGCACGTAGCAACACTTACGTGGCCCAGCAGCATTACATGCAAGTGCGCCTTCTGCCTCCGACCCACAACCCACGACCCACGACCTCATCTGCAGCCACAATCATCCCAGCCAGGGCCAGAGCCCTGTGACTGTGACTGTGCCGCTGTGCCGGGGATATCACAACACTCGTGATGACAATAGAGCGGGCCGAGCAGCATCAGCATATGAGCAGACAGAGAGAGAGAGAGTGCAAGAGAGAGTGAGAGAGGTAGCTGCGCTGGCGTCATGCGTGCTTGCTGGCAGCCATTCAAGCGCCTTGCCCATACAATTCCATTACCAAAATGATGATGATGATGATGACGATGTATCATGCATGAAGCATAAATTCATTTTCAAGTGCTGCCTCTCGTGCTCAGGCAGAAGCTGCGAGAGAACTCAACTCGGTCTCAGCCTGGTTATCCTTTTTGTGCACTTTGGTTTGGGTTGCATATGCAGTTTTTTTTTTGCTTTTTCAATATTTTTTTTGTCTTTTTTCTCGAGCCTACACTTCATTTGGCTTGCAGCACAGCAGCGCGCAGCGTTGCATTTATTGGTTGAAGTGTTTTTCTTGGGACCCTTCTCTGCTCCCCCACAAGGCAGAGTGCTGCAGCTCACCTCCTTCCTCACTTCTTCTCCTCCTCATCGTCGTCGTCATCTTCACCTATGCTCATTATCAAGTAGCGTGCAGTTTCTTGACTGATTGCAGTGATGAGGCTGCTGGGCAGGAGGAGGTGCCTGGGCTCGAGAGCTTGCTAATTAGCAAAAAGGGCAAAGCGAAAGCCGAGCGGAGATTGTGTACAGGGTTGAATATACCCCAAAGATGGTATAATAAAGCCAGAGAGGAGCCACACAAGTTAACGATAGGGGAAAGTACATTAAAAAGCTTTGAGTTTAATTGCATTTCACGGTAATAAAGCTTTAAGCTTATTAAAGTTTATCTTCTTAGACTGCTGCACTTTAGTATTTAGTTTTATTGAGTTATCGCTAATGGTGCAATCATTTCGATAATAATTAATCGATATTAAAACTACAGAGGAGCCAGACAAGTTAACGACAGGGGAAAGCACATGAATAACTTTCAATTTTAGCCGAATTTTATGGTTATAAAGCTTAAAACTCATTTAAGTTTATCTTCTTAGACTTCTGCCCATAGTTTTATTGGATTTTTTTAGTAATAATTCCATATTGTAGCTAGAGACAAGCCAGATAAGTTAGCGATAGGGAAAAGCACATGAAAAATCTTAATGATAATAAAGCTTATCTTCTTAGACTGCTGCACTTTAGTATTTAGTTTTATTGAGTTATCGCTAATGATGCAAACATATCGATAGTAATAATTCGATATTAAAAATAAAAGAGGAGCCACACAAGTTAACGACAGGGGAAAGCACATGAATAACTTTCAATTTTAGCTGAATTTTATGGTTATAAAGCTTAAAACTCATTTAAGTTTATCTTCTTAGACTTCTGTCCATAGTTTTATTGGATTGTTTTTTAGTAATAATTCCATATTATAGCTAGAGACAAGCCAGATAAGTTAGCGATATGGAAAAGCACATGAAAAATCTTAATGATAATAAAGCTTATCTTATTTGACTGCTGCACTTATGTATTTAGTTTTATTGAGTTATCGCTAATGGTGCAACCATTCGATAATAATAAGTCGATATTAAAGCCAGAAAAATTAACAACAGGAGAAAGCACCTGGAAAAGCTTTACGCCTAACTGAATTGCATGATAATCAAACTTTAAGGCGGTTAAACTTTATGTTGAGCCTTCTGCGACTTAGCATATAGTTTTATTGAGTTATAGCTAATGGCATTTCGATAAGCTCTGCGACAGTTTATCGATTATTAATAATAAAATGCATTCAATAAATAATGCAGCCGAATTGAGTCATTTGACACGTAGCGCGTTTTTTATTGTACTTAAACGCTGCAATTATAAAATCTCTGCATTGACACAGTTATCTCTGCGCCAGTGTGTGCACATGTAAAGAGATACAAGTGTGTACACATGCCTACGAATGTGTGTGTGAGTGTGTGTGTGCATATTTATCGTTTATAAAGTTATAAAAAGCGAAAAACATGACTAACGAAATATGGTAATAAATGCCATTGGCATTTAAAATGTTATTAAAAAGTCGAGCCGTGCACATAAATTGCCTGGCTGCAAATAGCAATCGATAAATAAATAAATACGTATATACAATATATACTATATGTGTAGAGAGTGTTGAAGAGAGAGGGAGGCAGAGAGGGAGAGATACTTTATAAAGTCTGAAGCTGGCGTATGACGTCAATTGAGTGCCATAACAGCAACAGCAACAGCAACAACTACAACAAGCAGCTGCCAAAATACCACAAGAGCAAATGCTGCGTTACAACAACAACAACACAGCACTTGCAACTCGCATTGCTGTTGTTGTTGTTGTTGTAAGAATTATAAAACCAGAAACAACTTCTAAAAACAACTTTCATTTCACAAAACCATTGGCAGTACCAATGTCGATACCGATACCAGCACAGCCCGTCTATCGCTGTCGATAGTCCAAAGCCCAAAGAATGTGTGCAATTTTCCCAATTGAAAATGAGCTGAGGAAGAACACAAGAAAGAAACAAAAAAAAGGGGGGAAACATGGTAAATAAGGGAAAAAGGAAACCGGGAAAGCGAGGCATGCTTGTAATTAAGCCTGAAGTCGCATAATTAAATTAACTTCATATTGCCTTGGAGCCCGGCAGCCCCTTGGCATGGTACCTAATAAGTGGAACTGGTCACTGATCTGGATTAGTAACAACAACAACAACAGTTACAGTAACAGCAACAGCGACAGCAACAACGACAGCAACAACAACAAGCTGTTGCCGTCAACACAATCACCACACACAGAGCACGGAGCAGGCAGCAAGTAAACCCAAGCAAAGCCAAGCAAAGTGAACCGCAGCACCGCCGTCGCTCTCTGGGCCTCTCGATAGGAAATGTTGTGGGGACACCGCTGTACCAAAGCGTGACAGGTATGAATTAACAATTTGAATTAATGTCAGTTACTCATGGCATAGCTGCTGCTCTCCTCTGCTCTGCCCGACTCCGATTGAGGGGCAGGCGGAGTGAGAGAGTCAGTGAGTGAGTGAGTGAGTGAGTGAGTGAGTGGCTTGCGAGTGGGCGCCCTGGTTGCTTAGTTGCACTTACTAATTTCTGACTATATCTCTCCCTCTCTCTCTCTCTCGTTCGCACTCCTTCTCTCTGTCTCTCTGGCATTGATCTTTGCGTCTCGCAGCTCGCTTGTGGGCACAAAATGAAAGGAAAAGTAAGTTACGACTTTGTCAAGTTACTTTACGGCCAGCTCCCCACCTCCCCCCTCCCTCTCCCGAGGGAAAGGTAATTGCATTTTGCAGCGCAGCAGTAAAAAGGGAAAGGTAGCTGAAGTTGTTTGTGGCACATTTTTCTTGTGATTTGCCTGGCCAAGTGTCAAAAATGTGTGGCACAGCGAGATCCATTCCCCGGTCTGTGCCCGGCTCCGAGTCCGGGCCCGGCTGAGCTGGCGCCAAATTAACCGGAAATGTCACAATGGGCGACGTGCGACGGCCCGCTGCCCGTTTCGAAATTATACAATTTTGTCACGTGACATGCATTAGAAACACACACACACACACACACAGAGACGGCACGCACACTCGCACAGTGGGAGAGGCAGCTGAGACGTGCCAGACGACAGTCAAAGTCCAAACAGAAAACTCAAAGGAAAGCAAAAGAAAACGCAAAACGACAAACAATTAAAGGGAATTAATAAAATAGAATAAACAGCGCGATAAATTCCCTATAATCAGCGGCATTAAGCAGATTATATAGACGTCTTTATAGAGTTCTGGATATTGTTAACTTATTGGGAAACTCTGAACTCAGTTTGACTTCCTCGCATCTGCAGTTAATCATTGCTCTCCCTCTTTCTCTACTTCTCTCCCTCTTTCTCCCTCTGCCTCTGCCGCACCCTCGGCCAGCGCAAATAGCCGCCTTTAATAAGCTCCTTGCCCATAATTACAGGGCACATAAAAAGGTAGCCGCCCTTATGTACGAGTGTGAACATGTCAAGCCGGCTAAATGTCAACTAAGCACGCGAAATTCCAGTGTAGAAGCAGAAACTTTCACTAACCAAAGTCGTAACTGAAAATACAGCTTAATGCCGCGTGTGGCATGTGTAGTGTGGTGTGGTGTGGTGTGTTCTGTGGCATGTGGTGTGCGTGTGTGCGTCCAAGTGACGCCAAAGTCAATGTCCCTGTGTGTGCCAGAGAAGAAGTCAAAAGAAGCCGCAAAAGCGCGAGAGAATATTGGCGAAATGCAAAACCCGCTTTGAAGTCTGAAGACCGAAACCGAAACTAACTGCACGTGTGTGTGTCAGTATATACATATATGTGTGTGTGTGTGTGTGAGAGCCACGGCCAAAAGCGATTTGCCATTTCATATGAAAAACTGTTCGCGTTTGAAGTGGCGTAGTTTGTCGCCTCTTAACGCACTTTCTAATCACCAGCAGGGTAACAGAAGCCCCGCTCTCCCTCCCCCCACTGGCAATCCATCCCTCACCTTCTGCTATCTTCAAGATGGCGGAAATGCTTAAATATCAAAGGCGAAAAGCCGCGCAGCAGACACACACGCTTAGCCAGGCACAGAGAATGAGAGAGGGAGACAGCAAGCTAGACTTGCATATCACATGTGTGTTGCATGGATGTGTGTGTGGGGGGGGTGCGCGTGTGTGTGTCGAATTTTTTCCCCGTTTTCGGGGGTTGCTTTTCCACGCATGGGGGCAGCACTTTCACTTTTCTTCGCACCAAAACTTTTTGTTTGCTTGTGTCGCATTGATTTTCTCTCCTCATTTTCTTTTTATTTCTTTTTTTCTGTTCTGATTGGAACTGCTGTCCATGGGGGTGTGGGGGGAAAGGGGCTGTCTCATTGCCCAAGGGTTAGCAGCAGCCCCTCTCTCTCTCTGTGACAGTGTATCAAAGAAAATTTGACAAAGGTTTGACTTCGACTTCAAAAAGCAGCCAAATAAAACGACAAATGCGATGACAATCGAGCAAAAGCCGCTAGCAATTGGATAGGCTACAAAGACGCTATAAAAGGCTAAACATTAGAAGAGATTAAAGAGAAATAAGGCTAAATAGAAGTGGAAATTAGACTAGATTGAAGAGAGAGCTAAGAAGACACAACTTGAAAGAGAAGGAATGGAAAAATAAGCTAAAAAACTCTAGGAATTAAAATAGAAGCAAATCGAATAAAGTAATAAATTTATAAGGCTAAATACAACTGGAAAGTAGAGTAGAATGAAAGGATTACTAACTAAGTAGATATGGAAAAGGTACTTGATAGAAGAAAAAGGAATTGAAAACAAAAGCTAAAGTCCTCTATAAATTAAAATACATTTAAGGAAACTAAACAGAAAACACTTGGAATAAATAGAAATTAGAATTCTTACAGTTTTAACAGCTCTACCGCAGCTATAAATATTGCAAGTATTTTTATAGCCAACACTGAGCCACCTCTTTCAGGTATCTCGGACTTTTGATAAATGATCGCTTCACATTTAATTGCACTTTAAGTCTAGACTAAACAAAAAACGAGCATAATAAATCTCTGCCACAAAGCTAAAAACTGAAATTAATTTTTTAATTATATGAAACGGCGCCTAAGCAAACCGCTACCGGAACCTCAAAACCCGCTAAACCGAATCTCAAGGTCAACGATGATGATCAGAGAGAACACACACACACAAATTCTGTTGTTGTCTATAGAATAATGTAGGAACCGTTAGTGTAATAACTCATCTCAAACTAAGTCATGCTTATTTCTATATCATTTTAAGCGTCGCATCAAAATCAAATTAGTTCCAAGCGTTGATTTTCTTACAGCCAGCCAAGTGTGTGTGAATGGGTGTGTGTGTGACTGGGTGTGCGGGGTGTATGGGTATGTATGGTTGTGTGTGTGGCGCTTCATGCTCGCTGATTTCCAGCTAATTTCGACTACACACCACAATGGACAGTAATTATAATACGATGTGGCGCATTTATCGTCGCGATCAGCGCACACATACACGCACACACACACACATCCACATCCGTTCGATGGCAGAGTGATGCGATGCGATTCGGTTGTGAGTGTGTGCAAAGAGCTAGGTAATTAGCTAGCTAATTTACATACACATCCTTAGAACGAGGGGCCTGCTGACTCATGCTACTACTACGAACTGTACCTAATCGACTGGCCAGCGCTGTGCTTGTGCGTTGAGCCACGGTAGAGCAAAGTGAGTAAAGGGGAGAGAGAGAGCGGAGAGAGAGACAGCAAGAGACAGAGTGAGGCAGAGTGAGAGCGAGAGACAGAGTGAGGGAGAGAGGGAGAGAGAGGGAAGCAAATGTTTCTCAAGAAAATTTACCGCAAATAGTTGTGAGCCAAAGTAGGCGCAGAAAAATGCGACGACGACGACGTTGCCTGAGTTGGCCTATCAGCCAAGTGGCATCATTGCCATCCCCATCATCATCATCATCACCATTATCATCATCATCATCAGCAAGTAGGCAACGAGCAGGCAGGAGGCAGCTGGGCACTGGCATGGGGCATGGCGTGGCGTGGTCACGTCAGGGCCATGAACTTGGCCATCGTTGCTGACCATCAGCAAATGCCGGACGTGGCCAGCAGCAGCAGCACCGCCTGAGCCTCTTCTGCCGCTGCCTCTGCCTCTGCTGCTGCTGCTGTTGCTGCCTCGGCCCGATTGTCAATGATAAAAAGTCGTGGCCAACAAGTGGCGCGTCCTCATTTGCATTGGCAGCGTAGAAATTCTTGTAATGCTCAAACGACCCAAAACCGCCCACACATGACATGATGCCCCCTCTTCTCTTCCCTACCTCAGCCTTTCCCTGCTCCCCACTCCTTGCCACTCCCTCCCCCTGCTGCTGCCTGCTATCCCTGTGGCCATGTGGCTGACTGCCTTTTGTTGTCATTTGCCGGGCTGTTTTTGTGCATTTGCTGCAAATGGTCAAATTATTTCCTTTTCCGTATTTCTTTGCTCGGCTTTTGCTTCGCTTTTCGTTCTATTTTTTTTCTACTTTTTTTCCACATTCGTTTTTTTTTTTTTTGTATTTTTGCAAAGCATTCACGCGCACGAAAGGATTTCTTGTAATTTGGCTGAGACTTGAAGAGCAGCTGGAAAGGGTTCTCAGTCAGACGACGACGATGAAAGGGATTTGCGGCTGCTGCTGCCTGCTGCCAGCTTCTCTGCTGCTGTCGACGTCGCTGCTGCTGCTGCTGCTTTTTGGCGACTTTGCATTTTTATTTGTAATGCTTTTTGCTGCCTCCGCTGCCTCCGTTGCTGCCGCTGCGGGTTTTGGCGGGTTAGCGCAGGCAGCTTTTGTTTTAAAAAACGGCAGCGAGCGAAGGAGGAGTGCACATAAAAACATGCATATGCATGTACAGACATGCTTGTGCCCGTATTCGTATTCGCATTCGTATTTGTGGTTGCATTTGTATTTGTGGCTGTATTTGTGTGTGCAGCACACGGCAGATTGAATCCATTCGTGGCACTCGCCGCGTTCAATGCGAATGGCTGCTGCGCCCTCTCCCTTCCCCCTTCCTCCTCACTCCCCTCTCTGGCTGCTGCATATGCATTATGCACACTCATTACCCGCACCGCCATCCGCCATTATCCTTGTGCGCTCGTTCACTTTCATTTCGCATACTCATTCGCCTCGTTGTGTGTGTAGATTGTGTGTGCCGCACTGTACTTTTATATCGTTCTCCACTGCTGTACTCTTGTTGTTGTTGTTGCTGTTGTTGTTATCGCAATTTTTGTGCCTTACCCTTGCCACTTGAGACATTGCTTTGTTCTGCTTCATTCCATGTGCCAGGCTGTCCTGCTCTATCCAGAATGAAGGGGTTATGTCTATAGAATGCCATACAGCAAAAGCTTTTAGGCGCTGCATTTGTTGTTGTTCCTCTTGTTGTTGTTGTTTCCACTGTTTTTTGTTTTACAGCTTCATTTTTTTCACTGCGAATGCATTCTGGCCGCCCCAACCAACTTCAAATGCAAAGCACGCTCCCCTTTTCCCTCCCTCTCTCTCTTTCTCTGCATCAGCATGAATATTGCAATGTTTATTCAAGAGCAGAAGAGGAGAAATGGAAAACACGTTAAGAGACACGCTGCCACAGCATAAGCCATGTTAGAGCAAATGTAATGAAAACTAAAGTGAAAAAAAAGAAAATCATCAAAAATTTCCTTTAAACTTTGCGCAGCAAATCTAATCAAAAGTTAAATCAATTAGAATTCATTGGAATTGAAATAGAAATATTTTCGTTAGTTGCAAATGCAAATTCAAATTCAAAATTGTATAAATAATTTATTGACTTGAGCCCAATTCGATTGTTGTGCAATTAAAATGTTTTTGTGATTGATTCTCTTTTTATTTTTTTCATGGGAAATATGCTTAGATAATCTAATCAATTCGATTGATTTCTAAAATGCTCAACTGACAGCAGTTAGTTTAGTCTTCAGTAGATTTACGAAGAACTCACAACATTTTAGATCAGATCAGACATCTTTAGTAATTACAAAAAACGGTTCCGAAACAAGTTTCCAGTTGCCACACAGATAACCCCCGAATCCCAATCCCCATCCGAGCAGACAGAGAGACGCAGACGAACCCTGGCGCTGAGGCAGGAGACAGAGACAGAGAAAGAGGCGAGAAGTGGTTTGTGTTCCCCCCTGTACTGTATCAAAGTAGTCCGCGTCAGCTATATGAGTGTTTGAATTTTCCATATTTCAATTCGAATATGAACTCTGACGACGAATACTCGGATGAAGATCACGGCGATTCGCATCGTTCCCTAACCGGCCCATCCGCGTTCATGACGTGTGTGGACAGCGATGAAGACACCTGCACGGAAATCGATCTGCCCGAGCGTCCCAGGCGCACTGCTGAGGTCGATGAGTTCGTGTACACGGTGCTGACATCGGATCAAATCGTTCAGCATCAGCGGAACATCATCGATGAGGTCAATAACGTGCTGCATCTATCGCCGCAGGTCACCCGCATCATACTCAATCATTACAAGTGGGACAAGGAGACGCTCTTCGAGCGTTACTTCGAGACGAGTCCACAGGAGTTTTTCCAGCGTGCCCATGTTGTGAATCCCTTTGCGACGCCCTCCAAGCACAGCCTCAAATCCTCCCCGAGCTTGGTCAGTGGCGGCGAAAAGGTTTGCGGCATCTGCTATTGTCCCTGCGATGAGCTGAAGGGTCTGGCCTGTGGCCATGCCTTCTGTGCCGCCTGCTGGAAACAGTATCTGGCCAACAAGACCTGCAGCGAGGGATTGGCCCACAGCATCACCTGCCCAGCCACCGATTGTGACATTCTTGTGGACGACGTCTCCTTCTGCAAGCTGGCCGACAATCCCGAGGTGATCGCACGCTACCAGCAACTGATCACCAACACCTTCGTCGAGTGCAACAGCCTGATGCGCTGGTGTCCCGCCCCAAGTTGCACGCACGCCATCAAGGCCAGCTACAGTGAGCCGCGAGCGGTGCGCTGTGCCTGCGGACATGAGTTCTGCTTCGGCTGTGGGGAGAACTGGCACGAGCCGGTGAGCTGTGCCTGGCTCAAGCGATGGCTGAAGAAGAACAACGAGGACTCGGAGACATCGAATTGGATAGCGCAGCACACGAAGGAGTGTCCCAAGTGCAATGTGACCATCGAGAAGGATGGCGGCTGCAATCACATGGTCTGCAAGAATCCCTCGTGTCGCTATGACTTCTGCTGGGTCTGCCTGGGGTCGTGGGAGCCACACGGCTCGTCGTGGTACAGTTGCAATCGCTTCGACGAGGAGGAGGGCAAACAGGCGCGGCAGGCACAGGAACGTTATCGGTCGTCGATGGCCCGATATTTGCACTACTACAATCGATATATGAATCACATGATGAGCATGCGCATGGAGCACAAGCTGTACGCCAATGTGCAGGCCAAGATGAATGACATGCAGGAGAATATGAGCTGGATTGAGGTGCAGTTCCTCAAGGAGGCCGTCGACGTGCTCTGCCAGTGCCGGGCCACGCTCATGTACAGCTACGTGTTCGCCTTCTATTTGCGCAACAACAATCAGAAGATCATTTTCGAGGACAATCAGCGCGACATGGAGATGGCCACCGAGAAGATCTCCGAGTGCCTGGAGCGCGAGATAACCGTGCAGAATCTGTACGAGGTGAAGCAGAAGGTGCTCGATCTATCGCATTATTGCCGCAAGCGTCGCACGGTCCTGTTGTGTCATGTGCGCGAGGGCTACGAGAAGGATTGGTGGGAATTCATCGAGTAACGAGAGAGCGAGACAGAAAGAGAGAGAAACACACACAAAGAACATGAAGAACAAGAAGAAGAAGAACGGACCAACCAAAAAAATGTATATACAATAAGACGAACCAAATCTGAAGAATGCCATAGCAGCCGCAGCGAACGAAACGCAATCGATAAGTCAATCGATCGATCGATTGTTTTCCATTGGAGGCTCTCGGTCGATCGATGGCTTGATCGAATTAAGATCCAGCATTTCTCTGAAGACTTTATATTTTATTGCTTTTCGGTTTAATGAGCTATTAAAGAGGCACACAAAGCTTTTGGCTTGCTCTCTGGTCAGGTAATCTCAAAATAACTGCTGCCAGAGCCAACAAAATTCTACAGTTATACTATATAATACAATAGGAATTAACTGCTGTTTTATTTCGCGCCCATAACTGAGTAATCTCTCTGCCAGTTGCCCACTTTCTATTGTCTTGGCAAGGGGGTACTCCGGCTATCGACTGGTATTTGTAATTATAACATAAATCAATCCAATTTCATGTTATACTTTCTGGCGCAGCACAGCGATTACTGTCGACAATGCCACAAGATATGGCATGGCCAAAGGAAAGGCATAAATAAGCCATAGACTCGGCCAGAGACTTGGCCAATAACGGAACGAAACGAAACGAATCGAAACGGAACATGGCGAACGGGCCAGGCATGCGCAGCGCTTTTCATATGAAAAATATTTCCTTATCGCGATGCGCTGCATCAGCCGCCTCGAGTTGCAGTTGCACTTGCACTGGGAGTTGCACTTGGAGTTGGAGTCGGTGTGCCAGTCGCCGCCAGGTGCACGAGATTTACGGCAAACGGCAGCCAAATCGTGCTCCCTGCCTTGGCCCCGTCGCGGCCTGGCCTGCCCCGGACAAGTGTGAATTTTCACACCCGTGATGAAGTTTCCAATTAAATTTTATTGCATTTCAAATTGAAGCCAGGCTGGGAAGGAGGCTGTCCGCCAGTTAGGCAGTCGCTCATTGATCTTCTGTCCGTGCCGGGCAAATATTTGCGCGCCATTGTTGCAGGCAGGTGTTGAAAGTGGGCGTTGCAACACCCAACTAGCCACCCCCCTCTCCTGCTTCCCTCAATTGGCTGCGAGTGATTTCTTATGGCAGTTCAATGCGAGGTCAGCGACGTGGCAGATGCAACACACTCCCTGCAACTGCAATACATATATATGGATCGAACGGTGGGAACGTCTAATTGATTGGAAATAGCTGGCAATCAAATGGCCGATTGATGTGGCTTTTTATGGCCAGCTGCCGAATTGTTAAGGTTGTAAATTCCCGCTAGAAACTCTGGCCGAAAATGCCACTGCTTAAAGCCAAGCCCTCGACGCAACAGTTGCCGCCACTCGTGGCTCATTCAACAAGTCAACAGCGTAATAAAATGAAAATCCTCTGCAAAGCCTTAACCTACCTCCCCTCCCCTCCCCACTCTCTGCCCTGCCCTCCACAGCCTGGTCAAGCTGTTCAAGTGAGTTTCTATTAATTTTATTTATTGGCCGCACTCTGCAGTCGCCTTCCCAGTCGCCTTCGCAGTCGCAGCCACTTCTGCGGTCACAGTTCGTGTCCTGCCAGCCCTGCTGGCTTGTCTGCTTGGGCAGCTTATTGAAATTTTTATCTACAGTTTGCTCTTCTGCTTATGCCAGCCAGCAGCAGCAGCTTGGCGGATTTTCTTGCCCAGCTTTAGCTATTTTTATTATAGAATTTTTTCGCTTCCTCCTTCTCCTCTTCCTCCTCCCCTTGTACTTGTTAAATTTGCTTTACGGCTTTGTCGCGTTGCCTCAATTACAGCACGCCGCATTGTCCTTGACGCCGCGCCGCCCAGACGAAGGTCTTGGCCTTGGCGGCCCAGACGGAAGTGTCTTAAGCCTGGACGGGACACATGCAGCAAGGTATCTGTGTCAACAGCAACAGCAAGTTGCATGCATTTAATAATTGATAAAGATAATGCGAAATACTTTAAGTTGCCTGGCAATTTGTAGGTACTTTCTAATTGCCTGCAGCCTGTTGTGGCTGCTGTTGTGGCTGCCACTTGTCGTGCCTATCTGCGGCACATTAGTTGAGCCATTGAGCAAATTTCGCCGCTGCCATAAACAATCTGCGGCAGACACGAGCTGCCGTGAGACGCGGCAGTTGTTGCTGCCACTGAATCTGGATCTGGCGCTGCCACTACTTAGATGTGCCTGCAGCACACTCCCCCTTCTTCCCCCTCCCTCTCTCTGTTGCTGTCTCTGTCGCACTATCACTTCATCAGCGACGTGAATTTATGAGGCACTTTGCGCAGTCGCCGAGCTTCGCTGGCCATAATTTGCCGCCGTCTATTGGCGAGTGCACAAATTGCGTTGATATGCTGACAGGCGGCGCACAGCGTGCCAGCGTGCCACCTAGCCCCTGCCCCCTCTCTCTCCCTGCCCTCTTAATCCCGTCTTCTAATGCGCAAACTCATTTGCCTATCGCTGGCTGAGCAAAGTGTATTTTGTTAGCTGGCTGCCGATCTGCTGCCTGCTCCTCCTCCCCCACCTTCTTCTTCACCTTCTTCCCCTGCTCCTTCTTCTTCTTCCTGCTCTTGTCCATCTTCTGCAAACTCCAACTAAATTGAAGCACGCGCGCAGGCGTTTTAAGCAGCACAAAACCCAATTGAATTTAATTGAAGGCGGTCGCCGTGCAGCAGCAGCAGCCGCAGCCAGCTGAGTAAGTGCCTCGTTCAGTGGCGATCAGTGGCAGCACAGCGCACAGTGGCAGCTCGCTGCAGGGGCTGCGGTTAGCAAGGGGGTGGTAGGGTGAAGACAGCAGGAGGGGGAACGTGGGGGGAGGGGCGCACACATTAACTAGCTGTCACATTTTTGTGATGTGCTCGCCAAGAAACTCAATTCGGAATTAACGCGCGGTAAACAAGCTGAATGGGGAATACACTAACTGAGGAGGGGAATGTACGAAGTGAAGAGGTAAAGCTACAATTAGGTAAAGATATAGAAGTAAGAGTGGTAACGATAAGTAAATACTCTGAACAGGGAATACCATAACTGAGTAGGGGAATGAACTAAGTAGAAGGCGTAAAGCTACAACAAGGAAAAGGTAAGCACACTTAATAGGGAATACCCTAGGTGGAGAAAAACTTAGTCAATGCTAAATTAACAATCTATTTGTATTAAAAAACTCTGTAGTCATCTCTCTCTATATTGAAATGAAGTTTAAATATACTATTAATGAATTCATCATATTTATTCATGCATTCATTATATAAATTCATCTACGAATCTTTCGGAAAGTTCATTATATAAGGTTGTCAAATATCTCCCTTCCGCTTTTTTGTCTTTTGAATTTGGCGGCTATGTACAAAGCGCTACAGAGCTCGTATCTGGCAACAAGGGAGATATTTGACAACCTTATATTAATACTATCTTTTTATATATTTTAAATACATATAAATTTGTAAGACTTTATATAAATAACCTACAATCTATCTACAATAAATATACATATACATATATATTTTTAATTTAATATAATTCAAATTAATGTTGAAGACTTTCTATCTATAACTACATCAATTTATATGGCATCTGTATATCTATAATATATGGTAGAATAATACACTGATGTATTCTATTTACAGCTCTATATATTTAACTATTTATCAATCTATCTATTTGCACATTATAGGTTGACCTTATTTTTTGATTTACATGCAAAAAAATCACTTTATAAATAAAATATTTTGTCCTTTAAATTCCTTTAAATCTGAACTTATCTCTTCATCCACTGCACTTCCTATGAATCAATGTACCAAGTGCAAAAATGTTCTAGCAAAGTTGCATTAAAGTAAATTGCAACCAACTCATTATAGTTGTTTCCTTAGCTACTTTCTACTACTACTACACCCAGTCGCATATACCCTAAAAAAGTGAGTGCATTCGCCAGCAGCTCATCAGACAAATTAAGCGCATTCCTCGGTTTTTCTACTGCCATAGAGAGAAGCCTTTGCTGCCGCCTGTGCCGCTTATCATTTGCATCATCAGCACGGCGACAATTTCTACTGCTGCTGTTGTTGTTGCTGTTGCTATTGCTGTTGTTGTTGCTGTGCTCGTTGTATTTGTGCAAAAGGTCGTGACAATTTAATTAAGCGTCATTTTATTTAATTATTTCATATATTGATTGCAAAGTGTAAAGCTTTTAATTGCAAAATGGCAAAAGGGCTGCGCGCCAAAAAAATAAAAATGCAACAAAAACAGAAATGTTGCAAGCAAACCGAATTCGAGTCGAGTTCGTCATATGAAAATTGCGGATAAAAATTATGAAAATTGGGAAAGGCGAAGAATTTGAATTAATATTGCAGGCCATGCCGGGGCATTTAATGTATTTATACTGTATTTCATTATGCTTATTTCGTTTGCAATGATTGAATTGAATGCCAATGACGGACGGACGGACAGAAAAACATACACAGCAGTGATTCCCTCCCCCTTCTCTCCCCCTTGCTGCCTGCCACATGTGAGCCCATTGATAGCTGCCAACGAATCAATTATGCGGCATATTTTTGCTGCTATAAATATTTACGTTGAAATTAATTATTTTATATTAAAATGACCGCAATACATTTTATGGTCGACTGGCAACGGCACCGGGATATGCCGCAAACACAAATACAAACAGAGACGGAGACACACAGGATATTGCACACACAATGCTGTTTGAAGTGTGCGTGTGTGTGTGTGTCTCTGTGTGTGCAACGTGGCGTATTCCTGTTGATTTTTGCGGCCGCATTCACAGTGCAACCGCGCGCTGATTGACACCGTAAATGATATGCACATTATGTGTGCAAGTGTGTGTGCATGTGTGCCTGTGTGTGTGTGTACAGGAAACGGAAATGGCAAGCAGAGCTGCACGCACGTTGAAGCTGCGTCCTTTGTGCTCCTGTCTGCTGTGTTTGCCTGCAAGTGCTTCTTGTCGCTGCATGTTTAATGACCAATCTAATGTGTTTTGCTTGTTGAAATGTTTTGTTTCAACTGCAGCAGCAAGTTATGCAATTGATTGAGGCACAAACACAAACACACATGTATACATTTATATATATATATTCTTATATATAACACACACAATGCAGCAACGCTAGAGAGATGCCATCATGCCAGTTGTGCTCGGCTTCATCATCATCATCAACAACACTCTCTGCAGCAACATCATCGTCATCGTTGTCGTCGTCGTCATCATCGTCGTCGTCCCATTCAGAATGTAGTTACACTCAAGCAGCCCCTGGCCTGAAGAAATGCTCTTTAAGGATCCACTTGTGTGCCTGGGCTCTCAAGTGTCCTTTGCATGTTAGCGAAACCACTCGAAAATATGACGCGTTTGCTGAAGTATGCAAAAATTGCACATGGAACAAATATGAGCCAAGTTGGGGGAGGGGCTCAGGCAGCAGAGGCAGCAGCAGCAACGACAGCAGCTGGGCGCACACAACAATGGGCGACACGGGCAACAACACAACACAATGGCAGGGGAAGGGGCCACAAAATGTTGTGTGCGCGTTGTCGCTTTAAGTTTTCGACGAGGCGAAATTCGTCAACTGTGTTTGGCAAATGCACATTAAACAACAATAACAGCAGCAACTACTTGCAGCAACAACAATGCCAACAACAACAATGGCAACAACAACTACAATCGGGTGGTCATAAATCGTATCTGTATCTACGATGTCGGCATATCAAATGATCGTTCATTATGGGAGAAAACGGTGGCACCTTTGAACTGCAACGTCTTCAAGGGGCAGACAGGCAGAGTGCGACGGGAGGGAGGGCGGCAGTACGTGTCGTCCAAGGGGCTGTGCTGCAGGCGCCGCAGCCAACGCCGACGCTCAATCAATCAGCGGCGGCAGCGGCAGCGACTGCAGCAGCGGCAGCGATTTTGTCGATGGCGTTGGCGGCAAACATGAAATATCACACAGCCAAACCCTTTTCCATGAACATAAAGTTTAGGCTAACGATTTCGATTTCCTGCACAAACGTGAGCGTAACCAAATTTGCTCTAGGGCTTGGCCAGAGAGGCCAAGACAGTGGGACAGACAGTGGGACAGATAGGCAGACCAGTTGGACAGATAGCGGGACAGCGTGGAGTGAAGGAGGCAAGAAATCAATTCAATTGCCAAATTATGCCAATGCAAAAGGCTGCCCAATATTTCGCTGTCCCAATATTTGTGGCCACAATTGTTTCTCTCTTGGCTCGACTTGGCTTGGAGCTGCACATTTGTGGATTCGGATTGGACTAATCGATCATCTGGGCCATGTTTTTGGGGGCATTTGTTGCATTCGGCATCGCCATCGAGTTTGACTGCGACTCTGACTCTGGCTTGGCTTTTGTCATTTCAGTTCGCTTTGCTCTCGTCATTTTTAACTGTCTCTTGCGGCCTGAACTAAGTACCCCAGCCAGGGCACACTGCGGCGTGCTGCATTTGCCGTAATTATGCCCGAAAAAGTGACGCGAGGCTGGCAGCAGCAGCAGCAAACGGCAAACAGCAAACGGCGAAAACGCGACGCGATGATTAATTGTCGAATCGTGCACTCCGTCGGGCTATTTGTTATCTCAAGGCGTTGAAATTATAAATTGTTTCGACTGCAACCCCAAAAACTAGAAAGAGATAGATAGAGAAAGAGAGAGAGAGGGAGGGAGAGAGGGAGCGAAAGAGTTGCGACTGTACCCAGTGTCGATCGCTTTTGTGGCTTTGCTCAGGTGTGAAAGGGTTCAGCGAGGGGTTCAAGCACGAATATCGCCAAAAAAGCAACAAAGCAACGCCAAATACATTGCCCAGTCAGGCGATTTAGCATAACTACTCTTAACTCTTCGGGTGTTGAGTTAGTGACAGTCAATTAAGATTGAATACGTATAGATAATAAATGAGTGGGGCTCATAAACGATTTGCAGACAGCGAGAATAGTAGGAAATGTAGTTATGAAATATGAAACTCTTTGTGAAATAGAGGAGAACTGTCCGTGAATAGTTGAGTTACTTATTTGTTCGATAAAATGTAGAACTGTCTACAGATATAAATATAATATATATATGCATACATAGAACTGATATACAAATAGAACTGTCTAACTTTCTATAAAGTCATTAATCTTTCTTGGATTTTTTTTAATAATTTCTATATAATAAGGAACTGTAAATAAAACATGTATATGACTTTCTGAAAGAAGGTTACATTTCTATATTAATATAAGGTTGTCAAATATCTCCCTTTTTTGTCTTTTGAATTTCGCGGCTATGTACAAAGCGCTACAGAGCTCGTATCTGGCAAGGGAGATTTTGAAAACCTTATATCATTCATATCATTTCATCATATATAGAAACATAGTATATAGCATAGTATGACTATCAAAGAAAGAAATATGTATAAAAAATAAATCTATCTTTCTATGGTAATTAACAATGAATATAACAGAGAATCATCAAGCTGTTAATCTTCAATTTCTTAAGACTGTCCTCAGGCTTCTTTAAATGTTCTACATTCTGCTTTATTAGTATTTTACCTTTCTATCTAGGATAAGAAAAACTTTTTATAAAATATAAATAATAATAATAATAATAAAAATAAATAAAATATAATACATGTATATATAATATATCTATTGTAATCTCTACTGTCTGCTTATATTCAACAAACATACAACCATCTATGCGCTACAGAACCATCAATTAAAGATTCCTTCTATCTGCAGAACTATAGAAAACATTGGTTTAATCCGCAGTCTAAAACAATAATACTAATCCAATTAAACAACCTACAAAACCCAAAAGAATCACCGCTTAGATTACCCACAGTCATTTCAGTTTATCTCAAAAGTTGTTCATAATTTTCGTACGTAATTCACATATCACGAATTGCAACACATCGTGAACTCGTGTCTTGCATAATAAATGCCATAACTTTTTGATAAATCTAAACTGCGAGCAGAACTTTAAAGCTGTCAGCCACGTTGACATTTCAAGATGTTTTACCTCTCCCCTCCACACACCTACACCACTGCCAACCCCTGCTGCCTTGTGCCATGGCGCAACTCCAGCTCTTTGTGCACGAAACGCGCTGAAGTGCGTAAATGTTGAGTACACAGGAGCAGGAGCAGGAGCTGGAGCTGGAGCTGGAGCAGGCACATGCCCCATCGAGAGTGTGTCCTCCACAGCACACACCTACAGCTACTCCAAATCCAACTGCCTCCTAAGTCAACCTCTGTAGCAGCTGTCAAATCAGCACGTGACATTGTGTGACATCATTGAGCTGGAAGATGACGCGCCAAAGCGCCAAAAACCCGATGAGGACGACGACGACGACGACTTTCGCTTTATGCCGAAGACAAAGGCAGAACGCCTCCAGCTGCCAGATCCAACTGCCAGCCTGACTCCTGCTTAATCCCAATTCAGCTGCGGCTTCTGTTTCGTCCGGGTGTCAGCCGGGTATTTTTGGGAGCTGCTGCTGCTGTTGAGGCTGCTGCAAGTGCTCACTTGAGACACGGAGACGACTCGCACAGGTAACTAAGCCACCCAGCCCCGAACCATGTTGAAAGTTGCATTCAGCACGTAATGCATAGATCAACACGAGTGTGTGTGAGTGTGTGTGTGTGCTCTCGGGAGTCCCGCTGCAATCACGTTAATTAAAAAGGTGCAAATTGTAAAACGCGCCGAGCGGCGCGTCGGGAATGCCGCGAACCACGACGCGCAGCCAAGTGCTGCCAAAAGCTGACAGCTGTTAATGAACGAGCTGAAATGTGGCACGGTTAGCCAGCAGGGGGGGAGGTGTTGCAGCTAGAGAGTGTGTGCTGCAGGTACAAGCTGACTGCAAGTCACGTGCTGCACGTCAGTCGCTTGCTTGGTAATTAAACGTATCATAATTTCTTGTGGCGTTCAACCGAAAAAGAAAACCACCCAATGCGCCTACAGACTGTCCCCCTACCCCCTTCTTTACCCCTTCTTTAGACTCCCCCCAGCTGCACTTCAACTCCCACTTGCCACGTTTGCATTTTTGCATGCATTTTTATTATGAACGCCCGAAAACGAGATGCGACGCGCAGCAGACAAAAAGGATTTCGCAGACCAAAAGGATGCGACGACGTTGCTCTCGGGCATGGTCTGCAATTGCGACCATCTCCATACCTCCCTCCCCACTCTTCAAAGCTTGCCTCAGGCCTCAAGGGAGAAGCAGGCTGTGGAGTGTATTAAATGAAGTCGCCGCGTCTCGCTGCCTGGCGGCATTGCAAACACAAATAAAAAGCATTTTCTTTTTTTCTCTGCAATAAGAAAATATGAAAATTCATTTTGTCGTCGTCGCGGGGACCGTGCAACAATGGCGTCAGCGACAACATATGGACTTACAACACAGACTAACTGCAGCATGTGGAAGCCACGGCGTCGCATTAATGAAATAGAAGCAGATGAAAAACTATTTCAAAGTGCATTAAAATGTTGTAAAATGAAATTATGATATTTAATTTACTCAAGTGCCAGCCTCGAAGGCACATGGCAATGTTTACGACATTGAGGAACACTAATGTGAAATTCTTGCCACATCAAATGCCAAAACAAAAGGCAGCCATAAATTTGTTGGAGGAATATGTCAGTCTGGATGCCATATCGGCATCTAAAATACTCCACAAATCTTGGCAAATGCAATTTGTATACGTCAATTGCATTGGATTAGTCTATTAGCCTTAACAGCTCTATCGATTGATAGATGCCCGCATATATTACCGCTAAGCTGACTAGTCGGCACAATCCACTCGCATCGTAATTGCATTTGCCGCAGTTAAGTGATCTCTCTCTCTCTCTCTCTCGATCGTTGAGCCGTTGGCCAAACTGTTCAATTAGTGACCGATATCGGGCGGGGTAATAACTCAGCGTTTTTGACAACTTTCGAAAATAACGACTCAAATTACCGCATCGAAAAAGCAAATACGCTGACTTATAATTACCATTTCATAAATTCGCGAAATCGTGATAAGAACTGTTTTTCCATTAAGAATCAATTAAAATGCAAAACTCTATCAAACTGCAGGTTGTTGTTGCCCCGTTGTTGTTGTTATTGTTGCTAAGTTGTTGTTATTGTTATGGCCCCGCTGAGATGAAGTTATCGCGATTGAACCACTTTTCACACAAGATAAAGTCGCTAAAGTGTTGGCAATAAGAGAAAAACGTATTTTTATTTCACTCCGAATATAACATAATTTACATGAAAATGCCAATAAATTGTCAGGAGATTATGCCTTGTGCACCACCAGCCACCACTTGGGTGCTCCAATAACCGCAAAAGCTAAGAAAACGAGTGCAAGTGAGCTACAGTTATGTGTGCTTGACTGTTATATACCCGCTAGCCATATTTTCGATTCAGATCACAGTGATTTGGTTTGTGATATATGTTGTGCACACTCTTAGACATACTTCAACAAATTTTGTAGCTTTAGCTCTTATATTCTTTGAGATATAGCTGCTCATACAGACAAAAAGGATATATTTCCTTTAAATTTGAAGCTGCTCAAGAATATTTATATTTAACTTGCCTTTTGTGATCACCGAAGCCTTCTTTTGCTTTATATACCTTGATTAACGGGTATAAATATTGGAAATATGTTAGTAGGGAAGCTTATTTATTCATTATAGTGAGGAAGCTGACATTCCCTTACGGGGTATATTGCATGCATAACTAACTAATTGGTTTATGATAAATATTCTGCACACTCTAAGAAACATTGTCACCGAATTTTATAGCCTTAGCTCTTATATTCTTTGAGATATAGCTGCTCATACAGACAAAAAGGCTATATTTACTTAAAATTGCAAGCTTCTCAAGAATATTTATAGTACATGCCTCGTGTGATCATAGAAGCCTTCTTTTTCTTTACGCCCCTTGAGTAACGGGTATAAATATTGAATATAAGTAAGAATATTTGTTTATTTATTATAGAGACGAATCTGACATACCCTTCTGGGTAAATTGTAAATAAACCTAACTGATATTTAATGAAAATGTAAGATTTTCTTGCATTATGACTAGGCTTACTCAGTTCTAGTTCTATTACTTTTAAAGTGATACTTATTCCCTCATAAAACCATGCTACCCTGTCGAGAAGTGTAAACTGCAATACGACATATAATAATAAATAAATATATATGTCTGCGCGAATACATAATATAAATATAGATGTGGAGCGATTTAATCGCTTGCTGTGTGCCTGTTAATGAATTGAATTGAATATTTGCGCTATCGCCAGACAAACGGACCCGAACCGACCCAAGCAGACCCCAGAGCCAGAGCATGAGCTGCTGCTGCTGGCAGTGGCACTGCTGGTGCCGGTTTCTGTTCCAGTTGCAGTTGCAGTTCCAGTTCCCAACTGGGCAACCAGTGGGTAGCCGCTGTTGCTCTGTAGGCTTTGCGCTTTTTTGATCTCTTCAAGATTGTCACATTTGGCGTGGTCGGTCCAGCGCGCAACGAGCAAGCGACCCAAGCAAGCGCCACATTGAGCTGCAAATAGCAACAATTTTCATAAAAATTATTATGCACTTGCCTGGCGCAAAAATTTGCATAGACGTACGACTCTATTTTCGCTCTGTCTGTCGCGCCCGGCCTGCGTGTCTGCGTATGTTTACTGGTGTGTGTGTGTAATTGTTTAATCGCGGCTTGGTCATCTATGTGGGTTAGATATGCCTAACGACCCACTGTACGGCCAGAGAGGAACAAACGAGCGAGCGTGCGTTGCGGAATTTGTAATTGAAATTGCATTTTTATTTTACAATTTCATTTTCAAATCAAGCGCGCACAGTGTGGCGCCATCTGACGTCAGCGAAGGCAAGCTGCGTGAAAGGATGCGAGGGTTGTTGACTTCGCTAGAAAGCAAGGATATGCAGGGGTGATTTGATTTGTATAACAGATGTATGACAGTTAATAACAGGGAGGGAAAGCTTTTGGGAAATGTGAATTTAACTTATTTATTTAAATGCATTAAGTATTCAGTTATATGTATATAAAAAAAATAGTTTCTATTTCTTCTATTGCCCTCTTTGATTTTCGATTTATTTTATTCAGAAATCTTAGTTCTGCCGCCGAGATATGCCCGGCATGCGATAAAGTGAAATTCTGTTTGATTTATTGGCCGCTATTAAGGCATTCTTAAAAGCTTAAACAATTTTAATGTAATATCTTAAGCCCATAGTCAAATCTCTAACAACAACAACAACAGCGACCACATGCTGTTTCCTAATGCACTTCCCCGACTTCGTTGACTATAAAAACAACAAACGAGCAGAGGAAGATGAGGAAGAGGAAGACGAAAAGAGGCTAGCAACGCCCGCATTCCGATGAAAACGCCAGCAGCAGCAGCTGCAGCACGAAGAGCAACATCAGCAGCACTAGCAACAACAACAACAGCAACGAGGCAGGCATGCAGGCACACACAAGTCAAAGAAATTTGCTGTTAATTCACGTATTAACCTCTTGACATTTGGTAGCAGCGTCGCCAAGCGAAAGAAAAACAAGTCGACAAAATTCCAACATGCTGCCAGGGGCGGGGCGGGACGGGGCAAGGGTGCACGAAGGGAGGGGCAGCTAATGCAGCACATCTGCCGCTGCATAGAAACTGTGTCAATGTGCCAGCTACAAATGTTGGGGCGTAGCGCGTGTGTGTGTGTGTCAGTGTGACTGTGTGTGAGTGTGAGAGTGCAGATGCCGCATGTGGCATGTGGGAGGGCAGTCGGCGTTGCAGTCAAAGCTCTGGCTGCAGCTGAAGCGCGCTGGCTTTTGGAGTTTTTGGAGCCACGCCAAATGGAAAAATGAAAAAAAAAAAGACGCACACCACATGCCAAGCCGCCGTCGCCGCCTGTGTCCGTCGCTGGCTGCCACTCGCGCTCGGTATATGTGTCTATGAGTACGTGCGCCTCAATGACTTTCAATTAAATCAATATTCATCGTTTTCGGCTGCCTCGGGGTCTAAATGGCAACGGGCGGCCCCGGCACGGCCCGGCCAGGCTAACACATAGACAGCGAGCTGGCGCGGCTGATGCTTGGCGGATCGCGGATGGCGGATGAGGCTGAAGCTGAGACTGAGGCAGCAGCGGCAGCTGTGCAGCAACGACTCCGCTCCTTGATTAGACGCGACGCCGTAACGACAACAACAGCAACAACAACTGCAGCAACGACAGCAGCATGGGAAAATGTGCAATTTTGGCCAAAAATAAATAGTCAAGGCTCGAAGAGACCCGAGAGCAGCCTGACCGAGCCAGGGCACATTCGTTGCGCAAATTTTGTGGTCTGCCTGCCTGCCTTCCAGTCAGCCAGCCTGCCTTTGCCTGTGCAGTGCAGCCAGTCTGCAATCAAAGATACACCAAAAAATAAACATTTGAACTACTTGCCCGAGCCTTTCACAAAGCGGCAGCAGCAACACCAGCAACTGCAACAGCAAATCACAAAAACAACAAAACAATCTGAGGCACAGAAGGTGGCACTCGGTTGAGCGCGCGCGAGCAAATAATTAATGTTTGCCAATAATCGAAGACACCTTCAGAGCCAGCAAGGCAGCCAGGCAGCCAACACAATTGGCAGTTACCTGTTGCCAATTGCCTGTTGGCAATCTAGTGGCTGCTCGCCAGGTCGCCATGCTCGACAAGTGCGCCCGCCGGTCATGCAAATGAGACCTTTATGGACTCTGTAGAACTAGCAGAGCCAATACAACTGTATACCATGAATCAATATATTGTGGGGATAATGCTTTTATGTTTTTTAATTATCTTATTACGCTTTTTGTTTTTAAATTATTTTATTATGCTCTTTAGATTCATATAATGTGTTCTTAAACGATAGTGACGCTGTCCCGCTCCTCTTGTGTTATACAACACTATTTTATCGATAGGGACATACGATAAGTAAACAAACTTACGATAGCTTATCGGCTAAGGTCACACTTGACAATAATAGACCATGCATTTGTTTTTAATTAATTTTTACTTTTGTAAATTAAATTAATTGTTTTAATTCAAACAGTCGACTGACCATAGTACACTTTAAATGAATAAATGTTGTGATCTATAAGGTATTGATTAGAGTCTCTATTATTCAGCAGAAGATGTATCATATATATCCCCTAATTTCTGCCCCTCCAGCACTCCCAAAGAAAGCACAGGGTTGCCAACAGCATGCCACCTAGCCAGACGCCAATTGCCACAAAGTAATACTCCAGATCATTGGAATCAACCTCCTGATACCTTGAGCGATACGCAAACTGCAGTCTACCACTCTGTATGCCATGACTGAATCCTTCACTCTTCATCTTCAGCAGAATTCCCGCTTCAAACATGCGTCGCACATACCAATTGAAGATCTTCAGATAGGGTCGTCCATAAGCTGCGGGCATGAAGAAGGGTTGCTGGAAGATGATCTTCGGCAACTTATGTAACATTGGAACGCGTAGAAACTTTTGCTGGTACAATGTGAACTCAATGCTGTCCTCGAAGGCAATGTGCAGAAAGCTCGTGTTCAGATCACGGCGATACGCATAGACTAGCTGCTCCGGTGTGAGTTCCAAACGCTTTTCCAGCTGAGGATGTAGATCAGGCAATTTCCGTAATAAACTTAACTCAACTTCCGCTTGTGGTAGCTTGTAGTCCGTGCCTTCTAAGTCGTCAAAGGTGTTGAGCTGCTTGTCGTACAGACCAGCTGCCAAATTACTAGAAAGCTGAGCCAAGTAGAGATTGGTAAGCATCAGCCCGGCTACAGTCATAATCAGAAAGAGCAGCAGGCGACGCGGGTTGGGCGGAGAGACGTGATCCTGGCCAGGTGGCATGAAGAGCCAGAGTCGTAGAATATGTAAGAAAGCTCCACTGAAGTTGAGTCTTCCCTGTGCGAGAAGAAACAGCGCTCCACTGCAGTACAGCAGAGTGCCAAGGCAGGCCAACCAGGTGGACCAGGAGAACGGTTTCAGCAAGTACATGTACTTGGGCAGCAGTCTGGGCGATGGTGCCATGAGGTAACTATTCTCATGCCACAGCACAATGCTGCCCGAAAAGTTGGATGTCTGAGGCAAAAGGTAAGGCAAGAAGTCAACAATGCGAGTGTTTAGTGCCTCATTTGCCTCCCGTAAACTGTCCACGGTGCGGGTCCTTATGGTACCTTTGTAGTGTGCAATAAAGTCCAGCACCATGCGTAGCATATAGCCAGCATAAATCGTCCGATTCCGTTGATCTCTGAAGAGGAAGGCACGCGGTGCTCCGCTTGGCAGAATGCCACACGTAATCTCGAAGCCATGAAAGTCCCAGAGCAATCCTCGTGTGCGATCAAAGTACTCCAGTGTGTTTTCCATAACCAAAAGCCGAAGTTTCGGATAGGGCATATAACTGTAGAGCTCTCCAGTCTGTGGCACCAGTACCAGAATGTGAACCATGCCTTGTTGCCAGCAGTGCGAGAAGAGCCTAAGCAATTTACCCGTTGTCGCCTCGGGGTAAATGATGAGCACCTGCAGCTGCTGGGCACGCCACAACCAGTTGGTTAGGTAGCTGAAGACGCTACTTGCATAGGAGTCCTCCATAAAGACGATGGTCAGTGTGCGCTCACTGAAGTTGCCCATCAGTACATGCTGCTGCCTTGCATCGCTTACCTGTAGAGCTGGCAGCATTCTACCGATAACTGGCATCAAGGAGCTTTGTCCAAATTCCAAATAAACATTCAATTCCATGTTGTACAACACATTGAGCTCATTAATGCATGAGGTTATAGGGGAACCCCTTGCAAGTGTTAGATTGTGCAGCGTGTTCAGGCAGAGTAGATCCATTTGAAACGTATGAGGCGAACCACATTGAACAGGCTGCTTTTATAGAGCCAACATTTTAGCAGAAGGAACTATCATTAACTCATCAAATGAAAGTACTTTCATGGCTCGACAGGTGCGTATTATGAGCACAAAGCGAGGGTGTCTATGAAAGAAGAAGCAAAATCAACTTAATTCCCCTTAAGACATTTATTTTCTATAAACTACATTTCATATAAAGGATTCATTAAGAAAGGTACTCCTTCTCAGCCTGAGCTAATGCTCTCTCTAACCATTTCCAGCAGAAAACTTAGTGTGGCAATGGCTAAGCCAACACCCCAAAATGCAAAGGCATAGAAATAGAACTCCAAGTCGTAGGGCTTCTGCTCTACTCCCTCACTTTTAAAGAGTATGTAGAGTCCACTCTCAATTGTATCCATCCACGCGTCGCTCTTCATCTTTTGCAAGACACCGCTTTCGAAAATCCTTCTCAAATAAGTGTTCAACATTTTGAGGTACGGTAAGCCATGAGCCACTGGAAAGGCCATGATGCCGTCCATGAAACTCTTAGGTATCTTTTTGAATCTCGGTACTTTCAGCAAGTGCTGTTGATAGAGAATGCCATCCAAGCGATCTTCATAGCAGATGTACATGAAACTGGTGTTTAAATCATTGCGAGCCTTATCCAGAGTGTACCCATGAACGATAACCATGCGATCTAAGATTTCAACAGGAATAATATCTAAATTTCTAAAATAATTAGCAAGGAAGTCATCGGCGAGTAGGCGATAGGGAGAGTTAATCAAATCCTCCACAGTGTTCAGTTGTGGCTCAAATAAACCCGAGGTTAGCATACTAGACAACAACGTCAAGTACAGATTGGTCAGTATAAAGCCCCAGAGGAGCATGAGGCAATGTATGGCGAACTGTTGCCATTTGAGGATTCTCAGAACTGGCTGTGACAGGAACAACACGTAGCACCAGCTGCAGAGGAACTCCATGCTGAGTTCACTTCCTTCCTGTTTATAGGTGATGTACAGGGCTATCGTACAGTAGAGCACTGTGCCCATCACTGCCAGCCAGAGAGTAGACTGGAAGGGACGCGAGAAGTACAAATAGCTAGCGATGGGTCGCGAGTAGGGAACTGCAAAAAATTCTCTCAAGAGATACAAAGGCGCTGTGCTCGACAAATTCCATTCGATTTCTTTGGGATAAGTTGCAAAATCTATTATTTTTTTCTGCACCATTTCAACTCCAACCGCAAAGGATTTGGGCTCCGGAAATGCCTTCAGTGTACCGTTGTGGTGTTTTATAAACTCATTCATGGCATTATACATATATCCTGCAGTGACTTGCTCTCCTCTTCGATTCACATAGTGCAGAATGCGCGGCTCTCCTTTGAATAAGACTGTGCGAAGCTGGAAGTGCTGAAAGTTTCCCAATTGCAATCGACTAATGAAGTAATCCTCAATCCGAGACAAACGTTGTATCTGAATTACTGGATAAGGATTGTAGGTTAGAAGTGACGTTGTCTGGTTTTGTTGGTGTACAAGCAACACATTGATAAAGCCCTCGCGAAAACTGTAGCTGAAGAGATCTTCCAGCCAGGCATCAGGCATATCATTTGTTATAAAAACTATTTGAGTTTCATGTAATTTCCACAGTAGATATGGCAAAAAGTCGGCCACTGCAGCATCAAGTGGAGGTTTGTTTATATACACTATGATCATGGCATTTTCTGAGTACTTTCCCAGCATGTGAAAATTATTAAAAGTATTCGTAAATAGGTTCAGCTGAAGTATACTTGCATTGAGTCGTTTAAAATCCACAAAACTCTCCTCACGTTCATTCCAGTTAATGAATATATTCAGATTTATTTTGTAAGCCTCGTTTAGCTGTTGTATAATTCTTGTCAATTCAAATACTGTTGATCTTTGAGCGAGGACTCTTGGAATTCCATTTAATTGAGTAAGGAATATTAACAAAAATACGTTAGGCATTTTGAGAGCCATAAGGAGTTAGGCGTTTGAACTTAATCTTATCCAATTTTTTTTTTTTGGTCTTACTTGTCTATCCTCCATACGTTTTCAAAGAACACTGTGTCTTTTCGGCAGGCGACAAGTCAGTTTTATTGTTTCCAGCTGATCTTTATCTATTTAAATATTAGTTGTACATAATGAAGTATACTTATGTAAGTCAGTGTTTTACTTCCAGCTATAGTTTTTCATAATTGCTAGCTAAACTGCGGCTTATCTGTCATCTTCCAAATGACTTGCGACCACCTCCAGGAAAACTGGGCACTTTTTTGGGTACTTTATATATGTATGTTATGAGGTACTGGTATCCATATTTAATCGTAACTCTCTTACGTTAATATTTCTATATTATTCTAGAGCCGAATCAACAAAAATCAAGCCACGTTGAGCGCCAAAGGATTACTGCTACAGCACGTGGAAAGCCAGTTGAGTTTTAATCCTTTTTCTAGATTTTAATCTCATTTAACGGTTAGTTCACATGTGATATTGTATGATAATATGATATTTACAAGCTTATGCCGTGCTACTCAACAGTTGAGTGAACCTGGCTTATCGTTCATCTATAAAACAAACATAGAACAAGAGCGCTAAACGGTTTCCGGATCACAAGTGGAACAGTTGTGGCTATTTTTAAACCACATTTAACCACTATTTTAATTGGAATTATAAGTAGTTATTAATTTTATAGTTAATTTTCATAGTTAACATTATGGATTTCATAGTTATTTTTATAGATTTCATAGTTCATTTTCTAGTTTTCCTCGACTTTCATTGCGTCAAATTTGACAGTTCCTCATTTGATTAACCACTTTCTGCTCAGCTGCTTAGACTCGTTAGCCCACAGCAGCAACAACAAGAACTATGCCGAGAGCAACAGCAACAACAGCAACCGAGTGGCAACAATTTAAAATTGAAATCGCTCATAAATTCTGTCACTAATTGTAAAGAATGGCAGACCTTGAATCGAAATCAACGGCTCAGTGAGCCAATGCATTGGCTACTGCCAAGCAAATGTCTTGCAAAATTATGAAGCTACACAAATCTAAAAAACTCAGCAGCAGCAACAGGCAGCAACAACAACAAGCAGCAGCTAAATGCGATATCCATTGTATTTGAGAACTGCGATAAATAAATATAAATTTCAAAGGCAAACATAAAGAGCTATTGACTGTTGACTTTTATGAACAATTAGGCGGCAGCCACTTAAAGAGGCGAATATATGGAGAAACAGATATACCTATGCAGATACAGATGCCGATACGATGCATAGATGCAGATACAGATACATAGATACAACTGCCAGTTGCACAAAGATAGATACGTTCTTATATGGGATGCAAGTGCAGCAGCAGCGGCGGCAGCAGCAGCACACATGGTTAATGGGCCGCCCGCTCTATGGGGTTCTCTATGGGCCTGGCCAACAATAAACTGCAATTGATTAGATCGACAACAGCAACGGGCACGCAATGGCAGCAGCAACAGCAACTGCAGCAGCAACAGCAAACGGGTGTGGGGGGAGGCGTGTCGAGGGCGTTGCAAACTTGTGTGTGCCTTTGGACTTTAATTAATGCATTCGAAGCATTTATGCAAATGGCGGGAAATAATTTATCACCCATTCAAGACGAAACAGCAGCAGCAACAGTTGCAGCCGCAGCAACAATTGCAATGGCTACAACAACAACTGCAACAACAGCGACAATAATCAAACCTTCCATCCAAGCATTGCAATATGCAAAAGATCTGTTCATTAGCGTAACGCCCACGCAGTTAGCATTAAGTGGGCGTGGCCACACGTTCTCTCGCAAAGTGTTTTTGCTTTTGTTTTTTGCATTGTGCCTCCATTTTATTTCGTGCTGTTGCAGGCGGCTTCGTTTGATTTACTTGGGCTGAGTTGATTTTATTGTTGTTGCATCTCATATAATTAGAACTTAATTTATAATTTTTCTGCTGCCAATAATGCACTCAAATGTTGCTGTTGTTGTTGTTGCTGTTGCTGTTGAGAAATCGGCGCAAGGTTAACAGATTAGAGATTCAAATGCAGCTGTGGGCTGCACTCGGGGGTTGGGTCAACTTGAGCTGTTGCTGGTGTGGGAAGAGCAATTGCTGAGATATTTCTGAGAACTGCGGAATGTAATGCAGCCATATTTGAATGTAGGAGGAGAAGGAAGAAGGGGAAAGGTTTATAGCTAACACTCAATTATACCAAATATAGTTCTTTATTGTATAAAGTAAATCTTTATTAAAGTCTTAGAGCAGTAAACATTCAATTCACAATTCATTTCTCTTTCACTTCTTTGCTGCTTCCTCTTGACTACCGTCTCCCCCTGCCCCCTGCCAGGTTCTTGTCAATCCGTTAGTAACGCCCACACAATTCGACACCCACTTTTGTGTGCAACAAACCGCAAACGTCGAACCGCTGGCCATAGCATTAAAATAACAATCATCTACCAGTTACTTATCGCTACATCATAGTCAGAGACAGAGACAGCAAGGCAGACAGCGACCACTCCCCCTCGCCCTGCTGGCACTCCCCTCAGCTGGAGTACCCAACGCGAATCGCAGGCCCAACGATCTGTTTAAAGTCTAAGTATGCCCTAGAGCCACACTTGAGTTATTTCGCAGTCAGAGTTGAAACTGTAGCCGTAAAATCAATTTGCCAAAACGTCTACAGCTTTATCACACACACACACACACAGAGCGAGACATTCGCCCGAGTCGCGTCATGCCAAATGCCAAGAGATCGGACAGCGGCTCCATCTGCCATCGGTCAATCAGCAAGTTGAGCCAAAGCTCATAGCTGCCAGCAAAACGACCAAGCTCCGAGTTAGCCGAGACTATGACGACGACGACGACGACGATAGTGCTGAGGCATAGGAAAACACTTAAATTTCTGTTATCGCGCTGGCCATATCAGAATTGACTTTTCGGGGCAACATAAATTATATGGCCGCCAACAACAACCATCATCAGACGGTGCCAAAGACAATAATTCAGACAAACGATCGACAGATCGATTGAGGGAGTGCACAACAGTCTCCCTCTCTCTCTCTCCCCCTCTGACTCCCTCACACTGCCATGACTAATGCCAGGGATTTGCCTAAATGGGTCAAAACTGCAAGCAAAAGATTTGAGAAAGTTATCGGGTCACTCTGGTCACTCTGGCAGGATCTTACGTTGCCTTTGCGGGCTGTTGATGATAATGGTTTCATCGGCTCAAGTTATTAGCGTGACCGGGGTTAATCAAAAAATTGCTGACCCTTGAGCGAATGGGGCGTAGTAGTATCGCAGTATCGCCTGTATCGCAGCGCCGATGTCTGACCGTAGACAAGCGTATGCATTAAAATTAATTGGATATCATAAAAAATGTGGCTGCTGAGTAAAAATTGTGAAAAAATTGCTTAATCAGAGAGTAGGCAGAGCATAGTAGTGGAGTGTGTGTGTGTGTGTGTGTGTGTGTCGAAGGCGTTGGCTCTGAACTCTGTGCAACTGGCTGGCCAGCTAATGGGCCATAAACATTGCTGAGGTAAAAGTCAAGCGCGATTGTTCGCCTAATTTGTCGCTTGCCAGGCCAATCAGGCCGCTGGCAGCAACATGCTGCCAGCAACATAACTAAAACAAGTGCAACACCAGCGAAATGAGCCAGATGAGTGCAGTCTGAGTGTATGTTGCTGTGTGTTGGAGTGTTGTTGGTGTGTGTGCATTGCCTGTCAATCGCTGACATTTGCAACGGTCCAATATGTTTGACATTCATTGGCGAGCCAAGCATGTTGCCAAGTGGCTGACATTTTGCCGCTTGCACAACAGCAACAGTAACAGCAACAGCAACAGGCGGCAGCAACAGCAATCACAACAGCCAACAGCAAGAGTCCCACCACCAGCAACAACATCAACATCATCAGCCGCAAACAGCAACAGGCAACTGGCAACAGGCAACAAGCTGGCAAATCAAATTCAGTACATCAACTGATTGCACTTGTTGCCAATCGATTGGCAGATGCAAATATCGTTGGTAACACGATGCCGTGTGCAACAAGTGCAACATGTGCGGCACAAACTGCCAAACGAACTGACTGACAATTTTCGTTTGCAGCATTTCGAATATATTTCGATATATTTTTCACATTTATGTTTATGGACAGCAACAGCAATTGCTGATTGATTGCCGACAATCGACAAGTGTTGTTGCTGTCCGTCATTAATTTAAGCCCGAACAAGCTTTCAGTTTTAATAACTTGCTGGTAATTTAAATAAAATAATTACTTAGACTAATTGATTTTGCAGCCAGAGCCATTTTTAGCCATTTATTTTATGCGTTGCGGCACTTCCTGTCAACTGGAAATGCTAAGCCGCGACGTGCCCCTGAATTCCAGCTTATCTAAAGCGCTTTGCCACTTGACTTTTAACGTGTAATTATCGTAAAGGCATTTTGTAAAATGCGCCTACACAACAACAGCAACAATGGTGAATAGACCAAATGCGGCTTACGGTGTGTTAATAACCATAAAAAGTCAATGCAACTCTCGTCTTGCAGACGAAAAAGAAAAAAAGGCTAAATGGCTTGAGAAATGAAAACTGAAAAAGTGAGCTGAAAAAACTGTGCGAGGCACGCAAACTAAACCATAAAAATATATTTAACACACCCTCCGACAAAGCTGTTAACAGCGTAAAATGCGTAGGATAAAACCATAAAAATTGCTGTTGTTGTTGTTGCTGTTGTTGTTGCTGTTGCTGCTGCTGCTGCTGCGACAACTGACGACGAGTTGTTGGCAATTTTTCTTTTTAGCACCGGCGACAAACGACAATTAAAATGCAAACAAATTGAGCGTGTGTGTGCGAGAGTGTGTGCGAGTGTGTGTGTGCGAGAGAGTGTGTTTGTATCTGAGTGTGTGTGTGTGTGCTTCTTGTTGTGTGTGCCCGTGTGTGCGTGTGTGCAGAAGCTTTGTCTAAGTGTTTTGCGCCATAAAGTCGCACACTTAATTTGGCCAGTAAAAGCCAATAACAACAGCAACAGTAACAGCAACAACAGCAACAACACCAACAGCAACAACAACAGCAACTGTACAACTACAACAACAGTTAGAGCTGCTGCGCACGCGCGCAACATTTTTGTGTGCCTGGCAATGCAGCGGCGAAAGTTGGCGTGCCGTTATTTTAATTGCAACATGTTGCGCGGTAATTTGTCTGGCACTCGTAAATGTTGCGACGCTAATTGCCAGGCAAACAACACAACAGCAACACAACACAGCAACAACAATAGTAACAAACAGCAACAGGCAGAACAACAGCAGCAGCAGCAGTAACAGCAACAACTACAACAACAACCTCCTTGTTGCCCGCTGTGTGGGCAGCAGCAACACGCGCTTTCTAGACAATCTTGTCTGCCAATTGATTTGGTTCGTCTGGTGTTAACGCCCTAAACCACAACTTAGCCCAAAACGACAACAGACCCCAGCACACACCAGCGCACACACACACATATTCTCGCACTCGCTCACACACACACTCATTAAGCTGTCAACGTGGCCAAGTTTGCAACACATTTAGTTAGCTCCGCAGGGCAGCAGCAACAGCAGCGGGAGCAGAAGCCGTAGCTGAATCAAAATCTAATCTATAAGCAGTAATCAAATTTGTGCTCGCAGCTAGTCGAACGTCGCACTCGCGCTGGCGCGCTTCTGTTGTGGCTGCCACACAGCCCGTAATTATGCAACACATGTTCGCCGCAACAATTGGCCATAATTTAGTCAAAGGTAATTGAGTAAGTGCGGCAAGGTGCGGAGCAGGCAGGCTAACGCCACAGCCAGTGCCTGGACCTATCATTAAAGGCCACAATTTCCAGGCCCAAGTTGAGGCCTAGCTGCGCTGCCCTACCCCCTTCCCCACTCCTCCACTGCTTGCCTTGAGCAGCGAGCGCTGAGCTGAACGCGGTAGCTGGGCGCCTTGTTTATTTATTTCTAGTTAGACGCGCATTACCTCTTCGTGCTTACTTAATTGTATGGCATCTTCAGTCTCCCTCCCCCTCTCCCTGCCCCTCTTCTGCTCCCCCTCTGAGTGCACTTTCTTTGGCCGCTGCGAGGCATGCTGCAAATATTCTGCACTGCATTCCACGGGTGTGATATGCAGGCCGATCCGAGAGTATCCTTGAGGTAATTGCAGTGTTTAATGATTGAAAAGTAGTCAACGTGAGGCTAAGCACAGATATGGAGAATGATTGAGATTGCTCTTTAATTTGCGGAAATTGCAATGCACAGAGAGAGGGGAAGGGAGGGAGGGAACGAGAGAGAGAGAGGAAGATAGAGAAGGGGAGCGTCTGCACAGTAGCAACAAGTGCAACAAAGTAACGCAAATCCTGTTCAATTATGCCAGGGAGATTCCTCTCATGCTCCCTCTCTCTCCTTCTCCTCCTCTCCCTCTCTTTCTCTATGTCTTGCGACAACTTGGCGCTCCCCTTGTGGCCTTTTTGGCAGTTGCAACTGCAACTGCAACGGCGCTATCCGATCTGCTGGCCATATTTGTTGCACACTTCACTTCATTTGTGCCACTTTATACACCTACAAATGTCACTCAGAGCAAAAAACATGTTAATTTACGAAACAACAAAACTTTAAATACTCCCAAAAAACAAACAACAGCAACAACAATGGCAATGCCAAGCCAAGCTGGCCGAAAAAGGCTAAAGCGCGCTGCAGCCGCAAGGAGAGCAAAGCAACAAGAAAAAATCAAACGACGACGAGATCACAAGTCACGATAATGATAAATCGCAGCTAAACATTTAGCCGGGTTACGGCTGCCACAAAAGGTCGCGGGTGGATACCGACAACAACAACAGCAGCAGCAGCACCAACAACAATAACAATAAGCAGCCCAGTAGCGGACAAAAAATTTATTTACTCATTGTACAATAAAGAAATAAATAATAGCAAAACTACAACAAAAACAGCAACAACATCAAGTGGAGTAGCGGGAAAAAAAGAAGGCAACGTGTCACAGTTCGTGAAATAACAATAGTTCACAATCGGCTCCGGCCACGCTGGAAGATCTTGCCGCAAATCCGAAAGCAACTTTTTCAAGCAAAAGGGATAAGGGAGTGGAAGAGGGAGCGGGGGAGGGGCAGGCAGAATGGGAGAGTGGAAGCGGCAGCGAGTCAAGCTTTAGCGAGAGATCAATATCTCAATGAGTTGACGATTGCCGTGGAGAAACCGCCAAAAACGGTGGGCCATAGCGGCGGCAGCTTGTCATTCGCTTGGCTTCTGTGCTGGGTTAGTGTTGCCAGCTTAGCCTTTTTCCAGACAAATCTGTCAGTCATTTTTCCAGCTAGCCAGAAAGTAGCTCGTAAAATTATTATAATTAAATCTGTTTCAAATAAAATATTTGATTATTAATTTAATTGATAATTAATTTCTTATAATAATCGACCTGCCACCACATTTTTTTCAAACGTTATCCTGGCCTATCGATTTTCGGCCTATCGAGCTTCAATCAGTTGTCAGTTTTTCTCTACAACTGTCCAACACTGTTGCTAGCCCGAAACAGTGAACGAGCACAGTGAGGGGCCATTCCCAACACATTGCCTCAGTTTATGTTGATTGCCCATGACAACGACAACTGCAGTTGCAATAACAACAACAACGGCGAGGAGTAACGAGAGCAGCTTTGCCGTTTGCACTTTTCACAGAGTTTCGCTTCGTTTTATGCGCGAATGAAAATATAAAACAAACATTTTTTTATGCCATGCATAAATTATGAATGTTTATTTAATGCATTCACTATAAAAGGTCAACAGCAGCCGCAGTTGATTTTTATTTAGATTTTTGATTCGATTTTCCTATTTATTTTTGCAAGTTTTTTGTTTTTCTTGAGGTTTTTTCTGTTTTGGACGCGTCACGAATTTTTTTTATGACTTAAATTGAATTTTACTTAGATATGGAAAATTTCCGAGATTAATGAAGATTTGCGGCCAGTTCAGTTGACATTTCAGTGCAAAATTAATTAGATGCCAAACTGATTAACTTCTAGAAACGCCCCAACTCTCTTGATCTATCTCTCAGTGTGTCTCTCTCGGGTTTTATATATAGCATAATTGCCGATAATCTGATATTTAATGCATTGTAATAAACGCTCATGTCGTCGTCGTTGGCATAAATAAACTCGTAGCTAAATGAATGATGTTTATCTGCACAACTCAGCAGTAAGCCGGCAGCAACAGTTGCTGGCAGAACTTTTTGCTGCTGTTGCTGCAACGCGTTGCAACGTCGCATAATGTGGCCAATAACTTTGAGCACGACAAAAGACGCATTTCGCTGCTACTTAAGGCCAATAAATCTAAAAGCAGCTGCACTTTTCAACTCATCGGCGCGACGCAGCGCGAGCAGCTCCAAAAGGCCTGGCCCGACCAGCCCCGGCCTGGCCGAGAGAGTCAGGCCCCCAGACTACTATGCGATTGTCATCAGCAACGGCTTTATCATTGTTGTTGTATGTTGCTGCTGTTGTTGTTGTTGTTCGTCTCGGGGCCCGGCTGTCTTGACATGTAATAAGTTTCAAGATGATGCTGCAATTACCGCACAGACGAGTAGACGCAGTCCATCGCAACATTGCAGCTATCACATTGATAAAATAGCCTTGAGTGTTGTTGTTGTTGCTGCTGTTGTTGTTGTCGATGTTGCTGTTGCCACGGCTGTTGCTGTTGAGCTGCGTGTGGGGCAACTCATTAGTGGCATTTGACCTGCCATGCTCTTTCGCATGATTGAATTGGCAACAGGCAACAAGCGACTGGCGACGGGCAACTGGCAAACTGCCAGCAACAACAACAACGACGCAAGCCATGGCAAAAATTCAGCTTGTCAAAAATCTTTTCAACACTTTTGCACAGCCTCAAAGTTGCCAAGCAACAGCGACGGCAACAACAGCGGCGTCAAATGTTGCCAGCAGGCAACAGCAGGCAAATGCAAAATGTTGCAAGCTGCGCTGCGAACACGTGAGGGAACGCCAAAGAGAGAGAGGCTAAGAGACGCAAGGAGAGAATGTGAGGAAGAAGGAGAGAGGCAGAGTGAGTGAGAAGGGGAGAGGCAGAGTGAGTGAGCAGGTTGGTGGCGAATCGCTTGGCATTTTTGTAATCAACGCTATGCAAATGTCGCAGCATAAATTAACCAACAGCTGTTGTTGCACTCGTTGTTGCTGCTGCTGTTGTTGTTGTTGCTGTTGCTGCAAGGCAGGGGCAAAAAGTTTGACAAGCATCGGCAGGCAACTTGTGCTGATTTGACACCTTCCCGGTCAGCGATTGCATCTCATCCGTTTACCCTCAACACTTTACCTCTTACTCCTTCTTCTCCTCCTTCTCCTTCTTCATCTTCGCTTGCACCGCACTGAACGTGTGAATTTGCCACGATTATCTGTTGTTTTCGATCACATTGAGTAATTTTCGCAGCACATTTTGTGATTAGCGCCGACTGATTTTTCCTGCCTGCTCTCGATTTGTTTTTATTGCAAGTGCCATAGCATTGAGCATTTGTGTACTTGACGCTGATAAATTGCGGCGGTAAGTCGATTGCAAATGGAGCTTGGCAATCGTGTTGATTTTAGAACGCATTGAGGGAGAACGATATCGATTTATTTGCTAAGGCAAAGATATCAACAAGTGCGATAAGTGCAATAAATGTGTGCAGATTTGGAATTAGGTTAATTGCAAGCGATTTGCAGCAATTAATATTGATTTGAGCAGAAGCGAAAACTATCTACACTGCAAGAAATTGGAAAAGGTTCGTCTCAGGCGTATTAAGTTGTTTTCGCTAACCTTGGGCGCTTCCTTTTTCGATGGTGACTACCAGATTTGGTGAGGCATTAACTACAACAACTACTAACAACATTCACCTGACATCGCACATTCCACATGCAACATGCAAGTTGAAAAAACAATTTCCATCTGAGCGGCAATAACTTAGCTCATTGTCAGTGTTGCGCCGACCCACACAGTGACCCCGCCGCGCGCACAGATTTTGCGTCTGCCACATGTTGTCCGTGCCACATGTTGCTTGTCTCGGTGGTTGGTCAGGCGTCATTCAGGGTCAGCCTAGAGCACTCAGAGGTCATGCAGCGGTTGCGGCAATTTGTCAATTTCATAATTCCAGCGGCATGCGGCAAGAATTCACCCCTCCCCACACACTCACAAAACTAACAACTCCCAGTCGAACTCCAGGCGGCCCCACACGAGACACTGCTGTCCATAAAAACTGAGAGGAATACTTAGAAAAAGCGAAGCTGCAACGGCTGCTGCTGCTGCTGCCACTGCTCAATGGAGGCCAAGTCGAAGGCCAGCACAGTGGAGTCACATGTGAAAGTCAAAAGCCAGCACTCCTCCTCCGCCTCCCCTCCTTCGTCCACCCCTGCGGCAGCTGCTGCTGTTCCATTACGGATGCGGGTCACTTTTATTACACATAGTTGGTGCAACATGTTGCCTGGCACTTGCAGCCACAGCCGTCGTTGTTGTCGTTGTCGTTGCGATACGTTGCATTAGAATAGGGCAACAAATCATCTCCATTAACCTAAACAAAACTGCGCATACAATCGCGGAACGTGCATCTGTGGCACGCCAATGCGAGCGAAGAGCACAGCGAGTGAGGGATGGAGAAGGGGAGGGGGCAGAGGAGAGTTACCACAGCTTTGACTCGGCGCTGCAGCTATGAATATATTGCTCTGCCCTGATGGTGGTCCACAGCAAAAAGCGCTTGCGCTTGCAACGTGGCAACGTGGGGCAACAACCAACAACCAACAACAGGCAACGGGGCAACATGCAACAACAGCATAAAACACATAGCAAAGGTGGTAAAATTGGTGTCACTTGTCACGTAGAACGTTAATTGTGAAACGGAAATGCTGCTACGTGCAACGTCTCGTTGCTGTGCCCTGTGCTGCCGCTGCTGCTGCTGCTGGCACGCCTTGGCAACATGTTGCAACATGGCTGCATAATTTGCGCGTCTCTTTCTCTACGTGAAAATTGAAAAATGAAATCAAGATACCGTGAAATATGTCACGAGTGCAATTCTCAAACCATCGCAGCAAGAACTAGCCAGTCTCCCTCCCCCTCTCTCTCTCTCTCTCTCTCTCTCTCTCTCTCTCTCTCTCTCTCTCTGTGCCTGCCCGGAAAGTCTTTAGGTAAACACTTAAGGCGCCCGCATTTGGGATTTGCATATTTTTTGCGGATAATTGAATTGTTGCCCGGCAAACGGGCGAACAACATTTATGCGGACACTCATGAGACCGCGGCAAGTCGCTGCCGCTGTCCAAATGACAATTCGAAAACGTAATAAAAATGCAAGTGGGTCTGTCCGCAATCCCAGCTGTCCCACTGTCCGGGCCGGACGGAGACATGGCTGGGTCTGCCTGCTGCTGCTGCCACTGCTGCGGAATTCGGGGATACAACGTTGAGCAGTTATTCAACATCCAAGTCAGAGACTGCTGGCTGTCATGTGAGGGCGCCGTAGGCAGCCAGCCAAAAGACAACAGCAACAACAACGGGACAGAAGCAACAGCAAGACAGAGAGAGACAGAAGGAGAGAGAGGGAAAGAGAAAAAAACCAATCAGAAACGCAAAAATCTCTGACAACGTAACTGCAGTTGGCGTTGCACAGTTGCGCGATTAGTCGCGTGGGCGCAGGCGCAACATGACGGCCAACAAAGATTCAGATTCAGATGCAGTACGCAAAGGGGCACAGGCAGCAGTGGAGGAGGGGAGGAGAGGGGAGGGAACGGTCGATCGCTTAAACGACCGCCGTCCTACGGCTTCCAAGTTGGCCAAGTTGGGAACAGCTACGTGCGGGCTTTGTGTGATTGGATTTATGTTAATTTCTGACGAGATTTGTGCAACGCTTTTAGCTGCTGTTTTCGTTGTTGTTGTGGTTGTTGTTGCTGTTGCCGAGACACTGTTGTTGTCAGCTGTCAGCTGACGGCTGCGAGTTGCTTAAACTGTTTTGTGTGCGTAATTAAATGGTGACATTTTTGATTGCAAAGTGTTTTGGCGCTGCCACAGTCCAAAGTTGCCCGTTCATCAGGCAGATATCGGGTTCCACACACACACACACACAGCAGTATCCAAACTCGTATATAGTACTCACATACATGTATATCCAGGACAAGCTACAGACTACTAGCTTTGGCCCCGCTTTATGCAATCGGCTTCAGCTGTTTAGCAGTTGCTTTGGCATTTAAAAGTTAATGGAAAAATAATCGAAAATATCTGTTGCGTAGTTAAACGCAGACATTTGGCAGAACAACAAATTATTACAGACATTAAAAATATTAATTTTCACAATTTACAGATTCAACTGACATTCAGAAGCAATAACAATCATTTCTGCGCATTCCACGAATTTTATTGTAATATTTTAGTAATGCTCAAACATATTTCAAGTCAAAGTTTAATTGAAAACTGTAGTTAGATATTAAAGTTGTTCAAATTTTAAGAGATTGAAGAATGGGAGGTGAAGATTAACATTAAAACTGAGAACGTATTTTTTTTATTAATTTTTTTTATTGAAAATTCCGAAAATATAATTAGTTTTTAATGCTTCTCTTAATATATATGTGATTTATTGAACAAGGAGTATCTTTTTTATAAAGATAAGTATATTATAGTTCGTATAACCTTTGAACTTTTATATTATGGTCATAATATTAACATATGTTGAAAGATCTTTTGAACATTATAAACAACGGTCCAGTTGATTATACTTTATGAATTATACTTCTATAATATTACTTAAATTACAAATTTTCTTAACTTGAAATTAAAGAAATGATCAACATAAGATATCGAATTTATAACTATAGTATATTAAAATAAGAAAATAACTCATTTGATATTAACACAATATTCTTGATGCGTTTAGGAACCATCTTAAAATGTACTATATATTTATAAATATGTATGTATATGGTGTATATATTATTTTATATTTTATTTACTACGCAAGATCTCCCCCTAGAACATTCGTTGTTGTTTGCAGTCACGTGTATTTTCCCACAATTTGCGTAATTAATTAAAGACGGTTTCGGTTGAACTTCAATCGCGCTCTTGCAATTGGTTTCGCTGGCTTTAACATTCCAAAATATTATTAGTTTCGAATCTGATTCACTTCGAGGCATTTACCGCACATTCAAGGCTGGCTCTGTGCACATTTTGTCGCTGTCAGACGCTCCGACACCTGCAGCACACAGCACCACATGGCAGCAACAACAACAACTGCAGCAATGTAACATCTGCAAATGCCACACACTCACACACACACACACACACACTCACATTCATTCAGACGCAGCACGCATCAGCGTCAAGTCAAAGCCAAACTGTCTCGTCTGTTCAAAAGCTTGAGCCGCACTTGCATTGTCTGACGCACTGGCTCAGCTCCTCTGCTCCCTCTACCTCTCTAGTTCGCTCTCTGCTCTTCTCTGTCGAGACGCGTCTGCGGCGGCAAACATCGGCATCGCATTACATGGCAACAATTTTGAAAACAATCAACAAATAACTTAAAATAATTTTCTAGCCATTTGTGTGCAAGTTGAAGTTTTTACGGCTGCGGCGTGTGGCTTTTTGTACCCTTGCCCCGCTTCCTCCTCGCCCCGGATCCGTCACCTCCTGTGCGGCAGCAATGCATTGGCCGGATCTTTGGAAATGCCTCAGGCACTGCCTGCTGCCTGCTGCCTGCAGCGCTGCAACCTCGACGCTTTTGTCAGTTCTCTGTTACTCTAATGGGTCTCATAATTTTTGAATTATGCAGTTGTACGGTATTTTTTTCGAGTATTTTTGTTGTATTTTACTTTAGTTATTTCGTTGGCCTGACAATACATAAATTTGTCTTTGAAGTGGGCCCAAAAGGCCGACGACAACCTGGCGAGAAAAATCATTGTTGTTGCTGTTGTTGTTGCCGGTACTTGTTGCTGTCGTTGCAGCTGCCGCTGTTGTTGTAGTTGCTGCTGCAAAGTGCCGATTGTTGTTGCTGCTGCCGCATGTGATGTCTTGTGTCATTGCTTGATTAGTTTTTAATTGTATGATTTATGGCCAATGTGCCTTTTTCCGCGAACACAAACATTGCACAAAACATTCGCCTTAGCCTAACTAATGCTAATGCCGGCGCAGCTTAATTGAGAAATTAGCATTATAGACAGACATACAAACGTATATACATATATACTTTATAGTACCTGTTGGAACAGCCCCTCTACTAAGTAGTTGGCTTGTCACACGCCTCGCTTGCTCATCAATCTTTGGGCATTTATAATTTGCTGATTTATTAGCCAAGTTGGCACGAAGCGACATTTTGCTTTTAACAAATATTAGCATAAGATATTTTGTGCGCGCTATTTGCCCCGCAGCTGCCGCGGCGATTGCTGCTGCAGCTGCTGCCCACACGTTCCACAGACAAACGGCCGGCGGATCCAACTCTATTGCGATCTGCTGCACAGCCGAGCTTGGCATTTGCCGCGATTTTCTCACAACGCCCACCACAACGGCAGCCCAAGCCCCGAAAAAAAAGCCAACTCGGAGCCCAAACTCAAACTCATTTCCAAGTGCTACATAAAGGCCAACAAAATGTAGCCGAAATGCAGCCAAAATGCTCAGCCGGCCTCTGACTTTCGGTAATTTGAAAATTAATAAAGTCGTTTGTTATGCAAAGTGGCAGCGGGAGGCAAAGCTGCAACAGCAGCGCTGCCTGCCATGGTTGCTGCTGCTGCGGCTGCTGTGGCACATGTGGGTTTCTGGGTTGCTCTGGGTGTGTGTGGGGAGCTGTGGGAGGTGAGGCTTGGCAGCTGTAACGGCGACGTGTCGAGGCAACACAAAAACAAAACAAGAAAATTAAATATTTTGCATTTTGATTGATTGAATCAAAAAAACGAGACAGTTATCGAAACTCACAGGCAACAATTAAAAACTGCAGCCCTGCACTCAATTTTAAGCAAGGAATTTTACAACACTGCAGATGAACTAGGCGCAGTCTGCAACAACAAAGCAAGGCATCAATTTGTGCGCGCTCATGTCTATTGTGAATGAGAGAGAAGAAAAGAAAAAGCAAATAAGAAATTTGCGGGAAATTAAATAAATTGAATTACTAATTTAGTAATATTGCTGTAAATTGCAGGTGAGTGCATCTAGTCTGCGGTATCCAAATTAGCCAGCTGGACTGGCATTACACAATGCATCCGAGATTTGTCTCCCAGAGATCGAGCTGCCAAATAAATTGCCAGAGACAGCTGTTTGTCGATGCCTCCGTCTAGTGGGCCAGTGGGCCAAAGCCAATTAACCCAATAGTTGTTGCTGGGCACAGATTGCGAAACAGAGTTGCCGCTGCCATCCCAATAGCCATTAGGCAGCCCTGTTGGCTCCCAGCTGGCGGCAGCTGTTGTGTAGCTGTTGTGTACCTGCACCACGTTCCGATCCCAGCAGCGATCCGGCTCCGGTTGACAACCAAGTGCAGGCAAATGTATCATAAATTTTCATATAAATTTTAAGTCTTGTTTGGCAAAAAACAGAGAAAAACAAAATCCACAAAATCGCCAAGCAAAGTTGAAAGGAGAAAAATGTGCAGCATGCGGCACACAAGTGCCAGACACTTGCAGCTGTTGCAGAGACAAAGCTGCAACAACAACAGCGAGTACTTGTAGTTAATTTTTCACAACTGACGGCAACTTTTGTGCAATATGCCGCGTTCGGATATTTTACGGTAGGCAGAAGGGGTTGCCACACTGTTTTGGTGGAGGGGGAGGGGGAGCTGACCTGTCGCCAGGTGCAAGACACAAAATAAAGCTTGCAAACTCGGAGATTTTTGAAAACTTTGGCTTTTTCCTACAGTTTCTTTTTGGTAATTTATTTTATTTGTTGCTGCTGTTGCTGTTATTGTTGTTGAGTCTTTTCGACGGCCACTTAAGCGAGTCGGACGCGACGATTAATTATTCTGGCCAAAAATATATAGCGACAAAAGCGAAAACTTCATGGAAATCCGGTTCGATTATAGCAGCGCGATCAAAGGAATTTCCTAGGGGGCTGAGACTGAGATCTCCGTCAAATTGGAACAGTTCCATTTCGCACAGCCAGTGCTCGAGGGGGGGAGGGGAGTGGGGACTGAGTTGAACTGGACTGACATGGGGCAATGCAGTTCGGTTCGAACCGTACGAAATTCTCAGGCCCGTTAATTGCCGTTGTCAGTTTCTGGGCTATTTATAAAAAAGTTGTCTGACAAGGACACAAAGTTGAGTGGAGTGGAGTTCGATTCGGTTCGCTTGTGATCTGTCTGTGAGTGCCTGAGTGAGTGCATGAGTGCCTGAGTTATGTGTGTGAGAAAGACAATCATAATTATGTCGATAAACATAGCAATGAAATGCGAAATAATGATTATATTGTAATAATTATGATATGTCCAGTAGGAATATCATTTAAATTATGATTACAATAATACATTCATCATTTAAATACTTCTCCCATCTTGCTATCGCTTTATTAAGATCTAGCATGGAGACACAGCCATTAAAACTATGCATATTACAGCGCTTCAGAGCCAGTGCCACGCCCCCTTTTTAAATGGGCTTCACTCTTAAGGACTAAATTTGCATACACTCTGAGTATGTTATCAGTGCGCAGCGCAGAGCGCCTCCAATTGCTGCTCTGTCTAACTATCCGTTTAAGCAGAGGCACCCCTTGCCATTGGAAATTGGCCACAATTCGCTGCAATTTCTTATGATGCCTGTCAGTGGCAGTGGCAGCAACAGCAGCTGGAGCAGTGACAACCCGCGATTAAGTCTGTCCGAGTGCGCCGACTAATAACCAACTCTTTTGGGGTGTTGAATTCCAAATTACACGAGGCAAACTCGCCGAGCTGCCGCCTTGGCCAACGCTCGTCTATATAATCTTGTTGCATATATCAAAAATACTGCTGCTGCCGTTGCCGTTGCCATTGCTGCTGCCGTTTATTAAAAACAAATTAAAATGCAGAGGCCCCTGAGGGCTTGCGGCCTCAACGCTGACCACCCATAAACCAAACCAAAGCAAAGCGCAAATTGTACTCAAGGCGTTAAATGGAAACCGAGTAAACGCGTTTAACTGTTGCCCCCGCCACCTGCACCTCCTCCCTCTTGCCTCCTGCTCCTTTTCGACACATTAAATACGCATTTGTTATGTGCATGTTGCAAGCTCCATTTGTGCACCAAGGCATTTTCGACAGCAAAGTAATATGAAGAACAATTTAAATCTTTTTTTGTGTTTTAAAAATACTAAAAATATTAATTACAAACATCAATTGTTTATCTTCAGTAACTTTTATTATTTACCTTCTCTTTACAGGGTATCTGACTGCGCAACATGTCTGGCTTAATTATTTTCGCTGCTCCCCCGCCGATAATTTGGCATCAAGAGCTGCAAACGCTTGCGGCGATTTTGTTTTTTAACAATCGTAATTACAATTGTTGCCACAACAACGAAATGTGCTTTTAAAAGGCGCCCAGAAAAGAGAGAACAACAACAACAATATGTACAACAACAACGGTCTCGACTCTGGGCTACCGTTATGCCCCGATCGGGGCCACGCTGAAATGACAATCGCCAGTCTGGCCTGATCTCCATCTCGTCTGGAGTGACGCACACGAATCGAAGCCAACTGGACTGGACAACTGACTCGACGACAGGCGGACGGACTGACTGACAGACAAACAGACGGACTGGCTGACTGATCGAGCCGTGCTTTCGTCTATGGGGGCGGTTTACCTTGCCTCTCCTCCTTTCCCTTCTCCTCTGCACGCTTAGTTCTGGCCAATTTTTATTCTATTTGGCGCACGTGCCACACGAAGCAAATTGATTTTGCCAGTAGGTGGAAAATGAAATTAACTTTGCGGCTTGGATTTGTTGCTCTATTTGTGTGCCGCAAGGGGGGCGTGTGAGAGGGGAAGGGGAGTGGGCCAAACAGTCGTCCAGTTAAATGAGTTTCGGCTTGAAATTAGCTAGATTTGAATTTGTATTTAATTTGCTAAAGTTAAAGCTAGCGTGGGTCTATCTGTCTCTCAGCTGGTACCCGCTGTTGTTGTTGTTGTTGGTCTTGCTGTTGCTGGTCAAGATCTTGGCTCTCGTACGGCTGTCAGTCACAGTCACCAGGCAAGTCAGAGCTCGGAGTCGGTGACTGGGACTCGCTTACAAGGCGCCTGCGGTCATATTGTGCGGCTTGATTTATGGCAAGAGATTGGCCAAAAGCAGCAACAACAATTCGCAATTCGCAATTGTACAAACATTTTTCAATTCGTTGCCTGCATTTCTCAACCGATAGCATGAATACTTCATATACTATATGTATATATATTTATATATTTTTAAATAGCTGAATTTCGGCTCGATTAATATTAATAGCCTCCCACATTTTTGCATTGCCAATACTGAACAAAAGACTTAGGAAACGAACGCGGCAGTTGTCGCCACCTTTTCGTTCACACCACGTTCGTCCGTCTGTCCGTCCGTCCGTAAGTCTCTCTCTGCCTGTCCGCCTGTATGTAATTGGCCATTTGGTTTCGTGTCTCTGCACAATTATCAATTACTCCCAATCACTTTTATGTCACATGCAAATGCCACCGCAGCCAGAGCCAATAATAATAATAATAATATAGTTAAAAGTTGCCGTTGCGCCCACAAAATCTCTAGACTCCCCACCCCACTAGGCACCCTCCTTCTCCCCGCTCGTCCACTACTTGACTGGCCCCCTCGGGCTCGTCGGCCATTTGGCATTAATTAGCCAGCAATTTTAGCCTGCGGCTTTTAATTTTTTTTCTCTACCACGTTGCCACCCACAGAACCAAGTCGAGACGGTGTTGGAGCTGTATCAGGTACTGGAGCTTGGTTGGGAAGGTGTTGTGCAAAAGCAAATAACACGCTAAAGATCAATTAGACATGAGAATCGGACACAGCGTGAAACGAGCCGGCGCAGCTCTTTGCAATTGACTGCGAACATGAGATGCCAAAGACGCCAGTCAGAGATACATATATCATTGGTAGTATGCCAACTAAGACACACTCATACACATAAATATATATACACATATATATACACACACATACAGAGAAGTCGTACCAGCTACCGGGCGCACTTGAAAATCCGTGAAACTCTGCAATTAATTCTGTCGAAAAACGCAATGAAACCTATCATGTTTATTATGCTGGAATGCATTTTTCATGAGCCACAGCTATATGCGATACACATGCATATATACATATAGTATTTGTACGGGGTGTGCATAATTTAAACGTGCAATAAAGGCAGCAGGCGTGTGCAATCGACTAGGAAGTTACTCAGTTATTAATTATTGAACTGTGCCTAGCAGAAACATGAAATCTTTTATATAATTTAGAGAATTTCAATGAATTTCAAACTTAAAATAGATAGTTCAAGTGTTTCTCTACTTGTTTGTCAAATTTAAAGATTCCAGCTTTTGAAATAAATGGGATATACACCTGAAAAGTAAGCTTTAAAAAGATCCTGAGCTGAACTTCCCTGAATATCAACTTAATATTCTAGTTACTACTATTTTACTACTTCCCAGCTTTCTTTCATCTGAAGCACATTGTTGCCCCTAGCACAAGTCTATAATACTCTCCCACACTCCTTCTACAGGGTACAAAAACGTGCAGCAATCGCAAAAAGGGGACAGGCGGGCGTATCATTCATAGTAACACTTGAAAACCGATGCCTGGACGCGTAAATATGCAATAGATTGCCTCATATATTATAAACAAACAAATAAAACATAACATATAAAATATGCACATGTGCAAGTGTTGGTGTGTGTGTGCAACGTGCAACATATGCGTTTATGCAACAGGCCAGTGGCGATTTTCGTGGAGATTTCCTGCTCGCGAGTCTTAGGAAATTGCCAATGCACGGGAAATGCCCATTAATTGAATTATGCAACGTGTGCGCCGGAAATTATAAATGATGTGCCATATCTTATGCTAACCCACCATCCCCCTCCTCCTACTCCTCTCAGCCCTCTCTCCTCCCACTGCATTAAAGCCGCAAGCTGCAGCGCTTGTTGCCAATCAAAGCGGCGGTTTTGTGGCTGCTCTCAAGGTTGTTGCCATAACTTTCCAATAAGAACTCGCCAACACACACACACACACAGAGAGACACACACATGGAGTGACACACACGCGCGTGTATGATTGATTTATATTGTCAGTTAGCCAGGGGGGCGGCAGTCGAGGGGCGTGTCTCAACGCCATGTGAGCATAAATGTGCAATTTGCTAATTGTAACACATAACGGCAAACGACAAACGCGACTGTCGCGTCAGTGCGTCAGTCTGACCCCCAGTCTGCAACTCTATCCCCTCCCCCCCCTCCCTCACAGTACGTCCATCTGTCTGTCTGTCAGTCCCTTTCCCGCCCCACGCTTGGCCTTTTGATGTGTCTGTTTGTGCTCGTATCTAAATCTGCCGCTCGACTCGTTAACCGTTTGTCATTGTTGCCCGTTGCCGTTGCCGTTGCTTGCGGTGGCCTTCAGCAACATGTTGCCGCTGCTGCTGTTGTTGTTGCTGTTGCCGTTGCCGTTGCGGTTCTTTCGCTCGTTTTTCGCATTGATGTTTCAAGGTTGCCCAATTAAAAGTGACATTTTGCAACATAATGCGCTTGCACTTAACATGTTTTCTTGTTTTCTTGTGCTCGCGCTGTAATTCGCCTTTTTCTAAGCACAACTAGCTAAGGCTAATACTGCTGTTGTTGTTGTTTTAGTTGTTGTTGTTGTTGCTAGTACTTGTACTGCCTGCTAATTCACGCTTAAATTATATAATTGACGTAGTTTTCGTATAAACATGCATTAAACTCCAATTTACATTTGAAGTATTAAGTATTACAATGGCAATTGAATTCTGCCTTTGGGCCATAATTGACGCAATCGCGCGAATCATTAAAAAAACGCTTCGAGTTCAGGTGGGCGGTGTCAGGTACTAGGAAGCACTAAGCACACTCTATGCTGTATATAAATTCTATTACTATTATAACTATTGTATTAACAGTTATTAGTTATGCTGCACTGCATACATTTTTCATACATATTATTCACTCTAAGTCTAATTGCTCAACAGTTTATAATGATGAACAGGCGAGGGAATTGCAAATATATAATTAAAGTATTCCAACTATGCTCGATGCTTATCACAATTTAACAACTTGAAGAGTAATTGTAAGCGAGACAAAAGCAGGTGTACAATCTTATGTAGACTAAAATATACTCTTGAGACTAGGAATGATGACGTTATTTGCAGAGAATGAAATTGATTTAGATAATAAAATCAAATCATTGCAGCAGCCTGGTAGAGGGTCACACTGAGGTATCGATACTTATACAACACGATGACTATGTAAAGCATATGATAAACTTATATTAAGCCTATGTTAAACCTATGTAAAATAACATTAATGGGCATTCTTTGTTAGCGTGTCGAATAAAGAGGAAGTTCTGAAACGTCGCGGGAATTATAATCAAGCTTCCACATTATTGAGCTCTGAGATACATAATATTGATAGAACATAAATCAATTCAATGCAGTTAAGAAAAATGTAATCAAGAATTTATATATTTGATGATGTATTATAATGTCAAAAAGCATCAACAAATTAACATACACTTAATTCTCTCTCTACATTTGTGTTAAAGAAAATACATATATGCATATTTATTTATATTTCATTATCACTTTTTGTCTAACAGCCCTGTGTTCATGGCTTAGTCACACTACCCGCTGTAAGTGCATTTTATGGTCATCAAAATGTACTTTCACATACTCAGCTGGCTGCACTCGGGACCTCCTGTTTTCCTTTCATATCCGAAATATGCACAATATGTATTTTAATTATGATCAGAGGGGTCTCTCTCTCTCCTTCTCTTTCTCTCTCTGTAAGTGCGACAAACGGACAGCTGGCTAGGCCTCCATCCTCAGCTGCATGCCAAGCATCAGAGGAGGTTGCCGAAGGGGGGAAAGGGGTGCGGGTAGAGTGGTAGGTGAGTGGTTTGGGGTTCGTTGGTGGCGAATGTCAGTGCAAAAGTTTTGCTTGTCATAAAAATGCGCAAAATGCAAGAATTTAAAAATGCAAAATATGCGCGTATGCGTGGAATGATTACTACTGCGAAGAGTAGAGAAGTGCAGGGAAGAGAAGGCAGAGCAGTGGGGGGTAAGAGCGGGAGTGGATACTCAAGAGAACGTTCCGTCTTGGCTGGGATTAAAAGGCCTCTGTTGTGGCTAATTATGCGCGCAACACGTTCAAGGCGGCGGTAGGTTGCACCATTGCAACATGTTGCCATTGTTGTTGCAGCAGCCACTGTTGCTGCGGTGACTGTTGCTGCTGCTGCTGTCGTTGCCGATGCTGTCGTTGCCGTTGCGTAAGCCGTCGGAAAATTGCATTAGAAAAATCACTTGGCAGCAGCGGCAACAATTAAAGCGACTCGCATGTTTTTCGCTCCAACTCGCCTGGGAACCACAAAAGCCGCACTTGCAGCTCGCGACTTGACTCCCCCCGTCCTCCACCCGATTGCCTCCTGCAGCTGCATATGCTGGCTTTGACGTTCTGAAAGTCATGCGGCAATTCGATTGTGGCCTACACTGTGGGCAAGAGATGTGCAGCCAGAAGTGTAGGAGATGAGTAACAGTAGAGTAGATATAGTGAGGTATACGAATATATTGTACAATGCAGTACTGACTCATGACTGACTAACATTCCGTGTAAGTACTTTTGAACTATTTTAACAACTTTCGGATCACTGCAAATACTCACTTCACATTTTATTATCCAGGTTTTATTTGTTTTTTAACGTTGCGCCTATTTTCTTTGGTAAATTACTTACAGTTTAGTTTCTATTTGTAATTATTATTTTATTTTCTTTCAGTGCATTCGCAATTTGCAATTTAAGCAAGAGCAAAACATTGCAGCCAGCTGTTTTGCATTTTATTCATCTTTGGGGATTAGCCAACACTTTAAAATCGATACACGTCTGTGCATCCATTGATTGTTGAACCAATAATTAATCGATGCATTTATATGCCAATTAAATTTAGTGTAAGTGCATACTGAATAAAAATCTTACTATACTATACCAATAAATAAATGTAAAAATCCGCATGACTGTTTTCTAATTTGTTTACAGTGTAGGGAATTACGCATGCAACTGGTGGGTTTTGTCTTATGTAACCTGTAACCCGGGTCCCTGATCTCACTGCCTCCCGCACTCACTCTTCCCCTTCCTCTCGTTGTATCTCGTCGCTGCCCCTCTTCCCGTCTCGCTCTACTCTATAATGTGTACAATTTATTAGCATTACAAATCTTTGGGGCGATGTTAATCGCGCACAGGTTGCGAGCGGCTTTTATTGTTTGCCGTTTGCCCCTTTTCCGTTGTTGTTGTTGTGTTGTTGTTGTTGTTGTTGCTAGTTAAACATGGTCAGAGCGTGGCTACTTGCAATACCCTTCGGGGCAAACCACACGAAGCCACGGAGTGCAAAAATCAGCGTAGAAAATTTCAGCTATTTTTCACCAATTAAAAACGGATTCTCCCTGCAATTCTTTATGCCTGCGCCGTGTCGACCCAGAGGCCGCTCCCAGGCAAATTGTAGTTGTTGTTGTTGTCGTTGTTGTTGCTAAGTGAAAAATGTAATTTACGTTTGCGCTTGGCCCCAGCCGAAGATCGTGGTGTAGGCCACAATTTATGTACATAAAGTCCGCTATAATGCTTGATTTTCCACTATATATTTCGGTCTGTTTATTTATCATATTTAAAATGCAATAAAATGCGTTTCATGTCGTCGGGCAGCGCATAAATTCAGTTTATGCCTTTTTAGTTGTGCCCTAAGTGTCAAAATAATTCATTATAATTGCCCACAGATCATTTTTGTCAACGCGCTTTTTGCTCGCCCGTTTGCAAGCGTTTTTTGTCGCTGTCGCTGTCGCCATTTGGTATCGCGTGCGTTTTGCTGGCGATTTTTCGCTATTCGTTTGCGTTTTCGTCACCCCGAGACTCTGAGTACCCGAACCCGATTGAGTGAATAATGTGCCGGCGGGGCACACTGTCTTGGTGTGGCTTGTACTAACTTTAATTAATGATGACTTTTATTTATGCCTGTGCCAGATAAATGCGAGGGGGAGGGCAGTGCAAAGTAGCGAATTGTGTATAGTTTTGTGATCATCATCAAATTTGGTTAATCTTGCAGAGAGATCATCATCATGGCTGGCCTTATAGGGTGTGTCGGTCTCTCTGCAGTTTACACACTTTTCCCAGAGCTTGCCACCTCCATATGAAGTTTTAATACTTATTTAATTTCAGGCATTTTAATTATTTTTACAAATATGACTGTTAGCTCAAGTGCTGCCCCCACCTCCCTGCTCCAAATCGCTTAGTTCCATAAAAGCACAGTACGTGCAGGCGTGCATGTGTGTGTACGTCAGGTCCGCAGCCAGGCGTGTGCAGGGTTTGCGATAAGCAAGGGCCCCCACATACCAGAGGCATCCTTTCACAAAAAATAGGATAGACTAAATTGAAAATGGGATGGACAACAGGAAAATAAGTCAATAAGCAGGACAATTGGTTTTTTATTAAATTAAAGGCTAACATTTCATCATCTAGTTTTTTATTATTCATCGAAAATGTTCTGATAATTATTTTAAGGCTAGACGACGTTTACCCTAATATACTTGTATACATATATACTTTGTGGTGTCGGGCACGGTCGGTGCATAAGGATGCAGCACAATATCCTTCTACTATATAGATAATGGGTGTATAATTTGCAAAGTAAAATAGGGCAACAGTTATTGAATGGATTGTCAATTTTATTATGAATAAGAAGGCACAATATAATACAATACAATATATAAATAAACACATGTAAATATAATATAATATAAATAAATATAATATAAAATAAATATAATAAATAAATAAATATATATATAAATATAACATAACAAAAAATTGAAAAACAACAAAATGGAATTCATAGTACTTTTAGAAAATGTTTCTGAACTATACATACTACATTTTAGATCCACACAATTACACTGGGGGCGCCCGAGATGCGCCTCCACAAGCAACGCTTCGGCCCTGGTATGTGCTTGAACGGAGGCTAACCGCAAAAAATGATTGCGCTGAACAAATTTTGTAGTTTATTTTGTTGTGGGCCATAAAAATGTTAACATCATTATAAAGCTTAACACCTGCAGCTGACCAGCAACAACAAAAGCAGCACAACAACAGCAGCAGCAGCATACCTGCACACACACAGACATAGTTTCGCATCTTGGGTTTATCGCTAATCGAACTCTGTTTGGCCTGCAGCAGCAGCAGCAGAGGCAGCGGCAATAACAACAGCGACGTATGCAACGCTCGCATCTATAAAGTTTTGTCGTTGTTGTCGTTGCTGTTTCGCCGGCCGCTTCCAGCTCACTTTGCATTCATGCCGTCAGTTTCTCACGCTCCTTATTGGATTTGGAACGCAAATGCACGCGAGTGCAGGGAGCAGGGAGCGGGGCAGAGATCAGCGCTGCCGCTTTGCGTGCACAATAACCGCGGGGCGAACGTTTTGACTTTGCCACCACCGACGCAGCCGCCTTGGCATGCGGCCAACCCGCAGTCGCAGTCGCCGTCGCCGTCACAGCTGCAGTTGCAAGCAGGCAGACCCCAGTCACGGGTCGAGCTGGAGCTGCAGTTGGAGCTGCAACAATGTTTCAGCTGATGCGGCTACATGTGATTTATGATGTCCAATTGCACTGGCGCCGCAATTTGTTAGTTCCTGCCGCTGTTGCAGCAGTTGCTCTATCAAATAAGTTGCACATTGCGTAGATAAATCAAAATTGAAGCAACTGCAGCGTGCCACAAACATTGTTGAGTCCCCCTCTCCCCTACCCTGTCTCACTCAAGCGTTTCTTCTTTGATCTCCAAGTTTATTAAAAGGAAACTAAATTGCAATCCATGTGCAATTGTTTTTATGGGTTAAGTAACATTTACAACTCTTGTTTGTAACAAAAATATCTCGTTTAGTCCGTTTTGAATATGATTTCTTCTGTTTGTACCTGAAATTTCAGAGCATTTCTTCTCTCTCGCTTATCTAACTTAGATTTCTAGCTGATGCAGCTGTTTTTGTTTTTTGTTTTTGTGGAACCAGTTCCATTTCGATTCAAAAAAGGACACATATGTTTTATGCTGCCTGAGTTTAACAAGGTGTCAGACTATAGAGACTAGGAATGGAGGCTTTCTCAGCTCCTTGAATTAGGTACTATATAAGATTACATGTTGTTTAGTATTGACGTCTAAAGGTGAGCATATAGTTCTGCACATAGTTGGCAATAAATTGATATTGCATTTGAAACTGGCTCTGCCAGCGTGCCTGGGCCAATGCCAGCTCAGATGCAGCTGCATGAATAGTATTCTCATCATCTTCCTCTTCCTCCTCTTCGTCCTCTCCATCATCTTCATCAGTTGCGGCAGTAAGTGTGCTCAGAGAGCTGTTGTTTATGTTACTCTCAGTGCTCGCATTCTCATCAATCTCTTCGTCGTCATCGTCGTCCTCGTCGCTCGTGTCTTCATACTCTTCCTCTTCCTCATAATCATCCGAGACAGCAGCCACCGATGAGTTAGTATCATACTGGGAAGTCTCAATGCCCGAAGAGGCGCTCTCAGTAGACTCGACAAAACCGCTCGACGAGTACGGTGCCGAGCTGTCCGAGGCAGCACTGTCGTGCTCACTGCTCACTTCGTCATCTGCATCGCGTGGCCCCAGAGAACCCGAGTCGGATGCGCTCTCAGTGTCCTCGGCTGCCACAATAACGGGCGGTATATTCAGCTGTTGATTCACATGGACACTCAGCTTATTGAGTGGATTATTCTGTCGCTCTAAGATCGAATTTGCATGCGGATTTTCTGCCGTACCGCAGTTGGGATGAATTACTAATCGTTTATATAAATCGAGATTGCCCTTCGCTGGCAAGGTATTATTTTTCTTGGACTTCCGATTGTTACGATCATAATACAAATGCTGCATTGCATCGTACAGCTGATCCAACCATTCATCCGTTTCCTCCGGAGTCAATTTGCCTCTTTGTATATAGTTGTTCAAAGCTTTTTGTATTTCCTGCATGTTTTCAAACTTTTTGAGCAGCCGCAAGCGATCGAATCTTTTGCAAATTAAGGGAATTTGAATCTGGAAAAATAAAGAAAGATAAGAAAGGGATTCACTCTTCAGTAGTTGTTTTACTTACGTTTGTTTTCGATTCGAAGTATCCAGTGAGCTCGTTGTGGAACTAAAAATTAAAAAGATAATAGATTAGATAAGTTTATAATATATAATAATAACTTACTTTCAATGTCGAGACATCGGAGGAATCGTCAACATTCAATCCGTTGGGATTCTTAGTCCGCTTCACCTGGCTTGCTCCAGTGCAGCTTAGAATATTACAACATCGCCGATTATAGATGTATATGCGACGTCTGGGATTTCCTTGTCGTCTCTTTTGCACTTTCCTCTGCGCCAATGCACGTTGCCAGATGAGATGAGCATCGCTCAGCGAATAGTAACTGTTGTACGAAGCATCACTATCATAATCATTGTCCATGCTGTCAGATATAATGCTGCTGGCATCATCCACAGTATTGGATATGCCCTGGGGCAGCAGAGTCGTAGAGCTGCGCTCTGTGGGCGGCATAAGACAATAAGTTTTAGTATTAATCGAGTTTGGTGCAGCTGCTGGCAAATCTTCAATGGAAGGTGTCAGTTCAATGGTTTCCATGGGCGACTCTTGCAGCTCCAGCGGCTTGTTCAGTTCTGTTTTTTCTTGCAGTAGTTTTTCAGTTTTATACACTTTTGGTTCTTTTGGAACAATGTTGATTTCATGGTTGCCCTTGGTAGTTTGTAATGTTGGGTGTTCAATTAAACTATTCCCTGGTTGCTCATGATTTACCGACTGCTTTGCGTCACCCTTTGCTGGCTGATGACTAACATTTCGATTTACTTTTTCAGCCAGTTTTTGTTTTGATTCATCAGTCTGGCGTGTCTCTAATTCTTCAGTACATTTAGGTTGCTTTAATTGCTCAAATGTTTTCTGGGGGGTATCTCCCGGAGGAACATATGTCTCCAATCTCTGAGATTCCTCAACTTTTTCAGATGTTTGATCTGTGGGGCCCTTCCAACGTTGCTTTATACGCTTAAGTTCGCACTCCTCTTGCTCATGACTCTCCGCTTTTGCGAAGTAAGGAAAATCATATGAATCGTAGTCCCAAAAATCGAAGCCTTCGCGCCTTTCTGTCGGAAATTGAAACACAGACATTCCAGTGCCAGCTTCGGCTATGAGACGTCGGAATTTCTGGCTCTGTTGTGGCGACGATACAAAGGTAACGGCTATGCCCTTGGAACCAAATCGTCCGGCACGTCCGATGCGATGTAAGTACGTAACCAGATCTTTTGGAACATCCAAATTGATAATCAAATTGGCATGCGATGAGTCAACGCCACGTGCCATCAGATCTGTAGCCACCATTGTACGCATCTTGAAATTCCGATAGGCCTTGAAGAAGAGAAAAAGAAAGTCAGTACCTTAGTATAAAATTAAAATGCACATGTAGTTGAAATACTTGAAAGGTCTCTATGCGATCACTTTGCTTCATGGCACCCGACATTAGTTCACATTCGACGCCGGCGCGATGCAGATAGTTGCAAAAGGAGTCGGCACGGCTCTGTGAGCTGGCAAACAGAATGCTCTGCTCGTAGGACAATTGACCGAAGATCTTGTGCAGTGCAGCCAACTTGGCCATCATCTCCTGCATACTATTTACTTGATCTGGCAATTCATATACGAACTGCCGTATGCCCAACAGAACTGTGGCTCGCTCACTGTTAGAGACAAGAATCGGATTATTCATCAGCTTGGCCAAACGGTCGTCCAATCCATCGGGATATGTGGCGCTACAGGCAATAATCTGACATTTGGGCAATGATTCTACCAGGGCCTGCACATCCCTCCTGAGTGATTCAGTTGCATATAACTGATCTACTTCGTCCAGCACAACCAGCTTAATGGCCGATGTATTGAAGACTTTGTTCTGTATGAGATGCATCAACCTGCCCGGTGTGCCGACCGCAATGCGGGTCTTAGCCATACGAGTGCGATCTTTCGTTACATCCGTGCCACCAATGTAGCTGATACTCAAATAGTTTTTTCTGTTGTGCATATTATATGACAGTCCATTGGCCGTGTCCTCTACCTGTATGGCGAGTTCACGTGTCGGAACAATGATTAATACTTGGGGTTTGGCCACTGCCTTTTGTATCATCTGCAGCGCTCCCAGTACATAAATCAATGTTTTACCAGTTCCACTTTTAGACTGCACCAGCAAATCTGTAAAATATAAAGCATATTAACACAATATGCATATGATTCACATTAAGTCTCACCCATTCCAGCCAACACCATAGGAATAGCTGCTGCTTGAATTTTTGTCGGCGTTAGGAATCTGTGCGACCGCAGGCCTTTTAAAATATCACCATGCAAGTGCAACTCTTCGAATGAGATGGAGCCTGCAGCCACATCGCTGGTGCGCTGCTCTCCGTCTGCTATAAAATGCGCAATCGCGCTCTCCATAATTAATGTTATTAACTCAGTTCGTTTACAACATAAAAATCCTATTCACGTTGATAAAGTGCCGCCAAGCATAGCTTTGCTTGCAAAACATATGATTTCTGTTATCGGTTCGCCGCCACAACACGGGGATGCTTTTCGATTATGACTAGTGTTGTGCAATCTTGCCAGTGCTGTTTCGTTTTTTATTTATTTATTTTTATTTTATTTAGATAAAACACGTACGTCAATTAACAAATTTTTTGAAACTAATATGAATTTTAAATGTAAAAGAAAATGTAATCAACATAGCAAAATGATATATCGATATGTCATCGATTGCTGAGCAAAAGAAGTTCGGCAACTCTAAGGCGCACATTAAATACTCTTGCAAACAATTTCCCAAAACAATTTTAAATAAATAAAGCTGGATATATAGAATTCGCTTGAAAGTAAAGGTCTATTATTCGAAACCAGTTGTAACTTTTTTATTGTTTTATCTAATTAAAACACGTTATTATTTGCAGGTGTTGTGTGCTGTTTCAGTGTGTTTTGCAATGGAAAAACACAAAATAACGGCTTTTCTCTTAACTGGACAGCCAGGTGAGTTTTAAATTTGATTAAAGAGTTTTATTTAACGTTTAACCCAATAGGTGTAGGCAAAACGACACTCGTACGCAAGATTTGTGCTAAACTTAATGATGATATTAAACTGCGAGGCTTCTTTACCGACGAAGTAAGATCTAATGGTCAACGGATTGGCTTCGATGTTGTGACCACAGTGGGCACGCGTGGTATTTTGGCCCGCGAACAGCCCACGGACAGAGTACGTCGTCCCAAAGTTGGCAAATACTCAGTTTATGTAGATGATTTTGAGCAACTAACATTGCCACTGCTGAAGACAGATGCCAACTCGGGGACAAACCTGTTAGTTATCGATGAGATTGGCAAAATGGAATTGTTCAGCAAGAGTTTCGCTGCTGCAGTCGATGCATTGTTGGAGAAGCAGTATCCACTGCTGGCCACCATTCCCTCACAATCCCGACAGCCCATTGCATTGGTCGAGCGCCTCCGAAGTTCATGCAATGCTCGGGTTTATCAGGTAACCAAAGCGAATCGGGATAAATTGGTCAATGATGTTGCAGGGGAAATTTTAAAAATATTGACAGAACCAAGATGTGTTAAAAACTTAGTTGGCCCCTAAACAATTTTAAAATCAATAAATTCCGACACAGGACAAATTTTATTAAATTTATTTTACATAGTCTCCCAGAAGAATGCTGCCCAAATTCGCATATGGAATTATATTTATGTTTCTAACAACCCTGCACATATGTTCCCATCTGATACCAGTGGTCGAGGCGAACGCGCAGATCCGAACTGCCGACTCGGAAATGATGCGCAAGCTTTTCATGAACGTGGGATATAAGTATTATCATTCCATGCTCTTTCAATCGCTGATCAACTCAACATTGCTCGTCTATGGGGCTTGGCGTTGCGAAAAAGCGGCGGCACAGAAGATTATAGACTCGCAACGTGGTGCCGACAAGAAAATCTCTGCGGCTACAGAAGTCAAATTGAATTGGCTACAGAGTAAGGGGAAACTTCCGTCCATCTGGAAGTTTTTCTCGATGCGAACCTTCTTCTGGTACGCAATGCCCTGGATGTTTACATTTATAGTAAACGGATATTTGAATTACAGAAATCTCAATTTAATCATGGGTCATTTTTGCACCTCACCGTTGGATGTAATGTTTCTTTACGCTCGCATCCAGTTGCTGTACTTACAAAATGTCTTCGCCGACGGTGTGGCACCATTCTTCACGAAATTCAATGGTGCTCTCGGTGTATTGTTGACCAAGAACTCGAATTTCATCAGCTATGAGAGTGACATCTTAAGTGCGGAGAGAGAGACTTAATAAGAGCACATAAAAATGTATATAATTATTGGCATTTTGATCCGTTACTGTGTCATCACTTCATTTTTGGCCATAGTTAATATTAAATACTTGCTCAATTTATTCTCTTTTATTTTTTATAAATAATGCAACGACCTCTACAACTCGTAGTAAACAACTTTAACTGCGAACTTTACGTTTTGTTGGCGCGGAAACTTTTCCGCTCTCGTGGGAAATATGCAATTTTTCCACATCGGCCACAGCGTTGAAAGTTTCCCAACAACAGCATGTCAGAAAAAAAGGCAAAACTAGAAAATGGGCATCTCAATTTGTACAATCTGTGGAATTTGTCTTCATCGTCATCAGCACACTCAGTCCATATGTGGTTAGTTCTAGTATATATGTACGTATATGGATATCTTTATACCATAAAGCATAAGTTATGTAAGGTTAGTTATGATTTTTATACCCTTCGGAAAAAGTTGTAAAAGGGTATACTAACATAGTGCAAATTTGTGTACAATGTAAAAAGAAACACGACAGACCCCACATAGTATATATTCTAGCCGAGTCAATTGAGCCATGAATGATCTCAGCTATTATCTAAGCTGGAGCCATAAAATTGAGCATAAAGGTTCCTGTATACTCTGCGTAGTTTCAGTGTATTTCAAATGTTGGGTGACACGCCCCCCTTATATCCGACTGAACGATAAGAATTTCACGAATTAAACTACACCGGAACATAGGTCGAAGGGTATCCTACGGTCGAGTGCGCTTGACTGTTGCTCTCGTTTTTTCATACGTTTCTAACAACCCTTTTTCAACATAGCAACCAAAACGCCAGTCACAATTTAACTCAAACTCTATCATAAATATTCAAAAAATTCTCACACAATAATTAACTAAACCCATACAATACTGTACCACGAACTCTTAGTGGCACATTTATTATCTAACTTGCCCCTCTCTACACATTCGTCGCACCGGAAGAGGACTGTTCAGAGCTACACATTCAAGGTACCAGAAGAGGACTGTTCACAGTTGTTCTTTCGTGTTGTAAGTAATTGGTAAGTTGTAAATTGTATGTAATATTAGAATATTAGTTTTAATGACAGGTTAACGTTCTAGTCGGTAGAAAGTTCTTTGATCTGATTTAACAAATATTATGGTATATTGTGTGGGAATGTGCTTCATAAGCCGAAGATTACTGTAGATACTTATAATTCACATGCACTAAAGCTACAGCCGGATTTTCTCGACTGCGATATACCCGTTACACACCGGACCAAAACGATTTTTATACTTACTTGTGTTTTGCATATTTTATGCTGCATATTTTCAAGAAGGGGCTTCGAAATAAGTATTATTAGTAGTATACATACGATCGTATTTAGAATTTCTTAAATAACTTCTGTCTTAATTTTCCAATCGCAACCAAATTTTTATAAAACATTTTAGCTGCTAATAGACACTTTACCAAATAAACATAAAGATAACGCTTGGAACTATTTCAATTTAAGGTGGTGGAAGGAGGTGACTAAAATCTTTAAAAAATTTTGATCTGCGTGCAATAAAAACACACATTAATATCAAATTTGGTAGCCTAGGCCTTATAGTCTCTTAGACAGATGGACATGTTGATGATAATAAAAAATGGTTTGTCGAGTCTGCCACGCTTTCTTCTGCCTGTTACATACATTTTCGGTTGGCACAAAGTTATAATACCCTTCTTCCTTATGGGTAGCGGGTATAAATATCAGCATCAACAACCGAGTCGATAAAGTCTCCGTCTTTTTATACCCTTCGACCATTGAAAATGGTCAAAAAAGGGTATACTAACTTTGTGCAAATGTATGTAACAGGCAGAAGGAGGCGTGGGAGACCCCACAAAGTATATATATTCTTGCTCAGGATCACTAACCAAGTCGATTAAGCCATGTCTGTCTGTCTGTCCGGATGTCTGGATGTCTGGATGTCTGTATGTCCAGATGAACACACAGATCTCAGCTATTATAAAAGCTAGAGACACCAAATTTGGCATGAAGGTTTCTGTTGATCCGGGACAGGTGAAGTTTATTTCAAATGTTGGGTGCCACGCCCCCCGCCCACGCAAATCAATAATTTCATCTTTTAAGCTGATTTGCGAGCGACATATAATAGATACAACATTCTGAGTAAGACCATACTTAGCTAATTATAATAACAACATAACGTCAAAATTTCAATCCGATCAGACAACAAACACAGAAGTTATTAAACAAAAACCTTGTTCACTTTGATTTTGAATACAGACTAGCAAGCAGTGACGTCATTGGAATGCTCATGTAGGAAAGAAAAGGAAAGAGAATGCGTGCGCGTAGCGCCATCAGTTGTTCTTCTCTTCTTTTCTATGCACGCGCACTTTTTGCATTCAAACGTACACACACACATATGTACATAAATTTGTGCTTGACCAATGAAATGATACACGCATATACACGTATTCATACACAGACGCATATAAAGGCTTACGTTACGATATTTCTATTGAGTAGAAGTGTTGTACAATTATTAACTCTTTACGTTTCAAAAAGGTCGAAGGGTATCCCACTGTCGCGTGCCGCTCGACTGTTGCTTTTCTTACTTGTTTTCTGTATGAGCACTTAGGTTTTGGAAGTGACTTAGTTTGTTTTAGAATCTGGCCGTGCTCCATTCGGCATGACTGTAGTTCTGCGTTTTTATTAATAAAGTGCTAGGAATTGATCATTATGATTGTTGTGTAAAGCTTGTTAGGGTAACAATAAGTTATTCCACATTTCTATAGACATCAAGTGGGATCATGTACTACAAATAGGGTATGCACTCCTCTGACTGTCCGTCTTACCGATCTGTTTTGTGACCTTTCCGTTTTATTCCTTCCATGTCCAACACTATGGTAAACGTTTTCACACACTCCAAACCATTCGATACAATACATATTTGGTTTTCAAACAAAATTGAAACAATTAAATTGAAATATTATGACAAAATTTGTGTTCGTAGCAGGCCTTGATTTTTTTCAGACATCCATGTATAGAACCTGTACAGCTTTTATTCTCAGTACATTATTCATTGTGTCGACTCTTGTTTAGTTACTTACATATCCGAAATTAATTTCATATTTTTTTACAGAAATCGGCAACAAAAAACTTGATAAATTTTGTACAAAGCTTAGCTTATCTACTTTTTTTCGCCTGTGAGTTAAGGATAGAATCCTCCCGACGTAGTCCGAAAATTAAATTTTTGTCGCTCATTAAATTACGGTTTGCCAATATCGATTTAAAACAAAAAAACATTTTACGTGAACCCAGAAACTAAACAAAATTGAGATGTGTATTCGTAGTCAATGGAGCCGTTTTAGCAAACGCGGCTTACGGTTCAAGAATCCCAATAACTCCATCTTCTGGTGCTTCACCCGCCATGCAGCCTGCGACTCCACGAAATCAGGTGGCGGCAAAGGACTCATCCTTGGCCTGTACGAAAAGGAAAATGGCAAGGGACCGAGGCTGACGCCGGCCGGTGAGAAGTTCGATGATCGTGTGCAGGGCAAGTTGACGGAACTGATTTGTGAAACGAAAATCACGGGCCGATTGGGTCGTGGCAAAATATTTAATAATGTGGATACCGAATTCCGTTCAATATGCATTGTGGGTGTTGGCCTCGAAGGCATTGGCTTCAATGAACTGGAAATGATTGACGAGGGCATGGAGAATGTTCGCGTTGCGGCGGGCATTGGAGCTCGTTCATTGCAAGCGCTCAAATGCATCGAGCTGCATGTGGATCATATGGACTATGCGGAACAAGCAGCCGAAGGTGCCGCACTGGCGGTGTGGAAATTCGAGGAGAATCTTAATAAAAAATATCGCAGTGTTATGCCAAAATTGGAACTGCACGGATCGCCGGACATTGATTCCTGGACCCGAGGGCTATTCAAGGCGGAGGCGCAGAACCTTGCGAGACGTTTGGCCGATGCGCCAGCCAATTGCATGACACCAACTATGTTCGCACAGGCAACTGTGGATGCACTGTGCCCGTGTGGCATCACCGTGGAGGTGCGCACCATGGAATGGATTGAACAGCAACGTCTCAACTCATTCCTAATGATTGCCAAGGGATCTTGTGAGCCGCCAGTATTGTTAGAGATCGCCTATTGCGGTACCGCGCCAGAAGATAAGCCCATCTTGCTGGTGGGCCAGGGCATTACCTTCAATTCGGGCGGCATCAATCTGCGTGCCTGTGAGGGCATGGATGAGTGCCGTGGAGATCTCAGTGGTGCCGCTGTGATTATGGCTGGCATGAGGGCCGCTGCTGCGCTCTCACTGCCCATTAATATTACGGCAATCCTGCCGCTGTGCGAGAACCTGCCATCGGGCATGTCCTGCAAGCCCGGCGATGTGGTCACGCTTCTGAATGCCAAATCGATGGCTGTTCGCAACGTGAGTCGTACCGGAGTCGTTGTCATTGCGGATCCCATGCTCTATGGCCAGATGACGTACAAGCCACGTCTGGTCATCGATATCGGCTCCATGTGCATTGGCATTAAGAAAGCTGTTGGCGGTGGAGCCACTGGAATTTGGTCGAATTCTCATTATATTTGGAAGCAATTCCAACGTGCGGGATCACTGACCGGAGATCGCCTCTGGCGTTTCCCATTGTGGAGATTCTACAAGGATCGTGTTGCAAATAACTTCAGTTTTGATTTGGCCAACGATGGAGATGGACATGCCTCATCATGCTTGGCAGCGGCTGTGCTCCACGAGCTGGTACCGTGCAGCGATTGGGCGCATCTGGATACCTTTGGTACGGGACTGCTGTCGAAGTTCGGATTAGTGCCATATCTGGCACCGGGACGGATGACAGGACGTCCAACTCGTACGCTGGTACAGTTTCTCTACCAAATGGCCTGTCCGGAACCCAAGTAGTTATATTCAAGAATGTTTCGATTTTGTTTTTAAACTTAGTTTCAAAAAGCATAACAACCTCAAATTCGGCAAAGACGCACTACAGCCTGCTAGTGTGAGAATGTGTGTGAGTCATTCAGTTAAAACAGACGCGAATACGCGAACACATACAAAGATCAGTATTTCACCCCTGTATGTATTAGATTTGTTCAGAAATACTGTTTTAACATAGGAACGTGTAACTAAATTTCATTGTTAAACAAATTTGCGAGAATCGACAACACTTTTAGAAGGTAATAGAGCAAGTTGTTTTAACGTGTATTCAAAAAAATACAAAATGGTTTTAAAAAAAAACATAAGAATATTTAATTTATTTTGAATCTGGTATAATGAGACTAGTGGAGACTGAGGCGAACTAGTAAAACCCAATTAAATATGGACAGTCTATTGTTGATTAGTGAAATGTTCAACTGAACATGAGCCGCTGTCGCAAGACTTATATATTACATATTATCCCCATTGTGAGGTTGTAGAGAATTCAAAAATTCATTCCAAAGTCTTGACAGCTTCGTTCAACTTGCCGGACATGGCAATTTCTTATTAAAGTGCATTAAGGCTTTCCTCCTTCTGTGGAGGCCGAAAGCAAACATTGCCCACAGCCCCTTCCTACTGCTGCATGTTCCAGCTGATGTGCATTAAGGGAAACTCTGCATGTGCCTCGATTGGACGTAGATAGCTCTCGGCTAATAAACCGCAGGCGTCCGTAGTGCATTGACAATGGCAATTGTGCTCAGCGCAAGCCGTCACCCATGGCAAAACGGAGGACGGGGAGGCCTCCTGCATTGCTGCAGGAGTGATGTTTCCATTCCATTGAAGTCTCTGCTGTAGTATACGGCAAGTTTTGGCATATGAAAGGGCGTTGGCGCGTTGTTTTGGCAAAGTTTATGGCACGTTGCTGATACGATGGACTTATATTCTGTCACGTATCGCCCTGAAGTCGACAGCAGGCAAAAGCTGAGGCAGTCTGTAAAATATGATATTCGAAAGTCCAAGCAGCTGTCAAAAGCTAATTGATTTGGTTTAATCGCTCGATTAATTTATCGAAAATTGCGAACAGAAGACGGAAAGGTTATGCGACTTAATTGTGATAGTAAGAGAGACAGAAATAATGAAAAATAAATTAGTAGAAACTGGGAATGGAAGAGGATAAGAAAGCAACAGAAGCAAAAGACAGAAAATAAAATCTATAGATTGGTGATTAACGATAGCAACAGAGAAAGTGCATGAAAAGGGAAAATAGACTAGAAGCAACGAGCTAGACAGTGGAGAGAAGGAAAGTGAGTTGGCAGAAAGAGAAACCCAAGCAAATTGAATGCAAGAGAATCTAAAAACAGAAATAGTGCAAATTATGAGAAACAGAAATGTCAAAAGAGCGCGAAGCATAAAAGACAAGGAGAGAGGTAGATAAATAAATTGAAATAGAGATTAATAGATGAAGCGAAACAGACAAATAAATGAAAACATAGAAATACAGATTATGATTGATAGAGTGCAAATTATAGCTCAAGAAAGGGAAAAGAGAGAGAGCAATAGTAACTCATTTATGCTGCTGAATGAGAAAGAGAGCGCAATAGTCATTTATCATAATCTTCATAATTTTGCGCTCTGCAGAAATAAATTCTAATTAAGTAAATGGCAAACTTGGCTGAAAAGTTTAAAGCGGATTTGCCTGACACTTGTGAAACTGCAGTAAATTAAATTGAATTTACTGCGCAAAGGGAATGTGAGAGGGTGGGTAGCTAGATGGAAGGAGACAGAACACTTTCATGGCATTGATTTTCATAATTGTTTCATACGCAACGCATAATTCGTGTCACGTTTTTGACGACTTTGCAAATTAAATTAATATCAAACAGAGTGCTGCCACCCCCACGCTCACTTCCTTTGCTTTCCCCTCCCACGCACACACGCATTAAGCTGCCACTGTGGCACTTAGCCGCAACCTGCGCAACCTCAAGCTCGTCCTTGTCCAAGTGGCAACTGCTGCTGACGGGGGAAACTTTTATGCCGTTTGCCTGTCAACTTTTTTAATGATAAAGTGTTGCGTTTTAATCCCGCCTACCTGGGCACAGATCCCCCCCCCTTTCCTTCCCCCACACCCCACATAAAATTGCTGACAGGAGCGAGGCCATAAAAGGTATTGCCAACTTTTAGTTTTGCAGTTTCGACTTAAAACTATATGAAAAACGCGTGGCAAAGTGTTTTCGGCTTATATTTTAATGACCCCCCCTTGTCGCCTTAGAGCAGGACAGCAAATGTCAGCGGAATTGCCATTTATCTTTCTCGTTATATTGAGACGAGCGAACCCGAGTCGATATGATCTCAATTTATGCCTGGCCAAGGGCATGCATGTGCATGCATGATGTGACATGACGTGGCAATCGCTTGTCACGTTCTGTTGGTGCAACAACGCGGCAGCAGCATCAGGCAACATGCCGCCATATGCAGCCGCAGCAATTTCACTGCCTGCAGTCCCCGTTGTGGAGGCTGTGGAGGAGGCTGCACGCTGGCGATTTCTGCGTTTAGGCTGCGGTTGCGGACAGGAAGCGGCGGCTCTTTGCAAAGTTAGACAGCACTGACAAATCGCCAGGATGCCGTGCCCCGTATGGCTTGCAGTTGAGAGTTGAACCACGGCCACGCGCCACGAAATGGGACAAATTCTATTGCAATCGTTGCGGGCGACAAGTTAGATAGCTAAACAGAGGGAAACGGGGGAGGTAAAGTGAAAGTGAAAGTTTGGGAAGATTTTGGAAAGTATACACACAGTATATGTGTGGGAGTGTGTAAAAAAAAACATATAGTATTAGATGAATTATTAACAGGAATATATAATAAACAATACTTAATATAAAAACATAAAACTCTTTGTTTGCATCGCAGCAGGCGACAAATTCGATGGGAAAGTCAAAAAATTTGACAAGTTAAGGCGACAGTTTTGAGAGGTTCTGATTGAGAAAGAGTTATTTAAACTGTAGGCATATTAAACATACAACCATATAAATTTATATACTAGAAAAATACCACATACTATTCTAATACATCGCAATAGATCTACACTTCATAGAATCCCATAACCCTCCTTCTTTTTTCTCCATTCCCTCCCTTTATCATCATCACAGTGACTGCATAAAGTCCATTTCAGTTACATATTGCCACACAGTGTGCCAGCTAAAAGCTTTTCATTATGGCATTATATCGATTGGTGTTATCTATTTTACAGTTACACACATGCGTGCCCACCACGCTGAGCCCATCTGGCATTATGTTCCGATTTGGAATACAAATGAAATGCCAGATTGCAGCTCAATTTGCAGCAGTTTGGTACAGTTCGTAGCGCATATTAGGCGCACTTGTCGTCATGTCGCAATGCCCATAAATGTTATGCTTACACTGCAGTTACACACACACGCACTTGCACCCACACACACAGACGGACACACTCAAAGCTCGCCACTAAACATGACCACAAAATGGCCAAGCGACTGAGTCGCTTTTAATTAATGCCTCGGCATATTCATGGCGCATAAATTTGTGCTCCAAAATTCATTCAGGCTCGAAGCACCACACACACACATAGACACACGCACACACGCACACACACACACACTCGCCACACACCCACACATAGCAACACCGCCTGGCGCGTGCCAACTATGAAAACAAGCGCGAATTATGCGCAAAAAGAAGCGTTAAATGCGAACGAAAAATAAAAGAATATTTTACTCTCTTTTTTGCCGCTGTCCGGCAAATGAATCAAAAGAAGGAGGGGAAGAGGGGGGTGAGTAAAACGCTGAGACCTCTTTGAGTTATGTTGAGCGGCAAATTTATTGGCAGCTGCAGTTATTCAAAAGCGTCGCTAAAGCATGCAAAACCCCTAAAAAGGTTGACCAGCTTAGAGTGGGGTAAACCAGGCTGAAGGAGGAAAATGTAACAGGTTAAGCGGCAGAAGGAGTGAGAGAAAGAGAGAGCATAAAATAATTATTTTTATATTCTATTCTATTCGCAATATTATAAATATTCTCGAGCCTTATCCACAGCACTTCCGTTTTGCTTAGTCAGTTCTGCAGTTCCTCATCAAGTGCACAAATTGCAGGGTAACTCTTACGTTACTTAGGCTTTTCTTTCCTCAACTAAAATTTTTCCTTTTCCAACATTTTTTCTGGTTTCCTTTTTCCATCAGTGACAGACGCAGGTGATGCACAGAGGGACCTCATTTGCCCGGCCCTTGCTGTGCGTTGCGGTTTTTGTTTATTTAGCAATTTCCATTCAGTTAACCTTTGACGAGTGAGGCACACACACAAGCATACACACACACGCAAACACACATACACACACATACGGCCTGCAAATAGGGGCAAGTGGTGATCCAGCTAACAATTTAATTAAAATTGAAAGCAAAGAGGGAGAGGGAGAGGCAGCAGAGAAAGAGACTGCACGACATTGAATGGAATGAGTTTGCGAGATGAGTTGAAAGATATACTATATATGTGTATATAGTATGTATGCTGCACATCATGATGACGCTGGGTTAAAATTCTTGTATAACACATGTCATGGTTGCCATCGTTGTTGTTGTTGCTGTTGTTGTCGTGGAAAATGTGCGGCATGTTTTACATACTCGTAGAACGACGTACCGGAAAGGATTTAACTATAGAACGTACGAATAATAACAGGGGATGATGTTGCTCTATGAGAAGATATCCTGTAAAGAAATATTAGAAAATGTGAGTATATTTAAAATATATATATTGAGATTGACTGTAAGAATAAAAGTAGAAAGTTCCCTTGATACCTTAATTGTGAGATTTACGAACTTTTCATAATAAGATTGTAAGGTATAAACTCTCCTTTACGTTTATTACATATCATTCTTTATCTACCTCAGCACATCGTGTTAAGTTTTACTTACATTACTGCGTCTTTCTGCTTCTCTCTCTCTCTCTTTCCCTCTTTGCAATTTCTTAATAGCTTTAATATATTTCTTCATGTGGAAATGCAGTTAAATTCATAAATGTATCTATCGGAATCCTTTTCGTATGCCTGCCTGGCTAAGCTGCCTTTCATATTGAAATTCATTCATTCATTTCGCATTCTGTGCTGCCCAAAAAAACGAAAGAAATGCCCAAATGCAACTATAGCATATGTCAGTTTATTCCTTGGCAAAACCCACAAATGTTGAATGACTCAGAGTTACCTCTTAGTTGAATTGAACTACGGAGTACGTTGAAGCTGGAAAACACAAGAGAACAAGGAGGGGCAGGAGGAGCAGTTAGAAAAGGAGGAGCAGGTTGAGTAAAAGGTGAAGAAGCAGAAGGAATAAAAATAGAAGAGCCTGGATGAACGGAAAGAGAAGAAAGAAGAGGAGCAGGGAATCGAACAATAGAAGGAACATCTTCCTGAAATCATTTAATATTAATTGACAGACTTGAAGTCTGCAGACCCCACCACACTTTGTCTTCCCTCACAGGGTACCTCGACTTGCATAGACATATTTGGATTCATAGCATACTTTTCGGCTGCGCTGCCAACCGTCTGACACATAGTTGTCACAGCGAATCCAAATCCCACTTAAAATGGCAGCCAAGCGTCCATGTGTCGCACCTGTTGGCGTTAGAGCGGCAACGGCAGCGGGGCAAAGGGGTCACGGCTGCCGCTGCTACCGTTGCTGCTGCTGCTGACGTCTGCGGTGATCCTTGACACAGAAAAATACTGCATGACAACGGGCGGAAAAAGCGTCAAAATTGCTGAGCTATTTTTTTTTCTTTTGCGTTTGAATGACATTTTTTGTGCCCAATGATTTTTTCCTTTCTGCTCAGCATTGTGCGCAATTGAGAATTTGTAAACGGCAGACTAACATAGCAAAGCGAGCGAGAGAGAGAGAAAGAGATGCCGAAAGAATAGCGTAACGGAAGCTGCGTTTTCCGGCGGAAAAAACTTGGCTGGCGTTGCAACAAAAACACAGCGCAGGCCGGAAGCGCGGCAACTTGATTCAATTCGAAGACGTAAATGGAAAACAGAAAACGCGACGACCAAAAGCCAAGGCAACAATGGGCAATAAGAACAACGCTAGAAGAATGCCAGGAGGTGGTCAGAGAAGAGGCCAAAGGGGGAGAGCGGGGACAATGTAATCAAAGCTTGTTAAATGCAGCCAGGTTAGTCGAGGCAGTTGCCCGGGCAACAATAAAGCATTTTTCATGCAACAAATTGAAGCTTAAAGCAGAGAAAAAAATAGGAGAGAAAGTGCTCGAAAAGTGGTCGAAAGGGGGGCGGGGGAGAAAAGCAGCTTACAGCAGCTTGGCGCCAACATCATGTACATCATGTAGTTCCCGTTGCTCTTTCCCTTTTTCCCTTCTTTTTTTTGCTTGCTTTGCGCATAGAAAATTGGAATTAGACGTGATTTTTCATGCACAGACGACGTGCAAAGCTGGCGGCACACGTGCACTCAAATATTACGCATACGCCGCATGTGCCGCTGTCCTTTTCTGCCGTAGCATTGTAGCAATTAAATCACAATTATGCACCACGAATTTAAATACATGCACAAAGTACAATCGTATGTATATAGAGGAGTATATGCAGCATTAAGCCCGTTGCATGCCACATTCTCATTTAATCGAACATTCTGTGCGCCATTTTATTTAGTCGCTGCATTTTCAGCTTGATTTATGTGGCATAGAAATGCTGTTGTTGTTGCAATCTATGCTCCCTTGTTGTTTTAATTTTTAATTGCAACTGCGCCACGATAATGTCGCCTCATTTGTACAATTTGCCTGGTGCCGCTTTTTGCATATGCAAATTGATATTTCCGAATTACGAAATTGATATAATTGAATTTACTGTTCCGTTTTCGGGCAAAAACTGTCAGTGCGCCCAACTCGTTAAAAGGACTCAATTGGACTAATAAATTGACAGTTATATCATTTTACGCTGTTTACATGTCATATTAATGGTCAGCGGGATCATCTCATGCATGTCCTTTGTAAGGTTTTAACAACAAAATGATGAGTAATTTGGTGAAAAAAATATTTAAAGTAAAATAATTAAAATAAAGTAATATTTATTTCTATCCATATTCTTTCTTTATATTCCTTTCTTTTACTTGTACCTATATCATTTTAATTTTGTATTATTTCCTTATCTCCAACTTCAGCAAGTGTATTAACAATTCGTTCATCTGATTTATTGCACCGCACGTTAGTTTATGGTAAGCTCGATATCAGCGCTTGGACCCTGCTCAAATTTGCTCGGCTGCTCGGCTGCTCGGACAGTGACAAGTTGAGCCAAAACAACTCAATAAGCGGCCTTCATAAAGAAAAATGCCCGCAAAAAAATGCTGCAAAATAAATGTATGTATGACCTCAGAACAAAAGAAGAAAAGGCACAAAAAAAAGACGCACAGTTTTAACTGAGCCGCAAAAGTTGGCCGGAAATCCAATCGAATTATGTTGCCAGCATTGTGAGTTCGTAGCTGTCAGCAATTTGAGCCAGGTACGCAAAGGCTTAGGGGCATTTGCAGGTGGAGTGACACCTTGAGCGGGGGCAGGTGAGGGTTCTCTGCTCTTATAGCGACTTCAACACACTTGCTCTTATCCAAACACCTTGTAGGGCAACTAAAATTCGTTTGTTTCCTTTACTTTCCACACAGTTACCTTAGAGTATAACATAATCAATGAGCGCGTTGTAAAGTTTATCAATAAATCAGTCTAATTAGTTCGCAGCTCGTGTTTAATTAATTTCCGGTAATATTTATTCTAGAACTTTAAGAGAGACTCGCAAAGAGAGCAAGCGAAAGAGTAAGTTAGAGAGAGAGTCGTAGCTGAAACTGTTATACGCCCATGGTGTCTTTAATGTCCACACTTCTTGGCATCGCTTGTGTATAATTTTATTGCTCCAACATTGGCAGCAGCAGCGACGGCAGCGGCGTCTGCTTAAAGTGCCACACTCGCAACGTTTGCGGCGCCAACTTTTTCTTTTCTATCTCTTTCTTTTTTTTTTTTTTTTGGGCAAAAGAAATTAAAATTGATTTTATTTGCCCAAATGGAAAAGTGAAGTCTGCTTTTGGGCGTATTGAGAAATAACAGCAGCGATAACATTTACATTTTATGCCGAAACTGGCGCAATATACGAAAATATGCAAGATATTTCAAGATTAATCATGTTCAGGCATGCTCAAAAGTATTTAGCTTGTAAATGATAAGGAAAAGGCCTGATCTGAAGCTTAAACATGTCCAGAAACTCCTTCTCTTTAAGGCGAAGTTTGCTCAGAGTTTTTCCAGACAAACATTTGCGAAAAAAGCACAAGACACAAAACTCGCATTATGTTTTCACCAGTAGATAAGCAAAAAGTCTGCAGTGCACACACGGACACGCACACATACAGACGCAGCATACATTTGCCAAAAACTGAGTCCATTTTTACAGCGTCGGTCGAGAGAAATTTCTATTTAATAACGGCAAGAGAAATTACACTGCAGTATTTCTCACTGTGTGTGAATGTCTCTATTTGCGTGTGCGAGTGTGTGTGTGTGGGTCTGTTTGAGTGTTTTCTCATGTGTGCCTGTGTGTGTGTGCGTATTGTATTTCAGCTGCATTAATTTATGTATGAAACTCCGAGCCACGTAGTACAAATGGCTGGACCAAAAGTCAGACAGGCATGGAGAGAGTTAGAGAGAGAGAGGGAAGGGAAGTGAGGAGAGCAGCATGCAAAGTCTGTGGCAGGAAGTCGCTAGCTTGCATTGTGCAGCGGCTGCAGTGCTCCCTTTCCGGCCCCTCTTCATAAGTCTCTTTCTGCCTCCGCCCTTGCCAGCACGTGCTTGGCAGGGGCTCATTATAAGTCTCTGGCAGTGTCGCCGTGCTCGTCTCAATGCTTGCCAAAAATTCATGACTTTGTAGCTGCCACTGCAGCAAGTACACGTGCCACGCACACACACTCACACACACGCACACAAACACAGACTGTCGCTTTAAGTCGCCTTAAATTATGCCAACGCTCCCTCGCACACCTCCTCGGCAAAGTTAGCTCTACGAAACGAGTCCTAAACAAACAGTAACCTAACCAAAACTTGCTCTCTCTATTTCTCCCTCTTTTTCTGTTGGCTCCTTTGGTTCATTTCCTTTTATTTCCTCAACAAAATGTAAATGAAATGATGGGCGTTAAAGCGCTTGTCCCTTAGATATTCGTCTGGAATGGGTCCTCAGTTTGTTTATTCCTTTTTTATTAATTTTCTGGGACAATTTGCGGAAGCACTCGAGAAGCTGTAGAGCTGTCTAGAGCTAATGCGAAACTAGTTTCGACTAGCTTCTTGGACAGGAATCGGGTTAATTATTGAGCAACAAGAGGTGCACATCAATCTTCCATGCTCTTTCTCTTCCTCTCTCACGTCTCTCTTCCATCTCTCTTCCTTCTCTGTCCTTCTAAGTCTTTTGTTCCTGTTGCCTGTGTCTGACAGTTCGGTTGTTAGTCCGCTTTGTTTGCGGGTTGCGGGGAGAGAGGAATTTGCATTTGAATGGGTTGAGAATCACCTCGACACAAATTATGCAACTCAATTTGTTTGTGTGTGTGCAGAGCAAGAACCTTGACTGAAGAAGTGTTTGGCAGACCACTCCCACCTCCGCCTCCCAGCTGTGCTGCTACCAGTTGCCGGTTTGCCAGTTATATAATGCACTGACGCTCAGACTCATGCTAATGCGATGTGGAGCGAACCACTTATTGGTCCTTGAAACAAAAACATAATTTCATTTATGCTTGATGCAAATTAGGTTGCAGCATTTAAAGAGATTTGAGAGTGGAAAATGGCACATTTAAATGATATCTTAATTATTATTAGCTTGTCTATAAAGTGCTGTTTATTTTGATCTTGCATTCGTTGCTTAACACTGCAGTTTATATTCTTGTTGCTAAAAATCTCCGCTAGGTGCGTCATTCAAAATCAACTCTATGCTTGCTGAAAGCGAGAAAGGGACAACAATCTTACGTTGTTCGTGGTGAATGGCAAATTGTAAGGTATATTTATCATGAAAACGTACTCTGTTATTACTTGTTTTACCATCGCTAATTTTCTGCTTGTTTGTTTTTCTCGCTTCAACAAGCATAACCAATTAGATATTGTCACAAATGCTAATGAAATTAAAACCGAATCAGAGCCAAATGAGTATGCAAATACAGATTGGTAAGCGCAGAACGTGCGTACGGCAAAAAAAAAAATGCTGCGTGAATTTTGGCCAGACGCCTTGGCCGAGTTTAGCAATTCAGAACATGCCCGTGGCAAGTGACTGACAGACGGAGGGACGAATGAACCCACTGAGTGACTGCGTACAAAAAGGTGCTGGATGCTGCACGAGTGCTTAAGCAACTGGCCCGACAGTAAAATGAACAAGCGACAGACGAAACGCTTAGTCTGCTCGGGGCGCACGTTTGTTGTTTGCATTCAGCTGACGTGTGTGAAGGTCGCCTTGGCTACCGCTCCACCCAGCCCCTGATGGCGTCGTAGAACTATTACCAACAAAGTGTTGAGCATAATAATAAGGCAGGCAGAGACACACACAAACATAGTTACACAGCCAGGCAGATAAACAGTGTATGCAAGGCTAACTGTGTGCGCTTGACTTGCTTTCGCTGTGCTTTTTCTGCGTTCTTCCGTTGTTTATACCCTGCGGCCAAGTAAAATTGCTCAAAATGGGTATATGCAAACAGAGGCAGGCTTGGCACACAAAGTACATATAAACATGTGTACATGCATGCAGTAAATATGTATAAAAGTTGCTTTATTTTACTTACAGCTCAAAATTCTTGCAAGTAAAACACATTCTTTTGCATTTGTTTACTTTGTTTTCCTTTCTCCTTTGTCGCTCTCTCTCTTCCCTCAAAGAATGCGCCTTACATTGCAGAGCACTGCTGTTAAAATTTTAGCTGCTTAAACTCTCCGCTAGGTGCGCTTTCAAGATCACTGAATGTGGCTCTAGATCCTGCAAGTGCGAAAGAGACAACAGTCTCAACATCAATTTATTCGTGTTGTGTGGCAAAATTCATGGAAAAAACGACTGAAAGGTTGCGTTTTTGCATGAAACATAATAGTTTTGTACGTCACTCAACACAAAAGAGCAAAACTCATTTCACATTGTAACCTTTTATATCATATACCACGGGCAAAATCAGTGTTTTAAAAGCTGCAGCGTGTTCTATTACACAATTCAATTTTATTTTAATATCTTTCTTTTTTACTCCAATGCATATAAATAAAATTGATCTCTACGGGCGTAATCCACATTGTTTTTCTTCGCTATTATGTTTTATGTGCAGTGCGAAAGTGTAAATTAATTGTAAACTGTGAATTGTTAAACGTTTGAGGCAAATTGGAAAACCAGTGATATTTATAATAAAGTGTTTGATTTGCGTTGTTTAATTTCTATATATAATAGCTATTGCAATTTGTGTTAACTTGATATTTCTGTTAGTGAAATTTATATGTACATTTAAACATGTCAATTGTTTTTATTAAGTCCCCAGTTGCACATTTACAGTTATGTTGTGACGTAGATTTAAGTAGGATGACCGAAACAATGAATAAAAGTATTGTATGATATTTTCAATGTGTCGTTTTTATCTTTTTTCTTTTGCTTGTTAAATCCGTATTCTGTTTAGTCGACGGGCGCTGCTTTAAATAAAAGATGTCGGACTAAATGATATTTATTTTACATTCAGCGAAATAGGTTTCTCTCTCTTTTTATTACCCCACTTTATTTCAGCGCTATTCGACACATTTTATGTTGCCACTTGAAAAACAAAACAGAAATTTAAATGAAAATGCAAATGGGAAAATGGCAACTGGCAACTGGCGACGTTTTCCATTTCGTATTTCCCGCAAGCAATTAGTCTGCAGCTTACGTTCAATTGCCTGAATTATTTGTGAGTGCTTTAATTCGGCATTTGACGGCTCGGCTTGTGGGTGTATCTGTGTGTGTGTGTGTGTGTGTGTGTGTGTGTGTGAGGGGGTGCTGCATATTTGATGTCTATGTGGGTAAGTCAATATCCTCGTCTGCTGTTATAGTTTGTGATATACCAAATTTATGTATATTTTAAGAAGTAGAAAAAGTTGCTGATCTAACAAAATGCTCTATGATAAATTATGCATTGCAATTGCATATCTCAATAAGTATTTAACGCTTATATTATTTATGTGCACTAGTATGTGTGTGTGTGTGTGTCACATATTTAGGCAAGCAATAAAGCTATAAATTACTGTTCATCTGATTACGTCCATAAATAATTTAGCTATCGCAAGAATTGGAATTTGTTGTACACACGTTTGATGGCATCTCTCTGCACCCATTCTATCTCTACGTCTCTCCCTTCCCCTGCGTTGTCTCTGTCACCTTCAACACACGCACACATTAAATTCGACCATTATTCGAGATTAAAGCTAATTCCCGGCAATAATCGCTGCAATTAAATTTACGACTCTGGCTCACAGTTTGCCCAGCGAAAGTCTTGAATCTGCTTCAGAAATTTTACGAGCACTTAAAGATGCCATAAAAATGAGGCGTGGCATATTTCATAAGCATAAATCAAGACACTGGGGAACCGAAACGGCAGCTCAAACCTAAACTACAAATGCCGCTTGCCACAAGCTGCCATTAAAATGAAGTGGACTCTGACAATATTACGCATACGCCATGTTAACACTTTATAAACGCATTAGGGGCCAAGATTCTCGACTTACATACATACGTACTGTGCACCCACATCAAAATACAATTTGCAAGTTCAACGACAAACATGCAAAAAGGATGCTGTAAAAATAAATATAAAATATAATGAAAACAAAAAAAATGTATATGGGGAAAAATGTATGTGGGCGGAATAATATTTGCTGTGACCATAGTGGATCATAAATCAACTGACTATTGGCCACAACACGTGCCCAGAGAAATAAACAAAATGCGAATAATATGTTCCAGTAAGTAGGCAAATGCCTGCCACGCCCACCGCTCCATGCCCGCAACGGACCCATAAGAAACAGCTGGCAGCACATTAAACTCAATGAGTTGAAATTATTTGCAGCTGAAGGTCAACAACTAAAATGGCTAATGGGGTAGGTGTCAAGGGGAGCACAAGGAAGAAGAGTATCGGATGGGAGGAGGGTGGTTGGATTAGTCGGTTTTGGGTAGTTGTTAGTGGCAGCGGCAGCTGGGGCGTTGCCATTAAAGACAACTTCCGCAAACAATAAATTCAGCGCGGGCCAAACAAGAAGAAATTGGTCCCAGGGCAACTCGTGGGCAACCGAGTCGAACGCGTTGCTATGCGATGGCAAAAGGTGCTGGGCGGATGGCAAACGGTCCAGCGAGGTTACAGGATGTATGGTTTTTTATACACACACACACACACGTAAATTCATATATATTTTTATACATTTTTATTTTTTTATTTATATTGCCTTTTTTGGGCAGCCACGCAACGCTCTTGCTGATTAAACTGTTATACATTCAATGGCAAAAGTGGAAAGTGTGTGTGTGTGTGTAAGTGGCTGTGTGTGTGGGGAATGGGAAAGTGAACTAACATACCCTCCCCGCATTCCCCACACCCCTGCTGACTGCTCAGTTTCAGTGCGCTGCCTTAATTTGTGAGGCTTATTTATGGAAAATGTGCCCGCAGTGGGCAGATGAGCCACAAGATTTAGGAGGACACCAAAGTGAAGCCACAAAAATCAGCCGAGAGCGCGCCCAGCTAGGTGGATGGACAAAGTTTGCAGTGCAGAACTTTAAGAGTCGAGGCTGAACTAAAAAGGGTTCTCGAAACAAAAACATTGGCTAAGCACTTAAGCAGCTTGTAATTGAGAGAGTTTCAAAGAGTAGATGTGTGTGCCCAAACATAAAAGTGCTGCTGGAACAAATTAGGTAACTGTTTATAAGTCGAAGGTCTCGAGACTTCTGGCAATTATTATTTTGTGCAAATTAATCGGACTTTTGTCGGGAAAGGTCATTTTGTTCAGGGTTTTGAGTCTTAATTAATTTGGAGCTAACATTTTATTAATGGAATGAGTAAACAAATTTACTTTGAGATAGTTTGTTAGTCTCGTTTTGATAACCAAGGAGAGTAAACATATTTTAGGGCAACCCTATTGTGCCTCGTTTGAAGTCTCAGTTACTCTGCTCATTTCAGTGCTCAACATTCAACTGAATTAATTAAGTGATTCCACCTTTAACTACCATCAACTGGAACCACTCTCATTAGTTGCAGCACTTGGTAGACTTACAGCAGCATTGACCTAGCTCTTATCAGTGCCCTGCAACTAATGCAGCAACTATGCAGCTGCTATTCGTGCTGCTCAAGTCTCTCGTTGCTATTGGCTTCATCAATGGCCAGTTAGAGGACAAACCAAGTGTTATCGCTGAGTGCCACCAATTGATAGACGTGCAGCAAGGCAATTTGCGTCCGTTTGTGGAGTGTCTGTCAGGGTCGACAAATCTTTTGACCTTGACGGCGAGCGCTGAGGGAACTCTGCAGTTGCTGTTGCAGAAGTTAGCTAAGTCAAAGACAATGGAGTCACCTTTTGTGAACATTGATGATGTGCTGAACAGCGAAGGCAGCTCAATACTCGATCTCGATTGCCAGGGCAGGCAGCACGTGATGAACGCGATACGAAGGAAGCTGGCACAGCTGCAGTTGTTGCATCAAGTGCTTAGCAAGTTATTTGCCACGCCGCTGGATGTAAGCACTGCCACAGCAATTTTACCTCCTGAGGAGTCTGTAAAATCCATTAGTGTAAACAGTACGAATGCGAAAGAAATTCCCGAGCTAAGCTGCCTCATTGGAAGGGCCATAAGAAGGGAAGCAATAAGCAAGCCCAATGAATAATGCAATATCGGTTTAATCAGTTAAGCGATAAAACGCTTGTTGGCCCAATTGAATGAAAGGCTTAAATGGAAGACAATGGAAGCGCTGCATTTAAATTGTAAATAAATATGAAAGCAGTGCGCAGCAGCAACACTGACAATGGCAGGCAATCAACAGCATTCGCACGCACTGAGGTGTGTAAACTGCACACACACGCACGCACTCTCACACGCACTTGCGCCGGTCGCACGCGGCGTATGAGCCACGCGGCCAGTACAGATTTAAGCCAAGCCTCAGCGGATTGCAGCTGCCCAAGCACAAGCCCGGCATGCCGCTGCTGGACAGCATTCCAGATAGCACTTCGGAGTTGTGGCGAAGCATGCAAATGTGGGTCAAACTGCGAGGCAGCGAAGCGGTTAAGTAATTGCTTAGAAGTCGCGCAACATGCGGCACAGTAATAACAATAATAACACCACGTGAGGCAAGCAGGCAGGCAGTCACTCGGAGTCCGCAGAGATGCTGCCAGACTTGATGGCTTGTCTCCTACTTGTGTTGGCAATGACTGCGCTGCTGCACGTTCTCGCCTTTATGCATTTGCGTAGTTTATTTTAATGTGCCATATAAAATAATTTAATGGCCGGGCATGCAACAAGCGGCCAGAGATAAAGTGGCTGCGGCAACGGCAACTGCCCGCTGGCCAGTGCAATGGGGGACATTCAGTTATAATTAGTAAAGCGATGGCAACTGTAAATGATAATTGTGGCACATTATGTGCGTGTGTGTGTGCGAGTGTGTGTGTGTGTGAGAGCTTGACCGACGGGGCTATCAATTAGCGTGCGAAGCATTAAAAAAGCTTCCCTTCGAGATAAGGTTTCAAGTGCGCTGCCTAAAAAGAATGCAAAATATCAGAGCTTTTTTCCCTCTGTTTTCGCTAGCAATTTTCTCCCCGCTTACACTTTGTGTCAACAGGGTATTATGTACGTAAAATAACAGCTTTTATGGCAGCAGCAGCAGCAGCACCGCAACCCTTTTCAGCTCGTAAAAACGTTCCAGGAATTACTTACCCCCTTGGGAAGCAGAATGTTGCTTGTGCTGCCTTCAATATTTCTTAAAATATAAATTAATTTCAAGAATTTCCATCTACCATTTTCACATCTACTCAGCTTGCTTGCTTGTCTATGTGTGTGTGTGTGAGAGTGTGTTTTTTTTTTCTTTTGCCCGCTGGGCCACTTTCACAAAATAGTTGGGAGCCCAGAGGCAAAGGAGCGCCTACTTTCTAGCTACCTACCTTAGCATCCATCCAGTCAGCCAGCGAGGCAGTGGGCAATGCCAATGTTCAGCTGCAATGTCAATAAAAATTCAATTACGTTTCGTTGCGAACTTGTCTGGCATGCGCCTTTCTTATGGCCATTTCAAATTGGCTATTGGCTCAGCTGGGCTGCAAAGAGAGGGAGAAGGACTCGCACAAAGATTTCAGTCATCAACTTTGTTGTCTACTTTTGGGCGCTGAGTGGCATTTCGCAATTTGTTTGACATTTGAATAGCTCCGCTCGCTCCAATTGAATTCGACAAACAAAAGCGCCTCAAATTGCGTGTGCCGGAAATTCCAAATGCTTCCTCTCCTTCTCTCTTTCTGTGTTATCTGAGATCTGTGAGTGCTGAAATGTGAAATCCAAACCGAGCCACTTAATTTTAATGGCATGTTTATGTAACTCAACTCGGGTGGGCACAAATAATCATAATCATAATTTTTGCACACTGCCACGAGTTGTGTGTGCGTGTGTGTGTGTGTGTGGGCCATATCAGCTTGGGCTGCCAATAAAAACAAATCGAGCGCATATATCGCATAACGTATTTGATTGCTAATTTGCTGGAAGTGATTTTTCGGAGCATTTTTGGCCAACACACATATGGCCAACTAGTGTTAAACGGCGGTAGTTTAAGCCACGTCTATGTGAGTGTGTGTGTGTTTGTGTGTGCCAGCCATGAAGGTCGTGGCAGCGTGTTATGGTCAAATGGTAATTTCCTCTTTTATTTTCGGGCAGGTGTTATCGCAGTGCCAGCATAACCAACCACCCTCAGCCTCACCCTCTCAACTTTGCTTGAGTTACAGCCTCCAAAGAGCGCGCTCTCTTGCTCCCTCTCTCGCACTGTTATACTGTTATACGCACGCCTAGCCAAGTCCTGCCGCTGCATACTTACATAGACGTCAGTCAGTCTCCCTTTGCCAGCGCTCTCGTCCACAACGAAAATCTCTTGCCCGCCGTTTGTTTGAATTCAGTTTGAGTTCGCGTAAAGTGTTTCGAATACACCCAAACAACAACAGCAAACGAAGGCAAAGCAAGCTCAGTATTCACATTAATCAGCCAAGAATTATTTTGGAGCCCACAACCAAAAAAAATAACGCTAAGTTTCGGTTGGCTTCATTAGCAGAAGGAGCAGCAGCATCCGTGTATATTTCTCTGTGCTTGTGTGTGTGTGCGGTGTGTGTGGTGTGTGTGCATTAGTGCGTGTGCCTGTGCGTGCGTAAGATTAATGAGCCGAAAGTGTTTTATCGTGTTGTGTGCTAAATATTTAATACAATATCAAATGAAAGTTGCATAAGTCCGCGTGCCAAACTCGAGCACGATACGAATTAGCTGTGACACTAATCACCAAATTGACAACGAACACTTGATACGCTGCACACCAAAATACCATGTAAGTTGTGGTCAGATAACCCTTGAGTTGGAACCTTTTATTACCTTCCTTTCGTTTGGCTACAATTAAAAAATTTGCTATAATTTTAATCTGTTTTACCTTTTTTTGCTCTGCGGCAAATTCCTTGGGGCTTATAAGTAGATGAGCAAAAAGGTAAGGCTTAATGGCCTGTTTACATTTTTATGGTTTTCGGTTTAACATTCCCTTTTTTTCGGGAGTTTCATAAGGAAAAAAAATATATATATTAAAGCCTTTAGGAATTTTTGTCATTTCATTGCGGCTTGTCTGTTAATTTTTTAATGGCAGCCAGAATGAAAACATTTAAGGTGTGTGTAGGTGTGTATGTGTGTGGTTTGTATGTATGTGTATGTTGTGTATGCTTGTGTTTGCATGTGTATTAGATGTTATATTATGCTGGGAATCTCACTCAGTACGCACAAATTGCCAGCACATCAGAAAGGAAGCTGAGCATCATGAAGGAAGCTTAGTGAAATTACAAACACAAACATATACAATTACAAGCACACAAACACACGCACACACACACGGGGGGTACTAAAAGTACACACACACACGTTCACACAGCTCTTCCTCCACACACACACACACACGTAGCTGGCAACTGGGAGCCATTTCCATTGCCGTGCACAGACTTTCAAATTAATTGTAGTCCAACGTTTTGCCACTTGCCACAACTTACCGTAATGCTAGTTCATTTGGCCACGCCCCCCAGCCTTCTCTCTACCCGCAGAACGCTCTACTGTGCGTAGAGCAGCAGCAGCGACAGCATCGCAACTAAGTAAATAATGCGTAAAACAAGTCGAGCGTTTTACGGTTGCCCGCGTTACGCCCCAGCATCCCCACTCCTCCTCCTCCCCTCGACATACACCATAGAGAAACAGTCAATTGTAAAATTGCGGCAGCCAACAAAGCGTGGCACGAGGCACGAGACGAGGAGGGGCTCTTGTTGTTGCTGCCTGATGACTGTCGACTGCAGCTTGATGAAGGCAAAAGGATTGCCAGCTACGAGCGACGACTTCTGGCGCGCGTGTGCCGTTGTAATTCATTATGCTGACTATCTGCAGCAGAGGGGAGGGGGAATGTAATGGAGCTGGAGTAGCTGAGGCTGCGACTAGAACAACCATTGTCAAAGGCACTGCCTTGCATGCAGATAAACATTCGTGCACATGTGGCAAACAAAACAGAAAAAAAGAGAACTAGCTAAAGTTGCAACGCAAAAATTGTCTGTCACTGTGAGACTTCCGCCATCAACACACGGCACAATACCACACAGTCACTCTGTCTTTCTCTCTCTGTCTATGTGAGTACTTTGAGTGCACTGCTGGCAGTTGCATGTTTGTTTTTCTGCCCGTCTGTCTGTCAGTCAGTGGCGCTTTGTGTGCATAAAAATTCCTTTTTATTATTTATGCCTGTGGCAAGTTATTCAAGTGGCCCGTTGATGGCTTTTAATCAAGCCAACAAGTGGGCGAACGCACTACGCCAAAGTATAATCTTTAAGATAAAAGATCTTCACTCTCTCTCTGTCTCTTTCTGTAATTGCTTGTCAAAACTTTAAACAAAAAGCGAAGCGAAACGAAATGAAATTAAATGAATTGGAATGAAAGTTTCGTGTTTCTTATTTTCGACGTGCAAATTTATTTGCTGCAAATAAAACTGTCAACGAGCATAATGGAATTTCATGTTTTAAATGAACAGTAATAAAAAAGCGAAATACAGTAAAAAGAAAACAACAAATATAGGTAATGTATGTAGTGTGTGTTTATCTGTATCTGTATGCAACAAGCGAGCAAATAAAAGTTCTGTTTTTTTTTCGGTTTTTTTGTCAAGCTTGGCGAAAAGTTTTATTTTGACAACGAGCTTTAAAAAGTGTGCGCCATAAATCAGCAGCGCATACATACAAACATATAATGCAGACACGCACACACACAGAGACACACATAATAGACCCGCATAACTATCACAATATTGTGGCATAAACAGCAATTACTTTAAACTTCGAACCTTGAGTTGTTTAGCAGAGCGAAAAGTTTATGGTAAACCATATTTCAGCTCCATTTGCAGTTATTTATATAGCGCAGACACGTTGCGCACGTGTGTGTGTGTGTGAATGGCGCTTCTTTGTCGTAGCATCCAAGGGAATCCTGTGAAAATATTTGCACAAAAATGCAATAAATATTTGCATTGTATTGCTTGCTTTACCATTTGCCAATAAATATGGCTACCAATTGCATTGATTTCTAAAGCTTCAACGAATTTCCACAACAAATTGAAGTTGAAATATGTTTATGGCATTAAAATTCTAAGGAAATAAAAGAAGAACTTAGCTAAGCTGTTGCCATTAACAATGTAGAAAAAACAAGAGCAACAGTCGAGCGGTACGCGACAGTGGCATACCCTTCGACCTTTTTCCCTAAGATTAAATTATTGATTTGCGGGGGCGGTGGGCGTGGCACCCAACATTTGAAATAAACTTCATCTGCGCCGGATAAACAGAAACCTTCATGCCAAATTCGGTGTCTCTAGCTTTTATAATAGCTGAGATCTGTGTGTTCATCTGGATATCCGGACATTCGGACAGACTTACAGACATGGCTTAACCGACTCGGATAAACAAAAACCTTCATGCCAAATTTGGTGTCTCTAGCTTTTATAATAGCTGAGATTTGTGTGTTCATCTGGATATCCGGACATCCGGACAAACAGACAGATTGGCTTAACTGACTCGGCTAGTGATGCTAAGCAAGAATATATATACTTTGTGGGGTCTCTCACGCCTCCTTCTGCCAGTTACATACAATGCACAAAGTTAGTATACCCTTTTTCAATGGTTGAAGGGTATAATAAGAAGTTGCTTAGTTCTTGGCTGTGCTATCGGCTCGTTTTTAATAAACCTAATGGCCTTGCTAAGCCCCTTGTTGAGAGAACATGCAATTTACTTCGCATAAAGTTGATTAAATGCTTCACTCCGCATTCACTTTGTGCATTAGCATACAACAAAGGAAAGCGGCACACGGGGAAGGCAATTTCGGGACTTCAACTTATGCCAGGCACTCAGTCTCTCACTCTCTCTGCCTGTTAGAGCTACTTTGCCTTGGCGGAAATCCTCTTAGAACACGAAAAAATGCGCTGTGACTGCAGCACAAGGAAAAACCACTGCAGCACTTTCCATATAAACACACATACAGTATATATTCATATGACAAGCAGTTGTTGTTGTTGTTGTCGCGCCTTGCATATTTCCACATCATCTTTATCGCTCTGCCTCCCTCTCTCTCTCCCTCTGTCTCTCTGTCTCTGGCAGCACGACAACAATTTATCACATTTCAATCACTTGGCTCATCAATCATGCCACACACATATTTCAGCAGCAGCAGCAGCGGAGGCAGCGCTAAAAGAAGCCAATGAACCGTTAGCTATGCTAAATTCCTTTAGCTGGCAAATAAATGTATCTAGGAAAAAAGGTTTCCCTTACGTTATCAGCTGATTAAGGTTTCCTTTTCGATGTTGAAATATTACGCATCTCCCTTACTTATTATCTGGCAAATATCTGCAGTCATTTTTTATGGCTCTTCGTTCGAATATGGGTTAACAAACTCATTAAGCGTTTGCCGCCGCCGCCATCATTATGCGCACATATTGAGTATACGTCAAGTAGGCCCACTTCTGCCTATCGATGCTGGCGTCGCTCTGACGTAGCTGCTGCTCTTTCTGCTGCTGCCCCCTTGCTCCATTAGGCAAAAAGCATTTAAGCCGGAGCAGCGTTGGTAAGAGCACCACGCCCACCAATACACACACGTACCAAGTGGCGAATACTTCATTTTTCTTCTTTTTACTACGTGCCTGATGCTAGCTGCTGCCTCTGCTGCTCCCATTGTTGTTCTTGTTGTTGCACAAGCAAAAGGCCAACAAAAAAGTGAGCTAATGGTGAAGGTCAGGCGGTTGTTACGTTTTTGGCCTTAAGTGCGGGGCTGTTGCTGCCCTTGTTATTGTTGTTGCTGCTGTTGTTGTTGTTGATGTTGCTGCTGCTAACCGTTTTCTTCTTGTCTGCTCTGTGTGTCCCCTGCATCCATTACGCTTGACGTAGCACAGTTTTGCGACTCTCTTCGAGCACGCACTCTTTATCATGCGCGCGCAGACATGGCTCTGCTCCGCTCTGCTGCTCTGCTGCTGCTGCTGGTGGTATAACAGTTTTAACAATTGCAGACTTTTGGGCGCTTTTGCCATGAATATACTGAGCATTGTCGCCGTTGCCATCGCCTTGGCTTGTGCGTGTTCTTTGTGTAACTTTTGTGGTAACTACAACACAATAAAAATAACTTTTCTTACACTTTTTGCGTGTGATTTACTTGCGCGAGAAGTTTTTCCCCCACTCTCCCCCTCTCTCCTTCCTCTCTCTCTCTGCCTCTTCAAGCTCCTCTTTATTCTTCTTTACGGTGCTAAAAACTATGTTGCTTTTAAACGCAGCTGTAGGCTATGGTTCAACTTCCTCACGCACAATGTCGTGCGTGTTTTTGGGATGTGCAAATGTTTTAATTAAAAATAATCACCAAAATGATACAGGTACCTGTAGCTTGGCTTGGCTGCCTTATGTGCAGAGGCTAATTTCGAAATGCTGTTGAGAGTTACTTGAGAGTCCAGCAGTCTAGTCTAATGTGCAGAGTAGTCGCTGGGGGTTGCGACCTTCTTCATTGCCTAGTTACTTTGCATATTCATTCCTGCCAGTTAATTGTGGCTTCTTCTCTCTCTGCTTATCTTGAGATTGCCTCTGCTGTGCTGTAACTGCCCCACAATTGTAATTTTTAAAGTACTTTCAGCTAACTGCAAGTGCAAATTCGACTTGAGTTGCGCGCGTGTCGAGTGTCTGCTTGAAGCTTAAAATGATTGCACGCTTTTATGGCCAATGGACGCACTTGGGGGAGCCAAGAAAATCCGGATTTAACCCTGGCACACACACACACTGTCAGTGTCAGTGTGCAATCCATAAACTGTCGGCATAAGCTTTAATAACTTGACTGACAGACGTCGCAGTCGACGTCGCTGTCGCTGTCGCTGCTGCCTGCCGACATCACTTTAATGTCATTTTCATAATATGCCTGAAGCACCTTAGCATTTTTATTATCTTCTTGCCGCTTTTGGCTGCATCAGAAACTCTGACGCCGGCGAACTTTTATGGCACGTTAAGCGCACAGTTGAGAGCTCAGCCGGGTATTAAACTAGAGGTGGAGATTGCCAGGGGGGCGGGGGGAGAGTGTGCTGGGTTACACTTGAAATCTCTTTGTAGCACTTTGAGTGAACTTTGCAACTCTCTCTCGCTGACTGACTGAAACTGACGGCGCAAATGCGTATTTAATTCCACTTGTGTTACCAATGCCACGCCCCAAAACCGCCCACTTGCCATTTGGCATTATGCTGCTGTTGTTGTTGTTGTTGTTGCTGTTGTTGATGATGCGTTGACAATAATAAATGTCACAATTCAGCTGCACTGACGCTGAGCGAGATAGAAGATACTTCAAACATATTGCATACTTTGTGGAGCGTGGCTTAAGGCGAAACTACGAGAGAGAGAAAGAGAGGGGGGAAGCTGATAGCTTGACAGCATGACAGAGTGACAAGCAGCGTACGCTGATTGCGCGAGTGCTTTAAATTAATTAGTCGTGTTTTTTATCCCCCCCCTCGAACCGATTTTCTGGTGATTTTCCGCTCTTCTCTTGCTCCTGCGTCTCGCTGATAAGTTGCCGACAAGCAGATTTGCGACATTGGCAATTTTTCGACCGAGAAAAAAGTGGAAAGCCAAGACAGACGAGTGTGTGCCTTCACTTGTCTCTCTGGCTGCACGTGTGTGCGTGTCTGGGGCGATATAATCGGCTTATGCATTGCTGCTAGAGGAGGGTCGAGCAAATTGATAAATGTTGCATACTTTTTGGTGCTCTCTAATTGTACACAGCATGCGCTTGTTGCTAGTTTTGTTTTTGCTGTTGTTGCTGCTGTTGTTGTTGTTGCAGCTGTTGTTGTTGTGATGTATCAATTAGCCTAATGATGGAACTGATCTGTGTTGCTTCCCAGCAATCGAATACGTTACGATTTCAATTGCCATTCCGTTTGGCCAACCGAGTGAATGCCAATGGAAGTGTTCGATTTGCAGCTGCCATGCTGAAAGCTCTACAGTTTACAGTTTGACTAACAGTTACACACACGTCTCTCTGTGTGTGTATGTGTGTGTGTTTGTCGAGAGTTTGCAACCTTTTAATGCTTGCGCAAATTTGTTTGAGAGTTTAACTTTTCAATTTGTAGCTGCAGTTGAAGCCAAAGCAGACCCCCAAGGAGAATGAGCGAACGAAGCGAACTACATCAATGCACGCCACACACAGTTCACTCTCACACACACTTGTACACACATGCCATGAATAAAGTATTAAGTACCTGACAGACTGCAGCTTACAGTTTTTAAAAGTAAATTACAACAACAGCGCTTGCTCTATTTTCAAACTCAATTTTGAAATGCTTTTTTGGCTGGTGCAAAATTCTTTTCATCTTTTGTATAAAGAAAGTATATACAGTAGAAAATTTATATTTATTTTACTCTTCGCATTAATGCTGTTCAATTTATTGTATGTTCAATTATTTGATGATGATTCTTGTTTTTTTTTCTAACACTTGACAAGTCAATGTGTTGAATTAAATTTTGTAAAATAATAGCGTTGGCATGTTGTCTCTCGCATTCAGCGCAAACACAAATAACAGTATAAAATTCCATAAATATTGATGAGTTTTTACCGAATGACAATTTGTCACTAATAAATTGCACGTGATTGAATGAATTTTAATGAGAAATTACAGTGAATACAATAGTTGAGCATAGTAGATACCCTGTAAAGAGGGAGAGAGACAAATGTGTTGTAAAGGGGATCACTAATGTATAGATTTCCATAATCGATATGCATTTTTTTGGTTAGCTAATGGTTCACAATATATGCAGTTGATTTATTATCCACCTGCCAGTTTTTGCCTGCAGATAAATTGACACACTCCAATGACAGAATAATGTTATTTAAATATGACAAAAAAAAGGGGGTTGCAACCTGACAGCAGCAAAATGATAAGCCAGAACGGACAGCACGTTCGGTTCAATTTCATTTGGCAAAAGGTCGCCAAAAAATTTAATCAAAATTTATAAATCACTGCAGTGAAAAACTCTGCCAAGTTTTCAATAGAATGGAAACTTGTCCAACTGCCAACAACTGCGTTTTCCCGCTTCTGCTGCTGCTGCTTCTGTTCTATTTGTGGCTGCGGATGGTGGAGCTGGAGTCTGGCAGCGGCTGTTGCCACTTACGCTTCAATGCCTCGGCGAGTCATTGATATGCGAATGCGATTGCGAATCCGAATGCGAATGCGATGCGGCGGTAAAAAGTTCAAATTAAAAACACTCGACTGTGTGTTATCCCCATCGCAGACTCAGAAAAAAGAAACAGTTACTTAAATCAATACTGCGCTGCGAGCCAGATAAACTTGGCATCGAGAAGGTGGCAAGTGGCAAGCTTCAACTGTTGCACTTGCACTTTAAAACGCAGCTTGAGAAATTCTCCCCTAAAACTTTGTGCTAAAACTAGCCGAGCATAAAAGCCAAGTGGAGACACATACGTACACACACACACACGTGGGGGGTAAGTTGCGCAACTTGACGTTCCATTTCACATGGCTAATCGTCAGATATACAGGAGATATATGGCATAGCCAGGCTGAGCTCAGGTGTTTGCTGTCCAGAGACATGGGATCTCGATGTCTGCTCTCATTAAAAAGTAAAATAAACAAGCTAAAGTAAAAGTTTCCAAATCAAATGCGAAAAACCAAAAGAATCAGCAGCAGAAACAGAAAACAGAAGCCAAAGCACAAATAGAAAACAGCAAGCACAAAGAGAGAGAGAGGGAGCGAGAGAGGGAGAGAGAGAGAGAGGGAGAGAGAGTAAAGAGCAAATAGCAAGGCAGAAAACCACTTGAGCAAGTAGCAAAAGTTTTCCATTTATAACGAGCTCAGTGCCATGTGCATACACAGGGGGTTGTTTCGTATGTGTGTGTGTGTGTGGAGTGTGTGTGTGTGAGGTGTGGGGGGATGCAGCGCAGCAATGAGTGTGTACATCCTGCTGTCTTATTTGCTGCGTGTGTGTGTTGGCAAAACTTTAAATGCGCGGTAATGAAATTGTAGGCAACAAATGCTGTCAACACTCGCAGTCACACACACTCAGACACACACACATACGCTCACACTCGGACAGACAGTCAGCGCCAGAGCCGACACCATTTTATGGCATGGTTCCGGCAGTCACAGGCAGCCCAGGCATCCTGCTGATTTTGCCGACCCCAGCAAAGCCAAAAAGTTGTTCGACTCAAGTGTTACGCCCCAAACAACAAGAAACTGTGTTAAGTTGCCACAACTTGCTGCACACACACGCACGCACACATACGCACACTAGGGGAGCCTCCCCCCAGACATAAACGTAGCCAGACACTCTTCACTTCGGTCTGCACTCTCAACTTGGCTACTTGTTTTGCAATAATCATATGAATGGCTAAGCATTCGGAGCATAAGAACGCGGTTGAACGCTTGAACGGTTGCCATATTAGATAAAAGATATGGGTTATTCATTGAAAGCGTACGACTCTGGCATAAGAAAGAGATGAAAACTTCAAGCAGAACAAGAAGAAGATGAAGAAAACCAATACGCAGCAGACTGGTAAAAAACTTTAAATGGTTCCTAGAAGTTTTCTATTTTAATTCTTAGAAAAGCAAATGCTAAAAGTGCCAACACGTTGTCTACGTTACTTAAGGCCAATTTCATTTCGAATAATAAGCAAAAGTTTGCCGCATTCAACATAAATAAAGAGGGAACTGTGCCGAGGTCAATTCGCATCATTTGTCATTCAAACTCTTCATAATATTTCACAAAATTCAATAAGAAAATCAATTTTCATTGAGGAGTTTCCTTTATCAAATCCTTGTCCCGCATTTGTCATAAATAAAGAGGGAACTGTGCCGAGGTCAATTCGCATCGATTGACACCCTGTATTCTGGTTACCATTTTTCATTCAAACTATTATAATATTTCACAAAATTCAATAAGAAAATCAATTTTCATTACCAAAAAAAACCTTGTCCCTTCAAGTATGCGCCCAGCCCGCTTGACTTAATTGACTTTCCGGATCAGCTTTGACAACAATTTGTTTGCAACTAATTAAAAGCCAAACTGGGGGGAAAAGTTGTACGTTTGTTTGTTTGTCTGGTTGGTTTGGCGTTAATTCAGTTAAGTTGGCAGCACTGTGGGGCTAATTGCGAGAACACTCGTTGGATAATGCCAATCAACTGCAATTTCAATGTGGTTCACTTAATCAGCGTGATAATTATCGACTCATTTGCATTAATTAATGCAGCACAATTAATTCTCGCACCAATTTGCATTCCACATGGCCAGAATTATCCAACGTGGCTGGGGCTCATTATCCAGTTAGTTGGCTCTAACTTATTGCGAGTACAGTATGTGTGAGACACTATAAAATACCCTGCAAAGTGGTTGAATTGTTGGAGGTGCTTACTTAAACTTATTTACCAAACTTTGACTTGTTTTTGCACGAAGATAATGTTTATTAACAAACTTGAACACGCCTCCTTTCACTTTATAAATTTAAATACATATCCATAGATTTATTTTATGTATCCAAGCAAACGATGTATTATTTGTCAACTGGTTGAACTGACACAGCTTCACTTGTAGGGCCAGTACGCTAGTATACTTTATGTAGTAATAGTTGGTACTGAGTTGTACTTTGTAAAACAACAAAAAAATACTTTAAGTCTAAATTCTGGTTTTTTTTTGTAAAAATTTTTCGTTAAGCATTTATACAACACATATATATATATTTTGATATTTTTCATCATTCATTCGGCAATATGAATCATATGCGCTTGTTGGTTTCCATGACAAAACAATGGTATAATAGTATACAGTACACTCAAATTCGTTCGCGTACATGCACTCCCGAGCCTGTGGTACCGGTGAAGGGCATTGTGATAGGCATCTATCAGAAAGAGGGCAACGATGAACCAAAGTTGACTCGGTCTGGTGACAAGATAAACGATCAGACAGAGGGAATGTTAAGCAAATTAATTTGTGAATCGAAAATAACAGGAAGACTGGGACGTGGTAAAATATTCAGTAATTTGCATTATGAATACACCTGCATTGCCGTGGTCGGTGTGGGCTTGGAGGGTATTGGATTCAATGAGCTAGAGATGCTCGATGAGGGTATGGAGAATGTTCGCATTGCAGCGGGTATTGGTGCCCGGTCGCTGCAATTGCTTGGCGTGCCAGATATATGGGTCGATAGCATGGACTATCCGGAACAGGCTGGCGAGGGTGCCAATTTGGCGACGTGGCATTGTCAGGATCTGATTAAAAAAGAACGTCGCACGATTAAACCAAGACTACAACCATACGAAATAGCAGATACAGAGGCTTGGATGCGTGGTTGTTTCAAGGCTGAGGCACAGAATTTGGCGCGACGCCTCTCGGATGCCTCAGCGAATTGCATGACGCCCACAATGTTCGCCCAGGAGGCGGTGAACGAATTGTGTCCGTGTGGCATTACAGTGGAGGTACGCACCATGGATTGGATTGAACAGCAACGGCTGAACTCGATGCTAATGATTGCCAAGGGCTCGTGTGAGCCACCAGTTCTCATGGAGATCACCTACTGCGGTGTAGCGCCCGATGACAAGCCTGTACTATTCTTGGGCAAGGGCATTACATTCAACTCGGGTGGCATCAACCTGCGACCGCAGGAAAAGATGGATATGAATCGCGCCTGCATGGCTGGAGCAGCGGCATGTGTGGGCATGATGCGTGCCGTGGCAGCCCTCTCGCTGCCCATCAATGTGGTGCTCATTGTGCCGCTGTGCGAGAATATGCCGTCGGGCATGTCGAGCAAACCCGGCGATGTTTGCACCCTGCTCAATGGCAAATCAATGGCCATACGTGATTTGGATAAGGCAGGCGTTGTGGTATTGGCCGATCCACTGCTCTATGGACAGACTTCAACAAAGCCGCGACTGATTGTCGATGTGGCCACAATAGGACTTGCCATCGACTATGCTCTGGGCACTGGAGCGTCGGGAATTTTCTCCAATTCGAACTACATTTGGAAGCAGTTTCAACGTGCCGGCTCGCTGACAGGTGATCGCATGTGGCGAATGCCCTTGTGGGATTATTATCGGAAACAGGTAACCGATGAGCTTGGCTATGACATCAGTAACGATGGACGCGGGCTGGCAGATGGTTGTCTAGCTGCTGCTGTGCTGCACACGCTAGTGCCGTGCTGCGACTGGGCGCACATAAATACAAGTGGCACGGGTATGCTAAATGAAACAAATTTGTTATCCTACATGGCAAAGGGCACCATGTCTGGAAGACCAACAAGAACACTGGTGCAGTTTCTCTATCAGCTGGCCTGTCCCGAAAATAAATAATAATAACGGGGAATTTCACACAAGGAGTGCAACGGCGAAAAACATACCCCCCAATGCTGCAAGCCTGTTTTAATCATATTTCGTTTTAATCGTGTCCTGTCGTATGGTATCGAAAGGTTTTTTTTTCTTTCTTTGTTCAACAGAGAATTGTGGTTGTCATGGGAATACATGTTATTTAAAGTTTAATATATTTCAGATACGGTGAGAACTTTATTTAAACGGGAGGACTTCTTACTTTATTTATTTCGATACCAATTGCAAGGAGTGTCGTTATCTAGTCGAGTGTTATGTATGTTTTATATGCACCTAATTCATAGAAGTGCCCTGCCCTGCCGCTGCTGCCTGCCAATTATATAAACAAATTTGCAATTTTCACACAAGCATTTGCACATTTGACACGTTTAGACAATTTTGCAGCTCCAGGGCATGTCCTTGGCACTGGCAAAGGATGTTTACATTGACACGCACACACATACACACACATACATGCATGCACATGGGAGGCGACATTGACATTCACGGCAACTCGGGCTCGTGCTCGTGCTCTTGCTCAGCCTGTTGGCTTTGTTGATGAAATTGCTGCAGGATATTACTTTGAATTATCATAAATAACAGCGCACGGCAACGTAAACGACAAGGACAATATGTGCACGTGTGTGTGTGTTTTTACATGTGTGTGTGCGCTGCGTGCTGTGGCAAAAGGGATCAGGTGCACGTCGGCACACTGACTTCATTTTGGGGTTGTCTTTCACTTCGTTTCCGGGCTATGCTGCTGCCTCTACGTATGTGTGTGTGTGTGCGTGTGTTTGTCTACGTGTTTGTGCGCTGTGAATTCAATAATATATACAGAATGTGTTTATCAGGTAATCGCGTTGCTCTCTCGCCAAGCGGATGAAGTTGAAATGCCGTAAAAGCCCAAGTCATGCCGACAGCCGAAAACGCAGCCAAGTTTGAAGTTCAATTTAGTTGAAAAATGAGTAAAATAATAAAGGAAAAATTCAGAAGAAATTCCCCACTTGACATTGAAGTTCAAATTGTTTTTTTCGCAATTTAAAAATTCGATTAAAATTGTCTGCACTGATTTCCGTGGGTTATTTTGATCGCTTGCCACACTGCAGCCACACCACATAACCCATTTGCAAGCGATTTTAATTGAATTTTCTTTCGCATTTCGCTTCCTTACGTGGCATTAACAATCTTTGCCATTATCCACTGTTCACTGTTCACCATCCACACACCCACTCGCACAGCCACACACACCCACATGGTGTGACATTCATGAAGCATTCAGTTTCTGTTTCGGCTTGTGCTGTTTCCCTTTCCTGGCACGTGTTGGCCGCAATTTAATTTTCAATATGCGAAATGAGTTGGCGGCTTCTTTATGAGCTTCGCACGGGCATGCACTGGCCATAACACTCGAAAATAGACTCTGTATACATTTAATGGCTGAGTGCCTTGAAGGCTTTTCGCTCATGCTGTAGACGTGAGTGATAAAGGGATGAAGATGTGCATATGAATACATAAAGAAGTCTTGGAATTCTTTCTTTACCCTTATAAAAATTCTTTCTTTACCCTTATAGAAAATAGAGAACATGGAGTTCCTTAGAGTTTTTTATTTATAAAGGGTATTCTTTAGTCGAAGCCTTCTAATATTCTGTGAACAAAAGCAAAATAAGTAAGAATGATACAATCGAGTAAGCACGACTGTGATATACCCGATAAATAAAGCCAAGCAAGAGCAGGAGTGTGCTCAACTGTGATATACCCACTACACACCTAACCAAAATGATTTCTTAAATATTTATAACCTCTATTTGTAGCGTATTTTGTGTTGGATACCTAAGTGAGCGGTTTGGGAATCAGTCTCTTAAAAGAATTTCTTATATAACTTCAATAATAATTAACCTATCCGAAACAAATTTTCAGAAAACATTTAAGCGTTCATAATAATTGTGTTCATTTAAAATAAACTATCTAGGATTTAAATTACACTTGTGACGCGCTTTTTATCGATTTAAGAGGGCGTTGGGAGACGTGGCATAGTTCTGTAACAAACTTTATTTGCGTGCAATAGTAAGACATATTGTGACCAAACTTCGTAACTCTAGCTCTTACAATCTCTGAGATATAAGTGTTCATACGGACAGATAGACGAATTTGAATATATACACGCTTCATAAGCATCGTTGCTGCTGCTACACAAACACTCTTTAGATTGAAGATTATTCCCTTTGCCTGTTACACATACTTTCGTTTGCCACAAAATTATTATACCCTTCTATCGAGTAAAATCAACGTATCTTCTTGGAACGGGTTCATAGGCCCAGTCCACATAACGTTTTTCAAGTCAACAATAATTTGTAAACAAAGAAAAATTCAATTACAGTTGCCTTTCGTGGTTGCTACCCTCTCCACCTACGTTCCACAATTTCCATCACTCAAAAGCCTTGTGAGCCACAAAAGCCACACAGAGAGAAGCAAAACAAGTTTAGATTATGCATATGTACATTGCCTACATATATATATACGTTTATATACAAAAGAGAATACATTTTTGTGTGTGTGTGTGTGTGCATTTTTGCGTGTGCTTGTAGCAGAACACACAGAGGCCCGCTAGAAACAGAAGACATCCCTTGTGCCCAAGCCGCCATGCCTGGACTACCGAGCACTTGGGGGGAAGGGGTGTCACATCGCATCACAGGGTGGATATTATTAAAATCGGTTTGAAATGCAACTTTTAATGCTTTTTTTGTACGTTTTGCTTTTTGATAGATTAGTTAACAACTGTTCTTGACTCATCCATTGGTATCTAATTCCCATTTCCATTGCTTTTACACACATTAGACGTATAATATCACGTGAATCTTGAATGTAAAAGTAATCAGCATGGACATATTTACTTATATATATTTATACCACATGCAATGAGGGGAGTGGTGATGGTTCCATCTTGATCCTGATCATACACAATGGATGTCTCCCTTACAATCTCTCTCTCTTTCTCTCTCTTACACTCTCTCTGAAAAACAAGCACCAATTTTTATCGCTGGATCGAATTTCCATTGACTTTCATTGATTTCTCTTTAAAGGCCGAAACACATGATTTATATAGCATATGGGGCACTTTAACGTTCCTCGTTACTGACGGCGAGTGACGCAATCGATTGACCGCAACTGGCGTTAAACATCCAACAACACGAATCATTTTATTCTCTATGTTAAACAAAAAGATTTTGAGGGTTTTATGTTAAATTGGTAGCAAAAATATCAAAAATTTTGTTATATATCGTTTCGAGAAGAAACTAAGACTGACTCTCTATAACCCAAAAACGACATTTGACGCCAAAGGCAAAGTCAAGTTGATAACAAATGATATGCAAATCAGGCGTTGCTTGCCCAAAAATTCAATTCCCATCAGTCACGGCTGCTGCTTCTGCTGCTGTTTCTGCTTCTTCTGCTGCTGCTGACCAAACTTCGTTAGCTGCAAATAAATCAATATCCCCAATCACATCAGTTCCAGGGCAACAGTTTTACTCCACTCTCTTTCCCTTCCCCCTCTTCCCCTCTTGGCCATTTGGGTGTGCATGTGACACGCTTTTCGAGCACTGGGTTAATATTTGACTTAATTAAAGCGCATTTAATTAAGCTCGTCGAGTGTTGAACTACATTCGAGTAAGGGGTAGCAAGTGACTAGAAGTAAACCGAAGGATCATGTGCAGAACAAGGACAAGTAAACCAGAATGAGAATGAGAATGAACGATGACGATGACAACGAAGCTGCCAAAGGCAATAATCGCAATTTAATATTCATGACATTCTCACAGTCAATGTATTTTCAAAGTGTTGCCAGAAGCTGCAACTGAGGACGACACCCTGTGTGCTCGGTACTGGGTACACCCGACAAGTGGCCACAAAGCGATTTGATTGATGAGGCTTAAGAGGAAACTTTTTCAAAGTTGTAACTGATGGATTAAGTTGTATAAACTGAATGCTTAAGTATTGTATGCTTATATAAAGTGTTTTGGTTATCTACATTTATGTTTATATTGCAAACTTCCTTAGCGGACACCCCCCTTAGGCGGACTACCCTTCCCAAGGTTGTAATTGATGGATTAACCTAAATTTACTGAATTTTTAAATATTGTATGCTAATGTGAAATGTTTTGTGGTGTCTACATTTATAAACATAGTGCAAACTTTATTAGCGGACACATATTTTAAGCGGACACATTTATGTATATAGCGTCCCTTAGGGGAGACCTCCCTTTAGCGGACAACCCTTTCCAAGGTTGTCACTGATGGATTAACCTAAATTAACTGAATGTTTTAGTATTGAATGCTTATGTAATATGTTTTGTGGTGTCTACATTTATGTATATAGTACAAAAACCCTTAGCGGACACATATTTTAAGCGGACACCCCTTTCTAAAGTTGAAAGTGATGGGTTAACTTGCATAAACTTAATGCTTAAGTATAGAATGCGAATGTGAAATGTTTTGGTTATCTTCAATTATGTATACAGTGTTAACACCTTAAGCGGACACCTCTCATAAGCGGACTACCCTTTCCAAGGTTCTCACTGATGAATTAACTTGCATAAACTGAATGTTTAAGTATTGAATGCTTATGTAAAATGTTTTGTGTTGTCTACATTAAAATACACAGTGCAAACTCCCTTAGCGGACACCTCCTTAAGCGGACCACCCTTCCCAAGAAAGTTTTCACTGCATATACACTGTATATCTACAAATAGATTATCTATATTATACCCTCTTCTAGACAGTGTTAAAGGATCTCTTACTTTAGCTTCGCCTCTCTCTCTTTCTCTCCTTGTCGACCTTCTTGTCGCCTTGCTCTGCCTTTGCTGGCATGTGTTTGTTCCTCTTCATACTTTCAGTACTTTCAATAAGCAACGAACCCGCTGCCCTTGCCCCGCTCCCTGCCTCTCGTGTGCACCCCATGGCAGCGGCATTGCTGACACTCTTTGCTCATCTGTTATTTATCATATTGTGTGCCGTACGCTCGTCTGAAACTTGCCTTGCCCTTAGAGTTTTGCTCGCTGTGGTGTTTCCCTTTCTCTTGTGTGGCGCCACAGCCGCCCTCTGTTCCTCCCCCCCTCTTCTACCTTCCCCTACTCCATGTCATTTTCATTCACTTCCGCTGCAAAGTTTTTCATGCCTTTCTCGCTGCTGTGTATGAAAAGTCGCTTAGTGTGGTTCTTTTTTTTTTTTTTGCCTTAACTTCCGCTTTGTAGCTTGCTTCCTTATGCTGCCGATTCGCTTTCAGCGATAAGCTCAAGCAAGCGTTCAGTAGTTGTAGTAGTTGTTCAGTTGTTGTTGTTGTTATTGTTGCTGTAGTAGTTGCAGTCCTCCACATCGCTGTTCTCCATTCCTTTTTCCCCCACATTTGTGTGTGTGTTTTCTTTGCTCGGTGATGGCCGCAAGCGAAATTTATGAGTACTTTGGCAGACGTCTGCGAATTAGATTCGCCAATTGTTACGGTTGTTCTTGTTGTTGTTGTTGTTATTGTTGTGACTGGGTGCTACTGCTGCCGCTGGCGGCACTATCGAATCATCAGCTGTTTATGCTGATTGGAGTATTGCTAACAGACAAGTTCGCTAACTGATTTCAATGAGGGGAAGGCGAGAGAAAGAGAGCTCACACAATGCTCAGGGCTGGCAAGAAGTTGCATAACGACCCCCAAAACTGAGTTTATTGTTTAGTCTTGGCGCCAGAGAGAGGGTGAGAGGGAGAGAGAGAGACCCTGGTCGACCATAACGACTTATTTGCCCGGTCCAGTCACGAAGCATGCAAATGATTAATGATATCAAATTTCTTAGATTTCCCCCTTCCTTTTCTCCAACTCGATCTACCTCCTTGCGCCTGGCGGCCATAAACAATTTAGCTTATTGTCATAATTGCGTCGGGTTTTTAATATCAACAAGCCGAGGCTAATCCTTGCCTTGCTGCCTCCTGCCACTGCCCCCTGCCACTGCTCCCCCTCCCCCCTGTCCCCTGCCACTGCTGTTTGATTTATGTACTTTATAATGGCCAAACATAATTTGCTTGTTGAGTCAACATTTGTCCAGGCCAGACCAGGCCTCGCATTCAAGCGCAGGCCGCCAAAGAAATGCATAATTAATGATGAAAATTAAAAATAAATATGCCTGAAAACGTTTCTCCTTCTCCCTTCATTTCATTAACAGATTTTCCGCTCGACTCGCGCAATCAAAACATTTTTTTTTCGCTGCAAGTCCGGCAAAGTCGGCAAATCTCTTTGCATAATTGAGAACCCACCGTCGTCACGGAAGTCAGACAGAAATGTCGCTTCAGCTTCCGCAGACTGAGACTAAAATAGTAAAATTATAATGGGAGTACACTACGCTCCGTACTAAGCTGCTTAAAAATCATAAGAATAGCAGGAAGAGGAAAATAGAAAGAGAAATCTTCTAGCCTCTCTCGAACACCATCTATAATGAAGCTTAAAGGGGTTTAAAATAAAACATTCAACTACTAAAATTTTCTGTTTAATGCGAATTGTTAAAAAATCTGTGTAAATTAAATTGTTTATGCCAGCTTAAGTTTCAACGTATTCTTTATTACTGCCAGCTAACATTTCTGCCTCTCATTTTTCTTGTTCTTTTGCATTTTTCATTGTCATCTTTCTGTGTGCCTTGTGACGCACGCAAAAGTCTTCTGTACGCTCCATTACAAACATTTTCCACCATTACATTTTCTTCTTCACCCCTGTTGGTGTTGCTGCTGTTGTTGTTTTTGTGAAAATTAGCCGCACGAATGTAAATAGAAGCGCGCGCATTGCTTCAAGCAATTTTTCGTTGTAGTACAGTTGTTGTTTTTTTGTATTAGCTCTGTGCCATTTTTGACACTTGCATATTGTTCTTGTTGTTGCCATTAGCTACGTGGCTGCTGTGGCTTGTTCTACTCGCTCATTATGTGGCAAGATAAAAATAAAGAACACCCTGTATTTGAGAACGACCGACAGCGCCGTTGCCAGCGCCTTTGTACAGATTATCCAATTATAATTTTACGTTCCTCAGCGATGGGCCCGACAAGAATTTTGTCTACCATTTTGTCATTTGATATGTGTTCTCCCTTTCTCTCTCACTATTTCTTGTCTTTCTCTTGTTACGTCTTGTCGTTATTCTTCATGAGAAATTTCTGCTTGGTTTCGCATGGAACTTGACTCGAAAATGGGCGACATTGAAGGATGCCTGCAGCCTCAGCATCAGCCTCCGCCTCAGTTCACATACAATTTCGTTGCCCTCAAAAGTATGCAACAAATTTATGCAGTTCGCAGCAGCAGCAGCAACAGCAGCTTGTGGCACAACTCAAAATGTCGGGGAGTAAAATCCAAAAGCAGCAAGCAACCAGCATCCGTTGAGCATATTTCATGAAATTTGAAAATTTGCATATTTTGTGAACGCCGCAAGGTACACGCAACGCTTTCGCTTTTGCCGTTGCTGTTTCTGTTGCCTTTTGTGCAGTCGTCAGTTCGTTAATATGATTAATTTATGCCATTTTGAAAATGTTGCGCTGTGCACATTAGAAACATTAGCAAGCAAATTAAATGCTGTATATAAACTAATTATAATTCAGTTCTCCCTCTCTCTCTGTCTCTTCTTCTTCTCTTGAAAACCACTTTAATTATATTTCTGCATTGCTAAACGAAAATTTCAAGCAAATAAATTGAAATAATCTTGGGAAATCCATTTGCTGCACGCTGGATTTATTGTCGCTCATTATGCAGCGCCATCGAAGTGAAGTTGAAAGAAAATGCATTGCATATTTGTTGTGCAGTGTATTTATACTACACAATCTAACATATATTCACGTTACTTGCTTCCATGTGCAATCCCTTTAATTTGCGCTGTTTTTCTCTCAAAATTCTTCTTCTAATCAAAGTATCAGAACTTTTGCCAACTACAAGAGTATTCAAGTTTCGGCACAGCAACTTGACTCTTTGCTTTCTGCTTTTTTTGGCTCCTCTTTGCTGCTACGTTCTTTTCCAACTTATCGAACTATCGAGTGCTGCAGCAGCAGCTCAATTAAAACGCTTTTTTTTGAAGGACCCTCAGCCTCTGTTGGTGCCTTCCCTAAATACATTCTACATGATTTTAATGACTTCGTCTGCGGTTAAACCTATTCGTGGTTAAAGTTCATGTTGACGTTGTTGATGATGATGATCGATGGCAGCTTTTCGATGAGCTGCAATTCACATTCGGAATGCAAATGTGAAATTCAAATGAGCAAAGGCCAGAGCACAGCAAAACACACACGCACACACACGTACACACTTGTAAGCGTATGTGTAGTTGTACTCATGCTGGCAAATTGTCGTCACTTATGTCCTTTGGGCCACTACGTAAATGTATTTGCATATTTTTTGCTACCTCTCCCCTCCCTCTTGCACTGCCACTACTGTCCTTGTTTATGCAAAATAAAATCCTTGAATAGCATCGCTTGGTGCCGTGGCGCGTGTGTGAGTGTGTGTGTGTGCGTGTCCCAAAACTGTCCCGAGCGCAGCTTACAGATTTTCAAGAAAACTTTCGTACACAAAAATGTGACATGTGTTTTTGTCGGCTCACACAAGGCTTTTGTTGTTTCTGATATGCCGGCTAGCCGCATGTAATTTACGAAAAAGGAAAAACGTCATTCTCTACTCCCCTCCCTCCATAATATTTAAATTATTTGCTTTGTCAACACACACACACAGAGAGTGCTTATCGACCCTTGTCGTCCGGCCGGCCAAGAGGTCGAGTTATCGGAAATTTACATTTAAAATGGCTTATTTTGGAACAGCAGGCGGGCAACAGAATAGAAGCTGCTGTGGTCAAATATAGCTGAGTATTAGGGCTCATCATATCATTCTCTTGGCGAAAATCCAATTTAAATTTTAAACAAATTTCAAATTCTTGAAGTGGCTCAATGAACTAGCCATTAAAATGCGGAATACACTCGCTGAACCACACACAAACACACTCTGCCAAGCGCACTCAATGAAACTCATGAGCTTTAGACAAACATGCTGCAAAGTATGCTACAAAAAAGGAGGACAGTTCGGGTGCAGTGCATAAATCACCGTGTCAATCGGAAAAATGCTGTCTTTCTGCTCATCACACACTCAACTGGAAGCAACAACAACAACAAAAAGAACCACAATAACAACTACAACTAGAACTACAACAACCACATACTGCTACACTAATTGAGCTCTCGGGCAAACAAAAGCAATTAAGCCGCAGTGTCTGCTGCTGGTGTTTTCACACACACACACACACATTCACACACTAAACGTGAGTTATTTCAATGTCAGACACAACGAATAGTTAATTGAAGGTCAAGCAATTGACATAAAAAACTCTTGGTTTAAGCAACAATTGATAAATCGCAACCACAAGCGAAGCACCACGAGGACACAGCGAGGCGAGAAAACAAGTTGAATTTTTATGTTTCAATGCTGGTTGAATGTAAACAAAGCGGAGACAGCAAAGAGCGCAAGTGCCACGTTGGGCAAAAGAGAGCGAGCGCTCACCGTGTATAACAACAAGAGCGCAAACTGTTATACAACTTAGGCTGAGGCAGAGGCTGCTCTGCTGACGCTGCTGCTGCTCAGTACAGCCGCAGACTTTACGGTGTGAGTAAGTGACGGCGGTAAAAACAAGAGAGAGAGGAAGAGAGCGTGGGCAGAGTTACTGTGTGTGTCTGTGTGTGAGAGGCAGCGACTTTTGGTCTGGCCGTGCGTTTAATTTGATGCGCAAACAAATGTTTAATGACCAAAGTTGATGCAGTTGGCAAAGGTATTTGGCTACAGCAAATATTTGCAGCTAAATTAGAAAATGCCACGTGCGAAACGAAGCGAAATTCAATAAAAACACCAAACGATACTAAAGTAATTTATCTTTAAAGAATATACTGTGGCATTTACCGAAATATACTCTATAAAATGATATGTAGGTATTTTATAAATGAAATTGCCTCTGCTGTTGCTTTTATATCGAGCAATTCCCATGCGAAAAACTCCCAATCAAGACAAAGCCCAAAGCATAACAATGGCCCAAGTCGACCGAGAAAGGGGGGAGAGAGAGCAGGGGAATGCAGAGCGAGATAGCAGCAGCTGACGCAGCAGATTGACAGAGCACTGCACGTTTTGCCATAGACGTGCTCTCTGTTCTTTGAATCTTTTGTATTAATTGTTTAACTTTCATCTGAAATTAAAGTAAGAAAACTGCTGGCGAAATTCGGGTTGCAATTTCAAAGAAAAACGTTGCCTGCTTTTAGGTGTTCGTTAGAGCAAGCCTTTCTGTGTGTTTTGTTATTTTTGTTCGCTTGTCGAGGATTCATTTTCGAATTGTTGTTGCTATACACATTTGAAATGTGCTATAAATTCTGGCTTCAATAAACTTTGACTATCTGTTTAGGCTTTCCATTCAATTTGATAAGGCATTTTGCAACAGAAACGTTGTGCAAACTTTTAAAGTGGCCATAAAAAATATTTAATATCTCCAGCGGCAGCAAAAACAACAATGTCGCCTGCCTAGCAAGCAAGCAACAATTTTTCAGCATCAAAAGCCACGACGATAAAACCAAGAAAAATCGCAACAACAACAACAAGAATAGCAACAGCAGCACGAGTAGAAACAATAACAACAACGGCAACAGGACCAAGAAATATATGTCTCGTAAAGTGTAGAAAAATGCTGCCAGGAAATTGCCAGCTGAGCTGAGCTCAGCTCAACGGGTGGGCGGGCACGTGGGGCGTGGTTGCTGGTGCTACTGCTGCTGGTGCCGCTGCTGTTGTTCTTGCCACGGCTAGTTGTCAATTGCTCTGCGTAGCAGCTCTGTGTGTGTGTGCGTAGGGAGTGTGCAAACATGAAATTGTATAATGCGTGTGTGTTTAAGCAGGCAAACAAACAGAGTGCGAGAGAGAGAGAGAGAGAGAGAGAGAAGGAGAGAAAGCAAAGCATGCAACATTTTGCCGCGCAAAATTTACGAGTTCTGCAGTTGCCATATTAAAAATCATAAAGCAACGCGCAACAATAACGACACACGAGCAATGCGAAACAGATGCGAACGATGCATGTGCTACGTTGTATACCCTATAAAGGGCCAACTTACAGGCTTACAAATGGAATACAAATCAACTAAAGTAACATTTGAATGTTAAAGATAGTTAAATGCCCTATTGCAACTAATATACTCCATTCAAAACAGTTTCTAGGGTAGCAATTGCATTGAAGCCAGACCAAAACATGAACTTGCCGCTATTCACTGCGTGCCATTGTAGCCGAAATGAAAAATATCATTGTTCGAATGTCTGTGTGGGTGTTTAGTAATTGTGTGTGTGTGTGTGTGTGTTGTTGTGCTTGTGTAAGTGCTTAAAGTCACGTTGAATGCAAAAGGCATCGGTAGAAATGCTAAGAAATATTTTACGCGTGGCAGCGCAACCTTTTGTTGTTGCCATTGTTGTAGTTGTTGTTGTTGTTGCCGCCGCTGTTGTACTTATTGTTGCTGTAGTCGTTGTTGTTGCTGCAGTTACTGCCTTGGGCGCTGCTGAAGAGTTTTTAGCAGAACAAACAGCACAAAGCAAAGCAAACAAACAAACAAGCACATGAAACTTTTTTGCGCAAAACAAACAAACGACGACGTCGCTGCCGCTGCCGCTGTCGCAGTCACTGTTGACGCCAGCGTGGGCAGCAAAGTTCATGAGAAGTTACAAAACACGCGTCCTTGCGAAGTTTCGATACCTCTTTAAAGTGTTTTGCAATGCTGAAAAAGGAAGGAAAAACGCCGCGAGCAGTGTTGGCTTATGTTAGTAAGAAGAAGCAGAAGCAAGTGCCGCAAATGAAGTCATTAGAGCGAGAAGCTAAGAGAGAGAGAGAGAGAAATGTAAGGACAACAGATGAGAAAGGCAGAGAAGGGAAGAAGGGCAGAGAAAGACAGTCTGAAAGAGTTATTCAATTGAAATATATAAAATGAGTTTTTGGTATTAAAAAGACAATGAACGAAAGAGGAAGAGAAGAGTAAAGACAAAGAGAGAAAGACGTTGAAAGAGAGAGAGAGATATAGTCAATAGAAAAATTCAAAATGAATTCTCTGTTTAATCTCATTTTGCACACTCCTTGCGCTTTTCCGCAGTCAGCAAGTCGAGAATTTGTATCCATTTGCCTTTTGGCTGACTTCGTTCGAGTGTGTGTGTGAGTGGAGCAAACACTCATTTGAATAAATACACAGACTGGCAATAGACATTCATTTGACACTTGCATGGCGACAAAAATGATAAGAAATGTCAACTAATTTGTCGAAGGACACCAAAAATGAAGCAATTCAAGCACACACTCACACAGTTGACGGCGGCAGTGGTGGCAGCTGACACATTTGGCACATGCCACACGGCGAAGGCCTCAAGCCAGGCGAGCGAGCGAGAGCTACTGCTGTCAGGCGTGTGTTGCCTTGTTTCTCGATGACACCACCCCCAGTCATCTCCACCCACTCCCACTCGACAGATCCTGCTGCTGCTGCTGTTCCACTTGAGTGTCCTCCCTTTCGGCTGCAACTTGCAACATTGCTAATGTGTCCCATTTGCAATGGCAAACCACTGAAGCTTAACACGTTGTCTACGCAGACATTGGCCACAGTCAGCTCCCTCCTTCTCTCCCTGCGGACACAGAAAGAAGCCAGCAGCAGCAACAGCAACTTTGCGCTGAAATGTATGCTTTAGTTTTGCCATTCAGTGCTGGCACACATTCATCGTTGCTGTCTCAATGTGTGGCTGCTCACTGCGTGCCTCTGTGTGTGTGTGTGCGTGTGTGTGAAACTGTTCAAAGTTGCATGTTTGGCCAGCAGCAGGCTCTGCTCCTGCTCCTGATAGCGTTCCCAGCGGTAATTGTCTCGTTACTCGCTGCATGTTGGCAAACATGGCACATTTTTGCCAGGCCCAAGGCAAGGGTACACCGCACGAGGGTTGCCCAATAAGTTGTAGCATCCTCTCTCTTCTTGACAATGCAAATGAGTGCACAACTCAACAAACCTCCCTCGCAGCTGCTGCCCAGCTAAGGGTTAACACAGAGGAAACACACGGCTTGACGCCCCGCTAATAATTTATTTACACTTAACGTTTTATAAGCTCAGGTCGCAACGGCACGTGACGAGACGAAGGGAACGGCAGAAAGTGTAGAGGGGAGAGAGAGAGGGAAAGAAAGAGGAAGGCTGGCAGCGAATCAGACCGTTTGATTTTACAAATATTTGCTGGCTACCCTGGCCCTGGCTTTGGTTCTTTTTCCTGGTACCTTTTTGCCACGAAAGAGCGGAGGGGGGAGCTGTGGGCTGCCATTTGCCATTTCAGCGTGGAAGTTAAGTGAAATATGCACAATTTCCTTTCCGTTTGCCATTTTTGGAACAACCCCCCTACCCCCTTATTCCCCTCCCTCTCAGAGGTGGAGACACAGGTAAAACAGCGTTAACTTTGTTGCCAGATGTCTCCACATTGCAATGGAAATTGGTTAAGCGAAACAGGCAGAAGCGAAACTCTTGCAATGACCATTAAAGCCAGTTGTAGTGGTTCTCCCTCTGTCTGTGTGTGTGTGTGTGTGTGTGGTAACAAATGGAAATGCACTACTAATGGCTATTGGCTAAGACAAAGTTATGTTGTGCATTTATTCCACACACGAGCAGCGAAGCGAAGTGCAAATACATTTAAAGATAAGTACGATAGGGTTCGTGGGGAATACGGTAAAGTTGCTCCAAGCACCGTTTGTGCCCGGTAGCACACACACACAGACACAACACTCACTTACACATGTATTGAAATTGGCAAGAGATTTACAAGAGGTTTTTCTTTTCTACAAGTGCATGCGATTTGCATAGTTTAAGCTTGTGTGTGGATGAGATGGGGGAGAGAGAGAAAAGAAAGGGGAGAGTGGGTAGTGAGAGGGGAAAGTGCGGGAGTGGGGAATTGTAACAAGCTCAGATATCAATCTCTATAACAATAAGTTGAGCTACTTGTACGAGCTGCATTTACCGCAAGTCGTTTTTAAAATATTGGGAATTTGGTTTGAATGGATATTGCAATTTGAAAGTATTTCATTAAATGTGAATACTTCTACTCTTCTGGAATCGTTATAAAATTTACAAATACAGTCATATCTTCAATGTTATCTCTTCTTCTCTGCCTCCTTCAGCCCACACCATCAATTTATTCCCCGTTTTCCTAAAATTCTCTGATTAGTTTTGGCAGCACAAATTGGTTTATCTGCGCTGCCTTTTTCCATAATTTACCCATTTCCATTTCAATTTCAACATTCGGGCAATCGGAAGCACCCAATACACCCCCACACACACACCCACACACACCTACACACACGTGTACACAAATATTTGCAAAAATAAATCGCTGTACATCGCTGGGCATTTAAGAATCCACATGCCAATGTGCCCTTATTAACTTTAGCAATTCCGAATATTCGTTGCGACACTGAAATCCCAACAAGCTAGTCGCACCTGGCAGATACTTGCACACCCTTCCCCTCCCTCTCCTCCTCCCCCTTCGCACACACCTGTGCACATAGCGAGCGAGGGCAGAGCAATCTAAAAAATCCAGGAAAATCAATCGAAATTCACTTAGATGCCATCAGGTCCCTAGTTGGCCAATAGGTCGCAGCAAATATCTTGTGCACACACACACACATATATAGTCTATATATTTTTTATATAGACGGAACAAATGCGAATTTATGCACTTGAATTGACACAGCAAATATGTGAGAACGTGTTGTCAGCTAGTTTTCTTGAGAAATCATAAACAATGAGAGAGAAAGAAACTCTTTCCCTATAAAATATTCAAGTATAGATATTGCAGCTTAAATGGCCTTGAAAGTATTTTGAGTTCACCATAAATATTGAATTTATGTCTATATAATGTGAATTATTATAAGCAAAGAGAGAGTAAAAGTCATAGAGAGAGAGAAACAGCAATCGAGACCTTAAATAGTCAATATATTACGAAATACAGCTCAAATAAACTTGTCTTTAATCCAATTTAAACATATCGTAATATATACTCCATTTATCATGAAATATTATAATTAAAGAGAGAGCATATAGAGAAAAAAGACCAAAAAAGAGACAGGTAATAACCAATACTATTAGACAATTTTCACGACTTAAATAAAAAAATACCCTTACCATAAATACCCTTGAAACTGCTTCAACTTCAGCATACAATATATCTCCCTGCATAGAGAGAATAAAAACAAAGAGAGAGTATATAGAAAACGAGAGACAAGAGAAAGAGAGACAAGAAAAGTGACCGCTACCAATACGAATTAGACAATTTTCACGACATATCGCAGCTTAAATACCCTTGAAACAACTTCAATTTCACTGTCCATCTCTATCTATCTTTATTTATATCACAGTCTACAACAAACGTTGCGTAACGAACACTCACGTAAATATATTACGAGTATAGCTCGCACTTATGTATTAACATTATGTTGCAAATTGTTGATCAAAGTCTGATGGGGAATGTCACGTAGCGTTATCCGAAAGCAATAATAATACAATTTTCTTTTCGTTTTCTCTGCTTTCAGCTTAATAAACACAGACAGGAGATGACGCCGAGTCAGAAACTGTAAATGGGATACTAAAAATCAAAGGTTTATTCAGTGCACAAAGCCACCGGAAGGTCCAGAAGCAGCTCAAGGCTAACACCTCTGGATAGAAGAAGAAGCAGAGGAAGAAGAGGAAGAGATAGAGCGTGCAAGCTGCGGGCGCGCTATTCGGTAGTGGCGACACGTACGTACAGTCACAACAAAAGCAACAAGCCTTGCTGTGTGTGTCGCTGTTTTCTTGGAGGGGGCGAATTCAATTAGGCGTACAACAACAAATCGGCGAATTCGCCGCACAAGGCATGTCAAATAACAAGCGGCTCGTGAGTGTTTAATAGTGTTAGTGTGTGAGCAGAAAAAAAAAACAATAACAATTTGCAACGTACACTTATTTACCCCCGTAACATAACCACAATAATTTGAACAAATGTCTGCGGTGGAGCTAAATGCGAATGTACCGGCCATGGAATTTCATCAGAGACAGGTGAGTTTGCTTAATATTTATTTGATTAAAAATGTGTTAAAAGAATATAAAACAGATTTACAATTGTTATAACATACTTGAACTACACACTGACGTTTTTAAACCACTAAACAGTTCTGATGAAATTTTTTATCCATATAATATTTATAGAAAAATACCGATTTACTAATTTTAGTTGCAATATCACTTCAAATAATTAAAATCAGACGATAGTTTGTATAGCAGCTATACGATATATCGGTCCAATCTGACTCGTTCCGACGTATTTACAGCGTGGAGGATTAAAAAGCATGATATGTAGCTCTAAAACGGAAAAACTAGTTTGCGTTTCAACAGACAAACGGACGGACGGACAGAAATGACGAGATCGACATCCCTGCAGATGTTGATTCAGAATATACATATATACTTTATGCGGTCAGAGATGTCTCCCAAGGTGCAATGCAAAGTCCTGGCCAAAATTAATAAACCCTTAGCAATGGTATTATTTCTGTACTTAATTCTATGCAACTTACTAAGTGTCTTCTCAACAATACTTAACCAATTTGTATGCCAATATACACATATATGTCTTATATATATTTCTTACAATTTTCGGGGAAGCAATTCTAGAAATTGTCAAAAAATTCTTAAAATTCGCAGTGCGCACATGACTCACTAGAGCTGCCGGTTGAGGTGTTGAGACGAATTGTTGCAAAACATCTCTGTCACTTTCCAGTTTCTTTGTCTTCATCTAGAAGAAACTCACCTCCACCTTTCGCCGCACTTAGCTCGCAGCGCAGTCATCCAGCAGCGCAGTCGGCTCAGCTCAGTGTGTTGGGGTTCGTTCTCAGTTTCATTTGATATCTCAGTGCAGTAACAAGTTCATCTTTGATTCGTTTTTATTATTTAATTAATTTTTTTTTTTATAATTATATTTTTATAATTTGAAATATTGTTAAACAAGTGCTTTATTTTTTTGCCGCTTGTGTTGTGTGTATATATTTTTTAATTTGCCGAAATGGAAAACGATTGGCCTTTGGCCCTGCAGGTGCACGATCTAGAAACACGTCGTGCATCGATAACGGGAAATTGGAAAATATTCTATCGTTGTTGTCACATGAACGAGGAGCTGAACATGGAGTGGCCGCAACTGAACATCGACATTTGGGTGCGTCTGTTTACCTTTTTTATTTCTTTTTTCCTTTTTATACATAACTGTATTTTTTTGTGTTGGTTTTTTTGTTCCATTTTCCGTTAGTTGGCTTGTGCAGCCTGTTGCATCTGTGGGCGCTTTAAAGCTCTTGTGCTTTCAGCTGCTGCAGGTTGTGCTTGCTTCGCTGCACTGTCGCTAGGCGGCGCCACTTGCGTCCCCTCTCTGTTTGCGACAGAGAGCGCCACCTTATCTAAAAGCTCACGCTGCGCCTTTTATCCTTGCGGCATAGGGGGCGCTTTGAGAGAAAATTGTGAAAGCTGAAAGGTGAAAGCTTTTTTATTGTTTTCAGGATTTTTTATATAGGGAAAATCGAAAAAGGGAAATTTGAAAACATAATATACTAAGGGGAAATTTTTGAGTTTTCATTATTAAAAGGTTATAAGATTAATAATTATAAACAGATTTCAAAATCTTTGTTATAAAAAATATAAATTTGATGTATTTATTAACACATAAATACATTTCAAAATACACATAAAAATATACATTTATTTAACTATTCTATACTCATAAAATATACAAGTAAAGTAACAATTTATAAAATGGTGATAATTATGAAATTATTCATATATATCAGTAAATAAATTAAAACTAAAAATAGGAAATTTATATTGAAATTTCCCACTTACGAAAGAAATTTATTTTCAAAAGGTTTTAGAGTTCCCGTTGTCCAAACTTAACTTAAGCCTAACTTAAACTGTATCTCCCGTTTGCTATCTATGAAGTTTACCTTTCCGGCACTTTTTGAAAATTCCAGGCGAAAACTGATCAGCGCTAATTTGGTTAGCTCTAACCGTTGACCCGTTGCAGTTGCCTCAACAGAGAAAACAACAGAAAAAGGCGAAAAAAGAAGGGAACGGGGGAACCCTGCACAATTCACTCAGACAGAGAACGCAGCACGTTGACTGCCTCGTTGCGTTCGCCGTTTGCGGAATAGGCCAACTTTTATTGACTTCCGGCGCAGTTGGCGCAGCAGCGGAGCGAGCGTGGGTCGCCGCAGCTCGGAGCTATAGCCGTAGTTAGAGCCGTAGCCAGGCAGGCATTGCAATTGCCATTCTAAAGTGCAAAGTTCTGTTGACGCTGTCGACGCTGGCGATGGTGTGGGCCGCAAAAAAGGTTGGCCTACAGCGCTGCCATTTACGCAATCAAACAACAGTTCAGGGCAGGCTAGAAGACGGTAGTGTAGAATGGGGGGGGAAAGCGGAGGGGGAGGGGGTGTAACATAGATACAGTGGCAGTGGCTGCGGCGCGACGTGGCCAAAAACAAACACGGCGGCGCTGCCTGCATCGCATTGCAAATCAACAACAGAAGCTGCGCTCCCGCAGCATTTCTAAGCGACTGCGGCGAACAGTCCCAACCCCCTGCCCCTTATTCTTTTCTCCCTGCACCCTTCACACACACTCACACACACACACGGGGCAAATGTATCGCACAGCGTGTGCCCATTAATGGGCAACTTTTTCAGCTAATGCTAACAACAACAACAACAAGAATTGCACTAAAATTGGATAAGCAGCGAAGCGACCAACCGAAAAGCTGCAACAACAACAACAACAACGGCAGCATCGCCAGCAATTACAACAACGCTGCACAACTAACTAGAAACACTTTTCGACTCTCGCCTCTCGTTACAAAATTCAATTAACGCGCAACGTTTCACACTTTGTTTCTTTTTGTTGTTGTTGCCAGGCAGAGGTGAAGAGAAGAGAGGGGGAAGTTTTGGCAGCATGCATGTGTGTGTGGGCGTGGCTGTTGTTTTGATTATGCGCTTAGTCGCTTGATGTAAAGAGTTTTTAGGCAGGCACTGAAAAGTAGGCTACATTTTTAATTCAATCAGGCTCGTTGCAGAAAAATGGCTAAAAAAGGCAAAAAGCCAAAAAGCCTTTGATTCTCTCTGAGCAATTCAATCAAGAGGCTTATAAAATGCTTTATAAGGTTTTTTCACTGTATATAATTTAGGCAAACAAAAAGTTGAGCCCATAAATAAAGCGCTGCCTGTAGCAGATGTCAAAACTCCACAGCTGCTTGCATAACTAGTAAGTCTTTACATTGGTGTGTGTGTTTAAGTGTGTTTGTGTGTGTGTTTGAGTGTGTCTAACTGTGTGTGTGTGCTTGTGTGCCATCAACTCACTAAAGCATTTCGTTGGCCATTGGCCAAAATGTCAATTCCAATTCGCATTTCGCACGCGGCACACATCACGTTCCCAGCTTCCCCTCTCTCTCACTCCTCTGCTCTGTCTCTCCTCCGCCCGATTTCCTGTACGTATCTGATTGCAGAGCACGAGGAAGTAGCTGAAGAAACTCGGCCATCAAATCAAAATGGCAACTGCACTTGTTTTATATAACACAGAAACTGCGGAAATTATCATAGCAAAAACGAAGGCCAAGACAAGTCGAGACAAGCCAAGCCAAGCCAAGCCAGAAGTGGAGGATGAGGAAGAAGCTCTTATAAATTTCGCTTGTAGCAAAAGGCAATCAAGATCTTCACACACACACACACAGTCGCACACGGCGCGTCTATAGCGATACACAGCCTCCATTTTGTTCAAATAGAAGCAGACATGCATGGCGGCATTTCCGGTTGCTTGGCACCATTAGTGCAACAGCCACGCCCACCCTCCAGCTGCCGCCTCGCCGCCAGACCGCCTTACATTTTGGCTTTTTGTCGAGATAAGCAGTTTGGCTTTTATTTTGCCCCTCCCCCTGCCTCCCGCCTCTCCCCTCCTAGCTTCCTTCCATTGCTGCAACTTTACGCTAGAAGGAAAAACTTGTTTTTAAAAAGCGCATTTGACATGTGTTTGCTGCAGGCTTCGCCAAACGAAAGAGACAGCAAGAGCCTGCTACAACTGATGAGTGAGAGAGCGAGCAAGAGAGAGAGAGAGAGATAGATAGAGAGGGAGAGGGCGAGCGAGGGGGTGAACTATGGCTACGCTTTGCTACTCTCGCCGATGTCGTCGTTATGTTTTCTTATGGCCCGAAGTCTGTGGCAAGCAGAACTTGCCAACTTTTTCGGCGTCTTTTGCGGTAAGTGTATGTACGACTGTGTGTGTGAGTGTAGGCTTGTATGTATGTGTGTGTGTGTGTGCGAAGTATATTCATTATTTTGTTTTCATTTGCCGCACGCCAAAGTTCGCAATTGAATTTTATTATATGTTTTTTGGATTTTAGTCAAATATAATAAACTTCATTGCGGTCACACCAAACATGTTTTAGATCTCGTCCAAGAAACACATATATATATATATATATTATATAGTATTGCTGGGCAACTCTTGGATTCACTTAGCTTTTATTGGTAATTTAGTGATGGAATTGTTTGAAAAGTTTTAAAGTTTTCATAGAAAACAAACTGGAAGTTGATGCCAAAACTTTACAATTCAATGAGGAATAAAAACCTTTGCAACCCACAAAGTTTCTTCTTTTTATACCTTCCAAGTTGTTAAGCTAATCTCGATCACTCACACACGAAAATTGTCAAGTGAATCCCGTTTTCAGAAAGTGGCAAATACTGCCTGCCACCCCCCGCTCCCTGCCCTCTGCCCATTGAGACGCTTGTTGAATAATCACGGTCTGCAGCCTTTGCTATCACACAAATATTCGGGTCTATTACATTTAGATGGGATAGAGAGAGAGAGAGGAAGGGGGGAGGGGGGGGACTAAAACCAAATCACAAACTCATAACCAAATGAAATGAAATGAAACGAGTGAAAGGAACTTGCTGTGTGTGAAAGGAGACGGGAGCGAATGAAGAGTTTTTGTGGTCGGGAACGGAGAGTCTGATAAACCGACAAATGCTTTTAACTTTTGCAAATGTTGCACACTTTTTGGTGCTCCTAACAGTTCCCGCACACTGCCCTCCCGCCCCCCTCTGTACTGTAACCACACGGCATTCACACACATCTTTATGTGAGGCCACACCGTATATGAGGCTGTTGCTCTTTGCTAATGGCTTGACGCAGTGTCCCTCCCGCCCTTCTGGCTCCCGCTTCTGTCCCCAGGGAGGCCTTAGTCAGACGACGTGTGCGGAGGGAGCTGTTTGTCTGTCTGTCTGGGCAAATTATAATTGAGTGCAGTGGCAGCGCATTGAACTGCGGCGCGTACTCTCAATCAGCCACGCCTCAGCTGTGAATGATGAGCTTTAATGAGCTTTAACATCGCATGGCAGTGCCTTCAGATCAATTGAATGCAGAACAAGCGCATGGGAAGTTCAATCAGCCATGGCGCTGCTGTGAATATTGAGTTTTAATGAGCTTAAAGCTCGCGTATGACAGCTTTAATGTGCTTTAAGATCAATTGATTGTAGAGTTAACTTATGTAACTCCTACTCAGCCATGCACCAGCTATTTATAATGAGATTTTGTGAGCTTAAAGCTCTTGTCATAGCTTTAATGTGCTTTTTAGGGTAGAATCAGCGCTTAACCAGCCACGCCTTAGCTGTGAATGAAGAGCTTTAATGAGCATTAAGATTCACAGTTTTATTGAGTTTATTTTATAAATTGAAGTCTTAATCAGCTATGGCTCTGTTGTAAATATTGAGCTTTAATGAGCTTAAAGCTCGTATATGACAGCTGCAATGCGCTTTAAGAGCAATTGAGTGCAGAGTTAACGTATCAGCCACGTCCCAACTGTTATTAATGAGATTTAATGAGCTTAAAGCTCTTGAGACAGCTTCAATGTGCTTAAAAAACAATTGAGTATGGAATAAGCGCATCAAACTCTAAAATCAGCCACGCCTTTATTTCAAATGACAACTTCAATGAGCTTTAAACTCTTGGCGCAGCTTTAAGAGCTTTTCTCGCACTTCTTCTCTGTCGCTTTCAGCTCGTCCCATTGCAAGGCGCCGCTTACCTGTCAGCTCATGCGGCACAGCCCCTCAGAGTTGGTAACCTCCTCCAAGCGCTGCCACTCGAGACGTTGCCCTTCACCTCCCTCCCCCCCCTATCCCCTCTCTCTCACCACGTCGACGTCTTCGCTGGGGGGCCATAAATTTTGTGCCACGTTTTGCCATTTTAATGAATGGATTTTTTAATGCAATGTTTTTGGCTCGTTATGCTGCTGCCTGGGCCGAGCAGGAGCCCAATTGGCCAGACGCAGAAAGTCTTGTGTGGCTACTTGTGACTGCCCCGCCCAGTCGTCCCCCCTCTTCCCTTCCCCTGCTGCCACTGCCTCCCATTCAGCTCGCTTTAATTTATTGACTAATTTAGCCGTGTTCGCCTCGCCTAGCCCGGCCTAATAGATACTTTTAGGCATCCTTAATGGCGCCAACTTTTGCTTTTGGGCTTTTCGCTTTCGGTTTTTGGTTTATTTGCAGAGTTGCTTTTTAATTAGGGGCGGCCCCCATCGTTCCCTATATGCGCTATCGGCAGCCTATTATGAAATTTAATTAATGCAAATTTTATGCGTGGCAGTTTCACCTGTGCCATAAACTTGCGATTAGCAATAAGAAAAAGGCAACAACATTAGTAGTAACAGTAACGGTAACAACAACAAGGAGCGACAACAACAACAGCAACAACAATTTAGGTACAAATGAATGAACACATGTTTCCCATGCGTTTTACGAGTTTCAGCGCCAGCCGAAAAGTATGCAATGCTTTTTGTTAGCGCAGATTTTATCTGCGTTACGCGCCATTGCCGCAGCTGCTTCTTGTTGTTCCTTCTCCTCCTCCTTCTGCCTCCCACACACGCACACACATACGCGCTCTGCTTGTTGTACGTGTGTTTCCCTTTGCCGGTCACCTTTTGTCATCGTTTGCCTTCGCCTTGCGTCGCATCGCGTCGTTCTGCCTGCGCGATAACAAGCATCATAAATCCTTTTTCCTTCCAAATGGCACGCCACGCCCAGCGCCACTCCCACTACCACTCTGCCTCTTTGTCTCTGTCTCTCTCTCGTCATTTCGTGCTACTCCTTTGGAGCCATTTCGTAGGCGGAGGCAGCTGGCAGCGTCTGTTTCGCCTTTGTTTGTATTTGTGTTTCGCCTTGGCCATCGTTTGTTATTGTTTGCGGTTTGTTGGCCACTCTGCCGCACCGCGCTGCGCCGCACAGGGCAGCGACATATATCAACTCCCTCTCTCTCTCTCTGTCTCCCTCACTGCCCGCCCCTGGGGGCCATCAGCGCAGGCAGCGGCAGGCAGTGTTAGTTTTCTCAGGTTTGCGCGGTTCACTGCGCTGCCTGCAGCGCTTACAGATTGTATTTGGCAGCGTCTAAAAATAGTTGTAGAAACAAGCTTATTACGCAGACCTTTCCCTTCCGCTGCTGGCCTATTTATCTTTGTAATTTCGTCGCTCAGGCGCAGCTTAAATGGTTAGTTTTAAAGGCGTCCTCTGTAAAGTTACGCAGTGAGAGATGCTGTTAATGTGCAGCTATTGTAAATGAGCAGCTAATGTTACTGTTAGGTTGTGTCTGCTGTTGTTAAGCTGCGCTTACAGCTTTTTAACAGTGTCACTGTTAAGCTGTGATAGTTGCTAATTAGATTGTGTCTGTTGCTGTTAAGGTGCGCCTGTTAATGTGGTGCTTGCACTAAGCACTGAACACAGAGACCTCCAACAGGGGGTAAATCTGTTATTGCTAGTATTTCGATCGAAGTACACCAGAGCCCGAAGCATTGAGAGTAGAGACTTCGGCTGCACGTTCGGCTGGGGTACTTCGATGTTCGGCTGGGGTACTTCGATGTTTGGCTCTCAGTACATACAGCGCATAGGATCAAAACTGCTTCAGTCGCATAACGACAGCGAAACGATAAGCATGCGTGTACTTCTTTGCGCTGTGCGATCGTTTTAATGTGTGCGTGCATGCATGCACAAGCTCGCATGTGAGGTCTCTATGTGATCAGTGCTTAGTGGTGCTTGACTGAAGCTGTTAAGTTGCGCGTAGTGCGTAGTGCTGACTGTTATTAACCAATGCTTGCTTCTGTTACTCTCTGTAGCTCTGAAGTACCTAACGCCACTGTCAAGAGCTGCCTACTGCTGTTAAGCTATGTTTGAAGCTGTTAAAGTCTGTTTGCCGCAGTGCGTAATGTACTGGGTCAATTGATAAGTCCCCGGCCTGACATATATTTAGATGACGTAACTAGAATCTAAACCTTATGATTTGTACTAAGCCCTTACCTAAGCTGTGTTTGAAGCTGTTAAATTCTGCCTAATTCTGTTAGCCTGCGCTTACTCTGCGTCTGTTAAACTGCAGTTAGACCGGTCATGTCGCTGTTAAGCGCCGCTCTCCGAAGCCGCGCTTACTTGTAATATGGTTCGCAGTGTCTGCAGCTGTTAAGCTGGGCTCACTGTTAAGCTCTGCCTGGTGCAGTAAGACTGCGCTCTTTTAACTCTGCTGCTGTTAAGCAATGCTTACAGCAATTCAACTCTGCTGCTGTGCTGCCCCTGTGCTTGCTGCTGTTATGCCCTGTCGGGCGCTGTTAAGCTGCACAGTCGCTCTAATACTAAACTCTTGTTATTCTACAGTGCTCGCCGCATGATAAGCTGTTACTGCCACTGTTAAGCAGTGCCTGCTGCCTATCGCTGTTAATCTCTGCCTGCTCTGTTAATTATTCAATGAGTTGCAATTTTCAGGTATTTCGGAAATCCCTCTTCAATTTTTACAGTCGCATTTACGCTTAATCTATTTCTATATGCTTATAGCCGGCACTTATCGGCTGCTGTTCCCGTTGCTGGCGTTGCTGCTGCAAATCCGCTTAGCTTAGCAGCAGCCCCTGTCCCCCTGCCCCCCCTCTGCTAGTTGAGGCGACAATTTGCTGGCCAACAGGGATTAAAAAGTTGTCGGCTCCACGGGGTTTTTGCATTTATGCAAGCCGCTGTTGCCTCCCCCTCCCCCTGCACATGCACGAGCAGAACAAGCAAAACAAGCCATAACGCAGTGTGGGAGGCAGTTGCACCCCCCGCTGCTGCCCCTTGCTGGTTGCAGTCACTTCAACGCACTGTGCAAAAATTGCTACTTTGGAGAGCCTGTGGCTGCAGTTGGTTGCAAAGAGAGGGAGGGGGAGATGAAGGGGGAGCAGTGCAGGGGTCTCTCCCGCTGTAAACCCGTGAGGCCATTTGCATTTCAAATCTGCCGACGCTCTCCCTGCCGTCGTTGGCGTTGTCACCTACTCCTCCTTCCCCTCCCGCTTCCCCTCCCCTTTTCCTGCGCTGTTTAATAAGCCTTGCATGCCGCTTTTTGCTGTGCAGCTGTTGTCCTGGCGAGGCGAGGAGCCTAGTCTCCGCTGCCTGTGGTTCTCTGCTGTCTCTGCTGTATGCTTCCTGGCTTCCACATACGTTCGGATCTCGGCCTGGCCAAGCTAATGCAATCTTGACAAGCGTCTGGCGTGCGGGGCAGCCGAAAATGAGGCATGTCACTTTTGATTTGGTTTTACTGCCGCCGTGGCGCAATTTTTGATTTGTCGTCGGCCAGTGGCAAGTGGGCAAAGGGAAAGGAGGGAGGGGGGGGCTTAGTAGCCACAGGACGTTGTTTGTTCAGCCGCTTGACAACGTGGCCAGCCGCATTTGTGAGTTGTGTGTGTGCGAGGGGGTGAGGTGTAGTAGAGAGGGGGGAGAGTTCACTTTTTGATGGCATTAAAAATGTGTGTGTGTGTGTGTGTGTGTAGCTGTGTGGGCTGCGTAAACCTGAGGGCGAAACTTTTTGCTGGCAATGAGAGTTGCAGAAAATGTTTGTGGTGCTCTTTAAAGTGCCATGTGCCATGCCGTAACTGGAATAACAATTTTAAATTTCTTTTTATGTTTTATCATATCATTTCTACATTTATTTATTATTTAAAACAAACAGCGCGCGCAAAACTGTTATCGATAATCACAGCGATAGCACTGTTTAGGTAAGTCTGTTAACATAACAGCGCTGTTAATGTGGCACTCCAATTGTACTTGCTCTTTTATGCATTTTAGCTGAACATAAAAGCCATTAAGCTGTTCATATGATATAAATATAATTTATTATTAGTATTACATGATTATTGTGCGTTATTTCACTCAATTCTTTAATAAATAAACTAATGCAATTAATAATTAAATTAACCGCGCTGTTACAGCAGCGCTTCAATAATTCAGTGTTGCAAAACACACTTGCTTGCGCTCTCACGAACGCACTCTCCCATAATCGCGCTCTCACAGATTTACGCTCTCTCACACCCTCAATCTCTCATTTTGCGCAATGCACAACACATTCCTCGCGCTCTCTCTCGCTCATCAGCATTGCTGGCATCCTCTGGTAGTTGCGCTCCTCTTTTTCATCTCTCATTCGCATTTCAATTCTCGTTGCGAGCGGACGTCTTTGATTGTTGCTGCGGTAAAATTTAAAAACCTTTCGCGCGTATTTCCCTAACAAATTGTAGTTGTTCCAACGATTCTCGCTCACCTCTCAACAAGTCGTGGGAGTTGGAGAAGTGAATTAAAACAAAAAAAAAATAAATAAAAAAAAAAACTTGCACGTTTTATTTTTGTTGGTTTGCCATTTGTCAATAGGGACGAACGACGACGACGCGCAAAGCAATCGAATTAATTCACTACGCAACGTGCGGAGTGATGATGCATTAACCGAATGCGGCGGCAAATGCCAAATAAGAAAATCGAAAACCAAATAAGTTGAGAAACGAAAAACAAAAGAAAAATCAAAGCTAAAATCGAATAAAACAAAACGTCAAGTGTGTTTCCAAATTTGTGTAGAAAAGTGCAGTGCAACAACGCAGCGGCAACAACAATAACAACAACTACGAGAGCCAGCGAGCTCATCTACAATAATACGTACTTATACAAATCGGAATCGGCAACGTACAGATACAAAATGAAATGAAAAGTTAAAAATAAATATATATGCCATCTCTCTCTTGCCCTGCCTGCGTCCCCTTCCCTCTGCCTGGTTTGTCCACGCCAGAGGCAGCGGCAGCAACGTCACACAGAGTCAGACAGGCGCGAGGGACGTGATTTCTCTTGTGCCTGTCTGTTCTGTCTTCCCCTTTCGTCCGCTTGTCCGCCGTTGGCAGCAGCATCATTGCTCATATATAAAAATTACATACATACGTACGCATGTGCCTGTGTGTGTGTGTGTGTGTGCGTATATATAGATGAGAATTCATTCAATGCGCCACATGTTTTGGGCCGCCTTCCCCTTTTACCTTCTGCTTCTTCTCCCTTTTGCCATTTATTTTGCGCACATTTTTGTGCTCGCTGCCTTTTGCTGCTTCGTTTACATTTCACATGGCTCTGCTGCTGCTGCTCCTTGTCTCCTTGTTTATCCTGTGATCCTTTTTACTCTGCCATTCGCAGAGTAAATCGCACGCCTCTTTTTCTGATTCGATTTTTCACATCTCTCTTGGTGGCGGCGGCGGCAGCGGCAGCATCCACACAAACAAACAAACGCAGTCTCTCTCTCACACATTTACCAACACTTGCATACTCGCTCAGCTGCTTGGCGGCACTGCGCTTTGGCTTTGCCATTCAATTAAATAAAAATAAAATGTGTGTGCCAGATGATGATGTACCGTAAGAGAGTGAAGAGAGACGCAGAGAGAGAGAGAGTGGGAGAGCGAAGGAGTGTGCGAGAGGTGGGCAGCGAGAGACGATTGGGAACGCGTAATGTGTCGTTGTCGCCGCATCGCATAACCAAAAAGTGCAACCAGCTACAACAACAATAATAACAACAACAACAACTGAGACGCGCCACAAAAATGCAAAACGTTTTTGCCGCAGACAAAGCGTTGCCTTTGTGGGACGCCTTCGATTGTGGCAGATGCCGCGGCGGCAAAAACGCGAAGACGTATCGAGCAACAGCAATAACAACAACAATTGGCAAAGTGTTTTTCTTTTTGTTGTTGTTGCTTTCCGTTTATATACTCATCGTATATATTTTTTATAAACACATCATTTCATTCAACTGGAAACTGCGCGGCTGCTGTCCGGAAAGCGCGTGGTTGTTGTTGTTGCTGTTGCCGTTGTCTCTTCTGCCTTTTTGCTTTGGTCTCTTTTGTCTCGCGTTTGCGCTGTGTTTTCATTTCGTCTTTTTGCGCATTTTCTGTTTTCGTTTCGTTTCGTTTGGCACAGCCGCCGCTGTCCAACAACATCCTTTGGCCGTGAGAGAGAAAAAGAAAGGGGAAGAGAGAGAGAGAGAGGGAGATGAAAAGAACGAGAGCAACCCCTAAACAACAACAATAAATTCGAAAGTTTTACAATATTTTACGTTTATTTCGCGTACCCAAAATCGCATTAATCCCAAACTTAATCGACATCGGAATCAGAATCGGAATTTACCCATATATAATACATATCGTATACATATAGAGCAAACTGCGCAGAAACCGTTTCAAAAATTGTGAAAATCGTAAAAATTGTGGAATTCTTTGTTTTTATATACACCCGGTTTCCCCTACATATATTGCTTGATATTAAGTTCTATATGAAATTTCTCTTTCATTATTCCATAAATATGACTGTGATTTGCATTTGAAGAATTTTCAAATTGTTTGATCGCCTTTTTTGTGTTTATAATTTTAAATTTTATTGTTATTCATTCTCATTCAGTTCGAGAATTAATCAAAGCTGCTCAATCCAAATGAAATTTATTCAAAATCGTAATCATATAAATTGTGCCAAAAAATAAAATCGTACAGAGAAAATACTCAACAATAAAAGAAAAGAAAAAGAGATCTATAAATGATAAACAAATGCAACAAATACAACGTCGAGTGATAAATAAAGTGAAACAATAAGAGTGACTACCCCTAATAAGCAGCAGTGTGTAGACAACCCCGAGAAGAGACACACACGCGCGCACACCTCGCATAATTATCAAAGGGGCAGCTGTGCATATAATTTGCGACGCAACTGTAAACATAGAAAGCCGTCAAACTGTGGGGCTCCGGGGCATATTTTCTTCCTCCGCAAGGAATGTTTTATCCGGTAAGCAAACACAAAACACTCCATCATCTCTCCTGTACAGGGTATAGACAAGTGCACCAGTGGGGTCAGCTGGAGATGCAACACAGTGCAGACTATAAATATTTGGACAACGCAAACGGACAAAACAGCAGCAGCAGCAGCAACTCAATTCGCCGTGTTTGGCTTTCTTGCTCTGTCACTGTTTGTTCGTCTGTTTCTTTCTCTATCTCTGTCTGTGTCTTTGTTTCTCTTTCTGTTTGCGCTTGGCAGCTTTTACTGCTATTTTCACGTTGTTTTCACTCTCAATTAGAAAGAAAGAAAAGAAGTAAGAAGCAGACGAGACAGAAGCTTCGCTTATGCCACGAATTCTTTGGCGTGTGTTTAGTTTCCCCGTCTCTTTCCCCCTCTTCTTTGTCCTTACTATTTGGATTTGTTTACCCATTTACATAGACAATAACAAATATGTTAAACACTCGCGTTCACACGTGTGCCTCAAACTCTCGTTTCCCTCATATTTCTTTTTCTGTTGACTTTACTTTTCCTTCTTCGCGTAAATTGTTTACATGGTTTCGAGTTTGAAGAGGTGCAACAGAGACAGGGACAGAGATAGAGACAGAGACAGGGGCATATCGACAGACAGGGGTCTGGTAATTCAATAGCTTGAAATGCGGGTCAGCTTGCTGCCTTCTAATTTGTTGATACTTTATCGAGTTTGCGCACATTTTTTCCATATTAATAATGCGATATATAATCAGAATATTATCATTATACATCGTACTCTATATTGCATATTCTTCCTTTCATTTGATACTCTTTACTTTGCGCGCTCTTCGCAATTTTCCCACGAATGCGAAAAGGTGTTCAAAGTTATATATAGATTTCCTGATGATACTTATGCAAATAAGGCATATAGCGTAATTTTTCATAATTTCTATATGTATTTTGCGTGTTTTTCTCTATTGTTGCTGCCCATTGTTGATATGCAAATGTTTTGGTTAAATATAAATGTTTTCTGATTGATAAGGAAGACAGACACACACGCACACACACACTTTGGATGTTGATAAATTGGTTTAGAGGTCTAACGCCAGAGGTTTGTCTAGTTCCATATGATGTCAGCCCCCATAAAACAAAGCTAGCTTTGATGTCTGGCGACTCGCAGTGGTCTCCATGATGATGATGGCCTACTTAATCAGATGCTCTTCCGAGATAAATATCCGCGACAAACTTAAGTATAGTTTTATTATCTGTCCGAGGGAAGAGAATAAATCGCTTTATTGACAACTTGGGAGGGCGTAAAATTATGCTTATAAAGTCGATGGTACGAGGGAGATAATATAAAGAAATAAACTGAGAAAAGATAATTAAAATGCTAACAAGACTTTCAAGATGTGCGCCATGATATGAAAGATATTTCTAAAAGAATTTAATTACAAACTTTAGTTCAATGTGCTGTCATTTCTCTCCCTCTCTCTCTCTCTCTCACTTTATTTCTGGTTTAGTCATCGAAAATGCACATGGAGAAAGGGAGAGAGGGGGAGAGGAAAACTACTTAATCAATTGCTAATTACACTTCATATTTCAAGCTATATAATTGAGTCCTCGGCTTCATATTTAATCACTCAATGTCGCTTCGCTGTTGCTGCGTCGCACATTTTCAAATGTCATTCTAATTAATTGCAATTAAAAGTTTAGTGAGTTTACGATGACGACGTCAGAGCGTTGACAACTAAATTTTCACATTTCACACATGCAACATAAAACGGGGGCACATGCAACATGGCAGGGCAGGGAGGAAGTGGAGGCTAGCAAAGTTATGTGACTTGAATTGTAGTTAAAGAGTTGAAAGATGATTTAGTACAGAAAAGTATTGTAGGCAGATTGTAGTGTGTAGCGAATACCCTGTAGAATAAAGTTTAAACTTGACTTTGTATTAAATGATAACTAATACACTGCAGGCTTAAGTTTAATTAGAGTTTTTCAGTGTTAAACAATAACTAATACCCTTTAGGCAGTTTAATCCTAATTAAACTGAAGTCTTTACAACACCTAAGTTGATGTGAATAAGCCATGGCAATTATAAATAAAGTAAGAGAGAGAGAGCAGAAAGGGTCATTTTGAAGCTATATCTTCTCTCTTTACTTCTATCCACATTGCAGGTTATCTAAGTAACCCGCACTAAGCGAAATCTTCCGGTTTCGCGGCAGTCACAATTGAAAAATTGCACATAAATTGCATAAACAGCGGGGCCGTAAATTGTTATCGTTGTTTTTTGTTGCTCTTGCTAAACGTTGTAGCTGTGGGGGGTAGACTAGTAGCAAAGGGAGGGAGTTAGGAGTGTGGGGGTCAGTCGGCAGGGGATGGATAAGCAGCATAAGCAGCCACTATGGTGGCTTCATTGTGCGTGCGCACTTAAGCGCAAAGTTGGTAAATTTTATTTTTCACAATCCAACGACGGATCTTGCTTGATATACTCCATACTTCCTCCCCATAAATGTGGCTTGCTTTATGACTGACTTTTATGAATTATGTTTTATTTGGCTTTGTAGGCAATCGGGTCTATCTGAAGGTTGTTCCAAATGGTATCCATTAGGTGTGGAAGAAGAGCGAAAATTACTTTCACTTAATTAGACATTTTTAGGCGTCTGGCTTTTACAACATTTCAATCAGGTCTAGCTCGGTTACCCCTTAAGGGAGGAGGAAATGCTCGCTTCGTAATGCAGCTGAAATATTTCAATATATCTTCAATTTGCTTGATTGATAGCTTCAATTTATGGACGTTTTTAAGTAGCACTTTGGGAACCGCCCGCAGATAATACTTCACATAGAAGATAGAGTACCATAGGCCCTCATCATTTTTATGTTTTTTCCTTCTTTCTCATATTTTTGTCGGTTTCCATTTTTCCAGAGCATATGATATGACAATTTATTTCAATTAAAGTTGATTTAAAACTGTGTCTCATTCGCCCCTGTATCTTTATCTCTCTTTCCCTCTCTCTGTCTCTCTTGCCGCACGTTGATTGATGAAAATGAATGCGAAAGAAGAGACGCAATAAACATGCAGAGAGGCGGCAACGAGAAAACCTCGTGGCTTATTTAAATAAAGTGCATACAAATTTATCTGCGGATCTCTTTATCAATGAGGGTGGTTCAATTAGTAGTCAAATAAGTAATAGAAAGTAGCAGCTAAATATTTAAATAACACGCTACTCATATCCGCTATATAGTGGCTTTTCTGTCTGTATGAACAACTATATCTCGGGGAATATAAGTGCTAGGTTTATCAAATTTGGTGTTAATATTTAGTATAAACGCACAAAGATAAAGCTTGTTTTAGAGTTCAGCCACGCCCCCTTTTCGGCCTCGTAAAATAATATTTGTTGAGTGGCAAGCTTAAGTTTAAAGCTAAAACATTTATTTTCAATATTTTTTATATGCAAATGATTTTTGATATCAAGATTATTCTTATATGTAATATAATATTATATGTCTAATATTTATTATTGCCTTAAAAAATTGAATGCCCCTTATAGTATTACTTACAGAGCTGCCCTCGCTCAAGGCAAATACCTTCTATATTTGCCTGTATATATATATGTGTGTGTGTGTGCAACCATGCAAATAAAGATTTACTGCTGCGATACTGATGAATGGCGCACAATCGAATTTGAAGGCGCGACGCGACACTTTTGCCTGGTGTCGCCCTGCCCAGAGTTGCCTGAGCTGCCGCTGATAAGCGACAAGCTCGATTCAATCTCGTAATTAGTTCGCACAATCCGCTTACTTTGCGCATTTAAGGAGTGCACTTGGCACTAAATCGAAAATTCAAAACCAAATCGAAAGTCACAAATTAAATACACATTAATTTATTTTGGGCGTACCCCAAAAAAAAAAAACAAGAGAAGAATAAGAAAATATGTGAAGCGATTAACGCGTACGCAAATTGCACCGCATTCCAGTAAATGAAAACAATTAAATTAATTTTCGTACATGTGCTAACGATGCAGATCGTTAATCTCTCGCTCGATGCTGATATTAATGCTGGACAAGTGCGAAATGCGCAACCTACGGCAATGTGAACGACCCGCAGCGAAGCTGGAGCAAAAGTTGCATGCAAATTGTGCGCCGACTGCGGCGCAGCGTCGTCGTCGTCGACGTCAGCGACAGCTCTAATCGCTTGTGTCACTCACACGAGACGCTGCCGCTGCTCGCTGCGTCGCAATTAGCAGAGCGCCGCACGCCGCACGCCTGCGCACTGAGTCAGCCGACGGCAGCGCAGTCGACGTCTGTGCAGACTGTAACAGGTTTTCTTATTATTTGTTGTTGTTGTTACTGTAGTTGTTGTTGCTGCCTCTCTTACGAGGCACATTAGACGACGGTAATTGCAGCATTAACCGTTGGTTTCATTCCATTTCGTTTCACTGCTGCGTTTCGCTCTCAATTTCACGCCCACATCTTTTCCACAACATTCTCACACATGTGACGCCCCATTTACACACCCCCGCCTCCCTCCCCTCTGTGGTCGCAACACTTTTTTATTAGCTCACCCGTTAGTGTCGCCTCGGTTTGTTTTTGTTATTTTTTTCTTAATTTATGCGGCCGGCATTTTTTTAAGATTATTTGAATTTTGGTTTTAGTTGCTGCTGCACATTGTTGTTGTTGTTGTTGTTATTGTTGTTGGCAACTAAATTTACATTTTATTGGCTTGTCATAAACGCAATGCTCGATACCCTTGATGAGGGTATTCTGAGTTAAGTATGAAATATGACAGAGACAGCGACAGATATTAATGTTGAATTCACTTTAAATGCTTCTTCTCTTAAGTGCGGCTCAGTTTTATTGAAAGCCTCATTTAAGCGCAGTTTTAAGTTTGCGCAGTTGTTATTAACTTTAATTTAAACAATGATATCATCACGTTTTTACTATAGAATTATCTCTTAATGTGTTCTCTCATCGATTCTAAGTTTTATTGCGTATTTCCTTTACTCAAATCTTATTTACTTAGATCGATCAATGAAATCAGTTTAATATTGCAGAAGAGTATAGAAACTTCGACTAAATATAACGTGCTATGTTTGGAATTTAAATATTTAGTATTTATTTGTGTTTGTTTTATTTACTCGCCTCGGTTTTTTTCCTGTTGTGCTTATGAAAATATTTTTGTATTGAGTAACCCGCACATGTTGACAGATATTCGGTATACAAAATTTAATAATTCTGACTGCATAAGGCGACAATATTGGGCAATTAAATTTGCAGGGTATTAAAGTACATATTTCAAGCAGATTCCTAGTTAAATACTGTGTATATATAACAGAATAATATGCTGCTTCAACTTTATAATAACCGCCCAAAAATAATACCCAAATTTGCAATGTATTTCCCCCTTTTAATGCGTATTTCACTCGCCTCATCAATCGCACAACTTCATTCATTAAATGTACCATATATCGTACTGGATCTTTCTCTCTCCTTTCACGCCCTAGACCGGAAGTGATTACACTACACATTCCACGGCTTTTGTGCTTGTTGCATTGATGATGTTTTATCCGCCAATGTTAAATCAGAAATTGATTCAACAATCGAGCGAAACTCAGCGGAATTTCTATTTTAATTGAAATCCATGCGTAATTTATGCAAATTCAATTAAACAACAATTAATTCTGCTACTCACTGCCGAGCAACAACAACAACAACGGCAACAGCAGCAATAAAAATAATGAAAGCGCAACAATAAATTGTACTTTGTAAAAATATCGAAAAACACAACAATAAAAGCGACAACAGCAACAACAACAACATTTTGTTGCCCTGCGCGCATTTTAACACGATTTTTTTCCATAAATTTGTAAAATTGTTTGGCAAAATGCGAAACATTTCAACCGCGCACGAAAAATGTTGATAGAATGGGAAGAAATCGCGCGCGTTTTTAAACGCGCATAAAAGTCGCACGCGGCATAAATCGATGATTTTAATTTATTGCTACCTCGTTGGGAAATCTGTGTCTGTGTGTGTGCAATTTTGTTGCCTTTTGTAGGCAACTTTGCATTGCGATTGTTGCCAATTAGCATAAAACGGCAGCAGCTACAACAATAACAACAACAATAATGTAAGGGGCAAGGTGAACCAGGCGAGTTGCAATTAAAAACTAAATGAAGATGCTCCGCGCGCACTTGAGCAGGCGCCAGACCATTGTTTGCCCGGGCCCGGGATAATAATAAAACTGTGACATCATCATCGGCAGCATCGTCTCATACCTGCTTGACTCTTTGACCTTTCGGCAGCGACCTTCGACTCCCTTTATGGCTATTTAATTATTGAGATGCAAAGGAAAAAAAAAAATCAATTTAAATCGGGTAAAATTGCAACAAATAATGCAAAACAATAAATTGCATTAAACTTAAATGCAGTTGCAGCTGCTGCCATGTTATCATCGTGATATCATGAACGAGTGTGGCTTATAAGGCGAGGGAGAGTGCAGCATAAACCGGTCTGCGAAGTCACAGTGACATCTAACTTGAGGCTGCTTTGAGGGTTGAGTTCCATAAATGACTAGTTGAATTTGTTGTGAAACTATAAATATTGAATATTGTTATAGAGTATGCTTATTATTTTCACTTTATGCCTTATGCAGGGTATACTCGATTTCGAGCATCTGCTTTGCGAATTTCGTTTAAACTTTTGCGCCACTGCCAATATTGTTTAATGTTGATTTTAACGGCTGCCAGAGCCGACAAACTTTTATTTGTTTAGTTTGGCATTGTGCAGATGTGTGTGTGTGTGAGTGTGTGTGTGCGCTATATGCACTTGCTGCCAACTGAGGCGGCGACCTTCAACTTAGCGGGAGGCACAAGGCAGGCACGAGTTGGCCATCAATTTGTGCTTACTTGGGTGTCTCTGATGGCGTCTCTTCTTCACTTTTTATGCACATATTAAAGTGCAATTAACATGTGTGTGTGTGTTTGTAATTGAATGAAAGCCTTAAGCTGAGTTTAATGCACTTGTGGACGAACGATGCTGCAAGGTGTGTTAATTTCGACATTTGCAACACCTCAACGAATGCTCGAAACGAATCGAATCGAATCTCATTTCAGGCATCACTTGAGGCAACTAATGAAAATACCAATCACGCACAGTCTCTATGTGTAGCTGTATGTGTATCTGTATCTGTATATGTTCTGTATCTTTATCTGTATATGTGTGTTGCCATTTTCTTTCTTCCGTCTGCTAACTAATTCCCTTTGATTACAAGTCCGAATTCAACGAATCCAACTCGATTGCGACTCGTCCTGCCTGCCTGCCTCCGACTGACTGACTGACTGACTGACTGCCTCGCATAGACAATTTCCTTTTCGTATTAAATGTTATTTGTATTTCACTCACAGAGCGAATGCCGTTTGACTATTTATTTGTTTTTAGCTTTCTACACATCTCTCACACTCTCTCTCTCTCTCGCTGGCCGGGCATCATCCAATTACTGCAACCGTGCTCCCGATTCCGGGTAGACTGTTACGGCTACGGTCCGGTGCGGTTCAGTTTGGGCCGCGCCCCGACACGTGGCCAGCATCTGTTACAGTTTTTGGAGAATCGATTGTGCCGACGCAGCCTCTGTAGTTGTTGTTGCAGTTGTTGTTGTATGTGAAGTTTGGCAACGTTTAATGTACAGTGCCAGCGAGCATAAAACACAAGACACACTTGTGTGTTCATTTCTGTGTGTGTGTGTGTGTGCATTTCCATTTATGGGCGCTGCTTAAAACAAATCAAATTCTGTAGCAAACCGCCTCCCGCTCCACGTCCTCTTCCCCTTCCCCTTCCGGGTGTAAGAAAAAAACCATATGCAGTTGTTGAAAAGGGAGGCCGCCAGGAAGACATAGGAAATGAACGCACAAACACACACACACACATACAGAGATGTGCAGACAAAGGCAAACGGGATTCAAATGTGCCCGTTCGGGTGTTTGGGGTCAGGGTCGTTGTGGCAAGTCGCCGTGGCAAGTGCAAAATAATGGCGCAAACCTCATACATATTACATAGAATACGTGTACATATAAATGTATGTACTACGCACACACACACACACCTCTCGCGCGCGTGTTCTCGAGGGTTGACCCAAGTGCCAACCCCAGAGCGCGTCAGGCATTGTGACATTTAAGAGGCTCACGAGAGCAGAACCAGCAGCAGCAGCAGCGCAGCACGAGCACGAGCAGCACCAGCAGCGTCCCAGCGGCAGCAGCAGCAGCCAAAGTTTTGAGCTAAAAACAAAACACGCACAAGCCACTGCCTCCTTCCTCCACTCACTCCCCCTCCAGCTGACGCCCCTTTTAGCCTGCCCCACCCTCCTTTCCACTTGCAACTCGCTATTTTCACACAGCAACCCTCGAGGTGAGCCAGCCAAGTGGAAGAGGTGTGAGTCGAGTTGCGTTGAATCGACTCTCTGTGTGTGGCCTCTCAGCGACTCTCCGAGTGTTGTCCTCTGTGGGTGTGCTACGGTGTGTGTAAGTGTGTGTGTGGGCGCGCAGTCGAGTGTTGCATACTTTGTGGCGCTGCTGGCTGCTTAAAATAATTAAAAATCAATATTTAAACGATGCCTACAATCAAGCAGCGCCCTCGACTCGATTCAAAACTGTATTTTTATAAAGATTTATAGGGTCAGCAAGGGGTGACTCCGCAGATACTCATCGTTTGCCAGAGAGCTCTTCACTTTATGTATATATCCTTACATTATCTTAATATGCCAGCGCCCATCTAAATTGTACGCTAGATAAACAGCATCTACTGCTCATTAAATATGTCCTAAGAGGAATATAATTTTTGCTCAAACAACAACAACAACTGCGCCCACATTCCCAATAATTTGCATAATATTTTGTTAGGGAATTTAATTATGCCTTCTCGCATTACATTATTTACAATTTGCATACAATTTCTTTTGAATTTCAAATGAAGTCTCCTCGCCACGCCACGCCCACATAATGTGACTTCCGTTGCCGCTTTTATTTGTTTTTCCTTTTTGATTGTGTGTAAGGAAAAACTTTTTGACTTTGGACTTTAAACTTTTCTCTGGGTGTGCGGAATTTTATTGGCAGAGTCAAATTTTCAAATTTCTATGCCACGCAATCGGCAAAGTTTTTCCAAAATAATTATTAGTTAAATGTATTGGCTTGACAGCTCGGCTAGAAAAGTCAAAGAGGCTTGTGAAATGTGGAAAATAAATATGAAATTTTCACATGTGCAGCAGTTGCCAAAATGTTATTCGGAAATAATTCCAAGAAAATCAATTCATTCCCAAAAATTGCCAATTAAAATGCCAAATAAAAATGGAATCGAAAAAAACAGCAATAAATATGGCGCAATCTGTGCAGAAAGTGCAGAAAACTGTTCCATAAATATGACAGATAAATATTATCGAGCCTTGCAGTCAATGAAAGGTAAACACCCCAGAGAGAGAGAGAGAGAGGACAGAGAGGGAGAAGGATTCAGTTGGCTACGGTATATATTCAGAAAGAAAAACCAAAAGCTGCAAATAATTATATGAGATTAAATATCTACAAATCAAAATGTGTGTGGCACGTGAATTGATTTATAAGACTTGCGCTGCGGCGCATTGATCCCCTTGCTGATACGATTTTTATGCAAATTTCCAAGTTACTTTTCAAGCGTTTTTTCACAATATATATTTTTCGGGGCACATAAATCAGTGCGCGCGGGATGTTGTTTATGAAACATGCCGAGCAAATAGACATTTGAGAGTAAGAAGATTTATCGAGTTGAAATCAATTTCAGAATTGATTTTAAAGTGATACTCAGACTGAGGAAAGTTAGATTAATGTGCTGAAATTGATAAAGGAACTTATAATAACTGAAAGTAAAGCTTGTGATGTTTTTGTATTTATAAGATACGATTGAATCTACATTGTTGCTTGAATACGTTGATTTTGTGATATACTTGTAGTCATTAGATACCTTTGCAAGTCTTGTAGCTGTTCATGCTGTTCTATTCTGTGTACAACTTAAAATTAAACTTATTTTTATTGATGATTCAAGATAATTTGATTGCAAATGTACAATATAGAAAATACGTTATTTACGCCTCCTGTTTTCTTGCCTGTTTGCTTTAAAGGCATCTCCCTCAGTACGTTTGACAACTCCCTGTAGGGATGTGCCTTGCCTTGCCCATTACCATCAAGCTTAAATTATCACGTATTCTACGGTGGCTTTTGGGCTAACCGAACGTTAATTAACGTATTGGGTGACCACAAAGAGAGGGCCGTGGGCACAGCAGCCCACGTTGACTTTCGCCATATTCCGCCGCAGTTCATTAAAAGCTCGTCAAATTGCGGCGACAGTGGCACAAAAAAGTTTTCACACAGCCTCATTAGAGATGAGGCTGGCTTTAATATGTTTTATATTATATATATCTATATATATATTATGGCATATGCGGCAACTTTAGCTATAACTGTCAGTTGTTCTTGTTGCTCTTGTTGTTGCTGCTGTTGTTGCTCTTGTTATCGTCGCTTGTTGGCCACAGCCAATGGCAATTAGCTTGTTGATAAGATAAGCGCCTAAAGCTGCTGCCTAAACCAATTAGATTTGCTTGGAGTGTGGGCGGGGGGAAGAAGAAAGGCAGAGGAGTGGGTGGGAAACCCCTTTTTATCGCGCGTGGCTGTGGCACATATCACAAAATGAAATGGCGGCAGCTGTCACACGCACCCACACACACACACACAGGCAAACAAACACACACACATTCGCACATGAAGTCTGGCTTCAATCAGAAAAGTTTTTGTTGCCTTTTGTATCGCAGTTTAGCAACTTTTTGTCTGTGTGTGTTTGTCTGTGTGTGTTTAGCACAAAACCAAAAATGTTGTTGCCTATCTTGATGTATGTTACTGTCACTTGCCTGCCAAACTCATCTCGTAGTGCTGCGGTCTGTGCATGAGGGGAAGGGGGAGTGTATAGTGTGGTGTGTGCGGTGTGTGTGCGTGTTCTGGCTTGTCTGCCTTTAGCCTTTTTATTGGCTGCCAATCAATGCGGCCAAACAGGAATGTGGCCAAGGTGCGCCCATGTGCGGCATGACAAGGCGCAAAACACAAAAGTATCTGTGAGATACATGCTGCATGTATTGTAGTTGTAGGCAGGCAGGCGGACAACTTAATTCAGCCTCTCATCTGCATGTGCAGCGTACAACGCTGAGATTGTACACATTGTTGGGTATTTATTAGAGAAAAAGCTTTTCATTATCCCGTTTTCAATTTTCATGTTCCCAAAATTGTAAAGAACTTTTCCCCCTCTCCCCGTCGTCTACCTGCTCTGTGTGTGTCATGTGGGCCATGCTGCCCTGGGCGTATTTGTATTTTAAATACCCAAAATTGTTGTTAATTATGCGACGTGGCCGTGGCAGAAAAAAGGTTTTTGTTCGTTCGGGTTTTGCACTTTTTTTCTCTCTCTTTCTTTTTTCGGGTGTCGCCTGACAGCCCCGAATAAAATATTAATTAAAGACTTTGTGCTGTGCTGCGCTGGGCCAGATTTGACAGGCTTTGCATGGAAATTTATTAGATGTCGAGCAAAATATGCAATAAAAAGCCCAAGCAAGGAAACTCAAACAAATAAAATACCAAAAAAAGGAAAATAAAAAAGAAAAAAGAATGTTGTGTGTCAATTTTGGTTGAACATGGAGCTGTAATTAAATCCAGAATGTCTTTGGGGATGAGTTTAGTTTGATAATTATTATGTGTGCAAAGTTGCACTGGCTAAACTTGCAGACAGATGGAGAACAGCTGTGCGTGGTGCAGGGGGGGAGGGGTTAATTTATTTAGGACTGCAAATTGTGGTTACCCATTTATCTGCCTATCAGAATGTGGGCCAACAGCTGTGGCAGGCAGCTAATCTAATCTAGCATCTTGAGCGGCAGCTTCAAGAGACAGACACAGAGAGAGCGAAAGAGAGAGGAAGGAAGGGAGAGAGAGAGAGAGGGAGACTGAAGATTGTTATTCATTCAGCTGCAGCGGCACATCCGCTTGGCATTAGCAGCTGTCCGCAGTTGCATAAACACAGCACGGAATTGCACTTGAAATGCAATTCATAGTTACGATGAGTGCATCGAGTTGTCATTCGCACTTCAGCAAGAGAGAGAGAAGTTGCTCTGACACACACACACCCGCACACACACCCGCACAACATTTGGGCATAATTTATGTGGCAAGATGTGCAGAGTACATAACTCTGCAATTTGCCAGTCGTTCATTTGGGAATATGACGACTGTCCCGCTCTCTCTCTGTCTCTGTCTCTGTCCGTCTTTGTCCCACTGTCTTTGTGGCTGTCTCTGATGTGTCATAATGCAAGCTAAAGCCTTGAACGGATGAGGCACAAACACTCACACACACACACACACACACACAGTGGGTAAATATGTAAAAACCATTGTGTGTGTTTGTTTCTTGTGACTGCTGCAATTGTGTTTGACGTTGAGTGTTGTACACTGCACAGTCAAGTGAATAAATTTAATGTCTGTTGAATTTGAATTTATCTTCGATTTTAGTTTTTGGTCCAAACAATTTTCAAGGCAGAGTTGAGTAAGTAATAATCATTGTAGTCGGGATATCAAGTATTTATCCGACTCTTGTTGTTGTTGATTATGGCAACTCTTCGCTTTCATTATTCTCCCAATTTGTCTGCACTAATTGCTTAATAACAAAATACTCGAAATACTCCCCAAAAAGCCGCAAAATTGCTTTAAATATGTATTCTGCTTCGTGATGAAAACCTTAAAACCCAACCGAGCCTAAGCTAAGCCCGAGCGTGGTTCATTAGGTTAATTAAAATAATAACTGTGTGGAGTTCCTGCTGTCAGTTGAACCCAACGAACCCATCATTAAAACGCAAATACAAGAAAACTATGAGAAAACGAAATCGAAACCCGAAATAAGCAAAATACAAACAACAACAGCAATTAATGAGAGAGCCCACAGAGATCTTAGTTACACTCGCTAAACGCTGTGATTATTAATTATAATTCTATTCGTTCCCTTTTCGTGCGTATTTCGTTTCCAATTTGTAATAAGTCAATCAACGCAGATTATGTTTCAAGCACACAAGAAAACGTAGAACCCAAAAAGCAAAATGAAATAATTAATCAAGAGAATAAAGCAAACTTCAGACTAAAAGTTGCTCTGCACAGAGAGAGAAAGACAGATATCTTTGTTAGTTGGCTTATCTATAATATAACTGAGGAGTTCCGGCAACCCCTTTGCAAGAAAAAATAACTACAGGGTATTCCGTTTTAATGGCAGCTAAACTGTGCATTGGTTATGCTTCGATTTTAAAAAGCCTGTCAAAAATGAGAAGTAAGAAATCAACGAAAATCAAAAAAATAAAAAAAAAAGAATCAAAGAAACAGCGTAGAATTATTTTGCACGCTTCAAGCGATTTGTCCTTGAGTCGGGGCCGATTGGGGGAGACAGACTGTGTGAAGTCATCATGAAGCGTTCGAGTCATCGCGGCCAAAAAACCACTTGAGTTGGCTTACATAAAGTCAGCATTGAGGGGCTGCCCAGCTAACCAGTCTGTGCACTAGACAGGGCGGGGCCAGTGCAGGGTGGAGTAGGAGGTGGAGTATGCTCTGCTATCTGTCTGTCTGCCTGTCTGCCTGTCTGTCTGTCTGTCTGTTAGTTTGCCAGCCAGTCTGTCTGGCTGTCGGTTGTCTGGACTGATTATGACACCGATGCCACGAGGCACACGTCACAGACTGGCGCGCGCGCTCTGACGCTGGCGGTGGCATTAGAAGAACCGGAATAACCAGTGGAAAAGCCGCACACACTGCTGCCACTGCTGCTGCTGCTGCAATTGGCGTGGAGTGCAATAAACCCGGTCAACGAGAGTGAAAGTGTGCTTAGCAGGCCCAGCCAGGCAATTGGCCAAAATGTTGTTTGGGCATTTAAATTGCAATACTATTTGATCAACACAAAACATTCACAAATAGCAATTTCCGTTGCGAAGAAGCGCAGCTGGGGAAATGTAGATAGAGTGTGGGAGATAGAAGTGGGGGGGGGGAGGTACAGGAAGAGGGAGACAAGAGGCAGATATAATAAAAGAATGAAGAAAAGTTGTCGCGCGTTTGAATATGCACGCGCGCGAGTGTCTATAATTTATTCAATCAACGCCGCCAGCTGAATAGCCAAAGGCAACAATAATAGCTGCAACAACAACAACAAGAGAGGCAACAACAAGAGGGGCAACAACAAGAGGGGCAACAACAGAGGGGCAACAACAAGAGGGGCAACAACAACGACAGCAACACCTAAATTGTCTAATGATGCCATCATTTGAGACAACGCGTACAAGGGGGCGGAGAGGAGTGACCAGGGGAGAACGGGGGAGTCTAATAAAAATGTACGTGTTTTGTGTAGGACAGGAAGCAGCAACGTAGGCGTCAGCAGCAACAGGAAGCAACACTTGACAGCTATGAAATATGAAATTAAATAAAACGCAGTCAGATATCAACAGAAGTTAAAGACAGGCGCGAGAGAGATAAAGAGAGGGAGAGGGAGGAAGGGAGAGGCAGACAACAATGTTATGCTAGAAACATTGAAATTCACTTAGCTGCCTCAAGTCTCAAGTAGATCGAACATAGTCTGCTATATAGATCATATCATTTGTAGCTAGTCTGCGCAGCTGCTTAGCTCATTTGTTCGGCGGCCCCAATTCTTCTTTGGGCATTTCAACAGCCATCAAAAGTGCTATGCACATGGCTAATTGCAAATGTAGCGCCTCACGCTTTTGGCACCTGATGGGGCATACATATATCTACCGCAAAAGCCGCAGAAATGGAAGGGAGGAGGAGAAACCAAAATCATAATAATAAAAATAGCGTAACTTAAACTAATTTGTAATGACAGACGAACACAGACATTCATTGAGAACGTTCTCCTCCCAAGGCAGCTGCGGTTGATACGATCAGCAGAACAGCATCACGATGATTACGTTCTAACCAAGGAATCTTCAATGACATGTGTACAATGTATGTACTCGTATGTACAAGGCATGAGTTCTGAGTTATTCATAGATGTTGAGGTACAAAACTTCGAGTGTGAATCGAAAGGGAAACGAAAGAAATCGAATCATGTGAAATCAATTAAATCGCACATAATTAAAGTTCTGAATCATTGAAATACTTGGGAACAAAGTTACACGTGTCTGAGGTTTTAACCCCAAGAAATTTTAAACTAACTAATCCCGCTCAAAGCTCTTCTGGCTTATTGATCTAGCGCGCTTTTGGGTGCCAGCATCATTAGGAGGTGAGCTGAAAAACAACACGGTCGTTGCTCTGTGTGGCCAGAAAACAGAAAACTTATGTGCACGCATTTTTTGTTGCTGTAGCTAACCCCAAAGAACACTGAGAAGGCACCCAAAAAAAAAAAAAAAAGAAAAAACATGAACCGAAAGATCTTTCGTACATTTTTCCTGCTTAGTGCGGTACGCCGCCTTGTCGCTAATTCCAAACCATCAATCAAAGCCAAGCAGGCGAGGCGCAAGAAAGACAGAGAGAGAGAGAGAGGGAGAGAGAGAGAGGGGTAGACCGAGATAGAGTGAGTGTGTCGGGCAGCTATCGAGTCATTGAGTCATTCAGTCAGTCGCTCGAGGGACTACGCAGTGTGTTCGCTCCCAAAAGATAAATGCACTCACTGGTACTGGGCGTGTCACTGTGGGCGTTGAAGATGGCCCGAAAAACTCGACAAGGGAAAGGGAGAAAAAAAAGACTCAGCTAGAAACAACAGCAACTGCAGCAGTTCCAAAAGTTTTCAACTCTTTTGTCTGATGACAAAAGTTTTTGTAGGCGCTGCCGCTGTCGCTGATGCTGCCGCTGCTGCTGCTGTTGCGACTTTGACAATGAATTTAGCCTTAAGGCAAAAAAGGCGAAACACACACACACACACACACATACAGAAAGGAGACGAGAAAAAAGAGCTGAAATCCTGTTTTGTGCTAAGGAATGGTAAACTGGTTTCGTGTTGTGGGAGTGTCGACAGAGCGTAGACGTCATCAAGTCGGCTTTTGTGGGAAAACAAGATGAAGAAGAAGAAGAATAAGCAACAATGGAAACAACTTGACTGGGCGCTGACAAGCCGAGATTGATGTCCATATAGAGCAGCAGTACTGGAATTGTTGTAGGATTCTGTGGCCATGTTCCTGGTGTTGATGATGCTATTGATGGTCTTGGGAGGTCTTTTCTTTGCCAGCATAAAACACAAGACAAGGGGAATGAAAACTCCAAATGAAGATGGAGCTGCAAAAGTTTGCTAATTGAGGGGACATTTCTTTTGTAGTACATGTGAAATATTTCTTGTTTTAAGCAAATAAACCTGAGAAGGTATCAAAGTTTGTTAAACCTCATTTAATTCTTGTTTGAAATGTCATTTTGTTTAACGTTATGTTAGTTATAATTAGCTGATTATGGTCTTACTCAGAATGTTGTATCCTTTATATTTCGCTCACAAATCAGCTTAAAAGATTAAATTATTGATTTGCGGGGGCGGTGGGCGTGGCACTCAACATTTGAAATAAACCTCATCTGCGCAGGGTAAACAGAAACCTTCATGCCAAATTTGGTGTCTCTAGCTTTTCTAATAGCTGAGATCTGTGTGTTCATGTGGACATCCGGACATCCGGACAGACAGACAGATGGGTAAATCGACTCGGCTGGCGATGCTGAGCATCCTTTTGCCTGTTACATACATTTGCACAAAGTTAGTATACCCTTTTTTGACAATCTTCTATGGTCAAAGGGTATAATAAGTCAAAAAGTACCAGATTTGCAAACTATTTAAACAGAAAATCCACTGTTCACTGCAAATAGGGTATTGCTTCGTCGCATCTATTCGTTTTACACTGCAAAATCCCCTATGATTTATGGCTTTGTGAATTTTGAAAAGCCTGTTGTTGATTATGAAGAAACTTTTACCGCAGAAAGTGGTTTTAAAAATAGTATAGACTATTAATACTATTTAAAGTGCCGCTGCCTAGCTTGAAACTGGTTTCCATTTTAGTATATTAGGTTAGTTAGCTCAAGTTGTAGTTACATGAGTGTTTTACACCTTGCACTTTACAGCTTTGAGTTTGGGAAAGTTCCAGAGCGTACTAACACACACACACACGTACACACTCTTTTATACACCCATAAGGCACACACTCAGAAGTGCCATAAAGATTTCGACTAATTTGCGCTAATTACTTATTCTTCTTTCTCCCCACTTTGTTCTTTCTCATTACAGGTAAGTTCTCAGCGGCGAATTCTGTTCATAAACCCAGCGGGCTCTAAAGTAATATTCCCCCACTCCACTCCTCCCCTGGGGGGGGGGGTAACTGGTGAGTGACCCAAGCAACAACTTTAATTAGGCAAAAAATCTTCACGCCTCGCGCTAAACTCAAGCTGAGCAGGTGCATAAATCTAACGACAACAGGTGGAAGAGACTGAAAGCAGAAAGTAAATTGAATTAATGACAAAAGCAAAGATGAAAGAGGCCTAGACAAGCGACCAGCTTGGGGGCAGCAGGAGGCGTACAAAGTTTCCAATTTTTATGTCAAAATGAAAGAAAAAAATTAAAAAAAAAGATTTTTGCTACCTGTGTAAAATGTACGAAAAAGAAAAAGAAGGGAAACAACGAGAAGGAGAAACAGAAGAAGTAAAAATCAACCTTTTAGCAGCTGCTGCACAGATTTCCAGCAAAGATAAGCGGGTCGAAAGAGAGAGGGAACAGAGAAGCAGTGTGCTTGAAAAGGGGCTGTGGGCGGGGCAATTTGAAGAGGCAGCTGCCTTCGCCGCTGCGCTGGACATTTCCATGCTTAACAAGATAAAAATCTCTACGGATTATTTCATACACTTTTGGCTGAGCATAAAATTTTTATAACTTTTCTTACCTTTTTCTCCCGATAATGTTGCTGCTGCTGCTGCTGCCGTTGCCACAGCCACGCCCAGTTCAACGCCCAGCTTAGCACTCAAGGCGCTTTGCGGTTGCCTCTGTTTCACTTTTGGTCAAGACAACGTTGCCGCGTTGTTGTTGTTATTGTTTTTGTTGCTGCTTTTGCTCTCGTTTTTTTTAATGCTTTTTTTCTCATTTTGTTTTCTTAGTCAAAAGTTTGTTCTGTGTAAATTATTCGCAGCGACGTTTGTGGAAAAACAACTCAAAGCCAAAGGTTCATTTTCAGTGAGTAGACAGGGGAGCGGAAGAGGAGAGAAGCAGGGGAAGGAGGGGAGGTGCTTGCCACGTTTCCATGTGACATGTTTTGGCAGTTTTTTCTTAGTTTATTTATTTATTTGCTTCTTTGGCTTGTAACAAAGATTAGGAACGTCGTGCGTCGAGCTGTAACTTTGTTTGAGGACGCAAAAACTTTGCACTCCGAGTGGCAACTTGTGCTGCGCAAAAGTCTTAAGTATTTTCAGTTAAGATTTTGAATTTTTAATACCCCTCACAGACAGAGGAAGACTTTGGAAGATAGAGGGGACAGCGACACAATCATAAGTGTGCAGCAAGAGATTACCACAGACACACACACACCCCGAAGTTGTCCAATAAAATGTAATGAAAATAATGCAAATGACAAGCTCACAAGCTCCGCATAAAAGATATATCTATCGGGCACACGATGCGGCACGGATGCTGCTCGCTCTGCCTCTGCTCACTGTTGACAGTCATAAAATGTTGCATAAAATCTCGACTGGCTGCCCCTTGCTGCTGCACGTTGTCGCGTTATCGTCAGAGTTCGCTTTTCATGCCCCTGCAAGCGTGCAACAGCAAGAACAAAAAAAAAGAAGGCAGAGAAAGCAGAGAAATTGTCATTGTAAGTGCATATAAACGAAATGCAATAAAAATACCCGCAAAATACTCGTGCAACCCCTTGCTGAACAACACAACAAGGGGCAGCATGTAAAAATAATTTTAAATGAGCTGCAGCAAGGGTGGAGCGAAAGGGGGAAAGGAGGGAAGAGGAGCCTGATGTGCAGAAATGAAAACTATTGAATGTCAAACAAAACGTGGAAGCACAAGCGACAGAGGCAGCGTAAAAAGGGGAAGAAGAGAGCAGGAGGAGCAGGAAGAGTGGTAGAAAGAGAGAGGGAGAGAGAGAGAGAGGAAAAGAGAGGGGGAGAGTGGCAGAGATAGAGGCAAAGAGAGCAATCGAATGCGAGAGATGTATAGTAAAAGACAAATACATGGCGTGTACTTAACCAAAATATTTACTCGCATGAAATTGTTGAATTGCAGTAAGTGAAGGCACATGCGTGTGCCAGTGTGTGTGCCTGTGTGTGTCTGCCTGTGTGTGCGTGAGTGTAAATTGCGCTGCGGTTTCCCCGCTGTATGCACTGAAGATTAAATGGTTTTTATGGTTATTTCGCAAATAGTTTTTGGCGCTGCGGAGTTCTAATGCATTATACGGGCTGCTCGCTTGTGTTGTTTCAAGTTTGTGTGTGCGGCAAGCCAAGTGGTGCATGCAACCATTTAGCAGATGAATCTTGACTTGCAGCAGATTCGCAGCCAGCCATGTGGAAGTTGCAATGAAAGTTGCACGGAAACGGAAACCGGCAAAAGATGCGAAAACTGAGCAAAAGAAATGTTATCCATGATGATTTAGTAGTTTGGCCAATCGATTTGGCAAATAACTGAACTTGTGTTTAAATACTTTGCGCAAAGTTGCAAGATAAAGGAAACGTTGATAGCACGTTTCGTTATTAGATTTGTGCTCAAATTCAATTTGAGTTTGCCACGTTCTTTGTACCTTTCTCGCACTTGAGCTTGGAGCATCTTTGGCTTTTGCCTTATAAATGGCTGGCATTAATTTAATAAGCTTAACGACAGGCTAAAATTGCTCATTGCGATGCCATAACTCAAGGTTCCCTCTCTCTCCCTCTCTCTCTGTCTCTCTTTCTCTCGAACTTGTCTGTCTGCAAAATTTCGCGCACAATTTAACCGCATGACAAATGCGTCTTCAGATTTTCAACTGAGACTCGAGGCAGGTTTGCTTGCTTGCGCATATGCTTGACATACAGATTTATATACATATATATAATATATAGTGCCTGCAGATAAATCACTTCCTAATCATTTGTTTTGGTTATTTTTGTGGCCCCACAAGGCCGTGAAAATGGCCATCGAAAGCCATCGATCAATGTGAATGCAAATTCATTTCTCGCACGACCTTGTGCAGCTATCTCTCTACCTCTCTCTGTCTGTGACTGTTTCTCTCTCTGTTCCTCTTGGCAATTGTCCTTGTGCCAAGTGTGATAAATGTAAAATTGTTTGTTTCGTTTAAGTTCCTCTAATTGGTCGCCCATCATTTGTTGCCTGTCGCTGCTCGAGATTTTAATTTAATCAAATTAAGCAAGCAAGCAAATATACTATAAACTTATTTATTTATAAACGACAAAGAGCAGAACAATTAAATGTAATTTGGCTAGCTACAATAAAATCAGACAATAGATATAGCTAGCTATGGCGCATATTTAGCACGCTGCCTGTCGGTCTCTTCTGCTCTCTCTCTCTCTCTGTCTTGTCGCTGGCACTTTGCACCAAGTCGAGAGCGAGCTGCGCGTCAAATTAATTGACAGCTGGTTTAAATTGCATTGTATTAAGCTGAGCAGGCACTAAGCTGGCTTGCTCTGCCTCCCCCTCTCTCTCTCTGTCTCTGTCGCTTTCCCTGTCTCCCTTTTGTCTCAATAAAAGTTTTGCGAAAATTACTTTAGCCATGGCCCTTGGCCATCTTCGCTCTTGCTCCACTTTTGGCATAATTTCGGATCAAAAATTGTGCGCATAATCAAGTGAGCTATTAAAACGCTTATCGCAAGGCGGCGCTTGCTCTGCTCTGCTCTGCTCCGCTCCTGGGCTGATTATCCTGCGGGCACTAGCTGGAACGTCGTAGACCCTTGGCAAACTTATTGATTAAACGCGCAGCAAAAGTTTTTCATGCAGTCTCAGCAGCAGCAACTTGAGTTGCTTGAAGGGAGAGAGAGAGGGGGGGAGGAGGCGCCACACTAAAATGCGACCCGACACGCGAGCCAGCAATTTTGTAGTTTAGTTTTAGCACCCAAGGCGGTGCGACCCCAAAAGTGGGCGGCCAACGCGAGGGGGGCGTGTTGTGCTAATAAGCCGAGTCATTGATTGTTGCCCATTGTTACTGTTGTTGTTGTTGCTCATTGTTATTGTTGTTGCCGTTGCCGGCTGTGTTTATTTATTGCCTAATGGCAAATGTAAACAATTTAGAAATTTAACGCTGCATTTTTATGGCATAATACCTCCATAGAAATAGTATATATCTAGTATATATATTTATATAGTACACACTTTATTCGCGGTCATAATGAAGCAATTAAATAAATTAGGCAGATTGCTTGTGATATTGCCACAAACAAAGGCGAACGATGAACGAACGCACCGTGCCGTGTAGCAATGTGGCATGTGGAACTGTGGAGAATTCATTCGTGAATACTGGATTAATTGCAGGGCTCAATGCAAACGGAAATTAATCATACGCAGCGTGGCCGCCGCAAAAATGTTTGCCCAAAAAATACAAAAGCGTATTAAGCATACGCAGCATATGACGGTTGCGTTTTTCACGCACTCGTGCATTGCACTGCAACTTTAATGGATGCATGCACCATATTTTAATTAATTTTTTAACCCAAAAAACGGACAGTCGAAAAAATGAAGGAAGGGGGAAAAGGAAACAAAGAGAGACGGAGAGAGAAGCGGCTTTAAAGTCGACCCCATCGTGTGTCTGGCGCTGATTTAAAATGATTATTGTGAGAGTGCAGCACGTTCAAACGAACTGACCACACAGCGAACAACGTTGCCGCGCCCCCTCTTGATATTAAAAAAAAAAAAACATGAGCGTTTGTGCCTGCACAGCAAAATGTTTTTTAGTCCATAAAAATGTCGAGCTGCCCATTTTCACATATGGGAATTTAAAATATATAAAAAAATATAAAATATTAACTTGCCACAGTAAATATCATGCATAAAGAGTTCGCGACTGTCGCCCCATGTTAGAAATTGTTGCCTGCCAAATTATTATCTAATTATTTCCGCTTGCTTAATTACATGTCAAATATCGTTTTGGAAAATTAACACTAAATGCATTTAGAGCTGTTTTTTTCTGTTCTAATCAAATCGCAATTAACTTTGGTAATAAACAAATTTAGTTTTGTTTCTTTTGACAGCAATTAATGAACTGAAAATTGCGTTTCAATTCTGAATTTGATTACAACCCAAACCAAATTTTGGGCGCTGTTTTTCCACAGCATTTGTTTATGTGTGTGTTCCCTTTAATTTCCACTTTGTAATTTTCCACTGATATACACCTTTTCCGGCTATTTTTAGCCGTAAATTGATTTTCTTCTCTGCTTTTTTTCCATTTACTGTTGGAATATCTCTTTACATGTGGCAGCAGCTTCCTTGAACAGATTTTAAATATGTTATGCTGCTGCTTATAACTAATACGAAAGTGAATACTTTTTCAACTTGGTGTCCCCCCCTTCCCACACTTCCCCCCTTCGCACCTAAGCCTGCTGGCGATGACAGCCACAATTTGCTTGGGCGACACCATTTTCCCATATCGACAGACAATTCTTTTCAATTTCCCCCGCCAGCCATGCTCAAATTTCATTGTCGCGGCACATACTGTGTCTGTGTGTATATCCCTGGTTTATGTAGTATATAGCATATCGATATGAACTGTCAATAATGCAGCAGGCTGAGCCAAATGGCGAAGACGTTGCTGGCTTCCTTGCCTTCATCTCCCGCATCTGCTCTTAACTCTTTGACAATTTCGACGATAAAAATGTGTCAGAAAATATTCCAATTTCCCTACACCCAGAAGGGGATGTGTAGGGAACGGGCAGGGGATGGGAGAGGGGCTGGCAGGAGGCTGCTGCTCGAAGCTTACACTTTTCAATTTTCATAAAATTCTTTGGCAAGGCGCCAGGGCAACTGATTTACGGCAACAAAGGCGCTTTGACGGTGTCTCACTCTGCACCTCTCTTGCCCCTCCCTACCTGCCTCCCTCTCTGTCTCTCTCTCTCTTTCTGTCTCTATTTCCCCCTATGACTCAATGGGAACGCGCTGCTGATGCTTTGGTCCATTGATGGATCGCTCTGATGTTGTGTCGCGTCGTGTCGCGCAACCGAAGCGGAAGTGCCCGTTTCAATTATTTATTTAGTTGTCTACAGCAACAACAACAACAGGAATGGCATACAAAAAATTAGTTGCCTTTTGTTATGCAACTCAAATATTTGTACGGTGTCCTGGCGTGCCTCCACTACGCCTCCCCCTCCCTCTTCAATTGTTCGAGTAGCTATTGTAGTTTTTGGCATTAGCCTCCTCCCACCTTGCCTATTCTAGCTGGACAATTGCAATTGTTGCGCCGCCTCTGCTCCCCGTCTAACTGCACACAATTGTTTGCATGTCAATCTGTAGCGCAGGTCGCAGGTTGGCAGTGGCACCACGGAGAGAGAGGGAGAGGGAGCTCCTTCATATGGTCTGCCCGGTCAGACTCGCTGTGGGGTTGTGTCATTTAAGTGCCTCATAAAAGTGTCAACTTGTTGTTGCGCTCGAGCTCGCAAGCTGCTGTTGTTGTTGTTGCTGCCTCTATGGCACTCATGCTGTCATGCCCTTTGGCCCTTCCCCCCTCACCGTACACTCTTCAACTGTGCAGGCTCTTCATTCATTCATTCGTTGTTGCCATTGTTTGCCTCCACCCCCGCACACACTTATACAACTATATATGAATCGCATATAGGGTCCGGTTTTTGTATGTGTGAAAGGATTCCATTTCATTTCTTTCATGCTTCCTCTTTTTATCTTTTGTTGTTGTTGTTGTTGTTGCTGTTGTCGGCGTCGTTTGTTCAGCTTTTCATACCTTTTGATAGTCGCTCATTCGCTCGCTTCCTCGCCCGTGCGTCCGTCCGCTCGTCCCTGCACTTAATACATATTTTTGTCACCCTTATCTGGTCAGGGACGTCACATGCTCCACGATAACATTGTCTGGCCCCAGTCCCAGGCCCAGTGCCTGCACAGAGTTCTACCCGTTCTCATTCCTCATTCCCCATTGCTGGTTTGTGTCTGAAGCAGCCTGAGGACTTGTTATGATTGTCAGCTTGATGGCTTGCCAAGCACAACTTGTGTGTGTGGCTATGTGTAGGTGTGTGTTTGTATGTGTGTGCCACTGTGTCCTTACTTACTGTTGAATAAGCTTAAATTGTTAGCAAGTTGACGGGCCGAGGCACAGCTCAGCTCAGTTCAGCTTTGCCCTGCCATGTTTTCCTTTGATTGCTGTAAATTTTCCCAACTCTTGCTGAAAATAATCAACGCTTGCTTATTGAATTTCCTTCTTTTGTCTTTAACTTATGCAAAGTTTCCTAAATTGAAGAGTGACACATTCTATAACTGTATTTATACTTTGCTTCTTATCTTTACTTCTACTTTAAATTCTAGCTGAGTTAAGCCTTAGCTTTCCTCCTTCTCTGTCGCCCTTTCTATTCCGCTGCCTTGCCCTTTTGGCACTTCCCGTTTACCCTTTTTCGGCCTCGCTGTCTGTTTTCCAATTATAATTTACACATGAAAACCATTTGTCATTTGTCAGCCAGGGTAGTGGGGGGAGTTGCCACGCCTCGCCTTGCGCGTTTACGCGACATTGCCATAATTTAGCCACTTGGCCATAATTTAAAGCTGCCTCTGCCTCTACCCTTTTCTTTTTAGTAAAGTTAATAAAGACCAGCAGACAGTGTCATATGCCCAACACCAGCATATACACACACACACACACAGAGAGAGAGACGTACACACACATGTGGCTGGGGCGCCTGCAGACAGAACGTGACTTCCGGCCAAAACAAAACGGTTTTCCAACATTTTATGATAATTTATTTGATTATTTTCTTGTTAAAGTGCAAACTTTGTCATCTTTCTCGCCGGCACAACCGTTTTTCTCCCTCCCCGTTTTGCGCTTTTTCGCTTGTTTTCGCACTCTTTCTTGTCGCTTTAGTTCTGCATTCGCATGGAGTAAAACGGAAGCGGAAATGTTGCACAACATATGCGACACAGCAGCTTGGCAAAGGGTATCTCCAGTGTGTGTGTAGGGTGTGTAGGGTGTGTGTGAGCTGGCTTTGTGTGAAAGTAAATTTTATTGCATATTTTTCGGCGCCAAATGACACACCAGCAAAACGCCATGTCGGGCTATTTGTATTGTGCCAGAGTGAGAGAGAGACAGACAAGGAGTGTGAGCAGGAATGTCTACATATGCGTGTGTGTATGTGTGTGTGTGTGTGTGGCAGCCAAAAGTTTTTGCTTGCTGCCATTCAATCAAGCTTGGTAAATCACAAAAAAAAAAAATGAAAACCAAAGCAAATGCAATGAAAACCCTGTGAAAACTTTTTTGCTGTTATGCTGAAGGTTTTTTCAACAATTTTTTTTTATTTTGAAGGTGGGGGGAGGGGCTAACGGAATTTGGAAGGGGCAGTCAAAGTTTGTTTGGCTTCGGCAATATCCTGAGTTTGCGGCTGCTGTTCCGGCTGCTGCTGTTTAACCTTTGGTTTGCCTATTTGGCAGGTGGAAAGGGAGGAGGAGAGCAGAAGGAAGGCGGCAAACTGCAGCAAGCGATTGCTGCGATTGACTGTGCAACAAACACATGCCTGTATGTGTGTGTGTGTGTGTGTGTATTTGTTTGTATTGACTGAGCAATCAGTGTGAAGTGACGGGGAGGAAAAGAAGAAGGGGAAACACATGAGAATTGCCATGGCACATTCATTTAATTAATTTTCATTATATACATAAAAAAGTATATAAAACTTTTTCGAGTGCATTTCCGGGCACACCAAAACGGCGCCCCAAACTTCCTTCCTCTCTCCGTTCCGTTCTCCATTTTATTTTACGTTTATTTTGGCACGTTTCAGAATTGAAATGCATAAATTTTGTTTTCGCTGGCACAAACTTTTTGAACGTCGTCGCAGTCGCAGTCGGAATCGCACGCTTTATATTTACCATATTATAATAATATTTTCAGTTGCTTCCACCGCATTTGCATTTATCCCGTTTTGCGCCTTTTCCCGTTTCCCATTTACCGATTACCCCAACTTCAGTTGGCATTTCCGTTTTTCCACATTTTCCACGACTTCATTGAGCGCGCGAAAAAAACGCGAATTAAATGCGCATTTTGCGCTAAACAAATGCCCGCAAAAGCGCCTGAAGTGGACGAAGTTTTTCTTTCTGTGTGTGTGTTTTTTTTTAGCAGCCACTGTAACTGGGATTTCCATCATCGTTTGTTACAATTCGCGCCTTGGCCGAAATGTAAAAATATATTTTATCTCCTTTGCGCGCTCACTTATTTTGCTTGTGGTTGCGCAGCTTCCGACAGCGACGTTTTCTTGCTCTGTGTGTGTGTTTGCGTCTTTGTACCGGTTGTTGCCACCTTGTGGGGCATGCATAAAATACGCATTTGTGCCCGGCTGCCACAGCCGTCACAAGGCGCCGTTGAAGCTGCTGTTTCCGCTCTTATTTTAATTCCAAAATTAAGGCATAAAAACGCAATAAAGCAGAAAAATACTGCGAGAAGGAAGAGGGGCAAATAGAGAGAAAGAGAGAGGAAGAGGGAGAAGGAAAGAAGTCAGCACAGTCGCAACATTTCTACTCGATTGGTTAGAAATCCTTGGCTGCTGCTGGACCTGGGCCTTTTCTTTGCTAATTACTTGCTCTCTGCATAATTGCGTCTCTCATTAAAATACTCCCTGCTTCCTCTCCTCCTGCCTCCCCTCTCTCTGTCTATGCGACCCTGACTCGTGGCACATCTACAGTTCGTAGATCTTGAAACGAACGTTTTGTACACACACTTTGGCCTTATGCATATGCAAATGTTATGCAAATTTTTGTATTGCATACGCGCAGGCGCCTGCATGGCAGTCTGTGTGTTTGTGTATAGAAAAACTTTGCACATGACCATCAAAGTCGAATAAACTTGTGCTTCGCCATTCGACAGACAACAAAAGCGATTTCATTTTATTGTGTGGGTTGTGCCTGCGTGTGTGGGAGTGTGTGTGCGTGGGAGTGTGCCTGCGTGTGTGCCTGCGTGTGTGTGAGGATTTTAATTGAAAGCCAAGTAAGCTGACAAGATTTTTTTTGAGTTTTGTGGTTTGTTTTAATTGAAATGCGAGGGCGATTCGGTCAGTTTAGCATAAGAATAGAGCGTAAAAGTTAAGAGGAAAATGTTAAACGACTGTGGAAAGGTTTTCCAATTTTCTAAGCTTGTGCAGCATGTGCTGGCAAACTTTTCCGGGCTTTGCAATGGAAAATCTCAACTTCAGCTGCGCTCTGCAGAATGACTCAATTTTCGCATACAATTTGCCTGTCACAATTGACACAGACGGGGGAAAAGTTTTTCGCCAAAGTTATTGCCAGTTGCCATCCCTCCCCCTTCACTTTTCATTCTGCTCTCCCCCTCTCTCTTTTCCCTCCCCTTTTCTCCCTTTCTTGCCTTTTGTTGTTTTGTTTTTTTGCATTTTAATTTGGCGAGCTGCCTCGACTTTAGAAATTAATTAAGCATGGCTGAAGCGGCGTGTGCTGTACAAATTTTCATTTCGAATGACAGTTTGCCCAAGTTTGTTGCCCTCTCTCTCTCTCTCACCCTCTCTCCTGCTCGCTCTACCCCGTCCCCTTCTCTACTTTCCACTCAATGTTGCTTTGCGCTGAGGCGTAAATCTCATTTTAATGCCAAGAGAGTTCTTAATTTAGTTTAATTACAGCAAACACACGCACACACACACACACACACACACACACACTTATAGAGCTATACGCGCACCCACACACACTCATACCAGTCAACAAGTTTGTTGCCTCGCCTCAAAGGCAAAGTCTGTCGTTCGTTCATTCCCCCTTCCCCTGCCCGCTGCCTCTGCCTGCTGCTTCAATGTGATTTTAATTACAAGAAATATATGCAACCAGCAACAGTAACAGCAGCGGCGGCAGTGGCAGCAGCCGCGGCTCATCGTTGTTGCAGCGTCAGCCAAAGTCGCGACTCTGGTACAACATGACGTATGCGTCATCAGCGTGTGCCAGACACAGACGGAGCAGGAACAACAACAACAACCTGAACTGCAACTGCAACTGCACACTGATGAGCTGCTGCCAGCCAGTTTGTCAGTGTGTGTGTTTTGTGTGCGCGCCTGTTGGCAGGCAACACTTTTGTGCTGCCACGTAATTATGCGCACACGAAACAGTCGCAAATTTTGCAGGTGCACAACAAAAACAGCCGCGCCTCGCACAGTCATTGAAGACAATGCTGGGGCACAAAGAGTGGCAAGAGAGACAGAGAGAGGTGCACTGCAGCCATGTTGATTATGTGTCGCGGTATGTGTGTGCAACTCACACCAGAATCTCTCAACTCAACTCTCGACTCGGCAAGCCGTGCAAACACTTTCGAAATTCAAGTCTGCCTTTGCAATTAGCAGCATAGAGTTGCTATGTGTTTGTGCACCCTTGCCCCGCCTGTAAATTGTTTGTGCAGCAGCTGGAAAAAGCCCAAGCCAGGCAGCTAAAAAGGAGGGCAGCATCAATTTATATACTTTCATTTGATAAGGAACAAGTGGCCTGTCCGGGGTGCTGCACTGCAAAACGTGACAATGCAGACAGAACAGGAGAGGCAGAGAAAGAGCAGGAGAGAAAGAGAGAGACAGACAGAAAGAGAGACAGAGACATAGAGAGGTAGAAACATAGACAGAGTGGGAAAGAAGCAGGCAAAAAAGCAAGCCAAGGCAACACTTTATCATGTCAGTTAGCAAAGTGGAAGTGCTTGCAGCTGCGGCTCGTTGTTGCCAGTGTTGCCAGTGTTGCATATTATTTTTAATTTCGTGATATATACAAGAAAGCACAACCTGAAACACACGATACAAATCTCTTGAGATGCGCGCTCGCCCGCCCGCTAAATGGGATAATGCATGAGTTGGCTTAAATCTGAACTCGATAGCAAAAGGACCCCACCTTGCCAGGTGGTATCAACTCCCTTGACTTGTGGTGGGTTCATTGCGGCAGATGGAGCACGAGCACGCGCACGCTCTCGTTGCGGCAATAGTCATAGTCTTGGCGTGGTTAACATGCAGAACATTACAGCAGTAGCAATGTGTACACTCTTCAGTGCGTTTGCCGAACTGGAGAAAGTTGTGCCTCCTCTTTTTCCCCCCCTCTCTGGGGTAAGAACAAATGAAGGTGCCTTGGCCTGGCAAAAGTTAAAAACCCCAAAAGGGAACTGTGCGCGCGAGGACAGCGCTGCAAAGAGAGAAAAAGGTTGTTGAATATGCAAATGAGAATGCCACAACAGGAGCAGAGGAGGTAGCGACGGTAGGAGGACTGAGGAATGAGGTTAAGTTGAGCAACGTCAATTGTAGCTGACGGAAATGAAAACAAGATGTGTGAGGGTTCCCTGTGCGCTGTATACGGGGCGTATGCGTTACTCTTGGTGCTGCACTTGGGGCATAAAATTCAAATGAAAATGTCGCGTGTTGTATGAAAAAACTGCAACAATGAAACGAAACTTCAGAGAGAGAGCGACGTGACAAGAAGATTGTTGTGCCTGTCTGGCTGCGAGTGTGTGTGTTTGTATGTGGCTTAAATTATTTACCCCACAGTGTCACACACTCTCTCCCTCTGTTGCACACACTAGAGACAAGTTTAATTTGATTGTAAACAACTGTCTAGGCAGGTTGAGGGCACAAACAGTTTTTAATTAAAAATTCTACTCCCTCCTATGCCGTGCTAGACCTTTGCAAAGACAATTCTAGAAATGTCGTCATCGTTCACATTTGAAAGGGAATCAATTTTGAGACCAAGCATTGATTGCCTCTTCAAAGCGACAGAGAAAGAACAGAGAGAAAAAATCCAGACAGACAGCAGCAGCAACTGTGAAAAAATTGTTAAACTTTGTTTGCTGTCGTGCGTGTCGCATAGCAGCACACACAAGCAAAGTAATACACACAAACACACCTACAAAGACACACATACACATGCTACTCTCTATCGCCTGACAGTATTGAAAACTCATTTGGACACTGGGCAGCAGGCAAAAAACAATTTGCAAAATGAAAGAAAAAAAAACAGCTCAATAGTCGTTGATTTCCCCCATGTCGTAATACCCCCTTACCCTGCTGCTACACCCCTTTTGCTCCACAGCCTCTTGCGCACTTGACTGTTGTAATGAAACTTCCAACTTTGTTGCAATAAAAACGTAGCTAACTGAGCTGAAAGATGAGCTGCATTAGTGGAGTGACCTTCCCCTTCCCCTTACCTAGTCGTACCCCCTACTTAGTTGGTCAATGGGCCACACTGCTGATGATTCTCAGCTCGCATTAGTCCATGGTCCATGGCAATTTAGGGAAAAAAGCGCGCTATGATGATTATGAAATTACATAGGTCTCTCTATAAAGCAAAGCACGCACATTTTCCGCACTTACCAACTCGTTTTTATTTTCGTTTTATTTTTTGGCGGCCTTTTAATTATATTGTGCTTGTGCGTGGCCAAAAAGATCATAATGCCCCACGGACGCGTATAATAAGTGTTGTGATCAACGTTCGTTGCTCATTAAAAACTAACAACTCATCGAGTTTGCCTAACGAGTTTTGTTTGCCCCATTGTACTTGCCTAAGCCAGAAGTAAAGCTTCATTTGTGTGGCTTGTTTTGGGTTGCTTTCCCCCCTCTCTGCCCCCTTGCTGCTACTTTTTAACATAGAAAACTGCCAGTAATGTTTGTATATTTGTGCGTGTGTTGTTTATAAATAACAAACAATTGATTAAACATCATAATTTTTACTATTTTGATCGATGTTCTTTATATTTTTTCACTCTTTACTCATTGCAATTTGTCTTTCTTCTATTAACAGGTATGTACCGTAACGACAGCCACGTTGGGGGAGTAACTGGATAAAGATTGATGCAGTGCTAAGTAGAAATTGATTACGATTGAAATTGTTGATATGTGGGCGTGTTAAAGGCATATTTTATGGAGTTTTGTTAAGTTAACGAGCCTAAATTATGGCGGGAACGATGGTTGGGAAGTTAAAGTTGTGCTATGATTTGTTTAATGGTATTTTTTAAGAAGGTTTTGTAATGAATTCCAGTTCAAAGCTGACATTTCTCATGTTTACTAAGACAGAGTGGCATTATAATGAGTATGAAATGATATGGCAGTACTATCTGTTAGTTATGAATCGATTAAAGCATTCAGTAAATGCAGAATATAAGCGAAATACTAGTGAGAGTGCTTAGAACCAAAGAATGAATTGCAACCTCAATCTGGGGTGAATAAATAGATACACAAACATACCCGAAACATTCAATGATATTATCTAAACATTTTTGAAAATAATTGTGTATTTTCTAAGCATAACTCTAACCTCAGTACATCCACAAGCTTGCCACTTGTAAACGATACTATTGTCATGGATATTCTTCCTTTTTCTTCCCATTTCTTTGATCGAATCACAAGCTAAGCTCAAAAACTTTAAACGGAAGTTTGTTTACTTCAGATAAAGCGTACATACATAGTAGCATTTATCGTTCAGAACTTTCATACTTGCATACTTTTTATCTACTTTTAGCAGCGTCTCATCTTGGCTCATGCCTGCCTCCCTCGCTCCCTTCCTCTTTCTCTAAAACAAATTTCCACTTGCCATCAAGTCGATGTTGCAATACACAAGCTGCTGCGTCTGTTGACACAACAACAGCAGCAACAACGCACACTTAGCTGTCTTACAATCAAAGTACACCCCTTACCTACCCCCACACTCTCCCTCCTCCTCTTACTCTCTGTGCTTCTCGCTTTGTAGCTGATACCGCGCCATTTCGCCTCAATCATTTCAATCAGCTTTGGCTGCTGTTGCCTGTTATAGCCCCAGCTACATTGACTTGGCTTTTGGCGGCGCTGTCTTCTGTCTGCTGCGTCCCTGCGCTGCGCATCCCTAAGTGTTTATGTATCCCGCCCTTTCTGTGTCTGTGTGGGTGTGTGCTGTCTGCTGTGTACTTTGTGCGTTAGGTTCGAACTTTAATCAAAGTCAACTTTTATGTGAGCTTTTTAAGGCGCTTTTTTCCTTTGATGGATTTTGAGACACTTCATTCCCTTTACCTACCCTCCCCTTCTTCACTCTCTCGCTTGCTTCCTTGCGTAGATCCGTCTTTCATAGCATCACGCTCTTATCCTGTCTTCGCAGCGGACATTGTATGTTGCCCAGCGGTGCGCAGAGTGGGGCGTGGCAAAAAAGACACAGCTAAAAACGTAACAAGTTGCTGGTGAAAGAGCTAGAGCTAGGTGAGAGAGAGGAAGGGAGGGAGGAAGGGGTAGGGGTATAAGAAAGAGCAAAACTTTAAATTGAAAATTGTATTCAAGCGTTAAATTGGCTTTTTTTTGGCATTGCACACTGCAGCGAACTCGGCGAAAAACCGCACGCAGCACACATAAATACTCACCTCGCCTCGGGACGTGCCCCACTCTTCCTTCCCCTCTGCTATGCCTTTCACTGCACTTTCTGCATGGTTGCAGTGTGCAGAGTTTAACGGTAAACCAGGAGTCGCTTCATTTAAAAAATAAAAAAAAGAAGAGAAGAGAAGCCAGCAAACTATCTTGATGGAATGCAAAAGGTGCTTGGTTTATTTATTGTAGCCAAGTCGGAAGTGGCCCGATTCCATATTTATACTGCATACATATGCTGCATATATGCCATGAAATTGTGCGTATCATATATCGGGGAAATATACTGTATATATAGTAAAGTTCTGACTGCATGTGATAATTCAAGCTACATAAATCTTACAGAGTTTGCTCAGTCTGATTTCTGTCCTTAAATTAACTGCTTTAAACGAGAGAGAGAGAGACTCGCCTCTCTGTCCCTTCTGTGGCATGTACTTTGGCCACATGTGGCTCTTGTAAACAATTCCGTTTCGTTACCAAAAGAACCCTCTGTGCTCCTGCCCCCCGCAACCCTTGGCCTCTGTGCTTCTTCATTGCTCATCTTTTTTGCACAAACATTCCAATAATCGTTGTATGTTTTGCATGTTAATTATGCTTTGCCATTGCCTTTGTCTGTGCGTGTGTGTGTATGGGAGTGTGTGTGAGTGTATATGTGAGTGTGTGTGTGCTTTGTGTGTGTGTGTGTAGTACGTGTGTTGTCTGTGCTCAGTTTTGTCTGCTTTGCTATGCTTTATTGTCATTTTCATGTTTTTGCGTATTCAATAAACGCAGCGGGCCAGCGCTCACACACACACACGCACACTCTCACACATGTACATGCTGATTCACCCCCTCTCTACGCCCTTTCCCCTTCTAGCTATTACCATGACTAGTCGATTCTATGATTTTGACATTTGTTTTCGGCTGCTTCTCTGCATGCAAATGACGCTAGCGTTGATGGTAACTCAAATGATTGTGGCTTGCTGCAGGGTTACCGTAGGGGCAGGCAGGGGGAGGGGTGTAAATGGCCACGGGGCGTATGTTTATGGCGTGGAAAGAGACACACACACACACACACTCGCACGCACTGCTGTCGTTTGTTTAGCCCCCTTCGGCCCGTTCTGACAGCTGCGCCTGACCTGACCAGGGCTCTTGCTGTCTCTTTGCCTCTCTGGTTATATAATGAAGTGTGCGGAATTTGCGATGTGCATGAAAGGCAGATAAGTTGAGCCCCAAACGTGTGTGGAACTAGCATGCTGCGTGTGTGCCCCTGTCAACTGGTTGGCTTATGGCGAAATGCTCTTTAAACATGCCAGGATCGTTGTAGGAATTTCATTTTGCAAAATGGAATTAGCCGACGCTTTTCAATTGCCTCTTTTAGTTGGCCAAACAAAGCACAATTTTGGCTAATAGAAGAACTATTCGAGGTAGGGAGAGGTGCATTATAGTCCTATATTCTCATAATTTTCTCTGGCACTGAGATTTAATCGAGGCCTTGAATCTGAGAGGTGGAGCTCTGGAGCAAACAGTAGCCACATCCTGCAGGCATTCCAAACACTTATCAAATTATCTTTGTAGCCACAAAAGGAGGCAGAAAAAAAACCGAAACGTTGTTGTTGTTGGCGTTGTTGGCAAATCGGTTGCGTGCCTGATAGCCATCAATATGCTGGCGATATTTATGAGGCGCGCCCGCAGGATACGGGCTTTAATGATAGCCCAAAACGGGGCACTTAATTTCAGTTTCAATGAGGCAGATTGTTGTTGCTGCTGCTGCAATCAATAACAATTTGATGAGGGCTCTCTGTGCAGTACAGGATTCTCACATATCCAACTAGTCCACTTAATTCTGTATCAAAGAGAGGAAGAGAGAAAGAGAGAGGGAGATATTATAATGAGGGTAATATTAAAGCACAGCACAAAAAAATAATTTGGTCAGCAGAAACTGAACTGATTCTGTTTGTGGCCAAACAAAAGCGAAAACTAAAAGTAGCCAAGTTTATTCTTCTTCCTTACTTTCTGTTCCTTTTTTTCCGCTGGTTCCTGTTCTTGTTTTTGTCGTTGTTCTACGCTGTTGTTGGTCTCCGTGTCCTGGCAGCCTTCTTAATGTGCTTCTAACACGCAAACCTACCAATTTGTTGTCGTTGTTGTTCTTGTTGTTGTTTGTGTGTTTCCTTCAGTGGAAAAATGTTTTTCTTCTTACCGTTTTTAGTGTGTGTGAAAAAACTAATAAAGGGGCAATTTAGGCAATTCTCTTTGTCTGATAATGTTTTTCGAGAGACCCAAAGGGAAATTTGTGATATCTGCCTCCACAACAATTGGAATTTATAATGCCAATTATGGCTGTGGATCTATGCCAAGTGCAAATTAGCTTCAATTGGCGCAGCTCAAATTGTTTGAAATTGTTGGAAATTCTCTGGAAATTGTCGAAGCCGAAGGCGAAGCAGAATTAAATTAATAACTCTATTAATATAAAGGCAAAATGAGTTTCAAATTAGCATTGAGTTGACAATTAACATGCGACGTATACAGTTTATTACATTTTATAATAGAATTATTTAAGCAGCTGTAAGAGAGGCAGAGGCAGGCATCAATGTAGACATATTCGTGTGTTTGTGACTGTATAAACTCCTAGATCTTAGTGAGTTTAATAACAATATATATTCTAATTAAACACAGATAAGGTTTATACAAGAATTTAGCCACTCTTTCTTACACCCTCTCTAATCTAATTTTCAAGCTAAAGTATTCATTCCTGCTGTGCACATTTACAATTATTATTCAAACGAATTTCTAAGGTATAAAACAGTCGAGCATTCTCCACAGTAGTTTGTTTTATATTGTAAAAACCAAGAGCGAAATTTCGAGTAGAAACTGAAGGGACAAACTGTCTCTCGCAGTCTGTGAATGTCATGCAATGTGTACGCGTATATTGAATGTACTCACTTGCATGTTTCATATTCACTTTGTTTCTTAAGCATGTATGTTGTTTGCCCCAGGCTAAGAACATCAACAGCATCAACAGCATCTAGAGCATTTGAGAGGTTTTAGCATTTCCGCAGCTGCTTCTACATACTGGAAGCATCTGTTTCCATTACACTTGCCTGCTCAAATACACAGCGAAGAAAGAAGCACATGTGCTCTTCATCAACGCCTACACAGGGGGGCACGCACGCACACACATGTCTCTCTCCCTCTCTCTTTCTCTCACTCTCTGCTATAGATCTTTGTTAAGTCAGCGCTTTGGAAATCAAAATAATACACAGCTTTTGCCACGCCCAGAGGCAGAGGCGCTAAATAAATAAAATAAATGTTACTGATTTTTGTGTAAGCGCCCGCCTCGAATGTGTTGTGTTTGTTGTTTTTGTTGTAAAGCCATTACATTTATTTATGTATTTGCGTACTTGGCAGGCAGGCAGGCAGGCAGTCGAGGGCAGGGGAGTCGGTGGCAGCGGCGCCTGTCGAGGTTGCCACGCAGCAATCGCCTCGTTTGACACTGAACATTTTTTGTTTAATTTCCATGCTAGTCACGCATATCCTGACGGTGCGTTACCCCCTCCCCCCCTCTTTCCCTCTCTTTCTCCCTCTCTTCTTCCTCATTTACTTTAGAATTTATTTATACATTTTCGCGTGCCTTGTAACGTTTTATCTCCCTCTCTCTCTCACACACTTTGTCCAAGTAATCTCAGGCACTTTGTTAATTCAGTTTTGGACTCTCTCCGTGATACGCGTTACTAGGCCGACTAAACGACGGAAGGGGGGGGGGAGGTAGCCACTTGAGCACTTCCTGTCTTCGAATTTTCCGGGAAAAGCAATAATTACTCGACTTAGCTACACATTGCCTGCACATGCCACATGGCATCGCATTCGAAATGCTAATGCCGAACGAAGGGACGGCCGACTATGAAAGTTGCCTGCAGCTTATCTATTTTTGAAATTTATGATTTTGGAATTGCTGCCGCAAGAAGCAAGCAGCAAGCAGTAAGCAAGAAGGCAACGCCCCGACACTAAGCGACGACGCAACGAGGCAATTGCGACGTGGAGGCAGAAACAATAACGTAACAAGCGAAATATTTCCATCTTAATGAATTTGACCCCCAGTGTCAATTTAGACTGATTAAAGCGGCAGACGATGCCAGGCAAGAGACAGAGAGAGAGAGATAGAAGAAGGGAGATAGAGAAGGACAGAGAGAGAGAGAGGGATAGAGGCAGCGATAGTGGAAGAATGAGAGGTAGGCAGTAAATGTGTTTTGTTTTTCAAGTACAGACGCGCTGAGCACATTGCCTGTTCTCTCTACACTGTCTCTTTTCCATCTTCAATATCTCTCCTTCTCTCTCTCTGTGCTCTTAGCCTCTCCTCTCTCTCTCTCTTTCTCTCTGTCAGCATCTGCTCCGTCAATAATTTGCTCAACGCTTTGTGTAATTGAAACATTTGCGACACAATTTATGCCCATTTTTATTGGCACATTAAATAATTCGCATTTTTTAATCAGCCAAAAACAAAAGACTTTTTTTCGCGCCTCCCTCTCTCCCTTTCTCTCTCTTCCTCTCTCTCTGTTTTTTGTTTTGTTTGTCTTTCGCATCATTTTGCATAAATTTTAAACCGCAATATTTTTTTGCCACTAATTTGTATTTAAAGCGCGTACTTTTTATCGCTGCAAATGAAATGAATCTGCCAACGGCATTTGCTGAATATAGTTTAACGAGAGCCAATGTTGCTGACTTTACCCATTGTATTATATAAGCGGATTCCTAAACGTGTCACAAACATATATATTTGCAATTTGTATAGAACTTTTTCGCCTTTGTCTGGCGATTATAATTTGCATGTGTGTGGCATGTGGCAGATCGCATAAACTGTTGCAATAATTAGTCAGACTGCGGCGGCAAATGCAAAAATTAACACACTTGCCACGAAAAGTTGCAATTGTTTCCCTGTTGGGGAAAGCAAAGCTGCTTTCAAATGAGAGGAGAGAGAGAGAGAGAGGGGGAGTAATTTATTTATTTAGTATTTAGTTGAAATTAATCAAGTTTTGTGCTTGCAGAAATTTGAATAATTTATGATAATTGAGTTGTGGTTGCGGAAAACTCTATGGGGAAAATACTTCTCTATTCGAACTGCGAACTGCCGCAAAACATGACAGCTGTTGATTAAAGTTGTTGTTGGCTACAGCTGCCAAAAACAGGAATTTTTAATTTGTTTTTGCATAGAGAGTTTAAATATAATTTCAACTAAATTTAGCAACTTATTCAGTTTATTATTGCACTTCTTTTTCACTATAAATAGAACTCTAAACTGATTCATTTCTTTCTTTCTCTCTCTTGCAGGTATGTACAACAACTACACAGCTTAATACTATGATTGAGGTATTAAACACTTGCGGTATTTACACTGGTGAAAGAAAACACACTCTTCCTTTTTCGTGTATTTTCCCCCTTCCGCCCGCTAATACACTTGTGCCTAGGCCGCATGTATCTAGGGCTCAGTCATAAGTGCTATTATGCCTATTTTAAGCTCCATATGCGCCCAGTGTGTGTCCGTCTGTGTGTGTGATATGGTCTCTTGTATCTCTTCCCCTCCCGCACGGCAGGGCTGCCCTTATTTACTACGCATTAATGCCACAAATTAAAATGCTGTGCCGTATGTCGTTGCTGTTGCCTTTGCTGCTGCTTAAAGAGCGTCGGGCGTCGCAGGCAGGCAGGCAGGCAGCTCCTGTCTGGAGTCTAATTTTAGCTATAGCTGGCTGCCTGACTATCCCGGATCCGTGTCCGAGCGAGCGAGCTCCGGGTCGACAGTAGCTCACTCGAGCAGGAATGCGACGCAGCATGGGGTGACCGCTCACAAATCTCAACGGCGTGGAGGTAGCAGCAGCAAAGCGAAACGAAACGAAGGAAAACAAAGCAAAAAGAACTGAAAAAGAACTGAAAAAGAACTGCAAAAGAACTGGAAAAAAGAACTGAAAGAAAGAACTGGAAAAAAAACTTTATTAAAGAGCTGAACCAAGCGAACTGAGCTGAACAGAACTGACTGACGACGACGACGACGACGACGAGGCGACGAGCTCTCCATACGCAATTACGACAAAATCCAGTGCGATGTATGTGCGCCGGGTGATAATGCGAGCGAGACCCCGAGAGCAGGGATAAAAATAGACGAGCTGGCACACACACACACTCGAACACACACAGTCACACACACTTACTTTCAGTGCCACTCGCCGTGAAGTTGCTCAGATGTTTCCAGTGAAAAAAAGTGCTGCAGCAACCAGAAAGGATATTGTAGCAAATAGCAGCAAAAGACGTGAGGAAGAGAGGGGGAAGGGACGCTACGAGAAAGTGCAAACAGAAGTGGGAGAGATGAAGAGGAAAAAAAAAAGAGTTGAAGCAGAAGAAGACGAGAAAAGAAATCGCAGCAGTTGCCGCCGCTGCCGCCATGTGTTGCATTTCAAAGTGTGTGAATTATGGGGCAGGCAGAGGCGGCACCCTGTACACTGCACCCTGCACCCCTCACCCTGCACCTTGCACCCTGCTAGATGAGTCGACAAAATGACAGAAAAACACTGAGCAACAAGAATTTGCAATCGCTGTGTCCGTTCCTGTGCCCAGTGCCCAGTGCCCTGCTCCGGTTGCAAGAGAATACAACAAACTATGCGAACTTACCTGCTACTAGCTGCAGACCGCATGCAAGTCAATCAATTCCAATCAAAGTCAAACCTCAGCCTGCCTGCCTCCTCCTCCTCCGAACAATGCCAATTTCTAGGCAATTTGGAATGCATCTTCTGTTGCCTTGGCGCGTTGCAACTGCAAATTATCCATTTGAAATCTGATGCACATTGCTGCTTGATTAGTAAACTCTGCCAGCCAGACTTGTGTTTAACTGTGTACGCAGGGAGAAAGAGAGGGGGAAAAGGGAGAGAGGGAGAGGCAGCACACATGTTCATATGCAGATTTTCTTACGCTTCACTGGCTTGCAAATTAATTTCTTATAATTAATGTCAGAGCAGCAACCCCTTTTTATGTTGCAATCTCCTCCCCTTTAATATTGCAAATATTTTCATAAATACCAGAAATATTTGGCTTGGCATAAATTATGCATTAATATTGTCATGTCTAGCGAAAAGTTTCAGATGAAAAAAGAAGCTGAAACTGCAGAGAAGAAGTTCCCAAAGGCGCAAAATGTGCAGCAGCTTAAAAGGTTAACCACAAAGAAGCAAACTTGAAAGTAAAAATTCGTATAAAACTTAAAAATATTTCTGTATTTTGTGCTTCATTTTTTAGCTCCGCCCTGCTGCTGATAACAGTACGCCTCATAAATATACTGTCACTTGGCTATTACCTAAGCAATCGAGTTGTATTTCCGGCAGCCCACTTACTTTCTATCTATCTCCCTCTCTACCCCCTCTTACTTTCTATCTGTTTCTGTCTCTCTCTGCCTACTCTGCACATTTCCAAACCATTAATTACAACGTAACCAGCCCCAAACTGGCCGCACATTTATCACAAGAGGCCTGCAAACTTTGCACCTCAACGGCGCACTCTCTCTCACTGTCTCTCTTCCTCTTTCTTCTCTTATTCCCCCTCTCTCTCCCTGTCTGGTCAACCTCATTTCAATAGGCAAAATTTTAATTAAGCTACAGTAGTCAGCAACACGCCTGCACGTCGTACCTTGCTGCCTCTCCGGGCAAAATCCTGAATGTCAATGAGCGAACTGAGGTCACAATTTTTGCTTGCACTTAAATCATAAAGAGAAGAGGGGGTGGGGGATAAGGGTGCGCACTGAAAAAGTGCTAACGGCAGGTGCGAGGAGAGAACTCTTTGCTGCTTGGTGTAAAAATGATAAATTATCCGAAAAATTTGCAAAGTTCTGAAAATTACGCATTAAATCATGCAGAAAACATTGGCAAGACAGAGGGAGAGGGAAAGAGGAGAGGGGTAGAGGATAGAGGAAGAGGGGTAGGGCAGATGGGGGCTAGCTGAGACAGTTTGTAAGCTGCAGCCATAGTGCAAAGTCATTGCAAAGTTTATGGCTTTGATTGCGGGCAGGCAAACGGGGCAGGTACGGTGCGTTCTGTGTGTATGTATGTGCGCCTGTGTGTGTGTGTGTGCGTGGGGCATCAAAAATTTTATCGTACGCATGAGCAAAGTCTTTGCAATGCATTTTATAATGCTTGTTCTCCTCTAACGATATACAATATATATTTTTTTGCTGGTCACGTTTTCGACTCAACGACGTCTTTTGTATAAGCGCACGCATAGCTACACCTGCCTGTGTGTGTGCGGGGTGTGTGTGTGTGTGTGTGCGGGTGTATCGTAAATTTGGGCAAACAGACGTAACGATTGAGCGAGGGAGAGGGGAAGAGGGAGAGCAGCAACAAAAGCCTGCTACGATTTGCGTTTCGTAGCATAAAATTTAAGCACCTGCTTTGGCTATTTTGTATTTTCATTATTATTACAAGCCATGCTTATGGCAGTAGCAGCAGCAGTAGTTGTTGCCATTGTTGTTGTTATTACTGTTGTTGCCATTGTTGGGCTGCTGCTGCTGCTGCTGCTGCTACTAGGTTTTTCCTTTGGCTGGCACATATTTCATGGCTATGATTTACTCGTTGTTCAGGGCTGTTGGCTGAAACATCCAAGCGAAGCAGCACAGCAGCTCAGCTACAGCTACTACAGCAACAACAACTCAAGCAGAACAAGTGCCCAGTTCGTAGTGGCCAAGTAACCACTCCCCCCGTACTTTCCCCTCTCCCTTACTTATGCTCTCCCTTTCTCTTGACTCAACTGTTTGTTTATTTTGGGCTGACTTGGGTCAACTAGTTGAGACATGAACCTAATTTACTGGCTGAGTGCTTTTCATGCCCTGCACTCGCCTCCGCCTCCCTTTCTCATTCTACTGCCCTCCTTGCGCATTTCGAATGTCTTATTTAGTTTTGTTTGTTTTTCAAGATACTCCCACACACTCGCACACTTGGCCCGAATTTTCTGCACGTGCTAACAGGCACATTAAAGTTGCCTTAGTTATGAAACAATGTCACGAACTGCTTAAAGTGACGAGAGCCCAGCAAAGAACTTAACTACTCAGTGGGGATTATTACTGCAGAGCGAAACCCCAAGTGGGCAGTTAGTGCTTTAGCCAATTTTTTAATGAATATAAATTATGTGCCATTAAAATTTGAAGCTAATGAGCAGCAGCAACTTAAAGATGACTCTTTAAGTTTGACTGTTTGCCTTTGCTTTATAGAGATTAATGTTACTTTTAAAGCACTTAAAGTTGAGGTATTATTTTGGTTTTGCTTACCACCTCTACAAATCTTATGTTGGTTCGTTATGGCTGTCAAAAATCTAACCGAAAAACCGCTAACCAACTCATCAGTCCAGAAGGAAGAAAGAGCGAGAGAGCGCAGCTTGTTAACAACGTAAATGTTTGCCAATTCGGTCAGGTTGGAGAGAACTCAACGAACTGCAAACGGAAGCAGCAAACTCAACGAATCACACACACTGCGCTGCCCCGCAGGGTATGCAATAAAATCGGTTGAGCACCAACCTTGCTTGTTCTTGCTGCCATTTTGTTATTTAAATTGTTGAACGTCTCGCATTACGCACTCGGGTTAATGGCTGACAACCTTTCGAGAGTGCGTAAATCAGTCGAGTTGCGTCGATAATTGCTCCATCAGACGCAGCTAAATGGGCGACACATGTTCGTTGGCAGACAGAAGAAGCTTGACAACGGGCACTTGATAAGCTTAACATGTGTTCACAGCGGAAGCTGAGTGAGTGAGTGAGCAGCACATGCAGTGTCATCTTCAGAGAGCAGCAGCACAGTTTTTAATGAAGGCTCATCAACAATGTCGGTGTCAGGTACTCACACACACACGCATACAGACTTGCCTACGTGCTGCCTAGCCTCATATAGCAATTACTTAGTCATTGTAGCTATTACGTAGCCGCCCCGTAGCCACATTTTAAGCCAGACTAATTGCCCAGTCCGTCTGCTCACTCATTTAGCTGCAGCTGAAACCGTAGACGGACTAAGACTGACTAAGGGCCCAACAAATGCTGCAGGCGAACCACAGTGCAAGAGCAAAGTAGCTGCTTAAGGGGGGCTCCCTTAAAAGTCATTTAAATCTTTATTAAAACAAATCTCCCTCTTCCTCTTTTACTGCATGGAAATTTGTGTTGCTCAACAGTTTTTTGGGGTGCAATCAAGCAACCGCAAGTAATCTCAATTTTCACCTGGATTGCTTAACTTTGCCACGCTCCATTTCTGTGGGGGAAGGTGGCACATGTGTGTTTGCTTTCGATACGAAATCCAATAACAAAGTTTAACGAACAATAATAACATTTCATATTCCATTTCTCAAGCACACACACACGCACTCACACACACACACAGTCAACGCAATTGACCCACTTATGTAGTAGGCTGAGCCAGAGCCAGAGTCTGAGCCAGAGTATTAATTACATTACCAGCAATTCGAGAATCAGCCAAGCGAATCAGAAAAGCCTATACAACACAGGCTAACCGACAATTTGCCAGCAACAACAACAACAACAACAGCAAAAGCAACAACTGAAAGCAAACAACAACAACAACAAAATTGTAGTTCACACACTGCAGGGGCTTCACAATCCTTGCGCTTTGAGCTTAGTCCGGGCGCCGCTTAAGCTTAAATGACCAACAGCAGGTGACGACTAACGGGAATAACCACAACAACAAACAGCAACAAACAGTCGGGGATGGCAAATGGACTAACAAGCTGTAAAATTAATTGATTTACAAGTGTGAAATGCGTGGAAAAGCGAGCGAGCTCTAGTCATAACAATAACATAAAAGGAAAAGAGAAACAGAGAGAGAGAGAGAGAGAGAGGGGAGAAAGAGTTGGAAATGGAAAGAATGTAGAGTGAAAACACGCATTTAGTTTTAGCTTAGTGTGCGTGAAATACAATCCGCTTAACGGTAATTGCTGTCGCAGGTGTGCGGCTTACTGTGTATAACGCGCATACGCCACGTTGTCCCACCACTCACTCACTCACTCGCAAGCCTTAAAGCCGTCGTCCCCTAACGCGTATTTAATGGCACTTTATACACTTGCCACGCCCCCCTCCATACCCCACTGTGAGCCTTTTAGTTGCGTGCATTACGCCCGCAGGCCTACAATATCAGCAGCTATAGCTATAGCTATATAGCTATAATAGCTAACTCATTTATTTTTCATAACTAGCGCGCCCTGGGCAGGAAGTGAGCTTTTGTTCGCAGCCGTCAGTTCCTTCCGCTTGCCGGGTTGTTTGTTTATATTGCGCGCCAAAGAAAAAAGTAAAAGGAGGGGGGGGAGAGCGGGGGCGGACTAGTTAATAAGCCATAACAGAAAGTTCGACTTTGGCTTTGCGTGTTCTTGCCATGTTTCGATATGCAACTAAACTTATCGCCTTAAAGGTTAAGCGTTGTCAGGTGTTTCCATTGATTGCCTCGTGGAAAGGGAAGGCATGCTTGATTTACAAGCATGCGATGGGCGTGGTCGATTTTCCACGTTGTGCTGCAGCATTTAATGCCCATACAAATCAATCACATTGCCGGCTGCCGTTCTACTGCTATGTGTGGTGTGCCCTGATTTGTTGTGTCAGTAAGTTATCTGGCTGGCTTTTCTTTTCGCAATCACAATCAACATCACTGTCTTTTATTTACGTGTGTGTGTGTGTGTGTGTGTGTGCTTACCCTTCTTCTTTAGCTCAGCTGTTGTTCAATTGCAGCCGCTTAACGGGCAATTCAAGTGCCAGACAAACTGACAGCCAGTAAGAGCCGGCAAGACAGTCAGCCAGCCATGCGAAGTCTTCCACTCTCAACTTGCCACTGCTCCCTGCCCCAGCTCCCTGTCTCCAGCTCTGTCAGCCACGCGCGTGTCTGTGTAATGCGATATTTGTGGCTTCATTGCACTCGTCGTCGTCGCACTGTGCGTGCTTGGGGAGAGAGAAGAGCTGGAAAAGAGATCGCAAATTGTCATAGCAACTGGTTATTCCAGTCGCCCAACTTTCAATTACTTTCTTGTAATTTAATACAGTCTGAAGACGTAGCCGTTGCTGCCTCAGCCTCTGCCCCAGTCGAATTATGCATACGAGAAAAATGTGCTGCAAAGATTTATGAGCATCAAAACATCAAATAAAAGTTTTATTTTAAACTGGCAAATGAATCAGAGGCAATATGAACGCAGCCCCATAAGTTTTCCATGTCGTCGCACGCCGCAAAATATAAATATGCAATGGGAAGGTGGAAAGGGGGGAAAAAGAGATGTGTGTGTGGGGGAAAGAGAGATGTGTGTATGTGGGGGAAAGGTGAATGTGGACAGCGGCACAATATTTAAGCCCTCACAACGACAGTGGACACGCTTTCATGAGCCCGTCAACAACATCGGACAAACACAATATTTCAAGCTAAAAATAAACAATAAAAAAATGTTTAAACGCAACTAATAAATGCCCTGGAAAACAAAAGAATCTCAATGGAATTCAAGTGCAAAAATAAATTTAAAAAATAGTTGACTAATTAAGCCAATTTCGAGTGCATAGTTCAGTCAGAAATGTAACTAGCTTATCGTTTGATCTCTTGGCCTCATTTTGAAGCCAACACAGCAAGTGAGTGTAGTGAGTGTAGTTATTTATAATACCCCGTCTCCGTCTCTCGTTTTTAATGTCACACAAGTTGACAGCGTGTGCAGAATGTGTTGTTGTCTTTAATGCTTATTTCTTTTGCGTTTGTTCGTCTCTTTCGGCTGTCAACGCATCTTTCGGCTGCCATAATTCAAGTCCGTCTGTCCGGCAACTGCTACGCCATTTGCATAGCTAAACATTTGCCTTCTACAATACAAATTTCAACAATTTCGTGGCTCGTTTATTGACAGTGGGCAGTGGCAAAGGAACGTGAAGTGAGCTTTTGATATTTGTCTTCATTTCATTTTATTGATTTTGCCTCTGCTGATTTATAAGCCCCTGTACACCGTGCACACTATACTATATATAGCGGATATATGCTAGAATTTCGGGGTGCGGCCAATTTCATTTTCATTTTCATTTGCTAAGCCAGTGAATAATCACAATGCATTTTTTTTCTCATTCAGCTTCTGTTACCTTTAAGAGCTTCCCCATTTTGGCCTGGCATTTTACGACCTCTGCCAATTTTCGCACACTCTCCTCTCGAACGCTTTTCAATTATTTAATTTTCCACTCACGTTCGTTAAAAAGAAGGAAAAAAACAAAGAAAAAAATAGAGAAAAATTGTTAGCGATATAAATCCGGAAAGTGCATCTTCAGAGCTGCACAGGGAGCGCACTCGAGACTCGGTGCGACATTCTCACGTTTCCATTGGCATTAAGGTTTAGTTGATCGCCTCCGCAGCTTGGCTGCATTTACCAATGTAGCACCCCCCTCTCCTCCCGTTGCCTGCTTGCCTTGCAGCATGCTTCATTTGGCCAACTGCTGCTGAGCGGCGATTGATGACAGAGCGTTAGACTCGCAGCTCGCAGTTGGAGTTCGAGTTGGAGTTGGTGTTGGAAGATGCAGCCAAAGCCAGTCGAGTGCCGGCTGGGGCCGGGCTTGGCTGCATAAATTCCATTTAAATGGCAGGCCAGGCAAGTCAGCCAGGCCAAGCAGGCAGTATCATCGTCATCATCATCATCATCACGAGACATCTTCGGCTTTAGTTGGCCCATTAATAACAACAGCTACTGCAATGTGGGCAGCCCAGTGACACACAAAAGTGGCAAACAGTAAAGACAGAAAACAGAAGAACTGTAGAGGGGAGAATCAGAGAATCTGCCACACGAAGAAGCATTGAAACCACATTTAAATGCTGCATCGCATCGCTGCTCGATGCCGTTCAGTTTGCAGTTGCAGTTGCAGTTTGGAGTTAGAGTTGAAGTTGTGTGTTTGGACAAAAGTTTTTGCAGATGCGACTGGCCTCAACTGAACCTTCCCCTCCCCCTTTGCTGCCATGGTTCCTGCCTGCACCACTAAGCCGACCGGTTTGTGGCCTAAGCTAAGCCAGAGGCCTGTTTGCCGTTTAGGGCCAACGTTGTCGTTTTTATTCATCGTCGTCGTCGTTGGTTTTCTTGTTGTTGTGTTTCTTTATCGTTTGTTGTTGTTGCTGCCGTTGTGCACACCTGCAACTGACGTTTAGGTTTACCGTTCAGCAACTACAGTTGGAAGCTCTCTGCATCAGTTTTCATTCATAAAACTCACAATGGGCAAAATGTCCGGGGTTGAGTTTGATACAATCTTTCGAATACTCGCTGAGAAAGTGCACTTCACTTTCGTTTAAGGACTGCAGCAGACAGCAGAGGAAATAGAATACATGTGCAGTGAGTGCAACTTGAGCTTAATCATTAATCAGTTGCCAGCAGCAAAAGTTGAGCTAGAGAAAAGTTGAAGTTGGGGGCAACTTAATTGCAATCAAATGAAACCCAACCCCTCAGAAATACCTTTAATAATTTTCCATCGTTTTCCATTCCCCCTAATTTCCTTGTAAGCCTGCCATAATTGGTAATAACATGCGCGCTCTTAACTCATCAAAGAGCATTTTACTGCGTTCATTAGAGGGACATTTTTCCGCCGAATTTTCCATTTAAATTGCATTTCTAGTTTTTCAATTAAATTTACGCTTGTTTTTCTTGCTGCTGCTGTGAAGTTTGAATTTACAACGCAGCGCAAATTACACATACGCCGTGTTGTGCGCTGCCAGCACTAATTTGTGCTCGTTTTTCACTCACTTTCAATGACACTATGCCATATAGCATGGCGAGGCGGGCTGCCTCTCCATACATCACATGTTTGTGCGCCTTATTAGGGACGCAGGATGTGCTGCCGATGGTGTTGCTGCAGCAGTTGCTGTCGCTGATGTTGCTGCTGCTCTTGCTGTTAGATTGCATGCAAAACACACGGCGCATTCAGTATTTCGAAATAAATTTCCGGCTCAACCGTTGATTTACAAAACAGACAGAAAACTAAACCCAGCTGGAGCAGAGAAGCCCAAGCGGAGCTGAGCGTACTCGTATCTTGTATCTGACACCCTGTTGTTGTTGTTGCAGTTGCAACAGCGGGCGGTAACCGGCAGTGGCAGCAATTTCTGTAGTCATATTACATGTCATGTCGCCGTTGCCTGCTGACATGCATAATATACAAGGCACACACACAGCGCACACACACAGCACACACACACATGCACACTCTGCTCCTAGCTAGACACATCCTTTTACACTTCAACACGCTTTCGCTATAATTTCCTGTGCGCCGACAGCCAAACTGTAATCCAGCACTAAACCTATTCGACGCCCCAGCTCCACCAGCTGCTCCTGCTGCTGCTCCTGCTCCTGTTCCTGCTCCACCTGCCTTTGCACTTGTCTGCACTAATTCGAAATAACTTTTGCTGTTTATATGCAGCTTGTTTTCCTCATATTGCACTGTTAATTGAATTGACTGCAGCCTTGACTGCCTGCACTAGCTGATGACCTTCATCCGGCCAATTTCGAGTGTGGCAAATTGTAAAATCTGCAAGGGAGAGACAAACGTGCAGCAGCAGCAGCAGCGACCCAGTTAAACTTTCTCGACAAAGTTAAACAATCGGCGCGTTGCACAAATTTCAATTTCCATTTCGTTTTCAATTTCAATTCGAATTCGAATACAAATTCGTGTTGCCTTCTTTTAATTGGCATGCAGCACGTCGCACACATCGTTGGCTAACCCACTTGGAATTGGCCGCTATGGACATCGGTCCAGTCGTCGTTGCTATGGCGCCCCAAATTTGCCCATTGCTGCACTGACCAAAATTGGCCGTCAACGTCAAAGCGTCGGGCACGGACGACACTCGTGCGTCGCCCATTGCGTCAGTCGCGGCAAAAGCTATTGAGCTATTGAGCAATTGGCGGACGGCGGCACAAACACTTTTCACCATTCACTGTGTCAGGTTCAAACTTGGCTAATATCACAATTTGCCTTTGACGCACATTTGGCATAGCAAATTTGTGGGGCCGCTTGGCGTGTTCACGTCATTCTTTATTAATATTCAGTTGATGTAATGGAACTAAATTTCGTTATTCGTTATTCGTTTCGTTTGTGGGGCAGCTCATTAACTTGATGGAGAGCTGTAAAATTCATGTGCATTTCTAGTTCAATTTATGGCAAAGCAAACACCTTAAAAACATATTTACAAATATTCTCAAATATTCTTCTCTCTCTAGTGACAAGAATTTTATGCATTTTTCTATTTTCCAAATTTCACTTGGCTATTTTTCTTAGTTTTTTTTTGTGCCCATCAATCAGCTTGGCGGAATGTTGTGACACAGTTAAATATCAAACATACGCAGCGTGCGACGGGCAAGAGTGTAATGCATACAAGCAGCAGTGGATGAAAATGAAAATTGCTTCTCTAATATACATTTAACTTAATGCCAGAGGTAAACATGCGAAATATGTATACAGAGGCAGCAGGCAGAGGCAGCAGGCAGAGGCAGAGGCAGCTGGCAGCAGGCACGGGCAGCATTGATGAAATTGTGCGCCAACACTCAAGACAAATACTTCAAATGCCACTTGAAAGCGCAGCGCAATTGTTGCAAAAATGAAAAGCGTAAAGTGTTTTGTTGAAAATGTTCCAAAAACAACACATAGAACGACGCAGAGTGAGTCGAAACGAGTCGATTCAGTCCAGGCAGCCTGGCAGCCTGGCAGGCGGGCAAATGTAAACAAAAATTGTGCGCCCAAAAACGACGTAGTCAATAAAACAGCGCCAGATGCCGACAAATGCTAGCATTGCATGCACAGAAGGGGGAGGGGAGGTGGGTGAAAGATTGGAAAGCTGCCGTGGCAAATACATATTGCCATGACGAGGCCAGCCCATTCTGCCGGCTGCTGCACTGCGAAATATTTGCCATGCAAATAGGGCCTGAAAACTGCTCGACTCTGGAGCGCTGTTCGAGTGCAATTAAATGCAAAATATTTAACAATGCAGCAGTGCATAAAAATGACAGAATACGCTAGCGACAGAGAGAGGAAGGTGGAGGGGAAGGGGTAGAATGGCACACGAAATTGACGTTAAATTATGAAAGTTCTGTCGCCAATCGATAGTCACGTTAATTGCGCACAATAAAAGCTCTACGTGTGTGTGTGTGTGTGTGTTTGTTGGTGTTGGTTTTAAGTGGCACTCAGTCTGCAATCGGTCTGCAATTCATAGAGAGATCACACTCTGCGTGGGAGACGGCAGACTCGACGTGGTGAAGGGCGTTTAGAGAGTCTCTCGTGCCTGAAGAGTCTCGACGACACGTCGTCGTCTTCTTCTTCTGGCAAGTGCATAATTTGCTGGCATAAGTAACGTCGACATGTCGTTGCCTGTCACTGTAAGAAATAAATATAAGTATAGCGCATCCCATCGCACACTCGAGTCTCGACTCGTTTATATCTTATGCTTTCATTGGGGGACATCAAAATGAATTCACGAGGAATTTTATGTAAATTTAACATGACAATTTTCATTTGAGTTGCCTGCGCGTCATAGAATATCAACACACACAGAGAGAGAGAGAGAGGGATATAGAGTGAGAGGGAGAGGCTCTACAAGTACATAAATATTTCATGTTGCTTTGCCGCACACAACGTGGCGTATGCGCAACGTGTGCGCCAATTTGCACGGTGGATTACATCACAGCCAGAGCAAAAGAAGCAAAACGAAGGCACCGTGAAGGGGGAGTGCAAGCGCAAGGGGTTGGGGGCGTGGGGTTAACATCTCGACTTGTCATATGGCTTGCATTTAATTAACAAGCTAATTTTTCAAAGCACAAATCGCTGGGCGTTGCAATGCGGAAGAAGAAGACCGAGCAACGTTTGGGAGGAGAGGGGAGACGGCAGTGAAAAGTTCGATGCTGCCAAAAATATGAGAACTGACATTTGAAAATGCTGCTGCTGCTGCTGCTGCTGCGCTGCTCTGCTCGCCATGTTTAATGAGATGAGAAACGAACTGCAGTCGCCGTCGACGAATTATGGCACAGCAAAATTTGCTTATGCATCGCTCACTCTCTGTTACGTTTCAAGTGTTTTTCCGAGTGCATTTACATTGTTCATTTTTCATACACAAAGGTGTAAAGAGCACTTGAAAATTGAGTAAATTTGCTATACTTTTGACATTTCAAACGGGGTAAATGTTGCGTAAGCGATTTTTGAGAGTCATTTTTGAATTGCCTCATCGATTTTAAAGCACAAAATGAGTTTTAAATATATGAAAAAATATTAAAAAATGTTTACAGGTTGGGAAAATATTATGCAAAATAGATATCTCTACAATTTAAACAAATGCAATGCTCAAACGCATAAAAATTAAGTTTTAAATTAACAGAAAATATTTAAAATATATTTTACATGGGAACAACTCAACTCTTTTGAGAATGTGAAACATCTTAAAGTTCTAGAAATGCGCCTTGATCCCACATAAAATTCCATAGCTAGTTTCTCATCACTAATCCCCACATAAAAGTTTAATTGCCAAGTAAATTTTTGTCATATTTTGTGCTGTGTACTTAAACTTAATTACACTCGATGCTGTTGCAACAATTTGTGGCAGCTTGTGAGGATGTTCTGTTAAATCTCGAAATTAATAGCCATTTCATGTAGCCTCTCCACAACAGCGAAGACTTCGTTAAGCGCTGTAAAACAACAGAAACAGCAACGACAACAACAACAACAATTTTACTGTAAAACATATTAAAATGCCACTCACACGATAAGCCCCGTTTTCTCCCTCTCTCTCGTTCTTGCTCTTTCCCCCTCTAACCTCATATTCCAGCTTCTCCTCCTACTCCTCCTTCCTTCCCGCCTGCCCTCAAATGACAAAAAGTTTGCTGACAAAATGGCTGGGACCCGTTGCTGGCGCTTTTGTATTAGAGAGACGAGGGTTATTTAGCTACAATAAGCTGCAAATTTAGCATATTTCATACATGCTGACAGTTACTGAGCATGTGTGTGTGTGTGTGTCTGTGTGTGCAACTGTGTGTAGCAGGTAGACTGAGCGAAATAATAGCAAAAATTTATACAAATAAAAATTGCAATTTAAAGCGCGTCCCGCTGCTCTACTGCCCTATGTACTATATACTGCTCTCTGTGTGTGTGTGTGTGTGTGTGTGTGTGTGTGTGTGTGTGTATGAGTGTCTGTGCGACTGCGCCTGGCAGTTGCCTTTGTCTATCCGTGAGCTTAGTGGCTGCCATAGATACCAGTCATGGGTTACCTGTGAAAATAAACTACATGGATTTCATTCTGCACTTTTATAGCTAGTGACTTGCATGAAAAAAATACAGACACACACACACCCCCACTCACAGACACACACACACATAGTCACTCTAACAATGCGACCAAAGTTTTAGTGGCACAGCCGACATGAAATGTGTCGCCCATAAAGGTCAACTAAAAGTGTGGCACGACTTGATGCTGCGCTAGTGAAAATGTATATCTCCCGCCAACGCATATACCCTTGTTGTTGAATTGCCAGGGTATTGCAACTAATACACGTAATATTCATTTGGACATTTAAATATTTCCATAACGTTTTCCACACTAATCTGACCGAAAGCCTAACCGAACCTTTTCTTTACGCTCTCTCTCTCTTTCTCTCTTTCATACTTGCAGCACATGGTGCAGGCTGGCGTGGCGCCGTTTCCGGGCACACCAGCTGGCTATGCGGCCGCTCCAGGACCGGCCGCGGCGGCCGCTGCAGCCGCTGCCGCAGCAGGTGCGCCCGCAGCCGACAGTCTGTCGCTGGCCGTGACAGCAGCCGCGATCAAAAGTGATGCGCCCAGTATGCAGCAGCTGAAGGCGGCAGGCGAATCAGCCACAGCTCAGGCGAATGCTCAGGCTGCTGCCAATACAGTTGCCGCAGCACAAGCACAGGCAGCAGCAGCAGCACAAGCAGCAGCGGCGGCACAAGCAGCAGCGCCGCCAGCATCAGTTCCAACAGCAGCAGGAGCAGCAGCAACTGCCGATGGGGTTGTAAATGCGCCGTTGTACTTGCAACAGAAGGTGAGTGTTGCCCCAAGAGCGAAACGTATAAATACACACAAACTATCACTCTCTCTTTCTATCACTCTGTCTATCTCCTGCGCCCTGCGCTGCGCTCTCTTTGTGTCTATGTGTGCGTGTGTGTGTGCTTAGTGTTTGTATTTTGTATTGCATATTTTGTAGCGCTTCATTTGGTTTTGGATTTTGGACTTTGGGTTTGGTTTGGTTTGCTTTGATTTGGTTTGGTTTGGTTTGGCTCGGCTTGGTTGCATTTCTGTTCAGTAGTCTCGCTATATGGCTGTGCCTATAAGTATGCTCGAGCACGCACCCATACACACACACAATCATACACACTCGGACACACGACCAACAGCGTGTGGCGCGTTGTTGTTGTTGCTTTTACATTTTAAATCGCATGCGTTGCGAGTCGAGCTGCAAAACAAGCAGTGGCACTAATAACAACAACAACATGTTACATGCAACAAATATAAACATACACACGCACACACACGCAGACATCTAGCATACAGACACCCACACACGCCTCACTCGCTCGCAATGTTTGCATTCATATTTTTTGTAGCATACTTTTTAGTTGTTGCTACAGCACGTCGCATCTTGTTGTTGTTTATGCGCAGCAACAGCAGCAAACGTTGCAGGACAGTGCTTTCTCTATCTCCCTTTCCCCCTCCTCCTCCCCTCTAGCTTGGTAGTTTTGTGCGTTGCAGTTTTCTCTCTTTTTTTCCAATTAAAAATATTATGAACGACACCACATACACGCACAACAGTAGCAACAACAACAACTAGACAAGCTATGCCACCTGCAATCAAAGTGAAATTCTTAGAAAATTGAGAGCACTTGCTCGGTTTTGTTGCCACTGCCCCAGTGGCCACTGCAAATCATATTTCCAACCAAAAATGGAAATTAATATTTTGCAAACTGCCAAAAATATTTCATTTGAAATCACACAAAAACTTGAACAAATTTAATTCGGTTTATTTATATTGTTTAGGGTGGGGAGGGGAGGAAGAGAGGGGAGACAGTGTAGGCAATTTTATTTGTCTGCTTTCCTCTCCGTGCCACGCCCCCTAGCAACTGTTGTTTGTTTATGAAAATTGATTCGTGCAATTGAATAATTTAAACGATGAGCTTTGCATTTTTCAGCTAAGCTTTTGTGTAACATTTAATTTGTGTGCAACACACAAGCGTCACAAACACACTCACTCCCACAAACACACACACATAAGTAGTCAGAAAATTGTTTGCATTTAAGTTTTAGCTCGCAGGTGCAATGTAAAATCAAATATTTAACTATTGGCAATAAAAATTACTCGCTGCTCTTGTTGTACGCCCAATTTGCTTACTGTTGTTGTTGTTTAATTTAATGAATATATTGAAATATATTTTATTAGTAAATACCAAGCGATTTGCCATGTGCAACGAAGTTGTATCTGTTAAGTCCCCCTCAACATAAAACGTATACGCAATGTGCAACAGTTGAAATGAAACTCACAATGTTCGTCATCGTCACTGGGGGAAAGAAGTCAAGAACAATTGAGGCTTTTAGAAGTTCTCCAATCAACCACAAATTGTCTTACAACTCACTCACACACACTGAGAGACTTATTTGGACAGCAGCTGGCATTTATTACCAATAAGCTGTCATAAGAAGTTGCACATGATTTGCCACACTTTGATTTGCAGCACCGACAATAAGTTATCAAATTCAATTAGGGTTTTGCCTTCTCGCATTCAATATTAATTGGTCAGTTGAAGGGCAAAAGGGATAACTGTTCTACTGCATCTAATGGCTGTCATAAATAAAACATAAATCATGCAAGCACATGAAACTTGCAAGTTTGCACAGCACGTTGACAGCGCAGCTGAACAAATGCACTACGAATCCAAAGAGATAGAGAGAGAGAGAAAGGAAAAACAAGACAGAAGCAAATAGAAATCAAGTTTGGCAAGTCCAACTGAGTTTCTTCCTTGGCAATACAAATAGCTCAAGGCAGAGGAAGAATAAGAGAAAACATTGCTTAGTAAATCTGCTTCGATTAGCTTGACAGGAATGGGGGGGGGGGGTATGAATCATAACAAAACAGAGACATAAAGACAGGGAAGACATTTGGCACATGTTGGCAATAAATATAGATCAGTTGTAGTTAAGTAAATATAGCTGGACATTTACTCACACACACTTAACACACTCAACTTGAATGTTTTTTCATGTAAATTTTTGAGCAATTACGCATACGCCGCGTGTGCGCTGCGAGATAATTTTTAAAAACGTAATACATATTCAAACACACACACTCATACCGATAATACGTGTTGGTCGCATGATGTATTGACAGTTGACTTATCTATTTTACTCTCTATCTATATCTCGCTCTATATATACTTTATACTCAATATATCTTCTTTATATCTGGCTCTGACTTATTGTTAGTTTTACATATATATATTGTGTGCCCCCCTCCGAAAATGTTGCGCATTTTTAGCTTGAAGTTTTGACAGTCTGCCAAAGTGTTGGGCAGATTGATGAATTGTTATTGATGGAGTCACATGTGTGTGTCCCATAATTCCCACCGACTTGTAATCATAAATTATCATAAGATTTTATAGAGACAAATATCGAAGAGTTGCATAAGTTCTACATAGTTTTGCGCATTTTGTTATATCACTCTCTATATATCTCTCTCTCTGTCTCTATCTATATCTTTTTATTGAGGCATGTTCCAAAGAAACCGTGACTTGAAATTAAAAATCCATAGATATATATATGATATAAATGTAAAGCATATTGCAAGATACTTATATAATACTAAGGAACGTTTTTTGGTGTTGGTCGCCTTGGTTGGTTGCCTGCCCGACTGCCTGTCGTAGTGCTTCTCTCTCTCTCACACACTTACACACATATACACACACACACTCAATGACATGCACTCACTGCTATGAAAGCGCCTCTGTGATGCCAACTAAAACGCAAATCCTTGTTGTTATCCACAAATTTATCACAGACAAATCTGTCAACACAACAACAACAACAACAACAGACACAACAGCAACAACAGACACAGTACAATGGCAGCATCAGCAATGGGTCCGCTGCCTCGGGAACAACTGCCACGACGCTGGTCACGCAACAGCAGCAGCAGCAACTACAACAGCAGCAGCAGCAGCCACCCGCAACTCTGACAAATGGACACGCCATGGAGCAACTGCAGCAGCAGCAGCAGCAACTGCCGCATACCCCACAGAATGTGCTTAGCATTGTGAGTTTGGCCAACACAGAAACAAGAAAACAACAGCAAAAAATTATAATAAAATAAACAGTTGAAGAAGAGTGCGCGCAAAAAATAGAAAAAAAAAACAGTATAAGAAGAAGGATGAGGAGGAGGAAGTGGAAAGCTAAATGAAAAATTCGTAGAGCAATGCAAACAATTGAAATCTACGTGCCACGACTTTGGTTTCAGTTTCGACGGCTGTTTCTGTCTTCTGTTTTGCTGACCACCACCAGCACCACCAGCAGTATTGGCTCCTTCTTCATTAAGCTGCCTGCGATGCTACTTAGTCGTCCTTTTGCCTCGTCGCAACAATCGTTAGTCCTTGCTTTCATTCATCACATTCATTTGCTGCTGTGCTGCATAATAATTCGCACAAATTGAAATGCGAAGAAGAAACTTCGCCTGGTTTATAATTAATTAATGAAATTGAGTTCAGTTCAACAAGGGAGGAAGGTTTTGCTCAACAATTGCGATTTTAATTAGTAAACATAAGAGACAGTTGGGAATATCGCAATGTCAGCATTGCCAGTTAAAGTGCTTTCCTTCTTTGGGTAAACCACGCCCGGTTTATGGTATATGGAAATGCCAACACCTTTTGCATTCAAATTCAAATCAAAACATTTAGCTCAAATTCCCCGATTCCTCCCCGCCCCACTCGAGAGTGTTTTGCATGTTGATTTGGGTGAGAAGTTTTGCTCGTTTTTGTTTTGAAATTTATGCAAACATTTTTGATTCGGCATCAAAATGCCGAGAGTGCTGTGCTGCGACCTTTTTGCCGTCGCGTGCCACAAGAAGGCATTTTATAAACTAAAAAGCGTTAAATGTCATTTACGGTAACCCGATCCCAGGCAACCACTGAGGAATATCACATACCAAGCCAAGCGACCCTCCCACTCTGCCCAACCTTATCGTTAGCCATTTATACGAGTAAAGTTTTTCACGCCATTTCACTTTGCCGCGCCAGGCAGGCAGGCAGGCAAATGAAATCAAATAAAAAAGAACCGAAAATGTGCCCCGAACATGCAATCGAAATAGGTACAAAAGAACAGACCTTCCTCGTGATACACAAAAAAAAAGGGAATACAATGAAGAAGCTCGAGGAATTTGTTTAGATTTATTTGGGATACGAAAATTAAGTTGCTTTCCCATTTGCATAGCCTACTTTGCAGGGCTGGGCACCTACACCTACGTACGTATTTATCTACCATAACGTATAGTTATCGTTATGTGTATCGTTATCGTTATCGCTCTAGTTATTGTTATTGTTATTGCACTCACCCATGCGCGCCCCAGTGCATTTGCAGCGTGTGCGTAAATTGACAATAATATGAAATTATTCAAACCCACTGGGAGTGTAAGCACAAGGGGGCGTGGCAAGGGACATGTGCTGACTACAATGGCAGGCCAATTGCGGGGGAGGGGGAGGGAAACATGGCAGTGCATATTCGGTTTTAATAATGCAGCAATACAAATGCAAACATTTCCGCAGGGTCGTCACTGGGATTTGGTGCCAGTTGGGAAATTGTCGAGCAGATCTCGGTGTAGTTACGCGACAGTTTTATTGCATAAGTCAACAAAAGTCTGTGCCACAAATGTGCCATTGCAACGCAGTCTCTTCCTCTCTCTCTCTCCCCCTGTTTGTCTGTCTGCCTGTCGAACTGTGTGAGCTGTAACTTTTTTTTTTATTATTGGGTCACCCACACTCAGTTGCATATTGTAACATTGCGTACGTGTGTTTGTGTGCATGTTTGCGCTTGTCTGTAAACCACTTGAAAATTGTATTTTCATTTCAATTGTTTATTTATTGCGGCACTTGTTCGCATTCGATTTGCCATGCAGCACCAGAGGCAACTGCAGCAACCACAGAACCAACAACAGCAAGTTGGGCTGCCAACAAATTCTTTTAGCATTTCACCAATTTTTAATAATATAATACTTACTGAAATATATCAAGAGCGGGCACACAAAGCACAAGTTTGTACAGCGTTTTATTTGCATAGAACGGGGCAAAAAACCAGTCAAAAAACGATTCGAAAACGTGCCTTAAAAACTTTGTGTATTCAAATGATTTTTTAAAATGTGCATTTATGGTATTTTTTGCTATTTTTTTAACAACTTTTTGTGTCCATATTTGTTGAAAAAAAAGCAACAAATGTTCAAAATCAACATGCACAAAAGAACTGCAATATCTTTATTAAATTCTGTCGAAATTATGGGCGATTTCACTGCGATATCTGCAGCTGGAATGCTCTGCAACTTAAGCTTTAAGAAATCCGAATTGTTTTCAACCACATTTCGCTAATTAATTTTGCATTCTCTGTTTTCTGTTCTCTTCTCATCCCACAGTCCACAGTATTGATTGCCAATGAGGCAGCGGAGCCACAGCAGAACTCATCGTTGCCACAGGCTGGCGGTGGCGGTGGTGGAGGCGGTACTCCGGGAGGCGGCGGTGGCGGCGGCAGTGTCGGCGGCATTTGCGATCCCAGCTCACCGCTCTGCAGCTCACCGTCCAGCGTCACAGTTGCCGCAACAGCAGCCACACTCAATGGCAGCGGCGGAGACGGCAACGTTTCGGGCAACACATCACCAATTGCCAGCGGGGAGCCTCTGTTGCAGACACCCACAACGGTAGCACCACAACAACAACAACAACAACAACAACAGCAGCAACAGCAGCCGCCGGCACAGCAATCGCTCACTTTATGCAGCAGTCCCACAGCAGCAATAGCAGCCACTTCGGTGACAGCCAGCTCGATAGCAACAGGCGCCTTGGCAGCCACCAGCTGCAGCCCAAGCCAGAGCAGCAGCATTCTATCGACAGGAGGATTATTGCCCAGCACCGGGCTGCAGCAGGTGCAGGAGAGCAGTGCCAATTGTGGTGTAGTGCCCGCAAGCACATCGCAGGTGATTGCCCATCTGAATGCAGCCGCTGCAGCGGCCAGTGGCATTATGACTGCCTCGGTGCAGACGCCCAATGTGGTCACTAGTCTGAGCAGTGCTCTAGTCCCGGCCCAGCCGGTATCCTCTTCGGTGGTGGCTGCCGTAGCCGCTGCCGCCTCGTTGGATGCCAAAAGTCAACCCAAGCGTTTGCACGTCTCCAATATACCGTTTCGCTTCAGGGATCCCGATCTGCGTGCCATGTTTGGGGTAAGTTGGGGATATATATATATATAGTATATATATATAAGGTATCTTCTTGCAAGCTAACTTGATTTTCTATGTTGCTTCTTCTCCTGCAGCAATTTGGCACCATTCTGGATGTGGAAATCATTTTCAATGAACGCGGCAGCAAGGTAAGTTTGTAGCAGTTCCCCCCGTCTCCCACTATCCCCTTTGTTCATGTCTCTTACTCATCTTTTCGCTCTCACTCTATGCATAATTCTGCGTTTATTGTGTTGCACGATTCATTTAAATTATGCACATAGCCAAGGCACTTGTGAGGCACGGTCGACTTAAGTTGAATTGAGTCAAGTGAAGCAGCCTTTTGTCCAGCTGCTGCCGTTGCCCATGGCAACCTTGTCGCCTTGGCTGGAAGCTGCTGTTGTATAGATATTACTTGATTGTGCAACAGTAGCAGTAGCCGTGGCAGCAACACCAGATTAGCTTGTTGGACTGTGTTCGTTCTTCAATCTAATTGCATAGTTACCGGCGCTGCCGGTTGCAAGTTGCCCGTCGCAAGTTGCTGTTGCCAGACAACACCAAAAGAGTGTGCATAATTTAAAGCGCGCGAGCTGATGCATGCCCCAAGATGCTGCTGTCCCAGCCCCAGCATGTCCTTGGCCCCTTGGACCGTGCTTACTTTTTCTTGATTTTTGTGTACATGTAGCATAGTACGAAACTTTCAACAGTAAATCTATATACTTATCTATATATATATATTTAAACGATATATACTCTACCTATATATACTCTATATGTTTCTTTAATTGCATGTTTGATTGCGAATGGCAGGGATTCGGTTTTGTAACATTCGCTAACAGCAACGATGCAGAACGAGCACGCGAACGTCTACACGGCACCGTGGTTGAGGGACGCAAAATCGAGGTGGGTGCATGCAATACCAATACCATTACCTATATCCACACACACACATACTCCAACACACACACACACTACTTTGAAACATTCCGGTCACATGGCAAGCTATTATCTGCAAACTAATTGCAAAGCTATCACAAGTTTCTCATTTACCACTAAAAATTAAAGGAAATAACCCGCGAGACAGAGTTAGAGAGAGGGAGACAGCGAGAATCGGCTTGCGTGTGGACGTGACGTACGAAAAGTTTTCACAAGTTTTTCCATGGCAGAAAGAGAGAAGGAGAACTCAGAGAGATACCTCTTCCTTTCGTCGCTGCTATCGATTCGCTGCTCTCGGCATTATGAAAAGTGTTTTTAAAATCGCATTCACGCATTATCAGCGACATTTTCGGGTTGCGCATTTTAATCGCGTGTCGCGTCCGCGTCCGCGTTCTGATTGATTTTTAAATTATGCGCATCCCAATTTCGCGTTATTTATTTGCCTTTAATTAAAAATTAATTACGATTTTACGATTCTTTCTGCCTCGCCGGTAGTCTTCGTCCTTTCTACGTTGCGTGATGATAAATGCGCAGCGGCGGTGAATAATTGGTATTTAAAATATGCTGAAAATGCGCAAAGTGCCAAGTGGTATTTAAACAAATTAACTGCGGCGCACAAAAGTAGGCAATGATTTTTTTCACTCGTTGGAATAATTTATTTCTGCATTATTTGTGCAAGGCAAATCGGGCTAATTAAGCGATAAAATGCACAAAAGATTTTCATAATTTGTAACAATCATACGGTAAATGAGCATTAAGACTTATCCATCGATAAAGATAATTGAATAATATTTTCAAGCAATTCTTAAGTTGCGATAACAGCTTAACACCAACACACTTCCCTCACACACACACACACACACGCCCTTTACACACCTCATTCAACTGTAATTGTTAACTAACACATATTTAATTTATTTCTACATTCTCTATACATGCGGTATGTGATATGAACTTTCTATAAATCAAAAAAACAAAAATATAATGTAAAAACAAACAAACAACCCATCACCAACCACGCTCGTTGCAACTCTGAACTGAACTCGATAACGTATTCGATATCGAAACTCAATCGTTACCAAAAATAACCATTGTGAAGGTGAATAACGCCACTGCACGTGTACAAACCAAAAAAGTGACAACAGTACCCAACGGTAAGTTTCTCTAACTCTCTCACACACGCACATACAATCAAACTCACGGCAGCACACCTGCTTACACTCACACACACACACATACAGATAAATAAATAACACCTACATAGAGCTAAGCTATGTATGTGTAGCGAAACAAGTTTAAACGTTGAACAAAGAAATGCAATTACGTCTCTGACCTAGAACAAGTCGAAGAAATGAGAAGCACGCAAGCGGCAACTTAAACAACTACAGCAGCAGCAACAACAACAACAACAACAACGGCAACAACAATAGAAACTTTAACAAAAAGTGCCATAACATTTGACTGGCCATTGCTGTTGCAATTGTCGTTGTTGTTGTTGTTGTTGTTGTTGTTGCTGTACCTACTAGTGTTGCCATACTTCTCGTTTCGTTATTCTTGACACCCCCCCTCCGACCCTGCCCCCACCATTTTGCCCCTCCTCAGTTTTCCTTTCTGCTCTTTTGCGTTGTTGCAGAACTTTTCACATCAACTTCTTTGGTGGCTGTCTAAAATTCGAAGTTGCCAACGAATGTTTCGTAATGAAAATGTTTTTGCTCTTGGAATTTTTGTTTGTTATTTTCTTTTGATTTCGCTTCAAAGAACTTGTTAATGGAGCATATTGCCAAGGCGTTGGGCAATCAAAAACTTGTTAACTGAGTTGCCAATGCTGCCACACTAACTACACTAAAGCAACAGCAACAGCTACAGGAACAACAACAACACGAACTGCTACCGGGCCTGCGGCTGCTAACCAAACAAACTAATGCACACTCACACACACACATATAAACACTACTATAAACACATACACAAGTTAAAAGCATTTGTGTTGTTCTCGTTACTTTCATTTAGTTATGTTTTTTTCAAGTGTCTGCATATGTATTTTTTATTGTGCAATTTGATTTTGAACATTCTGAAACCGATAACTGCTGATTGAACAATACATTCTATTCTGATAATGAAGATTAAAACGAATATTTTTTATATTTTGTTTTCTCTCACACACCACACAGTTGTACTGACCAAAGATGGTGCCATACCGGCTCCAGCTCTAGGTGAGCAAACCATAAGAGAACAAATTAAAATTGAAAAAAAAAAAAAATACCAATTGCATTTGTTATATGTCTGTAACTTGCTTGCAAAACAAAAAAAAAGAAAAAAACTATATCCATTCAATGTTGTCTATAAGCGTAGACACCCTGACAATTTTCCCCCAACCCCCACTGTAAATGTCACACCAACAACAATAAAATTGAACTCTTTGATCTAATCTTCCCCTGGCATGTTGCATGCTAACGGTGGCATGTTATGAACCTCCCCCCTTGAAATTGGCAATGCATAACACCTTGGAAAAACACCCCTTATGAATAAAATGCTTAATTGTTTATGTAATTTCCTAAGACTCACAGTCACCCAGCATGTAAAACTGTTCAATGTTGATTATAAAGTATTTCCTTTAAGAGGTTTCTCTATTTCTAACTGCTTTGTGTAGATTTGTATTGAGTATCCATAGGAATAATCTCGAAAGTATTTCTAGAAATATTCTTTCCTGCTTCAACTTCAAATTTCATTTATACCAAATGTCAACACCTTGCTCAATGTTTTCTTTCCAAAGAAAAACACTCTTTGCTCTTCTTTGTCTCATGTTACATGTAAATTTTACAGAAATTGCCATGTTTTGCCATAGTTTTACCGTTCGTTAGTTCCCCTTCTTCCCCTTACTTCCCCTTTGAACATGTTTGGTGTAATTCTTGCAAGTTTTGTCAGCTAAAACTTCTTCTACTTGGATATTTAATGTTTCGTTTGCAAAGGGCGCGCGCGCAGGGCATGCACACAGTTTCATTTGAAGTTGCGGTTGCTTAAAACTTTCCTTCTGGGTAAAGAAAGGAAGAAAAAGAGTGGAAGGAGACAGTGCACGGCAGCTGCAGCAAGAAGGTTGCTCATGCTCCATGTATAATAAATAATACTGCTGATTAAATCGTATTTTCCCCCAGCAAGTTGCCATTAAAAAGTATTCACAGCGCAAAATCTATACTTTAGTTTCGCTCAAATACGATAAGCCGCTTAGCAACCCAACAAAACCCCGTACAGAACCAAACAGAGCTCGACGAGGCAAGAGAGAAACGGCTCAAGCGGCTGCTGCTGCCAGCAGCTGGTGCCACGGAGTTTTCTGTGCCTGCCATGTGGACAGGACATGCAAAATGCTTTTGTATTGCCAACAAACTTAGCTCTAACCAAGCGGACAGAAGGAGAGCCAGACAGACGGACTGAAGCTGCCATTGGTGCTGCTGCACATGCTGGCAGCGTCTTTGGCCTCTTTTTACTACGGGCAGCTTCCTTAGGTGCGCTCTGGCTTGCCTTTTCTTTGCTATCCCTCTCTGCCTTCCTCTTTCTTCCACTGCCACGTGCACGTAATGCGCTTCATTTGCGTTGCACTAAATGCGAGTTGTGTCCGTTGGGACGCCTAACTATTTATGCGGTTGCCGGCATATTATAGAAATAGAAATAGACGCAGACAGTTCCAGGCAGGCAGGCATAAGGACATGAGGAGAGACATACAGACAGTCAGTCGAAGCTAAGCCTTGGCCAAGTAGGAGCAGCAGCAGTCAGAGCAGCCGCAGCAGGCACTCACTTTATCACGTTTCGAACGCTTTCGTTCGCATTTGCCTTGGCAAATGGCTGGCAACATTAGCCTCCCCTCTTCTTGCAACTTGTGGGCAGAGCTCACGCTGCTGCTGCTGCTGCTGCTGCTGTTGGCGGTTAGGATAATTACAAATAAACCACAAAGTTGCAAACATGTTGCGGCACACACATAAATTTCAAAAATAAAAAAAAAGAAAGAAAAACGAATGTAAAAATAAAAGTTTTCCTTGAACTTCTGATGCCGCTGCCGCCTTCCTATGGCTGTTGCAGAAGCGTTTTATTCTGCTGCCCCACAGTTGTTGTGTCTTATGCAAATGTGTTCGTACCGCACACGCACACATACACACTCACGCGTGCATATAAACTCGCTCTCTTGGTCCCTGTGGAAAGTTTGTCTTCTACTTCGTATGTTGATTTCTGCGCTGCACGACAATCTACTCCGCCTGCCCCACTGCATATTTCTTTTCTTTTTTACGTTGATCCTTTGACATGTTAAACTTAATGCGCCCCAGCAAGTAGCAAGTAGCAACAGCAACAGCAACAACCACAAGTCTTGACTGGCTGTCTGTCTATTTGACATGTATTTTACTGCATTTTACGCTAGTTATAAGCATTCTCTTCGTATTTGCACAGAGTCGATCGAGTAAGGAGATTGCATCGAACGCAAGCACGGGAAAGGAAAGAAAAGGGCAGCCAGGCGAGCTTGATTCCTATTTGACTATCATTATTATTTGTGCCAGTCATTTTCCAGCAGACATTTTCCCATTTTTCAACAAGAAAAACGCATTAAAGCATGCCCGAAAAACCTCCCACCCCCCTCAAAAAAGACAATAGCAAATACGTAGCATACAGTATACAGAACAATAGAATTTGTTAAACACGATTTGCTCTATTTCTATCTCTCTCTCCCACTCTCTCTCTATACTTGTTCTGCATTGCTGTTTGCACAATTTGCAGCTGAGCGCGCGCATTGAAGTCCAGCAAAATGCTTGAAAACATTTAGACAAATACATAACATGATGTTTGTTAAATACAAATAAAACTGCATGTATGCCACCGAATACTGCCTCCGCCCCCTTCCCTCTTCCTGCATCAACATAAATTGGACGTACACAGACACGCACACTCGAAAAAAAATATATTGTATATCTATGTATATCAAAATGCTCTATAACTGCATTAGCACGGCCCAAAACTTGTAAATGTAATTGAGCTACGTGTCATGTATCTGTAAAAAATAAAAAAAAATTATATATATAAAAATAATTTAAAAGAAATAAAATAAACATTTGAAATGTATGTGAAAATTAATGCAAATGTTTTCTCTTGCCTTTTACATGCCTGCCCTGCCGCCTCCACATGCTGCAATCTACGCAAATCTATCGATAAATCAACTGAAAACTGAACTGCAGTTTGTGTACAATGGCCGGAAGGTAAGCGTTTTGTCAAGTTCCTTTTTCTATGTTTTTCATGTATTTGTATTTTGTATTTATTGCCTGCTGTATTTCGTTATAAATTTACAACAAATACCACACACATTCACACAAACACACTGAGCACACACACACTCGTACATACATAATAAGTTATCGTTAAAGTATACGAAAGATTTAAAAAAAAAACAATTTTCAGTTTATAAATCTAGCTTTAAGTCATGAAGAACTTTCTAGCTTGTAAGCGACTAAATACTTACTACATTCATCTATAGGAACCGTTAAGCTAATGGTTCCCTTATGTGCCAGGCAGGTCTATATAATACTATATATAAATATATACACAAATATATCGCTGGGTTCTCTGACAGGTCGAACAATCATTTCGCATACTTATCGCATTCACCCGACTTGCAATTTTTTCTCGACTCTTTTTTCCTTAACTTTATTTATCGCTAGGCTCCGCGTTGATCCATTTGAAGAGTATGCAAATCAAATATATATTCTACATTATATTAATTATGATACTACATACTTGTTGACTGTTTGTAATCGTTTTTTTCTTGGTTTCCTACTTTGTTTTTGCATATAACCCGAATTTCGTCAAAAAAAAAAACAAAACAAAACTGAATAGAAACAAATTTCCAAATCGAATTAAATTAAAAATTTAGAATCTTGAAAAAATATATAATCATAATAATACGTTGAAACGAACCGTTCAAGGCGCGTCACAATTTTTTTCTAGTCTTGATGATGATTTTGATGATCTTGCGATCGTCCATTGATGATGGTTATGAACTTAGCATATTGCCGCTGTGTTGTCTTACATGCATACTACCTACTATATATAAACTATTTATAAATATATATATTTACCATATATATATCTGAACAATCGATACCATTGCGTTTGACACTCTTAACAAGTTTTGTTGTATGTGCGTTTCGTTTCTTCTTCTTGTGTTTCTGTTTTTACTTTGTGTCCTGAGTTCGTTTTACGTTTTGACATCTATTTTGGTCTGGTACTTTGGTCTGAACATTGTCGGAAATGCTCCTTAGCGTAATTACTTATTACTTACGTATACAATCGCATACAAAAACACACCCACACACAAATACACACACACGAATGTATGTAACTGGTAACTTTCGTCGCGTTTCAAGCAGCTTAACTTAGCACTAGATCTAAGCAAAATAAACCACAAGAATCAAATCCACCAAAATGCCACGAAACTCACTGCATCCCCAAACGAATTCGAAATGTTAATACAACACACACACACACATACACCTAAACACACAGACAGTCACCACACACAGAAACATACACAGAGCTCATACCAAGCATTGAATGATATGCAAAACCTAACGAAATTTCTCAACGTATACGTTATATATAACATATATATGTATAATGTATAAATGTATGTGAACCAACCTTAAGGTTATCGCCTGCCCGTGGCCGCCGCATGGCCATTTCTGGGTGCGCCCGTTGGCGCTGGAGCTGCCACATTGACGCCCATGCCGCTGCCCATGCAGCTGCCGGTGGCGCAGGCGCAGGCCGTGGCACCGGCGGCGCATAGTGTGCCCCAGCCGACAGTTGCACCACCAGCGGCCACGCCCATTGTGTTAGCCGCGCCGCGCCATCCAACGCAGCACAGTGCTATGCCAGCAGCTGTGACAGCAGCGCAAACTGCAGCAGCAGCAACGACACGGCGGAGGTACATTGAAAACTATCTAAAGCAAGCAAAGCAGAATTCAAAAATTGACATAAATCTCGCGATTCTCTGACACCGTGACACACGCACACATACACTCAGACACTGAAACGCACACACAGACACATAGATACAGTTACGAAACGAAACCAGCCACCAAATTCTTAGCTATGAGATCTGTACCATATAAAACTACCTACCTACATACATATCTGCCAATACTACTCTATATATTTGTTGTCTTGTTCCTTTGGTTACGCATTTGGGTTTGACTATATGCTAAGTACGATATATATTGCATACTTTTTGGCGCCCTTGAAATTGCATTGTTCTACGGCTAGGCACACACACGAACACACACACACACTTTTAGAACACCTACACTCGGACACAAGCGTACTCCAATCAGCCAACCAACCAATCAACCAACCAACCGATCAATCAATCAATCAACAGACCAACTAGTGGCAACTTACCTGAAAGCTGTAATTAGTTCTTAAGTATGGAAAGGTTCTCTAGCTTTAACCATAGCGTACTTACCATAAAAAACATACTTTATCGTATCGTAATAACTACCCCTATATCTCTCTCTCTCTCTTGTCGTGTGACGGCAAGCAAGCATCTCTTATAAGGCATTTCCTATAGATCATTAGTTTTTGTTAGCTATTCTTGAATACATCAATATATCTATGTCTTTATCTATCTGTTTTTGCTATTACTTTGCAAATCTTGCACGTCTTACGTTTTGTGTTTCTCATCAGAAAATCAAAATTGAAATTGTTGCCAATTCGAGTTTGCATGTAACAAAAAAAAACAAAAAAAATGTAAACCGGCCCACGCCTTGTGTTCTTTGATTGCCTGGTTCATTATAATGCTTTTTCATTTATATAGAGTTCGAAATTAACTTTTTGTACTCGTTAATTGAAACTAAAATGGAAAAATTGGCGAAGCTCTGTTGCTGCTGCTAATAATTTGCTGGCCAAACGAATCGAATTTTAATTACGCACTAGTCAAATAAATTTCAGCAACTTTCGCGTCAAGCAATTTGTTTGGCTTTCCACTGAACCACACCTACACACTCATACGCACACACACAACCACTCACCCACACAGTTTGCTTTTCCACGTTGGCTGAGGTCGTCAATTATGGCCGCAGAGTGCGCTTTGTGCCGGCTTATTGCGGCTGTGCTCGTTATGAATAATTGCAACCGTTGGCAATATCACGCGTGCAGAGGAGCGTGAGTGCCTTGAAAACTATCGATGGAGTTGCTTGTTTTTATCACCAAGCAATTCGTAGCTTATCTGTCGCCCATCATCATACTAGATACACTCTGTTCCGCACTCTATAGATAACAACAACAACAATCTCTAGTTTAATAAATGTTTTTTGCTAGTTTTGATTGTATTTTAAAACGGCTCAAGGGTTTTACTTTAGTTTAATTGTACGATTTTATCTCTATATATATATTATATATACGTATTATACTATATTTATTATATTGCTTTGTATACGAAATCCTCTAACCTACAAAAAAAAAAAAAACAAAAACAAAACCAGATTGCAAATGCGTTTCTTAAAAAGGTCTTGCGGCATTTACACACGTAAACTACATGCATATATACATAGATATGTGTGTATATATGTTAATACATACTAAACTACAGATCGGTCTAATGTTTTTCGTATTGTTAATGGATGATCATACTATATACTATATATAATATAATGTTTATAAACGAAACAGAAACCCACTGCGTAGCATATTTTGGTAATTATTAAATGTTCATAATGTTAAGTATGTTTCGAAGTGAATCCCCCTTTAAAACTATATATCTATATATTTATATAAATATGACTGACTTCACGTATGTCTTATGTAATTGTATTGTTATATGTATATACCGAATCATCTCAGCGCTCAATCGATACCTAAACTCAATATACATACAAACAGTTACTACATAATGCCTAGTATTTGCTAAACATATATTCTATATATACATATATATTATATAAATATTTACTTATATAATGAGAGAGAAACTAACCGCATGCGTTTTATGTTCTTTTCTTTTCCTTTTTTCTACTTTTTGCACACGAATACACACACAAAACGAACACACACACACACACACACACGAATGTATACCAACAAAAACGACACACTCACACACCAACACACACACACGTACAACACTCTCACACACACAAACACTGGTAAAATGTTGTGTACAAATCGTTGCAAAAAATATAAACAAACCGAAAAAAAAACAATCAAAAATGAAAAACCAAAAAAAATACTCGTTTGGCCGCCTCACAGCCGCCGTAGCTGCCGCCGCTGCCATGCGTGGAGTTGCCATACAACGTGGACACGTGGGCGTGGTCGGTGCCACACCCTTCCATCATCCCCATCATCCGCACCATCATCCGGCGCTGGCAGCCGCCGCTGCCGCCGCCCAGCAGCAACAGCAACGTCAGGTGGCCGCCGCCGCTGTGGCCGCAGCAGCCGCCCAACAGCAGCAGCAGCATCAGCAACAACAGCAACAGCAGCATCAACAGCAACAGCAGCACCAACAGCAACAGCAGCAACAACAACAGCAGCAACAGCAACAACATGCCGCAGTCGCCGCCGCCGCCGCTGCCCAACACTCACAGCATGCCGCTGCCGCAGCCGCTGCCGCCGCCCATACACATGTGCCACATGCCCATGCGCACGCGCTGGCCCCACAATTGGCCCAGCTGCAGCCAACGCTACAGGCCGTCGCGGTGCCCACTGCCGCTGGCAGCGCTGCGGCTGCTGCCGCCCAGCAACATTCGGCATTGCAGCAATCACTTGCGGCCGCTGCTGCGGCACAGAACTCGGGTGTGGCGGGCAATGCAAGCGCCGCTGCCGCCGCCGCGTATGCGGCACGTCTATCTGCTGCAACGGCCTCACAAACGCCGGCCGCTGCTGCTGCGGCTGCTGCATCCATGGCAGCGTCGGCCAATGCGGCCAACAGCGCTGCAGCTTTGCATGGATTTGCGCCGTAAGTAGAGCCTCCTCCACGTTGCCCCACAAACAAACAAACTCGTCGACGTCGCAAGAGAAAAGAAAAAAAAAATACACAAAAGAAAAGAAAAGAAAAATTAAAAAAAAAAAGAATACAATGTAGCTCTTGGTTGTATCTTGTTTTTTTGTTTTAAACAATTTTTTAGTTGAATAATCTAAATATATTTTGAATGTAGTTTTAGCGCACTTACTTTTTGTTCATGTGGTGTCTACGCTCGCTCGCTCGTTCCTTAAACGCTTACACAATGCCAAGCAACATTAGCAGCAGCTGCGACAGCAGCAGCACAACAAGTGGCAAACTCATTGCCTTGCATGCAACAAATTATCACGCATACGCCATGTTGTGGCTGCTGCCTCTGCTGCTGCAGCAGTTGCCTTCCCCAACACTGACTCACACTCATTTATCATAATTTCACACAAAAATGTATTACCCGCCATACCCCCACTCCTGCCTCCCCCAACTACACCTTGAGCGCCATTTTGTTCATAGCTTTAACGTTGTTTTTTGTCTCTCTCTCTCTATATATATATTTTGGTCTATGCGGTGAATTTTTGATATTAGCTACCTTGTGTGTGTAACGTTTTAATAAGTACCATAATCGTACTCGTACTACTCGTATATCTATATATGCATAGCGCCACCATCTAAGTCTAATCGCAGCGCAAGTCTAGACTTGCCTCTCTCTCAATCTCTCTCTCTCTCTCTTGTACAAAATCAAATCAACAACAGCAACCACAACAACAACTACTACTACAACAACTAAACAACTTTAAGCAGCAACCAATTAACGCACGCCAAACCAATAAAAGAAAACTATATCAATTACCTAATCACAATTAATTACATTACTATATATTCTTGACTGAGAGCAGTTCGTTTTTGGCATCGTTAATTCGTTAAATATTACTTTTACTTTTGATTGACTATTTTTGGCAGAAGGGGTCAATGTTATACTACTTACTTCATTGTGTATATTGTGTACCACTAGGCGTATGATGAGTTTGAATTTGATATTTGATATATGAACATAATTTTGAAGCGTCTGCTACGGCTGCTGTCGCGCATGTTTCTTCTAATAATATCTCTATTTGTATTATGATTTACTATAAAACCAAAAACACACACTCTCACACACACACACATGTATTTTTTGATTGATTTCGTTCTTTACTGTGGCTGCTGTTTCCATACCAACTATATAAACTAGCGATGCAATAATGCTACCCAAATATACTACAAATACTATATGAATTGAAGCAACTACTACAACTACAAATTATTAGCTAGGTGCATGACTGTGTGTCTGTTCGTTCTGTCGATCGAGAGATATCGAGCAATCATTAAGTATACAAAATGTTTAACGTAGTTATCGGACAAATGGAATGCCCACTGTACCCGTAACTGGTTGGTTATCCTTGCTAGAGTTCTTCTTATTTCATTTCAACTTATATGCATATGCATTACCTAACAATCAGCTCGTCATTAATCGTCAGGCAGTTGCTAAGGAGGGGGGACTTGCAATACATAAAAGTCAGCAGATCAGGTAGTTAGAAGTTAGGAGACTTCAGTGTTTCCGTAGGGACTTTATTATGTTTTCAGTTACGCCTTAAGTTTCAGCCATTTTAACCCGCCCAAAATATGCACCCGGTACAAAACTACAACAGCAGACAGAGCATGCAAAAGGGAAGCGAGCCAAAGTTTTCGGGCCAAAAACGTAAAATATATTTTTTTAACAATTGGTAAGCCAAAACTTTTGCCCTCGCTAGCCCTGCTGTTGCTGTGTCTGCTCGTAGCGCCCCAAAAGAAAAAAAAACAAACCCGAATACCCACACACAAGTGCGTTAAAAAAGAAACAAACAAAAAAAATGAATATGATGAAAATGAATTCTGTATAAAAATTTTTGAATTTTGCTTTTAAGTGCTAGACGAAAAAAATGGCAATTGAATCCGGCGGAGAATGAATGCAATTCGAATCCATTCCATTTCCGATTCAGTTGTTATTAAATTCAATAAATGGAAGCACGTGCTACACACAGTTATTAATCTATTGCCTTTACTATGTCATTCTTCTCGACCTTATACAGCGTATACTATGATCCCTTCCTAGCAGCCGCTGCTTCCGCTGATCCAAATCTACGCTTCCAGGTAAGTTCAATGAATCAAATGTTCACAAATTGTTTAGTTAGTAAGGTTTAGTTTTTAGTATCCTCTTAGCGCAGGTTAAGTCTTAAGCTGGCCAGCTAACCTTATTGCAAAGAATACCTCAATTAAAGCGAATAAAATCTATATATATCCATACATATATATATTATATATAAATTTTACAGGCAGCCAAACCGGTCACTGAAGTTCCAGCCGCACAGCCAGCCGCCATATTAAATGTAATGAAACTTATTCAATCTAATACGCTAACCGTACAAAACAAAAACAGAAACAAAACCAGATTAAGAACGCTCTCTAAACTATTTAATATATATTTATTACTTTAATTATCGTACATACACACACATGTTTATTTCCACAACTCTTTACTGTCGATGGTAGCCTGTGAAAGAGACACCGGATTGTAATTGTTTTTTTCTTTATTCCTGAACATCTTTTGGCTTGGGTTTCGGAACAGTATTTTTCCATTTATTCTGTTATTGTTTTTCCTTTTTGCATTTCGAAACTAACAAAGCGTTCTGTCTGCAACGCGTTGTAACATCTTTGGAATACGCATATCTCTCTCTTATTGTAAATCCACACCATGAGCAGTATTATACAAAATATGTTTGACTATCTCATTAACTTTTTGGTTTATCGTATGATTTTCTTTTTGATTTTTCTTCTGGTAACTGGTCGTGCAAATGCGTCTGTACAATATTGTCATATACAAGCGTATATAAATACAATCATTATTATTATTATAATTATGTGGCCCAGTGTCCAAAGTGCGTCATTAACTAATCATCCAACATACAGAAATTAATAATAATAATAACTGCTTAAATGTATCTACAATTTGTATTTATGTATCTAAACACTGTGATTGAGATTGACCAAGAACCTAAGTCTATTTCTATATATAAAGCAATTACTTATTTGCATCCTTACTTTCTATCTACCTATATATATTTTCTTTGTGAACGCATTTTCCAAACTTTCCTTTTACAAGTACAAGAACAACAACAAATTGCTTTGCTCAGCAGTCCACAAAAAAAGGCGCATGTCGCTCTCTAAGGAAATTCCGATTTGATTTCCTTATTTTTTCCCTTCTTTTTTTGGTATTTGTATTTCGATTTTGCTTTTGCAATATATGTTTCTATAGTCAGCCGACTCTAAACTTAAGTAGCATATATATAAATATAATACACGTTTTCCGTATATACTAAGAATGTATTTTTTTTGGTTACTTTTTTCACGACCTTTACAACAATTCGCAACTACAACAACAACAACTACAACTACATCGTTACAACATAATCGAAACTAAATACAAAAAAATTGATACCAATTATACCGTAAATCGTATATCGTAAAAACTTACAGCGCCGCACTGTGACTACGCTAAACAGTACCCCACATACGATCAACCGCATTCCGGTACCACAGAATGTTTTGGTAAAAATAATATCATTTTTAGCTAGAAATTCTTGACAAATGTTCAAATATGCGTAGTAACCCCTTTCGTAGAACTTATGCGTTTGTTTGTTGTGCTGTGCGTCCACATTGAGTTTTGTTTTTGGTTATTTGCGTGTTGTGTCTAGTCTAGTCTGCACCCAGAACTAAGTTATATAATCTTAACCTTAGCTATAATTGTTACAATCTAAGTTCTTTACGATACCCTGCACACATTTTGGCGCTTTGTTTTGTAGCATTTACTAGCTGTGTACGCGGATCTTTGGCATCTTGGGTTCTGTAGTTATGAATTCGCTGGTCAACTTAACCTGATTGTGACCACATCGACTACAATATATATTTTTATGTGTATATATCTTGAAAAACAAAAGACACTATATAATTATACTACTTTACTTGCACCCTACCTTTTACGTTTTATTCGGTTTCGGTTACGGTTCTTAGGTTTCTAACTCTTTGCCAATTTGCTCTTACTCGCTCTTTATATATATACAATATCTCTCTCTCTCAATATCACCTGTCGCTAGTTTGGTCGTTGCCGTTGCATTTAGCTCTTACTGCGCCCCGTTTAACACACAATCTGCTTCACATTATTCCAGGCCACAGCTCCGCTGTTAAAGACACCCCTGTCTCAGGCTCAGCAACAGGCGTACGCCACGGCGGCCACCACCTACACGGCGGTCGCTGCCCGGGCCGCCTATGGCGCCGCTGCAGCAGCAGCCGCCCAGCCGGCATTAGCTGGCTATGCCACCGTCGCGGGGTAAGTTTCCCGAGCCCAGTTGTGCGAGCTCATGAAACTACAACTCACAGCTAACCCCAGTTAACCCACACTCATCAGTCATAGTACTCGACTAAATATTTACCAAAGGTAGTAGAATGAATAATAGGTAGTTGAGAAGAAGAAGGAGTATCAATATTAGACATAAGTATTTAACTCAAATTAAGTATTTTACAGGAAACAAATGACATTAATATTATATAAATTTCTTATATGTATTCTGATTTGATTAGTATCTTATACTATTCTTTGTTTTTATATTTATAATATGTATTGAATTTATTTCTATTATTTCCCTTAACATTTGACTAATTAATTTGATTTGATTTTCTTTCGTACTATACTGAAAACCTTAACTCACTTATCAAGAGTAGCAAGATTCTAACCACGAAAACTGATGATTTGAAACTAACTATTGAAGTATTTTGCAAAACCCTACCGAAACTAAACAAATTTTACTAATATAAGTTGAAGGATGTCGTCGAATAGAAGAAGAAGTGGATGAGTAATGAATCAGAAGAATGACTAATGCAGAAATATGATATAGGAAGAAGACAACTAATACAATAGATACTCATGATAGCAGAAACTAATTCCATTTGGAGTCATCAATTCCAAGCACAACACATTCAAATCAATTTACATTTATACATCTAATTAATGAAAACAAAAACGAAATATTTCTAGTTATGCACGCGAATATGCGGATCCTTATCTAGGACATGGAATCGGACCCGTTCCTGGCTACGGGGTGAGTTTTCTCTCTTTCTTTATGTACTATAAACTAAAACTAAACACATTATTTAATGTAAGATACCATGCATATTTAATACACGTTTTCTAATATAAATCCTTCTTCTTTGCTTGCTTACCACCCACAGGCAACCATGTATCGCGGTGGCTTCAACCGTTTTACGCCATATTAAAAAGCTACACAAGTCAGCCAAATAATACACTTGAACTACTCTCTAAAATGCTCAATGTATGAACAAAACTAGACGTAAATACTCCTCTCTACAGTGCAGTAGCGTAAGTAGACGTTAAATCCCAGAAACCGATAGATGCCGATACTCAAATCACACACGACAGACGCTCAAACAAGAAGATGAACAGAAAGGGAGAACGAGTTGAGTGCCGCCCGCTCAAGATGAAGATGCAGAAACATATGCGGAGAGTTGAAAATCAAAGCTAAAAGCAGCCGCAACAACTGTGGCAATTCAAGCAAATTATAAAGAACAAGAAAAACAAATCAATGTCGTCCAAGTAAAAACAAAAAACAAAACAAAAACAAAAAAATTATAAAGCAAGTGCAGTATAAACAAAATATTTAAATGGCAATTAGTTTGCAAAACGTGCTTCTGCGTAGATTTTTACCAAAAAGAAAGCTGAAATTTTTGTGCGGCAAATCAGAATTTATATATAATTATATATATATATATGATATGATATATACCAACGGTATATGTATAATTATTATACCTATAGATATTGTATTTGTATATCAAAAATGAGCAATTTTTATGTATTTTCATGCTGCATACTTTAAACTAAAAACTCAAAAACAAAAAAAAAAACAATCACAATTTCTTGTTTATTAAGTTAGCTTTACAATTAACGATTATAATTATTTGTTTCATGTAACTGTTAGCATTGTAGTATGTAGAGTAAAAAACAAGCGCCACACATCAGATTGTATATTATTTTTCTATGGAAAAAGTTGCCAAACAAAACAAAAGAGAGAATATTCTCGAAAAGAAAAGCACAACTTGGCGCACAAGAACAAAAAAAACACATTTTAACGATTGTCTTAATTTTTTTAAGCGTCTTATTCGCCTCTCCAAAGAATACTCACAATTTTATTCGTGTACATTTCAAGCGAAAAACAAAACATAATTTTTATCAACGAATTTATTTTTAACGTTTTTTGCTTTGGTTTTTGCCTATTGTTCTTATTGTTCCTCTAGTATTTTATCTGGCAGCTAACAAAAAACAAAAGAGAAAAAAAGAAGGCAGATGCCAAATCAACTCAATGAAATTGCTCAACTTGTAGCGCATAGGCATAATGCATAGGCGAGTGCAAGAGATCAACACGTAGACATATCCTTGGAATATACAATAATAATTACTTTAATGCAGCCTCCGCAGCAGCAGGCAGAAGCAAAAAACAAAACAAAACAAGAGACAAATTACAAATATGATATAATACATGATAGTTTTTAACTTCAAGCTTCCAGTGACAGAAAAGAAAAAACAAAAACCAGAAGATGGAAAAGAGTAACAAAAAAGAAAACGTGAAATTTGTGTAGTAAGCATTAAAGTTAAAAACATTTTTAGCTCTTAACTCCGTAGCACTTTCTTTGTGTGTTGTGCAAATGCAAAAACTAAAAAATGACAAAAAAAAATCGAGAAAAAAGCAACAAAAAAGAGAAACCAAATTTATAAATTAACTAACTTCACGTCGTTTCAGTGTTGTTCATATTTTTGGCCTAGACCACAAAACTTCCCCTAAGCAAGCTAAGAATTTATTTTACATACACACTTTGAACTATAGAAACAAAGAAAACCACGTCTAATGCACACCTAAGTAAACTTTTAACGTTGTGTGTTTTGAAATGAACAAAAACAAAATGGGGGAAAACAAAACCCAATGGAAATGCTCAAAACGTATTGTACGAAGTCGTTCGTTCTCTATATTTCGATTCTTAGGCAGCTACTGTCGTCAAATTTATACTATATATATATTGAAACTATGCTAGATGAAACAAAAACAACAACAACAACGTCAACACCTTTGATTGGTTATTGTGTGCGTGTGTAATTGTGCAATCGTTCTTTAGGTGTTCTCCTCGAATTCCAATACTCGCCCTTTAACTAAGTCCATTAATATAACATACGTAAGGCTCTGCTTGAGAGCTGGAGAGGTATCTATTGAGTCCAAAGAGCTTCAACGTTGTGTTTTATACTACGTCTTCTCAGATTGTATATATTTATTATGAATTTTTCTTCAAACTCTCTCACACACACCCACACACACACTGATGATACTCGCACACACACACACAACAGCAACTCGAAGCAATTTATGTCATACTCAGTTTTGAAATGTTTACACAATGTTTCTTTAATTATTATACAAGAAAAGATAAAAACCTACAAAAAAGATTATTATAATAATGTTTTAAGCATATTTACGTTGACATTTTTCAAGCCAAAGTTTATATTTAAAAATTATAAAAATGATGATTTTTAGTTTTAGATTTAGTTCTTATGCTGATTGACAACAAACACAAGAATTAATAAGAAGCAAATGCGAAAATATATGTACGAAAGTCGAAAAGAATGAATAAAATCAAACCCAACAATTGCCAAATTAAATGTAGCTTTCAAGTGAATAAAATAGACAAGTAATTAAATTTAATACATTTTTAAAATAGCGCCCAAATTTGCAAAAAGAAAAGTTATTAAAAAATAGAGAGCAACTAAAAAGTATTGCATACTTTTTGGCCGCACACTTTTGGGTTTGATAAACAACAAACAAGGCGAACAAAAGATAAGAAAAAACCAATAAACCAAGTAGTTATTAAAAACTTAAACATAATAGATACTACTACATACATATAACAATTTAATAAACTCAACTTCCACCGCAAATTTTTTAAAACTTAAAAGAAAACACGATTTTTGTCTTAAGCAAGGTATGAAACAAATGAAAAATCAACCTATAAATATGTAAAATGCAAATGCAACTCAATCAAACACTGCAGCTCTATTTATATATATATATATGTATATGAACAATATGTATACATACCTACGATGATATTTTAACTATTATTTAATATTAGAGACTTCTCAGTCCCCCCATCCCCCTACCCCCTCCATTCGATATCCAGTACAAGGAGCAGAAATTCGAGAATCTGGCAAATCTGTAAGTTATATTCTATAAACTGTGTAGTCTAACCATAAGCCGACACCGCTTTTGTTCACTTTCACATAGAGCATACGCATAGGAGTTATAAATATAAACTATATATATACATAAAAATATATACATATATATATAAATATATTATATGAGAAATCTCTAATCTTTAATGATGTGCCAAATTGTAAGTTGTACCATTCGTTTTTATCAATGGACAAAGCAAAAATGCAGAACGCAAATTGAAATGAAATAAATAAAAATGAAATCAAATTGAATTACCGACGCATATATATTTAAAACGAATCAAACCCCGGCGGATGAATGAAATTTATTGAACCTATTTTTGGTTTTTCAACTTTTTAGATGATAAATGGGAAATATTTTTAAAATTTAGCATTGTGTATAGAGACGAGAGTTAGACGAGTCGAGCGTCCCCCCGCGGCGCTTCCTTACAAACAAAATTGATAATAGAACGGATGAGATGAATAGTATTATATTAGCGGACTCCCGCAGCAATCACTCACACACTCACTCACACTCATACAGCTCCCCCTCAAAAAAGATACTTGCTCAATAAATTGATTTCTTTATCTGCATTCACACTCATTGACAGACAGACACACAGACATGAACACAACAGAAATGGCTATAAACAAGCGACAAATTTCATTAAACAGAACTATATATTGGTTTATATCAATTTTCAATTTGTAAGGTTGTGACAAATTGTAAACAAACAAAGCAAAACAAAAGAAAACAAAAGCAAACAAAACAAAACAAAAGCAACAAAAAAAGCGAAAATGAAAATGAGAAATCACTTGAAAAACGTGCAGAAAATGTAATAATGTATGCGAATGGCAAATAAAATAGCAAAGACAAATATAAAAGAAAAACAAAAATATTTGAAATTCATACGAAACGAAAAAAGAGAAAATGCAATAAAAATAAATTTTAAAAATACAAAATACACTCACGCAGTTTGCATTTTCTTTTATCCTTTGCAGTGGGGGCAAGTGTGTGTTGATAGAGCACTAATGTGGCACGAATTGAATTGCCTTTTACAGAGCGCACTACGGCCGACAGGGCGTATGATTGATGCCGCTGGCCGAAACAAAAAACGGGTGAGAAATTATGCAAAACTTTTGTGTGCTAACGGAAAGCCTTTTGTATTCACTCGCTCAAACAACAATAGGTTATCAATCTTGGCGCTGCCATTTTCGGGGCGGCTATTAAAGCTGATGTGCGGTCATTACAGGCATTTAACACCTCCTAAGTCCGCCGAGGAGTGCGACATGCAAACGCTATTAACCCGATTAAATCAAAATGGGCTACACAGTCCGAGTGCGACTCTAATTATACGAAATTTCACATTTGATTGAAGAGTCAAACCCCGCAAACACCCGCACACACATTGCACAACCAACACACACGCACTTCCGATGCAGCAGAGTGGTCACTTGTGTTTTTAAATGGGCCATGACAAACCAGTCGACCGCAGGAAGTAAACGCCTATGTCAGAGTGGGGTAACCGCTATGTTACTCCCTCTTCTTCCCTCTCTTTCCCCCTCCCACATGGCTTGCTTGTGGCCAGCAGTGTGACATAATAAATTATGCTGCATAGCGATGATTAATTTGAGATCTGCATGTGACATGACAGCGACAGGGCGAGGTATGGGCCACCCAATCAAATGCATGCGAAACGAGTTTGCCACGGCATAGCTCAGCGCAGATACAGCACGCAACCACACACTCACACACACATACACACTCAGAGCGAGAGATAGAGAGATATGCGCCACTGCCCCACTTTGCGTTTGGGCAAAAAGAAATCAGAGTTTGCCCGCTGGATATTGGCTATTTGTGTCGTGTCTTCTGCCCTATCTGTCTTTCCCATTCTCCTTCTCTCTCTCTGTGTATCTCTCGCGATTTGAATCTCCCGTGGGGGGGCCAATGAATTATTACGTGCAATTATTTTCTAATTAATTATTTGACAGCTCTGCGAACGACACCATACTGCGATAATTTTAGCATTGACTACGCCGCATACAGTCAGCCATAATGGCAGCCATTAAATTGGGCGGATGTTGCTATTCGTTTCTGGGTCTGCGTCTGGGTCCGATAGACAACTGGGAATGCGGCTAAATGTGTTTTTCCCCGCAAGGCATTCGCCAGTTGCATCAGGTTGATATAAGAGCTACTTAAATATTAAGTAAGTATATATGGTAGGCCGTAAATGAAGTAGGCCAATTTTCGGGATGGACCAGCGCAATGAGATCAGTGACAAACTGAGGCACGACGGTACGTTTCCTTGTCGCCTCGCGTGGCTGAAAGCTTTCTTTAATCAATAACAGTCTGACAGCTTATTAATGATATGACATTATACGAACGAAAAACGTATTCGCATACAGAGCGAGCTCGCTGTTAAGTGCGGCAGTTTTTCACGATTGCTGTCAGTTTCTTTGAGACAGCAACTGCCAAATTGAAACCGTATAGAGCACTCGTTTTGCTGGAGTTCCTGCTATCAATTGCCTGGTTCAATTTCCGCTTTAATCGTTGCATCTCTCTAAATACTTCCCCTCTAATGTTGGAGCCAGTGCGTCCTGCAGCGCTTTGCATGCTGCCAATTAACGAAATCGCAGCGCAAATTCGCAATTGCTGTCAGAAACAACACCTTTAACACACCATTTGCAACACCATAACCGCGTACAGTTGCCGATGGCATGCCCCTATCTGTTGGAATGCCTCCACCAACTGGCCACAAGCCTGGCCCCACGCCTGCTGCCTGACCGCGGCACAAAAACTAATTACATTATTTCAAGTTGATGCAATCAGAGAGTGCGTACGCCCGACCCGATGGTTTACCCCAAAGGCAATCCGCGTTACGGTTCAATTGAAACTGCGGGCTGGACTGGGTTGCAAAAAAACGCAGCACACAGCAGTACACGCAGTACACCTACACACACACACACACACACACGTGCAGTGGACAGTGCGCGACCTCGTGGCCTCGGACATGCCGTTGCATGCAAATCACTGCAGGAATGCAATGGGCAAACGAGCGCAGCGGTTTTCGGGCATGAGATTGGAGATTGGCGGATGGGGGATTGGGGATTGGAGATCTGCAAAAGCTACAACTGTAGCCGGAAACCGGCAACGCGGCATTGTTGGCTGCTTTACGAACCACATGTGAAAGCACAACATGGGTATCTCCAACACACACACACGCACGCACTCTCTCTATCTCTCTCCCGCTCTCTTTGCCACTGCATGTTGGATTAATGCCTCCAGCTGCGTTACGCTCGAGCGGTAGAAACAACAACAAAAACAGCGAAGATGAACCACCAATAATTCAGTGGCAAGCGTAGGGCATAAAAAACGCAACAGCTGCAAATGCTGCCGCCGCCTCGCTATTTATTGTTGTTGCACGTTGTATTTGTCTGTTAATTGCCAATGCAGCGCAATAAAAATGCACAGCGGGACAGAGAGAGAAAGAGACTGTGTGTGCAAAGGCAATGTTATATTGGCTCTTTTGCCATAATTAACAGACCACTTGCCTCCTCCTCTCGCCACATTTCTTTGTCCTTCCTCAAACGCATATTTTAATTCAACAGTAATCAGTTGCAATTTCGTCAATTAAAGCATTCCAAGGCGGCTAACCATATGACTGCGTGTGTCTGTGTGTGCGTTTGTGTGTGTGTGCGGCACGCCCAAAGAGCGTCTAATTAATCGAACATTGCTGCACAGTCAAGTGCATAAAGCAGCGCACCAACTCTGCACAGCGTTTGCGTATCCCTTTGCTGTGTGCGCACTTTGCATTTCTCGCTTTTGGCCCTTATTGCGTTTTTAATTAAAAGAATCGTCGGAGTTTTCCGGCTTTGCTTTGCCTGCCTTGCGCCTTCTTTGCTGACTTCTCTGATGCAACCAAATTGTTCCGCTAAAGACCACAAAATTCTCCTCTTGCGAAGCGGCAGTGTAAGCAAATTTTCCTCCAACATTAGCCGCACCACAAGCTGCACATGCATCCTCCGTGTTTGTGTGTGTCTGTGTGTGTTTCCGTTTGAGTTTGCCTTGAAATTTGGCACCTTGACCACATTTGCCACTTGTCTTTAGTAGCTTGTGCAGCTGCATCTGATCCCTATACTATATCATTGGCCACAAAACACAAATGCTTCATTTGACCCAAATCTTGTTTGATTGTATAAATATTTAGTTGCAGAACGGAAAACATTGCGCATCGCTGCAAAACCCCAAACTGTTTTGCTACATTTGAATTTGAATTTGAATTTCTCTGTCGAATTTGGTGCCGCAACAATTTATTCAGCTGAACTGTGTGTGGACTCCTTAAACAATTTTAATTCAACCAGAATGCAATTAAACTAAAACAATTGCCATAATTGAAGCAAATCATTTTCGATTTTCCAAAATGTCATATCTAAAATACGAAATATGCTTACACTAAGTGGGGAAACTATGACAGGAATTGGTTGCATTTAATTTAATTTAATTAATTGTGGAAAATTACAATGGGTGCAACGGAAATGTTGTAGAGAGAGAGAGAGAGAGAGACAAGTTCCCTGTTCCTGTCAGGCCTCCGTCTTGTATTATTTGTGGCATCTTTTTAGAGCCACAACTAATTTAAATAGCATACTTTTGAGCGCCATAGCAAATTCCAGATAATTATTCCCCAGTTCGTTTATTAAAGCCCTTCATATTTTATTGATGGCACACATGATGTTTTCATTGCTCCCCTCAAGCATTTGCCACAATTCAATGTGGAATGTATATATGTATATGCATTTGTGTTTCCTGGTGCACTGCCTTTTCTTGACCTATTGCAATTGCCGCATCATTGCACCCGAGGGATGAGCACCACAAGGATACGTTCGATTGCCGCATCAAATCCTCAAACACCTCAGCTGTCATTTGCCATACGTGAAACTATTCCCGCGTCAGCTGCGTTCCATTACCTCCCCCTCCTCCTCCTTCCTTCCTCCCCCTGAGACCAACTCGCAAAGTGCCTGCGCTTGGCGTCACTTGCAGCTGCTGGGGGCTGAACTTAAAGGAATGTCATAACTCACACTCGACAGGGATATGTGCCTGTCCCTCCTGCCCCTGCTCCTCACATCGCTCCCATCTGTCTGCGGCATTATGCAACACTGGTGTGTAGCAATTTTTCAAAAAAATTCAATTGTATATACAATTCAATTTGTGTGATCAATAACGTCGACATTGACAGCCCCCAGGGGCGGCTAGAGCTGCATATGCGGGGCGTGGCGGGGGCGTTTGAACGCTAACAGCATTACAAAGCACTTTGATGTGGCAGTCGTGGGCAAAAGGGCAGGCAGGTGAGTAGGCGTGCCGCCGCGTGGGCGTCAAGGCAACGAGTTGTGCTGCCCGCTTTGATTGAGGCTCTCAGGTTGTTGGTTGGAGCAAGTGGTAGCAAGTAAATGGCCAAATAATTACGCTAATTACGCGCGCAAGCCATATTAATATGAGTAGAAGCAACGCACTGGGGGCTAAGTGGGCGTGGTTACATCTCCACTTACCTCACTGGCCACAGTTGGCGGCCATCAATCAGGCAGCCAACTGGGCGCTTGCTTGCTTCTAAATATATCATATAAAAACTGGCAAGCGGCAACAACAACGACAGAGAGAGGGAGCAGAAAGTAGGGGGGAGAGAGAGTGCTCTAAGCGTTGTCCTGACTGCGGTCGCCAGGCGCTTAGCCAAAGATTCAAGCTGCGTGTGTGTGTGTGTGTTTGTGTGTGTTGTAGGGTGTCATGTTTGCGCTGCTGTCTGCCAGTGTTGGTGGTTTCTGCGGTTGTCGCTGCTCCCGGAACTGGGCGTGGTTGCTGCGTGGGAAGTACGCTCGCCTGCGTGTGACTGTTACCTGCTACCTGTTAGCTGCTGCCAGTTCCCGTTCCCCTTCCCGGACAGCTCTGCTTGGACGTGTGCGGGTGCATTATAAGCTCATGCGGCACTTTGCACACAATTTAAACGGCTTTGGATTTGCCTCTTGTTCCGTTTTCTTTCTTTCTCGTGCCCCTTTTAACACGCGTTATTTTTCACGCTGTTTCGCAGTTGCAAAAAACCGCTTAAATGATTAACCTCGTTTTAGGCGTGCTCCCAGCACTTTGGCCGCTTGCCCACAGCGCCCTGCTCCCTCCTCCTCCCTCGATAGCTGTTGGCACATGCGGCTGCATTATGCAATTATTGCATTTTTAATTTCTCCCGTCGCCCGTTAAGTCATTTAAAATAATTGTGACAGCAGCAGGCCGGGGGTCACAGGGCGCAATTCTCTGGTACGTGCTGCCAAAAAGCTCAAAGCGGGCAACAAGTTGGCCGCGTGCGTGCAGCAAAAAACATATGCCTAGGAATTTGGCAAGATTTTCCATGGCGATAGTCAATGAACGGTCTATAAAAAGTGGCAGCTGCTTGAGAATTGAAGAAGAGACAGAGCGGAAATGTGGAGGATAATCTGCATGAAAATGAAATGGGGAAAGATGAGAGAAGTTTGATAAATAAGGAGAGGGAAGGAAGTTAAAATTAAGTTGGGAAATGTATTATAATATATGTGTATATGTATATCTTTTATATGTCTTTGCATCTGCACTCAAATCAAATGCCAAACAGGCGTATTAAATCAGCCACGGTTGGACATTTAAAGAGCTAATCCTGATGCCTGTCACGCTGCGCTTTGGCACGGCTCGACTGGCATTTGACATGCGTGGACACGCTATCTGCCTAATTGTATTAGCTTCCGCTCTCGCTGGGCTATCAGTCAACGTAAGCGCATTATAACGCGCCTCATAAAGCCAACCAAACGGGCAGCAAACCAGGCAGGCAGGCAGAGAGGCGCCCAACCCCATCGCGATTTGTTGCCGCGTCCAATCAGACAATTATATGGTACAATTACACGAGCTGCGCAACGAGGCGAAATAAATTGTGTGTCGTGGTACACAAGGCAGCATGACAAGGGGGCGGGGCAGGGGCAGGTAGGCGGGCTGTACTTGAAATGTAACTAAGCGGAGCGACGCGGCATGCTACCTTGGAATGGCTTAATTGCGGAGAACGCGCCCCGAAAAACTGTGCCCTCAACAAGTTCGGGAAAATCAATAGGTAACCCGAGAAGAAGAAGAAAAATAAGCGAGGGGAGGGGAGGAGAGAGCGAGAGAGAGCCTTATTAATTGGGCGGCGTTACAGCGAAAAGGCTGCAAATACTTTCACGCTCGTTTCAAGGTAGCTGACTGGGGTGTAGGGGAGGGGGTAGGGAAGGATAAGGATATTTGCGTTTACCTTGTGCCACACACAGCCACGTGCTCGGCAGTCATCGGCGTTGTCCTAATGGTTGCACGGCACGCAAACTTGGCCGGCATGCGGCATGCAGCGTGTGGCATGCGGAAAACGGCACACGGCAAGGCTGCGACGAAGAGAGAGACAGAGAGAGAGCGGGAGAGTGGGGGACAGCAGCAATGGGACTGGTTCGCCGCAGGAGACAACCATCTTGAGGTCTCCACTTTACTTTACTATTTTTCTAGCAGGATGAGCTGCTCGCACACACACAGGCACACACACACACACTCGCACACACAACACAGTTTGTCTTGCAGCTTGCAGCTGGGCAGCTGAGCTGGCCGCGTGTGGGATTGCTCTGGCGGTCAAGGCTGACAACACACCTGGGTACTGGGCCAACTCCACTGCCGGCTACCGTTACAACTCCGGCCACAATTTCAGTGCCACCTCCGGCTCGCCCCCTTCTCCCCTTGCAGTGTGGCTGCTTGTAAATTTATGTCCATAAAAAGGCATAAAAACGGAAGCGGAAAATGTGTTGTGTAAAAGGGACGACGTTGAAAATAAAATCAACAATAAATTTTGCATGCAGCAACATTACGAAACAATAGCAAACCCGACGACCTGTCTCGCCCCCCTCTCTGCTTCCGCTGTGTCTGCGTGTGGGCGGACAAACTGCAATTGGTATTTTTATTGCGTGCTCAACACGGCGAATGCGTAATACGGGCACAAGGCTGCCAGACTGGCAGACGTACAGCTCGCTCGCTCGCTCGTCGCTTTTTTATGGCCTCTTTTGACTTATGCACCATAAAATGCCATAAAACGAAATTAAATAAACGAAATGTAAAACTCATTTATACATATCGATTGCAATTTCTATCAGAAAATTTGCCAAGGACAAAAGCGATTGGACAACTGATCGAAGTGACAGATATAACTGTGAAGGGTGGCACGCCCCGATACAATAATAATGCGCGAACAATGACGGATGCCAAAATCGTATAATGACAACATAAAAATTTAATTAAGTTCCCATATGATTATTGCAGTTAAGCTCCTTTTTAATGAGTATTTCATTCTCTCATTTTCCCTTTGCACTTTGCTCTGTGCTTTAACCTGTTTGCCATTGGAAAAAAGAGTTCACGGTCTGCTAATTTCGTATTTATGCTACAGAAAACATTCATGTTTATGCGTGACGCGTGCACAGCATTGGTGCCTACGAGAGGCACATCAAAGTAACCATGAGGCACGCCCACTTTTTACGCTCGAGGCAACGCGAACAGGCTGATGAAGAGGCCCCAAAGGCAGCTCATGCCTGGGCTCAGTTGAGCTGCTGTCGCATTTCTTGATTAAGCGTGTTTCTAGGTAGGATAAGCGGGTAAGAGGTGGCAGGGGAGAGGTGAAGGAAGGAGGGACTCTGCGCTACAGAGCACACTCTTTTGTCATCATTAATCAACTGTTGTCGTGACGATTGACAAAGCCTTCGCTTCGTCTTTACCGTCGCCATGTGAGCAAATTGTCGAGCCTGAACATGTAAGCGAATCCTCGAGTAGCTGCTCGATCCTTGTCGAGGAGTTTATGAGCTGACATATAGAAAGGAATCAACACTTTGGCACCTTATTTTGCAGTGCAGTGCACAGCTGAGACTGATTAAAAACGAACTAACAAAGAACTTTGAACTTGAAATCGAACATGGCAGTCCAACCAAAGGAAGCAACTTACTCGCACTGCACAGTTGAGCTGCCAGACAGCATCGCCCATCAAGAAGGGAGCACAAATTGAAGGAAGAATGGAGGAGGACTGGGGCAAAATGCAACAGCAATTACATAAACTTAATAACTTGATGGCCAAAGATAAACTCGGCAAGCAGGCAAGGAAGCAAGGAGGACGAGCTAAAGAGCCAAAGTGCTGCCAAATGCCCATGGGGAGCTGTTGGCATCATGTGAAACAGCCTTTCGGGCCATTCAAGTTTACAATTTGAGAGAAGGCCCCTTTAGGAGTATTTGGCTTTGCTTTTGCCTTGGCCCGTTGGATCAGGGCTGAGGCTGGGGCTGCACACAATTTTATGGCCGCAAACAATTTTGCAACGTTTCGCAAAGTTTTCAATGAAAATAGCCACAAGTTGTGTGTGTTAGACGAAGAAGGGTCTGTTAATGCTGTTTGTGCTCCTGTTGATGTTGCTGCCGGCAAATACACTTCACTTATTACACTTGCAACTGTAAGCGAGCGCGCGGGCAGTGCCCAAAAGGTAGCTCGATGCTCGTCTGTTGGAGTTAGCAGGGAATGCTGCATAAATAATGCAAGGTGCAAAAGTGAAAGCCAATGGGAAAGTAAAAGCTAAGGCGTACGTGGTCAGCCCCCACTCGTCTAACTGTAAATGAGCCATTGCCCTCCATTTGGCAGTCGCTAATTTCTTCTTTCCAGCCATCAATCAAGCCTTCACAACCAAACGGAGCTCGCCTTGTGATGCACAAGCGTCACACACGTCATGTGGCAGTCATAAAAGGAGACACACACACACATACTCGCGCAAACACTGCTGCATGCAAATGAGCCTCGAAGTATGCTATGAAAATTTGATTAGCATTTTTGCCCACACATGGCAGACTTGTTAGCAGCAGAAGGGGGAGTGGGGGGCGGGGAACGTGGCAATTGCTCTTCATTACGGCAGGTTTGCATGTTTTAAAACGAGTGCGGAGCACTTTGTTCGACACGCGCTGCAATTAGCATATCAACGGGCGAAAAAACAAAATGCCGAAGGCGGCATATTTCAGCCAGAATTCAAATTGAATTTTGTAATAAATACAAATCGGCCGGGGCCCAGAATACCTAAGTGAGCAGCAACAGCAACAACAGAAAGGCGACTATTAAGCAACTTGCTGGAATGTTGTTTGCGAAATATTGCGTATACGCCACACATGGTAACCGCAAACAAGAAAGCCGGCCTCGCCAGTTTTGGGACGCCCAGAACATTTGCAAACTAATTTGGCAACTATTTGGCAGTTACCCCTTCCTGCAAGTCCCTCTGCCTGCCCCCCTCTTCAACACAACAGAATTCAACGACTGTTGCCCAAGATATTCATTTGCTACAATGGCAAAACAAAGGACAACAACTCGGAAATAACATGCGAAAGAGACAACAAGAGACAGAGAGAGAGAGAGAGGGAGTACAACAAAGGGGCGAAAAAATGAACAACTTTTGCGTGTATGCCCTTTGTGGCCATAATTTATAGACTATCTGCCAAAATATTCCAGCTGAGCCATAAAGATTCAATTTCACAAGCAATTTATATGGCCCGAGCGGGGCAGCGACACCCCTTTCGAGAGCGGGGGGCGACACCGACTGCAGCGTCAGTATAAACAATTTATATACCCGCAGAGATGTGGGCGCACTGTGGGAGAGAGCCAGAGAGAGAGGCGAGGCAAGGCGAAGCTGCTGTCCAAATGAGCAACACGCTCGGACCACAAGCTGTAATTTATTTGTCTTAAATACACGTGCCCGAAGGATGCTGCAGAGCTCTGAACTCTGCTGAAAGCTCGCTTTAAATCTGGCTCGACACGAGTTTGGCACTCAATTTGCGAGTGCGAGTCGAGTGTAAATTGAATTAAAATTATTATAATATGCAGGCAGGCAGGAGGGCTGGGACTGCCAGACAGACAGAGGCAGGGGGAGTGGGGGGGCACATACAAACAAGCCACGTGCAAAACTTTAATTAAATAGTATTTTCATTTGGCTGATGCTGCTGCTGCAGCTGCAACAGCTTCCTAGCCAGGTTTATGCGCATAACTCGTGCATAAGTTCTGATACCCTTTCTCTCCCCCACCCCCTCCCTCATTTCCGCGCAGCTCACTTTCCCATCCGCTTTGCATTAGATGCGCACTGTGCGAAGGTGAGTGCGTGTGAGCTGGCGCTGGCGCTGGGAGCTTTAAAAAAAGTTTTAATTTGTTGACTTAACCGCAGTTACAGTTACGACGTCGCTGCCTCTGCTGCCTCCTGCTGCCTCTGCTGCTGCTGCTGCTCCTACCCGGTCATAACTTTGCTTTACGCAACTTAACATGCATATCTCGTCGCAGGCAACCCTTGGGAGCAGCCCCGTGCCACGGTCTGCACAGTCGGAGATGCCTTTCCCCCCAGTTGCCAGCCCTGGTTCACGCTTATCGTTCGCTGCACATGCAGCTGCAACGTTTTTCCCGTTTTGCTCTCCCTGTCTCCCTCTCACATTTGGCTGCTGTTGCTTTTTTTGTTGCCTGCTTTGCTTAGCCATAAATATGCAGCTTAAAATGGCTTTCGACTGGCGGCTTTCGGATTGCGGTTTACGTAGCGTATGATTGATGCCACTCGGGCGATGCTGCTGCTCCTGCTGCTTCGTTGGCCATTAAGCAACAGTTTGTGGAAGCAGCATGAATGCTGCTGCACAGTTTTCAACTTGTAATGAGCTTTGGCTCGAGCCAAATGAAAATCAATTGCAAAGGGAAAGAGTTTGGGCAACTCATTAAAGTCAGCAACTATAATTAAATTTGTAGTTCTATACACCCCTTTTGGCTTGCACCACGTGGTATACGCCTTGTCATAATTAAATTTGTAGTCCTGTGCACCCCTTTTGACTTGCAGAACGTAGAATACGGCGTGTCAACACGACTGCATGCCATAAACATTAATCATACGCCGTGTTCGCATTCAATTGATTTTGTTTTAATGCATATTATATGAAATAAATGTCAAAACTGTCACTAGCATAATTATAATAAATTAAAATGCATGTTTGTGCATGTTCTATCCTGTATTTAACATGTTCATAATGAACTGAGCAAGAACCTGCGCAACGCGTATAAATCCTGTAGAACTGACAGCGTTGGCTGCCCAAAAAACACAGAAAAACAGAAACTGCTGCGATCTGCGAATTGTGAAATGTGAAATTGTCTGGAGAAGTTCGCTGGAAAATGCCAACGCCATCGTCGACGAGACGCCAACAATTTTCACGCTCTAATCAATCTAAATCGAACTTTTTGCCCAAAGCGCTTGCCAAAAGTCGCTCACTCGTCACTTATGCTAAATTAACAAAAAAGCAGAGTAGCACGAACAGAGCCAGTACATCTAAAGAGACTGTCTCTGTATGTGTGTGTGTGTGTGTGTGTGTGGGTGGCTATGCTAATGGATACGTCACATGCTCGCCGGCAAGCGAAAATCAACAAAAGTTACGATGGTCGCTGGCAAATTTTCATTTTTTACATTTGTTTGAACTCTGCTGCTGCTGCTGCTGCTCCTGTTTGCCATTCGTTTTTCAATTCTCTATGCTGTGTATGTATGTATCTGTATGTGTGTGTGTGCATGCGTGTGTTTTCTTTTTTCCTCTCTCCATCTCTCTCGGGCAGCTTTTCTTTGGCAGCGTTTGGCTTTGTGTGCTACTTAGCTGCAGAGCCAGAAATTTGCATTGTGCTGCGGAAAGTCGAGCTGACTCGCTCTGGGCCAAAGATAGATTGCATATAATAACACGCCACGTTGCATACTCGAATTCATTTGCGTTTCATTGCCCCAGAGACGAGACGACGTTCTCATGCCGTTTGCTTTGCGCCAGCCAGCCAGCTTATCTAACGTGCCCTTATATCGTGAGTCGTGCCTCATGCCTCGTGCTTTTAATATCTGTTTAATTGATAGAAATATCAGGGGGCTTTCAGGCACTTCAACTTGCCTGTCCAACTGTCTGTCTGACTGTGCGTATGCCTGTCTCCCTGTCTGTCTGTCTGTCTTTCTGTCATTCAGTCCCTGCCTCCCACAGCATACCCTGCTAGCTGCAGGCTGCGTTGTGGCTTGCAGCTATGGAGGCAGCAGTAACAGGAGCAGTGGCACTTGCAGCCACGTTCATTAGATGGCAACGTGGCGCATTGTTATTGTTGTTGTTGTTGCAGCAGCTGCAACAATGTTGCAGCAAATGAATGAGTGAATGTGAGAGCGAATGACTGACGGCATGCGAATGCACAAAAAGCATTTGGCCCCCAGCTTGAGGGCGACGACAATGTTTTCACAATTCACTTCAAGACGTGCAGCTCGGCAATTGAAATTCAGGTAGGTCCCCTTTTTCCCTTCCTCTCTCCCCCACTCCATCTGCATTGTTGCCTCACGTACTGGCCATTTGCAACGTTGCCATTTCAAAATGGCTAATCAGTCAAATATCAGCTTAAAGCTTACAGCAGAGGAGCTGAAAACGACTCCCTCTCGCAGCTTGGCGAAGTTTTCCATTCATTTAATTGTTTCGTGTTAATCCCCAGGCAGGTGTACTTACACCAAGTGTTGCACTCACTGCCTCTCTCTCTCACCCTCCCTCTACCTCCATCTCTAGCCTGCAACGTCATTAAATGAGTTTAGTTTCGCAACTGAATTTCAGTTAATATGCGCCTCGAGTGCTCCAGCGAGTGCTGCTCGATACAATTTGCGTTGAGCGCTTTAGTCAAATGAGTCGAGTTTCTTATCTAGCACTACAACAATAGACTCGCACACTCACACACACTCACGCACACTCCCATAGCGTGCATACACACACTCAGGGAAAAGTTGAGAGCGCTTATCTTTTATTGCCAGGCTCTCATTGGGTTTTGCTTGTTAAATAGTTGCCACAACAAGCAAGAGCGAATGCGTGTGTGTGTATATATGTGCGTGTGTGTGAGTGTGTGTGTGTGTGTTTGTCTATGCCACATTTAACTAACACCAGGCATACATGTTTTTGTTGTTATTTAAACTTGTAGCTGCTGCTGCGGGCACTGAAATAATGCAGCCCAGCTGCCAACTAACGAAACAACACACCACACACCACACACCATACACACGCACACACTCACGCACACTCAAGAGCAGACAGCACACGGCTCTAATTACGCCCAGCCACATAGTTGGCCTGTGACTCGTGCCAGCCCCAGCCTCGACTTGTTCTAAGAATCTCCCGCTCTATGCCTCCAATAAAAGACGCCATCAATGTGCAAATTAGTCGACTGATGGCTAATCAGCCACAGAGGCGTCTTGCCACGCCCAGGCACGCGCTGCCCCCCTCTCTCTCTCTTTCAGTGTGTGTGTGTGTGTGCGTGTGCGGCACGTAATGCGATTAATAAAGCGATTAGTGCTCAGTGATTAGCAATATTTTCCATAATTAGCAATCATTAAGTCAGCCCAAGCAGCGAAGCAAACAAAAACGTCGCTTAATCAGTTTTACCAACAGTTGCTGCAGATAGGTAAGCATATATAGGGGGGAGGGGGTGCGGCAGGTATTAAATACTTTTCGATATGCTGCTAGAAGTTGCAATTATGTTTCGCACTATTCACGCAGACCGCATGAGCTTTAATGAAGGGCGAAGTAGCCAAGAGAAACTCCGTCTCCATCTTCACCAAGGGATATCGACACTTTGGCCACACTGGCTGTCAACACTTTGGGTGCTTAATTCCCCAGGAGAGCCGCTTGATTACGTTCTATCTAGGGGGAGGGGGAGGGGAAACTGTTTGACAAGTCGCTTCGGTTTGCTCGGCCGAAACACAAATTCGAGCGCGCGACAAACTTCAATGAAACTTGAGGCACGGCTGGCATCGCTGGCAGCTTTATGGCCACGACCTGGCCACATCTCCCCCCGGGGAGTAGAGATACAGGGAGGGCCGTGTTTAATTTAAACTTGGCGCACAACTAACGACAGTTTTTTAATTAAAATACCGGAGACAAAGCAGCGCACCCAATGCAACGGGAGACAACGCGAAAAACTTGGCGAAAAGTTGGTGAGACACCTGGCAGAGTTGTCGGCGCGGGTGCAGCGGGTGTGTTAAATTATTATGAAGCACTTAGGTGTGCTATAAAACGATACACTTGGACCGAGGGAGGGACGTCTTCCCTGCAAAGTGGCTGCAGTTGCAGCTTTCCTTTTTATGGCACACTCGAAGCGCAGCCAATGGAAATTGAGCTGTTTGCAGTGGAGACAAATGGAAAACAAAGCAACAAAGATCAATAGAGAACTGAAAGAGGCAGCAGCTCGATTGGCTCAAGAGTGGAGCAGGTCACGTAGACAGTGAAAAGAGGGGAGGGGCGGCCCTTGTGCAAACTCTTTAACCAATAGCCAATTTGTATGCCCAAACTTATTTGCATAGCTAGCTTGACAACGCCAAGAAGGAGGGCACAACGGGAAGGGGCGAGTACTTTTGTATGTTCTCAATGAATATTTAAACATTGTCTAGGGAAGGCAGCGGAAGCAAGGAGAGCAGGGGGAACAGGGGCAGCCTGTCGCTGCAACTGAAAGTGTAGCCAAAGCTGAGGCAGTCGATGCTGCTGCCGCCGCTGCTGCTTCTCCTGCCCTTGCAAGATAATGAAAGCAATTAATTTTTCAAAAAATTACTCGAGTGCAATTCGCTTGGCCACTCGAGTCGCCTGGCTCAGTTTGTCTGTCCGTCTGTCTGTCTCCCTGGCGGAAGCGAGTTTTAATTGAACGCTAAATTGTGCAAATATTCCCAAATAGCTGAGAAATTTTTACTCTCTCGTAATTACTTTGCAAGTGCTTTTCAATGCGACTCTCGCTGAAAAGCTTGCTAATTGCTAAGGCAGAAAGAAAAGGCCAAATAAATGGAGAGCATAGTTTTAATACCCTTGCAGGAGGGGGTATTTAAAATTAGGGATTAACAAGAAAATAATTAAATAAATAAATAATAAAATAAATAAATAAAAAGTTTCTTCTTTTTTGGTCGTAAATTGGCTTAATTTAAAACATGAAAACAAGTTCAAGGACTTCAAAGTGAATAGAAAGAATTAATCTGAACTGGAGAATGTTCATTCATGATGCTTCCATTGTAAGTATATTTATAAAAAAAGGATACATATAAAAATAAATCCTTTTCCACACACATTCCACCAATATATATAGCTCAGATTTATGGGAAAAAAAAGGAGTACCTTTTCTTAAGTCAAGCTCTACTTGCTAAGTCTCTTTCGCTCCATATTCCGCTGTCATCTCGAAGTACTTCAAAAATTATGGCTGAAATATTTGTTGGCTGCTTTGGGGTTGGGGTTGGTCTGGGCAGTTGTTCAAGTGCGCTTAGCGCAGCAACAATAATTCATTCAATTACCGGACCAGCAGTTGGCCCTATTCAGCACTCGTTGACCTCGGCCGCTCCCCCCGCCTACTGCCCACTTGCCCAGCAGCTGCAACACACTCTCAGCACACACCGTTCGTACACCATGTGTATTTGGCCAAATGACAAATTGCAGCAGCAGCAGCGGCAGTAGATGCAGCGACGCTGGCTGAGAAGACAGTGGCGGCATCAAGGCCAGAAGAAGCCAGCAAATGGCAACGGGCAACGGTAATGGCCAAGGCAAGTTGCAATGGCAGCTGGCAACGGAAGTTGACTTGAATGCGCTTCAAAATGCTGTTAAATTATTTTAAAACGTTGCAACTGAAAAGCTTCCCATTCTCCTTACCCCCCTCTCTCGCTCTCTCTCTTCACACAATGGCAGCACTTGAGTGCTTGCAATTATCCTTAAGTGCGTGTGTGTGAAAGAGTGTTGCAAGAGCAGCTTAGCTGCAACCTTTTTCGGCTTAAAAAAAAAAACAAATCGAAATTGGTAAGAAATACAAAATAATTTGCTGACTCTCTCTCCCTCTCTCTCTTCCATTACAAATAAATCATAATTGTATTTGTTTGCAGTTTTTCATCGGCAATTGCGCAGGCAAACAGACAGGCCGCAGCAACAACAACAGCAACCACAGCGGTCCATCAAGCTTGACCCGCAACTAGGCAGTTACAGCTTAGATTTATATATAGACTATATCCATTTGCCTGTCATGCTCGTGATACGCTCAGTGGCTACTGCTGTCTATTTTTATGGACAGCTGTGATTTATATTTTTTGCACAGCAGTGGCATGCCACATGGCGTATGCGTAATTAGTCATACTGCGCTCGCAGGCAGACGGGCAGGCAGTCCGACAGGCATTCAGGCTAATCAAGTGCAATTGTTGTTTGCACTATAAATTACACAATCCACAGCAATTATTTCAATGTGCAATCGCATTAAAAATTTAATTTAATATTTCTAATTTGAAATATGCAAAATACGCAGCATAAATTTGCCAGTTGGAAAGTGAATTACGACATGGGAATCAACGCATGAGATTGGCGTAACAGGTGTGTACATTAAACGAAAAGAAATGCCAAATTGGAATACGCTCCTGTGTGTGTGTGTGTGTGTGTGTGTGTGTGTGGAAATTACTTTGGGAATTTGCATAAAAGCGACAATCGACAATCGCTGTGAGAGTAATTTGCGGGCAGCATTATAACTGGATTGTGTGTGTGTGTGAGGCGTACGGGGCGTATGATTTAATGCCTAAAATGTAATTGTTACGCTGCATTGATTCGTCGATAGCACACGCAATTCGCCAATATATAATGTGTGTATATATTCATAAACGAGTATCTGTGTATTGACATTGCCGAGCAAATACATGAAATGCGATATGCAAATTAAATTCTATTAATAAAGCGCATAAATCTTTGCGCTTTCCGTTCACAGTTTTATGTTTGCTTTATGCCAGCAGGCCTGATTCACACATATTAAGGCGATTAACTGGCTTGGTTTATGGCGCTGTTCTGGCTCAATTTATACTCATTAATTCTGTATTTAATTGATCAATGTTGCGAGCTTAAATCGAACTCTTATCGGAAAGTGTCTTGCAGATACAAAATTGTTTTAAAGGAGACAAATTGGGTAAAATGTACTAGATACAAAAGTATCTTTAAGACAGAATTTCATCCTGTTCTTGTAATGAAACTTATCGGAGATTATATCTCCTAGACTTATCCGAAAACGGAAAAATTTGAAACAACAATTTCTCTTATTCTTTTCGATTTTTGTAAAGAGAAATCATTAAATCTTTGCACCCAGTGCAATAGTTTCTTATTGCAAATAACAAACAGCAAGCCGTTGCCAGCTTGCTGTGCACTTTAAAGTTATGTGCACTTTAAACGATCCCCTCTTATGCAGTTTTTTATATGGCATATTTAAAATATTCATGTGACAATCTTCTCACGTTACAGCAAACAATTTTAATGCAGTGCTAACAAGCTTTTGTAACGGCATTAACATAATTTTTCGCTCGTTTTTTGCCGCGATTTCCATTTGCTATTAAAATTAAGCGTAATTAAAACACAGTCCCCGAGGCCAAAGGACGCCACGCAGTGTACAAAGGAGGGCAGCGAGGGCAAAGGTGGCAAGGGGCCAGGGGGCAGGCAGCCTGTTGGGGGCAGCCAGGTCAATGTCCAGCTGAAAGAGCTCAAGTTGCACTTGCCAGGCGAGTGAGTGAAACGTTTAAACCGATTGTCACAGCATAAGTGGCATACAGATGCAGTTGCTCCACACACACACGCACACCACACACACACGCACACCACACACACACACACACTCACACTTATATATAGTCAGTGCTTAGCACACACATCGATGAACTAGCGAGCAAATGAGCGCCGTAACAGATGCAGCAGATTAGGAGGAATCGCTTGTGCTGCCTGTCTGTGTGTCTCTGTCTGAGTGTGTCACTGTGTGTGGGTGTCTGCCTCGCTCATTGTGCCACGACTCCTTTGAGCGAGTTGCCTTCACTGAAGCTGCCACTGGCAACTGTTCCGATGCATCGCCATAGTCATAGATTATTGCATAATTTCCCAACAAACTCATCCCGCACACACACACACACACACACACACACACACACACACACACACACACACACACACACACACACACACACTCACACACACACTCAGATTCTCAGCGAGCAAGCAGCGTGCACCCTGCTAGACAAAGTGGACATCATTTGCGAGTGCAACGCAGCCAAGGGCCGAGCCGGGCCGGGCTGGGGCAGACCCCGAATGGCTCAACTGCTGCTGCAGTGTCCTGGCCACATCGAGACGGGCCGGGCCAAGCGGTCTGGGGCTAATCTTGCCAACGATGATAAATCGTTAACGTCTGCAGTTGGACGGCCACGTAACTTGCAGGGTTACCCGCACAGCAACAGGGAGGAGGAAGGGGAGGCGGAGGAGCTGGCGCTCATTAAAATTAATTTGCGCTATGCTTTTAATTAAAAGCGCACAATGCATCATTAAAAAATAGTTTGCGCCTGCTAATTTTTAGCCAGCGATTTACATAATTCAATTAAAATTAAGTTATGAAACGGACGCACAATTCGGCCACATTGTTCAAGCGAAAGGGGTAACCAAATAGGAGAAGAAAAGCGGATAAGGGGGCACAGCAATCCGCTTTATTTTGACGACTCTTTGCTCACTTAGCTATGCAAATTATGCAAGTCGCGTGGAGTGAGAGAGAAAGAGAGATAGAGAGAGAAAGAGAAAGGGAGTGTGGGGAACCATGCGAGCTGGGCGGGGTGCACAAGCAGGAGGCGTGGCCGATTGTGGCAGTTGGCTCTGTTTGTTGAAGCGGCAAAAATAAATAGCGCAAAAAGAGCAGATGACAACTGTTTTTGGAGAAGCAGAGAAGATAGAGAGAGTGAGAGAGATGGATAGAGACAGAGGAAGAAAGAGAGAGAAAGAGAAGTAGAGAGAAGAAGGAAGACAGGGCAGACAGATAGAGAGAGAATTGAAATTTTGGCACGCAATTTGACGCAGTTTAATGACGCGCTGCGCCATTCGCTTCAATTTCAACGTCAATCTGCAGCTGGGTGTGTATGTATATGTATGTGTTTGAGCTTACGTTTATGTATGTGTGTGTATATGCAGCTGACTTAGTAGCCTTAAAAGCTGAACCAAAAAGAGAACTGAAAACATAGGAAAAAGAAGAGTTTTCAAATTGAAATGTAGGCAAACTAACAAAGATTTAATTTCATTGGAATCAAAAAGAGATCTCTCCATTCCCTGGGACATTTTGTTTCGCATTCCATAAACTGCAAACTTATATAAAGATAACGCACACTAGTTACTTTAATTGTTAGACTTTATCGAGCGCAAGCAACACGCGTCGAAGTGCAACTTTGACTCGGGCAATTCTCGCAAGTGCTGCTAATAACAATAACAGGGAGAAAAGCAAAACTCATATCTTTAATGAGTTTCCTTTTTTATGGCACTCGCAATTGTCACAGCAAGTACAAGTACGAGTAGTAGTCTGCCCAGTCAGCCCTGGCAGTCCGGCCATCCTGGCGTGTCCTGGCAACGAAGCTGACAAGCAGCAAACACAACATCAGCAGCAGCAGCATCAGCAGCATCGGGTCGGGGATAACGACAACTGCCCTCTGCTACACGGTAATGACTTGGGCTTATCTGCTGTCCCCAATCTGCACAGCTCACAGCACATCGCACTGAGCAGCAGCCAATCTGTTCGTACCGAGACTGGACAATGCCGTGCCGTGCCATGCCGTGCCGTGCCAGGCGACACAATTTACACTACATTGACAATCAAAATACGAGGCGGGGCGGCAACTGTAACAAGCAAGCAACAACGCACTCAATTATTTTTATTGTCTTACACACGCTCAACAAATTTGCCAGCATTAACGGTGACTGGCCACCTCTCCCCGCCACGCCCACAGCTGGCCCCCTGCCAGATGGCAGCTGCCAGCCGACGGCGTTGGCGGCGCACATTGTTGATGCCAATCAATCAGTGAAATGGTCGGACCCGAAACTTTGGCTCGAAAATACGCTTTAATGGATTCCTTGTTGCCACACAATTGCGCAAAATTTCATTACATCAACGGCGGAAAACCCAAAAAAATACTGTCAGAAAAGCCAGCAAACAACAAGAAAAACAACAAGTAAAAGCTGGAAAAACTTTTATACGATTTTTCTCTCTCACTCGCGTTGCACAATTGAAGTTAAAGTCGAAATGAAATGCGAATGCCGCGCACCACGTTGCGTATGAGTGATCAACGGATTTGACTATGTGCTGCTAATGCCGCAATATGCACAGCACCGGATATGGTAGGTGTATAGGCAAGAGGGGGAAGAGGGGGGCCGCCAGGAGGCGCTTTGCCAACTGCGGCTGAAGTGAAAGTTGACAACGCGGCGTCAGCAGAATTTTTCGCTTTGAGCTCACGTAGCGCTGCTGCCGCTGCTGTTGTTGTTGTTGCAGCTGCTGATGTTGCTGCTGCTGCTGCTGCTGTTGTCAGAGTTGCTGCCTTTAAAAGCAAAAGGTGGCAATACACATAAATAAAATATCGAGCTCGGCAGCTGCCAACTGAGAACGCCCGAACATAAATTTAAATTTTGCCACTGCCTTTTGCTTTGTTGCTGTTGTCGCTGTTTCTATAGCTGTTGTAGTTGTTGTTGTTGTTGCTGGCAAAAGTTAGTCAGCAAAAATCCGCTAGCTATGGATTGCAGTTCAGCTCGACTGGTCAGCTGCGCCAGTTGGCCATTTTGAGCCAAGTAGAGCTCGTTGCTCTGCAGCAGCTGCGCAAACTGTTCGCAAATAGTTTGCACAAAATTAACAGACAACGCGGCAAACACACACACACACTAGCACGCACACACACATAGAAGCCGTGAAAATTAATTAAAGCTACTCGGACTTTTGTCTCGAGTTGCCGTCAGGTGGTTCCTCGGCGGTTCCTTCGTGGTTCCTTCGTGGTTCCTTGGAGCTTCTGTTGCGATTGCTTGAGTGGCCGCTGCCAACTAATTGTGAAATTAATGTCCAGGCTGCGTGAACTCAAACAATGGCCAAAGCAAACGGCAATCGAGTCGCACACACACACCCCCTCACACACACACACACTCAGATAGGGAGACAACTTGAAGCTGAACGCTTTTGCAGTCCAGTGGGAAACGAAGTTTGAAGCGAAGTCGCGAAAGTTGCCAAATGGCAATTAGCATGGAAAGTTGAATCAACTATGGTACAGAGCCGGGCGACACAATTGGGAAGTGTATTTTATAGCAGTGGAAGAGCAAAGCAAATCATAGAAACAAATGGAGCAGGACAGGGCCGAGTGCCGAGTCAAGACAATGGAAAACTTGATTATTTCGTATTTCATTCAATTTTAGCTTGAAAAAGACTTCAAGGAAACTTAATCAGCAATTTCCAAAATGCTCTTAACCTTATAAAGCAACTACAATAAAGCAATATACCTTTCATATATTGTTTCCCTGCTAATCGATGAATAGATCTGACTGTCCATTCAGCTGTCTTTTCGGGTCTTTGCCTGTCAGTGGACTGCAGTCCAGGATTAAATAGCTGTCCATTAAACAGACCGGCAGGCTAATTCATTCGTTCGTTTAATTTGATTACGTTTAACAATCGCCCGATAGCGAGACATGTCCTTAATTAGTAGAAATTCAATGCGCCCTAAATTACAAATTTGTTAACATTAACATTAAAACAATGGCCCAGTCAGGCTGACGAGACCAGGGCCTGGGCCAGAGCCAGACCCAGTAACGATTGTGCGTAGTTGACTCTGTGTTGTGTATATGTATCTTTGTGTGTGTATATATGTGTGTTTGTATGTGCGTGTTTATGTATCTATCTGTGTGTTTGTGTGTAGTTGCCTTCGCTGTCCAGTTAGTAAATCCTAGAACAAAGCACTGGAGCCAACAGAAAGTGATTACAAATGGAAAGCAACGCTGCCCTGAACTGGAGCCCGGCGCGTAGGAAGTGCGCCTTATGCCACCAGCACTAATTACGCCTGGCGCACAAATATCAACGGTAACGCCACTGGCAGCTAAGGCAGGGGAAGAAGCAGCGACAGCAATAGCGACAGCAACAGCGACAACGACTGAAGCGGAGGCACAGGCAACTGTGGCGACATTAACAGCGGCTCCAGCTGGAGCGGAAGCTGGCGCAGACTTGACTTGGCTAACAAAGCAACAATGGTGCAGCAGCAGCAGCAACAACAACAGCAAAACAACAACAAAGACAGCTGCAGAAATATCAAATGCAGCTTTAAAAATAACAAAACATGATTAAAGAATTTCCAAGAACGACGATTTTGCATTCTTTGCCAATTTCTCTCTCTCTCTACTCTTGCATAAGTCGGAAACCATAAAAAGGCCATTCCTTATTAAAACTACAATGCAGAAAGGGTGAGCAAGACAGAGAAAGAGAATGGGCAAGAGAGGGAGCAACAAGAAATCAGCAAAAGGCAATGCATAAATACACTTTATAGAGCAATGCGCACATTCTTTAAGGTATTATTTTAAATAAATGAATAATAATTTTCATTTTTGCATAGCACATGCAGTTTGACTCTTCAATACGTGATAATTGCACTGCACTGAGAGAAACTTTTGCCAGAAATAAAAGGAAGGGGATTGTTATCAATGTTTATTAGCAGAGAATTTTAAAAAACGTTTGAAAAATAAATATATAAATCCATATTTTCATATTATAAACATAAATATACAAAGAAACTCTCTATTCATAATCCATAACTGCAAATAATAATTTATTTAATTACTTCTGATTTTCACTACGTATACGTAGTAAATCTGTGCACACTGCAACCCCACTTGGAGTTTAGGGTATAAAAACGCTGGTAAAATATAAAGCGGCTTGCGTAGCGTAGCTCTACTCGCACAATGCATATTGATAGTGCACACAACAGTCATAAGTAACTGGCGTCCTGGCAAACGTGACCGTGCCGGCGCACAGTGGCCTGAAAACACTCACGGAGCAAGCGAAGGCGAAGCAAATGACATGCAAATAAATGAGAACAAAAGGATAAACGAATGGCCTGGACTTGCAGGCAGTGCAGACCAGAGCTGAGCTGAGGGGACAATCGAGGAGGAGGAGTGGCAATCGAGGCAATGGCAAACGAGCCGCATAATTTTTGCTGGCTGCACTTTGTGGCCATGGCGCCAGGATGCGCAGCTTGGACAAGCAGCAAGCTGCAGCCTGGCCTCGCTCTCTGCTCCCTGTGCTGCAACAACGGCTCCTGCTTTAATGAAGTATGAAGCGGCCAAATGAATGGCATATTAATAAGATGTCGGCTTTCAGAGCCGTTGCGGCACTGCATTGATATCCGAGGATAAATCAAGGTGGTTGGGGTAATTTGTAAGTCGCAGCCGGATGTGAATGCGAATACGAATACGAATACGAATACGAATGTCCCAGGATATTTTGTGAGAGCTCTCTGTGTGAGAGTGTTTGTGTGTGTGGAGCTCATAAGTAGGCGACACAGTGCCTTCTTTGCTAGCCCATATAAATGTGGCTAGACAAAAAGCATAAATAACTGAACAGCTTGGACAAGCGAGGAGGAGTGTGGAGTGGCACATAGTAGTACTTGAGCTCTCTCTCTCTGTCCCTTTCACTCTCGAGGCGCACTCATATCCTGTGCTGATTAATGCCTGTTTGTTTACATGCGCCGTGTATCCACTAATGGAATTCACATGTTGGGACATGACTGATTATGTACACATTAGTCGACTGATTTGCAATTCCGAGTGTGTCAGTGTGTGTGTGTCCGCATGTGTCAGTCTCCCTCTGCGAGTGTGTCTTGGCGTGCTTGGTGTTTTTCATGTCCTTCGCGCCCTCGCCTCAAACTCAGTGCCAAAGCACAACTTTTCACTACGATGTCCTAGAAAACAATGTCAGCCTCGTTGTATCCTAAGCAAAACATGTGTGTTAGCCTGGTATCTTTGTGTGAGTGTGTATTGCACGTGCATGTGTTCGTGTGTGCGGCGCGTGACCTGTTTCATTCTGCAAAAGGACTCGGCCTGACTAAGCATATTACCCGAGAGCGCTGCGTGCCGAGCCACGCTAATTGCCAGGCGCTTTGTCCTGCTCGACTTGCTAAAGCAATTTTGCGTGCTCGATAATTTACTTAAGGCCAAAGGATGCGCACTAATTATGGTGACACATTTTAAATTCTCCAATAAACATACTGCCAGCTAACCCAACGAGACAAGCCGAGCAGAAAGCGCACAACACAAGTGAACTCAATTAGTATACAAAAGGATAAGGAAATTACTAAAGAAGAAATGATTATGATATATGATTTAGCTAGTAAGGAAAAGTTCTAAGAATAGGCTGGAATTCAGATAAATTTCACATATTCACTCCTAAAATGTTTTGGAATCAATTATAAATATATAATACAATGCAATCAATGCCAACCCAACCGAAGCTCCAATAATTTTTAACATATTTATAAGCAGAAAAGAGGAAGGCATCATCCTGCTCCCTCACTCCCTTTCCCATTTCCTGCAGGGTATATCAAACATCCCTCTAGCATATATTTACATATATTTATATCACGATATCTAAACGTCAATTCTCAAAGAAATTCTCAAATGACACGCTCAATAAATTCTCAAGCAAAATTGAAGAATTTCACAATTTATTTCTGGATCAATATCCAATGCGGAAATTGGAATTCTAATATTTTCCGTACTGGTTCCTTTTCGCTTGTGTGGCTCGTGTCATGAGCTATACAGTATTATTCTGTCGCCTGGCTGTTTGCCACATGCAGCACTGGCACGCACACACACAGACACTCACACACGCACACACACCCATTGGAGTTGCGGTCTGTGTATGGGTGCATTGAGTTCGACGCCAAATGTAAAACTATACAAAGCGTGACTTTAGTTGGCTCTGGTGTCATTTCCGGCTTAATTGAGCATGTAACAAGTGGAGCTTTTTGCAACACACGCACACACACACACACACATGCATACACTGGCACATTCGTGCACACACGCAGAGCAAGATATGCAAACATAACCGGATGAAGCTCGGCCAGCTGGCTTGCACGCATATCCTGGCAGATCCTGCTCCGCCCTGGCTGCCATTGGCTTCATTTGCCAAAAACATGTGCGACGCGTTATATGTTTTGTCTGAGTTTATGTTTGCCGCCAACGTATCAGCTGCAGGGCCAACACACAACACACCCAGTAAGACAGACGGGAAGGGAGGTGGAGTGCGACTCAATTTGTGTTTAGCCATAGACAACATTTGGGGGAAAGTGCAGCAAAGTGCCCAACTACAAAACCGACTAATTGCAAGCCCAAATTATGGCCCAAAGGGTGTTGGCGCCGCTGTCTCCTTCTCCTTCTGCGAGTTAGCCAAATCCTCAGCTAACTCCCTTCGGTTCTGCCTGCCAGTTTCCACTTGTTGTCGTTGTTGTTATTGCTGTCGTTTTTCTCAGCTTTCACAGCACGAAGCGGAAATCAATCAATTTCCTGCGTAGACATTGCAATTTAGACGTCTTTGTATGGCTCAACGGAGGAAGCAAAAAGCGCGCGACGCGGCTTAGAAGTTCAATTGAAAATAGTTTAACAAAGAGACGGCGCTTTCGAGATTATTAAACCGGGAACAGACTTACATAAAAGAAGATTTTCAAGTAAAATTCATCTGAAAGTGAGAACTCATTGAATACGTGGCATATACAGACTAAGTGCGCAATATTATGGTTTATTGTGCAGGTAACAGTACCTGGAAATACCATAAATAAAGTACTTAAAGAGCCTCAAGGTTAGTTTTGTTATTTCATCTTTACAACCTCAACTGTTACTCAGAAATTTACAGCATGTTAATTAACTCAGCTGCAATCGGTTAAGTACAATGTGCTTTATGGCATAATATGAGCTGTGCTAACTAGTTTATTTATTTTGCTTTGGAGAAACTTTAAAATTAATTTGAAATTACATTTCTATAAATTCTAGTCTACATTTATATCTGTTGCCTTTACATCATCTTTAGTTAATATCTCCTCCTCTTCACTATTAGTTTCATTGTTAGGCGTTGATCCATCTGAGCCAATCCACTCGAACACGCGTCTGTACATTTCCTTACTGAACTCCGAGCTAGGATATTCGGAAGCAGGGGACCTAGGATGCCTGCTATGCTTTGTGCTGCGTATTCCATCAGTCAATGTGCCATCATCTTCATTGTATACACTTAATCCTTCTTCAGACGATTTACCTTCTATGGGTAAGCGGTAAACAGAAATGGGGCTTTGTTTGCTGCCCCCGATCCCACTCTTTGTATCATGGCCCCTTTCATCTCCACACGGAACTTGCTTTACCACATGAGTTCCCCGCATTTCCACAGATTCTGGATAACTGTACTGAAGGCACTTTCGAGAAGCTTTTAATGATGCGTCTCTATGTCTTGATTTTAATACAGCTCCAGTAAGCTTCCAGCCAGTGTTCTTTTTTATCGGCTTGACATGTTGTAGATCAGCTATTTTAAGAGATTTAAGTCATTTAAATGTCCCCTAAATACTTCGATATCACTTTACATACCTGGATAATCTGCAAACTCCAACGCAGCAGTTCCATGATCTATATCTCCATCGTATACATCTCGCTTGGCTATATGATAATTAACCCTATGATCCGCAATTGGTAAAGTGAAAGCTTTTGCTGGGAGAGACGTAAAAATTGTGTGAAACTCTAACAGCAACAGTATTAACCGCTCGAGGAACATTGTGAAATGATTAAAAGTCTATGGGTTTCTTTCTACTTATAGAAATGCGCTCTCTCTCTTAGCTACTCACTTGCTGAAAAAAAACACACGTTTTGAAAAAATTGAGAGGCATAAATTAGAGCAAGCTACACTCATAGAGAGCCAGTGCACTATGGGCAAAAAGCCCGGAATTTCTGCATAAAGTCCAGTTTTATAGCTAGAGCATTCACTGCAGTGGAGCAAAGCAGCTAGAGAAGTGACTCCAAAAAGCGACATACGAGTATATTGATTTGTTTAGAGTGCTCTAAGCTCTTCTGGTAAATATTCATAGCGTCTTTGCTGTTCTTTTCTATTCTCCCGCGGGCTTCGATAACGCAGCTATAAAATATTTGTTTTTCAAAATATGAAAATCATAATAAATACTAAAACGCCATGATGAGCTAGCTGCTCGGCAAGAGGGCCATCAAAGCCTGTGGCCCGTGGCCCGTGGCCCGTGGCCCGTTGCTTGACAAGATGGAGGAGCTGCCTCGTGCCCGGCATTCCCAATGGGGTTTGCAGTTGCTCGTGCGTGTCGACAAGAATTTCAATTTGCAAACAATAAATTTGAGCAGCCAACGGCTCCTGGGAGCAGAAGATGGCGTGTGGGCGTGTCCTAGCTGCCCTGTCCGAGTGAGCACTCTTTATTAAGGAATAAATACAATTCGCAGCAGCAATTCGCCTTTCGCCTTGTTTGCCTAGCTGTGACTCGCACTGCGACTGACAGCTTGGCAGCTGACAATGCCATTGATTAGAATTTGCTTTGGCATTAGAATTTGATTTGGATGCGAATTAAGGCGACTCTCTCCCTCTCTCTCTCTTCTCCTTATCCACTCTGGTATATATATATTTTGGATTACCGGCGCTGCTGGCTTTAAGCTGATTCCTTGTCTGCTCCACAAGCGCCAGACTCCGGGCGGATGTGGAAAACAAAAAAGGAAATGAATCAATTTCCGTGTGGCAGACCATTAAAAACTACAAAGCACTGGAGAGCGCAAAAAACAAAGTAACTATAAAGTGTGCCATAAAAAAGAACGGCGCCGGTAGAAGCCAGTGTAGAATGCAGCAGCAGCAGTGCCCGGCAGCGGCAAAGAAGAGTACGGACAAACGAAGCACGGAGTACAGAGAACACCGACAAACAAACTCGATTCCACAGTGTGGTAATTAAAGGAAAGGAGTTCCGCATTCTCTCTGTGAATTAGATATTTCGAATACCCTGAAGTAGTCGAAGAAACAGTAATCTCAGCAGAAGTGGAAGTAAGGGCAGAGAAGTGATAAGTTTATAAATATACATGTATAAAGAGAGCACTCTTTATTATTATAAGTAGGCAGTATTACGACTTAAAATATAAAAATTGATTGTTAGATTTTTCATATATTAAAGAATATTAAAGATGTCCGCGCCTGCAACCTTGGCAGCCTACCTGGCCTTGATACATGAATCTTACGTTGCATTTGCTACTGTGCTGGGGATGTTTGTAAGCATCGCTCTTAGCAGTAAAATAAATAATTAAACATTATTTTCTTACAAATAGTTCAATGAAGAGGAAGACTTTATAGATCTATTTGAAATTATATTCGCTGTGGTGTGCTGCTACTTTCTTGCCCATGGGGTAATCAGAGTAAGTTCCTCGCACTTGCAAATGTTCCATCTTATTAATGAATCAATTATTTAGCGCTATAGACCAATATTGAAGATCTGGCTGCTGCTGTCCTATGCCCACATAGACTGGAGTGCAGTTGTTAATCTGCTAATAAGCGTCTACGAGTATCTTTTCACCGATAAGTACAAGAACAAACAGGAATTCGCACTGGACCTGGGCGAAACGCATGCTTCTATTGTTGGCCAGGTGCTGAGACAATGTGGCAGCATCGTAATGATTTACAGATTCTATCAAAGCCTAGAACCGCCGAGGGAAAAACTGCAAGCGAAGCTGGCCAAAATGTGTACTGAAATCTATGCCCAGTGATATAAAACACAAAGAACGTTGAAATGTTACAAAATATATTAACAATTAGAATATATAGTTTGAAAAACGCTCCAGCGTACTTATCTCCTCTTCCAACTCCGTGGATCCTCGAGACATCTTCTTATAAACGTTGTAGATCACATATATAAAGCCAAATTCAATAGCTGTAGAAAGTTCGAAAGTTACATTATGATAAATACAATAAAATGTTGTATACTCATGGTTAAAAAAGAAATCATGATATTGGTGAAGGCCTCAATGGCATCTCCCGTGAATATTTCCACTATCCACCAGCAAAGAAATATTAAATCGAATAGCAGCCCACCTAGACACCAAATGAGCCAGGACATTATTAGGCTTGGCTTATGCTGTGAAGAAAAAGCTAAATCGAAGATACCTCTTAAATCAACCAGATGTGGACATACCAACAGAATGCCAGCGATCATCAGTGCTGAGACCACAATCCAGATATTCAACAAAACCACATAACACTTTAGTATCCAAGGGGTAACCTCGCTGCCACAAATCACTAGAGAACAAAGAATTGTAATACTTTAAGAACCCCGGTTACATTTGACTCTGCTCACTTTTAACTTTTCTTGGATGCATATCCCTCGGAGGGATTTCACATTCCGACGGGTGATCTGGTTTTCGGTGGCATATGAACCACAGGATCAACAGTTCAAAGAAGAACGCTCCAATAATGTCCATGGTGCCGATGACCAGGCCAAATCCATTTAAGGCGCTCACCATACTAAAGCTTTTCGAATCTTGTTGCTGTTTATAAAATCTGTTTCGCTTTGACTTAAAAAACTTTAAGTTGAAACTGCTGGCAAAGATTTTGTGGCACCCAAAGGGACTCTTTGCAGAGCTGACTGTGTGCAAAATGAGCGCGAAAAAAATAAATTATATTTGACATCAGGGAAGTCGCCAAGCAAGAGCGCATGGGTGTGAGCATGAGTGTGTGTGGGGGGAGGAGGTGTGTGGGTGTGTCCTCGCACGTATTCCATCAGTGCGGTATTATAAGTATATGCACGCACGTCTATGCTCATGCCCAGCACCATATACTCGTACAGGGGACCATATAAGTATGTAAATATGCACACATTTTTTTGCATAAATAGACAAGAGAGTGTCGCCTGCCCCGCCCACCCCGCCTGCCCTGCCTGACTGTCAGCCCAAATCTCGCATCGCAACTTTCGAGCTGTGAGCTCTGTGCTCTGCGCCCTGAGTTGCTGTTTCCGTTTCCGCTTTATTTTTGCTCCCTTTTCGTCGCTGTACTGTGCAAATTATTTTAAACGGATTTTGTTTTTAAACATTGCCAAGTGGCCACATGTGTGTGTGTGTGTTTGAGTGTTGTGTAGGTTGAATAATTTATTATTAAAGCACGAGCTGGCTAGACAAACACAAGACGCTGCAGGCGAAGCTACAAGCTATTCATAATAAACACAGAAATGCGCAAGAAATCTGAACAAACAAAATGCAAGTTAAATCTTTATTTGGCTCATAAGTGACTCTGATTGGTAAATTTAAGATTACGCACTTTAGCAAAGCTTTAAATATTTTAAGAACCTAAAGAACTAATGACTTAATCTGAAATCACACAAAAACAATAAACAAATACAAAAGACGATCAATTCAAATAAAATAATACATTAAAATATAATTCAACTGGGGAACTTAATTAATCGGGTTTTCTCCTGGGACCGCAGGTGTAGGGACTGTCGGGACCTTCGCCCTGCAAGAGGCTGCATCTGGGTCTTTCTCTAGGCGCTTTCTGGCATCGTGGCTGCATCGAAGCTGTATGTGTTGTTGATGAGGCTGAAATGTAACTCACGCTAGGGTCTCTCTGTGATCTCATATCTGGTTCATCGCATCTACACGGGTCTGCCTTCAGAGTTCGATAGAACTCATAGATAATAAATGCAAAGCAGCATTCAACTACTGCAATATCAAAATAATTAAACCAAAGCTGCTGAGAAAGATTTGCCAACTTACTCAAGGCCAGGCCAAGAAAAATACTGTTGTTTATGAGACCAGCGTTAAAGGAGGATTCCTTAAAAAAAGCATATACAATCAAAAGTGCCTCAACTATAATCCCCAGGCAAGAAAACAGAAGCCAATATCCTATCAAACCAGGTTTGCGCTGCGGGAGGGAAGATCTTCAAATACGTTAAAAAATAATAATAATAATGAATGGTTGGTTAAATGACTTACCCAGTAAATACCAGAGACGAGCGTGATAATCAATGTCAGCCAAAATACACCAAAGCACACCCCAAATATAGTAAGCCAACTTACCTAAAAGGAACTTTATAAATGTGCTGTATTAATGGAATCGATTGCTACTTACGTGTACACAAAATGTGCTAAAGCTGTAGCAGAAGAAGAGCACAGCGCAGAGCAAGTCGAAACAAGCGATGGCATATGCACAATGAAGTAAGGTGCTTTGGTCCAACTTCATGATCGATCTGATGGTTCTAGGCACCACAAGTGCCTTGCCAGGTGCTTTAATTTCTTATCTCAACTTTCTAAATATCAGTATGTTTGTATATATGTATAGTATGTTGTTTGGAACAAAATGCCTTGCCAAGCCTGCTTTTCTTTCTCATTAACTCATTAACGATCCATCGGTATGTCGGTAAATGTATATGTCATGTATGCTGTATGGCACAAACATCCCTTAGACTTGACCTCTCAGCCGCTTTCGCTCTAGTTCCCTTAAGGCAGCTTTCTTCTCGCGCTTGTACATCTTCTTCAGACGCTTTCGCTCTCTGCTCTTAGTATCAACGCTGCTTGTTTCCTGATTAAGCTCTACTTCACTGCATCCGCCTCTCTGTCTGTGTGTGGTTGGTATCCACGTATCGATCATGTCCACATAGAAGAGATAAATGATGTACACAAATGTCATTTCCACAGCTGTTTGTTGAAAAGGGTGTTTGATCACTGTGAAATTGTCTGAGGAAAAGCATCATCCAATCTGTCTTACCCAATCCCACAAACGGCATAATCGTTATCTTGACTCGTTCCCAGTCAATAGACACTGCCAGGGACAGTCCATATAGCAGGAGTAATGCGTCCAGCATAATGCCAAGACATGTGAAAACCAGCCAATATCGCACATAGACAAGATTGCGCTGATAGATGCCCATTAACAGCATCAGAATGATGAGCATCCAGAGCATAGAGAAGATCAGTGCGGCCAGCGAGGTCCAGTGGCTCTACGAGATATATACAATAGTAAGTTATCACTGGTCACCTTTCCTTGACTTTCGCTATGGAGCAGCTACTTACGTACTCAAAGAAGAGGGCGCCCGAGACACAGGCGAAGAGCAAGGCGGATACGAAGTCCAGTATGGCAATTGCATAGCTACAAATAACCAAGTATCCATCACTGAAGTTGTACATTCTCAGGCAGCAAACATTTCCACAATTGTTGTAGCATAGGTCAAAGTTGGGCACTAAATCAAAGCTCCAATGATGATAAGCACGTAGTTTCGACAGGGAGGCGTACGACGAACTGCTTCTGCTACTGCTCCTGCTGGTGCTGGTGCTTGTTAATCAATGCCATTTTACTGCCAAACGGAACAGTGGAACAAGATTCTCTTGATATCAAACCAGGGTAGATAAAACCAATGGAAATATAATATATATTTTAGCTTGAGTTGACAAAATAAATAAGCACAATTTGCTTGACACCGGCCCACTGTAGGGTCAAGAGACAAACGTCCTCTGGCCATCTTTCATTTACGGCATTTGTTTTGCCAGCCGTTGTCTCATCGTCGCTTGGAGATTAGATTTGGCCCCATTCGACATCGTGACTCTTTCGAGTCACAGTTCGTGATGGCCGAAGAACTATCTAACTCAATTATTATTATTGTCCGTGCTGATGTGAATTGATTTTGGCATCGGTGTTGGATACTAAATTGAAATGGTCTGTAGGTGCCAACTGGGAGTCTTATATAATGCACAAAAGAATATAAAATAACCATATATATTTGATAAATGACAACGGATTATTGTTTATTCGTGTTCGAGTTTAATTTGCTAGCTCTCGACACTCGACTGGCATCTCCTTTCACTGGGTGTAAAGCTGTTAGCTCATTTGAATGATTTACCTTCCCCTCCTCCACCTGGTTATAGTTAGCTTTCTCAGCCTTAAGGATAAGATAGTATTTACGGACTACGAAAACGAAGAGCCATTCAGTAACTGCAGTTCAAAAAAATGATTTAGAAATTAAGCGCAATACGTTACACATTCCAATTACCAATTCCGAAATAGAGGAGCATAAACTCTAGAACCTCACTCCAGTGTATGCCCTCAAAGACTGAAATGGTCCACATGAATAACAAAATGTCAAGGAAAACGCCAATAACAGAAAAGACCAACCAAGCGAACACAAATGCTAAATGGCTCTAAAAGGCAGCGGATAATTGTTGAAGAAGAAAAGTAATTATCATAAACATACATACCTCATAAAGTCCATACATAAGCAGAAAAGCCAAGAGTACCCAAAACATCGATCCGAAGATCGCCGCTATCGAATAATAATCATCACGCTGTAAATTGATATTCAATACTTATGAAGGTACAAAAAATATATAAAAAGTAATACACACATCTGTGTTCATTATTGCTATGGAGTTAATTAGAAAACCCAAAGCTTGAGCCAGATCTATAAAAGCAATACAGTAACAAAGCCGTAACAGATTCCTTTCAAGCAAGGCCACTATGTGGTGGTATATGACCCTTGCCTTCGACTCATTTGCAATGGTATCCATTGGTACAGAAATAAATAAAAGTAAAAGTGGAGTTTAAGTTATTATTCAAGATAAATTTAACAAAAATTGGACATTGAATTGCCTACTTAAATAAAATTAAATTCCCAAAAGTTTTTGAAGTCTGGCAATCATTGCAAAAACGGCTAGATTCTGTTTCTTCTCATATTTTTTTGTCTCAGCCCTTTCGCTTCTTTTTCTTTTCAGCTTTCTTTCTGGCTCTCTTCAATTCTTTGAATCATTAAAATATTATTTACGGTACATACAATTATTAAATTCCTTATTACCTTTGCACGCCTTTTTGTCCAGCACTTTGGAGGTTTTGCTCCTTCTCCCCTTTGCGTCTGTTGTATAAACCTTCCGGCAAGGATCCATTATCAAGTAATAACAGTATACAAAATATATACAGAGAAACTCGATAGCTGAAAAGAATTGACTTAAAACAGGCACTCCAAAAACTCGATCTGTGCCTTACCTATGCCTATAAAAACCACCAACAACCTCTTGAAACATTCCCAGCCCGAAGGGAAAGCCAACCAAAGTCCCCATAAGAAAAAGAAAACGTCCGTAATAAAGCCAAGAGTAGAAAACAAAAGCCACGCATTGACCCATGCAGAACGACGCTGTACAAGATATTTTACATACATAATCAAGTGAGTTTTTAGTCAATCTATCGCCTTCTACCCACCTTAATAAGACCCACAAGACATAGTAACACAATTAGCGCCCAACAAATGGTCCCCAAGAGCGATAGAAGTGAGTACATGTTCAACTAAACAGGAGATAGTGAAGCATCATGCATTTTGTTCAAAAAATTGGCACACTTACGTATGAAGCACATGAGAATGTGGCTTGAACTACAAAATAAAGAGCGTGCACCAGATCGAGTGAGGCAATTACAATACATGTTGGCCGCAAGATCTTGCCATCCTCAGATGTGATCCCTTTCTTTCGCTTTGATTTCAGGTATTTCCTCTTCTGCGACATTTTTACGCAAACTGGTGTAGTTAAAGTTCGAGTTTAAAAGGTTTTTTTTTTGGAAATCAGGTGAGTGCTTCTAAAAAGCATATGGGATTGAGCTAGGAAAGTAATGCCTTACTGCATCGTTTTGTATGTATTTTATTATTATTTATTTTAAATAAAGTAACATATTGTATTCATTGAAAAGAAAAAATATCATGCGAGGACTGAGCGTAATTCGTTTAATAAATAAAACCAAACAAAAATTCGGGTATACAGGGTATTTTTGGCGTTTTTTTATTAATGACGCACAAAAACGGTTTCAATCAACTATTACTGATGCTCAGATTAGTGTGACCATGGGATACGAACATGTAGGGCTGCCAGACTCCAAGCAGTTCGCTGCTTGAAAAATTATGTCATCCAAGACACAAACGGGAACGTGTCTTGGGAAACGCCCCTTTCGTATACAAGCCCACTGTTAAAAAAGTGTTTTTTACAGAATGTTATTGACCAACAGAACAACAGTCAGCTGTTTCTAAAAGATACACAGTGTGGCAACGTTCAATACACAATAAGTATTGGTAGTCATCGCGCAACAATAATAATAAACTGTGCAGCATTCGAAAGCCGTATATTCGTAAAAAAGTGCTCGTTTAGAAACCGAATTATGCCCATCATCGTTAAAACGTAAGTACCCCTATGTATATAGAAACCAACTTAGAGATTGGCTACCAAAGTAGTCGTGATAGAATCATTGCCTAGACATCTTACATGTCAGTGTTCGCGCCATTTTTGCCTTGTGCATGAGTTTTACAACACTGTGTAAACAGCTGTTCAGTTAATGAAATAGATTTGGGCGAACCAAATTTCACAATGGGTCCGCCAAAAAAATCGAAAAAAGACCGCAGCGCGGGTGATAAATTTGGTAAGCATTTGTCGTCGCCAGTTGTGGAGGAATGCGGTAAAACTAATATACCTTAATAGTCAAGAAACGCCGCGCCGAAGATGAAGCTTACACGCAACTGGCTGAGGACAATGACAGCATGGACAATACCAGTGAGTCGGATGGCGTGCCGGGCGCCGCATCCAAAAACGCCGAGACTAACGACGAAAATATAAACACTGACGAGTACGGAGCCAAGGACTATCGCGCACAAATGCAACTGCGACCAGATCATCACAATCGTCCCCTGTGGGTAGCACCCAATGGTCATGTATTTTTGGAATCCTTTTCGCCAGTATATAAACACGCCCATGACTTTCTCATTGCTATTTCGGAGCCAGTTTGTCGTCCAGAGCACATACACGAATATAAGTTGACGGCCTACAGTTTGTATGCTGCTGTCTCTGTGGGCCTGCAAACCCATGATATTGTGGAGTATCTAAAGCGATTGAGCAAGACTACCATTCCAGAGGGTATATTGGAGTTTATTCGTCTCTGCACACTGTCCTATGGCAAAGTGAAACTTGTGCTGAAACACAACAAGTACTTTATTGAATCACCACATCCAGAAGTATTGCAAAAACTGCTGAAAGATCCGGTTATACAAAAATGCCGGCTCATACGCAGCGAGGGAGAAGGCTTCATACAGGGTACATTAGATAGCAAAGCTATTACACAGTTTGGCACAAAGCTACCCACTGACAACGCTGCAGACAATGCGGCTAGTACTTCAACAGCAGCAGCTGCACCAGGAGCACCAGGCGCGACTACGACGGCAGAAGGTGCAGCTGGCACTGTTGCAGTACCCGAAGACATTACAGACTTTTACGAGAAGATTGACAAGGAAGAGGAAGATGAGGACGAGGCTAACCTTAAAACAGTTTCCTTTGAAGTTGCTCAGGAAAAGATTGAGGTAATACAGAAACGTTGCATTGAAATTGAGCATCCACTGCTGGCAGAGTATGATTTTCGCAACGATACCAACAATCCCGATATCAACATTGACCTAAAACCCGCCGCTGTGCTGCGACCCTATCAGGAGAAGAGTCTGCGTAAGATGTTTGGTAATGGACGAGCACGCTCCGGTGTAATTGTATTGCCATGCGGTGCTGGCAAGTCCCTTGTGGGCGTCACCGCTTGCTGTACGGTGCGGAAACGCGCTTTGGTGCTGTGCAACAGCGGTGTATCTGTGGAGCAATGGAAACAGCAGTTCAAAATGTGGTCCACGGCAGACGATAGCATGATTTGTCGTTTTACCTCAGAGGCCAAAGACAAGCCAATGGGCTGTGGCATATTGGTCACTACCTACTCCATGATAACCCATACACAGAAACGTTCCTGGGAGGCAGAACAAACCATGCGCTGGCTGCAGGAACAGGAATGGGGCATTATGGTATTGGATGAAGTACACACAATTCCAGCTAAGATGTTCCGACGTGTTTTGACCATTGTACAATCCCACTGCAAGCTCGGTTTGACCGCTACTTTGTTGCGTGAGGATGACAAAATTGCCGATCTTAATTTTCTTATTGGGCCCAAGCTTTATGAAGCCAATTGGTTGGAGCTTCAGAAAAAGGGCTTCATTGCTCGCGTCCAGTGCGCTGAGGTATGGTGTCCTATGTCGCCAGAGTTCTATCGCGAATATCTGACAACCAAAACTTCCAAGAAGATGCTTCTCTATGTGATGAACCCTTCCAAGTTCCGCAGTTGCCAATTTCTTATAAAATACCATGAACAACGTGGAGACAAAACAATCGTGTTCTCGGACAACGTGTTCGCCTTGAAGCACTATGCGATTAAAATGAACAAGCCATTTATTTATGGTCCCACATCTCAAAATGAACGTATTCAAATCCTGCAGAATTTCAAGTTTAATTCAAAGGTGAGCCATGATGGACGTTCTTAATAGCAATTCATTATTAAACAATTTTCTTCCGATACAGGTAAACACAATATTTGTGTCCAAGGTGGCAGATACCAGTTTCGATTTGCCAGAGGCGAACGTGCTTATTCAGATCTCATCGCATGGTGGATCGCGTCGACAGGAGGCGCAACGTTTGGGTCGTATTCTGCGTGCCAAAAAGGGAGCTATTGCCGAGGAATACAATGCATTCTTCTACACACTTGTCTCACAGGATACCATGGAGATGAGCTATTCCCGCAAACGTCAGCGGTTCCTGGTCAACCAGGGATATAGCTATAAGGTCATTACACATCTCAAGGGAATGGACACCGAAAAGGATCTTATGTACGGCACGCAAGAGGAACAGGGCCAGCTGTTGCAGCTGGTGTTGTCTGCCTCTGACTTGGACTGTGAGGACGAGAAGATGCCTGGTGAGCCGGGCTATCGCCCTGGTGGCGCTGGCGGCACCACAAAACGTACAGGCGCCCTTAGCTCAATGTCTGGCGGAGACGATGCTATCTACTATGAGCATCGTCGTAAGAACGTCGGCAGCGTGCATCCATTGTTTAAGAAGTTTAGAGGATAAGTTGTACAATCATTCGCCAACTCAATAAAATAATTTCAATTATAAAATATAGTCTTTTTACTAGTTCTTTCTAATTCTTATCAACTTTTTAGAAATTGTACTATGTTTTTATTCTGTTTGTTTATTGCAGTCACAGCTCTGGTACCGGTGAGTGGGCCATCATTGAGCTGCAAGGCGATCTAGAGGTGCGCAGTAACCAGAACATGCACGATCAGTTCATTGGGGATCTGTACTACAACAAATATGGACAGCCGGTAATTTGGATCGTATTATTAGTAATTAATCATTTATATAAAGAACGCTTGTTTCAGATTCTTATAATCGGCCATCATATCCTGCAAGGTCGCGAACAGAAACTGGACAAACCTTTTGCTGTGCTGGAAAAGTCTAAGACAAACGAGGGGGAGCAGTTGCTGAATCTTACAAATGCCACACTGGATGCCAGCGCTTTAAACGCTACCACTGGTGGTGAGCGCACATTGCTGGACAACACAGTCGCGCTGGAGCACAAAAGTCGCCAGCGAACGGAGTATACCGTGCGTGCTATTTGCACCAAGAAGCTTATCTTCAAATCTCGACCAAAGCCCATTATAGCCAATGTGGCAAAAACAGTATAGTTGCTGCATTACATATAAGTACGTATTTCTATTTATGTTTAGATGGACAAATGATTCCAATAGTGTATAAAACAATTATTCAAGTGTATAAAGTTTCAACATTAAACGATTTCCATTTCCCGTTCAATTCCAACAAACTTCAGTTGTTCGGTGGGTCCGTATCTGTAGTCAAAGAAGAGTTCCTCGCCAGGCTGTATGGCTCGCTTGGCAAAGATGCCAATACGATGATCGCCGGTCACCATCATGACCTTGGCATAACAGTTTGGATTGATGGAGTGATTGGCAAACCGAATCTTGTTTCCTTTGCGAGTAGCATCCACAACAAAATCGTTGTTCAGATTAAATAAGAATGAGCACATGTATTTGTCATACACTTTGCCGCGACGATCGGCTTCATCCTGTGAGATTATCTCGCCGCAATACTCCGAAATGAATTCGTTTTTCTGGGCACCCTCCTTGAGGAAAATACCCCATCCAGCAATGTCGGATGGCGCCATTAGTAAATGCTTGTCTGTAAAGAAGAACATTGTTTAATAGACAAAAACTACTAAAGGGCAACTGTAACTCACGTAATCCGCGCTGTACGCAAACATTTTTACAAGTAATTTTAGTCAGCTTAAACTGGTCAGCGCCACATGCTTGACACAGATCCGGATCGCATTCCCGTACAGCCAAATAGCAGGGACATTGTTTTGTGTTGCACTGAGCCTTGCAACGGCAACCGGGAAAACGATTCTGACAATCGCTGCTGCAATTGCAGAATTTCTCGCAAAAGTTTTGCGTCTGTATACAGGAGCAATTCATATCGCAAGGTCCGGCATGGTCGCAAGGCGTGTAGTTATATACATGGTTCGAGGATGAATCCTTTTTCAACTGTATTTTACGGCAATGCAGCGACCAAAGACGTTGCTTCTTCTTCTTCTTGCGAGGCGGCGTAAAGTCCTGACGCAAATCTTCGAAACAAAACTCAGCAGCTTCCTTCTGAGCGAACTCGTACACCTGGCGACACGTCTTGGTGAGCATATTGTGGGCAATGGCGCAATAGTTCTTCAGATACACCTTGTGCAGCACACGAAACAGAGCTTGATCGGCTCCTGTCCACACGCATTGGGTGCTGGTAATGTTCATCATGCCGGCTTTAGGAAAAAGAATATTGGTTATTATTATAAGGGAAAAGTAATGAAAAGTAATAAGTAACTGCACGGCTTACCCATTATTGAGTTGATCTCAGCGCTATTCACAGCTATGGCATTGTCCTTGCCGTTGTCGTGGTTGAAGTCCTTGTTGCTGAACTGGCTGTTGCTGTCATTACTATCCTCCGAGCTGGCCTCGTTGCAGGAGTCAATGGGCGGAGTTTTACTATCGGCCGCCAGTTTCTCTTTCATACCATCCTGTTAACAACAAAGAATTGTTTAAATGTTAGGATGCATTTAAGGCGACGAGTTACTTACGATAAGCATGTAGCAGGAATTGCAGCAGGGGTCGGCGAAGGTCTTCAGCTCTGGATACCGACGCTTTTGGAGATTGGGACCAGCGTGGCCTTGTAAACCTGTGAAGCGATAATGTGGTTATTTTAGAACTTCTCCATCTCAAGGCAACTCACGAACATGACAATGAAACGCGGGGTTAGAGTTAGAGTATGAGGCAGACACGTTACTCAACGGGGGATGCAACAATGTTGAAGGCAAAAGCCGCACGAAATGAGGCGAGAAACACCAAGAAAATTTTGAAACAAGACAAATTTGCCAATTTCCACAACACAGATATAATGTATATAAGGAATATATTGTATATATTTAAGAAAGACAGATGATGATGTGGGTAGGGCAAGGCGACATTTGGGCCTAGGCGGCATGAGTGTGTGTGCGTGTGGTTATCGAAAACAACAACTACAACAACGACTCACCCTGTACGTGGTGACCTAAATTGCAGTTATTTTAATACAACATTTTAAAGAGGTATTTGGTTTTTGTTTGGACAAAAGGCAATAATTTTGGTTTGTTTTCCAAATAAAGAGAAAAAGCAAAAACAAAACAAAAAGTTATTAAGAGAAACCCAACAGGAAACCTATCCCAGCCCATTACACTTACGGTGCAAGAAACAGTCGTATTTGAAGCAACGACGGCAGAACAGCGTGTGGAACGAGTGCATAGTCCGTTCTCGAGAAACACTCTCGGCCTTGACACCATCAATATTGGGCGTGCACTCCTGTGGTCGCTCCGGGTCCTGATGCTCGGTGAGCTCGATGTACCTGTAGAAAGAGCATAAACCAGAAAATGACACCTCACTCCCATAATATTGAGAAACACACTTACTTTTCCTTTAGCTCCTGAGCAGTTCCCTTGTCTGGGAAATTTGCACTTATTGCTTGGAATATGATGGGAGCCGGAAATGGCAATTTTTCTTTAACATCATCCACTTTAGGCTTCTTGTCTGCATCTTCAGAAGCGGCTACGTCTTTCTTACTATCCACATCATCAGCAACACCCTCTACTACTTCTTCAGCCACAGGCGGCTCTTCCTTTTTGTCCTCTTCTTCTTTGGGCTTTGACGAAGGCGACTCAGTTTTAACAGATGCGCTAGTTACAGTCTCGTCCAGTTCTTTACTGTGCGAGCGCATCAATGCGTGGACCAGTTCCACAAATATGGCATCGTCCATAAACGATGGATCCTTGTCACCATGCACTTTGCCATCGTAGTTCTTGATCAACTCCTCTATGAACTTGCCATCTTTGTCAAGTACCTCGTCGCCCATATACGGAATGTTATGCAGCACAGTCTCATCTTCGACCATAAAGTTCTGCTGAGTGGGTGCCCATGTATACATCGTGGGTATCGGCGTAACAGCATTGATCACACAGATAGGAACCCGTTGCGGTCCACTGCTGGTTCCATTGTAGCTTGTGACTTCAGCGCGCTTCACACAGTCCACGTGTGGCGGATCGTAGGGTTTGGCCTGCCACACCTTGGATTCGCAGTACAAGTCCTGCACATTATGATTGTGCTCATCCCTAAGTTTGAAAACAAAGAAATGTCGTCAATGAACCGAGCCTCCCCAAGCCGCCAAGCCGCACTTCTTCCGGGCTCCGAAAACTTACCAGTTCTTAATCCAAGCCTCCTTGATTTCATCTGCACGCTTGTAACGCTTCTGCTGGCGTATTTTCATGTACTCCAACTTGACCACGCGCTTCCATTCCTTGCTACTCATTTTTTATGCACTTTATGCCAGCGAATTTTTTCTGGCGGACTCTTTGTAGTGTGCGTAAGTCTCCCTAAGTGCAGAAACTCGAGTTGATACAGTGTTGGTAAACAGCATAATGACAATCAGCTGATATATGTTTACGTCAGTGGCAACTCTCTTACGTTGTATGTTTTTCTACTTACGTCAAAAGTAGTATTTTTCACATTAATTTTCGGTATAATTTGTGTGGAAACATTTAGGATCAAAATTGCCGAACACAAAAACAAATCAAATGTAATATCTTACTAATAAAGGAACAAATTACACATATAAGCTGGACAATTTCAAACACATCAAGACAGCCACGAGCATCGAGGAAATTGCTGCGATGGAACCATCAGCTTGTGAAGATCTGAAGGCATTCGAAAGACGGCTCATCGAGGTGGTTTCATCGTACAGGCCATCCACGTTCCGTTGGCGTCGTAAGTACCAGATTCATGATTGACCCTTGTCCTTACGATCTTTGTACACGCTAATTACTGTATCCACTGTTTTGCAGTTGTTTTGTCCGCATTATCTGTCTGCACGGCAATCAGTGCTTGGTATTGGCTCAGAGATCCCCGCACAACAGTTGTGCCGCTGACGGAGTCGCTCTGGATACATCCCATATTCACGGTGGCCACAGTCACACTGATAATACTTTTCATATTGGGCATACAAAAACTAGTTGTTGCTCCACAAATCATTACATCCCGCACACGTAGTGTACTCACCGACTTTGCCCTGGACCTGGAGCCACACACCGGCAAATTGATACTGAAACCACGTCAAAGTAATAACAACGGCCACAGCACATGAACACCACCAGTCCAGGATACCAGGACACTTCCCAGCTTTAGTTAACATATTTTGTAAACTCCTTGCCCAAATAGTACGACGACGACTTTGATGCTAACTTCCAACTTTGATGGCTTGTTCGCGTCCGAAAAAAACCTAGTTTAAGGCCCAACTACAGTTTAAATTTTTAAGTACCTTTCATTTGGTTTAATTATATAGAAGCTCCATTGTACAAAAAACCTGTTCATTACTGTATTCGCCTGTTTAGCTGTTTTCCTTGATGACTGCTGCCATCAAGTAGCAATATTTAAATAAATGACGTTCCAATTTAATTGTGTCAACTAATGCGATTGCTTTAACTCGCAAGTGTTTCGAGCAATAATTCCAATCGGATATGAATCACGACTGAGTATAAATAGGGCAAGCTAAGGCACCACAGAGCATCAGAAGCATTTCGTTCTTCCAACAAGCAACATGATGAAGATTTTCCTGTTTGTCGTACTTGTCCTCAGCATCGTCATCAACATGTCGACAGGCAAGTAGAACAAGCTGGTCCTGAGCTTAGGCAGAAATCATTATTTTCCAACTTACAGCTAACCAAGCGGCCGAGGATCAACTGTCGAAGGCTAAAATCCTTCCCAACTCCCCTGCTTATCCCCAGCAGCACAGATTCGTTCGCAACGTGGATCATGAGGGACACGACGGCAAGACCGCTCCTAAGGCTTGTTGCGGATAGGAACAGCAACAAAAAAATGTCCTGTGTGTTTCTAACATTTCAGGGTGAACAATTTTCAATAAAGCAGCAATAATTCAAAAATCCACATGAACATCTTTGTTATTGGGTGGGTTAGCCATATTTGGATACCTTATTAATTCATATACAAAGCATAACAGGCGGAAGGAAACATGGAAGATCTCAGGATCATGTTAGAGCATTATATGAACTATAACATACTTTAATGCACACAAATTGATAATATAATGTTGATGCTTAATGTAATAAAATAAAATTATATCTATTGGTATTAATCCTCAAGCAGCCTTCGAGGAAACAATTTGGTCTAATGTAAAATAAATAAAATATATCACTAAAGAGCAGATTTAGTGCAAAATATGATTTAAATCAAGAAGAAAACGTGGCAGAATCTGCATAATTAATGGTACATACATACATGTATTCTTGGTTAGTACCAAGCGCTCAATAACTACTATATTAATTTACCCGCTAAACAAAGTAAAGAAGAGTATAATAACTGTGTGCGAACCAAAAATATATGTTACAGGGAAAAGGCAGACCCCAAAATCTATTTATATTCTGAAACAGCATCAAGAGCCGAATCGATAAAGCCATGTCAGCCCATTCGTCTGATTGTCTGTCTGTCTAGCTGCCTGACTGTCCGTATACTATCTTTTAAAAACGTTTTTCTTTGCAGTGTGAATTGTGATATCCTTTAGAATCACAATAAGATCTAAGAATAAATATAGAGATGGGTCCACACGACTTAAGGACGACTATAATTATTATTATATAACAATAATCATTGGCTTTCGTGGGTATCCTACCTAGTACTATGTACTCTGCATGTTGGATGCAGAGATTTGTACAACCATACAAATTAAAATGAGTCTCGAAAATATATATGACGGTTAGGAGAACAGGTAGTCGTTTTAACACTGGGAAAAATAAAGTTGTTTTGAGTGCTGCATGCGTCTCTCTGAAGTTGAATAAGACCAACAATAAAACAAATCAGCGATTTACTAGTGAATCAGATGACAATGGCTCTGCCTTTTCTGTTGCACGATGCGTCTTTCCCATTAATTCTGTCTCATACCATGAGCAACTTGTATCATACACAACTGTTTTAAAAAAGGTTTACCAACCATATCTGAATCATGGATTGGTATAAATACTGTACGCTGCAGTACCATAGAGCATCAGAAGTATTTTGTGCTTCAACCATTGAACCAAGCAAGCAAAAAACAATCATGAAGGTTTTTCTGTTCCTGGTACTTGTCCTCAGCATTGTCCTCGGCATGGCTACAGGCAAGCAGACAGACCAGGAGATGTTTGCAAACCTAATCAAAATATTTGAAATTTACAGCATCTGCAGTTCCCGGTGATTTCACTGAAGACGGCGAGTTTGGCAACACAAATCCTGGCAAGTTCGACAGTTCTTTGACTGGTGATGTAAATAAGGATGGAAAGATGAACCCAAAGACGTGCTGCGGCTAAGCACAGGTCCACAGCCAGGATCCAAATGTTTATGAGACCCTAGGATAAATAATTTAAATAAAGCAGCAATATTTAAAAATGTACGAGTACATGCAATCTTTTTATGTATTAATGGGTGGGCACAAGATCTGAATCTCATGATAAATTAACATGTGGTGAACACATTTAAAGCTGTGCCTTAGCAGAATCGCGCTGCTATTAAGTCACAGTCCTTTACTAACGTCATAATTGTTGCTAGGATTCATCCCTACTTTCTCTGAGAAGTTCTGGTACAAAGTCCAGCATAAAGAAGACGCTACGAATGCAGAAAACGACATTTTGATCGTCAAGCAGACACAATGATTAGTGATGATACCTCATCTTTTCCCGTACTAGCATCTTTAATAATGATTTAAATGCAAAACTGGTCCAAAACAAATCAATTCATAAAATCAACATACATTATGGAGGCGTAAAGAGCTCGTGCTTAGCTAGTATGCCAAACATATTGACGATGAGGTGGACCTGCAGGATAGTTGCAATTAAGCACCAACTATTGATTTGGTGTTTTGAGACAACCAGAATTAATAAATATATCAGCAATATTTAAATAAAATGATATAAATTTGTATTGAAAACAAAAAAATATGTGAAGTCTTTATAATTTCACTGATATTATATCAATAATATATAATTAATACAAATACGTAAATAAATTAAATTTATATATAAACGCAAGTATAAAATAATTGTGCTTGTCAATATTTTCAATTAAATAGAAATATTTGCGGATCACATCCTCTTATTGTTTAACTGGCTTAGGATCTGTAGAAAAACGATATATATATTGTACATACATATGTATTTGTATGAATACAATAACGTCCATACTTGTATATGTCGATAGATAGTGTAGCCACTTCTAGCCTTGACTGCATCTATCATATTCTTTGCACAATCAATGAAGTTCTGACTAAGGTAATATGTGTCTCAGGTGAGTGTTTGCAACTGTTAATTCTTCAAATAAGCCAATAAAATTAAAGGTTTTTTGCAGAACGATTATCTATGAGTAAAAACAGATGACAGCAGGTCCTCACTGTCTGTTCTACTGCTAGTGCTTTTCACTTTAAGCAATGCTTTATTTATTTATATCTTATTACATGAGCAACATCATCGCCAAGTGTTTTAGTCACAACACTCTTTGTCAAGATCTGAATCACTGCCTAGTATAAATACTGCATGCTCCAGTACCACAGAGTATCAGAAGCAGTTTGTTCTTCGTCCAATCAAGCAAGCAACCAAACAACAACCATGAAGGTTTTCCTGTTCCTCGTTTTCGTACTTGTCGTCCTCGTCAGCATGACTGCAGGCACAGGCAAGTAGAACATTCTGAGTAGTTCGGTTAAAGTCAATTAAACAAATATAAATTTACAGCTATACCTGACTCCGACTTGCACCTGGTTGCCGAGAATCCCAGATTCAAGCGTGATGCGACAACCACAAAGAAGGAGGAAGGCCATACAGCTCCCAAGGGCTGCTGCGGCTGAGCACAGCATTGCATTCATTTTCACCAAGTGTGTTGAAATTATAATCAACATTATGAATTTCAAATAAAGCAGCAATATTAAAAAATCCAAAAGAATCCTCTTTCAATCATATCAGAGACTGAAAGGAGAAAGTGAAACAATTTGAATTTGATTTAGGCTGTGATAACTATTTATTCTGATTCAGCATTCTCTATAGTGTTTGTTTTGCTGCTGCTCTTATCGCATATATGTATGTGTATATATATATATATAAATCTTTACTTCAGTTTCAGTTTTGTGTTCTTTTCTCGTTTGCTTTGTTGGTACAAATCTTTTTCATTTCATAAATTTCTATTTGTAAATCTTAAAAAGTATTATTATTATTGCGCAGCTTTCCGTCATCGTGCAATCAGACGTATGTGTGTGTGTATTTATCATGTATAAAGGTTTATCAAAGGTTTTCTTCTTATCAGAGTGGAAATATAAATGCATCTGCGTTTTGACTGTGTGTGGTTCAGTTTGTTCAGGCCATTTCAGTTGTTAAGTGTATTTCTCGTTCGTTCTTCCTCTTCTTTAGTTAAATGTATTGGTAATTTTCTTTATATATTCATGTACAAAAAAATATGCTAAATTTGATTTAAGAAATGTTCTTTCATTTATTATTTATAATCTCTGTTTAGGAGTGAAATTGAAATTTAGGATATTCATTTCTATCATTTATCATTATAAACCTTGCGCTAATTTCTCTTTCATTTTGTTTTATAAATTTGAATTAGATTTGTTCATTACTTAATAATAGTGCTAAATTATGATCTAAATATTGATTTCTTGTTTCGCTTGTGTTTGTGTTTCATTTTCGTGTTGCTATTGTTCTCTTTTTCTCTTGATATATGTATTTGCATTTTGACTTTACAAGGAGGCGCTAAACAATACAGAAAACTACAAATTAATACAAAGACAAATGCTGGAAATGCATCCATGTAATCCTAGAGGCTGCCTCCTTCTTTATATGCACAACACGTACACGCACGCACACACACTTTAAACATAATATACGTATATATATAGATATAGATACTCTCGTAGTAGAAGCCTATTAATTACATAAATAAAAACTCTTTTAATCCATAAACAAAAATTAACGTTACAAATTGTACACATAAACAAAACGTTTGTGGGCGCTTTTCCATTTGGCTTTTCCATCCCCGCCGGCCTCCGCCATTATGCGGCCAGCATAATGCGTATATTTTTCGGCGTGTTCTCATCGTTCAGATGCCTTGTCGTGTAGCGTAGCGCATTCAGTAGCGGCTCCGCCTTTATCGCCGGCTGTGCCTGCAGCAGTCGCACACAGCCCTTGACATCGACGTGGGCACCGCGTACAAAAGCCCCCATCGGATGCACATGATCGTAGAGTATAACCAGGCCGACCATGACGCGCAGCACCAGCATTTGTGTCTCCTCGCGCTCGATCTGTTGCAGCAATTTTCTGTGCATAGAAGGAGAAATACGTTAAATTTTATTCAATATTTAATTCATGTTTTCAAGACTCACGGATTCTCCAGCATGCGTAGACACACCTTGGCCATTGTGCCCAGTGTTTCTGTTGTGTTTTGTACATCGTCCGCATTATCATTGACGAACTTTGATGTGGCCTCGCTGAGCACCTTCAGCATGGGCGTGGCATGCGCATAGAACAGTGACATGCGATTTGCCAGCTCCGTGCTGACCAGCATGTTCTCCGTGGACTCAATGCGCTGCCTGCTCACAATGCGTCTGTAGTAGCTAAAGTCGTTCTGTATGGCGGGTGTTTTCATCTGCAAAGGGGATTGAAATTAAAAGATTTCGTTAATAAAATGCAACTTTATAGCTTTATAACTTTATATATATAAACTTCCCTTAGAAGTTTATAGCAATAAGATTTATTTGCAGTCGCAAAAGGTGGGAATGTTTTCACAGAAACTGTAGTAGTGAGTAGGTCAGTTTCCTCTAGTAGTTAGTCAGTTACTAATGCCTCCAGTTGTTTACTAAGACAAGCAGTTCATTGCTAGTGTTTACTAAGCAGTTTAAAACAAAGCCCAGCTGTGCACTGCTTGAGTATCGTCTTAATTGCGGCTCTGGCATTAATTCATCGCTAATTGCAGTACGTGACAACGCGAACTGACTTAATTTTATAATTCCAAAACCCAGCCCAGACTCGACTCAGATATTCAGATTCAGACTCAGGGCAGAGCGAGTACATTTTGATGACGTTTCGACAAAGTCTACTTAACTTGTCAGGGCTGCCTCACGGAGTCGTGCGTGAGAAAAACTTCTGAGAGCTGCCGCCCCAACTGAACTAAGCGTCGCGTCAGTGTCTCATCATTTACCTTGGCCACATGACGTTCAAAGCACGCCAGCATTTTATACTAAATGCACAATACACAAAACTACAAAACTTTATATAAATACGTTATTAGCATAAATCGTTCTGAACAGTAAGTAACGATGCGCCAAACAGGACGGAGCTATAAAAGCGGCGAGTGGGTGAGTGTTTTGTTTTCCCAATGGGGTTCAATATATAATCGAAAGATGATTAATTAACTAACATGTAATTCTCCCATACAGTTGCTCGTTTTGTGGCTGCTAACGTCAGCTACCACTTGTGCCCAATATGCGTCATCCCCCTACGATGGCCAGCCGTTTTACGGCTACAATCAACAGCTAGAACAACAGCTCCAGCCGACTCTCTATCCAGACGTACCGGTGACCTACAATCGTCAATATCCTGCCGCTCAGTCCGTGTGGTCTGGTGCCCCTATTGTTGTAACTGATGAGGCCAACAGCCTCGAGCAGCGGCAGCAGCAGCAGCGGGGCTATTTGCCCATTAATTACTACAACAATGGGGAATCCAGGAGACAACCCGATTGGAACAGCTACAACTACAACAACTACAACGAGTTACCTACCACAACACGTGCTGCCAACCACAACTACAACAATGTGCCCGGCTACGTTTACAGCGGGCAACCACAGCAAACGCAACTGGAGCAACGTGAGCTGCTCGCTGCGGCCGATTCGCAACGGGACGAAGAGCAAGTCGTCCGCATCGGAGGCAGTCGCTCATTGGCCGAAAGCAACGGGAACCACAACAGCAGGAGTAACAACAACAACAATTACTATGAGCCAGCACAATCGCTGCAACGTCGCGACTTCGAGGCAAAGTATTTGCAACATTATGCAGATTACTTGCGAAGGTTCCCACAACGATTGCAGCCGCTTTTCAACACTGGCTCGCCCTTCGTTGACAAGTAGGGAGGGAGTGAATTCCAAGTGGGTCAGGCACATCAAATGAATTCCATAGCAAAAAGATTCAATAAAACGCAGCAAATGTACATTGAATGCATCCCCATTAGGGGCAGCGTGCCAAGAATTTTCTTAATTGACGACAGTTCAAATTGCTCGTGATAAAAAAGTTTTTGATTGTTGTTTTTAATAAATATAATAAATAAAATAAAATGGGTGCAGGGGCACCAATATCTTCAGATTTTTAAATATTTTTATTTATAAAACTCATTTCAAAAAATTGCTTAAATTAAAAGAAGAATTGCAAGCGGAGCAAGCAGTTACCTGCTTACAATAAGCTGTCAGCCGAGACACAAATGGGATCGTGTCTTGGGAAAGCGGCTCTTTTAGTAAAAAAAAGAAGCAATTTTTCATTGTTTTCAATTCGAAATTGCGGCCAAACGAGAAAAGATAGCGACATGCGGTTTTTTTAATCTCTTATTCTTTTTCTTCTTCTTTTTCAATTCAAAATTATCTATGCCGAAAGTGCAAAGCGCGCTTTGCAGCGAGCTACAAAGTTTGGAAAGTTTTTTCAGTTTCTGTTTATTTTTTAGACGCCCCCATTTTGAGAAACCCCCCCTTCGTCACCAGGGGGCGGGGGTGGCGGAAAAGCCGAGCTTGCATGCCAAAAGTCAATAAATCCTGTAGCATACTTTGCAGCGCATTCAAAATGACAAAAGGCGGGGGAGAGCAGAGTTGCCACACTGTCCACTGCCTGGCAACGGAAGTGGTTACTCCCAACTAACGTTAGTCGGTGTACAGCACGTTTGGGTGCTATAAATGAAGAGCGGATACATAATGCAAGTACGTATACTATCGGTGCAAACTGACACTTGAGCACACAATGAACGTTTGAGCCAGGAGGAGCTGCAGCAACAACATCCTCATCATCCCCATCACCCCCATCATCGTCATTATCAGCTGCAAGCACATAAAAGTCGCAGACAAGTGCAGAACAACTCGACCTGGAATGCCTCCGCTTGGGTCCCTGCTCGGCTGTGATTCGATTTCATTAAAGTTTTACAAATCGAAAGAGAATCAAGGGAAGACAAACACACAGATTTGCAATAAAATTAATCGATTTGTTCGCACCCGACATTTGTAAAGAGGGAAGGCGACTTGAGGCTTAACCTACATTCTGATTTTTAAGTCTTCTTTGATGCAGCTATTTCATAAATAATTTATAGAGAACGCTCCCTTAATATTTATTGGACCATTGCCACATAATCTACAAATTCCCGTAGTTATAAAGAAGATTTATTCTCCTCCTGCTGTTGCATGAGGGAAGAAGGAGTGGGAGCAGAAGTAGATTCATTCGTTCCGCATTTGCGTGCTCACTGAAGCGCCGACAATTGGCCCGACCATTAAGTCGAGAGTGCGTGTGTGTAGGCCCTAATGAGAGACGACTCCATGCAGCCTCGCATGCAGCAGCACCAGGCGGGGCAGCATCGAAGATTTTTCATCAATGAGCCGCAGCACGCGCTCGTCTCAAACTGACAGGCAAACAAATAGACGGGACAGGCAAACAGAAAGAGACGGGGAGACAGATCGACGGCCTGGCAGTCAATTAAAAATGCAACCACGCGCGCAATGAGTTGGCAAACTGGCTAAGACTTCCAACAGCAGTCAGTGGCTGTTGCTCCCACATAAGGCAAGGAACGCGCTGTTTGCTTGACTCGCAAAGAAGACATAACACTGCTTGCTTGACCCACGCGCGCGCTTGACGCTCTGTGGGCGTCTCGTTTGCCCAAATCTGGCCAAGTTGTAACAACAAACAGACACACTGACACACTCACACACACCTGCATAGATTAGTTCGTGTAACTCACCTTGTACTCATCGAATTTCAACACAAATTCCAAAATCTCGGCCAGCTGCTTGACCAGCGCCTGCTGTGTCTCCAGGTGCTGTGTCGGATTCAGTTTGCCGCCAACCAGTTGACCCAACAGCTTGGGCACTATTTTGTCCAGCTCCAGGGAGTGCTCGTAGCACCGTTTAAGCTTGATGACCAGCGGCAGGACAGCGGACCACGCTTTCGCCTGCACCTCGGGCGAGGGATCGGCGATGGCTTCGCGGATTTCTTTGTTGGCGCCCTGTGGAAATGAAAAGAGTTTGTTTTTTTTTTATTAGACAAAGCTTGGAAAATGTCTGCTCGACATGCAAACAATAAAGTATAAGGCAACTGTGGCGAATTCGAACCAATTTCCCGCTAGTTTTGTGTGCTTTTCATTCGCTGACCACATTTTGAGGCATTTGTTGAGGCAAAAGGAATAAAACTGTAGCAACTCTGCGGCGGATTGTGGCTTTTGATTCTTGTTGTTGTTGCTGTTATTATTATATCTATGCCACATGCAACACTGCCGACAGCGGCACCGAGCTGCGTGCAGTGACCGGCGCTGCGATTTTATCGACGCTTTATGATCTAAAAAACCGAAACAATAGAAGGAAAATAACAAAGCCGAACGACGCAACGAACTATGGATGGAGGACGGAGCCAAGGAACGGTCATTGCATGTTTTCCAAAGTTAATTTAGCCACAGCCGCAGCAGGGGCAATCAGCAAATGGCGTTGATTATATCAATTGATGCGTTTCAGTTTCAGTTTCTCTTCAATTAGAGCAGCAGCAGCAGCAGCGCAGTGACAATTAAACGACGACTCCAGTGAAAAGTCCTCAATCGCGCCTTGCCTAGTTCAATTTCCAATCAATTCCAGCAACAACAAACACAAATCAGAGTGTAAATAAACTTATTTGCGGATATCGAACTTTAGAGTCGATTACGATTACGATTACTGCATTACGTCATAATTGCTACGACTTACGTTACGTTATGATTAGCAAGCAGTTCAACGCAATTATAATTAGACTCGCTTGCAGGCAGTGCATTGCATGTTGCTGTCTGCCACGCCCACACACATACACACAACATAACTACCCATTTGGGGGTCGCTGTTTGGGTCAAGCAACGGGGGCTTCATTATATCTTCATATATGTATCGCGTGTCTGACCTTTTAGAGCGACATTAGCATAAATTTTGAGAATTATTTATGTGCAGGGAAAGAAACGCAAGCCGTAGGCAAACTCCAACTTTAACTCCGGCCCAGCCCCGCCCGCCCCCATCTCGGCTCACTTCCCATGTCCATTCACACTCTTCGCTTTTATGTTATTTTTGGCTTGCCACCTTGCCTTGCACCATGGCTTGTTGGCTCTGTGCTACGCGTTATGGAGGCAGGTTAGCACGTGTTGTGTGTTTATAATTAAATTGCCAAGCATATCAACACACAGTAGCAGCAGCAGCATAAAAACGAAGCAGAAACAGATACAGATAGAGAAACAGAAACATGCATGGGGAGTACATAAGTAATTACAAACACCCCCATTGCCAGGCAGACATCGACGAGTGCTTTGGCATAATAAAAATGCAACTGTCTGCAACTAAATCAACACATGCAGCCAGCCTCCTCTGCCTCTGTGCATTTCTTTGCTTTCGCTCTACATCATTTACACCTGTCCGTGAAGTTAAGTCAAGTCATGTCCTTGGCCAGCATCAACAGCAGCAGCAGCTGCACTTGAAGCAGCACGAGAATGTTTAACGCGTCAAAACAAAGCAGGTGGGAGGAAGGGCAGAGCAGGCAGAGTGAGCTGGAGACAGGCAGAGCAGCTAGGGGCAGCCAGGCATGTCTGCATAGCTTCGTTCCCTTCGTGTTTTGTGTCGCGCATTGTCTTGTTTACGCCGACGACTCTCTAAGGACTCTTCTGGCGCTGGTCATGGAACGGAAACTTAGCTGCAGCTGCGCCAACTGTGTAGGCAGACGGCAGATTCACGGGCCGAGATTGTGCGCCTAAACACAGCAACAACACACACACAGCCTCCTCCCTTAGCAGGCATTTATCTCGCATCGCGACATGTGCACATCACAGAGAGAAGAAACAAAGAACTCGTTGTAGGTGTAGCTGGGTTGCTGCAGCTTCTGTTGCAGGCATCTTTGCAACTTGCGTTTTGTCACAGGAAGCATGCAGGCAAACCCCTCTCCACCTTCTCTTCCTTCCCCTCTCCCGGTAGAGTTTCCTCTTTCGACACTCGGTTGATTCATCGCGCGTTTCTCTGGCAGCTTCGCATAAAACGTTACATGCTCCAATAACAAAGCACGTGCTGTGTCTGCTTCATGTGTTTTACCAAGAAAACTTCCCACTTCGCCCACAAGTGCAGCAACAACAGCAAACTTGAACTTGCCAGACTTTTATGTGGCGTGGTGTAAAACAGTTTTCGTTTTGTAACTGTTTCTAGTTTTTTAATTAACACTTAATGCGGCAAACCTAATGCTGCAACAACAACAAGAAGAACAAAAAGCGAAGCAGCAGCAGGCAGCATAAAAAGCGCAATCAGTCAGCGTTTCATTTGAGACGAAGATGGAGACGAAGAAAGAGACTCACTCAGATGGAGATGGAGAGTGCTGGACACATAGTTAATTAACTTTGCGAATTACTGCACTCTGCATAGAGAAGAAGAAGAAGCAGTAAGTGCGCTGTTAATGACGTCAGTTAAGGCCTTTAATTGAAAATTACATTAAATACGACAAGGAAACGAGTGTCTCTGCGGCCACTTTGAAGTTGTCTACAGCTGATGATGACACTCAACTGTCGCACACTCTTTATCGATTAGTGCACTGTGACTATCTATAATTAAAACTACTTACTACACGACAACAGGCTGACAAAAGTGCTTATCGAGAGAGTCAATGGACAGACGACAGTGGGACAATTAAGCGACTGTGACTGTGTAATCCAGTGTGTGTGTGTGTGTGTGTGACGCTACATTAAGTAAGCGCAGCGCAGCGACAGGAAAAGTGTGGGTGGGCACAGTATGAACACACACAAACACACACACACACAGTCACGTAATAACTGCAATGTATTTGTTGTTGTCTCTCGTACATATTGCAAAAGTTGCTGTGCTGTTGCTTTTTGTCAGCTGTAAATCTTCTTTCTGCTTGTCATGCACACACTCAGCACAAATATCCCGATCGTGTAGGGTATTCTGCAGCTGTCAGGCTAGGATTATGCACTTCTCTATATTCTGTATAGAGTGCCAGCCCAGTCTGGCTGTCAAAAACATTCCAACATGTGCTACTGACAAACAACTCTCCCGGGAAAGCGCAACTATGCCCTTTCTACAGGTTGGGAAAGTCAGGAAAAGCTGGGAGTGCTGCAGGAGCTGGCCTGGTCGTAGGCCTGCCGCCCATCAGTGGGAGGAGCTGTTGGTTTTTAATTTAGATAGTCACGCAACAACAAATATACTTTTTACAGATACGATATTTGCATATACCGCGTACTGCTGCATTGAAATCAGAAAAGTTTTTCTGCCTTACTCCCCTCTCTCTCTCTCTTTGGCAATATGTCCACCTTAAATTCCAATCACGTCGCATTGGAAATGAATGAATTGCGAACTTTTGAGAGAGCATCGAAGAGGAAACAGCAAAATACAAAAATCGCCGATGACGACAAACAAATCAAAGCAAAATTCCACGAAATGGAGAAGGCCACAAAAAGTTGCCATAGACACAAACAAAAGCACACTGTAAAAGTGTATGTCTGCTCTGTGTGTGTGTGTGTGTATGTAAATTCTTACTAAAACCAGCCGCTGATGACTATTAAATTCCCATAATTTATATTTATCAAGCCAAGAGAAGAGCAGCAGCTGCCACGCTGGGGGGAGCAACTCGAGCAGCTCCCACAGACAGTTGGCCGCCTGGTTGACAACTGTTGCCCACGAATTATCCCAGGGCAGATCGACAAACATACAAACCTCACCCCACAGTAGTCCACAATGGCCTCAGCAAAACCCAACACGAGCACTCGCATAATCGTAAATATTTCATAATGTTTTGTATTATGACTTGTTTCCCTCTCTCTCTCTCTTTTACTCTTTGCTTCTCTCTTCCGCCTTCCGCTGAGTTGGGCTTCTTAATTATTGAATGGGCTCCTCCACTCGTATTGCTCAGATATCAAAATACGACAGCAACAGCAACAACAACAACAACAAGAACGATGTGGAAGTACAACACATGTTTGCGTATTGCAAAACTCGCAGAGAACTGCTGACAGTAGCTGTAACAGCAACACAGAAAGAACAACAACAACACAGCAACAACATGTCTGATACAACTATCACATGAGTCACATGGAGTGATCGCCCTTCCCCTACTTCCCCCTCCCCCTTATCTCACTCGATCAGAGCCCAACGAGGCTTTGTGCGGCTTCTGGCGCTTTGTAGTTGAGGTTAATTGATTGTGATTTGATGATTCGAGCCTGAATCGTGACCTCTGGCAGTGCATATGATGCAGGTGACGATGATGCAGGGCTTTATAAATAGTTGATGAAATATAGCGAAAAACAAAAGCTATTACTTACAAATAAATTCAATTTTTTCATGCGAAATACAGATCGAACTCAGAATTCTTTGCGCACAAAATGGGAAAATATCTCGGAAATGGCACAGCTGTTCAATGAATCACGGATGGGTCAGCAACAGGCTCAGTTCTGACTAACTTCAGCCTAGTGCCATATACCATACACCATAACCATATACCATGTACCATTTACAGCTCTGCCCATGAGGCATGAGGAGAACAAAGGAGTAGCCAGTGAACTGCGCAGTGTGTACAGCTCGAGCAGATGCTAATTTAAGTTTGTACTTTGCTCATCGACTGGCAAATGATGCGCGTATTTATTCAGTTAACACATTTAAAAATAACGACAATGGCCTAATTTACCACCCCTGAGCTTTTCAAGGGCTCTCGCTCTCTCTCTCTACGCGGGTCATTAAAACACACGCAAGTAGACCACAGTGCCAGGCAAGTTTGGATGTCACGAGCCTCGTAATTTATCAAGATAATCAAGTGCAATAGCAACAACAGCAACAGCAACAACAATCACAACAATAATAAAGCCATAAAGATAAGATAAACATGTCGATTATCGATGGCGTGAGCGAAAGTGCGAGAGGGAGTTCGAGAAGAGAGAGAGAGGGTTGCAACAACGTACAAAGTGTACGATACAAACCGATTGATTTCATTTAATTATCGAGAACATTGCGTCGGCTTATCGAAACATTGTCAGAGCACACACAAGTGTAACGTGTGTGGTCGATGACCGCTAGCTGAGGAGACCATGCCACAAGTGAATCCCCCCTTGCAACTACAACTAAATCATTTCACATTTGAAGTCAACTTAACTCAAAACTGGCCAATTGATTTCGCTATTCACAGCGACAGCTGTTGAAAATTGGGTTAGCAGACGGAAAAGTCGAGTGAAAAATTGCTGGCATTTTAATTGACTTTGACGACAGCCACACGCACTCGATGCCGCACAGAGATACACGGTGCAAGATACAAGATACAAGCTACAAGTGAAACAGAGGAAAATCAATGGCACAGAAAAAACAAAAACAACAAAGAGAGAAAATAGAGAGAATTCTTTAGCCATTTCACATTTTAAACGCCTGCTGCAGCTGCCGCTTGTAATGAGGAATGTGTAGCCAAGATAAATATATGTGTAGGTATATATATACATATATCTTGTGCGATTTGAGCAGCCAGATATGCATATGTAGCTACGGCGATAGTATTTTAAATATTGCAGTAAAAGGAAAGATAGAAAAGCTAAGGCAGGCTAGACTAGACACCACTTGCAGTTTCTAAGCTGGCCAAGAAAAGGAGGGAGAAGAAGTGAAGGCAGACACAGACAGAGGAAGCAGGCGAGACTTATAGCAGATACACACACACACACACGAACATACAGCACAAGTTAAACGGCCATTGGCATTTTTAGTGGCTCTTGAAAACTGTCGGCAAAGCAATTACAGCATGCGAAAAGTTCAGGGCAGACACGGAGGCAGGTGGAAGAAGAGGATAGATAGGCCAGGGGAGAGTGAGGAGAGAGGGTGGGGGAAGACCAATACGAGTGCTGTCTGACAAGAAAACAAACAAAGGCAAACGCAGCTGCAAACAAAAGCTAATGTCTCAACCTCATTGCCACCTAATCCTGAGTCGAGACAAAGCCAAGTGACGAAAGTGCCCAACGATCACTCAAGTGGGCGAAGATAAAGAAAGGGATAAGGCGGCAGAGAAGGCGGGCCTCACAATGCAAGCAACTGCGGCGTCATAATTGAGATTAAACATTTGCAAAACGTTGTTGGTTTACTCAATTGAAATGAGTTGAATTCCCCTTTTACCCCAAACGCGCCTTTTCAGTGTCATTTCAATTCCACAATAATTGTGCCAGGGAGTCTGTCCGTCTGTCTGTCAGTCCAGAGCGGAAGACGCGGGCGGAGGTTAAAATAATTTGATGCAAAAGTTGCGCCGCGATTGCCACCTGAGTGAGAGAGAGAGGGAAGAACATAATGAGCAGGCATCATCAGCACCAAATACGCGCCGAGTGTTTCGAATGCCTCCTCCTCTTGAGTGGGCGGGCAAACCAAGCGCACAAAATGTAATTACAGAAAAAGCATCAGAATAAAACAGATGAGGTCTTGAGGTATTGAGCGATTTATAAATGCTGCGTTTACTTTTACAAACTGAACTCAAATAGCAAGTAAGTGTCATGCGATTGAATGTGCTTAAATTGTACTTAGGTAAGAACTAGTTTGCATTCGAACTTTGTATTTATTTTCACTTAAAATTTTCCTCATTAAGGTTAGACACGGTATTTTGTATTTACACAATCTTTATATAATCCCAACTAAGATTAAGTCAAGTTGAGATTGGTGTTTCGTCATTAAACTAGCTTTATATATTTCTTACTGTAGTGAGACTAAGTTAACACAGACATTCTTTTAATATTTACAATGTGAACATAAATTTTATATAGGTTACACTGGAAAATCGGTATCTTTTCAATCTTCCTTTACTCCTTATTTATATTATATCAAATTTAATGGGAATTTCGTATTTATTCCCCACTTACAAGTTTCTTAAGCAAGGATAAGCTTTAAATTTCGTTTTTATTCACATATTTAGGCTGTATATGATACCAACTCATGCTGAACAAAGTTTAGATGGGCGATCTGTTATTATTCACACTGTATATGATCCTTACGCCTAAGTATCTCACGCCAATATGGCACTAGTTATGAATTCTTTGAACTGATTCATCATTCACAGTTATCTCAACTAGTTAAATAGTATACCTTGTATAAATATACAAACGAGATAAAGCTGCAGCTTGCCTTGCGCTGTGCAATTAAAACTAGAGGGTATATATGGGAAAATTCATAATAAATACTAGAGCAAAGTTCGCATTGCGCTTGTAAATCGAGGCAAAAATGTTGTTTACTTTATGGTTTCTTCTTTTGTTTTGCTATTTTACGTTTCTTTTTTTCGGCGTAATTAATTTGCAGCCGATGACGTCGGAAATACAAATACCAAAATAAATACAGATACAGATACAGATACAAAGATACATTGAGACGGACGGGTATGGCATAGTTGATGTCCAAAAATAATAAACAAACGAGCCGTAAAAAGCGTTACAAGCGACGTGAAAGTGAAAACATACGAAAATAATTCGGAAATCAAATGAAACGAAAGACGAATTTGCAGTTTAATTTGTCGCTAATTTGGGGCAATGAAAAGAAATCGTTGGGGCTATGTGCAGCAGTACAGCTAAGGCAGTTATAAGGCCTGCCAATAAGGTCACCTAAAATGCAATTACGAAAATTTAACACAATTTACGATGCTGCAATAAAATCGAATTCGAAGAAACGTGTTTGGCGGGAGACCCCCAATGAATGAGTAGGGGGAGCTGTCTATGGGGTGACTACTGTGGGAAGTACTCGAAATGCGACTGCGGAAATTGAATTGTCACACAGCAGACAGTCAGACAGACAGCCAGTTAGACAGAGGGACAGACGAAGGTTCGACCATTTGTGGAGAGACAAAGTTGGATTACGTTGCAGGGCAACAAATATTATTTGTATTTTTATTATAATATGCAAACACTCGTGATGGCACGCTCATTATAGCAATTACTTATAGAATGACTAAATGACTGACTGACTGACTGACCAACTGGATAACTGGTTAACACAGAGACAGAGAGTGAGCTAAACCGGAAGTGGAACGACGCGAGCAGAGGCGAAGCGGCTCGCTTCGAGAGGAAGGGGACCTGGAACTGGAACTCAAACAGCCTCATCCTCCTGTCTCTCTCTCTCTCTCTGTCTAATGACTGCTCATTTTGTCATTATTCAGATTGTCTGTCTGTCGCTGCTGCCTTTCGCTTTCATTGTAAATGCGACATTAAAACATTTAAGTGTTTGTTTATTCATCCGCATGCGAAGCCGTATTGTCATGTCATGTATGAATTTGATAAATGGGTCGCGTCTGCTTGATAAATAAGTACAAACTTTACAGAAATAAAGCCCAGTTCAACTGAAGGTCTACCAGATTGTATTGTGTTCTATAATTAAAGCAAAAGATGAGAGATGAAACATAACTTCTCTATTGGATGGAGCTGAAGTATGGAGTTATCTATTGCTCTCATCTCTTCCATTTGTAATATCTTCAAAAGCTGTCAGATCACAGTAGCAGATAGCCTAAAACCTAATTAAAAATAACATGAAAACACTTGAGGATTATCTAGTAAGCAAATTGTTTACAGTTTGTGATGATTATCTCCAACCTCGTCAAATTCTCAACTGAAGCAACCACAAGCTGAATCGATTAAAATATTAATAGATTAGCTAACTATAGACATTATGTAATGCTGTGTTTACTACTAGCACCTCAAAAAGCCAACGAAAAAAACCTCTCTTTGTTTCATTTTTAGCAACTCCAACGCGCCACACGCCCTTGCCTCCAGTCGATGACTCAATTCGCGTGTGAACTCTTTGAACTCGCATCATGTGGGCCCCCTCTATATGCCATACCATATATCGTGCATATCATACGTCGTTATACATTACATACACGTACATATGTTAATGATTGTCTTTGTTACTGGGGCAATAACTCGAAAACCTCAACGACAATTGCCATTTTCTGTTCGAATTCCTCTCGTCAAGTGCAGTTCCAAGGTTGCGTCTTGGATTACTTACTCCCCTATACATGGAGTACCTAGTTAGCTTGACTGTGTCGTGTGTCGATTGTCGTATTGCATTACAAACCAATTAACCACAAGACTCGAGGAGAAGGGAGGCATGGCACGGCGGGGGGCTTTGTTTGCGAATAAAATTAGTTCGTCAAGTTTCAATGGGTTTTTTCACATCATTTTTTGGGCTTACTTTTATCAGTTGCTCCATATTCTCGCTCTCTGTGTGCGATAGATAATATTACTTTTATGATTATTGTTGTCGCCTATTATTGTTATTGTCTGAGGTGTGCGCATTGGCGCACTCTGGGCATCATGAATGATGATATTGTTGATTGTCCGCGTTGTGTTTTGTATTGTCCGCGATATTGTTGGATGATGGGGCTCACTTGTTATTGTTATTGTTATTATTGTTAGTTATACATGGTTGTAGCTCTGTTTGTTTACTGGACGCACAATGGGCGCACATTTGTTTTTGTTCCTACTGACCCTGCTGATTGATACATCATCTAATTGGAAAGTGGTTGAACGTCAAATGCTTTCTCCCTTATCGAACTACAAATGAAAAGCGCAACAACAGCAACAACAACAACAACAAAGGAAACGAGCACGCTGAACGATTTGATTTTCTTTTTAGTAGGCGCAGTTTTCACTCTATTTATAGCAGCAAAAAGTGCAGAACGTGAAGTTTTTCCCTCCTCTTTCTCTCTCTTTGCATTTGGCGCCAAGCCAAAAAGATTTTGTGTACCAGAACGAGAGAGACGCAGGGAGGGGGAGAGGTAACTCATACAAACATATATCACATATATAACCAGTTTACTGCACACGGCAGTAACCAGTCCAACTGTGCTCCCAGCCACAGGCACCCAAGGCAGGCCTAACCTAACCAAACCAAGTCACCCACAGTCTGCGCGGGAGCCACTAAAATTCGCAATGGAAAACCAACACGAAATAGTAAATGCGCATCGAAAGAAGAATTGAGCGCAATTTCAAGTTTTCCCTAGGGGCAGGAGAACGAACGAGGTGCGCTGCACGAGTGTACTATGTGTGTGTACTTTTTGTGTGTGTGTTAGTGTGCTGTGTATGCGCGCTTTTGAAGGCTTAAATTTGTTACGAGGTCGTCTTTGTTGTGCGTTGACTACTTTGCCATTGGGTCACACACACACACGCACAGATACACATGCAAACATACACACATGCAGTGGGGAAATGAGCTCATTTGCCTGACATTTTCCAGTTCATTTGCGTTGATTAACGCCCTGGACAAACATTTCATTTGCTTTCGGACGAAAGCCAATTAATAATTCGCACCACGCGACACACAAATCCAATTCGAAGTCGAATTCGAACACGAATACGAATACGGGCTCAAACCGATGACGCTTAGCAAAGGTCAGCAACAACAACAATAACAACATAAAAGAGCGCAAGCTGGCGCTGACTAATCCTAAAACAGTTTTCGAGTGAGCACGAGAACCGTAAGAGAGTGACGTCACAGCGCGTCGACCACGAAGTCTGCGCGATATGAAGAAAAAAGTCGATTGGTCGATTGGCCGATTACCGATCATGCAGGCGCAGTCACACGTGAGTCAGCCGCAAGAGCGCGCCACCAGTTGCTTAGAAAGAGAACAAGTGAACGAGAGAGAGCAATTAGGGGAGAGAGAGAAAGAGAGAACGAGTAAGATAGAGAGACGCAGATCACATAACTGTTGACGCTGCAGGCAAAGGTTAAATGCTCAATTTGTTGTCTGCCCCGTCGTCTTTTTTAAATTTCGCACACTTTCAATTGAGACAGAGAGAGAGAGAGGTAGAGAGGGTGTGTGATCGACTAACAAATTTTTAAACGATTCTTGAAGGTGCTACCCGAAGCATATATGGAAACAATGCGTCAATCGAAAGAGAGACTGAGACTGAAACTGAAACTTGGTCGAACTACCCCAACCGGTTGTGCTGATCTTGGTTCGCGGGAAAAGTCCCCAATCCAAAGCGAAGCTAATGACGCACTCTCCAGTTAGTTAGCCTACTCACCTTGTAGATTTGAATCTCGTCCAATACGACTTCCGACTCCTTGAGCACGCGCTCCACTTCGTCGTACACCTCACGCTCCGTATCCGTGGGCGCGGCATTCTCAAAGTCGAGGAAAACATCGTAGGATTTGGCGGCGCAACAATTCGAATCGTCGCGTGACAGCAAACTCAGCAGTTTTCCCATTTTCTTGATTAATTTATTGGAACCGTATTCTTTTGGGGGGATGCGCGTGTGGAATTATTTAATATTTTCGATATTCCTTTATTAGCTTTTTATTGATTTAGTTTAGCACTTTTTACACTTTTTCATTCACTTTACGCTGCAGGAGAAACCAAAATGAGATAGGGAGAGTGAGAGGGGGAAAGCATTAACAGCTGCTGCTGGGATTATGGAAAAACGCGTTGCACCTGTTGGTGTTGGTCCTCAAGGGTTAATAAATTATGGCGGCAACAGCTGCACACAGGCACAGACAGTCACTGGGCACTCAAATAGTGCACAAAGAACGCAGTTTTCTTTCTGTTTTTCGTGTTTTCATTTCTTGTTTTTTTTTTTTATTTTTTGTCAACACAGGGTGACATTGCACGAGCACAACAACAAAGGGAGCAACAACAACAAGAGGATATTAACTCCAGCAGTGAATGCTTGCATTGTGGGGGGTAGACGCGGAGAGAGGCTGTTTGCCATGTGTCTCGCAGTGCAGTGGTGTGCTTGGGTGTGTGTGTGTGTGTATTTGTTCTTGTGTGAACTGCTTGTGCGCAGGAAATGATGCGAAACAGAAACTTATCGAAATTGGTAAACAACAAAGCTTCACACACACATACAAACACACACACCCATGCCGATAGGCAACCACCGCAAGGCCAATGTTCACACCAAGTAGAGGAAAACGGCAATTTTCCTCGCCTCGCCTCGACCACATGTAAACATTTCTGGCGGACACAGGCGCCTCTGGATTCCCCCTGCCTCTGCCCCCGTCGCACACACTCAATCGAGTTAATTGTGAAAAACAACGGCCAAGACATTGCACGAGTTTCTTTTATTAATAATTTGTTGTACATTCATTGTATGTGTGTTTGGGCGACGTCGCTGCCGCTGCCGCCATCGCCCAGCTACTGCGGTAACGGCTTTGTTTATCTGCACTGCCTTATCTGGCGCTGCTGTCACTTCTCTCTTTCACTCGCGCATACCCCGCAGCAGACATACACAAAGGGTGTATGTGCACCACACAGGGGAACACAGCAACAGGGGAGTGTCGGTAACAACAACAATTGCGCCAACACGGAGCGACTCATCAAAATGAACAACAAATTTTAGCCAATTTCAGGTTTACTTAGCGCTACAGTTGTTGCTATTTACAAAAAGAACCGCAAATTACTGAGTATTTATTAGTCAAAGACATTGCAAGCTGCAGTTGTTGTTGTTGTTGTTGTTCGCCTCGGTATTTTGCGCGCTTATCTGTTTTGTTATATTCAAACGGAATTTATTACTTCTGAATTGCTGTTTTAGGGTGGATTCGCGTGGATTTAATTGTTCCTGCATTGGAATTTCAGCAATACAAGAAGAATTTCCTTGTACAAAAAACACACAGGGCCATTGCGCGCTTATCACCTTTTTGCAGCACTTTCGCGTGTACTTGTAGTTGTAGTGGTATTTGTATGTGTGTGTGTTTCTGCGTTTGTTGGCTTGCGACGACCTCACGTACCGTAGGAGCTGCCTTCAATTAAATTCGTTTAATGCTCGCCTTTTTGCATTGGCAATTACAAAATCACTGGCTTTATACACAAGGCCTATATTTAAAATTATTAAAAAACACGCACTGAAAGCGATGACCGCGGCACACACAACTCGACCACCACTCTTGACGGCAGCCAAAAACGTACTAAATTTGACGTGCGCAGTGCAAGCAGACCGTATCGTTGTAATAGCTTTGCCCACACTGCGGCTAGTACGCTGACAAGCAAATTTCTTAAATGTCATGTTAAGGTAAACATATGTTTACATATTTTTTATGTATTATTTGCTGTCTGTTTATATCGATGAATGATTGAATTAGTGGGTAATCTTTACATTAATAAAAATATAAATCTTATCGATTCAATTTCGATTTTCTGTTAAGTTTCTCGATTGGTACCTAGCGCATAAGCTGTTTGATTTGAATTGACGTTCATTTTGCTACTTTTTTTAAATATATAAGAATTATTTGTTCAATTTTATATATTTTATATACTTTATATTTTTTTGTATCACATTTAAGAGGCATTAAAATAAAACGATGTAACAAAAGCGTACAATAGGAAAGCAGAAAACAGCAGCTCGGCCATAAAATAAAGCGCACTGTAAATAACATAATGAAAAACTGTTAAGTTTTATGTGTGCGATAAACATATGTTTTTTGTGTGAACACGTTTTGCTATTGCATTATTATTGACTAAAAAACCATGAGCGAAGACAACAAAAAGTCGCAATTGGACGACATACAGCTCCAGCTTATCGATCGCATCTCGAAGAATGACACGAGCGGCTTTAAGCAACTACTGGGCCAGCTGAAAGGCGGCGTAAACTTTGTGGACGACAGCGGGATGTCGATATTGGCGCACGCGAGTTTCAAAGGCAACAAGGAGGCGGTGCAGCTGCTGCTGGACATGGTAAGTGAACAGGTTTAAATGCTCCCAACTCGGTATTAATGTGGTTCATTCTGTAAACAGGGAGCCGACATTAATCTTAATCAGCACGGTGCGGACTACACGCCGCTGCATTTCGCCGCACTGTCGGGCAACACGCACGTCTGTCGTCAGCTCCTCGACGCCGGCATTAATCCGAACAGTATAAACAGCGTGTCTCGCACTGCCTCCCAGATGGCCGCCTTTGTGGGCAATCACGCCTGTGTGGAGACCATCAACAACTATGTGACGCTGGCCAGCCTGGAGTACTACACACAGCTTCATGGCCAGCAGACGGAACCGCAAATCCCGCCAGCGCTGCTGAAGTCCTTCCACAGTTTCGTCACAGAGATCAATTTGCACCCCGTGAGGATTACACTAAACGCACAAAGACTGGGTCTGCTCAAGCTCTTGCCCAATCTGCGCAAGACTCTGGCGCTGATGTGCGAGAAGGAAATGCAGAAGACAAACGATATCAACGAGCTATTGGCCTTTAAGTTCCACTATCTGGGCTGGATTGTGGGCGAATTGCTGCGCTGCGAGGAACAGTTCAAGGCACAGCACAAGGACAAACCAGCTGAAGGTGCAGATTCCAACAAGGGCGATTTCATTGAGGTCTTTGTGAAGCGCGTCCTCAAGGAGAACAAGCTCGGACAGTTGGATTATGTGGAATTTACGGTGCGGGAGTGTGCACGCGAATTTCCATTCCGGGAGTGCACCATATTCCGGCAGATTGCCACGCAACTGGGCGCCAAGGATGCGCCTCCCGCTTTGGTTATCCTGCGCAACGCCATCAACGGCATGCGCGGATTTGTGGTGAGTTTGAACAGATGATTTGTTTTTGATGGGATTAATCAAAAAATCTTTTGCAGGACGAGACCAGTTACTGTAGCACGTGCGGACAGGAGAAGCCTGACAAGAAGTGTTCCAAATGCAAGGCGGTGCAGTACTGCGATCGCGAGTGCCAGCGCCTCCACTGGTTCATGCACAAGAAAAATTGTCCGCGCCTGTTGGCTGCCGTCCTGGCCGGTGCTGGCGGAAAGGACCAGGGCAAGGGGCCCATAGATACCTCCGAATTGCGCGAGGAGCTGGCCAAACTGTCGGCATAATAATAATACCTGAAAAAAAATAAACTAATTCAAACTTGTCAAAATTCAATCAGCTGATTGTTTAGCGCTCTCTGGCGGAAAAATTGTGCACTGGTAACATACGATAATTCGATAGCTATCGTCTGTTTAGCATAGACACGATCCTATTCATGTCTCGGATGACTGGATAGTGTGGACAGCAACCTTAGAAGTGCTCACCTCGCTATATTTACGTCAAATTATCTACGGAAAATATCAGTTTGGTTTTTTCTTACAGTTTTTCAGAAATTTGTCAGCTTTTTTCCCTTTCCTACCCGGCTAAAACGGTTGGCAGCACTGCCAACCAGTTTAAGCCGACTTTTAATTAAATTTTAGGCTTGATCTCCGCTCGTAAATACAAACACGCCACAACTTAAATACCAAATCATGTACATATATTATAATTGGGAGATAAAAAAGGCAGAAACGCGCAACCCAAACAAACGGCAACACCTTTGCAATAACAATAAAGCATCATTATCCTCAATATCGTCATTATCAACAGCTTTGACCGCAAAACCGGATTGACTAGGAGGGAAACGGGGGGGACTGACTGAGACTAAGGCACATAAAAATTCATTAAGTATATTAAAACAAGCACAAATTAGAAACGTGAGCAGTGCCATTTGCATATTTATCGCATAATCTACGAATTTTGACGGTTTTTGCCACTGTTTCTCTCGGTGACAAAGAAAGAAAACACCAAAGCCAATCAATATGCACATATATTTCTGGGGACGGGGGGAAGAAGACAACAAATTAGGGGCCCACAGCGTTTAAAAAACACTTCCAAGCGCAAATGCCGCCAAAAACAACAGCAGCAGCCGCCAACTTCGGAGTGAAAACGTGCAAATCCCATAATTTAATTGTTTCAACATTTAAAAGGCAAATTTATGTGACAAAAATTAGAGACAAAAACAGAAGACTATAAAAAGGCAAACAGAACTCGACTAAGCCCAAAATTAGTCAAAGCAAGGCAAGAAACTTTATGCTAAAGATATGCAAAGATTTCTATGAATGAAAATGAAGAACAGCAGCGACAACAACAAAGAACAACAACACAATAGGCAATTTTCAACAGATTTGGATTTCCAATCAAGACGATTAAAGTTCTTCTGGCTGTAGTTAAAGCTTAATTAAAGTTATTAAACCCGAAACGTTTGGCGCCACCGTTTAGGAAGCCGGCTAAGACCGCACACAGGCGTAGGCTGCTCCGCTGCATGCAACAGCAGCTGCCCCCGCTGGCTTATCGAGCCAATTATGCAGGCTAAAAAGGCAGCCGCCGCCGGCGCAGACAGATTTGTCGCATTTGACGCGATAATAATGCACGAGAACCGGCCACACCAGCACTGTCGCATTCCCGTTCCCTTCCAATCCCAATCCTCCAATGGCCAGTGGCCATAAAAGGTGCGATAAAAACGAAAATTTCACAAGCCGCGAGAGATGCACAGGAGCAGGGAGAAGCAAGAGAAGCCGCTGGCGCTGACGCTGGCGATGCTGCGTCATCAGTTGAAGCACGTCTGGAGGGTCGGCAAAGACCAAACGCCAGCGAAGCCGTCAAATCGCTGCTCATAATGGATGCCTTATCTGCCGAGAATTGTTTTAACTACTACCGGAGTTGGTTTTAGGCCTGGGCTCTTTGGCTTTCGAGTGGAGTGCTGCTGATGGAGCACATTAATTTGGATCTCAGGCCCGCCAAAGTTGTTTCGATTCTCGCAAAACCTGTAAAAACGGAAGCAACGAAGGTTGCGCTCGGCTTGAGTGCAGGCATGACGCGTGGGCTGCCTATCGATAACTGGTTTGCGCTGCCTGTCGCAATCGAAACTTTCGATAGGTTAGGGCATTAATGTTAATGGTAAGTTAGGCTGCAGTTAAAAGTTATCGATTCATTATGCTTCATAGTATTTTTGCTTTATTTGCAAGCTGCACTTAAAACTAATTAACAGAATACTAAATATAACATAGAACTAACATACTGCACACTGTAATCACAACAAAGCTGAGAGGCAGACAACAACAGTTACATTAATAAGCCAAAATGGCAGAAATGCTGAAACTATTGCGCTTTGTGGAGGTTTTCGCACGTGGCGAGCTTGTTGTAGATGAGGGGGACACATCCGAGGTCGTCTGCACGGTTTGCACTGCTGCTGGAACGGGTGCTGGTGGTGGCAGCGGAGCTGGTGCTAGCGCTGGCTGTGGCGGCACTGCAGAAAAGTAAGCAGCTTGCAGTAAAGCTGCACTTGGTGCGTAATTCAAGGCGTGATGATATGGATGAGCAGCTCGTGCAGGCGCTGGAGGTGCGGCATAGAATGCTGGCGACAGACTGCGTTGCGAATCCTGCTCAAAGTCGGTGCGCTGGCGCTTGGCCTGTGGCGAATCGCAGCTGCTGACGCTGGAGCCATCGTCCTCGGAATCGGCGTTGGAGTTGGAGCTGCTGTTCAGCTTGCGCTTGCAACGCGACTGACCCGTCTCACGGAAGCCCTTGGCAAAGGGATTGTTGTCGATCTTCAGCTTGGTAATGCGATCGTTCTGCAAGGCGAGAGAAATGGAAATAGATCGATTAGTTGGACCTTTTGTAATCCGAGCTAGCCTGGCGACAGCAAGTAGCTTGGCGACGCGTCACCACTTGAGCGACGCGTCAAACCGTTTGACAGACAAAGTCGCAGGCAATTAGCGATAGTTCAACCTCGCTCAAGTGGATGCGGGTAGACAGGAGAGGGTGTGTGTGAGAGAGGGTACCCACCTGATAGGCTGTTACGGCGACAAACTCCGTCTCCGGAAAGACAAACGCCTGCTGCGGCGCCCAGGGCAGCTGGGTGAGCTCGCTGCTGCGGATGACATGCAGACGTGGCTGATACTTGTGCATGCTGGCCAGCACAATCTGTGTGATAGGGAAGAGAATATGCACATAAGTAACTGCGAAACAATCTCAAGTGATCTCTCATCACACTTACATGTCCATTGCTGTCGAGTGTGTTGTTGGTCAGCTTGACCTTGTTGAAGAGCAGCGCCTGCGATTGCCAGTGTGCACCCGTTGCGGGGCTATCCGGATGCAGATACATGCGCTGCGGGCTCTGTGGCTCGGCACCGCCAGCCGGCACCCACTGTGAGCCGGAGAACTTGTAGCGACAATCGCCAATGGGCACCATCTCCAGTAGGACACAATAGCTGGCCTCCTCCTCCAGGCCGCTGAGCGAAACGCGCATCGAGGGGAACATGCGTCTGCAAGAGAGAAGAACAGAGAATAGAAGTTGATTAAGTGAGCAATGGATAAATCAAGTGGCTGCCACACTATCGAGGCGTATCCCCGTGGCAGCATATGATTTGTGGCCTGGCCTGGACCAGCCTAACAAGTGTGTAATTAGGCCCAGCAGGGGGCAGGCAGGGAGCGATTTAAAAGGTAACGAAAACAAATCCCAAAACGGGAATCAACCTCAAAACAATGCACGGGGCTCTATGATTAATTGCAGCGCATGGCGCCAAACAATTAGACAAGATCTGGCGGGGCACAGAGCCACGGCTCTTAACAGCTTCCAAATGTGGCGCTACGAGCGATCAATGCATACCTAATGAACCGAGAAAGTGGACAAATCTTCGGCGTGCTCGGCTCATAATTATGTTAATTTTGGCTGCCAGTCGGTAGTCGCATAGTCCGATTTGGATTTGGATGCAGCAACACGAATCTCTTTTGGGGGAAATATGCATAAGATACTCGAGCGACAACAACAATAACAAAGCGAGCCCATTGTAGGCAAAAGTGTGAAAACGCAGGTAGAGCGAGAACTGTTTATGGGTTTCATCGTCTTGGACCGTTCTCAGATCTCTTGCGCGGCACATTGTCAACGCGCGGCAGAACAATGCGCTAAGAGAAAGAAAAGATTTTTATGAGCGCGCCGGCGCCAGGACGGCGGCGTCGTCGGCTGCACTTGTTGTTGCTGCTGTCACTGTTGTCCACTGTTACCCGTGCAGCTCCTGCTGCGTTTTGAATTATCGCTAGGCGCCACATTAGGCCACGGTTTTTGTGAGTCGAGTGTGCGCATCGCGTCGGGTCATGGCAAATATTTACATAGGCCTCGCGTCTCTAACCTGCCTGCCTCCCCCGCCCCCAGCCCCGTTCGCGGACCACATTGCACTTGACTTCTCGAGTGGGTGAGGAAAAACACTATTTGCATAGGATGTGGTGCATAGTTCTTGGGAAAACCTACCTGCCGCTCTTGGTGATGATCATCTCGGTGCCGATCTGATGGAATTGCTGCCACAGATCGTTGTTCTCCAGCTTGGCCTCCACGCCCGGCAACATGGGGCGACTGGGCATCATAAGTTGTGGCTGTGCCGGTGTCATGTGCAGCGGCATCATGGCAGGAAAGGGATCTGTGAAGAAGAAGGGATTGCATGTTAAACGGGAAATCAGTAGAGAGAGAGAAAAAGAGAAGGAGAAGTGGTTTGGTGGGTTCGTTAAGCAGCTGAGCTGAAGAAGAAGTCATGCCATAACAATTTGTTAAGATACTCAATTATGGACGAAGCTAAAAATTGCCGCCTGTCCAGTCTAGTTATTATCTAACACAGGAGTTATATTAGAAAAAAAGACAGTAAATTATATGAAGAGAAGGAGAGTTATTTGATGGAAAAAGTATAGGTTTAATTAGACTGATTCAATTCGAAAACTTTAGAGAACTTTATGTATGTAAACTCTTTAGAACTCTTCATATTAAATTGAGAGTTCTTTCAGATTAACTAATAAGGATTGTAGAATTGACTAGAATTCTTTCTGATATCTACAATAAATTAACTAAATATGATTGTATGATATTTATTGCAATAAATTCTGACTAAGCTTTTTTACGCCTTGAATTCTTCTTCTATTGCAGCTACTTTGCCGTCGGCACTTGATCGATACATTTATCGATCTGAAGCGCAGCTCTACTTACCAGGAATACGCTGCATGATCTGCTGGCGGTACAGCTCATGGGCCAACTGTTGCTGCATTCGCATATCCATTAACTCGTGCATGGACAACATTTTCAAAAATTATTTTACTTGGGTTTTCTACGACACGATCAGTTCTAATTCTTCAAACACTTCTTGGTTCTCACTTTGTAACTGGTTTTCTTACTTCTGCTGCTGCTGCGCTGCGCTAAGAACTTCTGGCACGCACGACGTTTCGCAACGAACTGATCTCGAGTTGAGCACGATCGATGCTTAGCTGCGTGTGCGTCGTAGCCGGTTTCGGTTGCAGAGCACAAGGCCGACCTGCCAAACCGGTTCGGCCAACGACGCACTCTGATTGGTTAAGCCTGCCTTGCCCACGACGCCTACGCGCGCTGCAAACGAACTTCGACTATGGCGCACGCTCTCTCGCTCTTTCTCTCTCTCTCTCTGCACTCGTGCGCCATTTTGTGTGTGAACAGAGACAGAGAGAGAGAGAGGGACGAATTGTGGCAGCACTCGCTGCGAGTGGCGAAGTTGACGCTTAGCGCTGTTGATTTTCATCAGCCGCAGTGTTTTTCTGCGCCACTGACTTTGCTGGCGTGCTCTCCTCTCTCTCTCTCGCCCGAACGTGGCATGCTTTGTAATTCAGAAGTGAGATTTTCCACAGCGCGCCTGTCTGCAACGCCAGCAGCAGCGTCAGCAGAGTCAGCAGCAGCGAGACGTCTGGAAAAATGCCCGTTGCTATTTTCATTGCCGTCATCCGTCGTTTGCTTTGGCTTCTCATTCTCATTCTCATTCTGTTTCTGGGTCTGAGTCTGGGGATCTCTCTTGCCGTTTTTCGTGGCGTGTAATTAGCCACCATTTTTGGCCCTTGTTGGCATTGTCTGGCATTTTGTATTTATGTATTTTATGCAGAGACAGGTGAAACATAAATTTTGTTGATTTTCTTAATTGCCTGTTTCGGCATTTCGACATTCTTCCCCATTCTCTTCCCCACCCTCCACTATATCTGTTTGTATTTGCCAGATTGCCTTGCATAGTTTTTCCGAAAATTGATACATTTCGTTTGGGCTCAGCTGAGACTCCTCATGGCTATTGATTAGTGCTTGTCAGCACGGAAAATTGCTGCTAATCGTGTGCAGAGAAAATGGAAAACCTACGTAATCATGGGGCTCAAGTATGCGCAGGAAGTCAGCATGAATGTGGAAATTATGCGTTATAGACGAGCACTATGATTCATGGTTAGAGAATTTGGCAGGGTTCTTGGCTAGGTAATCAGCTAGAGCTAAGGAATTGTGGGTCATATTTTTAGGAACATTGTTAAGCAAATGTAAATCTATAGATCTTTGAGTGCAACTTGTTTGCAAAAAGCGCAACTGCTATTGACTTGATATATTAATAATATAAGTGGAAAGATTTTAAGTAAGGATTGTAAACTGTCAAATTCGCTAAATATGTTCCTGTTCATTTATTATTATAAAACACATGTTAATGTTCTAAACTAAACTAAACTTAACTTTTTGAATTTGAAGTAAACTTAAAGAACAAAGGGTAGACAAGATACTTCATGCCTAATTTGAAGTGTCACTAGCTATATAAAAGTTAAGATCTTGATGATTAAACGACGGATAAATATATGGAATAGATTAGGGTACCGGCAAGAACATGGATATCTTTAGTTATAGTTATACCCTTTTTCATCAAATTTTAATGGTCACAGGGTACAGAAAGACCATGAGATACAATTTCCCTAGTTCTTTACAGTTTTATTATTTATTTTAATAGAGACTTTATAAGTACTTAGTCGTTAGTTAAATGTTGATCTGGAGTAGCAATCAGGCTTCTTAAAATACATAAACTCTTCCTATCTTTACCATGATCCCTTCCCTAGTCATTCTATCTAAAATAAAAACATTCAGCTGCAAAATGTTCTATAAATAGTTATCAACATGTCTAACATTGAACTTGAACAGATATAAAGACATATACCTATATGTTTATACATATATCTGCAGACACTTTAGTTCTACTCCATCTCTACTCTCCCCCCTTTTCGGTGGCTTTGCCAACACTTTCCTGGGAATGCCCGAAAACAATTTGCACTTCAGCTCAAGCGCTGCAATCGTGTCGCCGACTAATTTCGGGCTTGACTTCACTGCCAGCCGACTAGAAAGAGGGATTCCGACTAAATTCGCGCGACAGACACATTAAACCTCAGCAGATCTTGTTGTAGACGGCATATCTCCGGCCAGGAGGAGTCAACTCTGGCGGGGCGACGCTTGGCAGGCGCCAGTGCATCGTAAAATGTTTGTACAAATAACTGGCAAACTTTTATTTTGAGTAGAAACAAAAGATATGAAATTGTAACGTTTCACGCCTGGCCTGAAGATGCAGGCCGACAAAGGAAACAAAGGACAACTACACAGTAGTCGCCGCATGTTGCATGATGCTGGGCTGGGCAGCTGACTATCTAGGGCGTTGCAGGCACTTTTATGGCAGATCTATGTTGCAGATAGTTCAGTTAGTTAGCCGCCAGGTCAGGTGTAATTGCGTCACTAAACGACGCAAGGTCGAGCAGAAAGGGAGTGAGGCACAGAGAGAGAGAGGGAGAGAGCGAGCCGCGCCTCGTCTAGCCAAGTGTGAAGCGATCTGTAGGCGGGTCGCTTTCAACTTGAGATGTCCTACCTGACCCGTCCTGGTCGTTGTCGAGAACGTTGTCGCCAATTGAAGTAATAATTTTCTTTTGTTCGATTGTCGCGCGACGCGACAAGTGGCCGGCAATGCTTGGCGCCAGCACATCACGTCCTGTGCTCGTCCTGGTGCTGGTCCACTTGTCCTTTGTGCGCGCTTATCTGCCGACAGAGCAGCATCTGCCTGTGCCAGTGCACGGTAGCGACATGTGTTTGGTTTTGATAAGAGCTGTGCGGCAGCTACCGTTAGAGCAATCTGCGTCTGTTGCAGCCCCGGGCAGCATCCCACGTAACTGAGCAAGCCATGAAGCTGCAGACAGGCCCCATCAAATCATTTGGCTAATTAAAACATAAGCAATCGTTAGATTGGATGAGAAAAGCGCGTATTAAAAGACCATCAAGTTTGGTTTTGGGGCCCCTCAAGTTATTAGGGCCATAATCAACGGGGCAGACAATGCAAGCAGCCCTGCCCTGCCCTCTCCTGGGGCACAACAAATCAATAAATCATGGATAACCCTAATTAACCCGTACGCATACAGACCTCGACCTCGAGCTGGATTGTCACCTGCAACGAGATACGGAGAGCGACGCGACAGGTTACACATATAATTTATGAAAAACAAAAAGAAGATCTACAAAACGATCATCATAAAATAATATAAATGATATAAACGACACTGTCTGCGCCTAATAAGCAGAAGGCGTTGCCTCGCGCCCCCCTGAGAATCCTGAGAAAAACTCCATTCAAGATGCGAGCGATACGATAAGAACCAGTTGCAGTCGCAGTCTCAGTCTGCATCCCATGGCAGGTTGCATCTTAGGCGCCTGCAACTAAATGCTAAACGAGTTAACTCGCTGATAGAGATCTCTGCCCGACAAGAGATACTACTAAGCCGCAGCTCAAGGTGCGTTGGGCATCATTAAGGCAACCAAGAGACAACAGCAACAACAACAGGTCAACGATGATTTAATTTTCCAACACGCTTTCTACCACGCTCAGCCCAAAGTTGTACCCAAAAAATCGGAGTAAGAGAGAGCGAGAAAAACAGAGGAGAGTCGAGAGACCAGCATGAGCTCCGTCTCCGTCTCAGTCTCCGTCTGTGGAATGATCGATGGCCTGTCGCTGAGATGATCACTTTCCGTGGCTGCCTAGCGGCTACTAGTTGAGATACTTGACGACGACGTCGATCAGTCGAGATGAACGAGAGTTGGACGCGCCAGACATCGACCACTATATAATTTGTTAAGATGTTTGTTTCGATCGATGCCCCCGTCGCCGTTGCCCGATCTGCCGATCAGTGATCTCCGTCAACCTTTTCCCGATGCGATCGCTTTGCATATTTATATTTCTCACGTTGTGGGGCTCCACTTTAACCGTCTGCCCCTGGCTGGGTGCACAGCGGACGCCTGTCACAAGACCCAAAATCCATAAGTATCTGTTAGATACATTATGAGCAGCCACAGAGAAGTAGAGTGTGCAAGAGAGAACGAGAGAGAGAGGTAGCGCAACTCAGGCTACCGATCTGCTGCGATGACGGTACGCTCATCTAGACGTCGCCACCGGGGCGCTGTTATCAGCAGCTCGGCATCTGGACACATTACATTTACATTGCTACTTAAGATACATTTTCCCGGCTGCGCTGCGCTGCGGTATCGATTGCAAACGTTTCGCCATATCGATTACAACGGACGCGACCTGGCGACGGAGACAGCAGCGGCGGCGGCGGCGGCTTCTCTTTGCTTTTGGCCTGGCGGCAATTGACCTAAGCACAGAAGTCGATCTATGTAATCGATACAAGGGGATTTGCCGATCTGCGATCCTCGATCTTTGTCGATATTGCAGCTCAACCGCGATCAGGATCGCGATCTCTGGCGGCTTTGTGCGCTCTGATCTTCGTGTCAACGGAGGGTGGCCTCGGCTCTCGAGATTTGTCAGTGATCAACGAGCCTGCTGCTGACCACTTGAGCGTTTTGCATGACAGCCAACCGACCATGAGCTGATCTGCAGCTTCAGCTTCAGCTCCGTCGCTGGGCCGCAGTCAGGCGCACTCATTTGACATGCCACTCACAGCTCCAACGCACTAATTAAAATAAATTCTGTCAGACATTCTCGTTTAATTTTTTCGCGCACCTCCACATGAGGAGAACGTGGACGTGGATGTGGCTGTGGCCAAATGGGCACTGCCCAAGAGTCAAGCGAGAAAACATGCAATAAATACGTCAGCCAATACGTCAAATGCGCCAACGGAGACGGAGACAGAGACGGAGACGGATTCTCTGGCAGGGAGACAGTGTCCGTTCCGCTGGGGACGATTAAAAATGCACATTATTAATTAGTTGTTATAATTGCATTTAAAAATCCATTAATATTTATAGAATTCATAATAAATAATGAGGCGCTGTGGCAGTTGTCTCAGTCCGTGCTCCGCTCCACTCCTCCTCCCTCTCTTAGATGGCGACAACGAACGCCTCTAAATGTCAAAACAGAGAGACAGTCAGAGATGCAGTAGAGGCAACTGGGAGTAAGGGGGGCAACGTTGCTTCGACCAAGTTTGGCAATTTATGCGGCCTGCAATTCGGCGACTTAGGGGGTATGTGTGTGCGTGTGTGTGTGTGTGCCACAAGTATGTGAGGCGAGTCGCGTCGAAAATGTTGCTAGTTGCCTTTGACAAATTCTTTGGAGCGTGTCCGCAGCGACGCAGTGGGAAATCTCAGAGTGGGGCATGCACGACTCGATTAGCAAGTTCATTAGGCGCAAATATTATAAAGCTAATATGGCTATAGACCAAACTGGGGCAGCATAACATGCATAACTCTGGCGTATTTCTCACACTTGACGAGCAATATATATAATATCTCAGATATTATATCATAAATAAAAACTAATTTGCTGGAATTCCTTTAGAATTTGTGAATATTATAACTGGAAATCATTGTGTTTACACTATCTTGCAATATTATATCATATATCATAGTATAATTATAAAAATTCTATAAATCTCTCTGGGTACTCCTCTTTAAAGTGTGCCTCTACAATAAAACCTAACTACTTATCCAAAATCACCCCCATATCACAGTTTTAATCACATAATTCCAAGAAATTGTTCCCCTTGCTTCATTTTATCGGGATCAATTACAATCTGTTCTCCTTATAAATCTCTACTCACCTTCAACTCCATTTTAACAACCTGTTCGGCATATCCTTAGCCCTTGGTCTGTGTGCTGCAGGGCATCCAGCAGAGTCCAAAAACTAACTTAGATCGTTTTCCCTTTCGAGTCTGCCTTTCTGGGAGACTGGCGTCCAGTTCAGTGCATGCTTCATAAATATTTATGTCTCGTCATTGAGCCCAATTTTTTATAACGCATATTAAATTGTAAATTAAAAACAAATTTTTGTTGACTTTTCTACACTCGAACGGCGTGTTTTATTGCAGTGATATATGCCTCAGTGTGTGTGTACGTGTGTGTGTGTATCTTTATAAGTCGCGTCCAGAAACTGAACCCATAATTAAATTTTAACATTTCCACCTTTTTCTGTTCTCTCTTTGGGCTCTTGTCTGCGATCCGAATGTCGCCTCCGTCTTTGCATCGACAGAGAAAGAAAGATTCTCAGGCTGGTCTGGTCTCGCCTGCCCAGTCGGAGATCGGAAAAGGGTGAAATATATCACTGGCGCCAGGGCACCGCCCGCTGTGCCCCAAACGTGGTAAGTTTTTTATTGCAGCCGTTTAGGCTGATCGTACGACGGCCCAAGGACATCAATCAAAAATTCTGTTTATGTTTCTTCTCAGAGGGGGGAAGATGGAGAAGAAGATGGAGCGGAGCAAGTGTGGGCAGTATTTGATGGGCATTAGATGTGGCTCTGGAGCCCTGGACAAGTGCTGGGGCGTTAATATGATAATGGGCAGCTCTGTTCTCTCTCTCTCTTCTATTGTCTCTTATGAAATAAGCAATTAAACATTGGATCAAGAGGAATTGGAGGCAACTCCATGCTGGCACTTTAATGATTCCCCATTTAATTGGATTTCAATGTTTTGTCTTTTATAACGTCTCCAATGCGGTGCGGTGGGTCCTCCACGATGATATAACTATAATTAATTTCTACATTTATATGGGCAGTTTATGAAGCTCCAAACGTGGGCGTGGGAGGGGTAGAAGAGAGAGAGAGAGAGTCTAGTCTTTCAGCGTGGTTTACTGCCTTCGGGTTTGATTGAGTTATGGGAGGAGAACTTAGGTTTGCTGTCTACTAAGTAGTCACATCTGACACCAATCGAGGGTCCTGACATGAAACTGCACTTTGACGTGACATGGCACACAAAACGCCTTCGTGGTGTCTGTAACCCAAGTCACCAGATCCTGCATGTGATCGCACATTAGTCAGGGCCTAACTAGTCAGTTCCCTTTCGAATCAAAACCAACAAATGCTCGCCGGATTCACGCCCACCTCATGTCAACGTGACTAGGACATGCCCACAACAATCCTCAACTCTCTCTCTCTCTTTATGGTGCAGACAGTTTTGGTCAGTTGACGAGACCGACGCAACTGGCGCGACGTCTTCCAAAGACGCCCCTGTCTCCAGTCGTCTGACTGACCCAAACCCAAGTGAATCACTTTCCATGTGCCTGTCTCTCTCTGTGTGTGCGTGTGTGCTGCGACCTATAAACTTAACGTGATTCCTCTGAGTCGGACTCGTTTCTTGAGATCCCACAAGTCGACGCCAGTTGGGTTTTAATATGTGAATGCGTTGATTGCCTCCGCTTTTTAATAAAATGATAACTTTTAGACCAGACAAATATTTCATTTCCTTTTTTCGACAACGGCGACGAACGAGCGACGAAGACGGAGAACGGAGACGACCAGAGGGCAAAGACAGAAACGTAAAATCATCATCAAGTTAAGCGCAAGATAACAAGCTGGAAATGAAGTAAGGAATATGAAATACCCTGTAGATGAAAGCGATGTGGTGCGTTTAAAAGTACAAGATGAAGATCTGACTAAGTTCTTTTATATATTTTCAGGTACTATAAGACTTAAGCAGACTTTTATGGTACTAAGCATCAATTCTTATGGTTTATTTAAATTATGTCTTGCACATCTCTGTTGTTTGTCAAATAATCCTTATGAAATTTGCTATAATAATCACATATAGTATGCCTAACACAGTCCCCTTCTGTATTACCAATTGACTACCCTATAGAACCCTCTCCCACCTTCCAGGGTATGCCAACATGCACACATAACAACTGTGGCAACACAGCTTCGGCGCATGAATGATCACTTTCCAGCACAAATTGGAGACTGGTCCCAGCGTATTTGCACCTCTGAATTCGGTGTGGCACAGCAGCAACAACAACAACAGCAACTGTGGCACACAGCCAGACAGAGAACAAGACCCAAACTTCAGTGCCCGTCCCAGTCACAGCCACAGCTTCAGTCCAGACGATGACGATAGCGCCAGTCGGCTGCCGTTGGCTCGATTGGCTCAGTTGGCGGCTGAAGGGCCCCAAAAGCGAAGCTCACTTCGTACTCAAGTTCGGAGTTCGTGCGTGCGTCGTGTGCCCCCTCTCTCTTTCTCTCTCTCTGTCTCGCTCTGCGTGTGCTTGTGTGTGGTATAGTGTGGACGGGCGGTGGCAAGATCGTTTAGCAGCGCGACGGCGCACTTCATTGCCTCGATCCGTGCCCTTCTTCATCTTCTCGTTCACATTCCAGCCAAATTTGCTCGCAACATGAAGAAATTGCTGCTTATTTGTTCGTGCTCTCGTTGCAGTTGTCGAGATTATTGGGACATGGGGATGCAGAGCCAGTCGAGCTGGACGTGGCGCCAGTTTTTGGCTGCCCAAATGTGGCATTTAATGAAATTTCCCCGTCTGCTTGTTTTGAGGCTGTCTCCTTAGGGTCTCGAGCCGGGCGTGTGTAGGTGAGCACAGAATCTGCTGACTTGTAGAGGAAGTTGGACTGCCCAACTCTTGAATATATATTATTGAAGACATTACTTGATTCAATTTTGTGGTAAGCCTTCGCAAGTGCTTCTAATCATGCTCTCGCACTGTAGCTCATGGTTGCAGTCGTTGTGACCCTGTCGGAGGCAGAAGGCCAAGCAAGCCACAGAAAATCGCTGCTGCTGCTGTTGGCGTTAACGAGACTTTTGACAGGTTGATTCATGCTCACGTCGCTGACTTGGCTTATTTGACCTAAAGTAGGGGCATGTCCGCAGTGTGTGTATGCTTGTGTTTGTGTGTGTGTGTGTCTGGGCCACCACCAGTCAACTGGGCAACGATCGCCTGGCTGTCCATTTGTTTGTTTTTCTTATGGCTTATGGCCGATGGGAGTTAACGCAAAGCAACAAAAACATTTTTATTAATGACCACCGAAACAGCAGAGCTGGCAGAGAGCAGAGTAAGCGAGGGAGAGAAAGAGAGAGAGGGGAATAGGAGCATCCCAAACTGATGCCACACAATTGCAATGGGCGCCAAAAGGGCCACTTGGAGCAGCTCCGATTGCCAGCGATCTCAGCGCCAGTCCCGCTTGGCACTGCGATACTCCAGGCAGGCAGGCAGGCAGGGGGGGGGAACCAGCAGCAGAGGCATGTGTTGAAATGTGGTAATTTGTCTCGCTTAGAGAGCCTGCACTGCCCACACCAAGGCAAACAGCAAAACAAACGCAGCTGATGATCAACGTTTCATTAATAAAACATTTGTTCGCCCGAAGAAACCGCGAGCTCCAAGCCCGCATCGCCCAAGTGGCGTCGCAGTTTCCTTCTCTCCTTTTCCATTTCCATTTCCATATCCATAATTCATAAATGCCAATGCGAACTGCCAACAACTACTGGTATTGAGTTTTTGTCAATAGTCGGAGATTAGACGAAGTCGAAGACGGAGACGACGACTAAGTAGTTTCAGTAGCTCGTCAGACCGGGAGCTCGGGAGATGTTGCCCCCTATTATGGCTGGGCAAACAATAAATTTCACAGCTTAACGCGATCGCATAATGAGCTTGCCGGGCGAGCTTCCACAGCGAGTTGCAAACGACGATGAGCAACAGCAGCAGAGCAGCAGAGCAGACGAACAGACGAGCAGTCGAGCAAGCGCAAACACAGCATCCGATTCAACACTTTTTTCCTGACTCTGTTTGCACAGAGCTTTGCTTGCTGCTCTGTCTATGGCTGCACTGCACCCGGCAGCCCATGTTCCATGGAACTCGAAGTGCAGTAAGCAAAAGCGACTTCAATAGAATTAATTTACGCCTCACGTTTGCCGCACAGTTATTACATATTTACCTCGTCGGGTACAGTTCCTGCTCCCTCTCCTCCCTCCCCACTTGCCGTGCACGCACTCTTGTGGTATTTATAAAAATTATCAATATTATTGTGAGCAGTTGGGAAATATTTGTTGAGCAGGTGTTAAAATGCATTTGCATAAACACTTGAAGCGTTGTCATGCCTCATTTGGCCTTTGCCAGTCCGTCAAACTGTCTCCGAAGACTGCACAGCAGCTCCAGCTGAGGCGATCTTGTTGAGCAGGTCGCTGATCCAAGTGAGCGATGGAGTATGCTGTTAGCTTTTAACGGAATTATCTTTGAGCTTTGAGTTGGGGAAATGTGCTCAGAAGTGGCAAAGAAGTGTTAAAGAAGTCGGAAATTCAAGTTTATAAGAACTGATTGAAAGTAGCTTGAGTTTTCCACAAGTTTAAATACAATTCTGTGTCAAAATTTCCAATATTCCTTTTCAATATTTAATACCTTGTTTATACACACTACAAAGGCATTCCAGTGCTTTCTTTCTATAGCTCTTGCCACCGTAAAACCCAAATAAAACACAAGTACCCAGGGGGCTCCGTAAAAAACACGCTGAGAATAGCAAATAGCAAATTACAACAAATATGCCCGAGGACAATAGAATCGCTGTAAATCCCATTACACAACAGTAGCTCCACGGCTGAAAAGAGCATAAAGAAACGCGTAGAGGTTGCGAGGATGCAACTACCCTAGCTCTGCTATCAAGAGATGTTACAACTTCACACCGAAGCATTGAGAAAGTGCGGCAGAGCAACGCCAAAGGATCCCTGACATTGGCACCACTGGCAGCACCAAGAGAGAGAGTCCCAAATAGCGTGAACCCGCAGCCGTAAGAGAATCCGAGCTCGAGCTGCAGAGAGCAAACGATGCGGCAGATCGGCAGAGCGCAAAGGGCGACCAATTTGGCTTAAAATTACGCTAGACTGATCAAAGGCAGCTGCGCCTCACGAGGAGAGAGGAGGAGAAGGCAGATAGCGACTGAGTGGATGACGGAATGATGATGAGTTCAGATCGAGATGAAAGATGCCTGGCGAAAGTGCAGTGACGTGTGGACGGACACACACAACACACGATAAGCCTCTTCATCTCTCATCCTCCCTCTCTCGTTGGCTGGCTGGCTGCCATTGATCTCACCTGAGATCACGGCCTGGCTGTACCTGTGATCTATTTTACACGGCTGCCTCGCTGCTCCAGATAACTGCCGGCTCGGCTTGTCAATTGGGCGGACAACGATATTGTTATGCTTATTACACCGGCAACAGCTACCGAGTTGCCTTGGCTGCCAGACGAGAGGCTGTAGTAGGAGTAGGAGCGGGAGTCGGAGTAGGAGCGGGAGTAGGAGTAGCAGTGCGCGCGGTGCACTTTGAGTTCAGTTGCCGACCGACGGGGATTATCTCCTTATCAGCCCTAATCTCAAGTAGTTAATAAAGTGCGATGCTTTGTAGTTTAACCGCTGCCATTGTTCGGCCGCTGTCCCTGTCCCTGTCCAGAGGACGACGACGACGACGACGCTGAGTACTCGTATGTACCTGGACGGGGTCGAGTGTGCTTTGAGGCAGATAATCGTTTGTGGTATGCCGAAGAGCTCTCAATATGCATTGGCCAGAGAAAAAACGATGTGCGGGGCGTGATTATCATAAAGCAAAAAGTGCTCGGGATGGGAAACAACTAAGGAAGCAACGGCGTGAGAGTAGAGCAATGTGCAATATGGTTAAGGGAACTCTGGAAACTCTTTAGTATGAAAAAAAAAATGTATTTGACATTAACAATAATCTTCCTACTTTTCCTCTTAGAAACCCCTTTTGAATTAATTTGAATGTTGATTTCAAGTTACCTATTTATTACAAGTAAAACATACAAATTTAAAATGTGTAAACAATAAGTTTCGCTTTAACAAAATATTAAAAAAGACATTTAAGAAAAAACTAAAGATTCCAAGCTTTTCTAAGATACTCGTACATTGACATTTTAGACATAAGAATAAATTTATAAAAAAAAAATGCCATTTCATCCAAAACTTCTTGTTTTTGGCAGAATTATAATGATGAAAATCTAGATACTCCATCTACCATCCACAATGTGTTTATAAGTTTGTGATATGATATATTATCATATATGTATATAGATACCATATGCCTTGACTATTGCACAAATACCTAATAATAGAATAAGCAAATGGAGCTCATCTTGATTGTTTTAAACAATTTCTGTTGATACGTTCCCATAGAACAACTCCCATTTGTGCCCAAGTGAGATCGATCCTTGTTTATATCGGGACCTTCGACAGCTGTTGTTGGCCCAGGGGCAGCTCCAACAACGGCAGGGAGTAAACAGTTCGGTAAACAGATGACAACATGCCCGCAATTGTCCCCTCTTTGTTTGGCAAATGATCGGAAATTGTCAACAAAGGCAAAACGATTGTTATCCTTTAACCAAACCAAGCCTCTTGTGGCGAACCCAAATCCCATTTGCCACAAACAATTTAGGCGAAAATTGTTTAAGCAGCAGTAAAAATAAACCAAAAGAGGAGACAACGCCGCAAACTGCACACATATGTCACAAACACACACGCAGCCACACACAAGATTCGAACAATTGCGAAGGAAGACTGACAAATCCTTTAAGCAAATCTCTGTAGAATCTCTCGTATCTCATATCTGTCCCTCACTCTCCGTCTTGTAGGGAAATGAAAACAAACCCAAAATGGGATCTTAAAGGCTGCGACAAACTGTAAAAACAAATTGCATTTTGTTTCAATTATACGAGGATTACATGCACAGAGAAGAAACTCAGAGAGAAGGAGAGAGTGGAAGATTGGGAATCCGTTTGAAGTGGGCTCACAATTTGCACTTGATTCCTAAGTAGGTGATTTTTATTATGCGAGACATTAGCTGTCATACAAACGCCCTATTCAAACCTCAGAGAGGGCCAGACCTGTTTCTGCCCAAGACAGGCACTTGATTAGCATTTCCCGAATGCATTTGAATGCACCCGTTCCGGGGCACAATGAAGCCGCCTCATAAAATCTCAAGTACCCTCGCATTGTGCGCGTAACGCCGGTGCCAGGGAGAGCGCACCAGGCACCAGGTAGGATAATAAAACCGCAGCAGGTTGCAGCTTTTCTTCGGCTTCTTCTCTTCAATGGCCTGGCAACGGGGAAATTCGCTGGAATTTCCACCAGCCAGCGATCAGTTGATGTGCCATAAAATTATGGCGGCTCATAAAAATCATTAATCGCTGCTAAATGCGCGTCATTAGTCAACACGCGGCGGCGGCGGCAATGGCGACGGCGACGGCGCAGGCGCTGCACTTTTCCAGGAAGCACTTGCCTCAGGCCTTAGGTTGCAGGCAGCAACCTCCGCGTCGCAGACGTGTCATGCTCATTTCTCTCTAACGAGCAGAGGGCCAGGACAGGCGCGTCGCGTGAAAATGGTGATTAATGCTTTTAGTGCGTGGATTTAATGTGAAACGCACGTTCGATCCCAGCGATCCGCTAATGCCTCTTCTTATGCCACAGGTAGTAGCTGCGAGCTGCCAATGGAAAGAGATGTGGAAAGCCCCCGACAAGTGCGATTGATAAAGGACTGAGGGAGGGTGCGCGTTACAAGGGCGATATATGAGTGTAATAAAAACAATATATTGTAGAAATTCTATTATCACTTGCTCTATGGTATATTTAGATATAGTATGATATAGGTAAATTTTCATAGGTGTTAGCTATGCAAAACAAAGCTGTAAAAAGATAAATAAATATATATTTATATTATTCGTAAACTTTATAATTTGAAACGGGGAAATTTTCAAAGGTGAAACCTGTATATAGACTTAGAAAAGTGACAACTTATTGAAAGATAAATAAATAGGGAGACTACGATATAATGTGATACGCTAGGTGGCATCATAAAAGAGTCAACAAAGATTCCTTCTTTGCCAGTAAACCCCAGAAACCATTAGCTCTCCCTACTTAATCAGCACTACAGTCATTCTTCCGCTAATTCCGTTTAACTTTCCCTTCCTTTCCCTCTTCCAGCTCATCTCCAAGTTCCTCTGACTAACATAGTATATCATTATTATTGTTATTATCACAAGCTTTAATAACATTTACCTAGATCATTAGATTATCTATGTCTGATAAGCTTTTTGGGAAAGGTTGTTATCTTGTTTTTCATACAAACATTGCCCAATAAAAATTGAATAACAATCAACAATCTGTTCAATTTACAAATATTTATACCTTTGTTTTTTTTAGTGTTTTTTTCCTAAGAAACAAATGTTATAATTAGCGCAAAGAATTTCTGGCAGTTGCCGTTAAGTAGGCACCTTAATTTCATTTTAATAACTTAATAAATACGAGAACTTTCTAGGAAAAATTATTATAATGAGCGAGAGACAGACTAAGACAGAAGGCAGCAGGCAGGGAGAGAGATTGGGAGATTGGGAGACGGGCGAGAGAAGCGTTGTCTGTGTATGCACTTCAAACGCGATTCCGGTCAACGCTTAAGCCGCACAGCGAACAAACAGTGAAGGGAGGCAAGGGTTTGGGTGCGGGGCATGCAACACACAGCAGCCACGAACAAAAATGTGTCTACTTCATTCATAAGATTTTTAGTGGCGCCTGGCGCCAACATTTTTCACTTGCGTGCGGCGACGGCGGCGGCAGCTCGAGTGAGTGAGTGTGTGAGTGCCCCTGCCTGCCTGTGTGTGTGTGTAATGTGCCCCTGCCTGCCTGTATGTGTGTTTGTGTGTGTGAATGCGCTTGGCTGCGCCTCGCAGCACTTGACTTGTAGTGCCAACATTTTCATTAAGTCAAAAGTGCCACGTACCTCCCAAAAAGATGCCCCCTCCTTCCCTGCTTGGAGCGGGCACCGCTTGAGCGCATCTCGTTGATTTAGCGTATCGCTCATAATTTGTTTTATGGTTTTGCATTAGAGCGCAGCACGGGGCAGCCCCAGATAGAGGCCAGATAAAGCCTCCAATTGCAGCTGCAGTGCAAGGCGCTTATCACGCACGGAAACTGAAAGTGCCGCACAGACTGGGAGGAAGAAGAAGAAGGGGAAGCATGGGGAGCCACTGAGCGCGTGTTGCTACGCCACGTTTCAAGTGTCGGAACAGATGTGTCGTTTCTAGGCGACACTCTCGGAAGGCGTGCGCCCTTAATAATGGAAACTTTAAGTCACAGAGAACCGAAAATATTTTTATTTACATTGCCAAATTGGGCGAACTGTTAATTTTAGTACAAATTCGGCTCGGAAATAGACTCAATCGCCGCGAAGGAGTGAAGTGAAAATATTCCGTCGGCCCACGCAAATATTTTCGTCGTCTGACCAGTCATCGTGGCTATTAACAGATCGATCGCCCATATCGAGCATGATTTTGGACTTTTTTCTCGCATGGATCTTCTTCTTCATCATCTTCTGCTGTTTATGGGTCGCTGCTGCTGCTGCCACGAAAGTGTTGACACTTTCAATTCGAATGCAAAAGTCACGGGCTGAAATCATCGAACTATCCTATAGAGCCTATAGCGCGAGCCAGTCTGCTCGGCTGCCACTGTCTACATATGGCATCTGTATCCATATGTGCGTGTATGTACGAGTATGTGTTGATTTTGTTATTGTCATATGTTAATCTTGTTTAACGAGTCGGTATGAATTCGTGGAGTATGAAGCGCGGAATATGGTCGCGGATACTGTCGTATTTATTGTGCCGTTGATTGAATATGCAAATGCATTTTCACACGTTCGTCCAGTCAGCAGACAAAGGCAAACAGCGACGGCGACCAAGAGTTGAAAACAACCCAGCAGACGAAGAAGTAAAAGCAGACAGAAGTCTTTTTATCTGGGGGGCCTTGTCGATATCTGTACCGATCTCCGGACGTACGGACAAGTTGCCTTATGCAAACAGTGTGACGGGGGCAAGCTGCACTCCAGCGTGGGGGCGTCTATTCCTGACCTACAGCAGACACGGTCTTGCAGGTGATAACGGGCAGCTCCCATGGCACATATAAAATATTAATATTGCCTAATAAATCTGTCAAAAATATGGCTAACTGCACATCAACAACGACGCGTAAAGGGGCTGTGAAAAAATATCTTCAAAAGAATGTTTTGAGAAAGGAGAAAAGAGTTGAGTAACGAATAAAGAATACTCTGTAAGGAAACTTTAGAGAGTGAAAATATAAAAGTGCGTTTAAAGTGTTTTGTCAATAAAAAAATTAATCAATTTATAATTTAGAACACCTCTAGAATAATTTTATATTGTCTAAAACCATTTCTAGCATATTATGATTTCTTTGCAATATCCTGTATTTATTTTCCTTTATGAACAATGCATTAACAACTTTATATGGAATACCCTTTGCGCAGAGCATTCCGTGTTCTACAACCTCTCATACGATATTCAGATTCCGTCAGAAAGGGGCGCGGCTGCGATAACCGGCGGTCCATCGAAAGGTTATATATATTTTTTTTCCCAGACGTTTACCTGTCAAATGTTGCACTCGCACACGAAAATGATGGAGTGAAGAGTTTTAATTTTATGACGCAGCAAAGCAGGAGGCAGCACAAGGAGATGAAGACAAGGAGAGGCTGCAGAGGAGGTAACGGCGACGGCAACGATGATGATGGCGCCAAGAAATTAACGAAACGCGCCATAATAAACACAAAACGAGGACTGGAGGCATCAGAGGACCGTCAGCAATGCTGTAGATCGCTGAGGTCCGAGCACAACTAGCCAACACGCAAACACACACACACACGCACACAGAGAAAGAGTCTTGGTGTGTGTGCTGGCGATCCTTAGCCGTGCATTCTCTCTCTCACACAGTGGGCGTTGTCCGACTGTGTCCGGCATCAGGCATAGCTAATCTATTAACTATGCAGTTAACTTGTCGATCGTCGATCGTCGTCGCTTATCGCCGTCCAGCATCGATCTTGTTAGCCGCTATTAATTGGCTGTGAAAGGTTCACATTCACATTCAGGCTGAGGTGGAGGTTGAGGTTAAGGTTCATTTTCTTTCACTCAATGAAAAATCGAATCTGCATAATGCAACACAGTCTCAACACTTTCCCACCAAAGTCCATTGACATTCGTGGCTACTACTACCGAATCTACAGCGGGCTATAAAATCGAATGATACAAGATCGTATCTCACAATCAGTTACAACAACAGCAACGCACATGCCTGTAAATTGCCGCAACCGCAACGCATAGAGATCAGATCGATCTATAGTTAATTATGAAGACGAAGAGGTTAAAACAAAAACAAAAACAAAAAAGAACAACAAACTGAACATTTTTACGAGCGAAATTTGTAATCATTGCCACATTCATATGCAAATGCGTTTCCTCCATATGCCATGTGGCTCCATAGCCATGGCTGAAATGTATCTCGTAAACGGGTATCTATAGCTTGTTATGGCTGTATCTGTATCCGTATCTATGTATCTGTGTCTAAGGGCCAGCTGCTGCTCGAACGGCAGCAACGCGTCTGTCGCTTCTGTGCTGGCCCTGTTTCAGGGCCTGTGGTGTTAAAAGTACCGTATTGTTTGCCATAGACATAGCAACTAAAATTACAACAACAGCAGCAAGAGCAGCGGCAGAGAGATGTCTTGGCTATGCAACGGAACAGATAACACAACCGAAAACAGATAACGACTCGCATCCCCGAGGCTAATTTATTAAATGCCTCCTCAAGAGTCGCGTCTGGTTTCGGTTTCGGTTGCTGCCCAAGTATATGTGTGTGCGTGTTGTCAACCCATGCGACAACTTGTAATTTCTTCTTCTCTCTCTTTACCCCTCTCTCTGACGATCTTCTTGTATCCATTCGGTAGCTGCTGAGGTTGTGAAAAAGCTTAAATTTTAATCAAATTTGGATCTTTATCTTCAGCAACAAATATTTTCATGCTTTTCGCTTTCGCTCTATCTCGCTGAGGTGCGCTGCACGTGTGTGTGTGCTGTGTGTGTGTCTGTTGTTTTTGGGCTAATTGTAAATATTTAAGCTTTTGACGCCTCACATGAGACTCGCTCGCCTAGGTAGACAGCGGGCCCCATTGCAGTGGCATTTGTGGCATAAATTGTTGCCGCCTTGAGTAATGGCCGCATGTGTGTTGACTTTGCGCCATATTTGTTATACCCTGTAATAGGCATAGTGTGGGGAGTTAGAGTTACTTGTTGTTAAAGTTTAATGAAACTGTTGCTGCTCACAATTTGTATGCCAGTCTCCATTGTTTACAGCGTATCTCATAGTCTTATACTTGTCTCGTACTGCCTGCCAACTTGTTTTTGTTTGTGCGTCTCTTAAGGCTGCTGTATGCTCTCAGGTTTAGGGCCGCAGATACCAGTAGCTAATACTACATAGATGTTTTCTTTGCTGTTGGTGAGTAACTCGGTTGCGGCGCCAGCTGCTTGGCTAGTTCCTACTAGATATGTTTGTTGGTTTTGTAATGATAAACATAAAGATTTGGCGCTGAATACCTTTAGATATAGGTAGGGTTGGGAGAGTAACAGCAGGCAGAGAATATACTGATTCAAGGCTTAAAAGAGCAAATCAGAAATGTAAAAGGAGAAGGATATTTTAAATGAGAGAAGACATGGAACTATGAAAGAAACGTGACATTAAATCTGTAAATTATACATAAACAATAAGTAGAAATACTTGAAATATATTAAAGATTATATATAAACGTTTAAGATGCCCTTCAGAGACTGGAAAGAGTAATTCTGCATAAGGAAAACTGTAGAAGCAAAAATAAAAATTGAAATAATGAATATAAAATAATAATAAATAGTCACCAAAGAATAAAAACATGCAGTTTAAAGACTGATATAAAAAGACTTCATACTCGAGTCAATGCTCTTCTTACAAACGAACAATCGTACTATATTTGTGAGGGCCTCATCACGTTCCCGAGATACGCTTCGTGGAAGTAAGCATGTGCGCCATAAAAGCGAAAGTCTTGACGCCATTAAAGCAATCAACAACTGAGGCAACAAGTGTCAACGATGACTAGTGCCATAAGTACACATGGAAATAAAAACAACACACAAAAAAGAAGAGAGACGTATAAAGAAAAAACACGAGACACTACCCAAATGGGAGCAGCGACAACGCGGCTGGGCCAGGCCGGGAATGATATGATGATATGGGTGTGCCTGGTGGAGTACTAACAGAGTCTAACACACACGACATTGGCCAGCACAAACAAATGTCCAACACATAGTGCAGAGTGGCAGAGCAGCAGATAAGGCAGTCAGGCAGGGGAGAGTGGAGTGGGGGTAAGAAGAGAGAGATTAAGGCATTTCCTCTTTGACGTCAAACATGTTTTCCGAAGATTGAAGTTCTCTTGCGCTTTATATTGCTCCTCTTTTTATCAGGCATCACCAAGGCATTGTAATTGCGCACTCAAGCCAGAGTGAAGAGTAGGGAGAGAGAGAGACAGAGACAGGGAGACTGCGCGACAACAATTACCCTGCGTGCTGTCTGTCTGGTCAGCTGGGCAGCAGGGGCAATCAAAGCCGAAATGCCGACACATAGAAGAGAAGCAGCGGCGGAGGCTGAAATGGAATAAGGTAGCCAAAGAAGCCGTCAAATTGTTACGCATAATGGATGTTTTTATCAGTCAGAATGATTTCTTGACTACTGGACTTGGCTTTGGCTTTGGATTTAGACGCTGAAACGGAGGTTTTTCGGCCGAGAATATCTGTCTCTCTCTTTCTCTCCCTTTCACTCTTCTCTGCTCTTTGTCGGCAAATCGCTGCGCAGCGCTTTGATCTCGACCATTGAACCGCGTCTGGTCGGTCTAACTTATTGGCAACTAATATGCTACCTAAGCCGATCTGATCTGTCCACCTGATCAAGCGTCATTTGAATCGATGATCCTGTTATTCAACATGCCATCGACACGCACATTTCGTGGCAAGTTCAAGCTAAATAAACAAAATATTATTGTCGACACAAAATAATGATTGAAATTTATGCAGATTCGGTGAGTACCTCGCAGCACTCTTCGCTCGCAGTAGCACTCGAAAGAAACTCGAGTCTTCAGATTGTACTTATTGTATACGAACATATAATATTGTAATAACTCGAGTGTCTACACAACAGAAGCGCCTCTCAGCGCGTCGCGTCGCCAGCGACTTTGGCACTTCAGTTGAAGTCTCAACAGCGCGTAAAGCAGCAACAGTCAGTCCGGGCAGTCTGTCTCCCAGTCTCTCCGTCTGTCCGTCTGTCTGTCAATCTTCGGTCTCTGTCTCGTTTCGGTTTGGGCCGTATTTGCTTATGATAATTTGAGAGCAAACAGCGATCGACAGTGGAGCAGGCACAGGGGCACAGTCGAGCGGCGAGTGAGCGAGCGAGCGACTCTTCGCGTCGTGAATGTGCAGAAAAACAAAAAACGAAACACACGATTAAACACCTCTCAATTATTATATAGGTATGTGCAGGTATACTATATGCATACATATAAACATATACATTTTAGCTGCTACATTGTGGGGTCTCTCTCGCTGTCGCTCTCTCAGCTCGGCTCAGTTTGGAACGGGTGTGCTGGGCCTACGTGTACCATTGAAAGCCGCTAAGTGGGCTGCTGCTGCTGTTGCTGTTGGGGGGGCCATTATGGTCGCCTAGACCCATGGACCCACATGATTATGATGCCTGCGACGGCTCGACTCGGCTCGTTTATTTATATGTATTTTTAGCTGTCCCCGATTGCTACCGGCGGTTGTGATTTAGCTGTTTTTTCAACGGCCTAATACCCTGTATGAGGAAGTTTAAACGAAAGGGTTCGTCTGTTTTATAAAAACTGGTGAGAGATGAAGAATAGAGAGAGAAAAGCTTATTAATTTCGTTAGCTCCAAAAGGTCTTTAAAGAAGGAATACTCACGATATGATTAACAATAGAAAAATGTATTGTAATATATTCATATTATACTAGATCAATACATAATGCCGGTCTAACTCGATGTATTCCATGATTTGATCGACAACCTTATATATTGATCTAGTATAATATGAATACTATATTATAATATTTGAAAATGCACAATGAATAGATCTTATCTTTACCTTAGTGATCTTACTGTGCTCAAAATAAATATCAATAAACATATTTATCTAAATTTGTTGCTTACCATATATCACTTTCTACTTGTTATTCATACTCGTAGTATATTATCCATTAGGTATACTATCACAGTAGTCAATAACAGATCATCTTGCGATCGATCAGTGCTCCGATTGCCCTGTGTGCATGTTGTTGCCCTTGCCTTGTTGATTGAGTCACTTAATTTGCATACAAAAGTAGATTTGCATGCCAGACAGTCGGATGGCCAGACAGCCAAGCGTCGACAAACAAGATCCCGTCTACGGATCCTCGTCATAACATACACACATACTCGTACATAGGTGCACGTCGTAGGTGCCCTGTAACAATGAAGAAGAGTCAAGTGGCAGCCGTTAATAGTCGTCTGTAGAGGCGCTATGGGGCTTGTTCAAACAACAAAAATCGAATGTAGCTAAAAGTTTAAATCAATAAATTTTGCAGCGGTTCACTTAGGTTTTATAGCCGATGAACAAAGCAACAAAAGCCACAACAACAATGAGAGGGAAAAATACTGAATGGAATGGTACTTGGCCAAAGTATTTCATATATTTTCCATGGAAAATTACATTGGCATTGTGCGCTTTTATGCTAATTTTAATTTGAACAGCCGTGCGAGAAAAAGGCTCGTGCTTATATCGCTGTTATGTGGTTAATTTCGCAAGAGCAGACTCTTTACAATGCGTCTGCCAAATACCATATTAACCATATCAAGGCCCTCCGCCTCAACGAGGTGCAAATGAAAACTCGCCTAAATGCGCAATTCTCAGGGTGATACGAAACGAAGTTGCACCAATCACAGCAGAGATGGTTCAATTTCGTTAACTGTAAGAAAGGGCCCAATAGAAATTAGCATGCCACCTATAATATATTATTCAGACTGTTAATTTGCGGGTCTATCAAGTCTATTTCGTTTTAATAGTTTCTAATTAACATTAAAGAGCGATGTTTGAAGAAACTACTGTCTGCCTTTCTTTGGCTCGTCGGAAAATTTGTCCCATGGCTTCTGATTTCCCGTGGGAGATTACTTTCTAAAATCACAGACTTGAACTCTTTTATAAGTTCTTGCATAGAGGAATGGAGTCTCCGATGTTAATATAAACCAATTTCATATCAGAATGAACCAAAGTTCGATTATTTTGATAGGAACATAATGTTTCTCGAAGTAAACTTAATGCATATACGTATTTTTAGATATTCTACTTGTTATTCTCTTGTTCCCCTGTTGCACTTCCAATGATCTCTACTCTGTACCCTTTGGCCATCAAGGGACAGTCTAGCTTCCAGCATTTTCTAGACACAATATGAACAAGCTGTTCTTTCCTAGTAATAATCATTAGGCATATCATTCACTCTCGATGCCAAAACCAGCCTGAATAGCCAAGAGATAAACTAACCTTAATGTAAATGTAATGGAAAATCTATACTTTTCATTGTCATGTTTGCATTTCCGATGTCCTCTACGCTCTTTCCCTTATTATCAAGTACTCCTCTCTATCCTAACAAACCACGCTGCATGTTTTCAGGATAATTTGGCTTGATAAGTAGCAATCGCTGCCGGCTGAATCACTGTGTGTGGAATGTGGTAGAGATAGAGCAAAACTGCACAGCTACCTGTTGGGTCGGAACTATGCAGACCTACAAATGCACCTCCCCCGGCTGAAACGGAAGTCAGGCGAGGGGCATTAGTCAAACAGCAGGCAGATCATTTTGAGGAACACCAATTAGCTGAGTGCTGACAAATTGCACAGCTATTGGCCGCCGCCTCAGGAACCGAACTCAAAAACTGAAACTAATGAAACCGAGCTAGACACGGACACGGATACTGAAGAGAAGAGAAACCCAACCCCGGCCCAGGACAGACAGTGGCAGGCAGACAGGGAAAGAGCGATAGATCGGCAGATCGACGGACGACCTGCGGCAAATTGTTTGCGCATTGCATATGGAAAGAGGAACCGGAAGCGTGCGCGACCAAATGTGAAAACGCGAGGCATAAATTAACGCACCAACACACACACAAACACACACACACTCTCTGGGTAGGGTATAAAGGTTGGGTAAGGGTAATTTGGGCAATGGCAGCAACAGGCAACTAATGCTAATAGTAAATTAATTTCTTCGCCGGCTTATCGCCGCTGGCACTGCCACAACATGAAACCAAGTGGATGTGTCAGGCCAGCAAAGTGCTGTGTAAATTAGCTTGCAAAACTATTTGCCCAGCCCAAAGACAGCGAGAGAGAGAGGGACAATGCGACAGACAGACTCGAGAATTTCGCAGTAGTTGCAGCCTGATAAGAAGCACAATTGTTTAATTACCCGCTGCCTGCCTGACTGCCTGCCTGCCTACGTGCCTAGCGGAAGTGGATCTGTTTACCCTTAGATTGGAGCTGCCATGTTTGCCAAGCCATATACAAGAGATATATGCATATATTGCCAAGACTTTGCTGCCCTGTGGACATTGAAATCGAAAGTTTTGCAAGTTGCGGGCGCACCAGGCGTATGCTTAACGCGCAGTCAAAGTTCACGCACGCGTAATTTGTTTTTTTTGGCGTAAGTCAGCGGTCAGAATAATGTTTATGCTTTTAATGTATGTTTTGTGTCTATGTTGGCTCTAATTTTTGGTATAATTTTCTAGATAATCAAAAAGGAATTGTTCAAATTGTGCCTCGTTCTGTACTTCGTAAAGTTTCAATGGTTTCTCAGAGTTTCTTACGATTTCTATCAATAAAGATGCCTTTACAGTAGATCTATTACGAACAATTGCAGTCTAGACTGTAATTAACCCTATAAGCAACTGTTTAAAATGAGCCTCGTTCTATTTATATACTTCTAAAGGGTTCAATAGTTGTTCCTTTTCAAAGAGTTTCTTTTGATTCTTATCGATATAGATCCTTTACACTAGATCTATTTTCAGTAATTAAAAACCAAATTCCAATTGCTTTGGACTCCTTTCTCTCTCTCTCTCTCTCTTTCTCTCTTGGTTAACAAATCCCCCGCAGACTGACGCTATCACTAAAGCTGCAACGGCAGGATCATCTGCTTCCCGTTCGAATGGCCAGCAAATTTGTAGACGACATGCGTTTCCGTAGTTTAACAAATGTTTTGTCAAGCTCAAAAAGGTCAGAACGAGCAGCAGCAGCAGGAGTAGGAGGAGGAGTAGGAGGAGGAGTACAAAAAGGAACGACGACAATCTAGCAGCTGCATCTGCGCAGTTGTTGTTGTTGATGTTGTTGGATGCGGAGTTTGTCGAGCCTTCGATCGTGTCCATATCGGGGACTGGGATACATGTGTACGCCGCCATATCAATGCTTCTGCCGAATGACGCAGCGTCAAAACCAAAATCAAATAAATGAGCAGCAAAACGGCAGCAACAGCAACAACAACTCCAACAACTCGGAGAAGACAAGAGGACCACCATGCTGGCAGCAGCTACAAATGGGCAAAGCATAAATAAGTATAAAAAAAGATGCCAAATGAGAGAAAAAAGAGAAGAAAAACTAAAAAACAATTTCGATCATGATGTATAATTAAAAGGCAACACCACACACACACACAGTACACACACACACAGCACACTCAACACACACAGTTGAGTAGCATGTGGTCTGCTTCAGCTGCTGCTGCTGCTGCCTCTGCTGACTGTGCAACTTCGCACTTCAGAATTAAAAACAATTACGAAGGCGAGTGCAAGTGAGAGAGAGCGCGAGAAAGAGAGACAGAGGAAGGCGGAGCTCTCTCTCTCGGAGTGCAGCTGGTGTCATTTTCAAAATGGAGGCGCCAACAAAAGAGAGCCAGCCTGTATCTCTCATTCACTCTCTCCCTCTTCCTCTCCCTGCGGCAAACGAAGACAGCTAGCTAGACAGCACGCACTGCTTGCACTCTCACTCCATCTCACTCTCCCTGCAGCAGCCAATCAGCGCCGGGCAACCTGCCAAGCAGTACAATGGCATATGAGATCTGCAGCTGAGCTACTCCTCGTGCAGGTAATGTCGATCAATGGCTCGAAGAACAACTCGTCAAGCTTGTTCCGAGCGAGGAGCAACACAGCGGCGGCGGCGGCGACGGCGGCACAGCGACATTTTGTACAAGTTGCTCTCAGTTGAAATGCGAACTTGGCGAGCGCAAGACGCGAGCGTCGGTTGAATCTCCCAAGAAAAAACAAAAAACATAAGACAGAACTCTATAGAACTCTACACTACTCTCCATAGTTGGCATAATCAAATTAACACCCACACGCACATGAGACTTTTGCCATAACGACGCCACTCGCTGGGGCAAGCTGTGATTTGCATAATTAACGCTAATCGAATTCGCCTCGTGTGCCCCCTTTTATTTATAGTGTTTGTGTGTGTGCCTTGCTTGTCTTTGCTGTGATTGAATTGTGCCAAAAGTTAAACAATTGCCTAAAGTGTGAAATATTGCCAACTAACTGTATATATATATAACCATGATCACCATGAATGAGTTGGTCGATCTGCGCATGCAGCAGCACATTGCGCACGAGATTTACCGCCAGCAGATAATGCAGCGCATACCGGGTAAGTAATGCCAGTCATTCCCCTTCCCCGTCCCCACCTGCTCCTCCCTGCTTCCCACTTTGGCCATTTTGCAAAGCCGTTATCGATCATTAGCATTAATGGCGGCTTCTTTTAGCATTGCCAGCGTGCGTTGTCGCTATTAGCGTCTTTACGATCGCCCCATAAAGCTGAGTAATGTGAGAGCGTGTCGCCAATTGCGAGACATCCCAGCGGGGGGCAACTGCCCCTCTTCCCACTTGGGGCGATAACCCAAAATGCATTTTAGCTGTTTTTAGCCGCAGCTCGTAACACAGCAGGCGAATCAATTTGCAATCTGCAACGAATCATGGCCAACATGGCCAATTTAATAGTTCAGATACGCTGCGCACTTCTTTCTACCCATCAAGTCAAGTTCGCTTTGCCACTTTAATTGTTAGATAATGGAGACAATCATTGGCGCTTTTATTGTGCTTCAAGGCTTCCTGATACTGATAATAACGCCAACGGGTTTGCTGAGCTGCTTTTGCAGTTTTAGAGTTTAGTTTTGAGCCTGCTTTGGAGAGGAATTTATATATATTTTATTTATAATCATTGGGCATATAAAAACTTGGCTAGACTAGCTAGTTTAAAGCTAAAAGCCAGCTAAAATCGGGGTTTGATATATGTTTTAATGGAAATTCATTGAATATTGGGGAATTTATCAGTTTGAAATGCTTCAATGTATAGAAATTAATTTGCTGATAGGAAAACATTGAAATATTCGAATTAAACAAGCTAAATATATGAATATAAATATATTATATAAATTTAAAAAGTTTAAAAATATTCAACAATCACTGCGGGAAAATCTTAGAATTCATAAGAAAAGAGCTTGATAATGGAAGTCTAAGTTCAGCAGGGGCACAATAAATCATATGGGGTGCAGTACAAATGCCTTATCAAAAAGTTTTTATTTACTTATTGGTTTTTAATCGACTGCTTATCTTCTAAAAGAGAATTTTAATTGATAGATAGGGTATACGTTATATATAAAATAAAAAATAAAATCAGGTTTAATCTATATGAATATTTAGCTCAAACAAGCTATAGTCAACTATATCTGTCCGTCTGTTTATATATACCTATATAAGCATACAATTCTTCTTCCAATATTATAAAGACAATAATTAAAAACAAGTAGAAAAATCATATATATCGAAGAGTTTAGAAATTAACTTGAAAGCTAACTAACTAAAATGCATCGTGTCTTTATCTTATTAAATCATACTCGATTGCACCTAATAAAAATATAATTAATTAGAAAAAATTTAATTAATGATGTGTTTAATAATATAACATACATCCATCAATACTTATTCCTTCCCTTCCACCTTTACAGATCCCTTTCCCCCGATGCTGCCCATACCGATGCCGCGGCACGTGATAATGCCGCCGCGCGTCTCGCTGCCCGGCGTTGAGATGACGCTGCAGAACGATGAGCTCTGGAAGCAGTTCCATCAGATTGGCACGGAAATGATCATCACAAAGAGCGGCAGGTAAGACAAATATATAGACGGGGAATATACAAAAATCCAATGCGACTTTCATGTCGCGCCCTAAGGAACTTTTCGAGTGTAATTAAAATCGCCTGAGCTGCTGATGCGATCGAGTGCATTAGCACCGATGTGAAAAATAATACCCAAAAAAACAAGAGAGAAACACAACAACAAGGAAGCACTTAAAGCGCCACCAGCGCCGTCGAACTGTGAAGTGGTCAGCAGCGACGCCGTCAGTGCTCAGCCCTCGCAGCCTCAGCCTCATCCTCAACTTCATCATGCTCGTCCTCATCCTCAGCGACGGCGTCGCTGTTAAACGCTCATTAGATGCAGGCGCCTGCAAATTGTTTACAGCGACGTCGCGACAACAATTTTCACAGGCAAACAAAGCGTCGGAAGGATGTGCAGGATGTGAAGTGCGTGCGGCATAGTGCGGCATAGGAACAGGTACAGGCTGCTGTTGCAGTTGCAACCATCGATCGATCCGATTCGACTATCGTGCAAGGCGCAAAGCGAACAAGTTCGCTGGCACTTTGCGTGCACCGGTGGAAAATCAAAGCAGCTAGCGCAATCAACCTGAAAGATACACAGATACAGTATCTTGTAGCGGGCAGCAGGCAGAGTGCAGCGTGCAGCGTGGCCTGCCTAAAAGTGTCTTCGGCACTTGCTCAAATGTGCGTAAAGTGGCGTCATCGTAATTTATTGTAGGCCTAGTATGGACACAGTGCACAGTGGGACGTCCTCGGTCGGCGTTTTCAAGAGAGAGTATCTGTATCTTAACAGATACGTGCTGCCTCTGCCGCTGCTGCTGTGGCATAAATCTTAGCGTCAAGGATACTTTGTCGTCATCTTTGTTGCCTTCGGCGTTTTTATTGTGGCGCCTGTCTGCAGACTCTGTTTCAGTCTCAGCCTCAGTCCCAGCGAGGCAACTCACATTTGTATCTGTATCTGCGCCGTTGACAATGACCACAGCTTGTCGCTGTCTTCGACAGATACGAGCAATTTCACACTTCAAGATGCACAAGTGCCGATAAGATCGAACACGTTCGAAGGGAGTTGGAGACGGAGACAGACATGAAGACAGGCTGCACTCCAAATATTCTTCCGACATTAGCATAAGTTTTTGGACAGCATTGCCGAAAACCCTTTCGCCCTTTCTCCCTTTCCCTTCTCACCCCTTTTGCCCTACGATGACTATAACTGCCCCTTGTTGAATTATATGCCATGAATTATTCATAGAGGGCCGCGTATTAAATACTTTTTATGCCCATCAAAAATGTTTTATGGCCAGACAGCGATGGCGACTCTGGCAATCGATTTGAATTCTTAATGATTAGGCGCCACATCGCCACACAGTGACACACACAGTGCCACAGTGGCACAGCGAAGTAGCGACGCTGCAGTGCCACCGTGCAGTGCGTGGTGCCACATAAAAACTAATTAGTTGCTTGTCCCGCGCTGCGCCTGCGCTTTGCGCTTTGGCCCCAAAGATCATATCAAGTTCGGCTTCGGGGCGCAGGTTCAGCTCGCTTGGGTGGCAGCTGCCGCCACAGAGACAGTCATAAAAGTTAGATAGAACAAAGCGTATCGCATAATGTTGCCATATAATGTAATGCATGAGGGGAATGAATTGAAATGACTTTGTCACGAAGCTTTTAAGGCGGCCGCATTGAAAGCGAAGCGTAGCCGATTCCCAGTGATTGAAGAGGCTTGAGAAGCACCGAGAAAGGCGGCAGATAAGGCGAAGATGAGGCGAAGTTGAGGCGAAGAGCGGCAAAGTTGCGGCGAGCTGGCGTAATTCAGGTGAATCATTTTGAAGCGTTAGTGGTGACACTTATTCGGGCAGTATCTGATGGAGAATGAAGAAGGGCAGAGAAAGGGAGGGAGAAAGTTAAGAAAAAGGAAAGAGAAAGAAGGAGAGCATGCGAGATGATAAGTAGAAGAGAAGGAGAAAGTAAGTTATGAAGGGAAATAGAGAGAGAAAAGAATGATAGAAGAGCCAGACAAAAATGAGAGAAAGATAGGTAAGTTGGGTAAAGTTTGAGAGTTGAAGAATAAAAAGAAGACAGAGCAAGATAAAAAGTGAGAAAGAATGGGCAATGATATAAGAGAGAGAGAGACAAAGAGGTAAATGAAAAAGAACTACACAAGAGGGGAGAGAGAAAAGGATCTAGTGAAGGAATGCAAGATAAAGAAAAGAAGGCAAAACTTTAATAAAATTTATTAGTTAATATATTAGATAAATTCATAGATAAATGCTTGGCAAATTTACTCTATATTAACTTAGGGCTTAAGTCTTTCATTTGTTGTTTAAAAAAATCTTTCTCAACTCACGTATCTGAGTCGTACCTGATAAAGCACTTAACAGCTCCAAATCATTATGAATCACTTGAAAAACAAACAAACAACTCTCGCTCTCATTCTCACTCTCATTCGATTCCCCTCGAGCTGCTGCACCTGCTCCGAGGCGCCAATGCGAATGCTGCCAAATACTCTGAATGTTTCTTGTTGAGAACGCAGGAGAAGGACTTGCGAGAAGGCAGAGGGAGGGGATGAAGCCTGTGCTCCTTGAGTCTGCTCGCATTTGTTAATTATGCGCAGACGCGCCAAAGATCGATATCTTAACAAATCGTTTGTCAAAAAAGAACAACAAAAACAACAACAACAGCAAAGGAAGAAAAAGGAGCAAACTCAGAACAGAGGAAGGCAAATTGAAAACGAAATTCTAAACCGCACGACTGTCGAAATATTTTCCCCGCTTCCCCGTTGCCCTGCTGCCCCTCGCTGCGGTCTAATGGAATTCAAGAAAACCAGAAAAAGGAATCAAATTAAATGTAGGCAACTTAAATTAATTAATCATCGCGGGCAGAGTCGAAGCAAACCAAAAACTCACAACAGAAAACAATAAAAATGGAAGAAAACAAAAATACAAATTCATTGCCAAAACCAACAAGCAACGAGCGAGGGCTGGCGAAGGGGCAGGGGCAGGGGCAAGAGAGAAGGAAGGCAAACAGACACAGAAGGAGCGCAAACATTTCGAGGCGCTGCTGGCGCCAAGCGCACTGGCCACCTGCTGTGCTCGATCTGGCTGCCACGATCAGCGATCTGCTGCGAGATCCTTGTTAGCACAAGATTCTGCCTCTCTCACTCCCTCTCTCTCTACTTCTCTCTCTATTTGCCTCTCCTGGCTGTGTTTGCCTAGGCTAATTACATGAGCCCACGAGGCTCACAATTAAATATTTGTAACGCCCTGGGATCGGTATCGGTATCGGCATCGGAACAGGGCATCTATCTCGTTTAACAGCCAAATAATGCCCTCAACTTGTTGACTTTATCCCACTTTCTCTCTCTTTCTTACAGACGCATGTTTCCCTCTATGCGCCTGAGTGTTTCAGGGCTGGAGGACGAGACCAACTATTGCGTGCTGCTCGAGATGGTGCCCATTGGCGACTGTCGCTACAAGTTCTCCGGCTCACAATGGGTGCCCGCCGGTGGAGCTGAACCACAGAGCCCTCAACGCATGTATCTGCATCCCGACAGTCCCGCCACGGGCGCACACTGGCAGGCGCAGCCCATACTCTTCAACAAGGTGAAGCTAACGAACAATACGTTGGACAACAGTGGACATGTAAGTGGGGAGGATGCTTTAAATGGCTCTACAGTTACTAGTTTCTACTTTCTCTCTCTCTCCTCCACAGATCGTCCTGGCCAGCATGCACAAGTATCAGCCACGTCTGCATGTCATACGCACCGCTGATCTGGCGCAGATTCCCTGGGCACCGCAGCAGGCTTTCGTCTTTGCCGAGACGGAGTTTGTGGCCGTCACAGCGTACCAGGTAGGTTCCCTTTCCCCTGCCAGTCTCCTCTCTCTCTGCGCATTCTTGCCAATTCATTGAGCACATCGAGTTGCTCGCACTAATTGGTTAATTTCGGCAACGATCGCTCACGCCGTGGGCAGCCCGCCGCAGTCGGCCGCAGAACCAACGTCTCAAATTAGCATGCCACGCCCCGCTTGTCTGCAAGAGTCGAGTCGAGTCAACTAGAGTTGTTTAGGAAGTCGCCTAGCCACATCCTTGAGCCCACTCGCTGTGTTTTTGTCTATGTCTGAGCTCATTGAGAGCGACGCCAGGTCGACGCCGGGTCAGTCGCCTTGTCCCTCGTCTGACTCTAATTAGCCTGATCGCATCCACAAGATCATCATCGGCTTCTTAGCAAAGTTGTCAAGTCATCTCAAGTAGCTCTCCCTCCCTCTCTCTCTCTCTCTGCTTCTCTCTCTGTCTCTCTTTGTGGTCTGGGTGTCAAGTGGCGCTGTTACTTAACGCCAGCAGCAACTCCAGCCAGGCAATTGTCGTATTTCATGCAATTTACACAACGTTTCATTTTCCTTCTCCCTTCTTCTTCTCTTCTTCTTTGTTATCCCTTTTCACAGAACGATCGCATCACAAAGCTGAAGATCGACAACAATCCGTTTGCCAAGGGCTTCCGCGAAACGGGACAGTCGCGCTGCAAACGCAAAATGTCTTCATCGCCAACCGATGAACATGATCAAGATCTCGGCCAGACGCAGCATTCGTTGTCGCAGCATTCGCAGTCCTCTGGCTCGCTTGACATGTCGCCAGGCAAATCTGCAACGACAGCAGCAGCAGCAGCAGCGGCGGCGGTGGCAGCAGGAGAAGCAGCAACAACATCGAACAACAACTTGGAACAGGATGGTCCGCAAATTAAGCGCATGAGATCAAATGGATCCGCCTGTTCGTTATCATCATCGCTCGATGGAGCCGAGGCTGCTGCTGCTGCTGCGGCTGCTGGACTGATGCCTGGCGCCGCTGGCTCGCCCTCCGGTGGTGGCGCCACCAGCGCATTCATGCAACATTTCCAGCAGAACATGCAGACGCTGCTGCGTCCCTCGCTCGTCGATCTCGCCTGCACATATTTCGGCCGGCCACATGAATACAATGCTGCTGCGACGCCACCGACGTCACATTTGTGTCCGCCAGCGTCCATTTTGCAAGCTGCCTTGCCGACACTTCCGGCGCTTAGCTTGCCACACAACATTTCCGTTCAGTCTGCGGCGGATGACAGCACGACCGCCGATGAGCTTGATGAACTGGATGTGGGCAGCGAGACAGCAGCAACAGAAACAACAACAACAACTACTACTACAGCAGCAGCATCGCCTGCACTGCACACCCCACCGGAGCAACTGCAGCAACTGCCTGAGCCGGCGCCCACCAAGCGCAAAGGATTCAGCATATCCGCCATTCTGGGCGGCGGCAGTTAGTGAGACTCGCTCTATAAGTTATTGCCTTTGATATTATAGAATGTGTACAAATGTAAGCTGACTTTGGCCTGATTAAATGTAGATTTTATTTAAGTTTTGTTAGGTTAAGTTTGAATAAAAGATGGTATTAAAGAGAAATCACTGCACTGCTTTCTTTTCAACTGCTTTGGGATTTTTATGCGAAGCTTAAGAGAGGCTGTAATGTATGGGTTATAGTTGGCTTATCTTATCTGCACTGCTTGCTTTAAACTTTAAAAAAACTCTTAGTTTAATAGTTGAGTGTAAGCAGTGTTTCCCCTAGGCACTTAAGAGAAAGAAGGAAAGAGAAAGGGAGAAGGCTACTCTTTGGCTAATTGGCAGATCCTTAAGATACTTCAAAGCCTTCACGCCCACACACTTTGCTGTAGGTAAATGAACATGTTGCAGACTGACGCTATCACTGCTGCAACATCTAGCAGCAGCACCCGCAGCAGACGCAGACGCAACTCAAATCACAACTTCCGCCAGACATTAATCCCCGAGCAATTTACAAGATAAACGCTAGAATTTCAACAACATCATCAGTCGACGCCGGCAGAGGCAGCAGCAGCAGCAGCATCGTCCATTAGCCACACAGACTACAGAACATAATTTGTTTGCAATTAAATAGCTCGACAAGGCATGAAATTCGGTTGCAGCCCTTCGCAAAGGCAACAGTTGCACACACGGCAAAAGAGAGAGAGAGACAGAAAAGAGAGACTCTGGAGACTCATAATAGCTAAAGATGTTTATGAAATGGGCAGCGACTGCGACGCAGGCAGCGACGCAACGTAGGCAGCCAAAAAAACACACAACAATTTGTTATGTAAGCTGCCTTATTGTTGTTGTTGTTGTTCTTGCCTGTTGAGAACGCAGCCAATGATGAAGTTTACGATGACATGCGTCACCACCCACGTACCCCGTAGTCGATGGCGGGACACGCTAGGGAGGAGGCGTGTGCAGACGTAGGGCAGCAAAGGCAGCAGAGAACAAGGCAGAAAAAACAAACAACAATTTCAATTTACCACCAAATCGATTTCTAAATTGAAGTCGCCAGGGAATAGCAACAAAAACAGCAGCAGCAGCAGCAGACCAGCAGCGCCAGAGGAGGGACAGCAACAGCCCCGACGGCGGCAGAGGAGCGGGGAGGGGCTGCGGTTTTATAGCGCGCTCTGAGCAGGAACGGGTGACAGATGTCGTTCGGGATGTTGACAGGCGCAAGGTTGCGAGTGCATTGAATGCCTCATTAAATGGCTTCGACTGCCGTTGTTTCTGCCGCTGCCACTGCTGCCCGTGCCCCTGGCAGATGTCGCAGGTTGCACGGCGCGTAATTAATGCATTTGGCTGTTGCATTTTACGGCTTAAGCGTTTGTTGTTGCTGTGTTTGCCCCATGAAATTAGACACGCATTGTCTCCTTCTCTCCTTCCCCTCTGCCACTCTTGTTTTGTGTAAATAACAGAAAAAAGGGGAACAAACCATTAGCATTTCCCTAAATGAAAGTTAATTTGTGTGAGTGATCGCTTACACGACAGCGGGGAAGGAGGCGGGGCGGAGCGGCAAGGAAAACAAGTGCTAATGAGTGGAAAAGCGTTTTACGCGTGGGGAAAAATGGCTGCCACAAGCAGTACACTGCTTGATGGAAACTTGACGACACTTGTAAATGACAATACTGCGTGCAAGAGAGAAACAGCAAGATATATGTATATGGTTTGGTGTATACAGGCCTGTTGGCTTGCGATGCTCTCTTCTCTCTAATCTCTCTTAGGTTCCGTTGCCGGTGCCGGCGTTAAGCGAGCAGACAAAACGCACAAAGAGCGGGTACTTGAGTTTATATTGTTGCCAGTATACATATTTGCTAGCCAGAGAGAATGCAACAAAGGCCGGCGCAGGCACACCATTATAAGGGAACTGCTCCTAATCTATACACGCGTCTGTATCTGTCTCTCGCCCTTCTTAGTGCACGCGCGCATCCTTAAGCCGAGGTTTTAAACTGGAGCGAAGCCAAAGACACTGAAAACTGGACCATCTACATACGAGGCTTATGCAAATGGGCTCACATGTGGGCTGGGACCGGGCTGCGTCCGGGGTAGGGACAATTAACAAAGCGTGTAATTTTTCAAACGTAGCGTGTGAACAATGGCACAAACAATTACAGGATAATGAAAATCCACCCACACAAGCAGGCTCAACCAGTCCAGACCACTCGAGAGCCCAGAGCCCGAGCGCACTGCAAATCCCGGCGAACAATTAAAAACCACCAACAACAAAGGCTGCTGTCAAGTGCGCGACCTACGCGGGGTCTTTGTTCCCTTGTTTACAAGTCTATTGAGTGCAAACTGAAGCAGCATTTCAGATCTCAGCGTAATTTGCATATTATTTCTTTTGTGCATCCAATTTACCTGTTGCCTGAACATGTGCATCACATGTTGTATGTGAGCTTGTAAGAGTGTGTGTATGCAGATAACAACAAAGTTAAGCAAGTGGCTAATCGAAAATGCATAATTGTTAAGTTATCGATATTGCACGCCAAAATGCAGCTTTTGTCAGCAAACAAAGATTAAACAAATATCGGCAAAGCCATCTCTCTTCCTCTCTCACTGCAAGTGTGTCCTCACTCTCTGATTTTTGCGCTCATTGTGTATAAAATTTGCGAAATGAGTTTTAATATACAAAATTTAAAAGCTATTGATGATGATGATGAAAACGAATCGTTTCATTCTTTTGCTCAAAGTGAGGCTGATTCGTTCGACCTGGAGTTGGATGATCTTTCGAACTTTGATGAGTCCGACAACATATCAGATGAACATGAGGAAAGCGTCAACAATGTAAGCTGCAAATTCTAATAATAATAATACTCCTTAATTTATTAATATTATATATTGTGTACACTCTGCAGTTGTCTAATATTCGTGCAGTCGCCCAAGCAAGTTTCTTACCCGATGCTAATAACTATGCTTCCAGTGAACCTGAGTTGGAAAATAACATTGAACCAATTCCTCAGGCAGGAAACGTTCCGCGTCCTTCTGTCGAGTCAATCGAAGAACCTAAACTATGCCCGACTAACCCGGGGCTAACCACATCGCGCAAGTACTACATGGATCAGTACATGGTGCCAGAGTCATCGGGAAATGGTTCCAAGCCAGCTATGAATCTGTTCAACATGTCCATATCAAATCAAAAGGATGTGCTGGATGTTAGTGCTAATACGGAGGCTATTCAAAAATACGCCTATACCGAAAATTGGATTGAAAAGCAGCAGATGGCTGACCAGAAAGGATCACTGCGTCGTAAGTTATCTGCCGCTTTGGATGGCTTGTTTCATAAGGAGGACACTAACCGAATGAAAAAGGAAAAACCGCAAGAAAATACAGTAAAAGTAAACCCTTTCCTTACCTATTCTCCAAAACATCATTAATTTGTACGGCTTCTTTTTACAGCCCAGGAGTATATCTCCATCATCGTTCTATCAGAATATTCCAAAGGACAAGCCCTATGTATCGCCATTTGAAGACTTACCCTTACAGCCTGCAGAGAAAACGCTACCAGGCCAAAAACCATTCATTACTGTGCCAGCAGGCTTCGACTTGACCCAACTGGTTGAGTACAAGGATCCCAATCACTGGCATCGACGTGCCACCACCCGCTACGATACACGTCCTTGAAGCAGTACGATACACACAGGAAATCGTATACTTTCTTATATTTATACCATATTCAAATTGAGTTGAATTGATCATGTGAACAGATCATACATACATATATTATTGTCTAAGCCAAGCTGGCCTCATTCAAATGCTTTAATAAACTTCTTATCCCCGACAATTCCCAAACAATTAAAGCAGTTGTCAGACGTGCGCCAAAGACATATCGCCAACGTAGCCGAAAACTGGAACGCCATCGTGCCCGTTAGAGATGATCGAATGAGGCACGAAGTAAAGGCACGAATACTGCACCCGTTTCCACATAAGGAATTACTCTGGCTGGGTTTGCCGAGTAACTTTTTGATTAGATTGATTCTTCCGCAAGCTCACACGGTGGTGTTCCGGTTATGGGCACGTCTCGGCTCGACTGGCGCCCATCTCTAGTCGAAACGATTCCATTGTGCTGCCGATAAAATTGTCGCCAGCTAAAACTGTCCCTGACTTTGATTTTGGCCGCCATAGCATTAATTTCCAACGAAATTACACATACACGAAAGAGCAACATAGCAACAACTAAAACAACAGCAACAAACAAACAAATGCAGGGCAGGAGTATGCAGCAAAAACAACAATAACAAACACGAGGCCTGGCCTGGGATACAAAAAGTTTGCTTATCTCCGCTGGAAGATCGGAGAGCTCTGCGACGCGCCACGTTCATTTGACTTTGACATGCGAACGTTTGTGAACCTGAACCTGGAACTGGCTATGGCTCTGCTTGTATCTGTTGCTGCTCTTCGGATCCTAAATGAGAATTCAATAAATTTTAGCAAATAGCCCCAAGCAGCAGCAGATACAGCAACAACAACACAATAGTCGTTTGGCATCGTTAGTCTTTTTGGCGACGTTTAACATGAATATGCAGCGTGGCTAATGTGGAGCCCATAAACACTTCCAGCGGCAACATGAATGGGATTGCAGCCCCACAGCCGACAAGCAACAGATGTCGCCACTGAGAGGAAAACAGGTTGTCGCTACGTGTGTGGGGACTGCAGATCGAATGTGGATTGGTTGGAGCTGGAGCAGAAAGTTGGGGAATCAGCCGCTTGGCAATTGTTTGTTAACGCGATTTGAAATGAAATGCCACCGTCGAAGAATTGCAATTTGGGCAATTGCCCCAATCTCTCGCCCTCTCGCTTGCACTCACACTATCGCCGCTTGTGCTCTCAAAGATGCCGCCTCGTTTCCGTTGGTCAGGCACCAACAACAATAACAACTGCAACAGCAGCAACAACAAGTTGTATGTGTGAGGGGCTTCGACTCGGACAATTTCGCATGTAAATGGCAAACAACTACAACGTGAAAACATCAATTACATTTGCTTGTTCCTTGTGGCGCAGTGTGCTCTGCTCTGGCCAGGATTACCTGGCGATCGTCGCGCTCAATCAGCGCATTGGCGCTGGCGCCAGCATTTAAGATGCGGTGTTCTCTGATCTGCTGATAAGCTCATGTCGTCGGCGTTCCTCTTGTTGTTGTTGCTGTTGTTCGCTCGCTCCTTTCGTTCGTTCGCTCGTTTGTTCGCTCATTCGGTGCAGCCATGTGGAGTAAATGCATGGGGAGAGAGAGAGAGAGTATGTGCTCAGAGCTGCGAGGGTGAGTCTGTGGAACTGGAACTGGTTTTTATGGACAGTATGCGAGAGATATGAGAAGCAATTATGTTAAAAGAATGTGAGCAAAATGGAAGCACAAAAGAGCATTCCAGAAACTTATTTAAAACAAAAAAGTTAAGTTATAACCAAAGAGAACGGTGAAAAAAGATTTCGATATAACAGCAAGCTTTAAACTTTTTGTAGTATATCGATATTTACTTAGTTCTCAAAAGATCTTGTTATTGATTCACAAAGTTCACAATAGACCATGTCGTCATTGATCCACTAGCAATTGCGTATTACGTATTCCGTGCAGTCGTAGAGAAAACCCTTTTTGAAATTCTTATAAAAAATCTTTATTTGCTCGCATTAAAATGCCAAAGACAATAAATCCATTACGAAATCATTTAAACAATTAAAATTGCATAATAAATACTTAAGATAAATACTGATGGTAAATACCTGGAAATCTTAATTAACTGCAAAATATCACAATTTAAGCTACAGACTACGCTGGCAACTAAACGCTAATTAAATGTATAAGGCACTGTGAGGAGCAACAACTGAAATGGGAGCACAGCAGCAGCACCAGCACTACGTAAGCGGCACCGGCAACAGCAGCAATAACAACTAAACCGAGACAGTCGTTCCTAATATGTCCAAGATACTGAAGCTGCTGCGTTTGGGCTTTGGTGGAGAAGCAGCTGCGGCGGCAGCAGCAGCAGTGGCTGCGGCAGCGACAGCGATGTGGCTAATCGACTCGGATTCCAGACTAGGCTCAGTTGAAGCATTCGTTGTTGTGCCTACAACGTCCACAAAGGTATCGGCATCTGGATCGGCGGCAGAATCGCAGCTGGAAGATGCGCACGACGAATCTGGCGATGGCGGCGTATACGCCCAACTTGGATGGCTGGCGATGTGTCTGGCATAATCAATACTGGGCTGGGGCGGTGGTGGCGCTGGCAGATAGAAATTGGCCTCCAGTGTATCCAGTAGATAATGACGCGGCATCAGCAGACGCGAAGGCTGTTGCAACGAAAGCTCTTCGGCATGACGCAGGCGTTTAGCCGACGGCGAAACAGTGTAGTCAACATCGTTGGCAGAGGATGTTGCCGCTCCCACAGCTGTCGACTGTGCCGACGGCGGTGGGGAATCATTGAGCTTGCGCTTGCAACGTGATTGGCCCGACTCACGAAACCCCTTGGCAAAGGGATTGTTGTCGATCTTCAGTTTGGTAATGCGATCATTCTGCAAGGCAGAGGAGAGAAGGCACAGGATTAGTAATCGATCACTCGCCGGGAGTTGAAGTCAAAGTAAACACAAACCTGATAGGCTGTCACAGCGATGAACTCGGTTTCGGGGAACACATATGCCTGCTGTGGGGCCCATGGAATCTGAGTCAGATCAGAGGTGCGTATGACATGCAAACGTGGCTGATACTTGTGCATGCTGGCCAAGACAATCTAAGCGAGATAAAGAGAAGAGATAAGTAATCACGATATATTTTACAATGCAGACTACACCTACATGTCCATTGTTGTCCAGCGTGTTGTTGGTTAGCTTCACTTTGCTGAAGAGCAGCGCCTGTGATTCCCAGTGCTTGCCCGTTGCCGGGCTGTCGGGATGCAGAAACATGCGCTGAGGACTCTGTGGTTCGGCACCACCGGCAGGCACCCATTGCGAGCCGGAGAACTTGTATCGACAATCTCCAATGGGCACCATCTCAAGGAGTACGCAATAGCTGGCCTCCTCCTCCAGGCCACTTAGAGAGACTCGCATCGAGGGGAACATACGTCTGCAGAAGATGAAGCAATCAAAACAATGGTGGTTAGTGATATATTTGACGTTATCTACACATGCTGATGCTCAGCTAAGCTTATCGCTCCACATGCCATGCTTATGAGTGTGGGGGAGAGATAAACCAGTGGAGAGATAGTCCAAGTTAAATATGCTCACACATACCTGCCACTCTTGGTGATGATCATCTCGGTTCCAATGTGATGGAATTGTTGCCACAGTTCATTGTTCTCCAACTTGGCCTCCACGCCTGGCAACGAGGGCTGTGCTGGCAACGGAGCTGGTCCAAAGGGTGATGCAAAGTTGGGCAACAGGCCGCACAAGGGATCTGCAAGAGGAGCCACCCAGTCAGAAGCCGTCGGCAAAACGAAGATTCGAGTTATGCTTACCTGGCAGACGTTGCATAATTTGCTGGCGATAAATCTCATGGGCAATCTGCTGCTGCATTCGCAGATCGGCTATGTTGGGCAATGCCAGCATTATGATCTCCAAGTCTAGTTAACTGAAGAGAAAGGGGAACGCGCGTTTTAGCAGATCTCTCGTATTCTTCGATTCTTCTGTACACGATCGTGCTTTGTATAGGAAACTCTCGCAAACGAACCGCTCGCTACGATGTTCGGATTGAAACTGTTGCGCTCTCAAAATTCGAGCACCCTAACTCGATTCCAGCCGAATCCGGTCGGTTCAGTTCTATGCCATTGTCTCAGGTAGCGAGCCGCCGCTCTGACCTGTTTCACTCTCCCTCACTCGCTCACACTATCTCTCTCTTCTCTCTGCAGCGCTGGCATTGGTCGCCGATCGAGGCGTATCTTGTGGTCTCGCTCCAGCCAACTGCTGCGCCATTTTGAGACGATTCTTTTCTTGCGGGGGCTGAGAATAACGGGCAACCATATTACAGTTGATAGCACTGATTGCATTACGATGGGGGCATCTCTTTGAACTATGTATTAGGGTATTTATAGGAAACCCAAATGGAAATGGGGCAAATTGTAATCGACGATTAAGCTGGAAAAACAAATTTAAATGGATTTACAAACCAAAAATTGTTTGTACTGAGAATGAAATCATTTGTACTCATAATTTAATGTATAGAAAATTTACATATAATACATACATTTATGAGTATATATTTTATGTATTGATTAATTGAATATAGATTAATCTCAATTTGTTTTCTATTAGAATTTATTATATATTTATTTTTTATGTATTAGTTATAGACACTGCTAGATTATAAATAAATCTAATATTCAACATTACGAAAATTGTTTACTATATTCTTTTATTGTTTTAACTAATAACTACACGCAGTCTCTCAATCCTCTTTCTCTCTGTCATCTTATAGCGCCACTTAATTTCCCAGCTAATTCTCAGACAAGTCGTAATCACAATCGTCGGATCAGCCTGCATCCGATTCAAGTGGATATAGTGCCCAGGCAGCTAATCTGGAATCAGACAACAGACGGATATTTGTAGATACAAGCATCGTGTACCCGCTACTGTAGAGTGCAAGCAAAGAGAGATCCGCCCGATCGATAAGTTGCCGTAATCAAACGTTAAACGGTACTTGTAGCAGCATGTAGCATCATCAACAACAACAACCACAAGAGAAGCAGCAGCGGCAGCGAGAAGAGGAACAAATTGTGCGAGACACATCAAACTGGCGCCAATTGACAGCCGCACCGGCCACTTGAGTGTCAGTCTGCGAAGAAGGAGTAGGAGACGGAGACGAATCGCAGTCACTTGTTGCCGTCGCCGTCGTTGTTGGCTGCGCCACTTGTCCTGGCACCAGCAGGATGACAAAAATGACGACCTCGACGGCGTCAGCGGCGGCAAAAACTCACAGGCAAGTCATAAAAATCATCACACTTTGTCCTAGGGATGCTGCCGCTGCTGCTGGTAGGAACAATGCGCACACAAGATGCGCATTTTATGGCCCGAAGCCGGACCCCTACCTCTGACCGCCGACTGTTTCCTCGTCCGTTGCCTTTCGATATTATTGTTATGATTATTGTAATATGTTTTGTGTGGGTCTGCTCTACAATTTGTTGCCATTGTTGTCTGACAAGGCAGACAAAAACCACAACATGGCACAGTTTGGGGATGTAAAAGGACCAAAAACGGAACCCCCGGAGGAACAATAATGTCTATTGAGCCGTATAAAAATGTCAAATAAAATCGTAAAGTGAGGATTTAAAATGGGAAGACGATCGCACGCTGCTGTACTTACCGCGAAAACCCTTTCTTATCTCTCTCATCAAATCCACACGGAGTCATTAGTCAACTGAGTTTCCGGTAATTCTAGCTAGCTTTGCATAAATTCTGCGCAACATTTCCGCTTATCCCCCGAGCCGGAACTCGAGCCAAAGCCTAAGTGCACTTCCTATCTATGTCCGCCAGTGACTCAGGCAATTAGCGAGCCGATCCAGTGCAGTCCAGACAGGGATTTATGTCATTAGCGCGAGTCTGCTCGAACTTCGGCTCGACTCGGCTTTCATTCATAGTCTGTGCTCGGAAAAACCCGGGGAAATTCGAAACTGAGCCATTCACTAATTGCCGCCGTGTTTGGCTTGTAATTTTGTTTGTTATCTCTGGCAATGTGCTTAGGCTACCTTACCAGCTAACATTGCGAAGATATTTACATAGGATGTTTCGTAATATATATGTATATATTTTGCACATGAGTCAGACATATAGATTTATTGTTGCTGTTTCCATTTGGTTATGTTGGTTTTGTTGTTGTGTGTTTACAAATAACTTATGCTGTAAGTGGATTAAATATGCATCACACGCAAGCCACAATTGCAATTACAATTAATTTCACTTAGTTCTATTTTTAATTTCAAATTAACTATGTAGTTTCGCCCTGCCTGTTTTGCGCTCTCCCTCTCTACTTTTCTATACTTCAATTTGTATTTTTAATTCAGCTTCGTAACTTGTTGTTATTGTTGTGTATTTGTCGTTTGTTAATCATAATTTGTTTTTATCACAGCTATACGTTTATACATATACATATATAACATATATATTTATATATAGATTTGTAATAATTATTCTTTGTAATTCCATTTTAAAATTGTGTTGCATCGAGTACCCTACACACACATACACATACAGTTGCAAGAAACGCACTTAAAAGTACAAAAATTCAACATGAAAATGTTGATAAAAAATACAAAAAGTATTGTGGAATTAGGGCGGGGTTAGCTTGATAGGTTTAGCTATATATAATAACAACATTTCAAAAGAAAGTGCAATCAAAACAAGAAGGAAGGAGAATAATAATAATAACACCGAAAGCTCAATGCACGCTCAATATGATATGTGGAAGATTTAGGATAGCTCAAAGCCAGTATTGCTGCTGACGGCATAGCGCAGCTTGTCCCGCAGCGTTGACTTCTTCTGATAGTTGGGCAGCTTAAGCAGATTGAAGCAGGTAGATGAGGTGGGCAGCCGATTAAGTGGATCCTTTTTGCGTATGGTAAAGAAGCCACGTATCACGCTGCCAATGGTATCGCCAGTGTCCTCGTCATCTCCCACCTCCACACAGCGTATGGAAAACGGCGGCTCCAGGTGTGCGAAACCCAACAAAGGCGGCTTGGAGCAACTGGTGACAAACTAAAGATAAATTTAGAGGATTAAAAACAAGATCATGATAAATATGTATTGTGTCTACCTTGAGAAACAGTTTGCGCTCTTCCTCGGTAAAATCTTTGGCCAATATGTCCCACAGCCAGCCAACCACTCGATGGGAGTCATGGAAACCCCCGTAATACTGTGTATGCTTGCGCAGATCCCGCAAATCCAATGGCACCGTGTCGCCCGATATGAGACGCTGCAGTTCGGGCGGCGAAAACAACGACAGCCACTCGGGATTGACAATGCTGCGAAAGCCACGATTAAACGCCTGCGTTTGCTCGCGAATCTGTGTGTTCATATGGAAATATGCCATGTAATGTATGTAAACGAGCTTGTTGTGATCGTTAACCACACGCGCCTTGCCACCCGGATGCAACTCGTGTGTAACAATCTTGCCCATGACATCTTGATCCACGGAGAAAGTCAAGTTCAAATCGGCCACATCCTGTTTGTAGTGCTTGATGAAGGTAAGACTGCGATAGAGTTCGTTGTCCAGTGAGGGTAGCTCATCCATGCACGAGTATAGTGCCTGCTGGGTCTGTCCAAGCAACTGAGATAGAAAGAATGAAGCAAAAGGCACATCGACGACAATTCCCTCATAGACTGCTTTGCCCAGCATGCGTCCAACGAACTCAAATAACTGCAGATGATTGTCTTGGACATAGGAGATGGGTGATGGATATAGTCGTTGATCAGAGGTGGTCTTGAACAGATTCAACGATGGATCAAACACTTTCTTTATGGTCTCTTCAAGAAACTCCTTGAACACACCGTCCTGATCAATGCCCGCCTCGTGCAATCCTTGTTGATTGATAAAACGCACGCGTATTACTCCTTTCAAAGCATGTGTCGGTTGTGCAGCCAATTGGCGATATCCGTCCTCTACAATGCGCTCTCGATGGATGACAATCAGCGCCGAGCGTGGTGAGGCACACGCGCTCTCCGTCAGACCCATAACAGCCTTCTCGTTTTGCACGAACTTGCGAAAGAGTTTCACACGATCTTCGTGTGGTATTATGTGCGGCATTTTCGCCAGCAGCAGCATCGCATTACGCTTGGCCTTCTCCAAATCGTTGATGAATGTAGATGGCTTCACCTCGGGTATGAGCCAATGATTGGGGGGAGTAAAAGGACGACGACAGTCGCGTCGATACAAGCAAAGCAGCAACGTGTGAAGCGATAGAAAGACCGGATTCTGCACAATGTTCTTAGCACCTGCATAAAAACCAGAAATTAATCAATGAATCTTTGATATAAACTATGTTGAACATACCCAAAATGTTATCATTTATCAACTTGTAGAGCATATTATTCAAAAAATAGGTTAGCATGACATAGTCGTTTAGGCGAAAAGGATTCTGTTCCGTGTACATTTCATACTCATCCAAAATTCTGCAGAGAAAATATAAAAATAATGTTTTTAATGATATCTGTTCAATTATGAATGTAATTCTTCTTCTACTCACGTCACATAGTGCGTCATGCAGTCACAGAAGAGCATAAGCATTGCTGTCTGTGGTTTCTGCAACGATGTCTCGCATCTGAGCAGCTCCAGATACTCTTTCATGCCACAATTGGGACCAAGCGATGTTAGGAGCAACCAAATGTCATAGAGCACATTGTCATTGTAGCAAATACCCGTAAGAATGTCCAGTTTCATTTGCGAGAGCGTATTAAGTGCCGCATAGTACATGCCACAAATGCGTGACACCTGCACCACATCATTATTGTCCAGTTTACGCCATTGTACCTTTGTTTGCTTGCCCGCTGCACTGGCCAACAAGCCGCTGCCGCAATTGGAGCTGCGCTCCAGAGCACGTCGCAGCAGATTGCTTGTCGATGGCTGCTGCGGCGATTGGAACTCAATCCGCTCGTACTTTTCATTGATATCTTTGAGTATATCACCCAGCAGCAGCTTTATGCAACGATGATCCCACAGCATGTGAAACTGTTTCTTGATCAATGCCACATTCTGATTTTGTGCCGGCTCAGCGCAGGGTGTGTGCCAGCCAAGTAGCTCGTGCCACTGCGTAAAGACTCCCTTGGTGGTCACCGTATTGGGTATAAGCTCCAGCAGCGATGTGGTTGTCTCCTGCAATACATTGATATAAGGTAGAACAATCTTTCAATGAGCACTTCTACTCACAGTCAGCAGGGGAAAGGCCAGTTGCTTGGCTTCGGCCTGATTGTCAATGTTAAACATGTTCACAATGTTGCCCAGATATGCCAGTGTCTTGGTCCCCGACATACAGCCAGCGAACTCTTCGAACCACTGAAAGTCTTCAGATATTTTCAGAGCGCGGCTAAGCAGTCGCATCTGGCTGAATTGCTCAATGCATTGCGGCACACTCTGATGCAGGTGATAGATAAGCGCTGGAACCGAAAGGATTTCACTGAGGAATTGTGATAACAAGTTGCGACTGTAATCTCCGTCGACTAAAGGCCGCAGGCAGAGTGTGATTATAGCTACAAGTGTCACAGACTTGACAGACAGTTCTTCTCGTGCAGTGCCTTTCAGTAGAATTTGCTGTAAATAAAAAAGTAGTTCAAGTCATCAAGTTTTGTTGACTATCCAAGGGTTACTCACGCGCATCGTTTTGTAGAATCCGTTTTGCACCAAATGTCCCTGAATATTGCAACAGATCTTCTGCATGGCTGGCTGCAGTCGCTCGAATTGTGGGTTTCGCAATATGGACCACGATTTGGGCGCTGTGAACACAATAAGCGTGTGCAGAAATAGCGCTAGGGATATGCTGTCGGCATGATTCTCTGGCTTAAGTTCAGGCAACAGCTGCAGGCAGTTGGTTAGCAGTAATTTGATGTGTCCAATCCAGGGCAGGCTGCGCTCCTTGTGCAGACATAATGCTGCATACGATAGCTTTGGATTCTCAACTTCCATGGCACGGTTCACATAGCGACAGATGCTCTCCAGACGGTCCCGCATGTGACCATCGCTTTTGTCCAATTTGATTTGTGTCAAATATCGACGCAGCACGGGGTATACATGAACAGCAGGTAGTAGAGGATCCGTTTCACTTTCATCCTGACAACTCTTAAAAACTGCATCAAAGTCTTGGCTGTGAATCAATAGATATAGTATATGAGATTAGATATCGAATACACATAAGTATTTTGCGTTTGTTGCACTCACATGATACGTCTTTGGTACTTGCTACGGGCTACAAATCCTTTAAGAGTCGCCTGCAATAGTATAGCTGCCTCCTCCCTTCGCTTTTCTAACGCACGCTCCTCTCGTGCGGCCTTCGTTTGCTCCAGAAAACTGCTTTTCTGTGACTCCGTCTGTGCAAACATTTTGTACACAAATATGATTAGTGGTTGTTGTTTTTGTTATGGGTAGATGCAGCCAGTGTGTTATTGTTGAATTTATTGTGTTTCGTTGGGTTGTATTCTTAGTTGCGCGTATTATTAACGATTCGCACTGAGTTTAAAGCTCTTTATCTTAATGTGCATTGTATTTTTAGCTTGTAGTAGCACTTAATTTTCCAATAACAATAATTTTTCATTTTCTTTAGCTCGTATATTTATGTGAACAAGTTCAATTAATGGAACTTTTAGTACAAGGTGGCAACGCTTCATAAAATACCGATGAAAAAACAGTTGATTCCAAATATGCGGGTTGTTAACAAAAAAATAAACCGGGTTGCAAATATCTAAACATTATGAGCTTACTTAATTTATTTCCATAGATAAGGCTGCGAAAAAAATAGAAATTGAATGTTCATTTAATTTTAGTTTAAAAAACTTGAATCTCTAAATTATATTTATTATTTATCGAGTCAGTGATTCAGAACTGCTAGTCCACGGAAAAAATATTCGATAATGTTAACGCGTACTGCTGACTGTAAGGCAACTGTTATCAATGTTATCGTTTGCAATTCGGAACTAGTTTGCAGCTGTGTTGTATTCATTTTGGAACCTCAGTCAAAGTTTTTCCTTCAGACTGGCCGCCGGCAGTGAAAACATTTCCATAGAACTGTCGTGTGCTGTCAAAACGGAACTACAATAAAATATCCTTTGAAAGTGTCGATAAAGTGTGTAACATGTAACGGAATTTTTCCAGGAAATTATTGCACTCGCTGTTAATAACATTTCAGCACAATGTTAAGTTAACATGTGGTTTTTTTTACGAGCGAAGTCCGTCGTTGTCGCGTTTGCGTGAATTAATAATTAATTTTAACTACAAAAATATAGTATACATTTGCAAAAGAATGCAAATAACTGTGTGCGGATAAAGTTGTGTGTAGTTTTATTTCGTTTTTGTCCCAAAATGTGTTGCGTGCACGCGCAAATATGTCGTGGTGATGCCAGAGTCAGCTAAAAAAGGCGATGTAGTATGATTTTGCAAGACTTTGAAAACAGAGAGAGAGAATAACAAAGCCAAGTCAAGGTGAAAATTATACGAAAATTAATGGATGCGCGATCTCCGATAGCAGCATGTGCATATCAAATTAGCGAAATATGCTCGTATTTCGGAGCGATCAAAACTGTGTGAAAATAATTTCAAGGTTTGCAGCGCGAGCAAGCGAATAGAAAGCAAAAGGTAATTGAAAAATAGAACGATTTTGGCACAAGCGCAGTGTATAATAGTCTGTGGTATTGTACTGCTGCTGCTGCTGTTGTTGTTGTTGTTAACGTTTTGTCTCTGCTGTTGACTGGGTGGGTGGGGCGTGATTTGAGGGCAGCTGGTCGTCGCAGCAGAGGCAGCAAAACAAAACAACGACGGGTATATAGAACCAAGCGGGAAGGGGACAGAAGACACTGCGAAGCTCTTGCCCAAAACGGAACCGAAAGTGAGTGCAATTGAAAAGAAGCGACATAAAAACAATTGTGCTGCGCTCTGGCGGCGAAAGCAGCAAACAGGCAATAATAACAACAACAGTAGCAGTAGCAGAAACAACGACGGCGAGAAGAATATGAGAGCGAAAAATGCTCAGTGGCTGCGCTGCGCTGCTTTGTAATCTCATGTAATTTGCCGCAATTTTTGCCTGTGCATTCTGACTGCTTCCGTGTGTGTAAGTGAGTGAGTGTTGTAAGTATTTGTGCATGTGAGTGAGTGTGTGTTTGTGTATAAATGTGCGCTTCGCTTTGGGGTCGGTAGGTCGTTTTGTAGCGCGCGACATATTGTCGCTTGCATTCCGCCACACAAATACACACGCAAAGAGATGCGCGCATTTGTCTATGTGTGCGTCTGTAAGTGTAACTTCTCCCCCACTGTCTTCGTAGGACAGCAACCACAACAACAAAAACGATTAGTTCCTTCGCTTTCTGTCAGAAAAAGGCGCGCGCGTTCTCTCCGAAGCTTGAACATCTACATTAGCTGGCGACGCTGACGCCAGTGCCAGTGCCAGTGCCAGTCATCGTCATTCTCTCACCCGCCTCTGCTGCTGACGCTGGTTCTGCCGTTGACGCTGCTCTGCCATCCTCAGTGCTTGCCAGTATCCCCAGTGCGTATTCGTCGTTGCAGCATTTAGTTTAAGGCCCTCGCCTGTTCTGCCTGCTTTGCTCTGCTCTGCCTGGCTTCGTTTTGTTTAATTCTTCTATCTGTTTGTGTTTATTCGAGTGCAGATAATCAAATTTATATTGTGCATGCAAAAATACAAACATCCAACAACAGCAACAGCATTGGCTAAAAGGGAAAATGCCATAAGAATACGATCAATTCTTCTGCTGAGTTAGCTGAGCTACACAGAAACGCTAAAATTGTGAGTAACGGTTGTTGTGTTGTTGTTTCTCTTGCCCGGGATTGCTGTATGCGTGTGTCCGTATGTGCGTGTGTGTGTCGTTTATTGAACTTTGACGAATTGACAGCTATTATTAACTTACTAGCAAGTCATTTTATGCCGGTTAACAACGACCTTTGTGTGTGTGCATATCTGTCTGTGTGGGAGAATGTGACTGTGTGTGCAAAATTTACAGCAATTTTAATAGTGGCGCATAACCTCAAATCTGAGGGATTAGTTGCCTAGTTAGGGCATGCCTAGATACCGTTACTTTGGAATCCACCCGCCATTGCAAAGCTTTCAATTGGTTTTTGTAACCTCGACCGATTAAAAATATAAAATAAACGCCGCTTCCAGTAATTGTGTGTGTGTGCAACAATTAAAGAAAAATGTGAAATCCCCTTAAAAAAATGTAGAAAGAAAAAAAACTAGTTAATTCCACTTGACCGCTCTTTTATACTGTAATTGGGCCCGTTATGTTTTAATGCTTGCTCATGCACACACACATACAGGCGTCCCCACATGTGCACACACACACAAACACAAGCAAACATTGGCACAGCTGCATTGCTGAGAGAGCTTTAAAAATGTAACAGTAGACAACAAAAAAATCGAAGAAAGTCGTCAACAACAACTACTGAAACAAGCTTCATGATACCCGTTCGAAATGAGCACAGCGTATAAAAAACGAAGAAAAATATAAAGCGTAACGAAATTTAATGAAAAGCGCAAATCGCAAAAACCTAACCACACTTATTGAGAATCAGTCCAGGGGTAACGCTTCTCCCCCTCCTTCCTCGCCATTCTCCTCGCAGTACTAGTAGACAAAGTTATACCTAATAGGTAAATAATGATTTTGAAAAATTTGTAGTATTATTATTGATTTATCGCGTCCACACCAAGCTCCTCCAGCCAGTCGAAGGTGTTATGTACAAAACTTGTTATTTATTTATTTATTTTTCTGATAAGAGCCCCCAAAGGGGCCTCCGATCGCTGCCGCCGACATGAACAGTGATAGAAACATACAGACAACATGTACGAGAAACAGCGAGAAAGGGAATGCGGCGGGAACGGGCTTAACCAAATGCTAATTTTTCTCTTTTTCACAATTCATCATAATTCATACTTTTTGTCGCCTTATTTGTCAGTTTGCAATTTTTGTTATTGTTGCAGCATTTGTAAATTTAATAAATTAGCGAAAAAATTGATTTGATTAACTTTGAATGTTGTCGTTGCTGTCGCCGCTTGACATGTGTCTGTCTGTATGTACATAGGGGCAGGCAGGAGGGCGGTAAGGTAGGAATATGTACGTATATATTATCGCCAGAAACGAGAGCAACAGCAGCAACAGCAAAAAACCCCAGTTATAATACTAGCTAGGGAAATATATTTCTGGGCGTTTGTGACTCGATTCGTGATGATCACGTGGCTTGGAGAACATTGTAGAAATACACGAAATATCTGTTTCCGATTTGAAACTCTTCTTGAGCTACACACACATTATTATAATTAAAGTTCCCGTTCCCCAAGGGGACAGACGGAAATGAAATACGATCGTCGATCGTCATTGTTGTTATCATGTTTCTGATAATCGGTTTCGTAGATGACAATCAGAAAATGTTTTGCAATTGCGAACAAATTCATAACAATAATAGGTAATTAACTTGTAATTTTCTTAATTATAATTCCCTTTTTGCTTTTGTTGTTTCCCTTTTCAGCCTGGCAACTCAACCAAAAACTTGATAAAATTGCAAACTCCCAGCAAGCATCATAATAAACATAATAAACAAACAACAATTAGCTATATATAAACTATTTATTGAGCAATTAAACGCAACTGCAACAACAACAACGACAATGAAGTACACAGCAGGTCCCGACAACGCGCTGCCTGCATGCAGCAGCAGCAGCAACTCCTCCCCAAACGCATTAAACGAATTGCAGTCAGGAGCAAAAAACACACAACAACAGCAGCAACAGTTGCTGGAGCAACAACAGCAGCAGCAGCAGCCCTCAACGACAACAACAACGACAAGTGCCGTCAGCCCGACGGCCGCCGCCTCAGCAAATTCCAACCCCCTTTCAAACAGCAGCAAGAGCAGCCCCAACCCAACAACAGCAGCAGCAGTAACAACCACAACTGATAGCGGCGTCAACAGCAGCAATGAGACGTCGTCACAGGCAACTGCAACTGCGTCGACGACAAATTCGCTGTTCTGCGAGCAGGTGACGACAGTGACGAATCTATTTGAGAAATGGAACGATTGTGAGCGTTCTGTAGTCATGTATGCGCTGCTCAAGCGACTTCCCTACGCAAGCCTCAAGTTTCTACAGTATTCCATCGATAGTAATCTGACACAGAATCTGGGCACATGCCAAACGAATCTGAGCAGTGTTGTCATTGACATCAATGCCAACAATCCGGCGTATTTGCAGAACCTGTTGAGTACCTACAAAACATGTCAGCCCAGCGATTTAATTGATGGCGGCATGTCCTCCTCGTCATCGGACAAGGATTCAATGCCCTGCTATGGTAGCGATTTCCAGTTGACCAGCAGCGGTAACAACATGAATCCAACATTGCATCCATCACTGGATAAGCGCAAGGAGGACATACTGCACGAGGTGCTGAACATGTTGCCACTGCTAAAGCCTGGCAATGAGGAGGCCAAGACGAGCTATATGAAGCTAATACCACTTGCAGTCAAGGACACTGTGCAGCAACAGGTGCCCACAGAGTTGGTGCAGCAGATCTTCTCGTATATGCTCATACATCCCGCCATTGGCAGCGATGATAAGCGCTCTCTGAATGTTTGGCTGCGGCATTTGGAGGATTACATTCAGGCCAGCAAACGCAGTAACAACAACAACAACAGTAACAGCAGCAACAACATCAGTAGCAGCATCAGTAGTTACTTTGTGCAGCCGGACCAACTGCAATTGCAACTGGGCATCATTGGGCTGAGTACGGGCACCATTTCGGATAGCTCATCGTCATCCTCCTCGTCGCTGGGCAACTTGACACGCAGTGTTGATTGGCAAACGATTGCGCCGCCAAGCAGGCATCACAGCAAGCAGCTGCCCAGGCAACCGGGTGAATGGCGGGGCAGCGTTAGTGGCTCCTGCGGCTCGATCAATCCACTCTGTGATAATTTAAATGGTATTACACTGAACGAATTAGCATCTAGTCAGAATAGCTTAGGCCTTTCCCTGGGCAGCAACTCGTCGCTGGTCAATGGCGTTGTCGCTGGTGCGGCAGCTGGTTCTATTTTGGGTCTCGCTGGTAGCGATGATCATGACACCTCATTCAGCAAGAATGGCACCGAAATCCTTGACTTTGAGCCAAGTAGCAGCAGCGATTCTGCTGCTGTTGTCGCCGCTAATAGCTCCTCTGCCGATGTGGGTAGCATTGCCAGTTGCAGCCATAGCCAGACACAGGTGAGTAAAGCTCATAATCATGATCATCATATACCCACGTCACTAACTTCTTTATTTTTGTTCGTTTAGGCTTCTTCCTCACATGCTCCTCCCATTCACTCTCAGCTATTACAACCACCACCACCTCCTCCGCCGCCGCAACTGCAGTACTCCTCGATACTGATGGGTCAGGCGGGCGATCAGTTTGGCGACATTCATCGTTGGAGTTTGGACAGCAAGATAGCCGCACTGAAGACGCGGCGGTCCAACAGCCTGACAACCCAAACACTCTCCAGTTGCTCGTCAAACTCATCGAACTCGTCTGTGATCACAGTGAACGACAACTGTTCCAACTCAACCGAGAATCTTGCACAGTTTGCCAACAAACCGCGCAGCTTTTCGTTGTCTATTGAACATCATCGAAACAACAACAACCACTCGCTGGCGAATAGCACCTCGGACACACGTCTGGATGACTTCAAGCCCAGCTACATTAAGTTCCAAACACGGAACGTGGGCATGTCTGGCATTGGGCTGTGGCTGAAGTCGCTGCGCTTGCACAAGTACATCGAACTTTTCAAGAACATGACATACGAAGAGATGCTGCTGATCACTGAGGACTTCCTTCAGAGCGTTGGCGTGACCAAAGGCGCTTCGCACAAGCTGGCGCTTTGCATTGAGAAGCTTAAGGAGCGCTCCAATATACTAGCAAAGGTGGAACAGGAGTTGCATACGGGTCAAATGAAGATCAGCACGGCAGTCGAGGAGCTCACCAATATTGTGCTGACACCGATGAAGCCATTGGATACTACTTCCGGTGAGGATAATATTGGATTGCGCTTCCTCAAGGTTATCGATTTGGTGAGCAATTCGCTCCAGCAGGATCCCTACTGTGGCCAGGACGATGACACCCTGACTGTCTTTATGTGGATACTTGATCGTTCCATACACAACGAGGCATTTGTTAATCATGCCAATCAACTTAAGGAACTCAAGTTCAAGCTATCCAAGATCAAGATGGCCATGGTGCCCAAGCTGCATCACGTTAAGGCAACGGGTACCAGCGCAGCCAACATGAATAAGCCCAGGTGAGGTTCATGTTAAAGTGTTTTATCATAACAATTTTAAAATTGCTTCTTCTGTTTTTCTTTAGGTGGAACGGAAAAAGTCGCAAATGTGATCCCAAAACCGCCAGCAACGATCGCATTAATCATCGCAAAAACTCCAATGATATGCTTAATTTTTCACTGAGCTGCCTGCAGCATCCTCTGCAGCAGCACCATCAGCAGCAACAACAGCAGCAGCAGCAGCAGATGCCGCAGCAGTTTGACTACAGTAGCGGTTATCAGACGCAGCAATACAAGAGTTCTTCGTATCCCAGCTTTATGAACAATCCCCAACAACAACAACAGCAGCAGCAGGGGCCCAATCATCATTCGCAGCATGCACAACAAATGCAGCAACTGTTGCAGCAGCACGCACAGCACTTTCCAGCTCTGCCACAACAGACGCCACCGCCGCATCATCGACGATCGCTGAACAATCTTATAGTGGTGGCCGGCGGGCCGCAGCAGCCACAGCAGTTGTTCTTTAAGCCTGGCCAGGGTGTGCTAACCAACAGCAACAATGACAGCTTGCAGCAGCAGCAACAACAACGAAAGCCCAGCCTCAATGGACTCAGTGCATTAAACGGAGCGTCGACGGAGCAACCAAAGAAGACGATGGCCGCCGTGGTGATGGTTAGTAGCGCGGATCAGGCTGATTCCGTTCAGCAGCAGCAGCAGCAACCGCCTCAGATAATAATTAGCAACAACAGCAGCAACAATTCGGCATTGAGCAATAGCAATAACAACAACAATAACAACATATTGAACAACAATCTAATCAATCAACAACAGCTGCAATTACTGGCCGCGGCTGCCGCTGCAGCAGCAGTGCAAGGCAACCACGGCAGCTGTTTGTGTCCTGGTGTCGGTAGTGGCGATGTCGTTGCCTGTAGCGGTATCTGTAGCACTAGCCTGTGCCAGCAGCAGCCCAATAACAACATTAACAATAACAATATGGATCATTGCCTATCTCTGAGCATGGCGTCACTAAAAGATACATTCAACATGCCGCCGCATGATTATAAAATGAATGACTTCAAGAGCTTGGAGCAGCTGGAAACGCTGTGCCGCCAGATGACCGAACAGGCAATGAATTAAAGCTTTTGTCAAAATTAAAATGTTATTTGTGTATGTGTGTGTGTGTGTGCGTGTTTCGTACCTTGTAATAATGTAACGTGTTTTGTAATCGTTTTTAGTTAAGTAAGACACATTGAAAAGTTTGTTTAAATGTTAAGTTTAATCTCTCCATGCCTGTATGTATGTGTGTATGCGTGTCAGTACAATTGTTAGTGTGTGTCTGTTAAATGAGACGCCTGCTGGGCAAACTCGGTAGCTGCCTCGACCATTCTGCAACGGCTGGCCGTTCAAAATGGGCATGACCTAGTTGGATGCATTCTCTGCAAGCTCAACTAGGTGCAGCTGGAGCAGCACCAGAGAACACAGCCCAGAGGTGTCGCTTTTGCTGCCAATGTTATTAATGTTTAAGTTGAACAAAGTTTGTAGTTATTGCAAAGAAAACTGTTAGGAACGAAAGCAAAATGCAACTAGAAGAGAATGTAAGGCAACAGCAACAACCAAGCAACCAAACAACCCTTAACAAGATACCCACAAATCAGCCAACAAACAATTCCAAAACCAATCAACAACTTCAACTTTCTTTCTATAGGAAAATTTGGCCAAATTTGATCAACATTTTACGCTATTCTGACGCTGCCCCCGCTTAAAACAGACGTCAACGACAACAACAAATATATATGCTATATATATATATATATATGTTAATGAATTATATTATGAACTCTGCATCGTGACCATGAGACTGACTAAGATTACTATATTCGCAACTATAAGAACTAGAAAAGCTGGAATGATAAAGAAAGAAAAACGTAAACGAAACAAACATGTTTAAAGCACACGATACACACAACAAACAACAAGAACACACGCTAATCAAAAACGTTGCTTGCTGAAAGTCACATAATGAACTATGTTTATACACGTATATACATGTAAAAGAAACCGTATATATATAGATATATATATTAAAATGATATATACACCTAATTTATTTTAAACTTAGAGGATCATAATTGCTGAAAACTAAAAAAAAACTGTAAACTGTAAACTGTAAAGATATCGTCTTATGTTTTTTGTTGGAAACAGAATGCAGAAGATTGTTTTAGGAGTCTTAACGTTAGAACACGTTCAACACACATTGTATTTTGTATAAGAATGTAAGCATGTAAGCCAAAAACACACGTAAATGTTATCAGGCATTATATTATGAATATATATGTATATATATTTTGTTTCGCTTTTAGGCTTTAGTCAATTGATTGTAATATTTGTGCTGTATAACGACGAAGAAAAAGATGATGATGATTATGTTATGTTATTATATTATTTGTTTTGAGAATTGCTATATATATACGCGCGCATATTGATATATGTATGTAACGATGTCGCGAGATCGCGATTGCTTTGTAACTTAAGCCTAAGCTTAAGCAAGACCGAGGCCCAGGTAGCCTACAGAATTGTATAAGAACATTAAAGTTGTTAGCTTAATTTCATTTTGTGTGTAAAACAAAAAATCTAACGAATTGCATGAAAATTGTAAACAAAAATAATGTATAATTATGGCTGCTGCTTGACAAAACAAAACAAAAAAAGCGAAAATTGTTTTCTTATTTAAATAACAAAAAGAAAACAAATACACACACATACACATACACACAACAAACTGCAGCTGTTCAAATTGCCAGTTCTGACGCGAGATGAAAATTGCATGTAAATAAATTTATAGCCATATTAAAGTTCAAAATTCACAATAACAAAATGAGAAACAACTAAAAGAAGCAACAACAAAAAGAGTCGTTAAATAAGTAAAAGTTCAACTATAATTAGCAAATTGTGCGTAAAATCGAGTTAAAGGAATTACCTAAAAATCAAATCATACACAAAAAGTCAGAGATGGGTTAGGTGAGGTGAGACGGGGGAAGGTGGAGATAGGATGGATGGATAGAAAGAAGAACAAATTATCAAATGTGAGCATTCAAGAGTGTACCTACTACCAATACACATATACATACATATATTTATTTTAAATAAATTATTTCGAAAATTAACATTGTCTTTCATTGGGTTGCCTGACAACGTAACTTAGGTTGCCATGTGTCGCCTGTGATTATTTTGTTTTTCGAAATAACGAATTAAACACAAAACTGTCGCACTGGATACTGAATACTGTCTTATATTTATTTAAACTGATAAAATAATTGTAAATTAAATTGAAATTACTGAGAATATGCATAGGAATCGCTATAATGCTGTTCAGCTGGATGGACTAAATGCCTCCATGATAAAACATCAGAAAATGAACGAACCAGCGCCAGATCCACAAGCTGACAATGAGAAGGAACAGACGCCTATGTGGCCCAGTGAGCGGATTGGACCTGGCGGCAGTGGAGCCTTTCATACTACCAAAGTAGAGTACAGCAAAGAGACTGCGGATTTGCTAAAGCGTAAGTATTATTCGCCAATTAGTGGACTTGATAGTTACATTTTCCTTACCACATTGCAGTGCTCATGAAGGAGTCGCATATGTCGATGCTAATGCGCAAACAAATTGACGAAAGTCTGCGCAATGGTGAACCGTTGCCACTGCCCAAGCCACAGCGTCCTAATACCAACAACGATCCAGATAAGGAGACACTGGCCATTCTGGAGCGTGCACGCAATGCCAAGCGAAAGAATCTGCGGCAAATCAAGGCTAGTGGTGCCTACGATAAAAGCTATTTTCGCCCCAAGGCTGACGATCGCATGCAGAGCGAGAAGGCCAAGGCAAGGCTGCAGTTTACCATGGCCGGCATTGAGCTACCAGATCCGGCTGTGAAGCCATTGCGTCGCCCACGTAAGGTGCGCGAGGTGACCGAAGAGGATTTGATTAATGAATGTGAGTTGGTTTCGTGGTTATAAGAGCTCAAACAAGAATTAACTTTACTCCTGATTTAGTGTTGGAACAAATCAACGAACGTGCCGATTGGCTGGTGGAAATGGAGGCACTTGGAGAAGGGAAGAAACATTCTATAGAGATACACGATCAGATATCAGAGCGCTTGCATCGCATTCGCGCCTTGGAGACCAAGATCAAGTTGAGAGCTGAGGGAAATTGTCGTTTTATCGAAGACTAAACTGATGTTATAAAAGGAAATGTGTTCGATGTTAAAGAGTGTAGATATAGAGTTATATGAAAAATATTAAATTAAATATTCAGAGCATGCAGAAAATTGTAGTGTTTTGCTTTATGACATACAGTACTGTATAAACAGTATAGCAATATCTTTATAATAATTCCTTTTTTGTGTTAATTGCGATAATTTTAGCACTTTATTTAACTTATCGGCTTGACAATATAATATAATTTCGATTCAAATTCGACTTATTCTGGCACACAATTAATACATACATAAAAACGCACTCGGCATTTCAACAATTTAAGAAGCCCAAGTCCTTACTTAACTGGTTCGACATGGAAAAGTTGGCAAAACGAGCAAAACTACATTAGTTGAAAAATACATAGGTTGTTCATTAAGTAATCGAATAAATTAGTTGAGTATATATTTAAATATATATATAGAAGATAATACGGCTAGAGTATATCTGTTACGTTCCTATGCTCTATTTCCTTGTGTATAAGTATACATAATATATATATATATTTCTGTGTATATGTACGCATCGGCAATGCTTCGTTCAAAAATAAACATTTTTGTGCTACTACTGTACAAGGATGCCTCGTTCAACAGGATGGCATGTGGCAGCGAAACTCGCCTGCTGCTTCGGCAAAACGATTCCGTATTAAGTAGCCGCTAATCACCTCGGCGACTTCGTGTGGACGGTCTTCGTGCACGGCATGACCGCAGCGTGCCAACACTTGCATCTGGAAGCGACCCTGCATCTGACCAACGGTCAGGGTGCGATCTAATCCATCTATACTTGCCAACAGCAACTGTTTCGGCAATCGCAAATTAAGGAACTTGTCGCTGAGACCCGAAAACCAACCGACCCAGTACTTTTCTGATTTGGCCAGATCGATACGCCAAGTGTAACTGCAAACGAGAGGAAGAAAATTAGTTAACATTCGCCTTGCTTGGCACATGGCCACATACTTTTTGGCAGCATCCGTTGCAGCCTTGGTAGTTATGGGCTTTTTGAAGTCGGCACTTTCGGCTCCATCTTCACCACCATTGCCGGACTCTTCATCCTCGGAAATACTGAAAGCATTGGGGAACATGCTAGTATGATGTGCTTCCTCTAGTACTTCATCGGGCAGTGGAAGATCATTCGTTGCCAGTTGGTTTGTCGCGCAGCTGCAATGAAAAATCGATTTAACACATACAACAATTGGCTCCGCTTATTGCAACAATGATGTCACTCACTTGATTATCTGCCCAGGCATTGAGACTTTGGCACTGTCTACATTTCGCACCTGTCCACTGCGTATGCACCATTCGATGGCATTCGGTATACTCTGAAAATACTTTGGACGCGAGCGCAAAAAGCTCTGCATGCTGGCCAAAGCTTCCATGGCTGTGCCCTCGACCACATCGATGACTGTGATGCCGATCAGACTCGGTGCTAGTGCCATATGCGCAAAATGGACAGCAATAGCGCCACCCATCGAATGTCCCACGACGTATATCTGTGGTGGCTCCTCAGGATAGAGTTTCATGACCAAATCGCCGATGTCCCTAGGCGTACAGAATAAAAGCTTAAGCACACACACACAAAGGCAGACAGGGACAAACATTCAACAGGCGACGTCTGGCACTTACTTTGAGAGAGTGTCTGCCGATAAGTCTTCCTCGTCATCCACTTTACTGTCGCCGTGTCCCCGAAGGTCGATGCACAGGCATTGACAGTGTATCATGCTTGTCACCTCTGCCTGCAAGGCCAAATGGATAATGAAATTATATTCGTACACAGGCATGAGCAGTAGACAAATATATATTATATATGTATACATACACAAAAATGCGCCCAAGTAAGCGCCGAGTAGCCTCCACCATGCAATAGCAGGAGTACGGGGCCCGGTTTCTCTGGCTTTTTCGTACGATAGACACGAAATTTGCGTTTTTCATCGACTTGGACATCCTCTTTTTCAGCAAAGAATTCGTTCCACATGCATGGTTTATAATCCCGTATTCGAGTTTTCTTAAAGGAGTCTCTGTAATGATTATGTATCAATTAGAGTTCGTGTCCTCTATTTCTCCGCCCACACAAATAATGGCACTAGAACAAAACTTACGCTCTGCCGATGCGTCCACCCGGAATTGTGGGTGGCAATTTTGACTTAAGCATAGAACGTTGTAAACTCGACATTACGAACGATTGTCTGCGCAATAACTGCAGATAAATAAAGATATTTGTATATTTTAAAATGAAAAATTGTTTTTTTTTCGATTCGTTTTCGTTGCTTCTCGGCGATGGTAATTTTGAAGTATCGAAACTGTCACGTCTTATCGAGTTTAGCTTTCAACGATATGAGTACTTATCGATAAGTCTTTACTTTATCGATGCGTTAAGTTTATGGCGGTGAAATATTTGTTTTTGTATTTGTTTTTCGAATAACTTTGTTAATAAAACAGCTTTTGGATTGTTTTACTATAATAATATAAACTACATCCATGTAAGTTATTGGATTACTTATTTGTTAAGTTATGAACACACTTTTTATGAATAAATACATACCCAATCGGAAACCAGTTCCAATAGGAGATTATTTGGTACAGGGCAAGACTGAAAGACGCCGGCATGGGCATGACCTACTTGAATGTTAGGCTGATAACAAACACTTATATAAACAAAACACTAGTGGTTGTCGCGCCTCACAAGTTGTAGTTCCCATTCCCTTGATATCAGACTAAACAAAACGGAAACTGAACAGAGTTAGGTGCTTAGTTGCCCGTTGGAAGTCGTAGCGTTCGCATCTCTAGAGGATTTAAAAATTTTATTGGCCGCATTGATAACGCAACGTAGACAAGAGCTTTTAAAAAAGTGATAATTTTGTGTTAAGTAAGTTGTATTACTTTGGTGGTTTATTGAACTGTGAGGAAGTTTATTTTCGCTCTTAAAAGACACTTGAATAAACCGCCACTGCGGTATTTATTCAACTTGAGCCTGGCAACGCCCACACAACTCAGCTGTTATCGTTCGACGACTCTTACTCTTTCACTCTCACTCTCCCACTCTCGCTCTCTCTCGTTTTGCCGGCGCATTTGGGCAAGCAAAAAGTTCCTGCACTTTACAGTTCTGTTTTCCAATTAAACTAATTGCAATTTGCGTCAATTCTTTGTAGAGTGCAACAGTAAAGCATTTCCGAATCCGATAACTGCTGCATTAGTTAATCGTTGTTGTCTACTTAATGGCTTTAATGACATTGTGATAAGGTGAGAGCCGAGAACTGATAACAAGAATTTGCACACCTTTTTCACTTGCATGTACACAGAGTTTACGTATGTGGCTTATTGCTATACATACACATACATAAATATTTCGTTGTATGTGTGCGCTTTTGTTTACGTATTCGGTTTTATTATTGTTTTCGGCTTAACGAGTTATTGTGACACGTTAACAGGTACATGAATGCGTTCATTCTCGTCAATTTCATTTCAGATTCGAAAATGGCTGCAAGTGGAAACGGTCTGGGCGATGAACACGTTGCCGTACAAAAGCTACAGCCTCAGGCAAAAATCTATGAGCGCCTAATCAAACTGGGCGCCTTCTACAAACAAGAATACGATGTCGAGCCGGAGTTCTATGTACGCGTACCCGGGCGGTAAGTTGCATACTATATATATTATATAGTATACAAATATACACTATATAAACATACAATTAAATCCATTCATTGCCTGTAGCGTGAATATCATTGGCGAGCATGTGGACTACTGCGGCTACTCCGTACTGCCCATGGCCGTGGAACAAAGCATCATCCTGGCAGTGGGAAAAAATACGCAGCAAACGAAGCTGCAGCTGCGTCATCTCGATGAGGGCAAATTCCAAAGCTTCGATTGCGATCTAAACGCCCTTGAGTAGGTTGATTGCATAGGAATCTCATATTTTCAAATGATTTATACCTCTCTCTCTCTCTCTTTAGCATAAAGCTGCCCAAGAGTGGAGGTCCAGCCTGGTATAATTACTACTTGTGCGGCATCAAAGGCGTCCAGGAAGAGCTTGGCGACAAATGGACCCCGATAGGCATGCAGGTTGCACTGAGTGGCAACGTGCCCCTTGCCGCGGGTCTCTCCAGCTCCAGTGCACTAGTCAGCGCTGCTGTGCTGGCCACAGCACATGTGCAGGGTATGCATTTGGATCGCAAACTACTGGCTTCAATTTCGGCCAGCTGCGAGCAGTACATTGGGACACACAGCGGTGGCATGGATCAGGCCATTGCCTACTTGGCCAAGCAAGGCGGTGCGCAGCATATTGAATTCCATCCCAAGCTGAAGGGAACAGCTGTAGCGTTACCTACGGGTATATGCTTTGTTGTGGCCAATAGTCTGGTGCAGAAGAAGAAGGCAGCCTCGTCGGACTACAACGAACGTGTGGTTGAGTGTCGCCTGGCCACTCGTTGGTTAGCCAAGTCCCAGAACCTGCCAGATTGGCAGCAATACACCAGATTTATTGATCTCGAGGAGGCCTGCGGCTTGGACAACGCTGCGTATGTGCAACTGATTGAGAAGCAGTTGAAGAAATCACTGTACACACGTGAAGACATTTGCGAGGCGCTTGGCATCACAGAGCAAGAGCTGGAAATGGATTTCCTCACGCCCAGCACACAGCATATGCAGCAGTTCAAACTGCGTCAGCGCGCACTGCATGTTATACAGGGTAAGTTTATCAGTTTTCCCTGGGATTACTCTCTCTCTAATTGCTTATCTTTAACAGAGTCTGGTCGCGTGGTTAAATTCCGTCAGATTTGTGAACAGCTGCAAAGTCGTCCCAGCAAGCAGGACATTGTGCAGCTAGGCAAGCTCATGCAGCAGTCTCATTACAGTCTGCGTGAGCTCTACGAGTGCTCGCATCCGGACTTGGAGCGCCTGGTTGCTTTGTCTGTCAAGCAGGGCGTCAGCGCACGCGTTACTGGCGCCGGGTGAGTAGCATATGTAACTCCTGGCTCGCTTTCCTTTAATCACCACTTATTCTTCCAGTTGGGGTGGCTGCATCGTGGCCATGTGCGAGTCTGTGAAGGCAGCTGCGGATTATGTGAATGTGCTGAAGCGTGAGTACTACGCCCAGCTGCCTGCACATCTGCTGGAGCGCTATCAGCCCAACGACTTCAACGAAGTGGTCTTTGCCACATTCCCCAGCAACGGCGCCGAGCTGTTTGTGCAGTAATCGAGCTACCCATTTTATGTAACCTGTATATAAGCATAGTAAACCCCTTAGTCGACCTCAATAACACAACTCTTTTTCTCGTGTGGATTATATATTAACAGCTTATAAACTAGAATACAACAAGGTAAGCGGATGATGGATTGCAACTGCCGCTCTATCTGCGACTCAGATAGCCTGCATTCTTGAAGAGCTTATAGACCTGTTCGCGTGGAATCTTTTCCGCCTCGCGATGCACCACAGCCATCTCCTTGCGCGTAAGCAGTGACTCCTTGGCCAGACCGGCAGCTATGATGGGATCGTTGTAGAAGCGTGCGCTCTTCGAGAGCTCAGCGGGCAACTCGGACTCCCACTGGGCATTGCGCACCACCGATGGATGAGCGTCGGCTGTGGCAAAGCCCACGTACTGTGATTCTGGTTCATAGGAAGCCTTGGCGGGCAAACCGAGCGCCTGATGATAAAAGAATTGCGCCTTTGCTAGCGAGAGGCAGCCGAGGAGCAGGCATAGTTGGCGGGTGCACGACATGATCGCAGGCTAAGAAAGAGAGAGAGAGAGAGAGGGGAGAGAAGAACGCATTGGTTAACCATTCTATTTTGGATAATTGAAAGCTAATAAATGATACGCCTGATTTATGGGTGCGTGGCTGCGCCTGCTTCTGTTGTTGCTGCTGCTGGTGCAGCTCGGTGGCAGCTCGCAATCTACGAGTGGAAGCTGTCAGTTACGTGCGTCATAAATTATATACGGGAAAATCAATTATCACGCCAACGAGTGCAGCAACTAGACACAGACACTAGATAGCGCATTGTTGTTGCTGCTGCTGCCGCTGTTGCAACAACTGCGCGCGTGTTATCCATGAACTTTTTGCAATTGACGTTTTTGCTGGATGATAACACTAGACACTCGACACCACACGGCATTAGACAGCAGACAGTTTGCATTGCACTCGATTGCAGCTGTTTAATTGTCATGGAGCTGCTCCAGCAGTGCTCCAGTTTCACGCACATACTTTACAGCATCATAAAAATGTTAACTGATTTGCATATACGAAGTGCATTAAGCCAAAGTCAAGGTTATCCACTCGGAGGTTTATTCCAAAATGAAACTACAGTCTTTTTGTTGATCTTTATCACGTACGCCCACAAAAACTACAGATGTAAATTAGCTCACATTATTGAACACTGAGGGGAACTGGAACAGCAGCTGTTGAAACTGAAACTGGAACTGAAGTTAGAATAGCATGCTCGGCTCACTTATATGCGCTCGCCGTTGAATGCCACAAGAACGAGTTCCACTCAAGCAACAGAAAAAAAAACAGATGAGATAAACTCAAAGCTCAAAAAGTTGTCGCCAAATGCTCAGTGGGCGAGGCAGGGCGGGGTGCGGTGGAATCTGTTGTTATTTCATTATATTAATTATGGACGAAAGAGTATTAAGCACCTGAGACTAAGGCTGACCTAGGCCTAGGCAAGAGCAAAACGCAATTAAACGCAATGAGTTTTCCAGTTCACTCTAAACGTTTCTCATGCTCCACTAAATGCCCGCCAAAAAAGGTCGCCGCAACTTGCCGGCACAACAAAACACACACACGCATTTTGTATCCCATGGATACACATAGAATCCGAATCCATATCCAACGACAATTGCTCGTTTTCGAAAGTAGCGATTGACCCTGAATTGTGTATAAAGCTTAACACGGCCTGCGTCTCCGTCGCAGTCTCAGCTCGGTCTCTGTCTCCGTCGTGGAGCTGCACATGTTTGACCCTAATTTGCTACGGTTGCCTGTCGTTGTACATTTGGGGTTGTTCAACCGGCGCTGTCAGCTGACGCGGAAGCAACTCCGGTCTTGGGGCTGCTCTTGCTGCTGGGTGGCTGCTTGGCGTTGCTGGTCTCTCTTTGAGAGCGCCTTGAACTTTAGCGTGTAGGCGTCGGCGGCGATGGTGGCGCAGGTGCGTGTATTGTTGTTGCTTGTTTGTTGTTTGTTGTCTGGTATTTACATTGTTTTGGTTGTGGTTTTGCTTTCGTTGCTTTTTTGTGTGTCTCAGGGAGTGGCCCAGCAAATTGGTCTTTATTTATTGGCCGTAGCAAAGTTGATATTTAATTAATAGACATTTATGTAGATGCATATCAGAGACGCAATTGTCTGCGCTGCGCTCTCCATAATATATTTGAAATCTACACACAATAACAAGCCTGATCTCTGTGAACTCTGTGCAGTCTCTTGGCTGGGAAAATCTATTGGAATAAAGACAATTCCGAGTCAACTTTTGTTAAGCACATCTCTCTAGTTAACTAACTTACAAGTTTTCACAACTTGTCTAACTGTAAATAGATAGCTGTAAAGAAGATTTCCTGCTGTCAGCCGTTTTCCGCTGATCACATCTCTCATTACAGAAGATACACGATCATTTCTGGACAGCCTTCAAATTTTATTAAGTTTTAATTTATTCATATAGAACCTCGACCCACACACACACACACTCACGCACATACAGGCAGCTGGGCGCGGTTGTAGTGCAGTGCCAGGCAGCCAGCCAAGGACGTTTTATGCAATTTCAAGTGCACGCAATTTGTGGCACAATGCTAACGACTTTGTGCAATGCGGCGTATGAGCAATATCACATCCGCTTTGCATTTGAGAGTCTGCCTGCCTGCCCGCCCGCCTATGTGTTATGCATACGCACCGTGCACGCTCCGTTTGTTGGGGTGAAAGTGCGCACTGGCCCCACCTTGAACGTAAACAGCCTAAGCCGTGGCAGCAACAAAAACAACACTAACAACAACGTCACATTAAAGAGAGCAACACGTTCGCCTACAATGTCTACCGGCTTTCGAATGCAATTAGAATAAAGAGAGCGCGAGGAAGAGAGCGCCCGCTTGGTTTAGTATTACTCATGTACATTCGCTCTCTTGTGACGCCATGTCTGTGTGACTGTGTGCCAGTGTTGGTGAATGCATTCTCATTGCAGTGCTCTGCTCTGCTGTTCTGCCTCAGTTGTCGTTGTGCCGCGCATCGCGCCTCTAGTCAGTTCGCAGTTCGCACGTCCAACAAAAACAAAAACGAAAAAACAACAACAAAAAGAAGAATAACAAAGCGAAACAATTTTCAATTTGTAGCAAAAATCAATGGCATAGGCGAAAATTATTATACAATAATTATCGAGGTGCCCCCGACTTGGTGCCCGACTGAGCCAGTTCGCCCGAATTGGGGCGCAATGCCTAGAAAATGCTGCACTGGCAAAAATTGATTACCGACTATAATTGTGGCAAGTGCAGTTGCAGCTGCAGAGCGAACTCAATCCAAACAATTCCATTGCAATGGCAGCAGTTGCATTGACCACAACAGCAACGGCAGCAGCGCCTCCGCAAGAGGTCATGGTGCGCTCCGGCAGCATCGGTGAATACGAGGAGGACATTGACCACCTGTGCAGGCTATTCGTGGCCAGGAAACTGGTGACCTTTGACATTGGCCGCATCGTCTGCACGCCCGGCAGCAGCAGCGGCGACAACTACATGTCCTTGGTGAAACGTGTGACAATCTACGACAATGCAGCAGACAGCGATAAAAGTGAAATGGGTAAGCAACAAAAGCAAAAACAAATCAAACTCAAGCTGCGTTTAGCTTATCGATTCAGTTGCTGTTGTTGTTGTTATTACTGTTGCTGCAACGGCGGCATTGCGTGACCTTGTTACACGCATTCTAAGTGCAAACTCACTCACACACACGAATACGTAATATACATTTGCTAAAGGTCACCACGCACACTCTCGCCCACTCGCACACACAGCAGCAACGACTCTCTCACGCACACAATCATAGCCAGAGAGCAAACACACAATTTCATTCATAAATTTTACTACGAAGCGTAAACAGAAAACAGCTGTTAGGAGCAGGAGAGCGAGAGAGCCGGAGTGAGAGAGATAGAGAGAGATAGAGAGAGTCTGTACTCGTGCTCTCATTGTTTTTGTTTATTTTTCTCGTTTAGCTGCCGCTGCTGCCTCTGTCTCTGCCAGCTGCTCTGTTATTATCAAGCGTCAAATTGCGAGTCTCTCACGCCGTCAGCTCTACCGCTGCGAGGAGGCATTCAGCAATGAGATTAACGTTTACCGGCACGTTGTGCCCCTACTCTGCCGATACAGCCAGCAGCCGCTGTTCCCCAAATGCCACATAGCCGAAACGGATGACGGCAGTCCAAATGGAGAGGCCATCATTGTGTTGCAAGACCTGAAAGCCTCTGAGTTTCGCATGCAGAACCGTCTGGCTGGTCTGGAGCTGCGCCATTGTCTGCTGGTCATGAAGGTACCCTGTCTTATTCCTGAGTACAGTTGTACTTCGTTTAATTTTCGCAAATCTTCCACAGAAACTCGCGCAGATGCATGCAGCTTCACTGGCTGCACAGCAACTGGAGCCCGCTCACTTTGCCGAGCAATGCGGGCATATGAGCGAAATCGTCTACTGCCCAGAGGCGGCGGATTTCTTTTCCCGCATACTGGACACATCCGTGCAGCAGGCTCTGGACAGTTTGAACGGCTCTAATTCAGATGGAACTCTAACGACGCCCATACGTCTCATCGAGCGACTACAGCCAACATTGTTTGGACAACTGCATCGAAGTATTAATGCCGGCGCAGATGGCCCACTCAGCGTGGTCTGCCACGGTGATCTGTGGCTAAACAACTTGATGTTCCGTTCGCAGCCGGAGGAAGTCATCTTCTTTGATCTACAGGCCATGAGACGTAGTTCACCTGTGTTTGATATTCTTCACTTTATCTACACCAGCACCCGACGCAAGCTACGTGATGTGCACACAGACACTTTGCTGGCCGCATATGCGGAGGCATTGCGCAAGGAACTTACCCAACAGCTACGCCATACTTCGGCTGGTAGTCAGCTGGATGGGCTATTTGAAACCTTCTCACTGCAACGCATCAGTGAAGAATATGTGCGTCATGTGCACTACGGACTGGCCATTTCAATGTGGATACTTCCCGCAGTGACTTTTGATGCCAACAATATACCCGATCTTGATGAGATAAGCGAACTTAATCTCACAGGCAAGGAGATTAACTGCACACAGAAGCTGACGCCCGAGTATCATATGCGCATCAGGGAACTGGCGCTAGAGTTTTACGAGCATGGCTATCTGGGCGTGTAATCAAAGTAGTATTCATAGCAGTATAACCCTAGCAATTAATCGTAGTTTGCTTGTTCAATAAAGTATTCAAAAGTTAGAATTATATCGTTAAACAAACGCGTTTTCTTTTCTAGCAATTGCAGCATTTTGTAACTTCCTTTATTACCAATAATAATTCCTCACTATTGTAACTTAAAAATGTAGATTTTGTTGAAAAAGTGTTTTGTATTATTGTGTAGGTTGGTAGGTTTCGCGTTGATACCGTCTTAATATACTAACAAAAGCCGGAGTTTAAAAGCAAAAACAAATAGGAAACGACCCAGTTTGTTGGACGTTTTTATAAAAGCAACATCAACATTGGAATTTCATAAGAGAAGGGCATGATGTTTTGTTCTGATCGAGGCGAGCGAAGTGGAACTATCTCTCACTTGTTGCCGCCACCGCCCCAGCCAAGGAAACCCTTGACGAAGCCCGTAATGGAGGCTCCCTTCTTGCCGGGCGATTCAAGTTTATCTTCCAGCGACGGTAGTTCGACGTAGTTCATCGCCAAATCAAAGAACAACGGCTTGCAGGGTATGGGCTCCATGTCGGGGGTCAGCTTGAACACATTTGGCGCCCGGGTGTGCAGCGATTGGTCCTCCTTGTATTGTGAGAGACGCTCGTAGAGCGGCTTCGTTGTTTTCTGCGATTTAGTTGAGACACCTCCGGCATCTTCGCTATTGTCATCTTCCAGCACACTGTAGGCATGTGCCGAGAATTTGCTGCCATCGATGGTGGACACCATTTTTTTCAGCTCGGATTGCAGCTTGAACTCGGCACAGGTTTCACCCTTGAGTGCTTCGTTAGCATAGTTGGAGGCACGTTCGTATAACGCCACAGCCTCCTTCCACTTCTTCATGTCGATGAGCGTCAGAGCAATATAATAGCAGCGGAACGCTTTGAATGTGAGCGCCAAAGTGGCCACTTCTTTCTGATACTGAGCATCCTCCTCCATGCCTGTAATTTGCTGCAGTTCCGTCACGTTCTGCAAGATGATCTCGTACAGACGCGCCAGATCTTGCGGTCGTACACGCTTGCCATCGCTGGGAGTTTGCGCCTGCTGCTGCTTGTTGGGATCGTCGAAGTTTAGATTGGCCTAAGCAAAGTATCCGAAAGTTAATATAGATTCTGATAAAGATATGGCTGTATGCCACTACTTACTTGTTCCACTAGACAAAGATTGCGTTGCAGCGTGCGGCTGTGTCGAATGTAGCTCAAATACGCCAACAAATACTGCACCCCTGACACAGTCTGCCCTGTGGTCAGCGAACGCAGCTTGGGATCCTGTTTGATCTCGTCCCGCACTGCCTGTATGGCATCTTTGCAATCCATCAGGATGCGCTCAATCAACTCAATCTTTGCATCAGGTTTCGTTGTTTTCGCCAGGGATTTGTCCACCTCCTGAGCGCTGAGCAGAAACAGGCGCACCTTCTCTGGACGAACAGTGACCTTCCGATTGCGCCAGTCGATTGTCTGCAGACCCTCGCTACTCTCCGTTTTCGTTTGGCTCACCAGCACATCCAAGTTCTCGAGCACGCCCTGGGCGCGCAGCTCAAGAATTTCATCGATTTTGCCGCCGCTGGCACCGCCGCTCATGTTGTAGGCGCAGTAGCGCAAATTGGGCGTAAACTCATTGACCTTTGCACGATACAACTCCTGGTCGTCATCGGGTAGTGCCTTGGCCAAGTTTTCATACACCACCTGGGCGCGTTTCAAGTGCTCACCGGCCGAGTTCCAAAGTTGCAGTTCAAAGTGGAGGGAACCGTGCATCCAGGCCACGTAGGCCTCGCACTCTAGCTTTGTGCGTGCATCGAATGCTTCCGTCTAAGAAATACAATATGTTGTTATCACAAGATTGAATTTGTTTACAAGATTTATACACTTACATTGCACAACTCCTGCAGTTGCAAGGCATAGAAACAGGCGCGTCTCAGCTTGTTAATCAGGTGGAAACGCTTGCGAGGCTCCGTGTTGGCCTCCTGCTTTAGCTGCATAGCGTACGCCCAGGCACGTTCCGCACTGATAAGCGGTATATGTATAAAACGCTCGTCCGCCTTCTTGCCAGTCAGTTGAGATAGCGTCACATCCCGTCTCTTAAAGTGACGCTTGTCGCCTTGGGGATACTTCAATGCCTTGCGCAGACGACGAATACGACGTGTGCAATAGCCACGATAGCGTTGATAATCACCATGTCGCAGACCATGCTGTTGCTGTGCATCCTTGATCATATGTAAAACTGCATTGGTGGAGAAAGTTCATTAATTTATTTACATTTTCTGTGTGCACATATTTTTAGGTTAATTGTCACTGCAGCTCCTCTGTTCAATGGGGGCTTAGCACTCCACTCACTTTCTACAGTGAAGACTTTCACTGGTTCTGGCACGACTGTGCCACTATCACTTTTCTCCACATTTTCCGGACTATTTTGCTCCTCAACGACCATTGTTTCGGCAATTCCAGCGCCTACAAAAATGTAAAATCTACGGATTTGTATAAAATATACTGATGCACGACGGTGGTCGTCGGGATATCGTCGTCAAACGTAAACGTCACCATTGTTTTCGATATGCACGATGGCTAATCGATAGCTATCGAAACGGTTAATTAATGACACGTTTATAATTTATTTATACAGAAAGCTGTTTGATTTCGTACCAATAAATTCAACGTGTGTTCTTTTTGACATGCTTATTCATTTCAAACGCTTTAAAGTAAAATATTTAAACTCTATCGATAGCTATCAGATGAAATCTTGTTTATCCAAAACCATTACCCAGCACCTGCGATCAGTGTTGCAAACCCCCTTTGAAACTTGTGGCTGACGACGCAAGAGCGTGGCGTTGAACGTTCGCCAGTTTTAAATAAATTTCAGCCAAGTTCGCAGGTAAATTTCAAGTGAATTGATTAGGTAAAGTATGAAAGACAGGTAGCTCAACAAAACAAATGTTGCAGTTCAATAGAATTCGTGCTGGGAGCATTTGTTTTGAGGTTATACTTTCACTGCACGCAGCTGAGGTTCCCCCACCTGCCCCCGTGCACTGCACTAGTTTTGTTTTGACGGCCGTCTATGACATTTGCAACGTTGACACTACGCGGATCTATGAAATAGATTGTGAAAGATTAATTAACCAATCAATTTGGTATTCACAGCATGTCGCGCAGAAAGGAGACCGAGGAAACGGACAAGCAGACGCGTATTGCCATTGTCAGCGATGACAAATGCAAACCGAAGCGTTGTCGGCAGGAGTGCAAGAAGTCTTGTCCAGTGGTGCGCATGGGCAAACTGTGCATAGAAGTGACGCCCACATCGAAGATAGCCTCACTGTCCGAGGAGCTGTGCATCGGTTGCGGTATCTGTGTCAAGGTAAGTTCTTGCATCAGTGCAAACTGTACGCAAACAGCTGTTAATCGCATCGCATCTTGTTTACAGAAATGTCCTTTTGAGGCCATCACAATTATCAATTTGCCCAGTAACTTGGATAAGCACACAACGCATCGTTACAGCAAAAACTCCTTTAAGCTGCATCGCCTGCCCATTCCCCGACCAGGCGAAGTACTTGGTTTGGTTGGCCAAAACGGTATTGGCAAGTCAACTGCATTGAAGATTCTGGCAGGCAAGCAGAAACCGAATTTGGGCAAATATGCTAATCCTCCCGATTGGACGGAGATTCTCGCCTACTTCCGTGGCTCTGAGCTGCAGAACTACTTTACCAAAATATTGGAAGACAATCTGAAGGCACTGGTTAAGCCGCAGTATGTCGATCAAATTCCCAAAGCAGTGCGTGGCGCTGTCGGAGAGCTGCTCGACAAGAAGGATGAGCGTGAGTTGCAAACGAAAATCTGCGACATGTTGGATCTGTCACACATTCGGGATCGCGAAATCTCCCAGTTATCTGGAGGAGAGTTGCAGCGTTTCGCCATTGCCATGGTCTGCATACAGAATGCTGACATCTTCATGTTTGATGAACCGTCCTCATATCTGGATGTTAAGCAGCGTCTGAACGCTGCCCTGACTATTCGTTCGTTGTTGCATCCTACCAAGTAAGTTCCACAAGATAATATGAGTAAATATCGTTTCTAAATTATTTACAATTTCTCTGCAGATTCATCATCGTTGTGGAACACGATTTGTCTGTACTCGATTATTTGTCCGACTTCATTTGCTGTTTATATGGAGTTCCTGGTTGCTATGGTGTCGTTACTATGCCTTTCTCTGTGCGTGAGGGCATCAATATTTTCTTGGACGGTTTTGTGCCAACAGAGAACATGCGTTTCCGTACGGAATCGCTGACTTTCAAGGTCTCTGAATCGGCCACTGAGGAGGAAATCAAGCGAATGAACCATTATGTCTACCCATCTATGGTCAAAACTCTTGGAAAATTCGAGCTGACTGTTGAGAAGGGTCATTTCAGTGACTCTGAGATTCTAGTGTTGCTCGGCGAGAATGGTACTGGCAAGACTACGTTCATTCGAATGCTGGCTGGTAACCTGCAACCTGACGGTGAAGTTGAACTTCCCATGCTGAACATTTCGTACAAGCCGCAGAAGATTTCACCCAAATTCCAAAATCATGTGCGTCATCTGCTGCACGACAAGATCCGCGATGCTTACGTGCACCCACAATTTATTGCGGACGTCATGAAACCCATGAAAATCGAGGAAATTATGGACCAGGAAGTGCAGAACCTCTCTGGTGGTGAATTGCAGCGCGTGGCCTTGGTGCTCTGTTTAGGCAAGCCAGCGGACGTCTACCTGATCGATGAGCCGTCTGCCTACCTAGATTCAGAACAGCGTTTGGTCGCTGCCAAGGTTATCAAGCGGTAGGTTTCACAGAGTTTCCCAATAATTTCAGTACAGTTTACTGATAATATTCTTCTTATTTCAGTTACATTTTGCACGCGAAGAAAACTGGCTTTGTGGTAGAGCACGATTTCATTATGGCCACCTACCTCGCTGATCGTGTCATTGTCATTGAGGGTCAGCCCTCAGTGAAGACCACAGCCTACTCACCACAATCGCTGCTGAATGGTATGAACAGATTTTTGGAACTTCTCGGCATTACTTTCCGACGTGACCCCAACAACTTTAGACCTCGTATTAATAAGAACAATTCGGTCAAGGATACAGAACAGAAGCGTTCTGGTCAATTCTTCTTCCTGGAAGATGAGGCTTCTGGTTAGAGCATTCATGAGAATGAAAAAAATATATATGTGTAAATTAAGCATATACAAATTGAATGCCGTCAGCTTTGTTAAGCGATTCGTTTCTATATAATTCGTTTCATTGCTCTAGCTTTTTCTTTCTTTCTTCAAGTTATTTTGTCCCTTTTTGCATTTTTTAAACAATGAACACAAATTCAATATATATTTTGTTATTGTTGCTCAGAAATACGAACAACCGACCATCATGGGAATTTTTTAAAGTGAGTTTTTATATAAATATACCTTATTTACACAGAAAAATAAACAATATAAAAACAAAAACAATAGGAAAAGCCACTTTGTATAGTGAAAATAAATTAATTTACTTTATAGAAAACGGCAAAAGCATTGAGTTTTATTTCAGGATTGGATTGGGATGATTTGCAGAAAGGGGAAAGTGGTTTAAAGCGTAACAGGTGGCCCCGGTGTCTGCTTGCACAGTGAATGGCGAAATTCGCCAGGGCTGCACAAACAGCTGTTGAAAGCCGGTAACAAAATAAAATAAGGTCTTTTTTGCAAAATAATACGTATTTATTGCACTTAAATATTATTAAGCATAATATACTCAAAATACGCGAAATAGAAATATAAATATACGCATATAAATTACAATACACGGATTACTATGGTTCCAAATACGATCACAATTCGAAACAAACATACAATGATACAATATATAATGCAATACTAACTACAAACATTTATATTAATAATACAAACATTGATGTATTGTACTGTATATAGAGCAACGCATGTAAATTATCTTATTTATTTATTCATTTTTAAATATTAATTCATACTCGCTTTCAAAGCATTAAATTTATGCGATTCAATCAAAATTTACAAATTACCAACGTTTCGAAAAAGGCAAATCTTGAATTTTACAATTGCTAAATTTGATCTGTAGCTTTACGGCATTTGCCATCATCATCATCTTTAAGTACTAGTTAAAAAGTAAATCTGAAGACTTATATTCACTAAAAATTCCATACACGTAAATGCGTCAAAAATTGACTCAAATTGTTTAACGTTCGATAGTTGCAAAGTTCTGAATAAATAGAGCGCTATTTAGTATATAGTATATAAGAATAAACAAAGACACAGAGAGCGCTTTATAATAAAACATCAAGAGAGAGAGAGAGAGAGAGCTTTGGTGCTTAAAATGTTCATTTCTATAGCATACGAGTTAAATGGACTTTAATCATAAAATATTTAAAGAGAGATACTGATTTGATCCAATACCAGTTCAATGAGATTTTTGTTTTCGTTTCAGCACAATTTATAAATGGAACTTTTAGAGACATATCCGATAGTGTTGATTTGTTTATATATAAAATAAGATCTGCTTTAAGAATCGTTTAGAAAGTATCAAAAATAAGTATATATATCTTGCATGTGTGTGTATATAATATATAGTAAGAGAGCCACAGAGATAACTGCGCGATGAGGTAGCCAATAAATTATGCGTTATCCACATCGTCGTTGATGAGTGCCATTACTTCTTGGCTTAGTTCCAAGGACAGTTTTCGTAGCTTAAAGGCCTTTAGAGCAGTTAATTAGATGGAGATTAAATATATTTTGTATTTTGAACTCACCTGAGTTCGTAACTCCTTCTCGCACGTTACCAATTCCTGTATTTGTGTCATGGTCGAAGCCAAATTTTGTTGATCGATCACCCAACGCAAGTAGAGCTCTGTACATAGATATCTAAGTTATAGGAATACCATATAGCTTTAATACCCAACGTACCACTCCACAATTCCAAGCTGATGGGCGCCACAGAGGGCCAAATGACGTTCGGGTTCGGCTCGTACAGCGGATTCAGCAATGTTTGCAGCACATCTGGTCGATTGAGATACGACCACAGACTCGTTGTCCTCGTGTGCACCTGCAACTCGTGTCGCTCCTTCTCTGAGTTGCACAAAAACGTGCCATATTGCGAGAAGTAGCTATGCTCAAAGAGCAATATGAGCAACTGTGTGCTAAACTCGAAGCTGCAAGGGAACTGTGTGTACAGCTGGAAGATGCAGTCCAGAAATAGTACAAAGGTGGCGCCAGAATTCTTGTTGCGTAACTGGTGCGGCGTGTAGCAGGAGTAGCGATGACGCGAAGCAAACGGATGACCTGCCTGAATCCATTCGCGTTCTATTAAAGCTTGCAAACTTGGAGAGACAGGGAGACACTATCATAAATAATATTCTACTTTATTGCATTTTCCACTCACCCGCGCACAGTGCGACAATCCGGATTCAGTATGATTTGCACCAGCGAAGTAACAATCAGTGTTGAGTCCAAGCCTTTAGCGCCATGCACCAGCACCGGACTACCTTCCTGATCAAGGCACTGTGCGACAACACACGAGGCATTAAGTGAATTGAGCACGAGGCTAAGCCAACCACTGCTCTCTAGCCGCGAAAGCCACTTGTCTGTGGTGCAACCAGTGTCATTGCAAGCTTCGATCAACTTGGCAAAAGAATCCAGAATCGATGCAGGTGAACTGACATTTCCGATGGCGCGATTCACCTTCTTCCACTGCGAATAATGCAGATCTGTCTCAGTGTTTGACTTGCCCTTGCCCCACGTATCCACAATGAAGCCCTTTTTGCTGCGACCCAGAACTAGGTTAAGGATGGCCTCATCGGCACGACAACGCTTGATGCCCTGTATAGACAATGGTTGTGCACTGCGCATCAGGGTGGCCTGTGTGAGTAAACAAGGGTAATTCGATTATTTACAAACAATTGGATAATGCAATAAAAACGTACGCCATTCTCGTGCTTGTAGCTGAGCACTGGGAAACGTCCTCCATCTCTGAATGCTGCGGAGAGCGCTAATTGCTCGTCGCTAATTGCTTTAGGTACAATCAGTGTGGCGCCATATGTGGCACAGACGCCAAAGTCTTTGTTGACGTGGCTTATACGCCACTCACAGGCGGAAACGCAGCTGCCGCTGCCGGGGCCGCTGCCCACCAGGGCGGTTGCAACGTCAAGCGCAAAGCCATTCTGCAGCGGATAAGGTATGCTGCTGCCGCTGATGTTTGAGGCGGTTGCTGCAGCTACAGCCGATGTTGAAGGCGTGCAGAGTGTAATGCTTGCCACATTGGGCGACGACGCACCACCCATGCTCATGCCACTAAGTAGTTGTGCGAATTCCAGCTCAGGTCTGAAATAACATGAGTTAAAAAGAGATTCCTTCACTTCTACTTGATTAACGCACCTAAACATGGTGTAGCCATCCTCCAGTATTGAATACATGGGTCTGTAGAAGAAGGGATAGTCGAGCTCGGGGTTCTGTATTGCACTCAACGCCTCCAGCGAGGCGGACACATTGTAAAAGTCTTTGGCATACTTAATCTCCAGCGCTATAATACGCAGATCCTTGCATTTGAGCGTTATCATGCCGCCCATCACTATGTTCTGACCCATGCTTGGCTTCTTCTCCACGCAATCGATGTTCTTGTGCAGCAGCTGCAAGGTAATTGAATTAACTGTTAAGTGGAAACCTTCCGCATGACTGGGCCAATACCCACCCATAGCTCCTGGCTGTTCTCCTGCCGTGCACTGAGCAGCAAATGGTGACCCGTTATGCACAGGGTGCCCTCAACTGTTGCATTTGATGTAGTCGTATGCAGGAAGACCCCATCCAATTTGGGTGTTTTTATCAGATCAGCGAACTCCATGTCCTTCACTCGGCCACCCACACACACACAGCCACCACGCAGAACACACGCCAGACAGCAATTTGTGGCTGACCACCCACCGAGTGGTGATTTTGTTCACGCTAATTAACTTTTTGCATTTTGCCTGTGGCGCTACCGTAGCTGGGCAGCTTGAATGTTGTTCTTGTTTTTGTTGTTATTACTGTTGCTCCCGCTCTTGTTGTTGTTGTTGTTGCCACTTGATTGCTTCTTCTTCCCGCCTTACCCGCCTTTTACTCTTCTCTTTTTTACTTGCCGCGAACAACGGTCAACAGCAGTGTGGGCGTTACGTCGAAAATACACCTAATTCCTGCACCACTCAATGATTGAACATATGCCAGTGGCGGGTAAACAAAGTAGAATTAATTTCGTGCACGTCCTATATTATTTAGCTAGTGAAATAGCATTTTTTGTGAATAATGCCAGCGATAACGGTGTGCTGCCAGTCACGACGAAACGCGTACACACAAAGAACGCAAGCTTTCGCAGCCATGATTTATATGTCGGCAACGGCGTTGCGTAAAATATTCGTGCAAGCTACCCCAATGCGCGCGCAATTTGAAAATGAGAACAACAACCAACGCAATTGAAATAAATAGTCCACACTTTTTTATAGTATAGTAGTATATAATATATATTTATTCGTACATAAAAGTTGACTTCAAAAGGTTTGTTTACAAAAAATAGGGAAGTTTTCCATTTTGTCTGTTTCATGGTATTGAAACCAACCACAACGCTTTGCAAGTATTTGTCAATCAGGCTTATAAGCTAGGGTTGCGCATAGATAGTTTTCTTTATTTTTTGTATCCTTGGGATGGTGATCGTGTGAATGTGATAACTTCTCAACCAATAGAAAGGGTTTTCTTGTTTTATTTTGTGTGATTTTCTTCTCTTTTTTGTAGATTTTCGGAAAAAATTGCTTCTCTGTTCAATTGTCACAATACGAATTTAGGTATATTTATGTAAATGTGTGTATATTACTACTTAACAGCTTTAACGTACAATAAAGATATTGCAAACATCGTATTGTATATGTGTATACACATATCAATATCGACTAACACGCACTAAAGAGATGTATAATTTATGCACTTTCTTGCATAAGATATCACAACAGGATGCCAAAAATTGCCTAAAGCACACGACGAGAATGAGGTACTAAATTGAATTTGAATGAGCAACGGAAAAATGAGCTAAATAAATGAGACTGATAAAAACCCAAAATGAAATCATTGGCGATACGCTTTATTTTCGTGTATATTTGTTTTGTTTCGCTAAATAATATGCTTTTCGATTCTTTGTACCAACAACTTAAGATACGTATACGCAATAAAATAAAATTATACTAAAATTAGGCACTTAAAACGAAATTATAAATGAATCGAACTGCAAACGAACCGAAGTTAGCAACAGAAAAATGTACTCTCTGGTTTTTATTTGAATTTTTTCTTTTATCTGTATATTTGTGTGTGTATTTGTATGTGTATAACTATGTACATCATTATTTGCAGTATTATTATGTAGAACAAAGAGAAATGCACAAACTCTAATTGGAATGCATAAACAAACAAAACACGAGAAGGGGAAGAGGAAGACATTTATGCATGGAAGAGAATAAGATAATCGCATATGGGAAACAACAAAACTAAATATGGCAAATTGACAAAATATGTATGTATGTTTGTATGTGTGTAGTATTATTTTAAAATTAATTATTATTATATTGAATATTGGAAGAGCTTTGGAAACAAATCGGTGGAAGTAAGTTAAGTTAATAAGCTAACAAACATAATTTTGCATTAACAATTTACATTATTTTTTTGTTTTGTTTTGTTTTTCGTTTCGTTCTAAAGGTAACATGAGAAATTAAATGCATTCAATAAATATGTATGTGTGTATGCGTATGTGTAATGGAAGTAAATTTGTTCTTAACAATGCTTCATATTTTGTGTATTTGTATGCCAAAGCTTTAAATACATATGCATCTATGTATGTGTATGTGTATATAACATTAGCTGTATGACAGTTAAATACATATATAGATATATAACTATAACTCTCTCTATATATAGATGTGTGTATATGTTAATGTAAATGTACAATATGTATGCGTATATAAAGTAGCGTTCACAATTTCGTTAGAATAATTTGCATCTTATGTGTGTTAGAGCGGGTGTGTGTGTGAGTGTGTTCCTTAAATCTTTAGCTACACATTTAGATAGTTACAATTTGTCTACGCCTAGCATAACTGGTATATGTAGTTTTATTTGTATATATAGTATATATTCTACATGTATATAGGTTAGTATAAAACTATCTTGTATGTTTAGGCTTATAATATTATCTTCTTCTTTCTCGCTCACTCTATGTCGCTATGTACAACGTTTCATTTCACTACTAATCGTATATGTATACAATGTATAGGTCTCTATTAGAAATAGATTTTATTTTAACTTAGCAATTTTGGAGTTGTTTTTTGTGTTTTTTCTTTCGTAGTTCTCTTTTTTTTACTTTAGTTTATCTTAATGGCTTACATAGTTATCAGTTTGAATGTGGCTTTCGGCTTTTTATAAAATAAAAGTAGAAAATTTGTGTGTTTTGTTGTATAAATACAAAAAAATAATAAATAGGCTTAAACATTTAGATTTCGCTTGTTGTTGTTTGTTTGTTTGTTTTGTTGTTGTTGTTAAGTTTCTTGTTCCGTAAAAATGTGTATAAAAATTGTTAATTAAAAAATCTTAGGACTACACACATTTATAGCTTGGTAATTATACAAAAAAAAAGTAAACTGTAGTTTAAAATTAGCACACGCCTAAAACGCTTTTTCTGGTTTTTCTTGCTTGGAAGTGTTTCGAAGTACTTTGTATGTATTTAGTGTGTGTGTGTGTGTATTTTGTGGGAGGCAGGCGGGGCGGGGCGGGGCAGTAGTAGAAACAGTTAGTTGTGCGATGCGCATTTACCGCGTCAATATGATCGCTCTGGGTAAGGCAAATACGCATAGTCTTGACCGCTAATAAATCGCTGGCGCCGCCTTTGGCAGCACAGCAGCTGGTGGCGGTGGTGGCACTGCCTCGGAGGCGTTCGTCACGCTGCTGGGCGGGACTGTGGCTGGCACACTGGATGCCGTCGACGAGGGGCTGGACGATGATACATTGCCGCAGTTGTTGTTATTGTTGTTGATGTGACGCTGGGTGCGCAGCTGTTGCTGATATTGCTGTTGCTGCTGTTGGTGTTGCTGATGGTGCTGCTGTTGCATCTGCAATCGTTGCTGCTGGTGTTCCAGATTGTGCATAAAGTAAGCATTCACATTGCTGTTCGTTGTTGCAGGAAGCGCGCGGAAATGTTGCATTTGGGGCAACGCTGGCTGCTGTTGTTGCTGCAGATGTTGCTGCTGCTGCTGTTGTTGTTGCTGCTGTTGCTGGTGATGATGCTGTAGATTTAGCTGGCCGGCGGCGTGCATCATGTGCCAGTAGTTGTCATCCCCGATGGGCGCCTGTCGACTGCCGTATTTCAGTTGCCGCGTTATGCCCTGCTTGTAGTCGCGGTGATCCTTGTCGATGGCGTAGGCCTTCTCGCGCAGCTTCTCGATGGTCTTCTTGAACTCCACAAAAGCTTGCGGCGACTGCTGCTGCAGCGCCGTGGCAAGCGGCACCAGCGGATTGTATTGCTGTTGCTTTTGCTGCTGCAACTGCGGCAGGGGCAAGTGCTGGTGATAGACCAACGGATCGAGCAGTTCATTCAACAGATTCATATTGGACATGATGAGTGTGTGTATGCGTTGCAGATCAAGTGCCGGATCCAGTGCGGTAACCAAATCCATTTGAAAGTAATCCATTTCCTTGGCAGAGACATTCTTGCAACCGGGCGCGTTCTCATCGTAGCGACCACAACAGCTGTAGTAGCCACTGATAAAGGCCGATGGATGAAAGTATTGCATGCGGATGGAATTCATTAGGCAGATCTTGTGCAGTAGGTCGAACCATTCGCGCTCCTCCACGCAGTTCGTCGTTTGTACAATAAGCGGGCGATCTTTGTGCACGATCTGCGAATGTAAAGAAGAAAAGTAAGAAATGTTAATTATGTATTACTTTTTTTATGTTGCGTTCTACTATTACTTTTCACTTTCAGCCTATAAAACACACACACACTAACAAAATCGCATGCAAACACATATTAATTTCAAACAAACAAAACGCGCGCGCAGTGAAATCGCCGCAAATAACGCGGCGACTTTTCACACGCGCATGAAAATCCCACGCGTTGCCAACTACTACCACAACGTAACCGAATTCTTTTCTTTAGCGACGCGCGACTTCTTTACAGTTTTGAAATTTCCCTTTTTTGTCGCCGTAGGAAAATGAAGAAAGAATAAATAACAATGGCTGGCAGGCAGTTGAAAACAGTTAAAAGACAGAAACAACAACTGGCAGAAGCCGCAGTTGGCTTAGCGGCGACGACGGCGTTGCCAACTCATTTCCATAATAATGCTAATTATTTTTAATTGCGCCAAGTTTGCCATTTGCATAGACGCAACGCGTCTGCCTAGATTGATGTTCATCATACAAAGTGAATGATAAGTGAAAGTTGCTGCCGGCGTCGGCCCTTTTGCAATTGAAACCTATTTTCTTCTTTTCGCTTTCTAACGTGCTTCTTGCATTGCGTACCCAATTGGCTTGCAGCATACTAGTTATCGATACTCGATTACTCCATGCCCAAAAAAAGTGCAGCAGCCCACACACGAATACTCACGCACTCTTTTGCATTTGGCGGCATGGCACGACTCAACCCAACTTCTCTTTGTGTTGCGTGGGAGGTGCCTGCCTGCGCCTAGTTTTGATTATAGAAACGCATTCGTAAACGTTGTGAATTTCCGGTTATATGAGGTGTAATTTCACAACTGGCGGCAGCGACGTTGCTCGAAGAGGAAATAATCTGTTATTCTAGAACTAAGAGTATTTCAAGCCAGCCAAGTGTATACAATGCATATCCATCTATACCTTCTATGGGCTTGTTTTCCCCGCTGCCTCTTCTTCAGTGACTGCAACCGCAACGAGGCGTGCCTGCATTGCTTAGATTTGCATGTTCCACTTAGAACTCACCACACACAATAGAATCGAAACGTGTTTGATCATTATTACAACAACTCACCTTGAAGCAGTTTTGCATCTTGAAGTTTTTGTCTTTCAGTTGCTCGACACTTCCGATCTCCTCGAGCGGAATATCACAGTTGGGTTGTTTGCCCTTCGACTTGGCATAGCTTAGCGATTGCGTTGTCAGGCGAAAGTAACGTTGCTTGAACTGCCGTCCGAAGCGTTTGCGGCATGTCGGATATTTGGCCATCATGCTGGAGTGGTAGCGGAGGCAGTGAGTGGGAGAGAGAGACACACACACAGAGAGAAAGAGGAGGCACATTGATTGCAAAGAAAGAAAGAGAACAAAAACAAATGAGCAAATGTTATGCATTTAATGCGTAAATATTTGTTTGTAAATTGTAAAAGAGGAACCAAACAAAAATAATAACAATAATAATAATAATGCTAATTATAGTTTCAAATTATAAGCAAACAATTTATCTTACCCCTCGCTAGACGTTAGTATTAATTTTGTTTGTGCGAATGGTATTTAGATGAGTGTGTGTGTGCGTGTGTGTACAAGTATGATGGGAATTTTTGTTGGGCGTGATGTGATGAGATGAATATTGTTTTTTGTATTTTGGTTTTTTTTTTGGTTGGTATTCGGTTTTTATTTTTATATAGAGTTTTGTTTTGGTATTTTTTATAAAGCAGCACGCGCGTAAAAGAAGAGAAAGACAAAGAAAGTTTTGGTATTAGAATAAAATAAAGCGTAATTAACCAAATGTAATGTATACAAAATTTGGGATATGTTTTTGGTTTTTTTCTTTAGGCGGCAGAATTGGAAGAGTATTTTTGATAGAGCGAGGGCTAATTGAGAATTTTGAAGTGAAACCATAGATAACATACATAGTATATAGTGTGCGAATACATAACTAGGTAGGACAGGGAGAGAGATAGATACTATCAATTGTATTTTCCAGTTCTACCAATTAACCTATTTAGCTTACACCACAACCGAGAGTTTGTGAAACTTACCCCTCCTTAAGTAATACTGGTTCTAGTGGCAACTGCGGCAACGCCTGCAGTTGATTGCTAGGCGTCTCCGAGGAATTTGGCGTGGAGATCACCTCCAGAAAATGCTTCACTGCGTCCATATGCTTCTCCGTGCAGAACTTCTTGTACAATTCACCAGTATATTCCTCCTTGCAGGGTTGCTGCGAAGAGCGTGAGCTGACCAAATTGCCCAGAGATTGTATCGTTTTGGAGATGAGTGTTAGTGTGCGATTCGTTTGGGTGTCCTATAAAACGTAAGAGAAGGGGAAAGTTTAATTATCTCTTTGTGCTTCGCAAGGGTATCCGCAGCTTGTACTTACCAGGCGCTCTGAGGTCAGGTCGAAGAGCTTTGGACCCAGTATGGCGGGCGCAAAGAAACGCAGAAATATAAAACCGGAAACAACGGAATAGCGAACCTCCCTATTACGGGGAAAATGCTTGCCCGCACACTCGCGCAGATCGTGGAAGATCTGACAGAGTACCTTGGGACAACGTTCCGCACTCTTGGTGATGGCCTCAAATACGCGTTCCACATAATCTTTGAGATTGTGCAGATTCGTATCGACAGCGGAGCGATCCTTCACCTTGCTGGGATCTATTTCGCAGGGTTTCTTCTCGGTAACAATTTGCGATAGCACTGGACGCAATGTCTGATGCAAATAGTGGAGCCCAGAGAGTCGCATGGCTTCATCCATCATCTTAGAGACGAGCGTGTTGCCACGGAAAATTGTCGTTGGATCAGTCAGATTGGAAATCTCATGATCGGCGAGTGCTTTAATGATCGGTGCAATGCGTTCCGTGTGCGTGAAGAGACGCACGAGAGGCTGCGCGACCTCTGTCTTGCCTGACACCAGTTCGCCAAGAATGTAGACAGATGATACTGTGATGGGTCGCTGATCTACCGATTCCAGTAGTTGATTCAACAGATCATCGTATGTGGCCAGCGGAAAAACATGATCGGCGGTGTAGTTCAGATTCAGGCGCAACGAACCGATGGTGGAGTCCACGCTTAGTCTTGTGCCAGGTGGAGTTGCGCAGGATCGGGGAGTCGTGTTCAGTGAACGGAAACTCGGCGATGTTGTACGTGGTTGCAGGTAATACCAGGCAGCTGGCTGCACTGCCTGCTGCTGCTGTTTGTTCAACATGGGTAGACGCACCTCACCGAGGAACACCTTGTCTGCCATGGCACCGTGGGCGTCATGCCACAGTGTCACAGCGATTTCACAGAGATCGGCTCCGCCAAGCGGATAAATCGAATACGCTTTATTCGCTGACGATTCGAGGGAGCCAGCGGATTTGTTGCTATTGGTGGTTCCCGTGTTGCTGGAATCTGCATCAATGGAGAGATCAAAGTACATGACCTCATCGAACTCTGGGTCGACGGTCTTCTTGCGCTGCTTGGTGCGCTTCGTGATGATATGCTTGTTGCTATAATAGGCGGTCACGATGACAAAGGGATCACATGTGCCCTGCTTCTTGGCAAGATCCACACAGGCGGGCACTCGTATCGCTACACGCATATTCCGGCCATGCGTATTCTTCCAGTTAGCGAGCTGATCGCTTGATGATGTTGCCAGCTGTTGTTGCAGTTGCTGTTGATGCTGCTGGTGTTGGTGCTGCTGCTGTTGCTGATGGTGCACATGTCCAAAGAGACCTGCCGCACGTGTCTTCAGTGTCATGCCCGCTGAATTGGTGTTCCCCGCAGCTGCTGCTGCTGCCGCCGCCGCTGCCGCAGCTCGTTGTATGTTGCTCAGTTCGTTGTTCTCCTTGTAATCGTTCAGATGCGCGCGCTGGTGATGATGATGTGGCAACGAGTGCTGCGACAGTTCAATGCTATCGCTCAGTGGCTGTTGGACCTCTTCGAATGCCACTTCAATGTGCGCCATACCCTGCACCTCAGAGTCTTGGTCAACCGGTCGCAGCGAGAACCAATGATCCTTGTGATTGTATTTGTGCAACTCCTCCCGTTTGATGGCAATCTTTCCAATCGGCTTGTCCTGCTTCATATCCCTATCCCACACATACACAGTCAGGTAGCGAAAGCGACGCGGTATTTTGAACTGATACTCCTCGCCAAAGAACGGCGACAGGGTGCGCTCGCTGATCGGTGTGCGGCATATCTCCTCCTGATCCAGAGCAATGGTGCAGTAAACATCTCGTGTGCCCTGCGTGCTGCAGCTTGTGTTTGCAGCATTTCGACTGCTCAGGTTTTTTGCTTCACCTGTGCGAATGAGGAGAACAACAAAAAGTAAAACAGTTAATAAGACTTCCAATTAAAGGAAATGAAACCAAAGAAAGATAAGATTGCAAAATGATTTCAAGTGTTGCTTCCGTCGTCGAATGCAGTTGTAAAATTATCAAATTCTAGCAAATATATTTTGCGATATTCTCGATAGCTTATCAATTGACCTTGACACCTGTGTAAGACAAGCGTGCTAATAAATATTGCACACACACGCACACACACACACAGCCATGTGCATTTTGCGCACTTTTGATTTATGCTTAAATAGAATTTATTCAACATTTTTTGCCTTCGGTCGGCTTCGCTTTGATGCCGCCAAAGGGCAGGCCGACAGCAACGTGACTTCCTGTGCCACTGTGTGTGTGTGTTTGAGCGCCGATAAATTGCATTATCGATGCGCTGCCACCACCTGGACGGCGCACACACAATAGCCCAACAACAGTAGCACACACAACAACAATAAAAACAACAACAACAACAACAACAATGGCTGGCTGGCTGGCGCTTGACTAGACGGCTTGTCCCTGTCGCGAATATGTTGAAATTTAATAACACATTGCGCTCTGCCGACGTCGCTGTCGACGTTGCTGCTTTGTTGCCTTGATAAGCCAAGTTAATCAGGCATTGACCAGCCTGGGGGGCCGGGGACGTGACCAGGGGGCAGGGGCAGGGAGGGCAGGGACAACGTTTGCTCAATGAAAAAAAATTAGCAGCAGGCGTCGACGGTCGAGCGGAAATATAATGCGTATTTGTTAATGTGTGTATGTATGTGTGTATTGGTGTGTGTGTGCGTGCTGGGCGTCATGTAGGCACATGCAAAAGCAATGCGCAAAATTGTTCTCCTTGTTGTTGCGCCTCTTTCATGTTGTTTTTCTTTCATTCGTGAGAAGTTGCCTACTCTTCCACCTCCTTCTCTTCGACCTTCCTATTGACACAGCTGGTAAACTGTATAGATGTGTGTGTCTGTGTGCGAATTTGTCTTGTTATTAAGTGTGCACAACAACAATGAATTGGGTTATATTTGCTTGCTATTTCTATGCTTGCGCTGGTATTAGTAGCAAAACAACGGTGCTTTAGCTCTTACTCTCTTCTCTTCTCTCCCTCTCTCATGCTCGCAGTCTGCCCAGCTGCTCTCACAGCAAAGGCGGCAACAACTGCGATTGATAACAAAAGACGGGCGCCGTCGACTTCTCTCTCTCTCTCCCTCTTCGTTTGCGACATTTCACGTTTCGTTTTATGAATGGCGACAACGACGAAGAAGCCGCCGAAAGCAAACGACCAAAAAACAGAAGGCACATTTTTATATATGCAAAATATACGAGAGAAGAGGCGAATGTGGGGCGAGGAATGAAACAAAATCAAGTAGAATACACAAAAATCAAAAGTGCTTTTACTCTACTCTCTCTCTGTCTCTCTTTCTCTATCGCTCGCTTCGTCTTGCTCTCCATCTCCGTCTGGTTGCTTGTGCTCTTCGACACGACACGACGACAGTCAATTTCATTCATTCATGATTCATGAATCGGCGTCGAGTCGTTTTCACATTTTTTCGCCTCTGTTTTTGTTGCTGTTGTTGGGAATTCCAGACGACGACGACGTCAAATAAAGTGCCAAAATTTTACGATTGTATTTTCTGTGACGCTTTATTTACACACTCAATTAATTTATGCGTGTTTTTTATTATTCCTTTTTATTATTTGCGACGTCTTTTTCTATTGTGTGTTATGCGTACATGTGTGTGTGTGTGTGTTTGTTTGTTATCTCATATGACACAATCCCCAATAGATTGGCAAATTCCATTTAAATTAGCAACAGCATTCACTTAATTTCATCTACTATTGGGGGTTTTATATGTACTTCCTATTGCTCAGTTATAAAGAAATTGTTTATTGAGTAAGCCCCGGGGGAAATGGCCATCGATAAACACAGAGATAGCGAATATATTTTGCGAATTCGTAGAACTACGCGAAATATGCATCTGGACTTTCCCAATCGAACGAATCGTATGATGGGTCTTTCAATTCAATGAATTCGTATCGTTTTACATATTCTGAACACGCCACTTTTACAGACCGAGAGTGAGAGAGAGAGACAGAGTACAGAACGTCGCTATGAATGAATGCGAATCGGCCGGCGATTGGGGCATTGAATTAGGGTATTTTTTGTCGTTTCATTTTTATTTTTTGTTTAAAGTCAAGCGGAAGTTAGCTCATTGCATTTTGACGAGACTTGAGTGATATGTTTAATCACTTTTCGGGCATGAACTGAAGCGAAGCAAATAAAGTAATTGAGTAACCCAATTATTTGCTGGGGTAACAAGACTCTCAGCCGAGTGAGTGAGTACTTAAGATAATAGTCCAATTTCAATCGGTATCGGTTGATATGATTAGGCTGATATCTCTTTTTCTCTCCGTCTCTCTCTGGCTGTGAGGAACGTTTCCTTCGTTTTGGGGGGTTCATAGTTGATGGGAATCTAATAATAGATGCCCCGCCAACACACACAGACACGTGTCCAATGTGTGGCAACTTCTAAAGCCAGCCGCAACATCCAATCCCCCCCCATTCTCATCCCCATATACAACAACTTTGACATTTGCCCATGGAGTGTGGCCCCGTCAATGTCATTCATGCGGCGCACACAAAATTACAACACGATTCGTGCTGCAGCAGGAGGAGGAGGAGGAGGAGGAGATTCAGATTCGAGGCTGTTTTTAGGCTTGTCTATATGTAGATATATGGTATACTGTCTGTATATATACGTAAAATAAAAGGCCCGCCCGCCCTGTTTCAACAGACTCATTAAATGCTTTCAATTTTCTGGCAAAGGAAAATTAAATTTAAAGACTTTGTAAGTAGATTTCATTTGTATACCGCCGGCGGCGTCGTTGTCGTCTCTCCGACAGTATTTTCCATTTCCATTTGGGTTTTCCTTTTCTTTTTGTTTTTGCACAATATGCAAATTGATTCACTGCAGCATGAAACGCGCGCGAATTAATGAGGCGATTACTTCAAGAGCAGTGCATAAAAAGAGAAGAAGGAAATACTCAGAGCAAAGAGAAGAAAAAGAAGTCGGATCTGTGTAGTCTGGATGGAGATGGTGGAGGCGGCGCAGTGTAATAAATTCTAAAAACGAAGCAGAAAAACTTTTATGCAAAGAAAACGGAAATAGAGATAAGTTCTCTGCCTGTATGTGGGATATACCATATATACTGTATATATCTTTTTCGCGCTCAGCGGATGAGAGATTTACAGAGAGCGAGAGGGACGGACTCAAGCAACGTCGTCGTCGTCGTCGACGTGATGATGATGTCTGGGGTCTCACTGACTGTTTGTCTAAACGTCAGCTTCCTGTCCTGTGCAATAACAACAACAACAAGGGCAAAGATTACTTGCACTTTATGCAGATTTGAGGCACAGGCAAAGGTGTTCGCCCCCAGCACACATCACGGAGTGCTGCAAAGTTCCTCCTGTGCTTGTTAATATCTCTTTTCTTTCCTACGCGTTTAAAATATGCTAAGATCTTTACCCATTTCCATGGGCACAGCTTCCTTTTTCCGTTTGCCACTTCCTTTCGGTCATCAAAATAAGGTAAAGGGTTTCAACACTCCCGTCTAATTGGGCCCAAAGGAAGTAACTGGTTAACAAACCAACCACCAACCAAGCTGCTCGATCCGATCCAGTTTACTCAGCACACTCTCTCAAGGCACTAATGCAATGCCATTTTCTTCTGATGCACTAGTAAGTATTAAAGAAGAAATGCGCCTCAATCTACACTGGAAACCCGGTCTCCACACCGCTCTTCTCATATGATTCCCCTCTCCCCCTCTTTTTCTCACACTCTCTGTCTCTTGCCCCTTTCTGACTATCTTCTTGTGCTCGCATCTGTTGCTGGGGCCGCCACTGCCACAGCCGGCTGTACGTGCCGATCGATTTCCGGTCTGATTACGTTTCTCATCCACATGATCATCTTCTCTTCTCTATCTTCCCTCTTGCCTGCTTCTGATTCTGTATCTGCCCGATTGTCTGTTGTTGTTTGGCTTCTGCTCGCGTGTTTATAGCTTTTCATCAGCGTCATCATCATCGATCGTTTGCCTCCATTATGCACTTGGTTTGGGTTATGAGATAGGGCATTCGTTGTCATCTCACTTTGTCGTGCAGTTGGAGATACATTTATAGTGATTTCACCCTTGTTAACTTGAATTAAATTTATCGCTGGAGACCAATAGAACTTAGTGGCAGATCGTTATAAAAAGATGTGATCTTATAATGAAAGCGTCAAAATGATAAGGCAAGTATCGTACAGATACATTTATAGTGAATTTTCGTCCTATGAACTACAATTAAATTTGTCGCAAGACGGCAGATAACTGATTAAAGCTGTGTTATAATAAATAAATCACCGCAGAGCATTCCCGCTTCGTTGTTTTGTCTGTGTGGGGAAACGAGAGAATCTCTCTTTCTCTCTGGCTTGTTTTGGTTATCAATTTCATGTCTGGCTATTGTCAGCGCCTCAATAATCAATATGGCAATGAGTAACCGCCATTTCTGCCCCGTCATTGCCGCCGTTCGTCCGCCAGTTGAGCCACATCTTGTGGTTGTGGTTGCTGAGGCTTTTTATTGCGCCTTGTGCATTGTGCATTATTATTCAGTGAGCTACTGCTCTTCAGCTTCAGATTCAGCTTCGGCTTTTCCTTGCCTGCCTCAGCTGGAGTCGATGTCGACGTCGATTTCTTTAGTTTCCACTAATTATAAATGTATTATGTATTATGACAGGTCTCCAGCGGCTCATGCCAAGCTGCGACGCGACGCTATGCTCATTTTTGGCGCCATTAACCTTCAATTACCCATGGCTGGCAATCAGTCAAGTCACTGACTTTGTCACAAACTGACGACGACGACGACGACCGAGTCGGAGTCGACACACGACTCGCATCTTAAAAAAAAGTCGACGACATGGATGTGACCAAAAATAGCGACGCCCATTGCGAGTTTGGCAAACCTCTAAATTAACAATAAATGCCACAAAAACATCAAGAATAAAACAACAACGCGACGCGTTGTCGTCAAGTTTATAAAACTAAAGCGTCAACTGAGCTTGAGTATAATGAACAAAATAAATAATAATATAAATAATAAATACCCACATGGAGGCAACTAAATACACAAAAAAATCAACTCAACGAGAACGAGAACAAAAATAATCATAATAGTTGACGTTTGTGTGGGTTGCTTGACGTTGGTTTCCATACGGGTTCACCCAAATCTCTAAGGTGGAGGAGGTTCTTGCCAAACTAAACAAAACTGTGCTTCATGCAAATTCATAATTATAGAAAGTCTTGAAATATAACTCATCAAGTGAAATTACGGAGGGAGAAATTACTCATACAACTCCAAGTCTATTTTTTTTTTTGGGGGACCTCTCAACTCTAATTGCTTTAATGCGAATCAACTAATCACACGCCTATTTAATTCCGCCACTTGTGAGAGATTTCCATCATTCTTCTTCGCCAGTTTCGTTGGCCCTTGACATTTCCGACAGAGCTTACCTAAGGCTGCTCCCCAAACGAAACTTGAAACAAGCGAAGCGAGCACAAATAATTGCATTGAAATTATTATTTATGTAGCCAAAACGTAATAAAGAAGCAACTCCAAGTTTTAATTACAAATTACACGAGTTAACTTCTGTATTTTAATGTCGCGTAGAGACGTAAAAAGTAACCCAGCACAGCGTGAAGTTCAAAGCCTTCGCTTGGTCTTCTCGGGTGCAAAGGGGAAGACAAGCGGCCCATGGCAGCTTCGCTGACCCCTAGCCGAAGTCAACGCACATCAAAGTAACGCGACGCGAGAAGAGGTCAAGCGTTAAGTCATAAAAAGAGGGGAAACAGTTGCAGAGCGGGCACACACACAGTGTGTGGGGTGGGGGGCAAACGGGAAACTCTCTTCATGTTGCACAAGAAAGTAGCAAAGAGACACAGACACAAGAGTTAATCATCGAAGCTGTCGACAGTTGCTGCAACTTACAACCTCATCTTGATGACAACCGAGTCCGTTCACTGTCGATGACGTTGTCAACTTTTAATGGTAATCAACGTTGTTGCAGCAACAACAGCAGCAGAAACAACAATAACTAATACCAAGCAAAACAACATTGCCACAAAAGTCCATGGCAAGGCTTCGAAGTGAGGCCACTACTCGAAGGCGACCTGAATAAAAACTATTTTAGTAACGCGCTAATTACATAAAATTGTTGTTCTTCGAAATCACACATCAAGTACATACAAAGTGCACAAACAAGCCGCGCTTAAGTAAAGTTTGCAATCTAATGATCATATCCCTTGATTACTTTAGCTGCTCTCGAGAGAAATTCAGGAACAAAGCTTAAGTTTGTTGAAGGTATTGAGTGTATTTAGAGAACATTTTCAGTGTATTTATTTTACTTAAATATATTAAACTACAAGAGTATATCGAATTCGACCTTCTTGGCCCAAGTTACTGCTCTTTAATCGGTTGCTATTCTTTAGCGCTTTTCAAATGAAGAGATGCCATGTTAATTGTTGCTTATAAAGAAAAATATGTATTAGAAAAATGATTTAAAAGTAAGCACGAACCGACAAAGACAAAGGCAACACGACTCACAGACAGACGGACGGACAAAAAGGCTAAGGCAAAGGCAGACTAATTGTCAACAAAGCGAGGAAGATCAGCAGAGATCAGGCAAAAAGAGACTAGAACAGTCCCGGGCAGGCAGGCAGACACTGAGTTAGCCAAGTGCTTGGCAACCAGTTTGAGATTTGCCCCAACAGCAACACAGCAACAACTACACATGCAACAACAACTACATACGACAACAAGCCAACCGGCTTTTAATTAATTGCCTTTTTTAGGCAAAACTATTTCTTGTTGTTCACACACACACATAGAGAGAGAGACAGCGGAGAACATACAGAACTGCGTGCTTATTTATGTTACAAGTACATACAACTACAACTGCAACAACAACTACAACTGTCAGCTACTTGTTAGTGTGTTTTCAAGTTCAACGGAATTCAGTGCGTGTGTGGCCCATGTTAAGCCCACACTCTGACCCCGCCTCACACATCACACTCCTCTCTCACACTCTCTCTTTCTCTCAGTTTACTGAGTTGTCAACTTGGCGTCGCGTCATGTAAATTGTCATCAATATTTCAGCATAAATTGCATATTTTCTCATGTTGCTGTCTCTCTCTCGCTTTGTCTCTATGTGGCGCTAGCATCCACTCCATGAGTCAGTTATGAGTCATAAGAGACAGACAGATAGACTGCACTGTGCACAAGTGCGCCCCCTACTGGCTTGGAGCATAAGCTCTGTAACTAGGCCCTCCCCAGGGGAGTGGCCGAGCCCCTTTGTGGGTTCCTATATAGAAAACGAAATTTAGGTTATGCGCTTAACATTTTAATTAACTGGAAAAGTATTACGCCAATTTCGGTCAGTGTTGGTGGTTGTTGGTGTTGTAGAAATCGCAACAGCCAACAAAATGGAAAGCTACAACAACGACAACGACAACAACAAAAGCGAAACTTTGTGTAATTGAAACTGAGCACGAAGTGGAAGTATTATTATTAAGCATGCAAAGCATAATGAAGTGGAAATATGAAACTTGAGGAAAAATATGCACAGCAACAGCAACAGAGACCCCCGAGAGACCCAGACAGACAAGCGGGCATAGTGTACGAAGAATGGTTGGACAAACGGATGGATAGATGGATGGTTGAATGGATGACAATGTTTGCGCATGCAAAAGGTGACTATGCTGATGTTTTGAATCTTGCTGACACGCCATTATTTGTGACAATGATGATAATATTCGCCAATACAGCCACGTGTAATGAGTATGTACATAGTTTATAAAGAAATGAGAAGCTTAGCAATCGGTTTTCCTGATTATAAATATGATGGTTGGTTACATGATTATCGTATGCAGGAATGTGCTTTGCACATAACACATGCTAATTCATCATTAATTTCCAGAAAAACCAAACATTTCCCGCAGCTTTTATATGAATAAATCCTACTATGCATATTTACTAAAATATTACCTCATCTTTCAAGTGAAAACTTTTCACCTTATAAAAATTTGCAGACACAAATGTGAAAGAACAAGAAAAAAATATGAAAGAACTAGCAGAAAAAAAGAAGATCAAAGACAGCTGAGAGTTGTGTGCTTCAAAAAGGAAGCGGTAGACAGGACGGATACAGTGAAGAAGAAGTTCAGGCCGACAAAGACACATGCGCATGCGAAAACAATTGAAGCGTGCAAAAAGAGCAGCAGCAACAGAAAGAAGAACAGGAACAAGGGGGCACAACAAGGGAGAAGACGACGCAAAAGCAAAAGTTTTATATGGCAAGGAACCCGAGCCCAAACCGCACACACGAAAGAAAGGAAATTCATGTGATGGGAAACGGAAATCAAAAGCTGCTACAATGTTTGTTGTTGTTGTTGTTTGTTGCTGTTGCAACACCAGCAGCAGCTTTGCATATAATTTATGACCCCAAGGGCAAAAAGAGGGCGACAGAGAGAGAGAGAGGGAGAGAAGTGTAGCAAAAGCTGCTTATGGTCGGACGGAATATTGAAATTGTTTAGGTGGAAAATGAAAAGGCAAAAGCACAAGGCAAATCACAACAACAGCAAAAGAGGCCCCGGTACCGGGACATAAGTAATATGGAAAAGAGGTAAAAATAAATGTGTATCAAGATATGTTTATTTGCGGAGTGGAGCTGTTGGAGTGGAGCCCATGCAGGTGTGAAATGCGAGCGGACGACGCAGGCAAATGAGGCCATCACACACACACACGCACACGCATAACTCTGTATATAAAATCAACCCTTTTTTGTTTCTTTTAGCTGCGGTTTTTTTTGTTGTTTTTCATAATTCTGTTTTCACACGACGCAGACGACGACACAACGACAAAAAAGGCGATACAGGAAATGTAAAACCAGTCAAGTACACCAAATAACCGCAACACAAAGCTCGAACGAATCTGTCGCCTAGATAAAACGCAAAAATACTCGAGTGGCTACACAGTTATAACAGACAGATAGACAGAGAGAGGGAGAAAGAGAGGGAGAAAGGGAAACAGCCAGGTACAGCGGTGCAAACAGCGTTGTCCATTCATGAGCACGCGGCACGGTCGCGGCGTTGACCTTTCTCGATATTGGCGCACGCACATTAATCGATACGAGAACGTTTGTGTTATCGAGAAAAAGACAAACAGCAAATAAAGAAAGAATGGCAAGCGAAAGAACGAGGTTATCAGCAACGCACATCGGAAATTCAGCTGCTGCTCTTGATAATCATTCATAAAACAACAAATTTGCGTTTGCCTTGGTATTAGTAAGATGGGTGTCTGTCTGTGTGTGTGTGTGAGTGTGAATGTGTTTGGTAGGCGGCAGCGCCAGGCAAGAGAAAAGTACATCGAATTCGAATTCCATTCATGAAAAAACCCACACATTGCTGTATATATGCGTATGTATACGTATGTATGCCTGTTTCAGTCTGTGTGTTGGCACATGCGCTGGAGTCAAAGCGTCGTCACACACACATACACAACAATTTCATTCACAAAAAGGGGCTACTGCACGCGGCAGTGGAGAGCAGGGGGCGATGCCGTAACATTCAGCCACCAAACCGACAGACACAGCAGCCAGCGGAACTAGCTTCGTGTTGGCTTTGCCAGCAGCAGCAGCAACAGCAACAACAGTTTTTGTTGGTTTGTTGCTTGCTGCATTAAAAACACCAACACACATACACTCGCACATCAACAGAGAGGCACACACGCGAGAGTTGAGAGAACGAGATAGCACGATGCGGTAACACAATGTGAGGAAACAGCTCCGCACGCTGCTGCCTCACACTCGCACACAACAATAAATGCATTTTCAGCCAAAAAAATAGAATTGGCTGTTGCATTTAGTTAATGTTTAATATATATTAACTGTTTTATGTACACATCATTTAACACTATTCAACACTGTTTGTGCACTGAGTGATTTTTCTGTTGCTTTTCTTTGATTATCTTTGAATTTGTAGTGCATTTTGTGATTCGCCTTTGCTGCGGCGCCTTCTGGCGACGCGCTCACATTCCAATACACTTTTCACTTGGAAAAATTAACATACGCGTGCAAATTTCTATCGTTCATTGAGCATTAAAGGTTCGTTTAATGTTTACTGAGTTGTTTTCATTGATTTGCACAGATTTACATACCAATTTTCACTTTTAATTGCTCTTCAATTCGGACTTCGCGTGTTTCAGCCATGTTGGATCCATAACTACTGCTGCTGTTGTTGTTCGCGTTGGTGTTTCTGTTGTTGCTTGCCTCAACAACAGCAACGATGTCAATAGCGTCGTCCTGCTCTTCGCACATATAGCGCTTCTTTTTTAACAGCATCTTGTTGGTGTTGGTTCACAGTGTTGCATTTAGATAAGAATTGTAAATGTAAATTAAACCGATACTGTTCTCCGGCAGCCGAAACGCTACTCTTCAATTTCAACGTATACAATTGACATGAGATTTTTTACGCTTATTTTTATTGTTAAATGCGTTTAACATCACTTTATTGTTACAGTTTACACTTTCTGTTTATTAGACAATGACATCAATGCACATCACTTGTGGGTTTCTATTTAATATTTTATTAAAACGACAATTTATATGAGTATGAGCCGAGTTAAATACCGAATTCGACTTGTTGAGAAGAGTGAGAAGGAAATCCGAACAAAAATTACAGCCGCGCTCGACGACGCACGACCGTTCGACACGAATAGTAACGCGAGAATGAGAGTCGAGCGATGTGGCTATCGGGTGAGCAAGAAATATATCGATAAGCCAAAAGAGAGAAAATATGAAGAGAGAGAGAAAAAGCGAGCAAGAGCGCAACAGTTTAAAAATATAAAATTTTGCTTCGCTGATTGACTTTCAGGTGAGAGGACTGCTAAACTCTAATATAATTATTGATATTCTATATATTCTGTTATATTTTCAAGTTGTTATATATTTCTAATTGTTCAAATGAGCTGCGTACCAATCCTAATGTTCTTCCCAGCGCTATGCAACACTGCGGCGGAGCAGAGTTATCGAACAGCTGAGCAATAGCGCAAAACTGATCAAATGTTCAAAAAACAAGTAAATTGATAAATAATTAAGTGAATTAAACACGTAAATCCGTTTTTGAACACCCGTGCTCTCTTACAGTTTTAGATGTGTCAAAACAAATGGAAAAAAGCATATTTTATTTAACAAAAACCACAAAAAGACACATGCTCACACATCCATGTGCTTTAAATTTATGAATGAAACCGAAATGGCCTAGCAACACAATGTGGAAAGGAGATGTGCTGGCGAACAGAGCAAGACTGAGTGAGTGAGTGAGAGGCATGCAGGCATTGACTGGTGCACACATGTTGCGCTAGCGCCGAGCGGAAGCAAACTGTGTAGTCCGGAAAAGATTCGGGTCTTTCGTTTTAGTCAAGTGAGCTACAGGTGGCCAATGTTTGTGATATGTAAACATGTGTGTGAATATTTGTTGTATATGTATTGTGTACACATATTTACATATATTGTATATGTATGAGCAGTCACTTGAGATTTTAGTTAATACAATTTGATACTGTGGTATATTCCAGAAACATATCGATAATCTTTGTGATTGTCTCCATCGTGTGTATATGCCAGACTTATGTGCTGTAGCGCACTTACACTTTTTTTACGTGGGCGTTTTGCTTTATAGGCCGAGAAACCGGCAAACTACACTAAAACAAATACAAACGAAACTCACGCATACACACATGTGAAGCAGTGAAATGTTAAATTTACTCTCATTCATTCATTCATTGTCTGCCTCGCTGCAGCGCCGCGAACCACACACCATCACAACAACAATAAGTTTTACAACAACAATGGGGCGTCCGTCTTATCAGCAACTGCTGCACATTCATTAGGCGAAGCCGACGCCGCCAATAAGTGGAAGTGCACAAGTGGTTGCAGCGTTGTTGCTGTTGTTGTTGCTTCCGCATGTGTCCTCGTTTTAGATGTGTGTGTTTGTTTAGCATACCCTAGCTAGTGTATGGAATGCGGGTATGTTGGGCAATGTAACGCAAAGCAATGTGATATAAACTGTTTGTATTCGATTTTAGTAATGAAATAAATACTTATAAAGTTCGTATCAAATTAAAAATACGCTTTATACGTCAATATACTATAGTTGTATATTATATATCCTGTTTGTTAAATAAGCCATAATTATTACAGGGTATACTACAGTCGGACCTTTGTTTTCTTTTCAGGTCGTGCGTGCGTCCGAATGTCATTTGCATTTTCATCATTTTGCTCAACGAAACGTAACCAACGTGGGAAGTAGCAGCGTGTGGACCGTCTGCCCCGTCAAGTGCTTCGGCTCCAGCTGTCCACTTGCCCCTGTACCGCTCCCGCTGCCTGTACCTTCCTCCCTCCCTCGTTCCATCGAGATGCCCTGACCGGAGCTGCATTCGTCTGCATCTGTGATAAAAATAGTGTTTTGTGGTCGTTTTTTTTTGTCGTTTTTCTCTGCATTTGGACAAGAGTTGGCGTCATTTTCGACTTCTTTCTCATCTTGCCTCGTCTCGTCTCTCGTATAATTATTTAGTTTTGTATCGTCTGTGTTTGGTCATTTCTCTGGGCTTCCGTTAGGTTGTAAATAGAGGGAGAGAGAAATAGAGGAAAACCCATTTGTGCCCGGTTTTTGACTTGTTGAATTTATCACATTTATTTTTAACTTTTATTTAATTACAATATATATGATGCCGCATACACACGTAAGATATACATAGATGGGAGGCTACGGTTATACTAAAGATCCACGCGACGTGGGTTGATCATGTTTATTTCGTTTTAAGGGGCCGCTTATCCAAATGTTTATCGACGTTTTACACATAAACTCACTAAAAAATGGCTAAAACGTGGGTACTCGTAGCTTATATACAGATCTAGTATATTGATTATAATGAAAACCTGTGAAGATATTTGTACATCAATTTATGCGATTTTCATTGTTGATTTGTGTGCTGGTTTTAAATAATCTAATAAAGCTTACATATTATGCTAATTGCAGAAGATTTAGTTGACTTAAATGGCTAATAGAAACTACTGTAGGAGCGTTAAGTGGCAAATCCCCAGTGAATATGCAGAATCTACTGGAAATTGACACATTCATACATTTTATATATATTACTTTCATATTTGCTGATATTGACATGATTAAAACTCACACATAGATTAATTGTTGTCTTGTCTTACTAATAATATGCATATAATCGACTAGAACTGTGCTGAGATGATATCTATATATAGTATATATATGGAATAGATCCGAAAGAACACACATACATGTATTTTACAGTTACTTTTTGGCTACTAGATCGAATACTACTAAATACTAACGGATAGTTAAGCCGGTTCCGGGCGTGCTTTCGACTCAATTGCATTGCATAAAATCGTTCCAAAAATAAATTCTACACTATTTTGATCTCTATCTCTTTCTCTCATACACATACACACGCACACATGCACACACTTATTAGACCCAATTACTGCGCGTCGTTGGCTATAAAGCGTCGTTGTGACTCTTCGATATGGTCGTCTCGATCTGATCGATGCGCCGGAACGAGGGCATGTACGTGGAGCTGGCCTGGGTCACGATGGAGTTGTTCGATGAGCTCTGCAGGGAGAGAGTGATCTTTGGGAATGAGGAGATGGAGCAACGTCGATAGGCGTCGATGCGATAGTTACCTTCTTCTGGCGATAGGAGCGACCTCGCACGCGTGTCGTGTTGCGCCGCACCGGATTCACTGTGGTGGATTTCTGTGAAAGACGCACCGAGCTGAAGGTGCTGCCACGATGACCACGACGGATCTGCGGCGAGGGCGTGCCGGTGGCTATAAGTATAATGAGTTAAGACTGGAGTATGGTCACCTTAATAGCAGTTACTCACGTGTTCCTGGAATGGCTGTACTGCGCTTGGTGGCCTGCATCATGCCAAAGACAACGGCGCTGAAGGAGCCATGATGCGAGGTCTGTCTCTGCAGATTTGGTGTAGGTGCTTGGGGTATGCCCGCTTGCAAACGCACTGGTGAGTTAATCTGGCTGTGGGAAATGCCCTTCGGATGCACATAGAAGGTGGTCATCATGCCCTTGCCCTTCACATTGATTTCGCCTCGTTTCTGCAGAGAGAAAGAAACGTTAGAGATTCACTTAGATCGATTGCTCCCCAGCTTGCTTACCAAACACGTGTAGCCTCGAGAGCACAGCAACTCCGCCGTGTTGTCCGGCACCTGCACTTGCCAGTTCTCGCCGGTGGAGTCCATGCGCGAGGCAACATTCACCGTATTCCCCCAGATATCGTAGACAGGCTTGCGTGCTCCGATGACGCCACTCACTAGCGGTCCACTGCAGATGCCCACACGCAGTTGGAAATTGTTGAATGCATCACCGTTGATCTCCTCCAGTTTTTTCTTCATGGCAAAGGCAAACTCCACCAGCTCGCAGACGCTGTCCTCGGGCGTTTCGCCACGTGCACGCATTTGTTCGTGATTGAGTCCGGCAGCGGCCATGTAGGTCGCGCCCACCGTCTTGATTTTCTCCACCGAAGCGAAACACGGCTCCTCCAGCAATTCATCAAAGTCGCCTGCAAACATGGAAAGGGGGAGGGGGAAAGCAAAGCACACACATGATTAGCAAGAGGGGAGGGGAAACGTTTAATCAATCAACTCACAGATAATCTCATTGAGGATGCGAATGCAGGCCTTGCCATTGTCAATGTCCTCGGAGTAAAAGTCCTGGAAGTTGGGTATGGAGGCGAACATCACGCCGCACATATCATGGTTCTTGGAGTAGAGCTCATCTGTGTGCTCGTCCGACAGGTAATAGGCGGCCACATGGTCAGGCAGAATGTTCTGCGAGAGAGATTCAAATCGCACATTTAATTAATGAGCAAACAACGCCGGGAGGAGGGGTAGAAATAGGAGGCGGAGAAGCCTCTGTCGTTACCTTAATTAATGTGTCATTAAGCGCACGATTCGATTTCATGTTAGTCAGCTCACGCTCCGCCTGCTCCTTCCAGATAAAGTCCAAGCGCGAAGTAACCTAAAGAGCGCATTACATTAGGAACTTGCTCAGGGGCTAATCTACATTTCTAACTTACCTCCACTAGTCTGGCATGATAGCAAACCATCACCAGGAAGGTGATGAGCAGTATCAACATCTGCACGCCCAGCGGCATGCCCGTCTCTTTGAGATTGTCCAGACTAAAGATCTGATTGTCAGATCTGAATCTGATTAAGATCAGCGCGGTGTAGAAGGCAACCATGCCAAGTGCCATGATGGCCTTAACCAGATAGTAAAGTTTCAGGGCGGTGGCCAGCGAGACCAGACACAGCACCCAGGTGAAGACAACGTACTCCTTGTGCACGCAACTTCCTTCTAGGGATGAGGAGTCCTCACTGGATCGAATGAGTCGGGAAAGTGCCTCATACTGAGTGGACTGCTCGAATGTTGCCACAGTGCTGCTCAGGTTGGAGTAAGCCACGCTAAGTGTGCTCTCGGTTTTGACCTCGGTACTTGTTGTTGTTGTCGGGGCTGTTGTTGCTGCCGTCGTATCAGGGACCACGAACGATGTGCCATTGAAGGCATTGTCGTCACAGAGCAGCAGCCCGATGGCGCTGAGCATGCACATGGAGATGATGACGCCGCAGATGAACAATGTGCGTCGACGACGCTGATGCACCAACTTGGCGGAGTTGATTTTCAAGCAGCTTGGCAGACCTGAAGTGAGAATCAAATGAGATTCAAAGAAACCACAAGGGAGGGAGGGGGAAGGTGGTATTAATTACCTGGAAACTCCTCGGCCATAACCAGAACACAGCAGAAGGTGAGCACCAGTGTGCCCAGAGCCAGGTATATGATGACCATGGTGCAGCGTGGTATGATGATAACCTGGCACAGCACCATAAATATCCAGATGACAAACACACACAGCATGTTGGAGCTACAGAGCAGGAGGAGGGGGAAGGGGAGCAGGCAAAACCAAAAGGCAGAAATCAATTAGCAACAGTTCATTAATTAAGGCAACAAAGTGAGAGCAGGGGGAGATGGTTTACCCCCCCTTATACGCACCGGAACATATCCTCCCGCATCTGACAGTATTTCTGCTCCTGATTCTTGTCGATGAACTTTAGTGTCCAAGCGTTCAGATACTCGCGACGGATTTCCTTATTCGAATTGATTTGTATATTTTGTTCGATGAATTCATCGATCTGCGAAGAGATTAAGGAGCGGGTTTAATTTCCCATTGCACATCCTGTTATGTTGACTTACCTCCTCGTCCAGTTGTGTGACCGAAACGCGATGATCTTGTTTGGTATCGACCAGGATGGAATCGACGCGATTGAGCAGTTCCTCGGGGCTATTGAGCTGCGGGAGGTAAGAGAGAATTAGTCAAGTAACTCCTAAGTTCAGATTTCCCCTCCCCACATACATTTTTAAAGGGTATTTCGGGTATCCAGTCTGTAGTGCTCTCATCCTCTACAATCAGCCCCTTGGCATTGATGGCCTCTGTAAGGTTCTGTATGCTGGCACCGTTACGTTGGCGCAGCTGCTGTTCCAACGGTGCTGACATCATGGCCGTGGGCGACGACACCGTGGACAGTCCTGCTGTAGGAATAGCTCCACCAACTGCATTGGCATTCATGCCGGCACCTACAGCACCGCCATTGCGCAGCCGACGATTGTCCAAGGCGACACCTTCGACGACATTGGGTAACGAGTTGAGCGAGATGTTCTTCTTTTGTTGCTGCTGCAGCAGCTGTGCGGGCTGTTGACTGGAGGCCAGAGCCATGGTGGCAGCGAACTCCAGACTGCGGCCATCAATGCTGCCGGCGTCACCGATACCGTTAATGCCATTAATGCCGCCCACTGCTGTGGTGCTGCCCATGCTGCAATCGTTGCCACTGCCGCTGGCCGATATGGATTTGGGCAGTGCTGTCGCAGGTGGCGTGGAGGCAGAAACGACAGCGGTGGCCGCGGTGGCGATGCTGCTGCTGTGGTGTGTGCTGCTGCGTGTGCCAAAGCGGCGCTTGGGGCTGCAGCGGAAGAGATTAGACAGAAATCATTGCCTACATTCAAGCGCAAAGAAAAAGGAAAACTTACCGCAGCGGTTCTGTACGCTTGATCAAGTACGTAGTCACATTGAGCTTGTTCAGATGATTATCCCGACTGCCGCCGTTGCCCGGCTCCACCTCGTAGGCATCGTTCAGGCAGTTAAGCGTCGCCTGTGAGATGTGCACGCGTCTAGGGGAGAGAAGAGAAGACGTAGTTGGTGAAAATTAAATTCAAATATTTGCCAACATTTTCAGCGATTGTGCGTGAAGTTTCGCCGCCCACAGAGAGTGCCTATTGTGTGTGCCAGTGGCTTTGTGTGTGTGTGTGAGTGTGCGCTATAATTGGGTTGTGCTAGGACGATTTGGTTTCTCGTTTTATGTTGCTACCTCTTCCCCTTAGCCCGGCTAGGCAGGCCTAGGCCACAATTACATCAAAGCATTTTGCATTAAATGGAACCTTTTACGTTTCCTCTCTGCGTTTTTGTGGTCTGGTTACTGATTTGTTGTTTGTTCTACTTGCTGCTGTTGTTGTCGTTGTTGTTGTTGCCAGTTGGTTTCTTGTTCTTCTGCTAAACACGCCAAGCAAGCAGAAATTATCAAGCAATTGTTGCTGCCCCAGCATTGAGCATGGCCTAATTGGCCAATTAAAAGTGCGGCTAGCCAAGATTTGAAGGCAGCCGAGCCACAGTAGAGCACAGAAATTATTATTTGGCAAGCGAGTTTCGAATTCTTGAATTCCGGCCAATAAATCTGAGCTGCAGGCAGCTGGCCAGGCCAGGAGTGAGTGCAGCGTGTAACAATCATGTTTCTGCTTCAATCGATATTTCAAGAACATTCTCAAAGTTTTTCTCCATTGAAACTTGATTTTTTAAGTTTTGGTTTACTTACTTTATTTAAATTACGACTGTGCTGCGATTTCTAACTAATTAGCTGCGTTTGTTGGGCCTTGCTGTTCATGTTGCACTTGCAACACACAGTGGTAGACAATTGCATGTTGCTGCGGCTGACAATGCTTTGTGAATAATTTTGCAACTAATTTGAAAGGCAAACCATGCCCGCCCACCTTGGCGTTGAGGCTTTGAGCCCACACTCAGCCAGGGATATGTTTACCGGGCTTACCAACCAGGCGCAAACAGAACGTGACTGGAAACTGCACTTACCCGGGTATTCCGCCGGATTCCATGTGATTTGCAATGATAACATCATTAGACCAGACGTCAAAATGCCATTTCTTGTTGCCCAGTACGCCACACATCACCGAGCCGCTGTGGATGCCGATGCGCATGTTGAGGTCAACCTGCAAAATTAACAAGCGCAAAATTCACAAAATATGCAAAGCACGCGCGCGATGCAACTGCGACACGCACAGCAAGTGCTGCATACTTTCGAGGGCACCGTCACTGTTGACAGCGTGTCTGTTACTGCATGACACAGTCAGCATGTGTCTATCTTTCTCTCTCTATCTCTTTCTCTGCCTGCCCGTTGTGGCCTACAGTGACCAATTAACAATGCAACTGCATTTTTCCCCAATCATTAAATACTTTTAAAGGAGGAAGAAGGCTTGCGAATTCCCCCAGCGCTGCGCAAAAAATAAATTATATGTGTTTTTTTCGGTACTTGTCTTTCATTGTTGGCGCATGAAAGTTTAACACATATTTTTTGTTTGTGCTTGTCGTTGCCACAGCCGCTGTTACTGTTGCTGCTGTTCCCATTGCCTTTTGCTCTGCTGAGATTTGCATACAAATGAATTGTCAACACGTCCAGTGTGGGTCACACAGTGTGGCCTGGACAACAGTGTACAATACTCGTAAAAATAAAGCGGCTTTTTGGCCTGTGGCCCAAAAACAGCTGACAGCTGAAAAATTTGTGGCATTAAATTTTGAAAAAATAATGCGAAAGAGCATTTAACAGCGCGTGTCAGGGAGAACTTACAGAAGGCAGGCCATTCAACGTAAACAAAACTTGTGCATATGCAGAAACAAAGCAGAAAGGGCGATCGCGAAACTGACAGGCGAAAACGGGGCGAAAAAGTATGAAAGGCGAACACACAGTCAACAGATTTCTGTCACCACAGCCTCTCTCTGTAAGTTTCAACGGCGGGCTGTTATAGATTAACAGTTGTTTGTTTTCGGTCTACAGTGATCTGTTAGGTCTTAACAGTCAGACACGGCTTAATTTTAAGCTGCGCTTCAAAGTATGCAACACTGTTAGAGTCTAGAGGACATTAACATTGAATCGCTTTGCGGTTAACAGTAGTCTGTTATTGCTGCTCATTTGTCATTTTGTGTGCCAGCTGAGCCCATTTTAAAACTGGCTTGAGAAGGACATTTAGTTGAATTTACGACTCAAACCGACCACTACAATAAATCACGCCAACTGGCCTAATCGATTTACAATTGCAAGGACACCAAAAATTACCCCATTTCACTTACATGTGTATGCAGGCGCACATCCTTGATGGCTTTTATCATGTGGAGGCCAGTTTCGACACTGCAGACCGCATGATCCGGTCGTGTCTTCCAGTTGTCGCTTTCGAACTGCGACACGCAGTAGTAGCAATCGCCGAGGAGCTTCACGCGCAGGCAATGATTGTCCTAAATGAAGACGGGGAAGAATGATAAGTTGAGGCTGCAGTTAAGGAATTTAAAAGATTAGAAACTCACCTCCGCAATGCGATCGAAACGAGCGAAAAGGTCATTCAAAATTTTGACCAATTGTTGCGCAGAAGTTTTACTTGCCAATTCCGTAAAGCCCTACAAAGTTGGAATAACAAAATTTAAGTCAAGCTCACTAATTAATTAACTTCACCTTTGGCTCACCTTGATGTCGGCAAAGAGAATGCTCACATTGTCCATGGGATAAACGTAGAGCTTGTTGAACTGCGTTTCCTGCGTGGGATCCGTTCCCTTGTACATTTCGCTGCGTATTTGATTGTTCACAATGTTGGGCAGAACTGCAAGAAAGACAACGACAAGAAGAACTTGGCAGCTTGAGGCAGTACAAATGCAACAGAAGCGAACTCTCGAGAAGTCTCTGGGCGAGTGCAGTTTATTGTTAAGGAACGTGAACGCGGCCACAAGATGTTTAGCTTGGCCTACCTGCCTGCACTACCTGTCTGTGGGCTGTGAATTTACTGGAAATTGCTTTGCCAGCAGTAGCGGGGAAAACATTTAGATGCCTGGCAATTACTTGGACACTTGGATGGCCCAGGGCGGTTCATTTAAATTGAAACTGTGCAACAATAACTTCCAACTGTCTATCTATCTCTCTCACTCTGGAATTCACTTGCTCTTTTGTCAGAAGTTTCAATAAATTAGTTTCAAATTTAAAAGAGAAAAACATCCTTTGGCAATGTGCAAATGACATTTACATGTAAAGCGAAAGTTCTACAGAATTATGCAGCAAGTTTTGAGTTTATCTTAGAAATTTCCATTGTTTATCATATTTACATACTCCTCCCCTCTCACTTACTTGAATCGAGCAGTTTTTGGGTGCGCTGCAATTCCTTCTCCGACTCCTTCTTGTGCTCCATGGCCTTGTGGGTCTCGATGAAGGCCAAGCGCTGTCCACGATCGGTCAAATATTTAGTATACATGCCGGCCACATTAATGGCCGTGTACAGTATGAAATTGGCTATGATTTGGAAGAGCACGCAGTTGGCATCCAGAGGCTACAGAACCCAAAAAGGCCAAATGAGACATAAAGCAAAATTAAACTGTACAATTATTGTGGACTTACCGCCTTGTCCTGCAATTTCTTGATGGTAATTACGGCCAGGTGACAGCTGGCGGTGATTGTGCCGCCCACAACGCACCACTTGAGCGGCAGCGGCAACATGGCATACGGCACGAAGATGACGAACAGCGTGTACCAGACCAGGTACTCGCGATTCGCAAAACCCACGCCTTCGCCAATGAATGCTGTGCAACAGAACCGAAAGAGGCAATAAAAGATTTATGAGGCACGCAAAAGAAAAGGAAACGAAAGGATTCGCCGAAAGCGAATGATGGTTGCATGTGGCACGCATGATTTATGCCGATTACACTTACCCTGCACATTGAAGAGCACCCAAGTGCAGACGGCAGCCCAGTGCAAGTAATTGTTGGCGAAGCAGCGCCAATAGCCAAGGAAACAGATGGCCAGGTTGGCAATGGCACAGCAGACGGACCAAGTGACAGCAGTCGATGTGGGCGTAGAGTCCTGCTGCAAGGAATGCAGATGCACAATGAGTTAGTTGCCTGCGTTGTTGCTACATTACTTACTAAATTCTCCCGTTTCTCTTTGGGCTGCAGCATCCAGATGATTGCCATCACAATCTTCAGCACAAAGTCCACCACATTCACAATGATCAGTGATTTCTGACGTTGTCGATGTGTGTAGGTCAAGTAGCTGCGCTCCAGCGAGCTCTGCTTGAAGGAATTCGTCAGCGAGGGACACAGGATGCCCTTGACCACGTTGCCACTCTTGAAGGCCGAGTACGTTTCGTTAGTCAGAGGACGCTGTGGGCCCGCTATGCTGGCTATAGATTGACCCGATTCTAGTTCGTAATCTAATCGGGAGATAATGAACGGATATTAGATAAAGTATTAGTATGTTATGTGGATATTTGTAAATGGAACTCTGTTAAGGACTACACTCAAGACTCCGGCCTGAATACGCTTTTAAACTGGATTTGTTATCGATAATTTACTTTATTTAACGCAGAGACTGTTTTGAAATCGATTTGTTCGCTAACTAAGATTTTAATCATCGTACAAAATAAAGTTTAACATTTATTTTAATTGATTATATTCTTATAGAGAAACACTTAACAGTTAACGAATGAATGCAATGACCGCGGCAGAATCGGACAATTTTTGTTGGCTGGAAGTTCAACAATTAATCAGTATGACCAGAGCAACAGAAAGAACTCAAAAGTTGGGTATTTTATCGATCGTTTACTGCTCTACTTTCGATTAAAAATATGTTATTCTCAAAGTTACGGCAAATTCTTAAAACTATTAAGCCATTAAACCTTGACTTCTCAATAAACTCACATTCCGCATGAAAATTCACTTGTTATTAACAAGGTATTTATGCTGAGTCTTAAGAAGAAGCAACGTCTCTGCTTAAGAGGTATTTACTACAAATAGCAAACAAAGAAATACTGAGAACAATTGCAACTCAAGGATTCATGGGAATGAATTATTGAACTCCCACGTAATGTGCAGTGGCACATGAATTATGGATGCATTGCCAATCAATTCAATCATTCATGGCAAAGAACTAATCGGTCGTGAGGGAAACAGAAACAGTTTGCTCTCCTATTAGTTTAATTAATTGAGAGCAGACGTCGAGCCAATTATGCTAAGACGAGGTTAAGGAACTTGAAGGAAATTAAAGGAAACTATAAGAAATCAATCCTCAAATGAAGTTGAAGCTGAGGAATAGCAAGGGGAACTGGTACTTCACTTTAGCAGATGTTCAACATAACCAATATATCTCCCCTTCTGTTTCTGTCTTCCTATGCTCTAGTTCTGCTCCCTCCAACAGCATAAGCCGCTTTCACTTTCCCCCATTCTAATCAGATAACGTTCCAATTGCCTCCAGTTGGCAATCAGTTTAACCAATTTGTGGGCCAATGTCACTGGGGGAAAGCGGAGAGGGCAAAGGGCTTACCAAAATTGTTGCCAAAAATGCTGCAGGATTCGGTGCGTCGCTTGGGGCCGTAGCCCGATTTGGCCTCCACAATGCGCACGGATTGCACACGACGCGGCGTTTGCTTGGCCAGGCTTCTGCTGCCACCGTTGCCTCCCAATCTGCCACTGCCACCACCGCCGCCAAAACTGCCGCCCGCTGTTCTATCGATGCCAATGCCAACACTAAGCATGGCCTGCTGTTTCTTGCGCAAATTGGACAAAATTGATGCCGTGGAGGCGCGCAGCGAGTGCGGCAGATCGCCCATGTCGTCTGTCATCTGTGCCCCGTCGCCGGGCAGTCGTGGTATTTTCGACATGTCCGGAGCTGCGATGCTGAGTGCCAGTGTCGGGCCATTGCCACTACCAGTGCCAGTGCATGTCGTGCTTGCGGCTGCCTCCTGCTGTTTTAGTTAAGTTTTGTTCTTAATTAGCTCAGAGTGCTGTTGCCGCTGTCCGCAAATGTAACTCACCTCGCCAGGAGACGCCGCTGTGGTCGTTGCTGCTGTTGCTGCTGCTGCTGTGGTGACTTTTGTGGCCGTAATCTGCTCATCATTTGGTGTGGTCTGCACTGCGGGATTACTAAGTCCGCCTACTCCGGCTGCACCATTCTTCGTGTAGTCGACGTCATCGTCGTCCCCGTCCAGCTTAAGGTCGTCGATTTGTGCCAAGGTGATGGCGCCTCGCTCGACAGCACGTCGCAGCACCACACCCTGATCGACTTCGTCCAGTGACGCCTGCTTCTCCTGCTTCTGCTCCTGCTTGAGTGCCTCTGTGTCCTGCTGCTTTAGCTCTGGCGGTGCGGAATGTGTCACCGATTTGCTCAGGCGGCGCAGCTGAAGCGCCGACATTGGCGTCGAGCTGAGCTGCCGCAGATGCACCTCGTGCGAGACTAACTTGTCATCGTCGTCGTCCATGTTGCGCTCCTCTCGTTCCTCCTCGTCGGTTCTGCAAAGATAATGCAAACATATGTGAATATGTCAATAGAAGGGTGGGAGGGGGTTGTAGGGGTAGAGGTAGCGAAGGTGCGTGGGAACTCATGTCGTAACTTTCAATTTGGGCTTTGAAGTTGTCAACGATTTAATTGGGCTTGTGTGTTCCGGGCCTGATTGCCGAGGTCTAAAGCTGCTCTAGGCATAGGCCTAGACCCGGCGCCGCTGCTAATGAATACAAACATGTCCCCTGCCTTCCATAATTCCCTCTTCCTCTCTCTCTCTCTCTCTCCATGGAAGCTGCAACTCACAATCAACTTTGCAGGCAGGCACAAAATGTAAATGGTTTCTAAGCGCCGACAAATTTCAGCGAGGCGTGAAGCCATTTGAGAAGCTGACACTACCCCACACTCTCAGCTGGTGTAGGGTATGTTGAACTAGATGAAAGGTATGAAATGAAAATGGAGAAGTGAAGAGAGAGAGCTCTGTTTGTAAGGAGAGTCCAATTTAATAAGATAAGATATATGCATGCATATATATTAATCATTATCAGTACTATTATTTCCTTCGGTCTTTTATGCTTTAAAAATAATTGTAATATTCTCTTTAATCTACATTTCCACCTTCTTAGCTTGCAAAACTCTTCAATTTCGTAAATCAATTGCAAAGTCAGTTTAATTTTATTTACTTTTCCGTCTCACGAGCATAATCAATCGCATTACGAGCAAGCTGTCGAGCGTATTAAGGGATAATGAAGCTGGAGCTGTAGCTTCGACAGCACTCTCCCAACTCGAAAAGGGCATTAGATTCTTCGCTATATTGCTGAATAATTTGGCAGCGTGTGGCACGCGTCGCGTAAGTTACCTGGCTACATCGAACGCTCGTTTTCGCCTAGGTAAGCGTATTTGCGCGCAATGCATAGACAGATATTATATATGTATACAGAGAGTGCGCTCGCTATTCCCTACACGGATTTCGCGATGATGATGGCGCTGCGGAAACAAACACAAAATGGCGACGACAGTCAACAACTAGAAAATGGCGCGTTGATGTCGTTGTCATTATTCAAATTAGCATTTAGACACACACGGTTGCACAAACACACACACGCAGCACACACGGACACACACACACGTGTAAACGTGGCGGGCTCATTCATATGCGTGGTGTATTGAAATCGTAGCATACTTTCGGGCTGAGTGAAGTCTGTCAACAAAATTTGTGTCCAAACAGCAAAAGAAAATTCCAATAAATCGCAGCAGCCGAGCGAGATGCTTCCCAGCCAGGAAATATACATACATATGTACATTTCTATATATTTGTATATTTCTTTGTGTATATTTGTGGCGCAGTATTTAATGCGGCCCACTTTGGGCGACTAATTCAATAAACTGTCAAGCTTGGCGCAAAGTTTCCCATTGCCTTGGCCATCAACATTTATTTTTCGCACATTTAAATAACATTTTATTTGATACGCTCCATTATGTTTGTCCTTCTGCCTTCTGTCCCACTGACTGTGGCCATTTTAGTTTTCTAATTTCGTTTAACGAGCGCTCGAGCGAACTTTGCATTGCCAAGCGGAGACAAAAGTTGTTTCACCTTTGTGGTCGACAGACAATTTTCATATGCTCTCTGCTGGCTGCTGGTTCAGCTCTGCAGCAGCTGCCTCTGCCTCTGCCTCTGCCCACTGCCCACTGCCAATTGGTAAAGTTGGCAACAACTTTATCAATTGTTCAACGTGTTCAATGTACAATGTTATCTGCTGCACGTATGAAAATATAAAAATAATTATATGTATGTCTTTCGTTCTCGTATCGCGTCTATTTTGGGCTTGTTTGTTCAGTTCAGCTTTGTGTAGCATGCTTTCGGGCGCAGACAAGTGTGTGTTTGCCTAGGCAAAAGTGTGGGTGTAACTACGTGTGTGTGTGTTTCTGCTCGTGTCTAGCCCCTCGCTTGACTGCACTTCCTGTCGCGCATCCCTGCCTCGTTGTAATTTCTCCCTGAACGGCATTCGACGCATTAAATAGTTGTTATCGCTTATCAGTTGCACAGCTAAAAAAACAAAACGTATGTCTAATTCCAACAACAACAGCAAATTGCGGCTTGATTAATGTATCCATACTGAGCAGTAGATAAGGCCCAGAGAGAAAGAGAGAGGAACCACCATGAAATGCGTGATTTAAATTACGTGATGGCCTCGCACAGCTCAATTGAATATTGTCAACTTTATGGGGAGGTTGAAGCCACAGAAAAAGAATAAAGAAATTTGCATACATAATCTAGACTTATTTGTGAAGTTAGAAAAGTTTCTTTGGCTTTGTTTAATGATGTGGCAGCTTGGAGTGGCAGACTCCTCTTTAAAATGAAACAATATATGAAGGCAATATAATAACAAATAAACTTGAAATGTGTTGGGATAGGAATAGAATCCCAAGAGAACAGTTAAATGGTAGGTATCTCGGTAGTTATTTATAAGTATCCCAAACTTCAGCATCAGATATCACTAGCAAAATCTCTCGTATTCCCCTGAGCACGTCATCGCGTTCCTTCTCGAATTTCCATTCATGCGATGCGAGCGACGAGGGCAAGCAACGCACTGTAATTTTCCAGTTCACGAGGAGGCGTCGTCACACCTCTTAGCACCTGTCTAGGAAACAAGCCAAACCGATTCGCGTATCAATTGAGCGAGACGAGTTCGCAAGTCGAGCATATTTTCTTCTATTGCGCGAAATTCGTGATGTCCACCCACCTGTTAGAGACCTGGTATTATCTGGGCAGATGCGAGGGCTATCACATGCCTCTCTTTGGGGGATTTCTTCGGACTTCACTTGTTTGTTTACTTTCGAAGCAACTGATTAACACGATTCATAGGTGAGGCGGGTTCATGTTCGAAACTGGAATCTCGAATTTTGGCTTCAATTTGCAGTTGAGATTCGAACTCGACACGAAAGTTGCATTAGTTTCGCACTAAACCGGTTCGGGAGTCAGCTCGTTTTCGGGGTGAGTAATCCCAGTAGAAAGATAAACACAGAACACGAGCGAGTTGTTTATCAAGCGACAACTCTCTCGCAGTGCAGAGATAAAACGCCTAATATAATTATCACTTCTATATAATATGTGACGATGATAATGGCGCAACAATATTCAAAATACAAAATCGATAAATGCCCTGGCAAGCACGAATGCTCCACGGATCTTTGGCAATGTTCACAATGATGATGACGCGGATGACGCGCGAATCTAGTTTCACTTTTTGAGCGATATTTGGCCAGCAAATGTAGCTCGTATATACTATATTACATTACTCATATATGGGGTATATAGCACATATATATTATGTATTCCGTTTTTACTTCAGTTTCAGTTTAATGTTGCTTTTATCTCGTTTGCAACTGCCGCCAGCGGCGCGCTTGGTTAACACGCTTCGAGTGCGGATTCCGTTTCGCGGATTCGCGTCTATTTTTCGCGTCTTTCACATCGAACTCGCGTTTGGTAACTGAGCGAGCCAAAAGCTCGAGCAGCACTCGATTGTACTACTCATGGTAGTTGGCATAGGGGGAAATATGGGAACATGTCGAGAGTATGTGTGTGGGGCACACTCAGTTCTCGCGAGAGGCCTCAAATCAGTTGGGCAACATTTTCGACGACGATGAGAACCAATGATGATAATCAGTAAAAATCGATGATTATCGCCGCGAATCAGCCAGGGCCGGTTCTGGGCAGGGAGGCACAATGACAAGGCTACCTCTTCTGATAAAGGTTGTAAATCTTGAGAAGAATAGGTCAATGTTGAGGGAGGATGTTGATAGGGGGTAGATCTATGAACTTCTAGAACGTAAAATAAGTCTCTTAGCCTTCGCTTTCAAGTTAGTGCTGATTGAGAATAAGTATCTTTATACGATATATTATACTATATTCAAATGTTAAGATAGAGACAGACTATGAAGAAAGAACACGCCAAGATCCTGACTTCTTCTTCCAGTAGAGAGTTATCCTACAAGCCTCTATAATGTACCGTATCAGTTATTGAATTATTTCTAATAAAGAATATATATCTTTATCTTAATTGCCTGTCATTATTGTTCATGATCAAGACTTAAGACAGAGATGCTCCCTCTCTTTTTTCTTAAAATGAAGCTGTCAAGAAAGAAACACAGTTAATTTTAAACAGTTCAAAGATCACAAACGGATATAGGAAGTTTCCTTTACAGTTTTATACTGGGGAAACTCTTCAAATATGTCTAAAATTAACTTGCTATCACATCTCATTTCCTTTGCCATTACTTTGGTTTAGATGATAAGATGCTTAACTGTTCCATCAGCATCATCAACAGCATCCGCATCCGCATCAGCCCCCAGGAGTCAACTCATGTCGCAAATTCACCTGTCATGGCGGACAAGTGGCCAAAGGAAGTGAACCGATGACAATCGGCCACCAGCCGAGCCAGCACAAGGACAAGCGAGGGAAAGAGGAGGAGGAGGAGAAGAGGTGCAGGTTGAGGAAGGAGGAGGTGAATGTGGAAGTGAAGGCAAGGCGAGTAAGACATTTAGGAAGGAACAGGAAATGGGATGGTTTGTCGATAAATATGGCTGATAACAGAGCACACTGAAGAGCGCTTTGTTGTTGTCTCACTATCTTGTTGTTGCTGTTTCTCTCTTGTTGTTGTCTCTCTCTTGTTGTTGCTGTTGTTGCTGCTGCCGATGTTATTATTGCCTGTCAAATGTGTTGGCTGCCCTCGCCCGTGTCTGGGTGCAGTTTTGTTTCTGCGCAGGATATTCTTGTTTCTTTGAAATTTCCTGTCAGCTGTGCGAGTGTCTGCCTGTATGTGTGTGTGTGCATGTGTGTGTGTGCATGTGTGTATGTGCGTGTGTGTGTGATATGATATGAAATGTCAAAGGCATGTCTGCAATGTTCGCTTTATTTATGTAGGCAGCTGCTGCTGTTGGGGTTAGCTGCAAAGTCGCCAAGCAGCCAGCAAATCATCCAGCCAGTCGAGCGGGCACCCCTCTCTCCTTGCTCCCTGTTCATTCCCCTAGTCTTGCTCTTCACTCAATGGGAGGGGGGAGGGGAGTTTGAATCGGGAGTCAGCCCTTTTTATGAGCTTTTGTTGGCTTGTTGAATTTATGGCCATAAGAAACTTGTTAAAGCGTATTATTGGGTGTGTAACAAGTGTGCGAGTGTGTGTGCGGCTGCGGGTGTGCGCTTGTATGGCAATGTGCCTGTGCTTGTGTGTATGTGAGTGTGTGTGTGTCTGCGCTGTGTTTGTTTTTGTGCTGCGGCTTACGAACTCTTGAGCAACTGAGAGACAGCAAGGCAGAGCGGCAGCTGCCTTAGTTGCCTTAGCTTGCTCGTAAGTAGATTAAAGTCATATTTACACATCTCTTCCCTTCCCCTCCCTTCTCCCTCTCTCTCCTTCTGAGCTGCGTATTACGTATGTGTGTAGTTGTATTTGAGTTTGTGCTGTGCGTTAAGTGGCAGCAATTAACACTTGACATATTTATGCTTTGGCCCCGGAGGCGCAACGTGCTGACTCCACAATGCTGCATTATGCCCTGTTGCAACAACAACAACAACAGCAAACAGGAGCAGCAGCTGCCACAACCCTAGCAACAACAACAACAATTACAAGAACAATTAAGACAAGGCCAAGCCATCGATATGGCAACAATGTCTGGCAAGCTGCTTATTTTATTTATTAAGCGCCTCAGCTTGCGGTGGGCGTGGTGTTGACAACGGAGGTCGCAAGATGAATAGCAGGAAGGGGGAAAATGGTGAAAAGGGGGTGTGGTCTAGAGATGGGGCAGCCTGGTTTTCAGGGCTTGTTAGGTTAGAATGTGTGAAGCAAATATTTAAAGATAATTAGACCAAGATGCCAAGAAACAGACAGAGGAGAGGGGAAAGGGGGAAGGCTGACGGAGATGAATACACAGAATCATTAGATGAGTGCACACAGCTTGAGAATGAAGCGCTTAAATAGACCGGGTCAGGGCGCTAATGAAGAGCCCAAACAAGGCACAGGCTGACGAGTGAATGAAGGATAATGTAGCTGGACAGGAAACCAAGCGAGGGTACATTCCCTTAAAGCTTTTAGCCAAAACATGTTTTTGCCAAATACTCAACAATATTTGCAGCTTAAATTAACAGCAAATGGAAGAAGGAAAGAACTTTGTTTTTTTGCCGAGACATGTTTTTCCAAAAAACATTTTCCACTTGCTCTTTGAATTTTGCATGATTTCAATTTGCATTTATCATTACACGCACTGCCAAGCTCTCAGCTTAGCGAACTGAAACAGACTGAGCATGGCAGAGAGGCAGCTAGCTAACCTCCCACTTAGTGTGTGCTGTCATTATGCTCATGCCCCGCACTGTCTCGACCGGCTTTCAGGGCATTCACTGAGTAATCAATTAAAGCATTTTATGTGAATAACTTGATGAGTCGATGTAATTAATTTCCGGCACAAGCCTAAATGCGTTCCAAATGCCAGTTCATAGTCAAAAGGAAAACCAGCAGGTGACCGACAACACTGAGAGAGAGAAGGAGAAAGGGCCAGAGAGGAAGAGTGAGTGAGAGAGGGAGAGAGAGCGCGACTCGCGACTTGTTTGGCCTACTGTGCTCCTGTGCACTGGATAAGGCTGATTCATTTAGCTAAAAGTCGGACAGAGAAACAATAAAACGTTAAAACACACAAGCTGATGGGTGGGAGAAAGATAGGAAAGCTAGAAAGAGAGAGAAGAAGGGAAAGAGAGAGAAAGGGAGGGCAGTTCTAGTAGCGAAAGCTTGTCAAGTGGCCAAGTCTTCATGTTTGTCTCATTGTCAGTTACTCTATGTGAAGCTATGCGACTGTGTGTGTCAGTGTATGTGTGTGTGTGTCTGTCTGTGTGTGTGTTTTGGATTTGGGTTAATGTTGAGCGTCGGTCAACATGGGTGTGCAGTTGAAAGGGCGCAACAAAGCAGAAAATAGAAAAATTACTCAGCGGCACAAAAAATGAAGCGCAACAACAACAGCAACACCAATAACAACAGCTGAAGAAACCACAACAACAACGACAACAAGAAAAGGGACAATTGCACGTGTTCCGGCTAACCCTTTCTGCCGCATTTCGCATACGCCGCGTGTGTTTGGCCAGATTTGATTTAAGGATTTTACGAGCCATTCGTGGCATATTCGAAATACTCTGACGAAATCGATTCGGGGAACACGCCTGCCTAGCTCGCCCCTGCCTCGTGTAGTGTGATTATAAAATGCCGACATTGTTGCCAAAAGGGGGGTTGGTGGGGGATGGGTTTTTCCTTGTTTCTGTTACGCATTATTATGCATAAAATGCGCTTAAGTTGCCCACAAGCCGCCGTCGAGAGACGTCTTTGATGTCCCTTTTTTTTATACAAACGACTCGTTTCGAATCAGAGCTATTTATTTGGCGGCCGTTTGCTGATTTCAGTAAACACGGCAGAGGAGAAAGAGAGGAGTGGAGAGCGGGTAGGCTGCCTTTTCTAAAATTCCTTAAGCCACAAAGCAGAAAAAGAAGGCAAAGGCAATAAGCCGTATAAGTGGCCACTTTGGAGTCTCCATTCACGTGGCAATTCGAAAGCCATTAAAATTGATAAATTGTCGAAATGCTGATATTAGATTTGAACTGTGGCAGCAGGAACTCAATTCAAAGGCGTTGTTTATGTACAGCGCGTGGCAGGAAAGCCGAAGGAAAACCGCTGACTCAAATAAAAAACGCATTTATTTTCGGGCCTGGTCTAATTAGTTGTTACCAATTCGAATGCAGCTGTTCGCGGCTCTAGTCAAAGTTGAGGGCTATTAAAACTTTGCTATATCTTTTGATTTAAGTTAATGCGAGCTGCCCTGCGAACTGTCTCCTCCCCTCCCCGAAACACTTGCTCTCAATCTGCCCCTGCTAAGTTGACTTTGCGGCAAAATTCGCAACGTGGCGCAGTCCGTGTTAACAGAACTTTGCTGCGTCTAGCCGGAGCTGCATGTAGGTCCTGGTGTACGCATTGAGATACCCTGTAAAAGGTGAGTGGTGGTAGGGCATGCTGCTGGCTTAAGTTCATGAAGTAAAGTTTGATCAAAGACTAAACTAAACCAAACTTTATCCTGCTCCAGGGTATTGCCTAGTTAGTCATGTTAGCCATATCTAGCTTCTTCTACGTGTCTGCTGCGTTGCTGTTGTTGCTGCCCGTTTACTTGTTTCCTTCGCCGTTTGTTGTTTACATCGCTGAATTTGCATAGCAAAAGAAATTAGCATAAAATTAAAGAGACATTTTGAGCTGTTGTCGCCATCGTTGTCGTCGTCGTTGTTGTTGTTGTCGTTGGGGAGCACCCTAGCCTGTTCGAATTTCCCCCAGCTAGGTTCAATTCTTTTTAATTGCAGTTATTTTTAGGGCCCATTGTCCCATTGCCAGCTGTCAGCAGCGCGACTGACTTTTTGACACTTGACATAGGTCGCACTCAAACTTCAAATCGCATTGAAATTCAAAAATCGAGTGGAATTATAGCATGAATTATAGCATGTATCACAGGTGTTAAATCACTTAGCGAGTGCTTTAAAATGTTTACCCTATACTTATCAAGTTAGGTGTGTGCCGCGGACACCCGCTGCGTTAAGTACTATATCATCTTTCAAAGTTTTCCGCACGTTCCCTGCCGCCCCACTTTGCCGCCCTTTTGATGGGTTTTTGTTGTGGCGCTTTATAAATTCCAGTGTTAAATTGTTTTACAGTTATTGCACGCAGCAACAAACCCCTTCCACTCTATCCCACTCCTGCTGCGTGTGGCATGTCGCCGGGGGGGGGCGTGGCTTGTGCATTCAGCTGGCAAAAAGGCGTCGTCGCTGTCGATGTCAGTGCGTTATTATGTAATTAAAATTTCATAATTCGATCAGGACACGGGTCGACCTCAGTCCACACATAGTTATGTGGCATGTGCGGCAATGTGCTGGGAGTGGCAGGCAACAACAACAACAACACTTTAAGTGCGCGTCGATGAATAAATGAGCATGAAAATTTACTGTTGCATACTTTTAGTTGCATAGGATGAAACTCCTCGAAACTTTTGTATTTGTTCGAATTATCGGAACAAAAGTTATACAAAATTGCCCTCTGGTGCCCAGTTCAAGTGACCAGCCCCTCCTCTCCCCTCTGTTACAGAACAAAACAAATACTAAGGGCCTGTTAGAGGATAGGGGGGAGAGCGAGCACAGCCAGTCTGTCTGCAGCCATTTATAAAACATAATTGAAATATGAGATTGACATTGAATAGCGACGCGTTGTTGTTGCTGTTACTATTGTTGTTGTCGCTTAGGTTGTCGCCACTTTTGTTGGCATTGCGCCTTTCATTGCGACAATATTTTTGTTTTCTCCCTTTTTGCCTGTGTATGTCGACGGCATCTAATTGATTAATGTAAATAAAAGAAAAGAGAATAACAGTAGCAGCAACAACAACATCAATGAACTCTCCATCATATTTAATTTCGTGGGCAAATGCAGTTTGTTGATCTCGGCCCAGGGGCAAGCGTGTAATTGACACGTAGTTATCGTCTGGGAAACGCATGATGAAAAAAAAACACACACATTAAATTTAAGCCTTGTTAAAGCAAAACACTAAATAGATTTGCCAACTGTAACAGAAGCCGCCATTCTTCTCAATTCTCTTTCACTCTCCTTATCTTACACTCTTCCACTCATTGCGCGCTTAGCCAACACTGTCTGTCGTCCTGTCAACTCAGTTATGCAAATGTTAATGTAGAGCAACAGAATAATGTTAATTTGCCTCGCACGTGCCTGTTAACGTATTGATGAAAATGTTATTTGAATTTCAAATGTACATTAACATAACTTAAAGTTTGCAAACTTTGTAAATTAATTATTGAAAGTATTTCTCATTCTCGAATTGATTATGCAAACCAGAAATTGATTAGGTAAAATACCTAAGCCATTTGCAGCCCACAAATTTGGTATGCAGAACTTAATTCGAATGCCACAGACCGCCTTGGCGTTGGCCAAGGCGCTTGACTGATCTCCTACCCAATTTGGTAATTGTATGACCGCAAACACACTTAAAGACAAACTTCAGCTTGACTGAGGGCAAATCTAGTTTGTCATTGCCAGCTGACATGGGAATCGACACTCACCTGAGACAGATGCGCTCCTCCTCCTGTTCGACGTCCATCGTCTTGTACTATTTGGGCCGTGCCTTCTGTCTCCCTCCTCTCTCTATGCTTTTTTTACAGTTGGCTTATGTGGGGGTTTTTTTTCTGTTGCTGTTGTCTGGGGCGGGGTTCGGTGTACCGTTCGAGCAGTACTCGAGCTTGACAGTATTTACTCGGCTTTAAGGTGCCGCACAAATCGCTTTAAGCTGTTGTCAATTTGCCTAATGCCACCACGCAGAGGAGCCGAGCAGTCGAGGCCGCTGCTGATGTTGTCTATTCCATGTTTTGGACAGGGACTCCAGGGATTCGCTGAGCTGTAAGCAAATATAAACAGGAAATCCCATATATATCTCGCTGTATATACTCTGCATAATACTCCAAATAAAGCTGTCAATCGTTGTCGTCGCAAATGTAATTCAACAAAATGCTTAAATTCCGCACACACAAAAAGCTGTCGAGAGGACGACGAATGCGAGACAATGCCACATCGAGCCTCGAGTCTCGAGTCTGCCCCACACGTTTCTGTCTGTCTGCCTTGCTCGCTCGTTCTCAACACTCGCACCCCCGCATTTAACAATGGCAGTATATAATTTAATAAATAGTTGCAGTTGACAGATTTCAAGTGGCAAGCCGAGCGAGTGTGGCAGCCACACTACACGTCGCCAGCACCAACAGCAACGGCACCGACAAGGCAACAACAATAGTAGCTACAGCAATAACAGGGGCAACAATAGCAGCAACAGCAATAACAGCGCCAACAACAGGGGCCCCACTAACAGCGCCAGCAGCTCTGTTAGCAACAATAACAATAATCGCACAGCCACACTGTACATTAACGAGGAGGACAAGTGCAAAGGCGTGTGCAAGTAGAAGTGGCAGAAAAAATCAAGCAATAAACTACGAAGGATTTTTTCCAAGGAATTCTGTATGCTCTGCTGGGATATTGCGAAGAGAAAACAACTTGAAGAATGCTTAAAACTTCTTTGGATTTGAGAAGCTTTGTGCAAGAATACCAAACGTAGATAGACAGACAATTTAGTTGATTTTAAGCTTAGGCTAAGCACACTCTCCTACAAAGTTTGTAGCCCACTTTAAAGCGATGCCACACAAACAACTTGTGGTGAATTTATCGCACCCGTAAAGCAATCTTCAACTGGACGAGTTAGTGAAGGAGTATGATAATATCTCCCAATCGACGTGTGTTTACAGCACAACAAACAGCACAAAAGTCAAATGTTCTTGCCTCTCTCTCTCTTTCTCTCACTTTCTGTATTGCCAGAGCAACCAGCAGCCGGCAACACGTTCCCTTAGGGCAACAGGCAGCAGCAACAGCAGCGGCAGTTGTCGTTCTCGTTCTGGCCAGCGAAGCGACATGTACATCGAGTCAAATTCAATCAGTGCGTGCAACTTGGTGGCCACTTGACGATGCTGTTTGTGGTTGCCTCAGCAGCAGCCTGCTGCCTTTTCCTGCTTCTGCTGCTGCCGTTGCTGTGCTATCTGCCTTCGTTTGTTGGCCACATTCTGCATTGACTGCTTTTAGCTGCAACACTTGCTCCTGTAATTGCACGCCTGTGTGGCTATTGAAGTGTGCGAGTATCGATGTATGAGTGTGTGTGTGTGTGTTCCCGCATTCGGTTGTCGCATAGCCTTGCCGCATTATTAAGTCATAAAACTCAATTTGAAACGCTTAAACGGGATGCACTTACGCGTAATCGCATTGCGACGGCCCTGTCTATTAGCCAGTTGCCGCTTTAAAGGCGTTTTTTTAATGCAGAAGATGAAAGAGAGATGCAGAAAGTGAGAGAGAGAGAGACAGGGAAAGAGTGAATGGTAGATGAAGCTGCAGCCGTAACCGTTTAAGGGACACAAGACGTCGCATGTTTTACAGCCGTGCAGGCATTTTTTATCGTGCCTCAATGATTTAGCTCTGCATCCTGTTGCGTGTGTCGAGCCAGACGAGGAAGAAGGAGGCAGGGCAGGGGCTGCAATTGCGCAGGTTGACAATGTTACAAGTTTATGAGCAGGCTGCTGCTCCTCATTGCTGGCATTTATCCCGTGTCAGCAGCTACGCGTGGCGCTATGCGCAGCGAGGACTGTTCATAAAATTACCAGCAAACTCTTACCCTCTCTTTCACTGCCTTCCGTTCTCTCCCACTTTGATGACTGTACAGCACTTTAAAAAGTACTTGTGACTTATATGTTGCGACTCAGCATCGTTTCCAGCAAAATTCCCTGCAAGTTCAGAAGTTTGCTTCAACTCTTTGTGTAAAATCCGAAATACAGAAACATTTTTTTTTAAATTAACGAAACGTTCTCAATACACACAATTAACACGTAAAGTATTTGAGATCACAAAAGATTGTGGAGTTTATATTTAACTTCTTATCAGCAGCAACCGAAAAGCTTGACCCAAAACAATCCCGCATGAATCACATTTCGTAAATACCGAATCGATCAACACACAATGCAAAGAAAATACTTCAAATTCAACTGAAGGTATAAATATTAGTAAATTTAATACTATATTTTTCTATACCTTCGGCAGTAAGCGGGAGTTGCGCGCTAAACGATCTGGCGTGTTCGGTGATGGCGATATTACTAATTACCGAGATCAGCTGCGCAGCGCCAGCGTGTTTATTATGATCTTGATAAGAGCTTTTATGGGAAGAGAACCCCGAGAAAGAAACTCTGTAAGAAGAGAACGAAATGTAACAGAAGCATGGAAGCAAAATATGTGTGGAACAATAATAAGTCATAGTTTATTTGAAACTTGGGTTACGTAGTTCGCTCTGTTGCCCACTGTATATGGCAATGTTTGCTGGCAGAATTTCATTCGCTACAGCAATGCGGGAATATTTATGACATTTCGGATCACGTAGCGCAGTAGGATACGCAGTGGAAACATGCACACAAATCCATGTGTAATACCTTTGTGGACAGCGTAAGTGGAACGAGGAGTGACAGTGGGTGTGGTGCGGGAAGGGGCTTACTAACAAATTGACTGTAAATATGCTGGCGATTGCTTTGTAGCCGCTTTGCAACGCAGCGGAAGAGCTGCACAATTTTTGCGAGCTGCGTCAAAATGTCCGCTAACGATTTATGTTGCCCCCGCTTTGTTGTTGTTGCAGTTGTTGCAATTGCTGTTACAGTTTCTGTTGCCTTGTTGCAGTTGTTTGTTTGAGCAAAATATTTTGCCATCGTGCGGCTGAAAATAATTAAGTTTTTGATTCATGTCGACTCTGCCAGCAACAGACAAAGGCGCGCTAACTACTCCTGCCAAGGACATGGCCAACATGCACAAAAGAACACGGCAACAGCAGCGAGCCAACAAACAGGGCAAAGCGATGTGCAGTGCTGCCACACCCCCTTTACCAGCCCCTTATGCAGCCGCTTGTTGATACTGTTTCCTTTTCACCATATTTTCACATTAAACCTGCGATTTATGTAGCCAAGGAGAGGTAAAAAGGCGTGCGAGAAAGAGAAAGGGAGCGCAGTAAAGCCGCAGACAGTGGCAGCCATTAAAAGCGCACGAAGCGTGCAATTCGAGTTGCCGAGTTGCAAGTAAGGCTACAGCTGCAGTTGCCCCCTCTGCCACTTCTTCTCCCTCTCCAATTGCAGCTGCCGACGCACATATCAAATAAACACCAGGCAAGGCGAGGCACTGCAACGGAAGCTGGCTAAGTATCTGCTGTCTGTGTAATTATGCCCATCTTAAAAATAAATTACTGGCTGAGCCTGCGACTGAGCTCGGCTGTTGCCAGGTAATTAGCCGCTGCTGCAAAGTTTCGCAGTCTTTAAATTAATCAAGCGAGAACTTGACAAATTGAGTTAAGCTTCACTTATTGATTTGCTTTTGCGTGAACCACGCTGCGTATGCGTAACGTTTGATGTAGTTTGTGAAGGGATATTGCCTACTTTTAGGCGGCTTCGTTCGCTCAGTTTTAATTAGCTTTAATTATTGATAAATATTTATGCAAAACTCACAAACGAACACACACACATGCACGTGAGCACATAAACAGTTTATTATTTAATGCATTTCCATTTTAATTGAATATGGCCGCCATTTTAATTGAATTTGTTTCGCCACGTGCGAAAATCACAAAATATTGCGGCAGAACGAGGGAGAGACAGAGAGAGAGCTCACAAATAAACCGATTGAACTGGCTTTTAGCCATGTGCCTGGCCACCTAACCAGTTGCCTGTGCGCCCACCTGCCTCCCCTTGTTGCATATTGCAATTTGTTTTAATGCGATCTAACCATGTGATTTGCCCGTTTGCATTATGCAGTCGCTTTAAATCGGAGTTATCACCAAACTACTGCCACTTTTGGCTACATAATGCAGCTTGCATGTTGCATGACTTGCCAAATGGCAGCCATGATTCATGATTTAATTTTGAGGCGGATTGGTTAGATTCATTTGGTCGGTTTATCATCATAAATTGGCAAAAGAGAATTTACCAACAGCGCTGGATTAGTTGAGGCATTTATTTTTTAAAGCGAATTGTTAAACGCCCCCAACAATATTTATAATGACAGGTAGTAAAGAGCGAAAGGTCTGCAGCATAATAAAGAAGAATCATAAAAAATGTGAGAGCAGAAAGACAACAAAGCAGAATATTGCCAGGCCATGCATACCGCAAAAACGAAAAAACACAGCTCCATAATCCGAAACAAGATGACGCACTGATGCATTTTCCTTCTTCATTTTCTTTTCACTTTTTTCGCATCAACAGCACAAAGCAAAACAACCACAAATTGAGAAAGAGCAGCAAACATTGCGCCGAGGGGAGAGTGAACAACAAACTGATAAATTTTGCATTAATTAAAAACAAAGCGTTTGCAGGGGGGATTTTGGGGAGTGAAATGAGATCTCCCTGTTGCAGTAGAGTTGTTGGATTGTTGCTTTCTTATCCGCTTTGAAAAATAATTGCGATGCCAAGTTGCGTTGACTTTGAGTGACGTTGAGACGCATTAAATTATGATTAAATAAGAGGCATTAAATGGGGTTATGCTCTGGCTAAGCGTCCGTGTTGGACACTCCTCTTCAGTTGCAAGTATACATATAAATTTCATGCTGTAAGAGCTATCTCAAGTAAATTTCATTTATTATACACTTAAAACAAGCAGGGTTAATTAATTGTTAGTGTTTTGTACGGCAATATTTAAATTTGGGCAAACTTAACATTGTTCGCAGTTAACAGCAGCTCTTTAAAGCAAACTCTGTTAATTAAGGATCATCTGCAGTGATGCTACAATACATTTGAATTTGGGCTAACTTAACATTTGCAGTTAACAGCAGCTATTCTAAGCAAACTGTTAATGAGGATCATCTGCAGTGATGCTACATTTGAATTTGGGCTAACTTAACATTGCTCGCAGTTAACAGAAGGTCTTTAAAGCAAACTCTGTTAATGAGGATCATCTGCAGTGGTGTAGATAACATTTACGCATTTTGATGTTTACCAGTTTACAGCAGCGCTTGCAAGCTTAGGCTTTGTCTGTTCTGTCTTTTTGTTCTTTGCGTACTTTAACATTTGCCCACTCTGATGTTTAACATTCTTTCAATAAGACAACAATGTATACCGGGAATGCAAACAATTTCATTTTCATTATTTGCAATTAAAGACGTTTTTATGGACTTTGTCATATAAAAGAAATATTTTCGTTGCCAGCAGAACAAATTGAAATAAATGAACATTGCTTTGTTCTTTACTGTTTAAATTTATTATTATTTAGTTCTTCAATGGGCAGCGGTATTTTTTCGACAAGTGTATTTTACGCTATTGTTTTCATTGCAGACAATGACAGAGTACGCTGCCTTTGTAGTTGTTGTTTTTGTTGTTGTTGTTGCTTTTTTCAGTTTTGGCTTCTGGGCATAGACTACGACGCTGCGAGCTTATCGAGCTGCCAGCGCTGTCCGCCGCTCTCCGCTCTGTCCCAGGCGTACCCGGTCTTTTCGGGTGTGTAAATACGAGTACGAGCGGCAAATTAATAAATTAAGATGGCTGCAGCTTGTATAATTAATTTTTCAATTATTTGGCCTTAACTTGTGTTTGCTTTGCTCGCCTGACGGCAGCGCAGCAGTGTTGCCCCTTTTTTTTTAAAGATATTTAAATGCGACTTTTATCGGTTTTCATCGTGGTTGGGGAGAGTGTTGGAGAGTGCGAGTGGGGAGTAAGAGTGTTGGGGAGTGCTACGACGCGTAGTGGGAGGGAGACAAACAAGCAAACAAACACAAATAGCTGAAGAGAGCCAGAAGCGAGCGCAAACATGTCGCGCGCTGAGCCCGGCACAAAGGCGAAAATAACAACAACAACAACAAAAGCATGAGCTGTTGCAAGTGCGGCACAGTTGACAGTTGACTCTGCTTGTGTTTGCATCTGCACTTTGCAACTGTCCGACTCTCTGTCTGTCTGCCTGAGAGTCTGTTTGCGCCAGCAATTGTTGCAAGAATCGAAGCTGCAACAAAGCGCGTCGCCTAGCTACACAGTCAATAAGCAGCGCAGCATCGCTTTTGTATATGCTATATAGTAGCGACACTCGACTATAAATCTGGGCGCTGCCACGCCCCAATATCAATTGGCAAGTGGGCACTCTTCAGCCAGCGCCTTCTGATTGCAATACGCAGTTGCATCTTTTTGTCTGCCCGCTTTATATGACGCCATTGTCTGCGATTCTAACGACCAGCTTCGTCTCACCCTCCACTGTCTTCCCCTTCCTCACTCATGGGAGTCCCTCGCGCTGCGGCAAATAAGCAGCCAAAGTGAAGTAAAGTGAATTTTTATCAGCTCAACCAGCAAATAGACAACAAATTCTTGGCAACGCTACATTGACTACGTTCCCAGCCCCTTGCCACCCCCCCTTCTCTATCTTACCCTTCCTCCCTTGGATACGGAGAACGACTCTCTGAAAAAAATTGAAATCTTATTGCCATCGCATATGAATGAAATTGTTTTTGTTGTCGCTGAACTATTAAAACAGTTTGCCCAGATCGAGATAAACAAAACAGAACAAGGCAAGAACAATGGCAATGTAAATATGTATTTAACAATATAGTAGTTATACTATATCGCTATATCATTGTGCTATATGCGTGTTCAAATAGTCGCACATCTCTTTAATCACCTGCGTGAGTCATCTTTATTAACTTGGGATGCCCGAAAATGGACAGGCATAAGCTGTAATTGGCCTGGGCCCAGTCGAGCAGGTGTCTACATACTATACTATACCATGCCATGCCGTATAGCTAGTATATATCATAGATCTGTGTGTGCGAAGGCATACGTAATCGCTGCTCGGTCAAATTGGCACATGTTTTTTCCAGTCATTATATTTATTTTTATCATTCTCTGTTTCTATTTATTTTGCCAAAGCCTGGGGGAGCTTAAGTGATATTCGGGGGAAATATTTGGAATATTCATTTTAAAGCCAAACTAATTTGGCTAAAGCGACTCGACCGACTGCAACAGGGCAACTGTTTTGGTTCAGTTCCCATTGCGATTGCCAAAAAGTAAAGCCTTCGCCCGTAAAAACCAATGAAAGTTCAACCGAGAATAGTTTGCAGTGCGGTGAGCCCAGAGTTTTGTTTTGTTTTCCCTTTTGTTGTCGTGTTGTTGCTGTTGTTGTTGTTAGTCTTGTTGCGTTCTGCTTTGTTGCAGTTGCAGCTGCAGTTTTTGTTTTTGCGCAGCCTTGACAGCAATTTGACAGACATAAAATAAACAACAACAAAATTGCGAGAATAATTTACTTTCTACGTGTTGGCGCTATGAATACCCTAGTGGGTGAGAGAGACAGATACAGAGAGAGTGTGAGTGAGTAAGAGAGAGTTTGTTTACTGCGTCAAGTTGTTTTTAAACTATTAAAACTTGATTCGAGTGGAGTTGCATGAAAATATTAAACTCTTTTCAGGTGCAGACTTAACCTTTTTGTCTGTCTGACAACGATGACCTCCTGCTAATTATCGATGTCTTTATAGCGTCTATAATTAGTCCGAATATCACATTACGCATTTGCCCCTCTGCTTATCTTTATCATTTTATAATTCTTGCCATATAAGTTTACGATACGTCGGGCCTAAGATAACATTACTTTCTTGCTTGCCCCCCCTGCCCCACCCGCAATTATCTAGCTCGTTCGGTAGCTCGTTGAAGCCTTTAGCTTTATAGCCGACGGGAGTAAATAATAATATACTTTACATACCGAAAATAAACGTATTTTTAAGATGTTCTGCTGTCTGATAATAAAATCTTAAAGAGTTTTTAAGCAGCCGAAGATTTTATTCGAAATAACGACGGGTTTATTCAAAATTTGGTAGCATATAAAAAACCTGGGATAGTAAATCTTGTATTGCGTATAAAAAGCGAATGAAGATGGAGATATATCTGCATATATACAAGCAAATTGTGATGGAGATATCTCTGTATATGCGTCACACAGTCAGCTCGTATAGTGTACAGAACTTGACACAGGTAGCCCGCTGGAAGCTTAAACTGGGCAACAAAATGGGGCAAGCAACAACCATTAATACAACAACAACTAGAACTATAGAACGCAGTTATGTGTAAGTTGTTACTGACAGCGAGGTTCAGGCAATGTCGCGTTTATTATCGCCTGGGGAGCCCACTTGACTTTGCCTGTAATTGTTGTAGTTGGTTAGTTGGACACTGTAGAGTTCTCTCTGCAACACAAAGAGATATATAGAGAGAGATGGAACAAGAATGAGAGAGAGAGAAGGAGACTTAACAATGCGATCTCCCAACATGGCAGTAAATTAATAGTGCGATATACCCAGAATACTCGTAATCCTCATACCGTTTTATACTTATTATCACATCATTTTCAGGCAGGTCACATTGTTGCTGGGCCACTTGACGACACGTGGCACAGGGCAGCGCAAGCTTATTAAGTATACGCCACATGACACCAAAGCTGACAAAAAGACTGTCCCAATTTGGAATTTATTAAAGTATCAACAGCATCTTCATCAACGTCAGATTGGGCACATTGAGTGCGAGAGACAGAGGGAGAGTGAGAGAGAGGGAGAGAAGAAGAGAGACAGTAAACTGTTTAATGTTCGAAACGTTTTCGAATTGCTCTTGAATGGGAATTAAATGGCGTGTGATTGGAGCACAAATAAATTCATTCAATTTGCGGCATGTCGAAATACTATAGTACTCATTGTACTCACACTCACACTCGCATTGACTCGTAGGCGCACTCGTTGTCGTATTCATGCACGAAAAAGAGCTATCAAATTGTTAAGGTATTTGTCTTTGAGCCGTATCGAACAATGCAATTTGATTTGTATTCGCTCAACAGGTTTTTCCTTCAGCTCGAATTCAGCTCCTCCTCCGCCTCCTCCTTGGCACACCGGTTGCCCCGGTAACCACGTCAATTGGCCTGCAGCCAAGAGCACGACTTGAGACCCAGACCCACCAAGTCCAAGTAGAAGAAGACTTCCCCTTTCCCTCGCCCTTGTTCCCTTGGTCCTTTGAGTGCGTCTTATTGATTCAATCATGGGAATAACAGCAGCTTGTGCTGTGTTCTCTCTATTTATGCCTCGCCCCGTGGCTAGTAATTTTACTGTTGTTTCTGCTGCCACATTGATCGGCCGCCATCTGCTCGTCTCGGCGTACGCATCTCAATGTCAAGGCTGAAGGCAGGCAGAGGAAGGCGGGCGAATGTGATTGTGACCCTGTCACGAGTGATGGATAATTTGCCTGTGGCCTGTGACTAGTGTCGCATAGTTTGTCATTCGCTTGAAGAGGCACCGATTTCATTGGCATAGCTCAATAGATGCCAAGCCTCCCCTTCCCCACCAAGGCGAGCATAGAGAATGATATTAGCTTGGGGTTTAATCTCTGCTGAGCTAGGTTTGAGAACCAGGAAAAGGGTTAAGCCTTTGAACAGTGCAGATAATTATGCAAATATAAAGCAACCCTTTGTGGCGCCACAAAAAAACTTTGATAAGGCTCCGACTAGACTGCAAACGGCAACGGAATTTTAATGAGCTTCCCCAGAACTAAAGGTATAATAAGCACCTCACCTCGCTTCACTCTCCCTCTCTGTTTATTACCGTCGGCTTATGGAATTGTGAATGTAGCATTTAATCAACTCGAACTCATTATGCAGCCCACACTCCTCTCCATACATTCTTCTGCCTTTCTTTCTTTCTCTGCCCTGGCTTTGAGTCAATCCCCGATCCTGCAGGTGGCCTAGTTAGTTTGCGCACACATAATGCGCCAAATAGCTAATTAACAACTGCAGCAGTAGCACCAGCAGCATTTCCTCTATGAGTTATTTTTTCTCGTTCCCTCTCATTGCCAAGTCTGGTCCTTTTTCCTGGCCCGATTACCAGTCATAGCCATTAGTCGCAACAGGACACGACCAGGCCGAAGCTTGCGTGTTAAGTTATTGCTGGGCATTCGTTTGATTATGACAAACAGCTACGACTAAGGCACACACACACACACACATGAGCATACACACACACTCACACATCCACAATTAGCCAAGGCGTGTCCTGACCGGGCTGAAAGGCTGCCTTGGCTTTTGTTTTCCTTCTTCTTTCTCAGGCTGCTTTTTGCACATACGCTTTACCCGAAAAAATTTAATGGCAAATACGTTAAATTTCTGTCACGTCACACGGCTCCAGGCGTCATTAACAATTCGCGAGGGCAGATCAATGAGTGTTAAATGCCAAATCTCATTTAAGATCATTTTCTAATTCTGCGTCGCACTTTTAGCAGCTTTCCCAAAATAGCCGAAAAACCCAAACAAAAAGGGAGACGCGCCCTAAACCTATTTTCGGTTTTGGGGGTCACACAAGATGCTGTGTTGTCCACATCCGTTGTGGCAGTGGCAATGCTCAGGCTGAGCCGCAACCCCCGCGGCGCTTTTATATATTTTAAACTTGAATTTATTTTCGTTACTGCCGAGTTTACTCCGTTTACCTTTAGCCGCTGTGGGTTTCGGCGAGGCAGCGAGGCTGCAGTAATGCGCATTGATTTTCCTGATTCCCAGCCCCATCGATCCACGTTCATCGAATCTGTCTTGCCCCGAAAACTAAAACTCAAACCGCAGCAAGAACTTCTCGAATCGAATCGCGAATCTCGTATCTCTCGAGTTTCAGTTGGCGAAATACCTGCGAAATTGTTGATTCGATTTAGGGGCGCGTGAAAACTTTTTAATTAATTGCCAGCGAGTTTGTGTGAGTGTGTGTGATGGTGATGGTTCTGTCTAGGCGGATGTGCAACTTAGTCGGGCCTGAGCTTAGCTCCAGGTTGGCACCCAAATGTCAAACGTGACCCGAAACTTGTTTGCTCTTCCCGGACTCTCCCCGGACGTGACAGTAATAGGCCATGCTTGATTCGTTTTATTTTATTTTTGCTTCGTCTAAAAGTTTGTTCTATTTGATTTTGATTTGATATTTTTTATCGGAGCGGAACATAAATTCATCTACGTGTTTGCGCTGAAAAATTGTTTACATTTTATGGTTTTTAGGTTAATCAAACTTTTGTTGTTTGCCCGGCGCCAGTTCTCCGTCCTCTGCGTTGGCTAAACTGAATACCAAATTGGCAAATATATAATAGATATAAGGTAATATGAAAGGCCAGATGGAAATTCTTAATTTATATTTATTTTAAATGGCCAATAAATATTTATGATTCATAAATATATAATAACTCTGAACTGTAACTGCAACTGTACGTACGTTAAATCCATATTATTCCGGCAGGTAAATCAAAAGTGAGTTTCTCAATTATTAATTTATCAATTTCAATTCACAATTTCTTTATTCAATTTGTCAGCAATATAATTTCATTCGCAGCGAATTCATTTCAAATTCACTTTTTCAATTGAAAAAGCACCTCCGTTTTTACCGTTACATTTTCAACACAAACACACACGTGCGAATCGCACACGCACAAGAAATCCAGCCCGCAAAGAATTCACATTAACGTAATTTATTTGGTTTTTTTTTGAAAATTCTTTGTGATTAATTAAATTTCAACTAATTAACACCTTAACGCGTGGCAAGAACTTCAAAAGTGGCGCGCACGAGACGAACTTCAAAAGTCGTCTGAGTTGTTTCTCGAGTTCCTTACGAGTTGCTCGACGCGTCGTACACGCAACTTCCTGCCGCACTGCGACGCGTTCTAACGGCTACTGAATGCCCGCTCGGTATCTCGCAAGCCGACAACCGACACGACAAACGACGGCGACGACGACGACGCGAAGACGCCGTACAACACAGCAACAGTGGAAGCAACAAGCATTTGTCCAGGAGCGGCTGTGCGGGCCCCACTGTGGCTGTAAATCATTTAGCGCGTGTCTGTCTCGACTTAGGTTTGCTTGGGTAGATTTGCGTGTGTTTGGCGACGTGTTGGTCACACCATAAAAATGTCTCCCTAACATGATATGTAAATAACAGTTTTATCTCCATGTCTGGCTGCTGCCTCGCAAACGTTAACGTGGACGAATCGCAACCACCTGTTAACAGCGGGCAGCACGTGAGCTGTTAGCTAACAGCGCACTGTAAAAGAGAGCTTTTGCTAACATTCACATTTGCTTGCCTCCGCCTCTCGAGTTACTCATTCCATTTCTGTCGCATAAACACTTTGTGAGAATGTAAACAAAAACAGAAAGAAAAGAACGAAACGAAAATGAAACTACTTTGATATTATACGAGCAGTTGCCAAGTGCAGCTTGAGTGTAATTCAATTAGCATATAATTTATATGGCGCTCTCATCAGTTTTCAATCTAGAATTGATAACACAATCCAAGTGCATTCATAAATAAATTAAGGCGCCGTAATCGTTGACGGAATTGATTTACTTAGTTGCAATAGGGTTCCCACTCTTACCCGAATTTAGCGTGCTGAAAGCCAATTTAAATATTTATTTAAATAGTTGCAAGCTCTAATTACAAAGTAATCGAATACAATCGAAATGGGAGGAAGGGTTCAAGGCCTTTAAAACCGATAATAAACCCAACTAAAGTGCCAACAAAACGTGATACCAATTACCATAGAATTTTTAATTATTCGACACCCAAATCTAATTTACATAGTACACTACAAGAAATTTTCTTGACATGTTTATTAAAATACAGTGTGTCAAGTTATTATTTGCATAAGGAACAATACAATGTAGTTATTGTATAGTATATATATTACAACAAATACAATTTATTTTAAGTTTATTATAAATTCCTTCCATTTCATATCCAATTTCTCTCTGTGCACCAAATTGTGCGCAATAATAATGACCTTAGAAGCATTCAAATATAGGAATCAGATTAACAAAAATACTATCTATATATATTGATGCAAAAATTAGGCAAACAATTGTTGGGAACATTAAATTGATTTAATTAAATCCACAAAAACACAGAATAAATTAGGCTACCGGATTGCTATAAAAGCCACAGATCTGTATGGAGTTTACCCAGTTGCCGACCGGATAAGTTCCACAGTGCGGAGTATAAATGTTATTAGCTACGCTTTAAAGTGTTTACCGATATGCAATATTAGAGAGAACTATAGAGAACTCAGTCGTTTAAAGTACTTCCATTAATACTCGTGAAATATGTGCGGCATTTTGGCTGTTTTCTCACCAGACGGTCAGCCAATTCCGCCACGCACTCTCCAGGGCAGCGAGCACAGCCTGCGTGAGTTGGCCTATCGCCAGAGTGGCAAGCAGCGTCATCGCGGACCCGACGACACTGGCGTGCATCTTGTGGCGGAACAGGGCGTGGCCTTGGTGCATGAACGTCTCGCAGTCATTGGTGTGGAGACGGGCCATCAGCCACTGTTGTCCCAGGACGGTAACATTTCGTTGATAGTAAATGGGGAGATTTACAACTATCTAGAACTTAGCCGGCAGATTGCCAAGCGATTGCCAGGATATCGCCCCAAGAGCGACAGCAATGTGATTATTGAGCTGTACGAGGACATGGGACAGGAACTCCTGCAGCACATCACGGGGATGTTCGCCTTCGTGTTGTACGATCGACGGGACAGAAAGCTGCTGGTGGCACGAGATCCTTTCGGGATTATTCCACTCTACTGGGGAAAGGATGCGGCAGGCAATACATGGTTTGCCTCGGAGATGAAGTGCCTTGTTGGGGTATGCGACCAACTGCGCATCTTTCCACCGGCCCATGAGGCAGCAGGCACAGTCAGCCAGCTGCAGCCGGTGCGCTATTATAATCCCAACTGGAGGCAGATGACCCCAAAGCAGGAAGTGAATCTTAAGCACGTGCGCCTTCAGTTGGAACAGGCTGTGCGCTCCCACCTTCAGTGCGATGTTCCCTTCGGGGCGCTGCTCTCTGGTGGCGTAGACTCCAGTCTGATAGCTGCCATTGCAGCAAGAATAATGCGAGAGCGGGATCCGAACTACAAGCTGCGCACCTTCTCCGTGGGCATGCCAGGTTCGCCAGACTTCGAGCACGCGCGCCTGGTAGCACAGCACATTGGTAGCCAGCATACGGAGATCACTTTCGGTGTCGAGGATTGTCTTGATGGCGTGCGTGATCTGATTTATCATCTGGAATCGTATGACGTGGCCACAGTTCGCTGCAGTTTGCCCATGTTCTACCTGGCAAGGCATGTGAAGAGCACCGGCATCAAGATGATTCTGTCCGGTGAGGGAGCAGACGAGATATTTGGTGGCTATTTGTACTTCCACAAGGCTCCAGACTACGAGCAGTTTCACCAGGAGATGATCACACGCTGTGAGCAGCTGCATGTTTCGGATATTCTGCGTGCCAACAAGGTAACCATGTCCAAGGGCCTCGAGTTGCGTGTGCCTTTTCTGGACACAGCTTTCGTTGACCACGTGATGAGTGTGCGACCGCAGGACAAGATTCCAGGGCCACTCAATGAGTTTGCGGGTGAGAGAAAGTGGCGCCCAGAGAAGTTTGTACTGCGCCAGGCATTCACGGGGGACTACCTACCCGATGCTGTGCTCTGGCGCCAGAAGGAACAGTTCTCAGATGGTGTCGGCTACGCTCTGATCGATGCCCTGCCCGAGTTTTCCGCTCGTCATGTGAGCGATGCGCAGCTAAAGAGCGCAGCAGAACGCTTTCCCATCAATCCGCCCAAGACAAAGGAGGCCTATTATTATCGTTGCATCTTCGAGGAGCAGTTTCCCGGCGATGCAGCTGCAAACACTGTGGAGAAGTGGGCGCCACGCCTCGACTGGGGCTGCCCAGAAGACCCCTCCGGACGTGCACAGGCGGCACACGATAAGGCCTACGGAAAGTGCTAGAAGGAAAGATTTAAGGGTTCACTATCAGTTTTTCATTGTTTCGTTTAAATTTGTTTGTTTCGTTTTAATATATATTACAATATTTGGAACACAGCGTAGGGCAAAGCCTTAGAACCTTATCTAACTGCATGCATTGTTGACTTGTATTATACAGTTTTTTTATCGCATATGCTTTAACGTAATTTGTATATCAATTATCTACAAGCTTATAGAGGCTTTCATTTTATATCTTCCAGACATTTTAATTTATTTCCAGGCAAAAAAATTGCAATTATACAGTTTTCAATACGAGAAAATTTATTTGCATATTGAAACACTTATTGCACTCTATTTAAGGATTTTCATATGCGGAATTAGAAAATAGATTTCACCTTGAACTTGTAAATGCTTTCATTGATTAAATAAATATTAAATTTCAACTAATAAATTACATTTGCATTTTTATGTTACACGTGGGCAATGAGTACAAAGTAAATACAGTCAGAAAGAGAGCGTACACAAGAGAAGGGAAGAGAGTGCGCAAAGCACAAAAGAGCGAAAGCACTGTACAAAGCTTCTGCTATGTCAAACCAGTTGCGGCTTTTTCATTGCGAACAAATTCGCTCATGAATTAATTATAAAAGAGAAGAACCCAAGCATCTTAGCGAGATATCAATAACATAAACACACACACGAGTGTCTTCGTCTAGAAACTGCATGACGAAACTAGGCTGCGCGAGACCATCAGATAATCTATTGCAAGCTCGCTCTCTCTCTCTTTCTGGATATATAAAGCCGCGCACAGCGGCGTCAGCGTTAACAGTTGTTATTGAACTTGCGAGCGAAACGGTTGGCGAGAGTGGCGGAGACAGCAATACCGAGACAGAGACAGAAAAGTGTAAAAGAAATACATCAAAATGTGCGGTATATTTGCAATATTCTCGAGTGATGGCATGGCTATTGGAGCACAAAACTTTCGTGGAAGTAAACACAGTCTGCGGGAGTTGGCCTATCGCCAGAGTGGCAGGCAGCGACATCGTGGACCCGACTCCACGGGCGTGGTCATCATACCAGATCATGGCGTAGCCATGGTGCATGAACGTCTTCGTATTGTGGGCGTGGAAATGGGCGATCAACCATTTGTATCCGAGGACGACAACCTGGTGCTGGTGGCCAACGGAGAGATCTACAACTATCTGGAACTGGCAGCGCAGATTGCCAAGCGGCGCGGCGGCTACAAACCCAAGAGCGATTGTCATGTTATCCTGGAATTGTATCAGGACTACGGCGTCGAGCTGCTGCAGCATATTACGGGCATGTACGCCTTCGCTTTGTATGATAAGCGCAGCAAGGAACTATTTGTGGCACGTGATCCCTTTGGCATTATCCCGTTGTATATTGGAGAGGATGCATCGGGCAATGTTTGGCTCGCATCCGAGCTGAAGTGTCTGGCTGAGACCTGTCAGCACGTGGAGACCTTTACACCTGGCGAGGCACGCTTTGGCCGTGTGGGTGCCATGCGTCGCTGGCGTCATTTCGAGCAGGATTGGATGGAGAAGACACCTAGCCAGCCTTGTGATTTGGCCCTGTTGCGCAGCAACCTCGAGTCCGCAGTGCGCACACATCTGCAGTGCGATGTTCACCTTGGCGCGTTGCTCTCTGGCGGCGTTGATTCGAGCCTGATTGCCTCGATAGCCACGAAGATAATGCGGGAAACCAATCCCAGTTACAGGCTCAAGACCTTCTCGGTGGGTTTGCGCAATGCGCCAGACTTTGAGGCAGCCCGCCAGGTTGCCAAGTACATTGACAGCGAGCACACAGAACTGATTTTCGAGATCGATGAGGCGTTGGATGGCATTCGGGATATTGTGTATCATCTGGAAACGTACGATGTGACCACAGTGCGCTGCAGTCTGCCGATGCTGCTGCTGACACGGTACATCAAGAGCACCGGCATCAAGATGATCCTGTCGGGTGAGGGAGCAGATGAGATCTTTGGCGGTTACTTGTACTTCCACAAGGCGCCGGGCCACGTGGAGTTCCACGAGGAGCTGGTGAAGCGAGTCCAGCAGTTGCATCTATCCGATTGTTTGCGTGCCAACAAGGTGTCCATGGCCAAGGGCGTGGAGCTGCGCGTGCCTTTCTTGGACACAGCGTTCGTCAACTATGTTATGAGCATTCGACCGCAGGACAAGATTCCGGGGCCACTCAACGAATTCAAGAACGAGTCCAAGGCACGCCTCGAGAAGTTTGTACTGCGTGCCGCCTTCGCAGAGGATTATCTGCCTGACGAAGTGCTGTGGCGACAGAAAGAGCAGTTCTCGGATGGCGTCGGCTACGATTGGATTGATTCCATACGTCGCGTCGCCACGAGCCATGTGACGGACGAGGAGTTTGCGCAGGCCAAAGAGAGGTTCCCCTTCAATACGCCCACGACGAAGGAGGCATTCTACTACCGCAGCATCTTTGAGCAAGAGTTTCCGGGTGAGGCAGCCGCTCGCACTGTGGTCAGGTGGGTGCCACGCCTCGATTGGGGCTGTCCGGAAGATCCATCGGGTCGCGCCCAGGCCGTGCATCAGATTAATAAAGACTGAATAGTTTAAATAGCCTTTAATTGTTGTACAGATAAGCTTAATCAATTTAAATGCCATTACAATTAAATAAATACATATAAATTTCAATTGAGTACAAAGGTTGCACATTTGTTTTGCATATTCACAGTAGCTAAACACACATATGGTGCATAGCCTCCCTGTGTTAATATACGACACGTATTGTATTTCTGATTGGATTGAATTACAGTGGCTTAATTTAGACACACGTGGAGACAAACAATAATCTCTCGGTTATCATGTAGACAGCTCGAAGGCTGGGGAAACTAATTAAAATTGATAAGAGCAACTCTTCAATTCATCAAATCAGCTTTAACGAGATTACTTTATCTCTAACTTGTTTTTAATTTACATGATATGGCGCGGTCAGCGTTGCCACTACAGTGTGAAATACCAGTGGCAGCCCTCCGACTACACTATCGTTATAACGTGCTTTACAACACTATTTAAATATCGTATAGCTGTTATCGATATGCATCTGAGATATGCACTACCGATGAGTAAGAAGAAGCAACTTTTTTTCGCAACGCGCAACAAAATCGGTATTAAAAATAAGTAAAAAGAGTGAAAACAATTAATTAAATTGACCAAACCACAAACGACAGTGCAACTATGCAACAAAATGTGATGTTTGCTGTACATAGCAACCGCTACGCGGCCTATTGCCTAGTGCAAATCTAAGCTGTGAGCAATGAGAAAGAGAGGTCGAGAAAGAGAACAAACACAGCAGCAGAGGCAGCGCGTCACTGAAAAAGTTCACGAAATCGGCCAGCAGCAGCAGCGGCAGCAGCAGCAGCAGACGAGACTTTGAAGACGTTGGAATTTGTTGTGTTGAACCCGCGGCTGGCGACGGTGACGGCGCTGCGACTGCGACCGCGACGGCGACGTCTACCTCCAGCAGTCATCAATAACGGTAGAGAAAGAGAGAGAACAACAAATGACATTTAATTTACCAAAGTGAAACTGAGCACAACAACAACAACAATAAACACAATACAAATAATAAAGTGAGAAGAAGTGGGTGAGAAGAGACAAAAACTGTGATCTCTCTCTATTTGTCTCTCTTTCAATCATCTCTGGCAATTGTTCAATTGGCTGTGCTTGAAACGACATAGAATTTATTTAATACGCGTATTTGTGTGCGATACAAATTGTTTGTTAAACTACCAACTGGAAAATCAATTCTTAATATTGGCCACAGGGGCCAAGCAGCAGCAGTTGTTGTTGCTGTCGTCAGACCCAACCCAAACAAAAAATTGAGCGTAAAACGTAAGAGAGGGAGCAGAAGAAGAAGCAGGAGCAGCCGGATTTGCGAATAAAGTGAGTATTTATTTCAGTATGTGTGGACGTGCGAGTGTGTGTGTGTGTGTGCGTATCTTACGTATCTACGAGAGTGTTAAAAAAAGATCATGCAACTATTTGGTCAAGACACGCATTTGTATTCGCATTCAAATTCGCCTCCGCTTCCGTTGTTTTAGTTTTATTCTCTCTTGTTTCTCGTTTTATTCTCATGTGACATTTCAATTTGACAAATTTACCCTTAGCCGCCTGCGCCGCATTCCAATTGGACAGCAGCTGTTCGGTAAAATAATCGCAGCGGCCTTTAATCAACTAGACACATATCTTATCGTGTGACTTTCTGAATAAAAGAACCGTAAAAATAAAGTTAAAAGTTGCGAGAGTTACGAAAGCTACGCCCAGCGCTTTGTAATTTTTTTTCTGCTTAGCCGCTGCTGCTGCCTCTGTCGCTGCCGCTGCTGCTGCTGTTGCTGCTGCCGTTTCTGTTGTTGTTTTATTATAAATAGAAAATTGCGTATGCAATGCTAATTTGTTGCTTTTGTGTTGCTCACACGTTTCGCTCGCTTAAAGCTCTCTCTCTCCGTCTCTTTCTCTGTGTCTCTCTCTCGCCAATAAGTCACTGTTGTTGCTTAGTAATTGTACACACGCTCTGCCTGCCTCTACACCTCGTCGTTGTTGTCATATTATCTCATTCAGCCATTTCCATAAATATGTTTTAAGAGGCATTTGTTGTTGTTTCTATCTTTTTTTTTGTTTCTGTTTTTCGTTTGGTCGACGTCAGCGGCGCTCTCTGGCAGCGCTGCCTGCCATAGACGGCTTTACGACAACGTCGCAGTCGCCGTCGCAGTTGTCAGCAGCAGCAGCAGCGTCGCGTCGCGTCGCTTAAGTTTACCGTTTATGTCGTTGTCATTTAGACCCCCAAACGTAACAAGACACAGGCGCAACTACAACGAAGCTCTTCTGGGCACGTTGACTGGGTGGGCTGACGTATTAGTCGTTCTGGGTTGGTTTTAACTGACCACCCAACAGCCAAAACACCCAATCCAGAAAACACCATTCCAGCCAGGCAGGCAGGCAGCCCAGGCACCGTCACGCTCAGCGCGGTGAGATGATTCATATATTGTGCACAACGACGACCACGTAACAACGTCCCATCCCCATCCCTACCTTCCTTCCTGCCATCGTCATTCCACCATCCTTTCATTTCAGCAGTGCCATCTGTCCATGCCCATCCCCACCCGCACAGCCATTCACCTACTTTTCGCAGCCCAAACACTGACTTCATTCTTCGCATACACAAACAAACTCACACACACGTGTTCCCACATCGATACGCACTCCGATACACACACACACACAGGGGTATAAACAGAGAATGTCTGTTGCTTCTTCTTGTTCCTTCCCATTCACTGCGCGCGCGCGCTGCACAATTGGAATTGAAGTGCGCGCAATTTGAAATGCAACTTTGACTGTAGAAATTTCATTTATATAAATTAAATAGATGTTTCTTAAATATTGAAATGGATTTAATAGCAATCTTTTATTTATTTCAGACTAAACAACAAAGAAAGACATACTACACATCGGTCGTTATGGCGTACCGTAAACCCAGCGATTTGGATGGCTTCATTCAACAGATGCCCAAGGCGGATATGCGCGTCAAAGTGCAGCTCGCTGAGGATCTGGTGACATTCCTGAGTGACGACACCAATTCAATTGTGTGCACAGACATGGGCTTCCTCATTGACAACCTGATGCCTTGGCTGACAGGGAGTCACTTCAAGATAGCACAAAAGTCACTCGAGGCATTCTCGGAGCTAATCAAGCGACTGGGCAGCGACTTTAATGCATACACGGCCACAGTGCTGCCCCACGTCATCGATCGTCTCGGGGATAGTCGCGACACTGTGCGCGAGAAGGCCCAGCTACTGTTGCGTGATCTAATGGAGCACAAAGTGCAAACTCCTCAGGCATTAATTGATAAACTGGCAACCAGTTGCTTCAAGCACAAGAATGCCAAGGTGCGGGAGGAGTTCCTGCAGACAATTGTGAATGCTCTCCACGAATATGGCACACAGCAGCTGAGTGTGCGTGTCTACATTGCGCCAGTGTGTGCCCTGCTCAGCGATCCTACTGTGAATGTGCGAGAGTCGGCCATACAGACATTGGTGGAGATCTACAAACATGTTGGCGACAGATTGCGACCAGATCTGAGGCGTATGGATGATATGCCGGCCTCAAAGTTGGCACTGCTTGAACAGAAGTTCGACCAGGTCAAGGTGGAGGGTTTGTTGCTGCCTTCCGCGTTGCGCGCTGGCAACGGGAACAGTCTGGACGAGGCGGATAACATCTCAGTGCGAGATCGGCCCACGAAGATTGTGAAACGACAGCTGCATTCGGCAACGCTGCGACCGAAGCCATCACAAAACGACGTGGCAACTGGAGGAGATGCCGGCGCTGTGACAATGGAAATCTTCGAGGCCAGCTTTGAGCAGGTGCCGCAGCTGAATATATTCCATGCCAAGGATATGGATGACACGTACAAACAAATTCTGTTGGTCATCAGCGATAAGAACATGGACTGGGAGAAGCGTGTGGATGCGTTAAAGAAGATACGCGCCCTGCTACTGCTCAACTATCATGCCCAACCGCAATTTATGGCTGTGCAGCAAAAGGAGTTATCCATCTGCTTTCTAGACATACTGAAGGAGGAGCTACGCTCCCAGGTGATACGAGAGGCGTGCATCACAATTGCGTATATGTCCAAGACGCTGCGCAATAAACTGGAAGCCTTTTGTTTCAGCATTCTGGAGCAGTTGATACTTTTGATACAGAACTCGGCCAAGGTGATTGCTTCCGCCTCGACGCTGGCGCTCAAGTACATTATCAAATATACGCACGCGCCCAGGCTGCTAAAGATCTACACGGATACAATACAGCAGTCCAAGTCGAAGGATATACGCTCCTCGCTCTGTGAACTGATGGTGCTGCTCTTTGAGGAGTGGCAGACAAAGGCACTGGAGAGACATGCAGTAATCCTGCGGGATACGCTCAAGAAATCCATTGGTGATGCTGACAGCGAGGCGCGTCGTCACTCACGACTGGCCTATTGGGCATTCCGGCAGCACTTTCCCGACATGGCTGATCAGATCTATGGCACACTCGACATTGCCGCCCAGCGTGCACTGGAACGAGAGCGGGAAGGCGGTGGCGGTACAAATGGCAGCCAACAGTCGCTGGATTCACGACGCATTCTGGCACCGACACGCATTGGCCGCACACCGGGCACACTGCAGAAGCCGGCGGCCAGCATGCGCTCCATTTCGGCTGTGGACACTGCAGCGGCACAAAGGGCCAAGGCGCGTGCTCAATACACGCTGTACTCGCGCCAGAAGAAGTCAGTGCCAGGCAACAGCGGAGCTAACACACCATCTGGAGGTGGCGCCGGCAGTGGGTCGTTGCCTCGGGCACGTCTCAATTCCAGCAGCAACAGCACCACAGCACAGCAATCATGCGCAGTGACACCTACCCCACGAGTGGGAAGATCTCGCGCTGGCGTCTCGCAATCGCAGCCAGGATCACGTTCCACTTCGCCCAGCACAAAGCTGCGAGATCATTTTGGCATGGGCAGCTACTACAGAGGAGGAGGTGGCGCCACGGGTGCCATACCCAAGAAGGCATCCGGCATACCGCGCAGCACGGCCAGCTCACGCGAGACCAGTCCCAATCGCAGCGGTGCGGGACTAATGAAGCGCAGCATGTACTCGACGGGCAACAGCGCACGCCGCACTCCCGAACGGAACAATCCAGTGCGGCCCACAGCTGCAGCTCGCATGCTGGCGCAATCCCGCGAGGCAGAGAACACGCTGGGCAACAATGCAGACATGTCGGACTATGTGTCGGGTGATTTTATGCGCAGTGGAGGCATACGAATGGGTCGCAAGCTGCTTGGCCGCGATGAGTCAGACGACATCGATTCGGAGGCAAGTTCGGTATGCTCGGAGCGTTCCTTCGACTCAAGCTACACGCGTGGCAACAACTCCAATTCCAATTATTCGCTGAGTGGGTCACGCAATCGCCTGGACTGGAACACTCAGCGAGCTCCGTTTGATGACATTGAGACGATCATACAGTATTGTGCCTCCACGCATTGGTCCGAGCGCAAGGATGGACTTATCAGTCTCACACAGTATCTTGCAGATGGAAAGGAGCTGTCACAACAGCAGCTGCAGTGCGTGCTGGACATGTTCCGCAAGATGTTTATGGACAACCACACCAAAGTGTACTCCCTGTTCTTGGACACAGTGACGGAGCTGATATTGGTGCATGCACCTGAGCTGCACGATTGGTTGTTCATCCTGCTGACGCGGCTGTTCAACAAACTGGGCACAGATCTGCTCAACTCGATGCACAGCAAGATCTGGAAAACGTTGGTGGTTGTGCACGAATACTTTCCCACGCAACTGCAGCTCAAGGAACTGTTCCGCATCATTTCGGACAATACACAGACGCCCACAACCAAGACGCGCATTGCCATCCTGCGGTTCCTGGCCGATCTGGCCAATACATATTGCAAGAGCAGTGATTTCCCCAGCGATCAAAGTCAGAACTGTGAGCGAACTGTACTGAAGCTGGTGCAGATGTCGGGCGATCAGAAATCAATGGAGCTGCGCTCCCATGCACGCAAATGTCTGATGGCACTGTACAATCTGAACACGCCACAGATGACGAAGCTGCTGGCCGCACTGCCCAAGAGTTATCAGGATACGGCGCGTCTGTGCATCCAGTCGAATATGCGTCGCCAAAGCAGCGGAGCCAACTCGCCAAGCAGTTCGCCGTTGAGCAGCAGCAGCCCTAAGCCGCTGCAAAGTCCCAGCGTGGGCCCCTTCGCCTCGCTGAACATGGACCTGAAGTCTAGTCCACGCTCGCGTCAATCATCGGTGGAGCAGGAGCTGCTCTATGGCTGCTCCGAGCTTGAGGTGAAGCACAATATCCAAAAGACATCCGAGGAGATCAGACACTGTTTCTCCGGAGGCGGGCAGTATCATTCAATGGCACCGAATGGCTACAATGGCCACCATTTGCCGTTCTCCATTGAGCAGCAGCTGAAGCGGGAACATTTGGAATTGACGGCACAGCAGGATTCGTTGTCTTCGAACTCGAAAACACAATCGTCAGCGAATACGACACAATCGAATACACCGGAATCGGCAACCATGCGACTGGATACGGCAGTTCAGCCAGTGCAGCCGACAGCGACAATGACACTGGTCATGGCTGAGAATGGTGAGCTGATCCTGCCCTGCAATCTGCACGAAAGCGAAGTCGTGCGTATCGCTCTGACGCTCAACAAGGATCAGCCTGTCGAGCAACTGCAGACGGCGCTGACCAACCTGGGTATCTGCATCCGTGGTGGGAACTGTGAACTGCCCAACAAGCACTTCAAATCCATAATGCGCATGCTGCTCACTATGCTGGAGGCAGAGCACACAGACGTGCTCATTGCGGGCCTGCAAGTGCTGAGCAAGATTGTGCGCAGCGACAAGATGCGACACAACTGGTTGAACTTCCTCGAGTTGATACTGCTGAAGATCATCAATTGCTATCATCACAGCAAGGAGGCGCTGCGTGAGATCGACACAATGATACCACGAATAGCGCCCTCGCTGCCCCTCGATCTGACCATCAACATTGTGAATCCAGTGATAGCAACGGGCACGTTCCCTGAGAATCTGTGCGCCATTAAGATTCTGCTGGAGGTGACGGAGAATCATGGCACTGAGATAACTGATGCCCACTTGGATATTGTATTCCCGAATTTGGCACGTTCTGCCGACGATTCACAATCGATGGTCCGTAAGGCGGCTGTGTTCTGCATTGTCAAACTGTACATTGTGCTCGGTGAGGAGAAGGTTAAACCCAAGCTGGCCGTGATGAACCCCAGCAAGGTGCGCCTGCTCAACGTGTACATCGAGAAGCAGCGCAACTCGCAGAGCAACTCTGGCGGCGCATCCACAAAGAACTCATCGGCAGCCTCATCCTCATGATTGAGAGAGAGAACTCACCCGGCGCGACGCTCCTCCCCCCACACACATTCTCACAGGGAGGCGGCGGCAGCGGAAGGCTTATGCAGAAAGTGAAGAGAATAAAAACACACACAGTCGATAACGATAACGATTACGATGAATCATACTATAATAATCCACACTAATTATTTATAAAACAAATCTAATTACATTTTACCTTCGATGAGGATGAGATGACGTAGATGAGATGATCAACAAGAAACCAATTGTTTATTACTAATAAACGCAATAAACAATAAGTGACAACAAAAAAAAAACACAAAAACAAAATGGGAATAATAATTGTACCGCCACAGGAACGGAACAGAACAAACTATTTATATACATTAACTAAAAGGAAAATCCACTTGTAGCCAACTCTAAAAAAAGCAAAACTTCCTCACAAACTAAAGAAAAGAAAAAGAGACCGACACACGCTCCAGTCCCCCTAGCCCCACCCTCCAGTTGTAATGCTATGTACTCTATATATCTACTATATCTTCTGTCTGTTGTTTCTTATGATTCTTATATAGTCACTTAACCGTTTTCGTTTCCTTTAGTTCGTAAGCCTATCCAAAAGTGAACTTTTTGTATTCTCTATAATTATTTTAACGTAGACCTGCCGGATACCTTCTTGATTTCCGCTCAACTAAACGCTAATTATTATAATTACACACACACATACACGGACACACACGACTTTTGCTGTTTTTTCAAACCGAACTATTTTTGTAATTAATTTAAACACACACAAAACAATAAACACACTTCTAGGTTATGTAATAATATTTATAAATTAATTAAATGAATAAAACAGTTAAACAAAAATAATAATAAAACAAAAAAAACTCCCAACATATAAACACCATTTCCCGGGTTTTATTCTCCGCAACGGGACAAGAAAGAAAAGATCCAGCAAATTGGTTTATCAACATTTTTGCTAATATTTAATGTATGTTTTTTTTTTTTAAATTTTTATTTTTGTTTCTTTTTAAAATTTAAACGTTCAAATATTCTTTTGTTTTTTTTTGTTTTCATATATACACATTGGACTTAACTGAACGCTACACTCTTGTTTTTATCTTTAATCTTTAGACTTCGAAACGGTTTTATCTCGTAAAATGTTGAAACTACAAAGTTCTCTTCGCTTTCTTTGCTGAATATTATTAAATATAATTTAATATAATAGTATTAACAACTATTTTGAGTTAATGATTTGACTAAAATTCTCATTTTGGTTTACTTTGCTCGATGTGTTTTGGGTTCTTTCGTTTCTTCGTTTTTTCATTTTGCAATTTGTGTTTTTGTTGTTGTATTTTGGGCCCATTTGAAACCTGAACTGGTTGTTATACACATTAAATGATAATATATACTCTACTCTCTCCTCCATCTCGAATCTCTCACGCACAATACAGTATATTGGAAAATCGAAATGTAAATTAAGGCACTTAAATCCAGAAACGAACTACACGAATACGAATACGAAATCGAGAAGAGATTACGAAATAAATCGGACAAGTACAAATTAGTGCGGTGGTTCTTGTGTATCTAGGTATATAAATATTAGGCTTAAAACTTAGTGCTTTGCTTCGAGAGGTTGCATTACTTTAGTTAGTACTTTGTTGTTGTATATGTATCGTGTATCGTACTATATCTGTATATAACTAAACGTATAACCTTATAAATTGTTCTCGAATTAAAGTTATTTTCAATGGCACATCTTTGCTTCTAATTGTAATATGGTAATTGTAGTTATACGATACTTGGGATATACATAGATAGTAGTAAAGTACTATGCCAGACAAAGAGGGGGGTAGAGAGAAAGTGGGGATCTCTAAGGTTGGCTGACTTGTTCGGATCGTTTTGGATCTACGACAAATGCGCGTATGTACAGTGGGACAAAGTTTCAACATGCGTATTCAATATTCGATACGGTTTTAAAACGCTTTTCAAGTTTAAAACATTCAACTACTTAATCTTAGGATTAATATACACTTTGGCCAGTTTTGTTTTTGGAATTTTGAACGCAATCAATGCCGGCAATGCCCGAGACAAAATACACTAACAGATCTGGGTGGGAGCATTGCCGAATTTTGACCGAAAAAGGCACACACAGAGAGAATTTGAGAATGACAAATGACGGGTATAAGTACTACGCTAGTGTGTGTGTGTATTTATTGTATATGTGTATGTGTGTGTGTGTCTGTCTGCTCTCTCTTCAATAGCCATTGCAACGAATTTCACCATAGCGCAAGCGACTGTAGGCAGCATGGCCATATCGCTCATACGCCGCATAGTCCGGGTAGGTAGGATAGCTCTGACTCTGGCCGCGCATTCGACTGCGCGACATGGGGTAGCTGCTGCTCTGGTAGCTGGCCATGTGGTGGCTATACTGCTGGTGCTCCTCGTACGGCCAGAACGGATGATGCATGCTTGGGTTCTCATAGTAGCCGCCCCCACTGCCCGTTACTGGGCAGCTCTGCACTGCATACTCCTCGACCAGCCGCTCGACCAGACTCTCTGGCGTTTGCAGAAAGCGCTCCGAGAAGCGACCGATCTCGGTGGAACCAAAGGCCTGCTGGAAGCCGGGCAGTGGCTTGATGTCCTGCAGGGGTAGAGAAGAGAAAAGAAAGGAATAAGTTTCCAGTTCAGGATTATAAAGAAGATTTCAGAAATAAACAATAAGGTTTATATAGTGAAAAATGACTCAAGCTTTTGTCTCTATCTCTCTCTCTCTTTATGCCTACCCTTATTTGCTCCCGCACCAAGGATTCGCCAGCATCGGCGCTCTCAGCTTCCATTTCCCTTTTGCTTGTTTTGCGTTTTGATTTCTTGCTCGGTATCAGATCGCACTCAATGATGCGATTGTTGCTGCTGCCGCTGCTCGCATTGTTGTTGTTGTTGTTATGGCTACTGCTGCTGCGCTGCTTGGCGCTACGTTTGCTGCTCACTGGCGGCAGTTGCTGTTGCAGCAGTGGCGCCAGCGCTGGCGGCACGGCAAGCGGTGCTGCAGAGGCTGCCAGGCCATAGCCCACTGGCGAGTTCTGCGGTGCGGGGGGTGTGCGCTGCCGACGCGGCGAGGGACTCCAGTTGTGAGGTAACGTGGCTGTAGATGTTGGTGGTGACTCTGCTGCTGCTGTTGTTGGTGGCGGCTGCTGCTGCTCCGGCTGCAAGTCAAACAGAAAATCGATTTAGTTTTCAGTTGCAACAACACAACAAAAACAAAAAAAAAATGAAGCAGTTGTTACGCTCAAGTGGCGGCCACTTGAAACTTGCCAGCAAAGGTGCCCGGGCAGGCGCGTGCTCATCCTACCCCCCTGCGCCCACAGCTGCCTTCGTTGGCTCATGTTGCTCATGTGTTGCCAGGCGACAGCAACCCTATTGAGGGTTTCTGCAGCCGCGTTGAAGTTCAGCGCAGCCCCCAAAAATCAATAGGCACCCCGTGCTGCGACACCCTGTAAAAAGGCTTCCGGCAAGAGAGCTCAGCTGTGCGCACTCTCTTGCCAGAGCTCGCTCTCTCTCTCTTTTCCACGCTCCCTCTCTCTATGCTGCTGCTGCTGCCTAGAAAGCCGGTCGATGGAGCTAAACGCATTTCGCTTTTGGTCTTCTCTTTGCTGACTGCGACTGCGGTGGCTGCTGCTGCTGCTGATGCTGCTCTGCTGCTGATACTGCTGCCTCTGCTGCGTGTGGCATCATTGTAGTCGGCGGTCGTCTGCCATTATCAGCCCGTTGCTTTGATGTCCTTTGGCCTAATTTGTTTGGCATGCGGCTGTGTGTCGCTTTGTCGCACCTGCCTATCGCTTAATTAGGCAGCTGCGTCTAATGAAGCACTCGCTGGGGTCTACCTCCCCCTTCTGCCTAGCACTCCGCCTCCCTCTTTGCTGTTACTATTGCAGTTTTAATTTGTAATTTACTTACGCCGCGCTCAGCTGCATCCTCCTTTATTTGATTAGTTTCTGGCTGCTGCTGGTCCACAATATCCTGCGGCGGCAATTCTCCTGCTGCTGCTGCTTCTGTTGTTGCAGTTGTTGTTGCCGCTGTCTCCTTGTCGGGCTTCGGCAAATTGATTTCCGCACGCCTCGCAACTTCCGGCTGCTCATCGACCACCTCCGTTGTTGCTATTGCCGCTGCCTCCTTATCAATATCACTCACCATGCCCTGCGCTGGCGACGTTGACGCCGACGCTGTCGCGCTTATGTCATCTGGAAAATTAGCGAGAAAAAGGCGGCGTGTGTTAAAGGAAAATCAATAAGGAATTTTCTGGCGTGTTTCATTTTATTTTCTTTTATTATTTTTGTTCCTTTATTATTTGTCGTGTATATTGTCTGTAATTATTTTGTCATGCGTGCAGACCAGGGGGGCCATCAAGGGTTAAAAAGTCAGAGGCTCGCTAAACAGGTTGACCACGCTGTGCGAGTTGCGAGAGCAGTCCGCATATTTTCGTTGACTTTTTTCGCACATGCTTATCAAATTGCCCAACTGGGGGTGGCTAAAGAGCATGAGAGAGAGGGAGAGACAGAGAGAGACGAGCAAAGAGAGCAGCAAACCAACATGAGCACTTGTTGAACGTGGTATCACACACACACACACACACAGAGGTTTGTGGTGTGGCTTGCGTGAGTAGCAAGCGAAATGAAGGCAGGCTGAAAATATTTGTAGCATACATTGTGGCGCATGCGACTCGGCCTGCTGCAATGTTTACGTATCTCTCTGTTGTGGCACGGGCTTGTTATTGCAACGCGATGCGCGTCAAATAAATCAATTATTATCAATAAAAGAGCTGATAGCACGCAGCGTGGGGAAAATGGGGGAAACAGAGGGTAAATTGCCATGAAAAGCCAATTAGTTTTTCGACTTAAATTCGATTTGAGTTAATTGAAGTTGACTGAAGAAGTAGACAAGAGAGAGTCTCCTCAGTGTGTAGGAGTTTAAAGAGCAATTCAATTCACGTTCAGCTCGTTTTCTGTTTGTCTTAAAGCCTTACCTTCCCTGGCATTGCTGCTGCAGGTGAGTGCGCGTTACTTGCGTCAGTAAGTCTCTCGTCTATTCGTCATGGGGCACATTGATTTTTGCGTCAATGGCTCCGTACAACTACAAATATTGCAAACAGGCCAAGGGAATGAAAGGGGCAGCGGGGGGCAGCTGTGCCAGGGTGACTCTTCTGTGCTGAGCTGTATGTGTTGGGCAAACACAGCCAGCCAGGCAGGGAGCCAGGCAGCACTAGTTGTAAAGTTCATTTACATGCTTTGCCTTGATGACATTTCACGCACACACACACACACACATACACTTGGGGCTTAACACCCTCTCTGTGTGTATGTGTGTGTGTTGTGTGTATAAGTCGAGAGCCCATTGATAAGGACGGCGTTGCCCACAAGACTCGTTTACATTACGAAATATTTAGAAAAGCTCTAAGAGGAAGAGAGAGGAGAGCTCACTCTCTGTGTGAGCTAACACCTTCCCTGTGGGAGTTGCGCCTGCCTGCCTGTCTGTGCGTGTGTGTGTGTCTGTGTGTGTGACGCGACATCAAAAAGGTAACTTATTGATTTGCACACACGCCTGTGTGGCCAAAAAAGCAAAATCCTCTGTCGTAAAGCAACTCATCAGGCAGCAGAACTCGAGCTGTCGTTGCTGGCTTACCTTGCCTTAGTCCCTCCTGCCCCCCTCCCTCGTTGCGTGCCTAAATAGGCAGCTAATTTTCAAGTTCTTTAAAGCGACATGACGTATGCTCGTCACAGACACAGCTACAATAACCCTAGCACACACAGCAACACCCACTGGGGGTGGAGGCTTGTGCGCCGACAGCGGAAGCGGAAGCATTTCAGCTGTTAACCAGCGCTGATTGGTTGAGTGTTTGCAACGACGACGGCCAAAAGGAGAACAGACAGCGGGACAGAGGGAGGGCCAGACAGACAGCAAGTTGTCAGTCCGTCACTGATGGCGCTGATGGAGACGACTCAAATGGACAGTCTTTGCATTCATTTGCATGCAAAATCAAGCATACGCAGTGTAGTGCGCGCACAGTGGACGCAGCTGCTAAATAAAGTTGACTTTTGACTTGCTGGGAAGTTAATGAGCTGAGACAAACATTTGCAGAGTAAGTTAAGCTCAGCTGAATTCTATAATTAAAGTGCTCAAGCTCTTTGCGCCTTGGCTGCAACAAATTAAAGTAAAACTCAACTACCTACAGTCCCAACTCATCCCCTAATTCGTTCCACTGTGCCAAAAGTCAGTTGCTCCACGTTCCCCGTTCCACTTCCATCCCCCAGTGCAAACCCTTCGGGGGCACTAATACTTGTTACATAATCTAGCCTGACATATGTTTGCATAAATTTACAATCGTTAGGCCACCCCCTCCCGCTCCGCACGCCCATCACCTTGTCATCCCCTGCATAATTGTGTATTAAATAGAGTGTAATGCAAATGGGAACAACTTACCGGGAGTATCAAGCGATGACGCTGCCTTTTGCTCCTCTGCTGCTTCCGCTGTCTGCGACTGCTGTTGCTGCTGCTGTTGTTGCTGTTGCTGTTGCTCCTCCTCGTAGTCCCTGCCATCGGCTGGGCAATGATAAGAGACACACGAGGCGGACTCCACGGACATGTTCACCGGGTACTCTCCACTGTAGACAGGCGTGCTCTGACTGCTGTCGCTGCGTGCACGCGTGCTGCAGTTGCTGATGCCGCTGTCGGTGCCGGTGGCACTGATTAGAGGCGGCGACGTGGTCAGCCGCTGTGCGGGCGATGGTGTCTCTGTTGTCGACTCCTGCTCCTGCTTAAGCTGCTCAGACAGTGGCTCCTCCAGCTTAGGCGTCAACAGTGGCAGCTGCTGCTGCTGTGGTTGCTGTAACTGTTGTTGTTGTTGCTGTTGCTGTTGCTGCTGCTGCTGCTCCGCAACGTAGCTGCGCATGGGCTCCAAATAGTTGGGTGGCAGCACGGTGCGATTGGGTGCTGGCGTTGAGCTGCGTCCTGGTGGCGTATAATGAACGGACGCAGACTGATAGGCGGCAAAGCCGCGCGACTGTCCGTAGGGGGAAGCACTGTAGAGCGCAGGCGCAGGCTGTTCGTAGCTGCTACCGGAGCTGCTGTTGCTGCTGGCTTGAAGCTGCTGCTGATAGGCTAGGTGAGGATTGGCAAGCGGATGCTGCTGCTGCTGGTGTTGCTGCTGTGGTTGCTGACGCGGTGGATAGTGTAGCACACTGGAGGGTATCAGCTGCTGGCCGGCGGCGGTGAACATGCCGTGATGTTGATGATGCGCCGGCTGACTGTAGTGTGGAGAAGCGTAGGGCGCATAGCGATAATAGCTGGGCATGTAGGCGCCAGCGCCTGGGCCTGTGCCGGCATAGCTGCCATAGCCGTAGGGTGAGTAGTTGTTGCTGTTGCTGGCGTAGCTGCTGCGATAGCCCGACGATGTGTAGTGAGACATGGCTGCTTGCGCCTGCGCTTGAGCCGGATGCAGTTGCTCGTAGTAACTGGTGGCGTAACGGTCCGACATGGCCTGGCACACTCTCTCTCTATCTCTCTCCCGCACACGCTCTCTGTCTCTCTCACTCGCTGCTTAGTGGCAGCTTTCGTGCAGCAGCAAAATTAACAATGCCAAAGTTGAGTGCCCCGTCCCGTTCGTAGTACTTGTTGTTGCTGTTGTGCTTGTGGTAGCGGCCATATTGCGACGCCTTCGCTCCGTGGTCAATGGCGAGGGTATCCTCTTACATGTGTCTATTATTGATTTTTGTTTTTCTTTTCTTGTTTTTCACTTTTTGTCGCGACGCCTGCGTTGCAAATCCTTTTCAGCGTGTCCTTCCCCGTCTGCAAAGTACGCAAAGCCTGTTTTAATATGAAATGAGCAAGTTCTGACGGCAGTGCGCACTCAATGCTTTAATATTTGATGGACAAGTGTCTGCAACTGTCGCAACAGTTTGATAGCTAAATAATAAGGCAATTTACACGTTTCACCAGTAAAATGTGCAATAAATAGATGACAATAGCAATAATAATATTTATTGTGTGCTTAAGCAACAGGAGACTGCAGCACACACAAAGAGGAGGCATTAAAAGCGCAATTTATGAGGGTCTTCTCATGCATTGGCTGTTGCCATTTAAAGCCAGCTCCGCAAAGTAGGCAACGCAATTTTTGCTATCTTTTTGCACTGCAATTAAAGAGGGAATTCCTCTTCCTTCCGAAGAATTCTCTTCGCAACTGCTGCACTCAATGGAGATGCTGCAGCCTGCATTTAGTGCCTGCCACAGATGATTGATGTTGCATGCCACAAATTGCTTTAGCCCGTAGTCGCATAATGAGCACATGCCCGGGTGCAACGACGATGTTTGGCCTGCACTCACGCATGCAGCAACAACAAAAAAGCCACTCAACTTATCGAGCGAGCCTGCCACTCACACACACACACACACACTCAGGCACACTGCGATGAATGCATAATAACCACATGCATTTTGGTCGCACGCAAACCGTTAATGAGCCACAAAAGTGCACACACATTTAGAGTGGGTGCAGCTCATGTGTGAGTGTGTGTGTGTGTGCCTGGTTGGTAATTGAATATCAAGCGGTTGCGTCTTGCACTGCATGTGTGTGTGGCAGCTGGCCACTGATGAGTGGCAGTGTGTGTGGTCTCTTTATTGATTAATAAAAAAGGGCAACTTGTTTTCTATTCGCTGCTTCTTTTCATTCATTCGAAATGAGTGGGAAACAGCAGAGAACAACAACAACAGGACGAGTTATCGCCACGTTTGGCCAGTTGGGAGCGTCCGGCAGCGAGGACAAGTTTATTGATTGGACACTCTGCTGCCGACGCTCTCAAGTCGCATGATGTCCTGCTTGCCTGCCGCATGCCGCAACGAAAATTAGCAAATTCTGCGACAGGAACTGTGTGGCAAGGAAGGGGAGAGGTGCCAGGAGGAGGGTAACCGGGCACAGGGCAACTCTATTAGCAGACACGGCCAGGATAACATAATCAATGCGAATGTAAACACGCGCTCAGCACAGAGAGAGCGAGAGAGAGAAAGAGCGAGACTGAGAGAGAGCGCCCGCTCGACCGGCTCGAAGAGAGCGAGCTTTTTTTTGTGTTGCCGTGCGGTCGAAATGGCAATTGGCGAAGGGTTATGATGATGAAGAAGATGATGATGATAGGCAGAGACGTAGGGCAGCAGATGATGAGGCAGGGAGGAAGGTAGGAGGATGAAGATGATGTTGTTGACGAGTGCGTGTGCACGGCAGCTGCCAAGCTGTAAGTGAAATGAGCCTCGAACTATGTTGGGCAACTGCAATCGAGGGGGAAGGTGGGAGGGGGGGGGGGTAAGCTCACAGCTACCCCTTGCCATGTTCTCTTTTACTCTCGCGTGCTCATGCGTTGCAAGTGAACACAGCACAGGAAACGGCGGATGTTTTCGGGGCATGAGATGCTGGGGCTGCCCGTGTGTGTGTGTGCGTCTCTCTGTATGCGTGTGTGTGTGCATGTGTGCGTGTGTATTGCTCTGTTTTGGGACAGCAACAGCCGCCCAGTTACAGCGCATATAAATCAATAAAAAACATACAGCAGCAGCAGCAGCCGCGCGTCGAGTTGCGTCAAGTCAACTTACAGCTTCGGCTGCTGCGGCTGAGCTTCATTAATTCTTTCTCTACGTTTTAACAGTTTCGCTTCGCAGTCGAGCTTCTAGTGTACACAGACTTACGAGTGTGCACACACACATGCACACACGCTGTAATTATCACGTTGACGTCGTTGCTTGTACGTCACACGCACACACACACACACAGAGCAGGCAGAGGAACAGGCTCTTCACAGCCCTGGCTGAGGCGCACTTGAGCTTGCAAATATTGACAGAGACCGAATCTGTGCTGCAGTTTTTTGTAATACAAATTTTAATTGAGAGCTTCGTGCGTATTGCTGCCCACTGTAGCTGCTGCCACGGCTGCCTGCCACACTGCTGCCTGCAGCTGCAGCTGCCGCTTTGTGCTGTTGTTCGTCGATGCCTTTCAATAATTGGGGCAGCTGCGTAAGCTTTGCGTGGGCGGAGAAAGGATTGAATTCTGCAGGGAATTGCGAGTGTACTTGTTAAATGTGCAAAGGGCAAAGTACAACAAATACAGCAAATACAACAAATAATAATCAATAATCATAAATATGAAGAAAACACGTCTTTATTTGTTCAATTTCAATTATGAATAAAACTATTGCTCTTATTTTTTTGCTATTATGATATATAAAATGTTTTAATAAATAAATATGAAATTTTTAAATTACCTAAAACTCTCTGTTTGTATTCATTTATTTAACAGTATTCGCATTTATATTTTCACTTTCAATAATTGTTTATGCAACTTTTTACTTTCGTTTGCAGCTCTTTTTCAGTTTTATCAGATTTCGAAAAATACCGTTACATTTGCACCGCAACGCACAAATTCAAATATTGTGGCGAATACTCATACACACACACACGCAGACAGACACTCTCATTCACAAGACGCTTTTGCACTCTCGCGCAAAAATCGAAGAGAGAGAAAACGCGGCGGAAAACGATCAAACTGCAAAATCCGTAGACGACTCACTGCTCACGCACACACACAGACACTCGCTTGGACATGCCCAAGTGGCGGTGCCGACTGATTAACCCTTGGGATGTATAGGTAACTGCGTTACGTATACGCAGCGTATGATGCGATGCGCGCCAAAGTCCAACGTAGACTGAAATGCGATACTGCTGGCGCGCTTCCATTTATACACCGAGAGCCCTGTCGCCGTCGTCGACTGCGTCGTACCCCCGAAAATACAAAGAAGAAAAACTGGCAAAAGACGGCGGCGAAAAAGCAGCGACAACTCACACACACACACACACACACATCCACACACGGGGCGAGAGAAGCAAAAACAAAAAGAGAATAAGAAAAAAAACATAAACGGCACAACGGCTGTGCTGCACTGGGAACCCAGCGCTAACTATGTGACCCGATTTGATGGGCAACCTGCCCACACACGCGCGAGGGCGAGTGCGAGCTTTCGTTGGGCTCGCGAGGATGAGGACGAGAGAGAAAGAGCGAGCCAGCCTCGTTGCTCGCGCATTTGGCAATTGCAATGGGGCGAAAGTCGGTCTCGCTCTCTCTCTCTCTCCCTTTCTCTCCCTCTGTCATTTTTAAAATTCACTTACTTTGCTTACGAACTAGAGCACAAAACAGAAACCGAACAAAAACAGAGAGCGCTGCGCAGCAGTGGCAGAGCATAGAGCGTGGGGAGAGAGTGCGCAGGCAGGCGAACCTGCAATCCCGCCTGGGGGTTTCCCTGGTTCAGTGCGAGTCGCGTTATCAATGGGTATGTATGGGGCTGCTTTATCGATGTGCCCGGATAACTGGCTTGCGTAGGTAGTGCCCATAGTACAAGGCAGAACTCAAAGGAGATGGAAAGTCCCAACGATCTATGACTGATAGAAAATTCCATGACCCTCGCTGTAACCGGAAAGATAAACAGTAACACACACACACTCATGCACGCACACATACACATACCTACGCATGCAACGCAGTCAATACGCGCCATTAATATTGATTAAATCTGGGAGAGAGCTACAGAGAGAGAGAGAGCGCGCGCGAGAGCAATGCGCAAATTACAACCGTGCACTCTCCCTCTCACATTTCCGCCTTAGCTCTCTCGCGCTCTTGGTGGATGCACGTGTTGTGTGTTTTGCGGTTTTTGCAGTCAACAGAAAAGCCTCCAAAATATTGTGGGTGACACCAAGGCAGCCGCAGCGGCAAAGGCAGAAAAAAACGTAAACAAAGCGTGCGCACGCAATGCCAGAACACAGTGGGGTAGGATGGACCGATGACGGGGGATGGGGCAGGCACACACAGTCAAGGGTGTTTTTGTTATTGATTCTGCAGACGGTATACAGGGTGTGGGACAACCGAAAGTATTCCCCAAGGAATGATTAAGCAGTTCGAGGTGAGGTTAATACGAAATACATGAGATCAAATGGAGCAACCAATTTGAAGAGAGTTATATAAATAAACTATTGCTATAAACTTTTTCTAATGTTCTATACAATTTTAAAGTATCTTCAATTAAATTGAGTTACTTTAGAACAGTCTTTAATGGCAAAACGTACATATACAGAATAGTCAACAAAATGAAACGCAATATATACATAAAATATTCACGTTGCTCGCCTTTAAGCTGGCTTAGCCAAACCAATGGGCGCCCATGCAATCACGAGTCCACTCGGTCTGGCACACCCAACACCACTCGAAGCCGCAGCCAGCGCGTGTGCAGACCATGTGCATGCAGCCACCTGCGAAGCAAAAGAATTGATTGGAGTAACTTGTGTGTATTGTTTGTTGCATAAGCTCCTTCTTCTCCTTCTCCTTCATCCTCTTGTTACCATATGCGTTCTATACTTACCATCACGCTCCGTAGGCGTGCGACATTTTGGACAGGGTTTGGTGCTGACTTTGATTGTCACATTGCTGGCTTCTTCCCAACGAGCTTCAGCGGCGCGCTTGAGAGGACATTCGATATTGTGATTACACAAGCAGTTGAGGGCTTTAAGGGTTATAACTCACATTGGGATCCACTGTGTATTCACAGGAGTTGGACTCAGTTCCCCTGGCGCCCTCGGGCAGGCATTCGCCAATGTGGTAGCCCTGCAGGCAGTTGCGACAAAAGACATAACCACAACCGGCTTGGCAGGTAACCTTACGGCAGTCAGGCTCCACTAGTAGGCCCATGCCGCACCCAGGCTGTGGACAGAGCACGCCACCGGCCTGCAGCACGTACTCCTCGGTGGCGAAGCGCTGGTAGCGCTCGTATTCCTCGCGTGACAGCAGCTTAAAGTGATGGATTTCTTCAATGAATGAATGCTCACAGCCTGCGGGACACGGCAGGGTGTATCCATAGTCTGGATGCGGCATAAACTGGCGTTCGTTCAGGCGAGATCGACAATAGTCGCGAAAGCAGTCGATGCAGGTGACGTGCTGCGAGGCACAGGGAAAAACCAAGACGGTTTCACTGCAAAATAAACGCAATGTGAATACCTGAAATCGGTAACCGAAAGTAAAGCTCACCTGACTTCGGTGCAGGCCAAGCAGGGCACATCTTTGATGTTGTTCTTGATCAGATTTAGCGGCACAGCAAAGTCTTTTTCGCCTCCCGAGATGTGCTCGGCACACTTGAAATAGAACTCGGCAAAGGGCAGATCACCAGCATCGTTGTCCACGCAGGCGATTTCCAGGCTCTCACAGTGACCGCGTATGCGTCGCGGCTTAAGCACATCGTCCCAGCACTCTGGATCGCGATGCACCGTGAAGGCGCCTCCCTTGCAGAGGGCACACCTCACACGCAGCTTACCCTTGCACAGCTTGTCGCACTGGCCACAGTGCACGAAGAAATGCGCCTTGGCACGAACACGTTCTGCGAAGTTGCTCCAAAAGTTAGCAAGTTTCGATGCCGCTTCTCATTCACATTGCTCACCCTCGTCGGTGATGTTGAGACGTTCCTCGCTCTCCAGTTGCAGATCTAGCAACGTTTCGTTAAGTGGTTTCGATGGCTCCTCGGCATTCGGCTCTTCCTCCAGCAACGTGCTGGCCTTTCTTTCACGTTCTTGCTGCACAGGCGGGCGCAGTCGGATGGCATGTAGGACACTCTGCTGCCCGAGATCGCATTGCTACCGACAGAGAACAAACCTGATAAAACTGATAACAGAACGTATTTTGCGTCACATTACCTCAATTGTAGTCGCATCGCTTAGTTCTTTACCGGCGAATATGATCTTCACTTCCTCCGGCTGCAGTCCCAGCTGTGGCGCAACCAGCTCCTTCACGTTCTTGATGTCCCATTGTGGCTCCAAATTCACCGACAGCGTGCGACCCGTGTTCGTCTTCACATAAATGCTTAAAGTGTGCGTGAGCTTGCCACCGATCTGCAACAGCTCCAGCATTTTGCGTACGATTGCAACGACAAAATTATAAATAAAACTCATTTAATTAAAATCTGAACAAAAATAAAGAAAACATAATCTGCAGAGTAAATTTTGTAATCAGCTGTTTGTATGTTTTAGTAACTACTACAGCTGTTACCAAAAATTATTTCAGTTTTATAGCACTTAGCTAATGATTATGAGCTACCAACAGCACTATTTGTATTTCAACACTGATTTTAACACTTACTAAAAGAACCCACTGTTGCCATTATGCAACACTGAAGCATGTGTAGTGGTGAGTATCTTCTCAAAAATTGCCATTCGCTCGTCAGCGGTCAGTGTGGTTTCGCGCGTAATTTTGCTAATAAGAATTTCAGTATTACTGTATTGTGATAAAGAAAGCTGAGTTTTGAAATGTCAGGCTTTAAATTTACAGAAGTCAATGGCGACTTGTTCAATGCCCCTAAGGATTATGCATTGGCGATTAATGTGCCGGTTGACGAGCACTCCCAAATTAAAATGACCGATAGTATCGCCATTAGAATGAGGTGTGTATTTTTTAGGTTAGATTAGGTTATGTTAGACTATCTGCTTTAATTTATTTTGCTAATAGGAACAAATTTTCACAGGTTTACTGTTTAAATGGCAAAATTTCGGAGGCTGGCGCATTAATTACTTTGGATTACGAAGGGCGCACAATTTACTATCTCGTCAACAAGGACCCTCGCAATGGTGACACGTTGGAGATGCTGGAGAGCTGCGTGTCGAAGATGAGAGAGCACATGGTAAGAAAGTTTCTAGTGGCACTAATCTCATATAATTATCCCCCACCATCTCTACTAGCTTGCAAATAACGTGCGCAAGGTGACGATGCCCCGTATTGGTACCATGGGGGCCGGGAGACATGACTGGTCCGTCGTGAGGGATATGCTTATCAGGATATTTGAAAAGGACTCGGTCGAGTTGCTGTGCTATAATTATAACCCAGGTTACACCAGTGCATAATAAAGCATATCAAATTTAAGCAAAATGTGCATGTATTTCTCAGTTTAATAAAGCAGAACGTATTGAAGCTGAACATGGATAATTTTCTATTGGCCGGGTGGCACATAGTTGTAGACGGTAATCTCCACCTTCTCGTTTCCAAAGACTTTCTCCAGGACTGCGCTGACTTTGTCCCATTCCAGGCCATCGATGCCACAGCCTATGCGTGGTATTGCCAGCTTATCAATGTTGTTCTTTAACTGCATAAAAAATTGATACATTATAAATTGAAGTTGCTCGTTTCATTATTGCATAACTTACCATGTGATCGCGCATATTCTCCAGGGATGACTGCAGAGATTCGTAAGTCGGCTTTCCATAGCTCTTCGGCTTGGTCACCAGGTAGTATATGAAGCGTTCATCATCCTTCAGCACAGCTACATCTCCGCTGCCCGCATTCTGTGAGCGCAGCTCGTCCACTTTGCCGTACACCTGCTTGAACTTGACTGCAATGCCAGCACCCATAGCCAGGTCAGCGCCCACGCAATGTGCCAGCGAGTGAGTTTTGGGTGCCGAGAATAGGTCCCCGTTAACCTCATTCAGTCTGTAGCTACCCGCCATGCCGATAACGAATGCGCGTCGAAAGGAGTCACGGAGATCTAGAAGTTTCGAAGAATATATTTTTTTCTGAGCCATGACTTTAGTAGTAGTAGTATACATACATATATGTATAGGTAGTAGTGGAGAAAAAACACATGTATCTACATAACCTACTAAAAGGCTTGCTTAGTTATCGATATTTTATTTGCTTTAGAATTTACACGTAAATTACATAGATAAATACCCTTTAATATATGTCTTGCTAGTGCTCCCGACTAACCAAAATCCTATAAACTACAAAAGTAACGGTGCATTTGCAAACCATTCCCAGTGTGCTATAAATTAATACAGTTTATATACAATATAATTGAATGTCCGACTCCCACACGTGACTAGAACGGAGTCTTCTCTCTGTAGAGCGAGTGACGCGATGAACTGACGCTGCGCGGCAAGTGCATGAGTTTCATCTGGTGACACGTGGGGCAGACAACCTCCAGGGTGTCCCCCTTTATGCTGGGCGGTTGGTAGAAGAATGCAACTATCTCCACGCTGTCAGAGACGAACACCATCTCCAGCAGACTGCGCACGCGCACCCAATCCAGACGCTCGATGCCACAGCCCAGATGAGGTATGGCCAGCTTGGTGACATTGTGCTCACGCTGTGCAGAAACAAAGAAGAAGCTTAGTTGGAATTGTATTACTCTCTTCCTGGACTACACTTACCATGTGCTCGCGCATGGCCAGCAGTGCGTAGTAGAGCGCTGTGTAGGTGCATTTCTCATGTGAGCGCTCCTTGGTCACCAGATTGTAGATGAAACGGCCACCCTGCTCCAGCACAGCCACCTTGCCTGTGTCCCTTGCCTGCTTCTTTGCGTCCGCATCTCCATGCGACAGTTTGCAGCGAAAATTGAGGCCGGCGCACATGGCAAAGTCGGCACTGACGGAATGTACGAGCGCAAAGTTTTCCGGTGCGCTAAACATGTTTCCCTTGGACTCGGAAATCTGACACTTGGGTGCGGCCAGCTGCAAGTCGAGGTCACATTGGAATTAACAGTGAACAGTACAGTAATCAGTACAGCAACAGAAATTTACAGTTATCTGCGAGTTTTGCTTGCTTCACTCTCTGTATCTCTCTCTGTCTTACCTCTGCTGAAATGTCTTCATGCTGGCAGACTAGAATCTCGATAGGGTACTCGCTTTGTGCAAAGATCTGCTGCATAATGCGTTTCACTTGCTTCCAATCGAGCCCATCGTTGCCACAGCAGATGCGTGGCATGGCCACTTTGGTGATTTCATGATTGCGCTGCAAAGACAATCAAATTCCGATCAATTTTTTATCGAACCAATTGAAGAAGGATTCGAGTACCCCTATTAAATGGAACTTTTCGAAATATTGCTTATTTATTACTCAAACTATAAATGTTACAAAAAATTTGAATTTTTATTGTCATTCATCAGGTTCCTGATCTGGGCGCAGATAAGCAGTTAGAATAAAAGCCGAAATAAACATGACTGAGGCCGTACATAAAGCCATAATATCCTCCTCATATTGAGTTATAAATCTTGAACAGCTGAGCAGAAATCTGTTTGGTATTCGTCTTGGCTGCGCAACGTTCTTTTCGGTATCCCACTCTAACAACTTTCGATTTGTTTGATACCCCCGATCTCTCTGATCTTCTGTATGCTTATTTGTTGGACCTTGCATATCTGATAACGGTATACACTGGTATGTTTCCGACATTGTGAAAAGTGATCTCTACTGAAATTTCTAATAAGGTATATATTATTCTGCACAAACTGCCCCGATATGACATTTATTTCGAATGAAACTGAAACTCTAAACTGAGTGAAAGCACATTCATGATCTTGGCTGCTCTACTCACCATATGTTCTCGCATGCAAATCAGGGCAGATTGGACGTCATCGTATGTGCTCGTCGCATAGAGATTCGCCTTGGTAACCAGATAATAAACGAAGCGTGCATTGTGCTCCAGCACGACACAGTTGCCGCTTGTCACCCGACGCCGTCGCAGCTCGTCCACATCGCCGTAGATCAAGCCGAACTGCCAGGCCAGTGTGCCACGAGCTGCAGTGAATGATGACTCAACGGCGTGCGCCAGTGCATAGTTCTGGGGGGCTCGGAACAGGTTCAGTTTCGATTCGATGATTTTCACGTTCGTCGTGTTGGCCATTTTCGTAATTTGTTTTGACTGCAATTAAGTGAAATTATTTCTGCTTTGGCTTGTTTGCTTGAATTGTTCAATGCCAAAACCCCGAAAACAAAATTAAAAACAAACTGGGAATTGGCATCGTTACTTACCCGTGGCACGCAGTGTGGAAACTTTCACGAGGCCAAACTCAAATCACACTGAAAACTTTTATTTTTTTTTTTTTTTTGATTTGTTTTACTTTGTTGGAATGTTTCTAAATGAGCCGCAGCCGCAAAGTTAAAAGAACCAACACCAAAAACCAAAAGGAAAACAAAGTAATTAACGAGAACAAGTTGCGCCGTCGCCTTGTCTCGTCTTCTCCGTGTTCGATCGGTTATTAACGTTAAGAATGGTTCCCAAACACAGTTAGTATCATCTATATCTGGTTAAATTTGGCTTGTTTATTTTTATTGAATTGTTTGTGATTTCAATTCTATTTTCGTCTGCTCTGCTGGCTTATCCACGCCGACTCTGCCTGACTTGATTATTAATCAAGCAACTAACGCTACTTCGACTGTCTCGCCCGGCGTTCTGCTCTCGAATGGAATGCGCGAAAGCCACAGCCAAAACCAACCGCAACGGCAACGGCAGAGCCCAACCAAGTCCGAGTGGCGTCGTCGGCCCCAATTGGGGCTTTCGGATGACAACTCTGACTCAGCATTGTTGCTGTTTTTGTTTCTGTTGCTGTCGCTGTCGTTCTATAACATGCCATCATGCTGTTGATGATGATGACATATGATTATACACACGCACACCCAGACGAGTGTGTGTCTGTGTGTGTTTGTTTGTTATCGATTGTGTGTTTGTTTAGCTCGCATTTGCTGTTAATTTATTGTTTTTGCCCCTGGGACAACTCTCTCGGCACCCAAATTTGCTCAACCCAAGCACGTTAGCTTCAGATCGTTGCTGCCCTTCGTTAATGCCCTTATAGCGCGATAGCACCTGCCCAATTGCGAGCAGTGTAGGCGGATCTGGCTATCATGTGCCGTGCTGTGCTGTCAACGGTAATCAATGGCATGTGCTAATAGGGGCACTCGGGGCGGGCACTTGAAATCACTTGAGCATCACACTCGCTGCTACTGCGACCCGTTGACATTTCTGAGTCGTTTATGCAAATATAAATATGACTTAAATAATAAACGAGTGAGAATGAATACCGATTACCATATTAAGTGGTTAGTATGAGTATCTCGAAAACAACAACAACAACTTCAACAAAATTCACAAGCAACAACAATGACGCATATCGTTTGTTTTGATTATCAAGTTCAAAGTTTCTGCAATTGGCGCGAAATGATTTGTGTGGGTGGTGCGTGTCTTGGCTAAGCGCGCGTTTTGCAACACTAACTGGCTGCCTAATATAAACAAATTCCAATTGCTTTGCACAACGCAAAAACACATTCATATAACTACAAAATAACCAGGAGAGAAGTGCACTTAAGTGTTCTGTTATTATTTAATAATAATTAGCAACAATTTTGCTGATTTCAAGTGCCTTTTAACGAGTCTCAAGGTCACATTTGTTTGCGCTTGTTCGCTATCTCACTCGCACTCGTAGTTTCCACTGTGTTTTCTTGTCTGTTTCTACGCATTTCTACGCATGGCGCGCGGCAATTCTACTACATTTAATTCAAAATTTCACTTTCTATCAATTGGTTGTCGCGACGTCGTCGTCGTGCTTGAGGCACCTTGTGGAAAAGCTAAAGCGTCCGCCTCCAAGTCAGTTCATGGCAGTTCAACTTGGCGCTCCGACGGCAACACACAACACGCACACGACGAGCAGAGAGACAGTGCGAGAAAACCAACAAGAAAATACGAAAATTGCTGCGTGTGATTTGTTGTTGTAGATTTGCCAATTGTTGATGTTGTTGTCGTTGTGTTATTGTTGTTAGTGTGTGCCAGGCGAATTACATAAATAGTAGTAGTTGCGTGCAATATAAACTAGTCGTGCGAATACTTTACGTAGTAATTGTGTAGTTAGTTGTTGTGCTTGCCGGCGCGCTAAAAACATTCGTCTTCTATTTTATCTTGGGTAAATATCTCCCACAAAAAAATCACAACGCGCCCCGAACACAGTTAAAACGTTCTGAAACACACGAGAATAAGAGAATAACTAAAAAGTGCAAGGCAGAGAAAAAGCAAAACAACGTGAGACGTCTCTGGCAGCTCTGCGTCAGCTGCTTTGATTGTGCTTCGCCTCCCTTCCTCACGTTCGTTACGTCGTGTCGTGCTTGTTGTTATTGTATTGCGAATGTGCTCGTCTTACGTAGCATTAACTAGTTTCTGTTTTTGGGCTTTGTTTGTGTTTGAATGTGAGATCGTTCTGCCATACAGCGCTCAGAACTTGAATAGAAACAGTTGTAAATATTATCAGTGTAAATGTGTTTATGTGCGTGTTATCTTGGAGGAATGAAGATTAAAGAGCAGTACTGTAACGGATATTGACTAATTACTGCAATAATAAATGAATATCAAGTTGGAAAATATGGATTTTTAAGCATTTAACATCATTATTTTGTATACCTGATTTCGATTTTAAATTGGCCGTTTCAGCTGTGCTATTTGACTGGCGCCTGCTGTGCTCCCTGCAATGGCAACACTGAAATTGAGCTGCTCGCGTTGTGCGGTCGCTGCCTCCGCCTACGTCAACACCAATTGGCGGTTTACTCAAACACTTCAAAGGCGCCAACAATTACAACTACAACAACTGCTGTGTAGGCGTCTCTCCGCAGCTGCAACAGCAGCAGCAGCAGCACAAACAGCAACAACAAGAGCAATGCCAAAATCGCATGCAAATGTTCGCGGTAAGTTGAATCATTATTATGCTAATTACGCGTGCTGTAATTGTTTATTATCTATGCGCTTTGATTTATATGCCTATCCGTGGCTTCCTTCTTCGCGAATGGTCACTCAGTTGAGTTGACAGCCCTGACAACCCTGTCCGAGCACTGTCTCTCGTTTCTTATCTGACGCATCTCGCGAATTGCTTTATGCACGCCCACGCAGCGCAATGAAATCTTTATATGTAGAAGTCATAACCATACGTAGTATATGATATATAGAATTATAATTAAGGCGAATGTTTCACTGCGACACAGCTACCAATTTGGTGCAACAAGTGGCGATTGTTGTTTATAGATACAGACAATTTTTAATTGCAACTTCAATAGGGACGGAGGCGTTCATTATATCAATTAAGTAGAACAATATCGGAAGATGGTGAGGTGTTTAACTTTGTGAGACTGCTATAAAAACATTTTTATTGCGCACGATTATGATTCCGATTTGTTTTATTAGTTTTTGTGGTTTTCATTCTGATACGTTATAATGGTATTCATTCAACATTCCCGCACAACAAATAGAATAAAAGAGAAGTCGGATAACAATTGTTGTTTATCATATGCGGAATTCGACACTACATAAACGGGGCGGTTCAGTTGATATATCGTTTTTTCATTGGGGCATCGCTTTGTTTCGGACTCACTCGGACGAGCGTTACTAATGACAGTTTGATAGCCTAATTGAAAGCGCATTAAGCACCCCCCACACCCCAAACACTTGATGAAGAGCCTCCGAAACTGGTTTTCTTTTCAATCAACGTTCTATCATTTTTGTTCACGATCCGAAACGGGCGCTGACAAATGGCGCAGTCAGGCAGCGCATGCTTATAATATAAGCGTACAACTCATACCTGGTTTACTACTATTTCATATTCCCAGGTGTGTAATAGGCGAGTGTTAATTGGTGAATCAAATAGAGCGTAAGTCTTGCGTGTATCGCCTGTGTTGATGTGTCTATTTTACGACTTTGATAATGTACATGATAAACGATAAATGATCTAATAGTATATACCATGACTATAGATATTTGTTTGCCATAGTAGGGAGAGCGTAAGCTCGCATTCGCTTGGTACTCGCACTTTAGTTTGATGTCTGTCGTCTATATGTCTAGCACTATTTTGTTTTTGTAGTTTTGCCTTGAACTTCTTATTTAAAAGAGATATGCTAAGTATATTTAAACAAGTTCTTATCGTTCTGGGAGTAGTTCCTTATCGTCTCGTGCCCTCTCAATGTGTAGTTGTTGTTTGTGTCGTCTTGCTAAGTATCTGTAGACCCCTTCTCTAGACCGTTCCAACTCGAAGCGTAGCAAGTCTTGCAGTTCAAGTTCGAAGCCAAATTTGGTGTCAGTTCAGGAGGCGCGTCGCTTTATGATCGACTGTTTCAAGGCCGTCGATGTGCCGCAAGATCATGCCGAGGCGCAGACCGAACTCCTCGTGGCCGCCGATCATTGTGGGCACTTTAGTCACGGCATGAATCGCCTGGAGATGTACGTTGACGATGTGAGGAATGGCGCAACAGACGGATCTGCCGAAGGGGAAATAATTAAGGAGACGCCAGCGACTGCCTGGGTGGATGGACAGAATGGATTGGGTGCTGTGGTTGGAAGCTTCTGCATGAATCTGGCCATCGAGAAAGCCAAGGATGTGGGCGTTGGCTGGGTTTGTGCCAAGACGGTCAATCATTACGGCATGGCTGGTTGGTATGTGCTCAGAGCGATGGAACAGGGTCTCGTGGGTATTTCCATGACCAATACATCGCCTCTGATGGCACCTACGGGCGCTATGGAAGCCGCGCTGGGTACTAATCCGATCTCCATTGGTGCACCTGCTGCCAATGGGGATAAATTCTTACTGGACATGGCCACCACAACGGTAGCGCTGGGAAAAATCGAGATGCAACGCCGCAAGAATGAGCCAATGCCCGCAGGATGGGCACAAGGACCCGACGGGAATGTTACCACAGATCCGGAGGTGGGCTTCAACACTAGGTGCCTAATGCCACTGGGAGGTTCGGCCATTACCTCCGGTTACAAGGGCTACGGTCTGGCAGCCGTAGTCGATATTTTAACGGGCGTGATGGCAGGCGCCAAATACTCTACACAGATTCGCGAGTGGATGTTGAAGGATGCCAGCTCGGCTGCAGATCTGGGTCAGCTATTTGTTGCTGTGGATCCTAGCTGCTTCGCACCGAACTTCGAGGAGCTCTTGGCCGATTTCAACTCTCGTCTCAGAGGAACAAAACCGGTAAGTAAGATAGAAAGAAAGTCATTTTATGAGGTTTACTAATGCTTTCCCTTTTCAGACTGATAAAAGTAATCCAGTAATCTTGCCTGGCGACAAAGAAGATAGTGCCAGGAGGGCCACAGATGAGGCCGGGGGTGTACAGTACATAGATAATCAAATCAAGACGTGTGCAGCTCTAGCCAGTAGACTTGGAGTGAAGCACCTTAGATTCAACAGCTAATCTAGAATATTAGAAGGAAAATTCCAAAATTCTACTCGTGGTATATGCAGTATTGAGATTGAGAACAAAATCGAAGGTGTTTAAAGTGTAAAAAACGTTTACTTTTTAAATGTAAAATATCTCGAGTTGTTTTTCTTACTTCAAATGCGAGAATTAACACGAGAGACTGTAGACCTGTAAATATTGGCGATAAGAAAGCCATATATAATTTGAGCCTGATAAGATTAGGTTGCTTAGGCTATCGGGATTGTATTGTGACAGCTGTTGAAGCCCCAAAGACTTAGTTTCGTATTTCATCAAATTTCGCTTTCATTGTGTGAGGTCAGAACAAGAAACCAGCAATGGAGTGGGTCTTAAGCAAACAACTAATAACACTTAAGTAATGTAATGATAAACGAGAATAACTGTGCTTCCACTACATATTTCTGTAATATGCTTGAATTAATCAATAGCATATCAAGAGCACACACCATAATTAATTCATCCATCAGAAGTTATTAAATTCTCGTGCGCGGCACAATTGAAGTTCAAGGTCATTAGCAACACTAACAGCACCAAGAAACACCCCACACTGCTCGCACATCCCACACAGAAATAACTCAGAAGCGACAGCCACACGCACAAATATATGTACACGCAGTCACATGAATATTTAACATATACTTAAGTATGTACGTATGTCTGTATGTATGGTATATGTAGAGACGCGCCACGAGCCCCCTAGCATATAAAAACAGAAAGAGCGAGAACGAAATACGATTGTTGTTTCGTCAATTCTTCGATGGATTTTATGTTAACTAACAATTAAAAGCGCATAAAACTGTAATGCATTAATAGGCTAATCTGCACTGTGACAGTTTGATGTTATATAGAATATTATCTACAAGATCAGTTATCAGTTACTTTTAAAGGTCTGTACAGCACAGAGATCGCCTCAGGTAGCACACACACGCGCCGCAGGGCAAGCATAACAAGATTGCCAGCTCGAGAGGGTTCCATATCGCAGACTGAGCTATTGGCATACAATAAAATCGAGCTACACACACACGTACACACATACACAGAGAAACAGATGTATGCGTATACTGCCTAACAAGTTGCTTGACTGACTGATAAGTATTCGTAAACATGTTCCCTCTCTCTTCTCTCGCATCGGTCTCTCGCAAAGATATGAGAATATTTCAAGTTTGCCAAAAAAAAAAACAACAACGGAACACACTTTGGGTAGTCTTCTCTCACTCCCCTCCCTTCACGCCTGTTTCCAAGTTGGAAAAGGGGTCTCTCGAGGTCTATCGGAGTGTGTTTGTGTGTGTGCGCTATGCTGGTGTTGGTGAGAATTTGCTAGATTAATTAGTAGAGAAGGCAAAATGCTTATAACGCTTAGGGCAGCTCCAGTCGCATATTCGCCGCGTACCCGAACGAACCGAATCTTTCCCGCTCCCTAGCTCAGAGCAGAACTCTATCGCTAAACGTACCCAGGAATTTTGTATTGTAGACTTTGCCCGAAGCATGTCGTCGTCTGCAGCCAAACTGGTGGCCGTTGCCGAGTCGCGTCGCTTCATGATCGACTGTTTCAAGGCCGTCAATGTGCCGCAGGCGCATGCCGAGGCTCAGGCTGATCTCCTCGTGGCTGCCGATCATCGTGGACATTTCAGTCACGGCATGAATCGCCTGGAGATGTACATCAACGATCTGGCCATTAACTCAACCGATGGCGGCGCTGTGCCGGAAATACTCAAGCAAACCCCAGCAACTGCCTGGGTAGATGGACGCAATGGACTGGGCGCCGTTGTGGGCAACTTCTGCATGGATCTGGCCATCCAGAAGGCCAAGACTGTGGGCGTTGGCTGGGTCTGTGCCAAGGGATCGAATCACTACGGCATGGCTGGCTGGTATGCCATCAGGGCCATGGAACACGGCCTGGTGGGCATGTCCATGACCAACACATCGCCCCTGATGGCACCCACTGGTGCAAAGGAGGCTGCCCTAGGCACCAACCCACTTTCGCTGGGCGCACCCGCTGCCAATGGGGACAAATTCCTGCTGGACATGGCCACCACAGCTGTTGCTGTGGGCAAAATCGAGATACAACGTCGCAAGGGCGCTCCATTGCCCGACGGCTGGGCACAGGATCCCAACGGCAACGTTACAAACGATGCAGAGCTGGGCTTCTCCACGGGTTGCCTCATGCCTCTCGGTGGCTCTGAACTAACCTCGGGCTACAAGGGCTTCGGTCTGGGTGCCATGGTAGATATTCTGTCCGGCGTAATGTCCGGTGCCAAGTACTCCACGCAGGTGCGCAAGTGGACGCACGCTGGTGCCAACTCAGCTGCCGATCTGGGACAGGTCTTCATCGCCGTCGATCCCAACTGCTTTGCGCCTGACTTCGAAGATCGCATGAGCGATTTTAACTCACGTCTCCGAGGAGTGACACCGGTAAGAATAGACCATTGATTGCGGGGCTTTAATTTTTAATCTTATCTCTTCGCCAATCCACAGACGGATCCCAGCAAACCCGTGCTGCTGGCTGGCGACAAGGAGAAGAACAACATGGAGGCCGTCAACAAAGTCGGCGGTATTCAGTATCTGGAGAATCAGTTGCAGACCTGCGCCAAATTGGCCGAGAAGCTGAAGATCGAGCCGCTGAAATTCAACTAAGGAAAAAGGGAAAAGGTGCCAAGCTCCGACTGCCCACGCCATAAACTGACGAAGCTTCTGCATTTCAACGGACCAAAGGACTACGCTTAGTGCCTAAGTTAAAAACAGTTAAATCAAGCAATCTTTACACGTATAGCGAATTTCTTAGATGCTTCGCACACACTATACACAGACTAAAACTAAATTCTAAATACATATGTAGTTGTTATTAGATCAGAACTATTAAAACTGGTAAAACCTTAAATTTTGGAGTTTCCATTACCACACAACAAAACTCATAGCTTCTCTATCCCCACTCCCCATCCCTGGTGAGCTCTGTTGGCCATCACTACCGACCTGATGTCACTTGCGGCTTGACGACGTCCACGCTCGCCTGCGTAGATCGACTCCTTCTTGATCTTGTGCTTGTGGTTGCGACACGGTGTGTCGAAGAGGAACGGAGTTGGCTGCCTACAGAGAGTAACCACCATGGCGGCACGTAGCTCTTCGGGATTGTCCGTCTTGGACATGGACTTGATGAAATCAATGAGGCGTTGATTCTCTTCGGTAAGGCGATTCTTCTCCTCAAGCAGCAGCATATTCTGGGCCTGCGCCATGGCCTGTTTGCGCCAGAAGTTTGACATCATCCTGTTCAGTTCGGCTATCTCATGCTCCGCAAGGTCCACATGCTTGAACAAGTCGAGAGTTTGAACGGTGAAGTTATCGTCTACTTTTTCCACATCGACAGGATCAACCACCTCGCCGCCCACAATGATTTTTTCCGATTCTGTTTGCAGTTTGCGGCAGGTGATTGATAGGGCGAGAAGTAGCTCACCGATCTTGACAATCTTCTCGAATTTCTAAGGGAATGAGTAATGATAAATAAGGGAGGAGACATAAAAGGTTCAGGATAACCTACCTTGGTGAGGTGATAGCACTCGGTGCTGAGTATGCGTAGCTTCTCGTGTGTCGTGATGCGATCGTTATGCATTCCAATCTCGATATTCTTCCGCACTTCGGCAAAATAGTTCAACTCTAGCCTGTGATCGTTGATGGTGGCAGCGTGGTCAGCCTCCACCTTAATGAGTTCACGCTGAAGATCGCTCTGCATGCCCAAGTACCTCATCTCCTCCACGTCCAGTTTGCGCGTCTCCTCAAAGAAGTTTTGCTGCCGCTCGGTCAGCGCTCGTATGCGCTCGTATTTGTGGGCATCCAACTCGGTATTAAACAACGAATCGACGAACTCGTTGAGATGGCGCTGCATCTCGTTCATTTTACGTACCACTTGATCGCGTATCTGGAATCTGGTCTCGATATCCTTGTTCACATAGTGATCCCGTTGCTCCAAAAATATCTGATAGTCGAGCTTAAGCGTATCGCGTGTGTAGACATTCGAGGCGTGGATTATGTTCTCACTGTTCTCGTGCATGGCATCCACTTCATCGGTGCGGAATTTAACCTCATTGTAGAACTCCCTGAGCAGTTCCTCGGCCTGCTGATCGTACACGTGCTTGCTGGTCTCCATCATGGCGTGATAGCATTCCGTAATGTGATCGATCATCTCAATGGACTTGGTAAAGCAGCGTGAATGATGCTCCTGCGTCTGCTCCATGTCGTCCAGTAGCATCTTGATGCGATCGTTCTTGTTCTCAATAATAACCTCAGCTCTCTCCCCCCACTCCATCATTTCCTTGCGAAGTTCGTCTGCCTTGAGATCTCCGACTAACTGGGTCCATTCCTCCATGCCGCGCAGCTCCATGCGCTTGCCTATCTCCAGCTCAGTTTTTAAGGCATGCTACAAAGACATTCTTCAGTTGGCTAGAAGATTCTCTTCCGATTCTTTAGTTACTTACGCGCATTATTATCCTGGTTTCCTCCTGCTTCTTCCTAAGGGTCGCCAGCTTTTTCGCCGCCTTTTTCTCGGCTTTGGTCGGTTTGGGTGGCTTCTCCTCCACCTCTTCAATGAGGTAGGGGTCGAAGTCGTCAGCTTGTGCAACAGACATTTTGCTTACGTTTATAGAATAATAATATATTACTATTTTCAGTTAGTTTCAGTTCCCACTTGACTGGGCACAAAGATTACTTATATAATGCTATGTCTTACTGTGTCGAAAGCCGTTTCCAGGCTCACTACAGCTTATTCAAATGCTACTGCGTTTTTCAACACTGTTCAACACTGGGCGCCAAGTGGCAAAGCTCGCTCTCCCACACACACAGCATCTGCGGCGCAACTAAGCCGCGACTCGCGTGCGTCGACCAAGTCAGTAGACGTCGAAAGCTTGCCACGCGAGGTTGTTCCCGCAGCGTACAACAGCCACAACGTGGAGCCAAGCTCACCAGCAATCCTGCCACTAACGGCACGCTACATTTTCTATGTATGTGTGTGTGTGCGTGTGATTTGTGTTTTTTTTCTGGCTGCGCCTTGTAAACAAAAATAACTTTGCTTGTTGTGACTGGGAGTGTGTGTGGTTGTGTGTGTGTGTGTGGCGCTCTGGTGGTGGCTAACAACCCCCAAACACACAGTAGCAGGAAGAGCAGCAGGAGCACAATCCAACCGAAAACAACTACAAAGCTCGACAGGCAAGGGCAAATCGCGTAAACTTTTCGGGGTTGCAGACAGTTGGCAAACAAGCTGCGAATTTGGAATTCCTCTTTAAATACAAATACCCATAAATATTCAACGGAAATAAAAACAGGCGAACATATATTCAAATATTGTTGGAGCATCGTCATCGTCAACATGAGTGATGCAGGCCAGGCATCCAGCGGAGGCTATCAGAAACTGCCGCCTGGCTGGGACTGCAAATACGATCAGGCAACGGGCAACTGGTAAGCTTACCCCGACTGAAAAGTGCATTAAAAAAGGCCATAAATATTTATGCATGCGACTCGTTGCATGCATAGAATGGAATGTGGTCGACAGACATTGTTAGATGGGTTAAGGGGTGTGCAGAGTGTTTTTTTGTGTAGAAGGGGGAGTGCGGCAACTTCTGTGTACAGTTTACAATGTGCCAGCTCGATTTCGACTGCATACCTTAAGGCTGCGTGTGAGAGAATGCTATGGCAACGCCGTTGCCTGTCTGCCTTGTGGCATGAGCGCCAGAATTGATTGCCCTGGGGCGGGCCGCCTTAAATGTCAAGTATGCTGAATGAACTCTTTAAAAATCACGATAATATTGTTTCTAAAAGTAGAATGAACGACATGCAAGCCAGAAATAAACAGCACGAGCGTGACAAGCGAGGCTTGAGTAATTTCCCTAGCATACTTTCGGGCAGCGCTTCTAATAAATAATCAAGCTAGATTTCCCGCCGCCCGCTTTGCCGCGAGAAATGTTGAAATTAGCCAAATTTGACGGGAAAAAGCTGACTTGGCAACACTATGTAGCACTCTGTTATAATTAGCATATTTATAATTAATGCAAAATAAATATATGCACATTGATGAAACCCTTCAGGGATTTACTCGAAGTCGAGTCTTAAAGTTTCGCTTTAATGTCATTCATTTTGCTTGGTAGGATCTCTTGAAGCTAACTAAGCCGCCGCACTGGGTTAATTGCCACATTTAGAGGCATAAATTGTGCCACTTCCGGCAGGCACAGGCCAGGCTACTCCAGCTCAGCATGCTCCTCATTTAGCATGCAGCGCAACTTGACTTATTTGTTCTTGTTTTTCCACTGGCTCGGCTTTGCTTGGCTTCTTGTCTGTGTGCAATTAGGCAGGGACTGTCATACGTTAAATTCAAGTGGCCACTTCATGTGAGTCTCGTCTCCAGGTCCTCTCAGTCTCTGAGTCCGTGCCAGCTGCAATCACAGCCAAGATTAGCTGTCAAATGTGACGACGTCTGGCGGCTGCTTTTTGCCTTTTGCCAGCTACTTGGCACGTGTCGCTGTTTATAGGTGCTTGCTTACCCTTTACCGTTACCTGCGCCCAGAATGGACCGCAAATTTCCCAGATGAGCCATCAATGTGCGCTGAGAGAAATTCACCACCAGCACAAGGCCCGTTGGGCAGCCAGCAGCAGTCGTTGGCATCTAGTTGGTGAAAGCAACCCCTGTACACAGTGGGAGATTTCACAGTGGGTGGGGAAAGTAGACGGAAAGAGGGTGTGGGGGTGTGGGAGGCAGGTCCGTTTTATGGCCTTTGATTTGCACTTTTATGATGCAACCGAATTGGCTACGGCCCCGGCCTGGCCCAGGCTCGGCCCATGCACGGCCCTTTGGTAATGATGGTGATTCGTGTCATTGCAGCTATTACATAAACTATCTGACCAAGGCCATGCAGCTGGAGGATCCACGTGGCGGTGGACGCAACTACAAACAGTTGCAGAACGAACGTTGCTCGACAGAGTCGATTGCGCTGCAGGTGAGTCGCATTGAGGCAATGCAGTTGGATTTAATTGGTAAATTAACTTCGTGTGTTTCCCTTGCAGCATTTACCGCAGAGTTCACACCACAATTCCCCCTTCCACGTGGTGCATCCGAGCAACAATTTGACGGCCGTGCGTGCTTTCCAGGAGCGGGAGAGACAGCAGCCTGCACTGCACAATCTGTCGACCAGCCCACTGCTGTCGGCCTCGTCACGTGGACATTTGGTAAGCAGCAGCAGCCTTGTACATACGGTAACCTGGTTTCACCTCCTCTCTCTCTCGCTCTGCCCCACAGGAAATGTCCTCGCCGCTGCCTTTCCAGCGCGCCCGTTTGGCCTCGAACATGTCGCGTCGCTCCACCATTCAGGAGACCTCGTTCTCGCAGCAAATCGATACGCATGCTGTGGTTACCAAGATACAGAACATGTTCCCCACCGCCGATGAGAATCACATACGGTTGCTGCTCAAACGGTAAGCAGGAGTCGCTCGAGGCCGACGCGTCCGCTCGTTATTTCCGCTAATCTCTGTGTGTATATAAATGTATCTCTATCTTCTCACACGCTGCCGCTTGATGCACCAACTCACACACCTTTCTTCACACTCTCTCTCACACACACTTTCTTACACTCACTAATACTAATGCATACTAACCCGCCCTCCAAATGAGCAGCTACTACAATCGCGAGGCCGTCGTCATCAGCGCATTGCAGGTGGAGAAGCATCCGGTTACGATGCCCGGTCCGTTTGTGACACCGCCCGCACAGCGGCATCTGTTCCACAGCAATTCTGCTTTCTATATGACACCACCGGCTCGTCGCCCGGACATGGGCGCTAGCCGTGTCACCGTCACATCCCGTACGGCCAGTCCCCTGCCCGGCGGACGGTTCGGTAGTCTCATGAGCATGCAAAGTGGCGGCGCTGCAACCCATGGAGCCCCTCATCAGGTGGGCGCTCTGCCCCACCCCGTGCTACACGGCTCGCCGCAATGGCGCAGCTCGCCCAAGCCGCATTCGTCGCCCAAAATGAAATTGAGGTGCGCCAGTTGTATCAGATCAGATCGGAGCCCAGATAGCAAGCAATCAACTAATGCAAATTGAGTTCGGTCCGATGTGGTTACCCAGTACAATTCCACTGTTCAAGTGGACAAGTAGATTCCTTCTAGTTGTAGTTGCTGGGCCAGCTTGTCTTTTGTCTCTTTGCCTTGTCGTAGCAAACCACTTGAGCTCTTTTCCTCACTCCCCAGATACATGAAGAACATCTTTCCCAAGGCGGATGAGATGCTGTTGCTCGATGTGCTGGCCAACGCGGATAATCATGTTCAATTCGCCTCGGAGAAGCTAATCTCGCTGGGCTACAGCAAGCGCGATATGCAGCAGCCACACAGGCCAAATAATCGTCCTCCACAGCAAGGGCAGGATCAGGAACAGGCGGGCAACGAACTGGCCGTGCAGCACATACCGCTGCGTCCCAAGGAGTACACAGCCGAGGAGAAGGCAGACAGTGAGCAATGGGAATCTCTTCTCTAAAATTCTCTACTAATTCTACACTTTCTTCTGCAGTGGAAGCCTTGCTCAAGGAGAAGTATCCCCAGATAGCAGAGCGCATTATCCTTATGGCGCTGGAGTCGGTCAACTATGCTGAGGATCGTGCCACGCAGATCTTACAGATTGTGCATGACGAGGATGAACAGCGCAACAAGAAGCACGCAATGATCAAGACCAACTCCCGGGAGAACTGCAAACAACTGACGACCACAGAGGTGGATGGACTAGCCCCCACCAGGTAAGTAGGGAGTCCAAGTTGGCGTTGCATTTACCTTCTGTTCTGGCTTAGCCCCCACCCCTCAGTTGTGCCCTCTCTGCCTCTGCCTAGTGTGGCTTCTCTGCCTCCGCTTTATCAGTTTGGTTAATCGACTCTTCATTTTCTCTGTAAACCTTTGTTGCTGCCTCAACACTCAACACACACACACTCACGCACAACACACACCTTTGCTTGCTTGCTACGCGCGCTGTCACCACACCCATCATGTCATCATCATTACCATTTCAACTTCATCATTATCATTATCATTATCCGTGCCAGCAGCAGCAAGCCCCATAAGATACATCGCCATTTGCCATCCATCAATGTCACCACACCCACCACGGCCACCACCCAGATAATCCTCAGCAACACGCCCACACGGGACCTAGCCAGCCCAGCCCAGCTTGAGGAGGAGCAAGTGCAGCAGCAGCAGCAGCAGAGAAAGAAGGAATTGAAATCGCCGGCATCACCTTCACCCATTTCCAGTGCATCATCGCACTCATATGTCTCACCAACACAGTCACCCACGCGTCAGAGCTATGAGCGTCTGAACACCAAGAGCATCCTGGCACGCCCATCCAACATCAACAACAACAACAATCCCATAAACAACAACAACAACAACTACAGCGTCAGCGGCTACTTGCATGGCTGCAACGGGAGCAGCGCTAGCAGCTACTCCTCCTATGCGACATCAATGACGTCCTCATCGCTGGCCTCCGCCTCGGCCAGCTCCATAACGAAGGCCATCGAGAGTCGCACGCGCGCCAAAACCGGTTCACTGAAGTATGCCCATTAACCGTTAAAGCATGCTTTAAAAGATTTTCCTTTTTCTGCACGTTTTCCGGTTAAGATTATCATTTGTTGTATATCTTCATAGTCCTCTCTTTATTTAACCCGCCGCCCTCGAACTTTCCCAAGTAATCGCAATCCCTTTTTCCCATCACAGACAACGCCAGCATTCATCACACTTGGATCAGTCCCAGAATTCCGAATCTGCCGAGTTTCAATCTCTAATCGAGCGCATGGCCACGTTGGGACCCAATTCGCAGCTGATCAAGGGCGCCAATGAGAATCTTTTGCTGTAAGTCTCGACGTGAGGGTATCATCCACACATACTCAAATTCTTTTCTCGCAGTGCTGACTATGTCACCTGGAATGGACCTAACACAGCGCTCACTCAGAAGCAGCCGGCACAGGGACCCGATGCTAGTCTGCTCTCGGGCGAACGCAGCTATAAGCCGAGCGGGCGCAACGAGAAGCTCTGCAAGGGGGCGAAGAAGGACCTGGCCAAGGGAAGCATTTATGCACAGGGCAAGGGCACGAACATCAAGTGCAACTAGGATGCAATTACGAAGAGCTCATGTCGAGTGCCAAAGATACATTTAGGATTAACTAACATAGCAGCTGCCATAACCAAGCACCCTCCAGAAACCCAGACTTGACTTTTATATACATATGTCGTAACACATTTTGCTCTTAATGTTCCAATACTCTTAGATATTAAAGTGTAGCAGGCACACATACACACCCACACACACTCATACTCTTAATCTATGTATTCCATCCAATTTCCAATTAACCTTTTTGGTGTATCAACTTTTCTATGAACAAACTTTGCAGCTTGAAATATAAATCGATATTTATGTAAAATTAAGAAACTTAACTTAGTAACATGCGAGATTAGTTACAAACAATCTTAAATCTGTTTAAATGTCTTGGGATCAAACTTCGTCCTCATTGAGCAGCATGTTGGGAATGCCGTCGGTGATGGGAAACACTCGCCCTGTCTCGGGGCACTCAAGCTGTCCCTCGAGTACATCGACTTCGAAGAGTAAATGATGAAGTCTCTCCAGGAGATCATAATCCTCCTGCACGTTCTCTGGCTGCGTCGGAGGAATTCCATCAGTCAATTCCGCCTATAAATTATCATAGATAATTATGATATTCCCTTCGGGTAGTATTACACAACTCAGTCGACTCACCACCTGGGCAGCTCCATAGATCACCGACCACTCCAGTTTGGGGAGTAGTCGTCGCATAAATCTTTCATCGAATTCGCTCTCCACCACGTTTTTTTTGCTAATCTGTAACACGCAGGTTGCACTATCATGAAACAATCAATACAATGGCAAGCCAAACTTACCGTCAGTTTCAAGGGGTAGCCCACCTTAACACCCTTGATGGCCATTGAAGTAAGAAAATTATATGTACTCAATTTCATTGTATTAATTTAAGATTTACAAATTTAAGCACTAAATTTTGTTTTTCAAAACGAAAACAAATGTGGTGTACGAACCGCACGATTTTGGCATTCACAGGAATATCTGACACAACAGCTGTTTACCTTTTTTGAAATGTAGTCGAGTGTATCGATTGCTTTTGTTTGTTATCGTTGTCAAAAAAAGTGTGCCCAGCCAATCGCGAAAACGAACGAGAACAAGAGCAGCGCAACAACTGCTGCAATTTATATTGTTTTTAAACATTATTAGCTGTTATTAAAGTGTTATAAGTGTGATAAACATTGTTCAATAACATAATAAACAAGTGAAGTTCAAATATGGAGGATATATTCCACTGGTGCCGCGAGGGCAACTCAATTCAAGTTCGCCTCTGGCTGGATGAGACTGAGCATGATATGAATCTGGGGTAAAATGAATTTAAAACGCTAAAGATACACTTTAAGTAGTTAATAACAAAGTCAAGAAACATGTGGCCGTTATCAGAGTGAAATTATCTTAAATGTATTGCTATTTTTGATCATTTAATAACCCAGACCAATTGAGGCGAAATGTGTCGACGAGTGACGTCATGATTTATTCTTGTGTTGTGTAAACAACCTGCACCAATACAATGAAACTAACTATGTGCGTATGCGTTTCTCTCTTCTTCCTCTCTCGCTCGCTCTCCCGATTTATGCTCGCAGTGACGATCATGGTTTCAGCCCCCTTCATTGGGTTGCCAAGGAGGGGCATTCCAAGCTCGTGGAGACGCTGCTGCAGCGCGGCGCTCGTGTCAATGCAACGAACATGGGCGACGACATTCCCCTGCACTTGGCTGCCGCCCACGGACATCGTGATGTCGTTCAGATGGTGAGCTCACAATACATTCCTATAAATGCAACACATATATTTTCATTTATCTGTTTTGAATTTATTCTATGCAGCTACTTCGCGAGCGCTCGGATGTGAATGCTGTGAACGAGCATGGAAACACGCCCCTTCACTATGCCTGTTTTTGGGGCTACGACATGATCTGTGAGGATCTGCTGAATGCCGGTGCCCTGGTGACCATTGCCAATAAGGATGGGCACACGCCCATTGACAAGGCCAAGCCTAGTCTGGGCAAGCGCATGCAGGATCTGGCCGAAAAGAGTGGCCAGGAAATGAAGGTCATCAGTTTCAAGGAGCAGAGCTGGTTGGGCATGAAGACACGTTCACGCGATGCCACTTTGTCGCGCTTCAAGGGCATCAGCATGGGAGATCTTGACTTACACACCAAGGTGGCGGTAACGCCCTCCGGCGAGACGTGGCGTGGACGCTGGCAGAAGAACGATGTTATCGCTAAGGTGGGCGTAAATATTTTGTAAACATATTTAATATTAACTAATTTGCGCTCTCTTAACAGATTCTGGCTGTGCGTCAGTGCACGTCGCGTATATCGCGTGACTTCAACGAGGAGTTCCCGAAGTTGCGCATTTTCTCGCATCCAAACATTTTGCCCATCATCGGTGCCTGCAACTCTCCTCCCAATTTGGTGGTCATTAGTCAGGTAAGCTGTTGATGGATACCTGCTTTGTCACGTTAACTAATCAGCTACCATTTGTAGTTCATGCCGCGATCGTCGCTGTTCAATCTGTTGCACGGCGCCTCGGGTGTGGTCGTGGATACTAGTCAAGCAGTGCACTTCGCATTGGACATTGCACGTGGCATGGCCTTCTTGCACTCACTGGAGAGGATTATACCAACGTATCATCTAAACAGTCATCACGTTATGATCGACGACGATCTGACGGCGCGCATTAATATGGGCGATGCAAAGTTCTCGTTCCAGGAGAAGGGACGCATCTACCAGCCAGCGTGGATGTCGCCAGAGGCGTTGCAGCGCAAGCCGGCGGATCGCAACTGGGAGGCATCGGACATGTGGAGCTTTGCGGTGCTCATCTGGGAGCTGACCACACGTGAGGTGCCCTTCGCCGAATGGTCGCCCATGGAGTGTGGCATGAAGATTGCATTGGAAGGACTGCGTGTCAAGATACCGCCAGGCACCTCCTCGCACATGGCCAAACTCATTTCGATCTGCATGAATGAGGATCCTGGCAAGCGACCCAAGTTCGACATGGTTGTGCCAATTCTAGAGAAGATGAGGCGCTAGTGCACTGTCCAAAACTAGTTGATAGTTGTTTCTGATAGCAGCTATAAGATTACGAAGCCAAAATGTGCCTGAATCGCGATCGTTCGATGTGTTTTGCCAACTAATTGTAATTGCTACTTTGTGTTAATTAACTGAAATTGAAACTGAAATTCTAATCGAATCTAACCGACACCGCAAGTGCCTAACAATCTAAAGTCTTTATACGAGTTTTTGAAACAGTTTACAGGTAAAGCTCATAAGTTTCCTTTTGTATTCTCTCCCTCTCTTTCACTGTCTGTCCTGTTCATGTTCTTAATGTTTTTAGACGGTGCTCGATGTTCGTATACATACGTTATAAGTTCAATTATACAATACAATAACAGTTAAGCTTTTAAAGTACGTATTTATACAGCCAATATATATTTGTTACTAATGATTAAACGAAATTTGTGTACCTACAAAGAGGATTTTTGATTGATTCTTTGATTATCTCAATGTTTTCAGAGCACAAAGCTCTGCAGCTTTGCCGCTAAAATGCAATACAGCGAAAGCTCATGGCGTGAGTGTATCTGTGTGTGTGTGTGTCGGTGGTTGTGTGTGTGCTGGGGGAAGTCAGCGTGAGCAAAACGGCCCTGACCTGATTTCTATTATGTGCACGCGATTCTGCAGAGCGTGGGCAGAGCGCAGGCAGCACAGTGCACTGAGAGGGAGAGCGAGAGAGCGCCGGCGTAAGAGCGCAAGAAAAAGAGAGAGTGCGAGTCGCGTAAATTCGTTTATAGAATATGTATAATAAATGCAGTAAAGTCAGAATTCAACGAGCTATAATATTAACTAATTATTTACTTAATCATTACATAAATTTAAGTTACTACTCAATGTGACCAGTTGCCTTTACAAATTTCGCTGCACTCTCTCATTTGCAGGTTGCCATTTGCATTTGCCGCTCTCTCGCCGCGCATTGTCGGCTTCAGTTTGGGGCTCTCTGTTTATGTTTTTGCTGCCGCTGCTGTCATCGCCGCTGTTATTGTTGTTGTTGCGGCGAGTTTACACCATGTGATTGTTTTGCTGGCTCGCTCTCCGTTCAGCGGCACATCCTGTGCCTGTCTTTGTCTGTGTGTGAGTGTGTGTGTGTGTGCGGTGTTGCAGCTTTAAAAAGTTTTGCTGCATTTTGTTGTCGGTGTCGCCGCTGTCGCCGTCGTCGCTGTCGTCGTGTTTTTCGGCCCAGAGGCTGGTCGTTCGGTCTCCAAACAGCAGCAGCAGCAGCGGGAAGCAACGCTGCAGTGTGTCCAAAAGCCGATTTACAGTTTTATATGCGCCAGTTATGAGTGCACCCAACAAACAGCGACAGCATTTCCGCAATGGCGAATCCAACAATCAAGCAGAACGTTTAGTAAACAATTTAAAAGTGAATCAGTAAAAACAATATGAAAATTGAATATTAAATTGAAAAAAAAGATTAAATATTAAATATTTAAATCTTCAATTCGCCCAAAACTCGCCGCAGTGAAAGTGGTTAGACGAAAAAATTGCATGGCATCTTTTAGGCGCAGCGCATAATCGTTTCGCCGTCGATTAAACTTTATCTTGTTGTTGTGCGACGTTATTGTTGTTATTGTTGGAACTCTAAGCGCAGTAAAACAGCAGCTGTTTAAATGTATTTTTGTGCTTGCACTCAACAACGGCCAGCCCCCTTGAGGGCCGGCAATCCATGGAGTATTCAAACTCAAAGCGTTTGAATCATAACGAGCAGCAGCAGCAGCAGCAACACGAACAGAAGCAGCAAACCAGGTTAGTGTTTATAAATATATATGTTTATGTATATGTATCTGTGTACTGGCAGGCAGGCAGTCGCTGTAGCCAAGCATGTGCCCCATTTTTATGGCCACACCTGAGCGCCACACACAGTTTTTATGCCTTCGCTTAGGGTTTTTTGTTGTTTTGTTTTTTAATTAACCCAACAATTGGCGAGGCACGAGTGCGGCGCGTGCTGCTGCTAGAGTGCTGCTGCTGCCATCACCACCTGCCACCTCTCCTCTCTGCCTCCCTGTGCCTTTTGTGTCTCGCAGGCAGGCAGTCGCATAATTTGGAGGAGAACAACAACAGCGGCGCAGGCATGAGAATAAAAGTTTTCAGCATCCAGGAGCTGCTGCTGTGGCTGTTGCTGCTGCTGCTGCAGTTGCTCCTTCTCATCATTCAGTAGGCCGTGCCGAATGAGCCACTAACCTACTTCCTACCCTGCTCTGCCTTGCCCTGCCCTGCACCCAACCCGGCACACACCACACCAGGCCACACAAAAGCCACAGCAACTTTCGCTCTGTTGCAATTGCTGCTGCTGTTGATGTCGCTGTTGTTGCTGTTGCTGCTGTTGTTGTTATTGTTGCCACACCCTAGCTGGGTGTTGATGAGTGCAAATGTGAAAATGACATGGAGCAAGTGGCGGCCGGAGCCGTCGAATCAAATAAAATGATGAGATTTCCCCCCTCAAACTCAGCGCTGTGTGGCCTTTTCCCTTTTGCTATGCATAAATCAAAAGTTCAATTTTCTACATTTCAGCAGAAGAAGAGCACAGAATGAGAAAGAAAGCACACACACACAATAACACACACACACACACACATACACTTGGAGATAGGCACATGTCGGCTTCTTGGCAGCAGCTAAAACGCCACATGGGCAAATATTTCACTTTCTGCTCTCGAGCAGCGCATCGAAAAGCGAAAATATTGTGACAACATCCACAACAACAGCATCAGCCCAGGAACAACATCAACAGCAGCAGCAGCAGAAGCAGCAGCAACAACTACAATCTCTGTTTCGAGTGCTTGTTGGGATGCTGCACTTGTGTGAAGTGCATAACAACGTGGAAATATTGTAAAAGCAAACTACAAGATAGACAAGGCAGACGGATGGGGATGCCGGGTCCGCAAGGGACACACAAATAGGCAGGCCGCAGAGAAAGAGGGAGAAGAAGAGAGGGGAGTGGAGAGGGGGAAAGAAATTCCAAATGCCTGAGCAGAGGGCAAAGCGGCAAAGCAGAATGCAATAAAGCTCAGTAGAGGCATAGCACATCAAACACAGAACAGGAAGAGGGAGCACAGGCTGTGGGGGATACGATATACGATATACGGTAAATGGGATACGTTGCACGGGATGTGGCAAGTGGGGAATCTGACGGAGTTGCGAAAACGTTGTTGCGATGCCTGCGTCCTGCAAGATTCGCATGCAAAGTGTGTATTGATTTTTAAAGTGTTTGGCAAAGCAAACGTGCTGGCAAAGGGGTATAATAGACTAGAGAGTGGGTATGTGCATAAGCAAAAAGAGATAGAGAGAGAGGCAGAAGAGTCTGTTAGATTGCTAAGCACACATGGATTGAATATTTCAAAGGGTATCCCCTAGTCACGCTGCAGCTGCCTTGGTCTTGTTTGCTTGGGTCTGCTGTTGCCTCTGCTTCTGCGGTTTGCTGTCAGCTGCAAAGGATGCCGCAAAGCCAGTTGGTTTGTGGTTATCTAGGGTATACGTCCTCAGAGCATGTGTGTGCTGCACAATGCTGCGTATGAGTAATGTAAGGCAGCTAAAAGGTTTGCTGCTCTGCGCCACAGAGCGACCACAGTGCGTATGAGTAATGCGTGTGTGCATTAGGCGCAACTTAAAGGCATTTCAGCCTTTGAAGCGGCTGCTTAAGAAAGTGCTGAGTAAACAAGACTAGTTTAAAGAGAGAAAGAGAGAGAGAGCTCCGAGTCGATACCGAACTGATGAGTGTTAAATGGGGACCTCCCAAGCGAGTGCACTTGCCAAGCAAATTTATTGCCTCCCGCTAAAGTCTTGGCTATCGATCAAAGTGCCCTGCCTGCCTCTTCCTCTTTCTCGCCTTCGCTGCCCGCCCACAATCGTTGATATTCTATATTCCGCCAGGAAAATGGCCAATTACGTGCTATAACGAGCTAAGAAGTGTGCCAGTCTCTATAGTTTGGGGGGTGGGGAGATGGTCGGGCAGGCAGCTTGTCGGTTTACCCTGCTCGACTGCACTCAACATGAATGGCCAGGCCACTTTTCCAATCAATTACGTGGCCCATGCACGCGGGGTTGCGGCATCAGGATGACCCACGACAATTGCCAACCGATAGTCCCTTTAGTTGCTGAACAACCTTGAAGGGGTACCCCATTAATTGCATTGCAATTTAATTTGACTTTGACAATGAATTCTTAAATAAACTAAAAATAAACCGGGCTTTTCTATTTTGTCTTGCAGATTTTCAATTGCCGCTTATTTTCGCAGCACTGACACGCCCACCGCCTCCAACGAAGCCACAACTACAACAACAGCGACAGCAACAACAGCTGCAACTGCTATTGGCATCTCGGGCACTCAACGTTGCCTCAATACGCCACCCACAACGCCAAGCAGCCCCCTGCGAGAGCCTCCCCAGAGCCCCTCGGATGGTCACACCTCGTCGCTGAGCTCGCATTCCGTTTCCAGTGATATCTTGTTGGGTAGGTAAACACAAGTGTTGCTATAATATATAAGTAGAACAGATAAGAGGGTGAGTGACTTAAGGGCACGCTGTAGTAAGTTTTCGAAGGGTGATGTCGGGAATTGGAACTATCTACAAGTATGATGTATGGAAACTTCTATGACTCATTTCTCTTCTAATACTTAACTATAATATTTGTCTGGAAAAAGGAATTTTGATGAATTAATTGATCCTGCATTTAAAATTAATCGATTTACTTTGCCAACAATTTTACAAGAATTTAAATTGTGAAAATTATCGATAAAATAACCTATTTCTGATGTCCTATTCTGATATACTTCATTTTAAGTTTATATTTTCCGATCTCATTATGCAGAGACTTCTCGTGCCTTTACTGCACTGTATTCAGTGTTGATTAACGCACACTTTGCTGCAGGGTATTTATCAGTCTGCCAGACTGCAGCTTCCTTCACTTGTTGTTGTTGTTGCTGTTGCTGCCTTTGCTTTGGCTCTGTTATTTATAGCTGCCCAGTTTCTCTCACGAAACAGATCATGACCCAGGAAAGAAACGACAACAACAACAACAGCAGGCGAGGAGGAATAAAATCGCTACATTTTATTGAGGTTGCTGACATTCAGCCAAACATTGCACATGCCTTTGGGTGCCGCCGCCTCCCTTTGCTGCTCCTCCTCCCCTTCTGTTCTCCCGCACTGATGCAGCGCGACCCAAAATGTCTTTTATGCTGGTTCGGGTTTCACCAGGGAAACAGTTGCCGCTGCTGCAGTCGGTCGCTTTGCTTAACATGCCACACACACACACACACACACACATGCTAAAGTGTTGGCCAGGAATGCCAGAGGCAACACAATCTCTGCTCTAGGCCGCTGTCTCTTTGTTGTCGTCGTCGCTGTGTTGTGTGTGGCATCGTGTGTGACGTTTATATGGATTTTGTGTATGTGCTTAGCCGCGAGGGACATGACTGAGAGCAGCTAGGGATTCTGGCACAAACAGCGGGCGGAACTTCAGAGCCAAAGCAGGCATTTTGCTGGCTTGTAAATAGCCTGTTAGATTGTGTGATAAGTTGCGAAAATGGGTTATGTCTTCATTTGCTGCGAGTGTGTGATAAGAAAGAAGAAGAACGTGTAGGCTTTATTCTAAAGATTAATATTATTTAGCAGCAGCTTGCAGGGTGTCAAGAAAAAGAAGAATAATGTATAGTAGCTAATTTATGGATAATAATATTATTATTATTTGGTAAGTGGATCTGTTGAGCTTATGAGCCGTGTTTTTCCAATCAATTCTAAAGTTTTTTTGAGTTCTGTCTGATTCGTATATCAATTGAAATGACCTCGCACCTTTTGCCCTAAAGTATGCAGCATAAAAAGCTATTAAATTATGCATGAAAAAGGATATTTTCAATTTGCTGGCAATTGTAATTAAATTATTAATTAATTAGCAACAAAACAAGATAATGGAAAAAAGTAAATATAATTATTGATTTATACGCAGAAAAAAGAAAAGATTTTTTTTTTAATCAGTTTGAATATCAAAGTGAAATCAAATTGTAATTAAGTTAATTAGCAAGTTTATATCGTCGTAAACCGCACACACATTTGTAGCTATTAATCGTGCACTTCTCTCGTAAATCTCGTAAATCTCAAGCACCCCATCAGCAGTGTGTGATAACTCTGCGTAATTCAGCTACTAATGCTACTCACTACATACGATATGGTGCGATACTACGTTGTTTATGTTCTTCTCTCCCGCTCCAAGTGATAATTTCTAATGCCTACTTTATAGCTTGTTTACAGCTCTGGGCGCTATCCGTATCAGTCAAGCACCAAGGCAGCAAAAAGCATAACAGCAACAGCAACACTAACAACAACAACAACAACAACAACTAGACGAACTATGAAAAAATGTGCAAAGTAAACAAGAATTGAAGAAGAATCTAGCAGCAGGGGCATAATAATGAGCAAATAAATAAAACTAAACGCATTTGCGCCACTTTGTTGCTGTTGTTCTTGTTGTCGCTGTTGTTGCTGTTGTTGTTGTTGCTGCTGCCGTCGCTGCTGCTGTTGCCCGTGACGTTGCTCAAGTCATTGAACTTAGAGAAGCAAATAAAAACGCGAAAAAATGAGTAACAGCAGCAGCCGCCGCCGTCGCCGTCGACGTCGTTGATAAGTGAAATGCAATGGGCGCATGCCAGAAAGTGGGCATGGTCAGCATGCATTGGCATAGGCAATGGGCGAAGCAGCAGCAGCAGCAGCAGCAACCACAACAACAACAACAAGCCACGTGCATGTGGTGAAGGGGCTGCCTAGCAGCAAATAACTCTCACTCAAAGCGCGCACACACACACACACACACACTCTCTCACACAGATGCGCTCACACACGCGCTCGCACTCTCTCGTAGCGTACGCACACACGCGCAGCGATTACACAATCAACGCCTGCAGCGCAGCAGCAGCGGCATTTTCATTTTTCTCTTCCTGGTTCGTCGGCGTCGACGTCAACGTCAACGTCGCGTGTCTTATGGCGGCGTCTCACTCTCTGTATGTGTGTTTGTGTGTGTGCACAGATCAGGTTTTATCAGGCAAATGCAATCGATGCATGTAACTTTGTTGTTGTTGTTCTTGCTGTTGTTGCTGCTGTTGGGGGCGGCGGGCGGGCGCTCATTTCTCTTGCTCGCTCGTTCGTTCGCCACGTTCGGCTTCACGAAGTGTTCGCCCGATGTCTTCTTCGCCTTCGTTGTCGTTGACTTTTCGCTTTCGATCCTCGCGCTCGCGTTGGCGTCGGTGTCGACTTCGTTGTTTGTAGTTGTTGTTGCCGTTGCTCTTGCTGTTGTTGCTGTTGTTGTTGTCGTAGCCGTTTCTTGTTATTTACAGTTTCTGCTGCTTTCGCTGCTGCCGTTGGAAAAATAGCAAACTAGCTGCCGCAAGACGCTAACGCTGCCGTCGACGCCGACGCCGCGGCACGCTGATCATTGACTTTTGCTGCTTGCCTTTTGTGCCTGACATTCGTCATGGAAAATGTGTGAGGCGACGGCGGCGGCAGTTGCGAAATGAGGAAAATTGTGCGCATAAAGCACACGGCTGATTTTTCACATTTTTCATCTTTTCACTTCCCTATCCAATCGATATTGGGGATATATAGTAGGGAGGATAGCTGGGGAGAGATTTAAGGGATTCATTGTGGGGTTTGCCCCGATCGAGGAGACTCTGCATCCTTATAAGTTATAGTATGATAATTGATATAGTAAATATATGATATATTATTGTATACTTTAACTATAATTCAGTGTTATGTGATATAATATCTAGCCATGTTTAAGCCTTTATCTTAAGTAAATTTCTGTTATAAGTAACAGTAATTTTATACATACTATTTATGCTATATACTGCAATATATAATACAGATATAATAGCTATAAAAATGTCTAATAAAATACCTAATATTCAACACCTTCTACCTTCTCTGCACATCCATCAAATCCACACTCAACTTCTCGTTCTTCCCTCTCTGAAGAGTTCTTTCCATCAAGTTGCGGGCGTCGAGCGCAGCTCAAAATCTTTAGGGGGCCCAAAACTAGTTTGCCACTTTCTACTGCCTGGCAACAACAACAACTACAATACCAACAACAGCAACTCAGCTAGTAATAGCAACAATAACAACTGCATCGAGTGCAACTGCAGTTTTACTTCCGCATTATGGAAGCAACGCTCTCTCTCTCCCTGTCTCTATCCCTGTCTCTCTCTCTAGCTATCTCTCTCCTTCCCTCCCTCTCTCACTCACACACACATGCTGTTGGCGATCGCGCTCAAGAGACGCAAAGGTTCTTTGACTCCGCTATTCTATGCTGTGCTCTCGCTCTCCTACTCCCTCTCGCTCTCCCTTTATCGCTCTCTCTTGCTCTTTCTCTCTGGCATAGTGCAAACTTTGTAACGGTTCTCTCTCTCGGCCCGTTGCCTTTGGTAGTGTGTGTGAAATTGATCTTGAGTGGAGTGTGTGGTGCACTTGAAGTTGGCGTCGACGTCAACGTCGCTGTTGCCGTTTCTGTTGCTGTCGCTGCCAGCAGCAGCTGCAATGCTGCTGCCCACGGGCAATAGAAATTGAAAATAGCAACCAGGAACAGAATCGCCGCTGCAAATGGAAAAACAACAGCAACAAAAACAACAACAACATGCAGCGAGAGTGCTGCCAGTGCGTGTTGTTGTTGTTGCTGTTGCTGCTTGCAGATTAGAAAGATAGAAGCAGCAACTGCAATAGCTCCCTCTCTTCCCCCTCGCTGTCTCCCTGCCCCACCTCCTGCTGAGTCAGCCTCGTGCCTAGCTGTGCTGCCGCTCAAACGGCGCTACAAAAGTTTTTCCTACTCCATGCACAGCCACATTCTATTTTCCTGCTCTTTCCACACTCACACACACACACAGACACACATAGAGACACTCTCGCACACACACACACAGACAAACGCACACGCGCCTTCTTCTTATTCTTGTTCTTTTCTTGCGCTCTTGTCGTTGTAGTTGTCGTAGGTTCTGCAGTTCTGCAGTTTGGTTTGAATTTCTGTTGCGCATTTGGAGCGCTGCGAAGTTGGCGCTTGGATCTCGTCGAGACGAGAGTTTCTGTACGCGCGATCGCACATTTTCACATTTTCCATTTTCCACTTGGGCATTTGCCTAACCGCAGTTACGCGTCGTCACATTGTGCCCCGCGCCACACCCCCCTCCGCGCGTGCTTCGTTCTCCTCCTTCTTCTCACACGCCTCCTCTCTACCCTCTGCAGCTAATTACGTGTGTCCTGGCTATCGACAAGGAATCCAACGAACTAAGTGAACAATTCTCCAGTTTAACCAACACGGAAGTGAATTGCAAATTATATATATAATATATATCAACTAAATGATCCCTGTTAATCGGTTAATCAGTGAAGTGTGAACAGAGAGCAGAAGAAAAAGAAGTTTATCTTTAGTAATTATAGTTAGATTAAAGAGGTTTCAAGTGGAGATTGCAATTTGAGATTGTGGGAAGAGTTATCTAAGGCGAAAGATTGCCAGTTTGGTCTGCAACCGGAGGGGTTCAGTCTGTGCAAAGTAGCAAAAGTATCTCTGAGTAGAATCTTCTGCATGTCAGATCTTCTAAAGAGATCTTCTTAGGGATCTTCTTGAAGATCTTCCTAGTTAAGTTCCCTGCCTAACTACATCCGCCATTTGCCCTACCATTTAGTGACACATGGAATAGCAGACCCATTTCCTGATCTCTGTTCATAAAGTGTTAAGCAGAAAAAAAGAAGAAGAAGAGGAGCAATAAATTTGAAACCAAGAACTGGAAAAGGCCATTAAAATGCTGAGAGCGCTGCGGCTCAGAGTGTTGCCAGTGTTCAATTCGAATTCAATTTGCGTGATGATGTTCTTGATGATAATGGATGCCATTGCCAATGCGAATGCAGCGACGACGCCAGCAGCAACATGGATGTGTACCAAATAGAGCTGGAGGCAGAGAGACAGGCACAGGCACAGGCACAGGCACAAATTCGCTCCCATCTGCTGATCGACACTGTGGTCAAGAACCAACTGCCACGCCCACAACAACAGCAGCAGCACCATCAGCAACAGCAACAGCAGCAGCGGCAACTGCAGCAGCAGGAGGACCTTAGCAATATTGCAGATTTAGACGCAGCGGAGGAAGAGGAGGAGCAGGAGCAGCCTGACGAAGAGGAGGAAGAGGACGCGGCAGAGGAGCAGGAGGAGGACGACGAAGAGGAGGACGCAGAAGAGGAGGAGGACACAGAGCACGACGCACTGCCGGAAGTCAGTTTCGACAATTCTGACTTCAATTTGCATTTCTTTGACACTCCCGAAGATTCCTCCACGCAAGGTGCTTACAGCGAGCCGGGTAGCCCAGACTCCGAAACCGAAGAGGAGCAGCAGCCGCATCTCGAACAGCAGCAGCAGCAGCTGACGACGCCAGCAACAACAGCACAGGAGCTGCAGCATTGCTTGAGTGCCATTGAAGCGGATCCTCTGCAGTTGCTGCAGTGCGACGGATACTACAGCGCATCACCAGCAGCAGCAGTAGTTGCAACAGCCACTGCGACAACAGCAACACCAGCAGCAGTAGCAGCAGCAGCAGTAGGTGCTGCAGCAACAGCAGCAGCAGCCCACTTGAGCTGCACGTCGCTGAGCAATGGTGGAGGTGCTCTGTACACCATCAGCAGTGTGCATCAGTTCGGTCCCGCCAGCAATTGCTCCAGCAGCGGCGCCGGCGCCCATTCCTCACCCGACAGCGGACGCAGCAGCGGTTGCTCCTCCAGCTCCAGTTCGGTCACTGTCTCATCCTCATCATCATCATCGTCGTCTGCCTCCAGCGCTGAGCATTTCAATCGCGCGACGCTACTCAATGCCAGCAGCTCCTCCGCCGGCCAGCTCCAGCTACAGCAGCATCAGCAGCAGCTCAACAGCCAGCAACATACAACTCCCTCAGCTACGCCAGCGGTCAGCTCCTCCTCCGGTCACGCGGCAGCATCTGCAGTTGTTGCGCATCTGAGCAAAGGACACGCAGGTATGTCCAGTTTGGAAGGAGCAGCAGCAACGACAGCAACAGCAGCAGCAGCAACATTCGAATTTTTTCTGCTTCTTTTTATCTCTGTCTATCTCCGCCTCTCTCTCTCTCTCTCTTTCCCTCTCTCTGCACGCAACTTGCAAAATTGTGAAAATCAACGCAATTCGCTGTTGCTGCTGCTGCAAGCAAGGAAATTGCTGCCATAATGCAACTGTCTGTCGCTGCTGCTTTTCCTGCACGCCAGCAATCGATTTCGTTTTCATCATTTTCTGTTGCTGCGCGGGGAAAGAGTGTTGCCAGTTGTTGTAGTAATCTGAAGAGTATTTAACAGTCAACCAAGTGATCATTTATAGCAAGTTCATTGGGTATTTATAGCAAATTTCTAGACAAAATCTGCTGCAGCTGAAAGTGATTCTTGGCTGCAATTCCAGACTATGTGATGAGAGCGCGAATAAGCTGAGCCTGCCTGTGGCAACTTGGTCTTCCTTGTTGGCTAATTGGCTGCACATGGCCGGTGGCAAGGATTCATTTGCAGCATTTAATTGCGGCACTTTGTGGCAAGCTGCAAACTGTGAATCAATTGTGCATTGTTGTTGTTATTGCTTGCACTTTATACATACTATACATATATATACTTTATCGTATCTGCTCAGTTAGTCATTTTCTTGGCTTTTCAATCAGTTTCCCGAGTCTTTTATCAGCGTTGCACAAGCGAGAGGAAAGAGAAATGCAAACAACTTGCAACAAAATTATGAACTGGGCGCTGCTGCCTCTCGTCGTAGTTGTCGTTGTTGTCGCTTGTCTATCGCTTGCCACTGTCTGACAACGCGGAAATGCCACAGCAGCAGCAGCGGCACCCTCTGCTTCTGCAACGCTGCCTGCTGCCATCAAGCGCGGCAACAATGGCGTCTAAATTGTCAACTCACAAAAGCGGCCAAGTGATTTGCATTTGAACGCAGCGCGAAAATGAAGCAAACCAGCAGCAGCAACAACGACGGCAGCACCGACAGCAGCGGCGACTGCGAGTGGCACTTGAATTTCCTTTGCCTTTCCCGAGCCGATGACATTTTCCAGACGACGCTGCTGTGCTGCGCCTGCCTGCCTACGCCTTCACTTCCTTCTACTCATTTGGGTGAAAATTCAATTTGCAATTGCACAAGCGCGTAACGCTGCGGCTTCCCGCTGTCCCCTTTTCCTCTTCCCTCCTCTGCCCCTCCATCAGTCTCTCCGCCTGCTGCCCTCAATCATTTCCTTGGTCTGTGTGTCGTTGTGTTGTGTTGGCGCGTGCAAGTTGCACATTAATTTCATTTCATTTTGCTTCGCATTTCGAGGTGTGGCAACGCCGATTGTTGCAATAACAACGACAGCAGCAGCAGCAACAACAACTGCTGCTGCTACAACTACAACTGCAACTCGCAGTTCAAACTCCGCGCTTAGTTCATTTGCCTCTTTTGCATTAGAAAAAGGCAAATTGAAATGAAATGCCAAGAAGCGCGGCAAGCGCAATTTTCCCTCAGTTGTTGTTGCTGTTATTGTTGTTGTTGTTGTTGCCACTCTGCCGCGTCTGCCTCCATTTTTTTTCTTTTCCATTTTTCCAGCAATTTGCAATGCAAATTTTCGGCGCTTGCAGTGAAAATTGTGTGCGGCTGCCTCGACTACCTCGACTAAAGTTGTTGCAGTTTTTCCCCGTGACTGACGGCGTAGCTTCTCAGCAACTACTCGCGTCCTCTTCTGCTTTTGCTTGTTCTTCTTCTTCTACTGCTTCTTTTGCTGCGCTTTGTCTGCTTTGCTGTTGTTGTGTGGGTGGCGTATACGTGATTTTTTGGCATTTTTCTTATCGCACACTCGAGCAGCAATCGCAATTGTTGTTGTTGAAGTTGAATGCACTTTTGAGCTGTTGCTGGCATTTGAATTTGATTGCCTGTTATTGTAGTTGTTGCTGTAGTTGTAGTTGTAGTTGTTGTTGTAGTTGTTCCTGCAGTTGAAGTTGTTGTTGGTGCAGTCGTTGCGTTTTGCTAAATGCATTTCCTTTCTGAATTTCCATATTTTATTCATAACTGAGTGGTTTACTGGAGAACGAGATGAATTGCAGCTTAGAAAGATATGCTAAAGTTTGATTGTGCCTTAAGGGTATGAATTCGTTAAAAATGGTTATTTAAAGTGAGGTTAGGTTGAGCAATTATTACACAAATAAAGATACAATTAAGATAAATTATTTTTTTCATGTTTGTACCCTTCGAACATTGAAAATGGTCACAAAAAGGTGTACTAGCTTTGTGAAAATGTATATAAAAGATAGAAGGCGGCGGGGCTGACTAAATAAAGTATAAATATAGTTGCTCATATCTTAGATATTTCCGCGTTTTGAACAATTTATTCCTGAATTATTTTACATTTTAAATTTCAATTTGAATATCGTAAAATATATATTGCATACTTATTGTGCGCTATTTTATTATAAATATTTGCCTATATATACTACATACTATACAGATTCTATCTATATTCAATACATTCCCCCCACTCGTAGTTCAGCCTTATTCTTTCCAAGTCATTTCCCTCGCCTGCAATTTGAAAACACTCAACTAAATCGATTAATTTTCAACAACTTTTCTGCGCTGTCTTCGGCACTTTCAACGGTCATTGCCAGATCTTGAGAGAGAGATCCATTAATTTGATTTGACTTTCCATTTCGGTTTTGGCAATTTTCCTGCTGGACCCACCTCGTGCCGCGGCAGCAACGCCCCCTTGCGGCCCCTTTAAAGAGTTGCCAATTGGTTGGCAGTTCAATTTTTATTTGCCTCCTTGGAGAGTTGTGGGACAGGGAGCTGAGGCAGGGAGGAGAGCTGGCTATTGACAGCTCTGTCGGCTGTCGTTGGTTGTCACTGACAAATGAGGCGACATGGACAACTACAGCGACAGTCCGCGGCAGGCAGATGTGGAGCAGGCGATAGTCAACTGATTGCTGCGGCGCGCTTTCTGCAAACTCATTTAGCAAATTGCGTTACGACACTGCGACAATTGGCTGAGGGGGAGGGGAAGTAGAAAGGGGAAAGCAGGGTAGGGTGCTGAGTAATCGAATGCCGCATTGCATAACGCAGCAGGCGCGACAACTTTCCAAATTGAACAGGAAACTGTAACAACAATTGTCATTTTCCATTGCAGAGCAACACTCACAGCAGCAGCAGCAACAGCAGCAACAATCGCAACAGCAACATCAACACTCGCAGCAGCAACAGTTGCAACACGCTCAACAGCAGCAGCAATTCGGCATTGTCGACTCCAGCAACGGCAGCAGCAACAGCAATAGCAACAACAACAGCAGCGGCAGCAACAACCACTGCAACAGCAGTAACAACCACATCAACAACAGCAACAGCAGCAGTAACAACAACAACAACAGCAGCAGTAATAGCAACGGCAACAGCAACGGCGTCTCCTCGAAGTCGTTTGTTCCCTGCAAAGTCTGTGGCGACAAGGCATCGGGCTACCATTATGGTGTAACCTCCTGCGAGGGTTGCAAGGTGAGTTCTCGAATTAGTCTCTGAATGAACGAACATAATCTGCAGCTGTTCTCTCTTTTTCTCAGGGCTTCTTTCGTCGCAGCATCCAGAAGCAAATCGAGTATCGTTGCTTGCGAGACGGAAAGTGTTTGGTCATCCGTCTGAACCGCAATCGGTGCCAGTATTGCCGCTTCAAGAAATGCCTCTCGGCTGGCATGAGCCGCGACTGTAAGTACCCGGTGACTTATGATTAAGTACTCCGACCCGCACCGCCTTGTCCGCCTTGTCAAGTATTACCCAAGAGGCCCGAAAAGGCCACAGCAAAGTGAATGGAGGCTGCACCTACCTAGTCAGCAGTGGTAGTAGTAGGCAACTCTGGCAACTCGCTGCGCTGCTGGTGGCACGCTGCAGTTGTCGTCTAACTTGGCCTATTGATAGCTTTATTAGCCAACTGTGAAAACGTTGCCAGATCTCTCGATCAGCGATTGTGTCTGTTGCCTGTCAGAGACTGCTGGCGATGTTGTCAATGCCAATTGGCAGCTCGAGATTTGGATAGCTTGGGTAAACGACTGTTAGAGGAATAAAATCTTTCAATTTACAGTTGAATTATTCAGGGTTTGTCTTGCAAGTGAAGTTAGGTTATTGAGCAGTGAATGAAGTTGTTGATATGTTGTTGGAAATATTAATAATAATATATTAGCATATTAGAATATATATTACAATTATAATATTATTTTATCAGTTCATTCTCATATATAATTAAACGAGTATTTAATTTATCATTGAAGCATTCAGGGTTTGGTTCAGATGTGAGGTTAGGTTATAGAGAACTGACTGAAATTCGTATAATATTGTTATAGATATGATTATTACCAGATTATATCGTTTCGTAATCATATCTATTAAGTATTTCAAACTTTTAGACTATACATTAGAGAGAAAGGTCATTAGATGATATTTAAACCCAAAATAAAGCATACAAACTCTTAATAAAATCATTGTATTTAATCTCCACTTCATTCCGTCTCAATATTCTCTTTTTATAATTTACCTAATACCTGTTTGTAATCCCGTTAGATATTTATGTACTCCCATAGCATTCTGAGAGGCACTTAGCTACTTCACACTCTTTAATAGTTATTACATGACAATTTGTTAAGTTTCCAGGAATTGTCTTTCGCAATCGTTTCTGCGAATTGCAAGTTTGCATCCCAGAGGCCACGTCTAACATGATTATCTTATTTATTGCTTGGGCTCCTTTAACAAGCCCGCACTGTGGACTGAGAAAAGTCTTCATAAACAATGTGCGGCTTAACTGCAAACCGCAATCTGGCAACAAATTTTGGCTTTGCAAATACTTCCTGGTGCAGCCAAACCTACACACAGACACACACATATACATATACACTAGCACACACACACTCACACACGGCAATCACAAAAAGGAGCCTTAAAAGCAAATTAGTTTTTATGAAGCTTGTCAGCCTGCAATGTTGCTGCAACAGCAATTGTTGCTGCTGGCAGTTGTGTTGCTGTTGTTGCGTTTAAATGCAATTTATTTGATGTTGCACAATTAATTGCCTAAAACGCAGAGACAGGCAGGGGAGAGCGGGGGTTGTGGGGCATGTGGCAGATATTGCATGCTCAGTGGGTGTGTGACAGCAAGAGACATTTCAGGCTTGTGTTGTTGCTGCTTTTGTTGTTGTTGTCACTGTCAGTGTTGCGATTGCTGTTGCTGTTACTGGTAACAACATTTATTAGTCGCCCTGCAACATTTGTTGCCGTTTTTTATGGCCTTTTGTGCGTCTCAGGCTGTGGCAAAGATTTCCTTCATTTGCGAAAGCAGTTGCCCACGCAGACAGAGCAACTCTGTCTCCCTCCGCGCTCTCTCCATCTCTGTCTTTCTCCTGCTGAGTTTCCTGACTGGGGGCAACCCACACAATTTCGTGTTTGCTTTTCGTTGGTTTTTAATGATTTTTCCAATGCCTGCGCCAAGTTTTCGCAACTTTCGGCTTCCTCATCCTTACATATGGAAAGTTTCAATAATTTACCCAAATTGCTTTTGTGGCAGCTTGCGATTGTTGCTGGGCGTTTTGATTTGCTCGACTGTTGTTGTTGCTTCTGTTGCTGCCGTTTAATTAGACTCTTGGCCCGGCTTAGTCGGACTTTATGGCATTGCCAATTTGCCAATCGCAATCCGTGAGAGAATTTCCAATTAAGTTTTGCCATTTTCCGCCTCGATCTATTCGCGAATTGTGTTGGCCCAACAGAGCAGCTTGGCTTAAGTTGTTTTCTTAGAGAAAAACACTTTTTTTGGGTCACTTCATGTCATTCGCAAAGGCCAAATAACAGATATTATGTTGTAAGTGGGCGTGGCTGGCCTTTTGCTAATGGGCGGGGATCGAATGTAAAGGCGGCTAACGTGAGTTTAAGTTGAACTGGGTGTACGTTTTGTGTGGCTCAATGGCTAAATGGCTTAATCTTAAATTAAATGCTTTGAATCTGGCTTTGTTTAATTTATTTGCCTTTTATATATTATATTTATTATTAACGTTCTTCTATTAATGTGATTTTAATCAAGTTTTAACTTGCTTTAAAGATCTTCAGCTTTGCCCCAATTCCCATTTGCATGATTACTCCTTTACTTAACTCTGCTATTTCAGTCAGTGTCATTCAGTTTAAAGCTTTGTTGCACAAATGAGGTCACATGCCACATGCAGCACATGGCTGGGGCAATTGTCGCTGCCTCATCCCTTTTCTCTGGCATTGCAAAAGCTTTTGGCATTTTGCGTTAATCAAATTTCTGGCTAATTGCAAAAGTTGTTGCAGCATTGAGGACGCCCCAATTGCCGCACGTGGCATATGTTGCCCTGTGCGTGTGTGTGAGAGTATGTGTGCTTGTGTTGGTGTGAGTGCTCTTGTGTATGGTTGCCTGTCAATCAGAGTGCAATTAAAACACCAGGCCTAGCGACATTTGGGAACATTCGAAGCAAAAGTTCTCGCTGTTGACTTGGCTTGGCTTGGGAATTGGCACAACGCTGTCGCCGGCGGCAACAGCAGTCGCAGCAGCAGCCACAGCAGCAACAACAACCAATGCGACACAGTAACATAGAATGACTCTACTCGACTCTGACTCCGACTTCAATTGTAGTCAATTTGAAAGCAAACTATCAAATGTCAGCTCAACTCTGACTGTTGTTGCTGCCTCTTTGGGCAGCCCAAATCAAACTGTGGCTGTTGTTGTTGCTGCTGCTGTTGCGTCTGCGCAGCCAGCAAAGCAGACACGAAACAAAAACAAAGCCAAGAGCAGAAACAGCAACAACAACAACAACTGAGAAACGGAATTGTAATTGTGGCCTAAACTGGGTCAGCTGACACAGGCCACATCCACATTCGCATTCGTATTCGCATTCACATTCGCATTCGCAGTTCTATTCGAGTGCGAATTGTGTTGCTGTTGATGCTGCTGTCTTTGTCTCAGTTGCCGTTGTGCTGTTGTTGTTGTGCTGTTGCTGTTGCTGCTGTGGTTTCTGTCCATTGTTGTTGTGCAGTCGCCGTTTTTTGACAATCGCTGCGCATTGTAGTTGTTGCTCTCAACATCAAAGCGCAAGCAAGGCAAAGCAACTACAGCAGCAACAGCAATAGCAACAGCAACAGCAACAACAACAGCAGCAACAATAGCAACAGCAACGCCTTTTGCCATTGTTTTCTGCAATCCATTGTATTGACTTTATTATTTGGCAATTGAGATTGGCAGAGAAATGAAAAAAGCGGCAACAAAAGCAGCAACAACAGCAGCAACAGTACAGGAACAACAGCAACAGCAATCTGTGCGGTCTGCGATGCGAATCATTTGTCTCTCAAACTTCAAATGGCGATTTATTTAAGGTATTTTTTGAATCGTGTTCGAGTGTTTTTTAGAATCAGGCACAACATTTAGACTGTTTGTCTAAAGTGGAACGATCTAAAAGCAGCTAAAACTATAGAGAACAAACAATGCTGTAACTGAAATCATGGGAAAAGGAAGAGTTTAAGTTTATATCACTTGTTATATGACACTTTAAACTCAAATTAATAAATATCCCATGCTATATTATTATAATAAATGATATAGCCATACTTCACACCTTTTCCAACACTGCGTTAAGCTTTAATTAATTCTCGTACATGCAATTATCGCCGTTTCGGAGCAGGCAACGTTTAATTTCCCATTAGGTATTCACCCCAGCAATCTCGATCCGTTCGCATTGCCTTCAGTTCGCGAGTTCGGGTCGATTCAATCAGCAGATCGTGCACCCTCGTGCATTGCCCCCAAAGACCCAAAGGTATCGTCTGGCGAAGCTTCCTTTTTCGTGCACTTCGTCCGTTGCTGCCGCTGCTGCTTTGCCTTTCACTTTCAGCCCGCATCGGCGGTGTTGGCGGCGTCGTCAACCACTTCCGCTGTGGTTGTCGCTGCGGTGGTTCTCTCCCTCTCTCTCTTTCTCTCTCTCTCTGTCTCTCTCCGAAAACAAAGTCCAATGCACGCAGTTTTTACGATTTTTCGGCAAACGAACTGCGAAAATCAACAGAGACGCGCGAGAAAGCAAACAAATAAATAAACAACAACGAAAAACGAAATTCGCCAACGTCGAAATATCATTTAATTTTTAATTATGTATTTAAAATGCTGCAATTGTTGCTGTTGTTGTTGCTCTTGATGTTGTCGTTGTGCGTGCGATATTTATAAACATTTAGAACTTGCAAATATGTTCGCGGCAATGAAAACTGTCGATAAACCAAAGCAAGAAGTGAACAACCCCAGCAACAGCAGCAGCAGCTGCCCAGCACGTCTGCAATAGTTGCTCGCAGTACTTGCCACGCCCCTGCATCCCCCTACTCCGCTTTGGCAAGCACCTGCCGACTGTCACAGACTTCTTGTGCTCGCTCGGCTAATTGCCGATGGAAATTTATGCAATCTACGTGCACGTCGCTTTGTCATCGTTGTTGTTGCTGCTGCTGCTGCCGTGTTACGCATGCGCGAGGCCCGCAGCAACATGGCAATTAAGTCGCTCGTTTGTCAGCGCGACGCTGCACTTCTCTGGTAATTACTGTCGCCCTTGTTGTTGTTCTTGTTGTTGTTGCTGTTGTCTATTTGTTGTTGAATTAACACGTTGTCGGTGCGCAAATTCACAAGAAAATCTGTCAGAACCGAAAAGCAAATAGAAGCACGACAACAACGGCAACAACACGAAATGTTGCACATTATTTTGGCTTGAAAACAAACAGCAATAATTATAATAACAATTTGTGAGCTTCACTTACGAGTTCAATGCACAAAGTGTTGCAACTTTCGAACAGCAACAGCTGCTGCTGCTCCCGATGAATAATCGTGTTTATTCTTTGCCAGCAACATTACTGTTATCGCACTCGTTGTTGTTGCTCTTTTATTATTGCTGCTGTAAAATTTGCACATTTCTGCATCAATTGCAAATTTATTTGCCCAAAAATGAGTCAACTGTCAGGCAGAGCCAGAGGCAGGCAGAGTCCGACAGAGTCAGGTCATTTGCATCGCTCGGATGGTAACTTTCCACGGGGCGTATGCGTAATTGTGGCTGCCAATTACGCATTGCCCAAAATCGAATTGCAAGCCCTGCACGCTTGAGAGACTAGCTCCGAAAATGGAACACAGCAATTGTCGTTGTTTGACAAATGTGTCAACCTTGACACCTGACAATGACGATGGGATTGTCGTCAGCAGGTGAGGGAACTTAGCTTTAACGAGTCTGCCAAAGAAGTCGCGCACGTTGAGTCATCTTTCTTAAAACTGAACTGAAAGCTTAACTGGAGCTGAAGCTATATGAAAACTGTATATTACTTCTATATATATTACTTTGAAGGTTATACAATTTCGAAGAAAATACGAGGGTCGTTTGATAAGTCCGTGACTTTTTGTATTTGCCGCGCACCTGCTCTAAATACAACACTGCTCCTGTCAGCAGTTATCGATTAACAGCTGACTGTAAAATTTTGAGAAAGCTGCGTTTTTTGGTTTGCGTTTTATAGGCATTGAAAGCAGACGATCTCGATCTCCATTTTCGTTAAAATTCACGAGATCGTCTGCTTTCAATGCCTATAAAACGCAAACCAAAAAACGCAGCTTTCTCAAAATTTTACAGTCAGCTGTTAATCGATAACTGCTGACAGGAGCAGTGTTGTATTTAGAGCAGGTGCGCGGCAAATACAAAAAGTCACGGACTTATCAAACGACCCTCGTATTTTGAGGGCCTTGAGATCGTCTGCTTTCAATGCCTATAAAACGCAAACCAAAAAACGCAGCTTTCTCAAAATTTTACAGTCAGCTGTTAATCGATAACTGCTGACAGGAGCAGTGTTGTATTTAGAGCAGGTGCGCGGCAAATACAAAAAGTCACGGACTTATCAAACGACCCTCGTATCTTATCAGAGTACTCTCTAACTTAATTCAAACCATTCATACGTCTGCCTATAATTTCAATTTAATAACGTGCTATAACTATCTCTACCTCTTAAGTAATTGCAGTATATACTTTATAGTCTCCAGACCTTCACTCTCTATAAATATGTTATAAGTCAATTAGCTATATTTGCCACTCTCTTCTCCCTTTTACTTCACTTACAAACGACCCAGTTAGCAGCACTTGGCTTAATCCTTTCTTAGCTTGTCTGCACCAGATATGATTGCATAATAATTACAGCAATTTGCCACTACCTCCCACACCAGCCCCTTCACTCCACGCCCAATCGATTATCGATTGCCTGGCAGGCAAATACGCAATGCATTTTCCAATTATCTAGACGAGTGCGCGCACAAATTAATGACAAAGCTATCAAGAAATTACCAAGAAAATGTCGCCCACGTACAGCAAAGTCGTTGTCGTCTGGCGAGGGAATAGAATTGGCAAGCAGTGTAGAGAAGGAAGGGAAGGGAAGGCAGGGGGGAGGATTAAGGAAGACAATGGCGACGACAGCTGCGATTGCAGTGTGGTCACAGTGCGATGCGATGCGCTGCGCTGCGATGAGAGCAGCGACACGAGCGTTGACTTCTAAATGTCAATCACAGTACACACAAATTGATAGTCCCTCCTCAACACCCTTCCCCCCCCTGCTACCCCTTGTCGCTGGCATTGCCTTGGCAACCCCCTGCAACGTGCAGTGCATACAAATTTCTTAGTAAAACCATAAAATTCTATATGCATGCAAAAAATGTGAAGCAGAACAACAAATCGCAGCGAAGCACAAGAAGAAATGAATAAAAATGAGAAAGAAGTTTATAAAATTAGCCGCAGACACTGAGAGCGAATGTGGTTGTTGTTGTTGGTGTTGCTGTTGTTGTTCCTGCTGTTGTTGTTGTTGCTGCAGTCATTGTTGTCGCGGCTAGTGCAAAAATAAATGATTATGATGCGTTGCCATTCGCCATTTAAGCACAAAGCCTGCGTATACTTAATAGTTGACAACGCATCGCTGCAGAAGCAGCAGCAACAACAACAGCAACTGCAGCAACAACAACAACAACGTGCTGCTGCTACGTCAATCGCACCCGCCACGAAGTTCATTGCCCCTTAGGGTCCAACACGCATTTTTCTTCTGACGCTTCCGCGACTTTGTCGACTTTATCAGCGAGCAACACTTTTGATAGTGCAGCAGCAACTGTTGCCACTACTGCTGCCAATTCACGCATCGTTTGCTGGTGCCACCCGGAAAACATTACGCATTTTCATTACTGCAGCGAGCTGATTGCCACATTATGCGAAAACATAAATTGGCCAAGTTGGAGAGCTGGGGAGCAATTGAGTGCTCCGAGCAGCAGTAAAAGCTGAAGTTGTTGCAAGTTTATGATATATGTAGATTGTAGAGTATTCTAGAGAAGAAACTATTCGTAATACATGCATGTTGATTGTAGAGTATTAAATGATATTTCTAAGAAGAAGAAATAAAAATAACTACAAAACTCAACACATTTCAAAAAGGTCTGCCCAACTCTTTAACACACTGTACTCCCTTCAACATGCCTTCTCTTCTGCAGCAGTTCCCCACATCATCGATAAGGAATCGACCCCGTCTAACCCAATAAACTGTTCAACTTTGTTGCAAATGTCTTCAGCAAGAGGAAGAAGGCATCTTTGCTTCGTCTGCTGCTTTTCTTTTCCCATCCAATTGAGTTGCACGCTGTGTGTTCATTTAATTGCAACAAATTTACAATTGCAACGGCAGTTGCAACAAAGACACCAACAACCACAACGACCACGAACGGGAGCAAAGCAACAAACCAACAATAAAATCAAAAGATTTATACAGATCAAAGTGCAGGCAGGCAGGCAGGCAAGCGGAGCATTTAAGTTATGCGGTTGCACATGTAACAAAAATGAGGAAGCGGCATTAAATGCAGACAGGCAGACACGATTGCAGCAGCAGCAGCAGCAACTGTAGGAGCAGCAGCAGCAGCAACAACAATTGCATTGCTGCTGCCGACGCAGGAATCAGTGAAGCGTTTGATTTTTGCCAGAAATGCGAACAACACAACTAGCAACAGCAGCAGCCGCAACAACAGTTGTCGGCAAAACCAAAGCAGCAGCAGCAGAGCTGAGCTGAGCTTCACTTGCAACGTGCAACAGCAAGAGAGAGACGCGCTGGCTAACAACCTCAACCTCAGTCTCAGTCTCAGCCTCAGCTTTGGCCAGTTGCCTGTCTGTCTTCAATTAACACGCCGCTTCGTTAAGCCATGTTGCGCCCAGTTGTTGTTGTTGTTGCTGCCTCTTATTGTTGCTGCCGCTGTGTGGCATTTCCCTTTAGCAGCGCGCTGAATGCGTTGACCTTTTGCTGCGCACACATCGTGTATGCTGCGCTGTGCGCTCTCAAGTGTGGCTACGCTGCGGCGGCGACTTTGACAGCCTCATTGAAACACCTCCGGTATGGGTTGCCCCCCTCCCTTCCCTTGCTCCCTTCTTCTGCCTCTTACTCTTCTGCTTTGCCTGCCCATCGACTGGTCATTTGATTTAACTGCTTAATCAAGTGAAGTTGCAGCTGATGTTGCATGTTGCAGTGCTTGATCTGCTGCTGCTGTTGTTGTTGCTGTTGTCATAAGTACATCTTCATAAGTGCCCACAGCCCATCATCATCAGCTTCCTCCTCTTCATCATCGTCTTCGTCATGGGCGCTCTCTCGCCGTCGTGATCGATGACTGTTTTCCTGCTGTTGTTGTTGCTGTGTGTGTGTTGCAAGTTGCTACTAAATTAAATCAAAGCTGGCAGCGTGTTAAAACGTGCCTGACATGCCAAAAAGGGAGTGGCAAGAGGGGGAAGCAGAGAACTGCGAACTGCAGCAGAGGAAATCGGCACTTGAGACGCGTGTGCAGCAGATACTCTGCCCTGCCGCGCTGTTGTCTTTGCCTCGCTCTGTGCCCCGCTCTTTGCCCCTTCCCCTTTCCCTGCCCCATTTCAGCATGCACTTAGTTGCATGTTGCGTGCCGCAAATTAGTTGCAGGGCTGGTTAGTTAGTTCTTTAGTCGCGACGGGACCTTATAACGGTTCGTTGATTAGCCCGCCGCGAAACCGGACTCCAAATTGTCCGCACAGCAACAACGACAACCCACAATTAGCGTATAAAACAGTGGGCGTGGGCGTGGCGCCTTGGCACTAAAAACGCTGCATTGCAATGTTAACAGTGCTTCAATCCAGGAGGAGGGGACGACGCATAATTGGGCTAGTACAGCGTGTAGTGCAGGGTGTAGTATAGGGTGTAGAAAAGATTATAATATAGTACAAGGTTTAGAACAGGGTGTAGAGCCGATTTAAGCAGAGTACAGGGTGTAGAAGAGGATTTTGTAAAGGGTGTAGTACAGGGTGTAGTACAAATTGTAGTACAGGGTGTAGAAGAGGATTTTGTAAATGGTGTAGTACAGGGTGTAGTACAGGGTGTAGTACAAATTGTAGTACAAGGTTCAGTAGTACAGGGTGTATTACAGGATGTAGAACAAATTGTAACAGAGTACAGGATGTAGCGCAGGCTGTAGTACAGGGTTTAAAATACGGTGAAGTACAGTGTGAAGTAGAGGCTGTAGAACAGGGTGTGTCACAGGATGTATTGAAGAGTGTTTAACAGGGTGTAAAACATGATTTACTACAAAGGGTGTAGTACAGGGTGTTGTACAGTGTATAGTTCAGTTCAAGGTGTATAACAGGGTGTTTTGCAGGCTATTTAACAGAGTGCTGGCAATGCTAGTTAGTGCGCTAGTTGCATTTGAAAGTATAAATTGCTTGACATTAAGAAACACTCCTATAAACTCAACTAACCCCTAATCGACTATATACATTGTTTCTTCTCTCTCTCTCTCTATCTCTCCTCAATTGTCTTGCTCTTTCTTTATAATATCGCATTTAATTCTAATGAATTTCCTTATAGCTTTGAGTTGCTCATGAAAGGCGCATTTCCTGCCAGTGATTCCTGCTTCACATCGTCGCTTTTATCTTTTATCACATGCGGAAACAATTTAGTTTTAGTTTTTTTCGGGTGGGGGCGAAATTGGCAACTTGCAACAACTAGCAACTGGCGAAACTGTCAAGCGATGCATCCTGTTTCCTTCAGGCAGCTCGATCAAAAACAACTGCCACAACGACTAACAAAGCTGACATGAAATGTTACTTCCTTATTGCAAATGCCCACACTCTCTGCCACACACACACTGCCACACACACACACACACTCGCATCTAAGTCGTCATCTAAGCCAAGGCTTATGTAACCCGCCAGCAGTCGCCATCTTTGAGCCGCAACGTCTTTTTTTTGTGGAACTGTTGCAAGCCACACTACGTGCCGCCGGCCAGGTTGCCAAATGTTGCAGCAGTAACAGCGACAGCGACGGCAGAGGTGGCAGCGGCGGCGGCAGCAGCAGCTTCAAAATGCAAATGCATCTAACACCGGTTGGACAGCTTTTTGTTGCAATCTCACGGATGCAGCAAACACACACACACTCGAACACACGTACACACACGCAACACACACTGCAAAATCTCGTTACTCAATTTCAATTGGTTTGCAGTCGCTGCCGCAGTCGAAGCCAGCGCTAACTGCGCTGCAGCAGCTGCTGCGCTTCCTGCTGCATTTGAAAGTTCTGCAAGAAAAGCTCGCTCCGAGTCGGCGTCGCTCTCTCGCTTGCTCTCTCACTTGCTCATGCTCTGCCGCTCTTGTGCGCTCTGGCTTGCTCTCTCTCTCTCTCGCTTGCGCTCTCTTCCACTCACTCTCCCTCTCTCTCTCTCTCTCTATCTGGTAGTTGTAAGTTAACTCTCTCTCTCTCTCTCTGTCTTGCTCTTTGCACTTCTTTGTTTTGCTTTTCGTATTCTTCTTGCGCTGCCGCTGTTACTGTTGCCTCTGCTGCTGTCGCTGCCGCTGTTGCTGCTGCTGTTGCTGTAAAAGCTTTGCGCCGACGTCGGGGTCGCTGGCAGGCAGCGGCCGCTGTTGGTTCGCGATGCTTCGCTGTCGTTCGCTTGCTCGTTTACAGTTGTCTCTCGTTGCTTCAAGCGCGCGGCACGCGAACGCTCCCCACAGCAGCAACAGCAGCAGCAACATCAACAGCAGCAACAGTAACAGCAGCAACAACAACATCGCGTTCGTTTTGTGTATTTATCGCGAATTTGTTAGTGAGCTAAATTCAAAAGAAAAGTTCAATAAAAAGTGCGTAAACAATTTACTTTACCCTCGCGTACTTGCAACAATTGCTGCGACGTGCAACACGGTGTTGCATAAATTGCAAGTAGCAGCAGCAACAGAAGCAGCGCGATTTGAATTTCAAAATCCCCAAAGCAAAAGTTGCTGAGGCCTGCTGAGGCCGCGCTGAGGTCGCTGCAGCGTCGTCGTGTGGCAGGGGCAGCTGTGGCAGCCAAGTGACAGTGAAACGAAGTCACTGGAGAAAAGAGGCAGAGTCGGTGCAGAGAGAAGAGTAGAGAAGGTAGAGAAAGAAAGAAAGAATACGCGATTCAACAAAAAGCAGAGCAGTGAAATTAAAGCAGCAGCGGCAAAAGGTTTTCGCCTTTAAGTGAAGTTTCTGAAATCAACACGAGACGCGCGCGATAAGAGAGCGCCAAAAAAACAACAACAACAACTACAACAAAAAGAAAGAGTACAAAAAAAACAAACATAAAGAAGCAGCAGCAATAAAATTAACAAAAAAGCCAACGAACGCGGCTCAAAAACAAAAAAACAACAGCAACAACTGAAAACAAGTAAAGCAAACAACAACAGCAACAACAACGGCGAATTCAGGCAAAAAGGCAGCGCCTATTTTTGGATAGCGGCCGCTTGACAGCGGCAACAGCAGCAGCAGTAACAGCAGCAGGACGGGAGGACAGAAGCCCTCTCTCTCTGTTCCTCTCTCTCGCTCGCTCAATTGAATGGTAAATTGAATTCTTTTTGCTTTTCCCTGCTTCCTTTTCCATTCATCTCTCGCTCTCTTACGGTATAAATAATTCAGGCTTACGCTGCGTATACTTGATATTAATGTAATCATCGAAAATTGAGCAGCAAATCGCACGCTCCTTCCACACACACACACACACATACACACGCAGTCGGGCGAGCAATTTGCAGGTTCATTCACATCACATCAGCAGCCGCAGCCTGCCACTTCCTGTCTGTGTCTCTCTCTCGCTCTCTCTCCCTCTTTCTCTCTCTCTCATTCTGTTTGTTGTTGCATTTTACTTCCTACATTTTCCGTACCAAAAAAAGGCAACAGAAAAAGGCAAATAAATAAAAACTGGTTTAGTTCAAGCGACTATTACAAAACTGGTTGCAATTATTGCTGCCGTTGTTGTTGCTGTTGCTGCTTTGATTTCGCTGCTGCTGCTGTTGCAGCTAGTGCTGCCTCTTTGGCCAATTGATTTGCGCCCAGTTAGTATACCCGAGTGGCATTTGCATTCCGGTTTCGGCTTCGGTTCGGGGTGCATCTTCTTCGCCTGCGCCGCACTAATCAGAGCCGGAAACATAAAAATTGCTGCCTGCCTGAGCTGCCTGTGCTGCCTGCTGCCTGCTGCCTGCTCTTTCAAATGTCCAGCTATTAAAAAGGCTAACGACTTGGCCAACAGGTGCAACGCAGGCAGCAGGCAACTCAAGGCTGCCCCAATAGAGTCGCTGCTCAGATGCGATCATAGGATCAGGCCAGGCGACTATTTGCAGCTGTTGTCGCGTTGCTCTCTCGCTCTCTACCTGTCTCTGTCGCTCTCTCTGCATTTCGTAATCCTCGTTGAGATATTGATAGTTGCACAAATCATACAGTGCTACAGCTTGGAAGCGTATAAACTGTTAAATACCCTGTAAAAGTTTACAAAAAGAAATATAGAAGTGAAACTCATTTTCTGCTCTTCTTCTCTTGTTTCATGAGTCTCTTAGCTGCTGCTTATCTTCTCTTATATACAAGCTGCATAGACTGACAAATTCCCAACAGCATATATACCCCTTTCTCCTTTATCTAGGGTATTTACACAATCTCAGTCACAGCGTAAAATTGCTTTGAATAAATTAGTTTTCATTATGTCATGTTGTATGTGGATCGTTCGAACACAGCGAGCACTCACATTAAATGCTCGACAAATTGGCAACTAAATTTGCAAACACACACACACACGCACACAGAGATACCTCACACTCACACACGCAGACTGACACGCACACGCATACAGACGAACCTATGCTAACACAGTCGCACACACTTGTCGTCTCACAAAATGTTTGTTTGCCGAGTTCATTAACATCCGAATTCGTCCTTGTGCGGCCGAAACGAGCGAACGCAAGAAAACAAAAAAGCCAAAAAGCAAATTGCAAACATAAATAAATTATATGCAACAACAACAAGAAAAACAGCAGCAGTAGCAGCAGCAACAGCAGAGCAGGCACGAAACAGTCGTTGTCGGGGCCAGGTGAAGCAGCTTAGAATGTGTCGCAGCCGCGTCAAGGATAAACCGAGAGAGACACGTGCGTGCCACGAAGTGTATCTAGATACAGAGCGTATACAGAGCGTATCTGCAGCCACATCTTCAACTTCTTAGGCCACCAAATGTATCTAGATACAGTGTATACTCGTACACGTGCGTATCTTAAGCTCCATCTTCATTTGCATTTCCATCTTCTAGTTTAGTATCTTTGTGTATCTAGGGACAGCAGAGTTCAACTGTCAAGGTGTGTGTGTGTGCGCGCGTGTATGTGTGTGACTGTGTCAGCTTGTCCAAAAACTATTCGTAAATCAACAACATCATCATCGTCGCCGTCGCATAATCATCGTAGAGCAGCCAGTGGAGCCAAACAGCTCAGCTCGCAACGGTATTCGTTGTAAAACGCGGCCAATAAACTGACTGCGCTGCGGTTCAAGGTTTGGCCAAAGCCAAAATGAAACTAAAGCAACAACAACAACAACGAAGCCAGCGAGACAGCAAACAAAGGCGCACACAGACAAGCGAACGAACGATGGAATGACTGAACGACTGAAACGAATGACGAACTCGCGTTTGCCGCAGTCGCAGCCAAATGAATAACAATTAAATCTCACAAAAGGCATGAAATCATCTGCCGCGCGCAATAGACTAAAAAGCAACAACTAAAACAAAAAAGAAACTAGCACAAAGTCGACGCTGTGTAGTAAGCGTGTGTATCCATGAGATACACCGCAGTCGCACAGCCACAGCCACAGAAGCCGCAATTGCCGCCAATCTGAGCGAGCTGAGCTCAAAGCTCATTGACCAAAACAGTCAGTGGCCCAGTCTCTGGCCTAGTCTACAGTCTTCTCTCCTCAGCAGTCTTCGCTACACTCCCCTTTACACTCTCTGCTGTAGTTTCCTCTAAAGTCTCCTCTACACTCCCCTCTACACTCTACTCTGCAATCTGCACTCTCCAATCTACAGTCTCTTCAATCTTCTGGCTTACCGTTAAGCTCAACTCGAGGCGGCCCATTAACAGTTAAGCGGGCCAATTACCAAGGCGGATAATTGCTCTAGTTCGGGGCAGTTGAACGGGGGGGTTGGGGGTATACGAATGGATGTTCCATCCAGAACCTGGTTCGATAATGGCAGCCAATCATTCAAGTGTCTGTCCGTCAATCAGCTGCTCATCAGCTGTCCAGGGGCATAGGGTGAGGGGTAGAGGTGGGGTGGAAGTGGAGGGACTAACTACCCTCTTTGTGCTGTGGTGCTGTAATTCTACGGCTGCTCCCTACCCCCTGTTGCTGCCCCTCATTCCCAACACGCTCATTTCTACTTTATTACAAAATTGACCCACATATTTGTTGTTGTTTTGCGAGTGGCCATTATACAGATACAGATACAAATACAGATACAGATACAGCTACATCGACAGCTATAGATGCAGATACAGATACACACGAGTGTGCGTGTGTGTGTCTCTTGTTATTTATTCATTATTTTATTATTTTAGTTATTTTTGTTGTCTCATTTTCGTTTCTTCTCCGCTTTAATCGTTGATTTTGTCTCTCGTTCTCGTTGGTTTTTGCGCTTTTTTGCTGTCTTTCTGTTGCCTTTTTCTTTTTTGGTTCACATGACAAAAAGCACACACAACACACAACAAAACACACACACATACACAGAACTCTGAAGTGTGTTGTGTATCATGACATAAATGAACTTATATGGGATGGACAATTTAGATTTGATGTGTCAACAATCCATTTGGGCGTGTGTTCCCCTGTGTGTTTGAGTGTGTGTATCTCTTAGATAGTTCACGAACACATGCCATGGTATTGATTGTGTGTATGTGTGTGTGTGTAAGCTGAAAAGGGTGTGGCTTAGGCTTGAGAAAGTAATTGACACACGCTTCTCTCCTGATCCAGACAAGCAGATAAACCAGAATTAAGAAATATTCGAATAGATCGGACAGAGATGAAGAAAGTAGATCAAGCTGTATTTGAATAGAAACCTTAAGAACTGTGAATCAACTTTAACTGCCAGTTAAAGTGCTGGTTAAGTGGAGATAAGGCGCTGAAGATGTTCAAATTATACAGAACTTGCTCTACATTCTAATGGCTCATTGGAAACTGAGTTCCAAAAAAGAATGGCAAAATTTGCAATGCCGAATGTAGTTAAACCGTTACACACACACACACTCGCACACACCCGCAGTGCTCATAATAATTGACATTTTGGTGCCAAGAATTTACCGCAAACTGTTTTAGTTTCGGTTTCTTTTTGTTGTCATGCTTGGCTGCAGATACAGATACATAGATACATCTACAGATACGTAGATACAGCTACAAATGCATTTGGCTGCAGTTAACAAATGCAGCGAGTGACCTCCAAATTGAATAGAACTCTGAGCCGAGCCAGAGACACCTCCAACCTCCGGCAACCCTCGACGCTATGTGGCAAGGTGCAGGCGACCATAACCACAAAACCACATCGAGCTCTGACGGCGGCCGATGATGATGATGATTAAGAAACAGAGCGCTCAACTGCGGCTCGTAATGTGTGTGTTTAATAAGTGCATGCTACGTGTGTGTGTGTGTGTGAAATGAAAGCTTCATATTGTACTGTGTGCATGTGTGTCTCTGTGTGTGTGTTTGTTGGCTGTCATAGACGTTGACGACCCATTCAAAGTGGCAAACAGAACAGAACCGAAACAGAAAGAGCCAAAGACCAAATGGACAAGCCAACTGACAAGCGAAAGGGGAAAGAAACAGCAGAAGAAGGAGTGAGAGGGAGTTACGGTAGGCAGCGCATATCAGGGCTGCGACTTCTCCATATAGAGAGCGCCTTTTAATGTTGCCTTTATTACAAAATGTATTAAAATGTGACACAGGTGGTGATTGGACTGAGAAGGTACCACAAGCAGCGGTGCAGGGCAGCGAGGGAAGGCGAAGCAGGTCGCTAAGGCAGACAGCGTGTGGTAGCAGCGTCTCTGTTGATGGGCCTGCTAAATGATGTTGATGGTCTGCGCTGGTGATGAGACGAGCGCGATAAAACTGAATATAACTTTGCCTTGGCTAATGACTGTGCCCAAAAAAGGCAAGAGACAAGTTTAAAGTGGGTTAAATGCTGCTGCTGTCGTTGTTGCTGCCATTGCTATGCGGGCAGAGGGCGAAGGCTTTTGTATGTCAGACTTGAGAAAATTTCGGCCGAAAAGTTGTTGAAAGAAACAAAAAAAAAAACCCCTCAAGATGTCATCAAAAAGACATTCTAAAGAAGGTGTGTCTGTTGGGGTACCGAAAAATGAAAAGTTAGCTAGGTCTTTTAACTAAAAAGGCAATCAGTTAATGCTATAAAGGTTGTAAGATGAGAGAATTTTAAATTTGGAAACTTTATTAAGCCTAATTTACGCTTTCTAACGCAGTTTTGAAGCGTATGAGAGGCGCAAGATGATTGATTGTAGTTAATCCTAAGCATTTGAACCCTTGCAACTCACTTTACTTAATTTAAGAAACTATAAAAGGGCGCAGATGATGTCACTACGAAGTATTTTAAACATTTGGGAGCTTTTTTCCTTTTATAGTTTAATATACTCTTCACTCTACAATTTACAGGGTATTCCCGTTTGCAGTTGATTAAGATCTTAAGCATTTCTTTAATAGACTTCTATAGAAAGCAAGGTCAAGTTGTGGCAAGCTAGATAAAATGCAATTTCAGTTATATCTTTCATCTATCTTCCTTTGCTCGGGAGTTGTTTGTCTCATTCAGCTCATTCCAAGTAAATTCGTGCCTCGGCTTAAGCTTTAAGCACACACACACAATACCGAAACGAGACTCAAGTTGCATGCAACTCTGAAGCACCAAGCCGAGCAGCCCTTAAGCCCTTAAGCTAATGTGTGCCCATTTCACATTTATGCGTAACTGCGCTTGTGCCACGCCTCAGCTCATTAGCAGACAACAGGCAGAGGGGGCAGGGGGAACATAGAAGAGGAACCCGGGTAGGGACAGCAGCACTTGGCAACTGCTGCAGCTTCATAAATTCAACGCACTGAGCTGCATCTGCGATTTTCACTTGCACTTTGCTGCCTCTACCTCTGCCTCTGCTGCTGCCGCTGCCTCTGTCTCAGCTGCTGCTGTTGCTGCCAGTTGAGTTAATTTTATTTGCAAAATAAAGCGAAACAAACTTTAAATGGAGTCAAATGCCAATACACACAACACACACTCGCAGACGTAGAGGAGTGGGGGGAGTGGCAGGGGAAAGGGACAGCAGCAGGGCACAGGCCAGACGTCTGCAGAACAAAGATTGCACACACAGCAGCAACAACAACAGCAACAGCGACGGCGAAAGCAAAAGCAACAAGAACAAAAAAAGTTCAAACGCCAGACAAGGATGCACCAAAGTGCAAAGGCAGAGCAGCAACAGCGACAGCGACAGAGGCAGAGAGCAAGCAAGCAGAGCCAACGCGACCAACGACCGAAGAACGACGCACGACGCAGGCAGAGCAAGCAGAACGAACGTGCGAACGGGGGGAAATGGCAAAGCACTCGACGCAGCAAACGACAAAGGGGAAGGGGAAGAAGAAGGGCAAGCGACGAGGAGGGACAGTGCTTCAGAAGCGGAAAGCAAAAAGGATTGAACAGCAGCAAAGCGAACGGGGCAGGCAGAGGCAGAGGCAGAGGAAGAGCAGTCAAAACAGCAGGAGGCAATGGCGACGCACGTGAAGACGCAGCAAAGCATACACGCATAGCCAGTACACACACACACACACACACACGCATACACAGTCACGACGCACACAAGACTGAAACAAGAACAAGTGCATTGACACTTTATTGCGATGACGACGTCGCGACGACTGCAAAGGGTGAAACACCACAGCGGCGACTGTGACTTTGACTGCGACGCAGGCAGCGCTGCGTTTTGATAGCAGCGCACCGTAAATATGCAAAGAAAACGCAAAAAGAAACAAACGAACGAACAACAACAGAAACAACAGCAGCAGAGACGCAGCGCAGAAAGGGATCGACCTCGAGCCAGACACACACACAGCTGATCGACGACAGCGCGCCGGCAGTGTGAGAGAGGCGAAGAGAGAGTGTGAGAGCGAATAATGCACACGCAGAGAGAGAGCGTCAGTGAGTGAATGCAGTAAGCAGCGTGAGAGCGCAAGGCAGAACGCAATGGAGAGCATAAGGGAGAGTGCCAGTGAGAGCAGAATGCAAAGGCAACTGCGACTGCGACTGCGACGGGGACTGAGCAGCAGCGAAGCTGTTTAAGCATGCCCAAAAACTGCCGAACGTTGCACTGGGCAACAACCACAACAAAAAAGGCTTCGCTTTGCTTCGTTTTTGTTGTTGTTTGTGGAGCTTTTTTTCGAAGCCGACGGTGGCTGATTATGAGATTGCGAAACGAGTCGCCTGCCTTGCACTCCTGCTCTTCCTCTCTCCCTCTTTCCTGGCGAGCTCACTCATAATGTTTGTTCGACTGACGCCTGACGACGATGACGTTGCCAAACAGCGAGAAAAAAAGTCAAGAATGAAATGCGACCAGCAACAACAACAACAAAGATCACTGTCGACGAGACGCAACGCGACGATCAACGACGACGTTTATAGTTCAACGCACCGTCTGGGCACACTTCCCCTTCCCTCTGCGCCTGTTGCCTTTGCCTCTGCCTGCTGGGATCGTTAGCAGCAGTAGCCATTGGCCAGTGAGACGCTGTTTGTCTCGCAGTGCTCCTGGCAGAGGAAGAAATCACTCACCCGCCGGCTGCAACTTCTGCTGCTGCTGCTGCTGCTGCTTCTGCCTCGGTCATTGATCGTGCGTGTCCATAATGAAGCCAACGACTCTGGCCACCACTTTCATTGACTGTCCAATCCCAGCATGCTGTGATCTTATTGTTATGAGGGGGCTGGGACATAGAGAGGAGAGCGGGGGGTAAGCTGCTGCAGTGCGATCACCCACTGAGGGAGTATAGCCCTCTACCAGATCTTGCTTTATCAGCGCCCTCGCAGATAAGACTTCTTACGAAATCTACAGCTGTTTATTATTAATCTACTTAGTCACCTTTATCAAACTCATTTAACCAACAGTCGGAAGAAAATCATAAAGAAAAGCAAACTGAGTCAGATAAAAGATTAAACTCAGCTGGGGCTTCTTTATTGGTGATCTTACGCAGTGACTATTTATTTATTTTCCCTTAAATTTCGTAATTAATATAACATGATCTTAATATCAAGAAAGGCTAAATATCGTTCGTACGTTATCAGTGAAGTTGAGATTATTACTTTTTTAATACACGATCAAGATATCATCCGAAAATCCCAACGATCTACAACGCAAACTATGGTATGGATTGCCTAGAAGTTCAAGCTCAGATGTGAATTCTACATTAGTGATCTTAGGTAAACATAGAGATCATCTCAAATGACAACAGAAAGTAAAACATCACATTTTTTTTTATCTTCGATCGCGAAATAAAACATCTCTTAATAAACGATCTACAAAGAAAACAAACTTAGTTAGAAGATCACGATCTTCTGTAACTACTTTATATATGATCTTATAAGTGAACTTCGATCATCTTGTAGATAAATAAAGGCAGTAAAAAACCGAAAGTCCCTGTTCTGTTGTGACTTCTATATCAGTGATCTCGGCATTGCCAATTTAGCAATACACAATCAATATATCAAGCCACAATGCCACTCGGAAGCAGCTGTCCGGCAGCTTATTAGCCATATCTCTGGCTGCTTAATTAGGTGTCATGATCGTAGACAAATTAATATTGTGATTAATCCGTTTCAACTGTCCGATTGCAATTATGCATTGCTTGTTATGATCGGTTGCAGTCACAGCAGCAACACCCACGAAGATCTCTCGAGATTGTGCCCGATCAAGCTACTGCCTTAACGAGATCATTGATCTACTTGGCGGCTGCCTCTGCTTCTGTCTCTGCTGCTGCTGCTGATGCTGCTAATTCGTATTATTAATTCAATCAATCACAGTCCGCTCGCACACCCTAACGATCCAATCACAGCCGATCGACAGCAGCTGCCCGCGAGCATTGATCTCGAGCACACACACACACACAGACAGAGAAATATATATGTATGGCATATGCTGCTTATATCTCGATTGGCATTTCACAAATGTGCGAGTCGTTCTAGTTTCGCTTCGATTTCGGATTTCTGATGTGGATGAACGGTTCGTCTGATTCGTCTGATTCGCATTGCGTCTGTTCTGGCCTCTCTTGGCTAATTTAATTGTTTGCTTTTTCATTAAGGCACTGGGAGCGGTTCAGTTGGGGTTGGGGTTGGGGGCCCTCTATTTAGTTCATGGAAACATTTATAGTACAAACGTTCGCGTCCCTCACCCCGCCTCACCTCACCTCTGCTCAGCGTCAGCGTTTAATTCGCTAATTGCTAATGCGCCCAGCGCTTATCAAATTGGAGCATCGCGTCGCAAACTTTTATTTTCTTAGTTTGTTTTTGTGCCTTTTGCTTTTTGGCGACTGTCTCTGCTGTCTTCGAACTGCCATTTGGCCGCACGCCGTCCCTCTTCCCCCTCACTCTCCCTCTGCCCCTTTCCCTGCCGTTGTTTGTTTTAATTTAGCTACACATTTTAGTTCAAATATTTGATAAGCAGACGCCGGCGATGGCAACGGCAACGGCGACGCTGGCATTTGCGTAACTTTTGGCATTACTCATACGCTCTGTTGCCCGGCCCTCAACTTGTTTACAGTCGCAATTGCTTCCGCTCGTTAAAATGCAAATGCCTCTGCGTGGTCTGTTTCTTCTTGTTCTTCTCTTTCTTTGGTTCAATAAAAAGGATCTTAATGCGCTCGTTTAATAAACGCCTTCACAGCCCCCGCGATCCGATACGGCGAATGTCGCTTGCTGCATGGCGAAAATTTAATTTTGACTCAAGTCCCGGTTAAGCGGGTTCAATGCCTGCTTAATGAGCTCCAGCTTCAGCAACAGCAGCAGCCTGGAGCAGCACCATTAAACCAGGAGCGAACAATGAACAGATTACTCGGCGACAGTTCGTGGCACTTTTTTGATGGGATAGTAAAGCGAGTGGGTTTCATTGAACTGTCGCCAGCTTAGTGCACACACACTGGTATGAAGTCTAAGGCAAAGATATATATACATATATCCTATATTTAATAATAACATAATAATAATCCTATAAAAATATAACCTGTAAAAAGAAAATCGGATTAAGAACTTGAACAGTTTAAAGAGAATTCAATAGCTTTTTAATCAAATTAACAACAGTAAACATACTTCAATTTATTGGAGAGACTTTTAAGATAAATACAGTTCAATGCTAACCCAAATTCATAGACTATCTATTGCTCTGTTGATAATATGTAAACTGGAGCACTTGGATAAGTAAATGTCTTTTGGTTTGGTCGGTAAAATCTGAAGATCTTCATTATCTCTCTGATATTTACACTCAACGTTGCCCTAATCAAATGCCAGCGAAGTTGGCCTCCTTTGGTGTCTCTATGCAGCATTTCTGTTTGGACAGCTTCGGGCATACACACACACACACACACACTGGCACACTCCGAGTTGGTTAAGTAGGACACACACAATCTAATGTAGCCGACAAACGTGGAGCTAACTCACTTTCCAGCTGGCACAGCACTGAAAACACTCAACACTCGCTCTCCCCCTGCCCCCTCTATGCCTGCACTGCCTCCCACGGCCATACCCGGTTTTGTGGCAACGCCTCCACAGTGGTGGGGGCAAAGTGACTGCAACTTTTAACACCTCCCATGGGGCATGAGCAGCGTCAAGCGGCAGCCAACTGTATTTTTTATCTAATTAGGTAGTCAAAATATAAAAAGAGAACGCGCTGCGTCAGTCGCTTTACGATTCTGTGTGTGTGTGTGTGTGCACTCAGTGCATGTGTGTGTGTGTAATCTAAACTGTGTCACTAAACAAAAATCTGGCAGAGACGCAGGCAGAGGTACAGGCGGCGGCAGGCGGGAGCAGCCGCTCAACTTTGCGCTGCTCTGCCCAGAAAATTGTGTCAAACAGATAAAAGCGTTGATGGCTTGGAGATGGAGCACAGAAGAAGGGGAGGGGTGGAGGTGATGGGTGAGGCAGCGGGCTATAGGCCACTCCTTTGGTAGAGGGGCGCCAGAGAGGGGAGAGGGGATCCAGTCGCTCTGGCAGTTATGATTATAACCTCGATTCTCTTGCGCGCTTGCCGTGTGCCTGAGCCGTCAGAGAAAACTGGCCCGAAAATTGTGGAGCATTTGAATAATTTTTTGTCGAGAATGCAATAAAGAAACACCACACAGAGAATAATCATAAAAATGTAGAGGAAAACGAAGATGTGAAGCGGTGGAAGAACGAAGGGGAAGAGATGGAGGGGAAGATAAAAGCGGCTAAAAAGCCACTGCGCAAAGTAGGCGGCGACGGCAACGTTGATTTAAATGGCACCCAAAAAGTCAGTCATGGAACAAGAAGACAAATACACGCACAGACACACGCACACAGACAGAACACACACTTACTCACACACACACACGGCACACAGACTCACAGAGAGACGGGCAGATGGATGGACAACTATTCAAATTGAGGTCATTCATCCCGCTTCGTTGAGCGCGCTTAAGTGAATTATATGTACATACGTGCCTCTGTGTGTGTGCGAGTGTATGTGCGAGTGTGTGTGTGCGAGAGTGTGAGCTGGTATCTCGCAGATACACTGGCATGTAGCTGCCAGTATCTGTGTAGTAGTTATGTCGCCAGAGGAGAACTATTTTTGTCATCCCAACAGCAGTGAGAGAGGGACGACAGGGAGGCGTGGCAAAGTGGCAGAGGGTCACAGATCTGTGCCAACAGCATTTACACCTTCTACTTCGGCCACGGCACTCAACCCATTTCGCAGTGAGGGGCGAAAGCCTTTCTCCAGCCTTTCTTCAGCCAGCTAAGCTGCTTAGCTCTTTGGGTAATAGACATGATAGAACTTGTTCGCGTCCGACTGTGAGTCGAGTGTGGGGCCTCATAATGAACACGTTAATTGCTGACAATGCGCCGTTTAAATGATTGCCCAACAACAGCAACAACAACGACATATTTGACTGATTGAGCCAACCCACCACAGATCCAAAGATATTTCAAGCTATGCGATCAGTCACAGATCGTTCAACGCCCTCAACATGAGGCTGATATCATCGTCCATCATCGCACGCACTTTACATAAATCTCAGCTGATTCTCTCAGTGTTCTTTTTCGCATGTAATTCGGACTCTGCGTGTGTCTGTCTGTGTGTGTGTGTGGGTCTATAACTCTTTTGGGGCCTCTCTTTGGGTTGCTGCTTCGTGCGTGTGTTTCATTTGCTTTTCATATGGGAGTAGGTCAGTTCAAAATTTGCATATGCCTTGACTGATTTTGATTTCTTGCTGATTTCTTATTCATATTCGTAGGCACCACTCCCCCTCTGTCTGCACTCTGCCTCCCTTTGTCTGACTCTTTGCCCCGCCCAGTTGCATTTATTGAACGACTTAGGCACAAATTCCACTAAATTGCCCCTTTTTGTAACACGTGGTCTGCAGTGAAGGCAGAGGGAGAGTGGGGGAGAGGTGTGAGGGCGATACGCACCTAAGGCGATTAGTCTCAGACTCAGTCAATTTGTTAGACTTTCGATCCGACTTTGAATGGCAAAAAAAAATATATATTTAACATTTGGGTTGCTTTGATTCAATGCGCGTGGGACGGGCCTGAAAAGGTCAGCAAACCACGAAGGGGTTAAGTGGCACATGCCACAATAAATAAGGTCAACATTCCAAACTATTGAGTGGGCATTAACACACTGTAGAGCTGAAAACAAGACAAGCTTTGCTTTGTATTTCAATTCCATCTATACAATATAATGTTCTAGCGACTGATAAATCAAGTTAACTATGTGAACTATTTATCATTGATAAATCAAGTTAACTATTTGCTTAGTTTATGTTTTTCCAATCCGTGGCAAATTGCGTCAGGTCAAGAGCTAAGCCAATATGCTCTTATCGCAGTTCTATCCAGCTCTATCGATAAGTTTATTGATCTTTGTCTATAGCTGAAATCATATAAAATGCCTTAGACTCCATCAGGAATGTCATCAGTTGATTTTCCTTTTTCCAAGTGCAATGAAGTTCGCTACAGTTTTCACGCGTTGTCTGCTGCTGCTCCTACTCGGCGCTGCGTACCAGGCTCCGACTCAGGCACAGCATAATGTTCTGCCCTGCACCTTGGATGGCATTTGCGTGTGCAAGGGTCATCGGCCAGGTGATCTTGTTCCCAACTGCGAGGATTGGGCCAGTTACTATCAGTGCGGTGTGAACAGTATTCAGCTGGTGTATTGCCCCATCGGACAGTTATTTGACATCGATCTGCAAGCCTGCAAGCCGGGCACGTGTCCACGCAATGATGACGAGTGCTCTGGCACTACTCCTAATCCCAGTACTCCTACTCCTAGTCCCACTCCTCCTATTACTACTCCTACTCCTAGTCCCACTCCTCCTATTACTACTCCAACTCCCACTCCTCCTTCGCCGGGCGACTGCGAGCAGGAGGATGTGCGCTGCAGCTTTCCTGGCCAGATAATTCCGCACACGGAGCATTGTCGCCTCTTCTGGACCTGCGTCGAGTTGTGCCCTGCACTGGGTTTCTGTGAGCGGGGCAAATGGTTCAATCGAGAGACTTTTGTCTGCGATTTCCCTGAGAATGTGCTCAATTGTCCAGCTGGCAGGGATTAGGGTGCAGTGCAGCGCAGCTTGCGTCATGGCACAATGGACAGAAGTCAACGTAACGCGCATTTAACTGCAATTGGCTGCATGAATAGTCAACAGCAACAACTGCAAACAACAACTGCAACAACAACTGCAACAACAACTGCAACAACAACTGCAATAACAACAACAACAAACATTGCTGCGATAATATACGCAAATTGCTTGACACAATTTTTTCTTCATGTATTTTTTTACTCTGCTTACCGACTGGGCGGGTGGGCTGCATCTGTGTGTGTGTGTGTGTACGAGTGTGTGTCTGTCTGTGTGTTGTGTGTGAATGTTTGATGTTGTTGTTACGCTGCTGTCGCTGGCAAGCAACAAATTTAGCACGCAACTAACAATTTTAGCTGCTCCAGATACGAACTACCAACGAGCGTCGCACGCACACACTTACACACAGTCACAGGCGCCGACACTTGCACATCGACACACCTTTTGCCGCAAACAAAGGCAAACAAATACGTGTAAAGAAAATTACGCAAACAAGCAGCTAGAAGACTTTCCAATACCCTAGAGAAACAATAAAGTGATGAAACATTTAAGAGAATATTCTTAAAAAGATTTAAAAGACAAGTTTCTTAAGCAGTTATTGACTTTATTAAGCAAGAAAAAATATACAGATATTGTAGATATTATAAACATAAACACTACAATATACCGTACATATAAATATATATAAATACAGTATTATATATGTTTACTTGTGTTAGATAATCCTGGCATCCCTAGAGACTTTTTTCAGTTGAAAATTGTTTTCATGTTCCAACTTTTTGAACTCACAAACTTCATGACATAGTTGACATCGCCGCTGCTGCTACTGCTACTGCTGCCGTTGGGGCGACATACATAAGTTTCTGCCGTCGAGTTGTTTATTCTTTTTGGCAGCGGCAGCGACGACAACGTCGGCCGCGGCAGCGCCAGTAGAAACAAAAACAAACTTTCACCCAAGTAAGCCGCAGCATTTTGGACAATTTCGTAACTGGGTAAACACACGCACACACACACACACACTACGTACGTGTGCATGCAAATGTGGAGTGCATAAAATGCAGCCCGGCGACAGCGACAGTAACAACAACAACAGCAGCAACAGCAACACGCCAGCGGCAACGGCAACGACAGCGACAGGTGAATGAACGACCTCAAACGAGGTCAGCAGCGACTACGGGCCAAATTATGCCGGTGCCAGTGGAGCAGGGAACGTAAGGGGGAGGGGTAGGGAAACGGGGTAGGGGGCTGGGCGCGGGCCTGAGCCCATTCATGCGCACAATAAAGCCAAAACCCAAAAAAAAGCAGCAAAATAAAACAATTCCACAACAAACGAATGTGTGTGTGTGTGAGTGTGTGTGCGCTGTGATTATGTGTGTCTGTATGTGCCATGCCAGCTGCTGCTGTTGCTGCCGTTGTTGCTCACTGGCAGTTGATGTCTGCCCGGTCTGCAGTTGGCAGTTGGCTTCAGCTTGGCATGCTAATAGCCCCAGCTTGACTACGGTCAAAAGTGGGCAACATTTGGGCCACTTTACTGGCGGCCGCTTCACATTTCGGTGACCCAAATCCTGCCTGTGCTTGTGCCTGGCTATAGATGGATGGCCGCACGGCTGCCTGGACGGATGAGTGGATGCTGCTGACTGCAAACAAGTTTTCTCCCTCCTCTCTCTCTCTCATTCTGTCTCTCGCACTGCCGCCCAGTTGGGTCATTGGGCATTGGAGCCATTTGGCTGCACTAAATCACTTAAGATGCTTTTAGCAGGAAAAGAAGTTTAGGCTTAGTCTTATTTATGTGACTGCTGCGCTGCCTCTGCCCCTGCCTCTGTCCCTGCGTCGACCCGGCTTTGGATTGTGTGTATAATGGATGATGTTGACCTGCCAGCGAGTGGGTGGCTGGGAGAATGGAAATGCTTGTGGGTGGCACTTGGCAGCTGGGCAGCCTGTCAGGTTGGAGCAGGTGACAGGCAAAATGTGGAGCAGCGTCGGCTAAGCCGGCACGATTGAATAGCTAATGTGGTAGATTATGGATAGATAGCAGTAAAAATAAAAATGAAACAAGCCAAATATGGCCAGCAATGAATTGTGACGGCAATGACAAATGCATTGGGGGTGCAAGCAGAAGTTAGAGATACTTATCTTCAACTACTTGGCAGCTCCTGCTTAGACTGCTTTCCGCATAGTTTACTCAACAACTTTCGAACAACAACTTTGCCTTAATCTACACAACTTGTTCCCAATTCAATCTCGCATTCCATTTCGAACTGCTCATTTTGCATTCATTTCGCAAATCGCTTTGCCTTCGAGCGCTTTTCCATTGATCTGCTGCTCCACTTCTTGACAACTCGCAAGTGCCCTTGGGGGCCCGCACAGGGCAATGGGCAAACAGAGTCGAGATCGAAAAATCTGCACACAAAGCCCCAAAGCCAAAAGGCAAAAGGCAAAGCCAAAGCCAAACGCAGGCAACAAGCGATAAGTAAACAAATAGTCGTCGCAATGAGCTGCTAATTGAAGCCACCTTTGAGTAAACAGAGCAGAGCAGAGCAGAGCACAGACGGACCAAGCGGAGCAGAGCAGAGCGCCCGCCACAAGCAATTAGCAGAGTTGAAGGTGGGCAACAACAACAGCAGCAGCAACAACGTGCAACTATTGTGCATGTGTGCGTGTGGTTATTATGTCATAATTAATTTACGAGCTGTGACAATTAACGAGATGAGCAGCTGATGCAAAGCGTGACTGCAGTCGCGACAAGGCGACAAGGTCTGCGCCAACTGAACAAAATGTGGGTCAATGTGTTGGCCAACTTATCTCAGCAGCGATCATCATGAGCACAGATCATGGGCTGTCTGGCAGTCCACTCGGGACTGGCTATCCATTTCACTCATACTCGAACTTCCCACGCAGTCGTCGTTGACTTTTCCGGGCAACCGCTGCGTATACGCGATTTCTTTCACTTCAGCCACTTGGGCAACCCACTTGGAAGGCGCTTTGCACAACTTCATAAGCCGCACACTTTTGAGATTAGTAAATACCAAATACCAAATACGAATATATCTTTCGGACTGCCCGCTGTTGTTGCTGAAACTGACGCCGCCGGCTGTGGCGAATACCAACAACAACAACAGCAACAACAAGACAACAACAAGACAAAGCGGAGGCAAAAGAAAACGCACGCTACAAAATCAGTTGCCGACAGTTTTTTATATTGAGCACAGTGGGTCAATGTCCCACTGATAAAGTGAGCGTAGAGCGACGATGACGGCGACGGCGACGGCGACGCAGCCAGTTGAAAGCCAGCAGCAACTGGAGCAGCAGCTGCTCCGGCATCGGCATCAGCATCGCTGTCTGCCTGCCTGCCTGCCAGCCAAAAGGCAAATGCGATTTTAATTAATAAAATATGCTTTGTATTTGGTTGCACAAAAGAAATTTCACGTTTACATTTTCGCAATTTGTTTCGTTTTGCCTTGCTGAAAACTAAAGAGCCAAGCTAATGAACATCTCACAGCATTTTTTGAAAAATAAAACCTCAATTTCTTCTCTTTTCTTCCCACATTTTGTTTTTGGCTTAACACGTTTTCTGTCTTCTGCCTTAGAAATGCGATTTTAGTACAATATTTTCTAGTTGAGATATCGCAAGAATTCTGTTTCCCATTTGCTACACAAATCTGTGTACTGTGTATGTGTGTGCGTTTGTGTGTGTGTGTATGCTTAAGATTTATGCGTGTGCCACTTTTATTGTGCGGCATTTTGCTTGTGCTTTAAATTTAAATTGCTTTTAGAAACTAATAAATTGGTTCATTTTTTATACACACAACTTTGACGCAGATTTTGCGTGTTAATGCCCCGAAAAACAATTTGTACAGCATGTTGCCAAGGCGAATAAGACAAGAGGACAAGCCAATTTAAGTGAATTTCAAGTATTAACCAACTAAAAGGTTTTTTTTTTTAGTTTGAGGGCACCTTAAAGATGTAAATGCAACAGATTCATCATTATTTTTCTCATTATCGCGTTTTCATTTCCTTATCAGACACATTGTTTGTATCCAATACCACAACCAGGATCGTGTCATGGATTGCCATGCAAAATAAATCAATTGCGCGCAAAAGAATCCTATTGAAGTGCAAAGTTTGCTTATGCCGCGCGAAAGTATGCTACAGAATATTCAATTTCGCCGTACGCCAAAAACTGGCTCAAATAAAGCTAGATTTTCCGCTGCCAGCTGTATTCGTATTTAAACCGCTAGATAACTTAGAAAAAAGCTAGTTTTGATGCGCAAAAAATCGAGTTAGCAACACTAATGGAAACTGACCATTTATACCCTTCTCTCCCTCTCTTTCTCTCCCACAGCTGTGCGTTATGGTCGCGTTCCCAAGCGTTCACGTGAGCTGAACGGCGCAGCTTCAGTCGCTGCATCAGCAGCAGCAGCCGCATCCAGTGCCCCCCTGAATGTGGATGACACCAGTGCCAACAATTTGCATACGAATCTAATCCAACAACAACAGCAACAGCAACAACAACAGCAGCAGCAGCAGCCGCATGCAAGCAGCGTGCGCGTGAATACACCGAGTACACCACAAACGCCACAAATGTGTTCGATAGCCTCGTCGCCATCGGAGCTGGGCGGATGCAATAGTGCCAACAACAACAATAACAACAACAGTGTTGGGAGCAACAACAGCAATGCGTCAGCTGTAGTTGTGGGCAACCATCACCAGCAACTTGTCAGCATGGGCAGCAGCAGCGACATGGCCATGACCCAGGTGGCCATGTGCCATGTGCCCCACGATGCCCATCACGATGGCCTCGCCGGCACGGCAGGCAACGAACTGACTGTCTACGATGTGATCATGTGCGTCTCACAGGCGCATCGCCTAAACTGCTCCTACACAGAGGAGCTGACACGCGAACTGATGCGACGTCCAGTGACGGTGCCCCAGAATGGCGTAAGTAACCACCCTGTACTTGAATGACAGTCCCATCTCATCAGATTCTTGTTTTACAGATTGTCACCACTGTGGCGGAAAGCCTTGAGTTCCAGAAGATCTGGTTGTGGCAACAATTCTCGGCGCGCGTCACGCCCGGCGTACAGCGCATTGTGGAGTTCGCAAAACGCGTGCCAGGCTTCTGTGATTTTACGCAGGACGATCAACTGATACTCATCAAACTGGGCTTCTTCGAGGTGTGGCTGACGCATGTGGCGCGCCTGATAAATGATACGACGCTGACGCTGGACGATGGCGCATATCTGACCCGCCAGCAGCTAGAGATACTCTACGATGTAAGTTACTAGAGGACGTCCCCTGACTCGATTCTAATCTATTCCTCATACTCCCCTTCCTGCAGTCGGATTTCGTGAACGCCCTGCTGAACTTTGCCAACACGTTGAACGCCTACGGACTGAGCGATACAGAGATTGGCCTGTTCTCGGCCATGGTGCTGTTGGCATCGGATCGGGCTGGCCTCAGTGAGCCGAAGGTTATTGCTCGTGCTCGCGAGCTGGTAGCGGAGGCGCTGCGCGTGCAAATTCTGCGCTCCCGAGCGGGATCGACGCAGGCGCTGCAACTGATGCCGGCGCTGGAGGCTAAGATACCCGAGCTGCGCTCGCTGGGCGCCAAGCACTTCTCACATCTAGACTGGCTACGAATGAATTGGACCAAGCTGCGCCTGCCGCCGCTCTTTGCCGAGATCTTCGACATACCCAAGGCGGATGACGAGCTGTAGATCCCGGGGAGAGGAGCAGGATAAGGATCTGGAGCAGGAGCAGCCGCAGCGCATCCACCATTTGACGAGTACGATTAAGTTTCTAGCATTAAACAGAGAGTCGAACAACAGCGGCATCGGACAGCAAACTACTCACGATTTACCATTTTACCAGCTACAAGATACAGTATGAAAGATAAAAGATACAAGATACAGATACACAGATACATGCATAGTTAACTACGAGTACGACTACAACTACAACTAAAACAACAACTACAACTACAACTAAAGTAATGCATTAAATATTTAGCAGTGTTAAAGGCGTTCGCAAACATTTTAACCACACACACACATACCCACGATTATAGACTTTGAGATACTCTCTCTCAACTGCGAAATGTTTTTTAATTTTAACTCATTCGAAAAGTGAAACAGTTCAAGCACAAGCCGAACATATCCCATGCGCGACATAACATTTATTTATTTCATTTTCAAACTCATCAAGTTATGCCCCCCTCCTCGTACCCAATACCCTTCCTCCTATCCCACCACCCGTTTCCCCTCCCTCCCTCATCCACCTATTGGCCAGCTATGCGGGACAATTTTTCAAAAACTCGACTGAAGTGCGAGCGTTCAAGTTCGAAAAATACTGGTTTTTTTTAAATACTTATTGTATAATTAAAGAACTATCTATAAATATATCAAATATATACATACATTACATATATATAAACATTATATATAAACTACTATATACTTGTGTAAACCTAGAGTTATTCTAGCGTAGTTCAAGCAAAAAGACCCAATTTTCTTTGCTCGTTTACTGTATCTGCGTGTAAATAAATTTATATTAATTTTAAACATTTTAAACATCGCTACGGCTGATTATTATTTCCTTAAGTTGCACTATGATGCAATTGTCAAAATGAAATCTTAAGAACCCTCTCCTGATAGTCATCAGATTTGGTGGGTGCAACCTAAGGACGGCCACTGATGACGCCTTCATTTGAAACGTGTTCATATTCGTTTAAAGATATCGCATAATTTTAAGTGCTTAATTTGTATAACTTGGAACAATCAAATAGTTTGATGAATTTTTGAATAGATTGGTGCTAAATTCTACTATGTATTACGTTTACAAACCGAAAAGATCAACAACAACAACACGAGAATCATAATACATGCAAAACACGAACATCTATCTATCTTCAAAACTCAAAAGCTCTTCATTAATTGTTGAATTTATATAGAAGATTTTGTAAATTTTATTAGAGAAGCAAACAAATTATGAATATATACTTATATAGAGGGTGCTGCTACGCTCCACGACCTAATCTCTCTAGAGTTGGCGTAGCTCACCGTTTTATGCTCCATGTGTACCTTTCGCTTATTGAACTAGATTATACATATATATATCTAATACTATATACATATAGTACGTATACATTTAATACAATTTGCAATATCGTAGTAGACACTCAACTAATGTTCTAGCTTCAGATTGACAAAAGATCTAGAGACAAGCTTATACAGGTCCCATTAAACCCTCTGACAGCCCCGATAAAAAGAACAAAAGTAGAAGAAGCCGAGTTCATTGAGATTGTAAACCAGTGCGCATAATGGAACCTTGTGAATGTAGCGTTAATACTTTATTTAATTTAACGTATTTAAAATATACAAATACAAATATCGATTATCAATTATCGAAAACAAATAGATACAATTTTTTACCTACTGTAGCTTTGATTACATTTTTCAATGATGTGTCAAATTTTAAAACGGTATTTACGGTTAGTACATGCATTAAATACTCTCTACCAACCAAGCATAAATGAAAACCATAAAAGATAAAAATAAATATAAATATATAGTTAAAGCAAAACTGCGTCAACTTCCTAAAAAGCAAGAATTACATACATAACATAAATTTATATATCATACTCTTTGCTATAAACTACTAAACAAGGGCACAACCACAGAACATTTGACCATAATTTGCCCGAACAGTGTAGCGAAATTCTGATTAGAACCAGAACTAATCAATGTCCGGTTCAGACAAGTTCTTTGACAAGCAAACGTTCCGATTTATTTAGTATGATAGATGGAAAACTTTCAGATCTTAATATTTTCTGTTGATCCCTTGAGCTTGTTTATCATCTTTGGGTCTACTTGTCGCCCCCGCTGCCACATTATTGGAATACTTATTATATTTGCTTTGCGAATTTTATAAGCATTCCATTTGAAGGGTGCAGTAGATCGTTTTATAAAGCCACCACAAATTAAGTGTTTGACATTGCTTTATTATCAACTAAAACTAACTAAAAACACAACCAACAATATGCATAATAATAAGCTACAAAAGGCAGATAGGAGAATTTGCAACAAGATAACAAAAGAAAACAAAGCAAAACGAAATGGAACTAATTAATATGCGAAACAAGCGCCGCAGATTGTAATAAAATTACAGAAAAAGTACTTGAAAACAAACAAACAAACGTCTTTGCAAATAAACTGATAAGAACTACTATGCTAGTAGTTATTTACTTATATACTATATACATATATGTATGTGTATGACGAACATGACTCGCCTTTTATTTCATTTCGCAAAACAATGGCTGCCCTTTCTAGGTACTTGGGTCATGGTAAAATGCATTTGGTTAGTTTTCTGGAATAAATCATCTGGGCCCGAATGATCCGCCTAATCATCGCGCGGCTGGGGATAGTACTGCGTCAGTACCTTGGATACAGCCTGGGCCAGCTCAGGTGTCGCTGCGGCGAGTACGCGGCGCGACATAATGTCGAAGTCACCGCCAGCTGGATCGATGACAGTGCCGCCTGCTTCGCGCACGATCAGGTCTCCGGCACAGACATCCCACGCGTGGATGCCGAACTCGTAATTGGCATCTGCAGCGCCGAGTGCCACCATGGCCATGTTGAGAGCGGCCGAACCGAGCACACGCAGCCTAATAAAGCATTGGGTATTAATTTCGGTAAAGAACAGAGACAATGGTCTGGTAGACTTACCCATGTACATGACTGGCCATTTTAGCAAAGTTCTCATTGACGATCTTCATCTTTTCGGCGTCGCGCGTGGTGCCAAATTCGCTGGTCACCAATGCCTTGTTGAGCTCCTTCTGACCGCTCACCTGGATGCGACGTCCGTTGTAGTAGGCACCCTGTCCACGACGTGCCGTGAAGCGTTGCTCCAGCATGGGATTGTAAATAATGCCGATTTCAGTGACCTTATTCACCTTAAGCCCAACAGAAATGCAGGAGTGCGGAAATGCATGCACAAAGTTCATGGTGCCGTCCACAGGATCGATTATCCAGGTGGGATCATCGGTCAGCTTATTGACACCCGATCCAGTGCTACTCTCCTCCTCGCCAATAAACCTGCAATGGAAGCAATTGCATTTATAGGCTTTTTCCACTGCAAGTTTCTTTTTCATCACACTTGTGATCCGGAAAGTGCTGACGAATGCCATTCATGATCAGCTTCTCGACATCCTGATCGGTCTGGGTAACCAAGTCGATGTCCCCGGACTTGCAGACAAAGTCCTGTCGTGTCTCATTGTTGCGTGCAATCAGCTGGTTAGAGAATTCTTTGCATTATTTGTTGACAGACAGGCAGCAACACACGCCAATTAATTTGCTGTCAACACTTACCCGACCCGCCTCGGAGGTCAGGTTATTGATGATTTCAAAGCACTTGCCCAGATCTACGCTGTCTGCCATTATGAGTCAGCCGTATGGTGTTTTTCCACGTCCAGTCGGTGCGCGAATGCGTATGTATAATTGAATTAAGTTGCTGCACAACGCATAGTTTTCCCCTGCGCCCAGCGCCAACAGCTGATTGGCCAGGGCTGGCAAAAACAAAATACTCAAACGAGGTTGCGGTGCGGCGGTGATTTACATATCGATAACTTTTTTATTTACTTTTCAATTATCAACTATTTAAATTTATCTTAATATTATTGGACTGCTATAATAATACTTTTATATTTATCTGCAATACTTAGTGGGCTACTAGTAGATTAAATTTCGATTTACGGTTTCTTATCATTTTTAACTTTGTCTTTTGAAAACGTATCCGTAGAACTCAACGAAATACTGGAGTCAGTGAACTCTGTCTGCGCATTGAAATCCCTTGTAGTGACAGTATCGTGATTCGCAGCTCCTTCCCGTGTAGCAGCAGAATCGACCGGTGAGATCGGTGGACTGATTGGGGCAGGAGTAATGAATTTAGCTTCATCGTCCCGGGGTTTCGGATATTGTTGCGTCAATTCAACCGAAAGCTGATGGGCCAGGGATTCTGATCCAGCAGCCAACAGGCGCCGAGACATAATGTCTATAGAAGCACCCGCGGGATCTACAACGGTGCCTCCCGCCTCCCTTACCAGCATTATCCCAGCTGCCATGTCCCAGACGTGAGGGCCAAAGAAGTATACTGCATCAGCCTTGCCAGCGGCAACCATTGCAAGGCCCATGGCCGAGGAACCAATTGAACGTAAACTGAAATCGGTTCAGAGCCTTGTTAAACTTATAGTTTATTCCAGTAGATCAAACGAACTTACGCATGCGTCTTATGGATAAGCTTATTGGTGTTATCTATGGATGTTTGACTGCCTTTGCCGGAGTTGTACTCCTGCAGTACCATGGCTTCCTTCAGAGCGTTCTGGCCGCTGGCGATCAACTTCTCAGTATTATTAAGAAAGGCGCCTTGGTCCTTTTTTGCCGTGTACATCTCCTTCAGCGGTGGACTGTACACAATGCCGAATTGGTTATCTTTTTCAAGGAAAAATGCCACTGAAATGCAATAGTAGGGAAAATGGTGAACGAAATTCGTGGTTCCTTCGATGGGATCAAGTATCCAAGTGTGTTCCTTGGTCAGTGTCACTCCACCCGTGGCCGAATTCAAAATCCTCTTCTCGGAAATAATTCTGTAAAGACAAACCGAATTATGATGAGAGACTTCTTCGAGACTCAACTTACTTGTGATCGGGATATTTTTCGCTGATTGCCTTAACCATCATCTGTTCTACCTCATTATTAGTAGGCGTATTTATATCGTAGCCATCCTCACTGCATGTGTACGCCATTGAACCCTTCGTCTTGTTTGAGTTGAGTGCGAATGCACCCGCCGACCTGACCATGTTCACAGCAAATGCAAATGCATCTTCCATTAGGAACACCCCCGGCGGCACTGTGCTGACATATGGCTTCGGTTCCGACTCCTTTGGCTGTACCGCGCCCGGATTGACGAGATTGCTTCCCGAAGTGTTAGTTGATTTGTCCGAGAACATCTTGTTTGGCTGGATACTAATATCTGTGTTGTTTGATTCGTTCACTTTTTTCAATACGGTCCCATTTCCTGGTTTAAAAAGATCGCTGGCACTGAAACGGCCGCTTAATGGTTTGCTAGATCCAATCGCTTTTACTGTACTGGGAGGTTCATTGAAATTGAAAGGAGCGCTGTTTTCAGGCGATTCTTTTGGCGGGGAAATGTTGTTCAGGATCTTTGGCTCGTCCAAGTTAACTTCGTTGATACTGAAAAGAACGGTGCCTGAAGGCGTGCTGCGTAAGCTCTTACCGGCATTAAGCGCAGCACCCGACAACAATTTTTCGCCTGCCCGAGATGTTGTTGGAATAGTTTTAGCCTTGGCTGTCACTATCGGAGTATCGGCATGAACTATAATGTGCATTTTTTCCTTTCGATTCGGGTGCTTTATCATAACAACTCGCGCAGTTTGTCTGTCATCATGATTATCCTCGAGGCCGTAAGTAAGGGCCACATTTGGTGGGCTCTCAGTCTGTAGTCTAATATCCTCTTCGTTCTTATAGGATGGTCTTTTTGATGGTCGCCGTGATGTTGTTTGCTCTAGCAAAGCTTGTGACGGGTGTTCGGAAGTTAGCGAAGCTCTAACTTGTTTGTCACTTTTTCCTTTGGCATCATTTCCGGAATCCTTTTTGTCTTTTTTGTGCTCCTCGTCCATGGTTCTAATTATACAAGTGTTGCGGTGTAGAGTGCTGTATATGATCTACCAAATGCCGACAAGTAATTGCATGCTCCCTAATAAGTTTTGGGACACGGACCGAAATTGTTTATTTACTTAGTGCTAACGTAAAAATTCCATCACAGACCTTTTGGCAACTAGCACAAAGCTAAATTTATTCGAAATTGAACAAGGCGATACAAACGAGATAAGACAATAGAATCTTAATCAACAATCTACTGTGGTAGATCTGCATACTGCCCAACAGTTGCACTATTTGACAGCCCAAATCAGGAGTGGCAGCGACCTGGACACGTCGGACCATGACATCAAACTCTCTGCCAGCCGGATCAATGACCACGCCGCCAGCCTCTCACGTACTATTAACACTCCGGCAGCCAACTCCCAGCAGTGTGGAGAGAACTCGTAATAACCATAGCAGCCGATCCTACAGTTCAGAGTCTATGTAGATAAAATTAAAGAAGTACGATTAAGATTAGGGAAATTCTACTTCTCCTACGCGTGGACGCTGTGGCGAACCTTTTTGGCATTAATCACTTGTATCTCCATTAGTTTGGGCTCAAAGTTTCATGGATGCAGTTCGTGCAAGATGATATACCAGCCCCAATTGGTTCTGCACACTTACGCGAATCGTGCCGTAAACCGCCTCTCCATCGTGGGATTGTAATAAATGACCAGCTCTGGCACCTTGTTCAGCCAAAAACCAACCGATATACAAGTGTCGGCAAACCCATGGACAAAATTCAAAGGGCCATTGATGGGTCGATTATCCAAGTGGGTTTGTCGGTCAGTTCTTGGCCCGTGCAGACACCACTGGTGCCCTCCTCTCCAATGTACACATGATCGGGATCAACAACTTCTCTATCGTTTTATCTGTTACTTTAACCAGATCTGCAGTGTGCTCTTTTGTTTTGAATGTGGGAATCTTCTTATAAGCCTGTTCCATGAGTTGAGGTATGTAAGGAGGTGCCTGGGCAGCTGACCTCGCCCGGATGGATGCTAATCCGATTAGATCCCAGTCTTAGTAGTCGGTGACATGCAAATCGAAACTTTTTCTCCTCGCTATAAAAATAGATTGTATATTTGTAAAAAAATCAAACTCGTTATTAAATTAGATATTTGTTTGGGGTATTCAAACAAGGCCTTCTAAAGCTATAGAGTACCTTGTCCCGGCAGGACGGGATCACTAGACGTTTCTTCTTTTGGCTTGGGTTTATAAAAAGGCGCATATCTATTGGAATGTCGTGAAGTCCAGTCTGTAGGCCCGACGGCTATTTCAAAGGGCCTTCCATGGCTATCATGAAACATTCCTAGATTTATCTTCTTTTGTCTCCACTCTGCCGCCATCCGTTCCTCTTGCTCCCTTCTTTGCTCAGCTATCAGAGCATTTGCATCCCAATCAACACTTGTTGGATTATTCTGTATCAGCAAAGTCGACAATTTCTGGGCCAACTCAGGTGTGGATGCGCAGAGCATTCTGCGTGACATTATGTCCAGCGGTTTCATTGAGGGATCAACAACCACCCCGCCCGCTTCCCTAACTATCAGCGTGGCGGCCGCAATGTCCCAGGCATGGCAATCAAATTCACAGTACGCGTCCGCGTACCCTTGTGCCACCATGCACATGTTCAACGGGGTGCTGCCCATGGAGCGTATGCTAACAAAGGTTTGATTAGAACTACTTTTAGGTCAATGTGTCAGCAGGGTTGCCCACTTACCCGTGGGAAGAGGACGCGATGTTATCCATATTGACGATTTTCTCTAATCGGTTATCTGAATATGACCCTAAGTCCTGCAAGATCAGTGCATGAGATAACTCCTTCTGCTTGCTAACTAATAGAGTTGTGCTATCATTTAATGCGCCATGACCACGCCGTGCCGTGAAGCACTGGTCAAGAATCGGATTCCAGACAATCCCGAACACTGGCTCTGCGTTCACCCAGAGCGCTAAGCTAGTTGCCACAAATGGAAAGCCATGTATGAAGTTCATAGCCCCGTCGATGGGATCGATGAACCACGTGGGTTCGTTTGTTAGAACTTGCGGGGACTTCTGGTGTAGCTTCCGCCTATCATCGGTATAGAATCTGTGTGTGGAGTGTTATTGTTGAATTGTTTTCTCAAAATATCAATCAAAAATAGCAATCTTTACTGATGATCGGGAAAGTGATGTTTGATTGTCTTCAGCATCATATTTTCGATCTCGGTATTCAGTTGGTCAAGCGAGTCTAATCTTTTCTCTAGTGGCAAGCCAGTTAAAGCGCGCTCATCATTCAGTGCCTTAATTAACGTCCTTGTCGCATTTGCAACGGTGTCGTATCCCACTTCGAAGCACTTTTTCAGGTCTATATTATGTCTTAATTTACTTGGTATTCCTCTGCCCAACAAATTTTCAATAAATGGCGTACGGCGACCCCACATTCCCTTAAAAAAATTCTGCATTTTGAAATATTTTTACATAAAATTTAAATTAGTTCTATTGTCAGAATATCGAAAAATACGTTAAACAATTTTTTTGACAGAACATACTTAGGATTCTGATTTCCCAACTGTTAAGGGGAAACAACTGGGCTAGCATGGGGACTATTTGGCCGGCCAGCTGAGATGATGAAGTCGCGAGCAATCGATACGAACCACGGCTTCTGCCTGCTGGACCATCAGTAGACCAGCTGTCAAGCCCCAAACATGCGGATCGAACTGAATATGAGCATCACAAGCGCCTGCGGCCACCTGAGCCAGATTAAGAGCCGTCGATCCAAGGGAGTGCACTCTTACGGAACCTTAGTTTTACATTCCATAGTCCTACCTGGTCTCAACTTACCCGTGAGCTATGGGCAACAGTTTGCGAAAGTTCTCATCTCATCTCATATTTATGTTTATAAAGTAAATACTTATATACTTCATTATTATCCAGTCTTACCTATTTTGATAGTCAATATAACTTCCCAAGGAATAAATTCGCATTGTCAGATTCAAACACAGTTAAACAATAACTTTTATTATACACATCTATATTTGATTCGATAAAATATATATATTTATATACCTCGCGTAATGTACATGTATGTATAGATATATTGTATGTTCAACTATATTCAGGCTAAATATTCGTATTCTCGCCAACTTTTCGCCACTCTAAAGCTAACCAACTTTTTACAATCAGACAGGGGCGCGTATGTACTACGTGAGTTTCGCCCTTCCTCTAGGATATAGAAGCACTACGTTTCCAATCAATCTTTCACATAACAACTTCGATAGGTAACAACAACAAATATAATAAAGTTCCATTATTCTTCAGTATGCAGCTGGTCCCAGATAAACAGGTCCAACTACAATGATATGTTCGAGTACTCAAAGTACAATAAGTATTTGAGTGTTGCAGCAGTAACTTCAATGATATGTTTACGTTGCAGAAAGTCTTTTAACTACATATATAGCAATTATAATGTGTTTGTATATCGTATATCGCCAATTAACATGTATATATATGTATATCAAATTAGTATTTAGGACAGTTGTTGATAAGCATTTTTATGCAACATTGATATGTATCGTTCCAAAACTTACGAGCTAACCAAACGTTCCATTCCCTCAAAATCGAATTCACATCGCAGATGAAACCACGAAGTATATAAGTATTTCTGTGTATATCTTTGAACTGTGTTCCGGACTTACGTGTTCCACAATCATCCTCAGCTGGTGCTGTAAATGAGCAGCAGTAGAATTGGAAACAAAGAGCACTACAACACATACAAACGAATCGAATACGAACCAAAAAAAGGATTTAGTGAGAATGTGTTTCTGTTCTGGTGGAATATTTTACTCAAATTGTGTATATATTTTGTTTGTTTTTATCAAATCTACTAAAAATACATACATAATGAATATTCAATATAATTAAATTTGTATCACAACGAATTTAGCAACTTAAGCTAATACTACAACAAAGAAACAAAAGAACGTGAAGAAATGTGCGTGCTCAGCAGATGTTAACTACATTATAAAGACACAGGTTTATAGTATGTTACATATATCGATCCATTCGATACGGAATCCATTGAAACTTATTGGAAAATTATTAACAACAGAAAACAATTGTGCAATTCTCTAGTTAATGATCATTACTTACGCACACACAGCTTAATAACTAAGTAGAATCTTTTGTAAGCCCGGAATGGGGGACTAACCAACGTTAACGTTTTATAGATATAGTAGTACGTGTAGTGTAGTGTAGTGGTATGTGGTATGTGGTAGGTATAGAGGGGGAGGAGATTTACAAGATTCACGATTCACGTAGGTTCAAACTGGTTAAGTGCCAGTCTAAATGCGACTGCAGTAAACTATGGCTAAGTAGGGGATTGCAGAGCTGGAGTAACTCCTGAAGCTACAATAAGCTAGTGGTAATCCAAGCAACAAATCGGAATGTAACTATCTCTACTTGGCCTCGACTGGTCGGTTGGCGAACAACTGCTCCACAATCTGCTCATCGGCCAACGTGGAGGTGTCGCCCACATTGCGGTCATTTACGGCGATCTTACGCAGGACACGTCGCATTATCTTTCCCGATCGGGTCTTAGGCAATCCCGGAGCATTCTGTATAACATCGGGCATGGCAAAAGGTCCGATCCGTTCGCGCACCATCTTCTTCAGATCCGAAATCAGTTTCTGGTCGAATACCTCGTTTTCATTTGGTGTTATGAAGCAGTAAAGGCATTCGCCCTTAACCGGATGTGGACGAGAGACCACAGCCGATTCGGCAACACGCGGATGCTCAGTGAGCACAGACTCGACTTCGGCGGTTGACATCAGATGTCCAGACACGTTCAACATATCATCCACACGGCCGGTGATCCACAGGTAACCATCAGCGTCGCGACGAGCGCCTGGTGAAGAAAACCAAAAACATTAACTGATGCGTTCCACAGATTAAGTATAGAGCGGACTCACCATCTCCAGTGCAATAGTATCCTGGGAACTTGTTGAAATAGGTATCCTCAAAGCGTTCGTGATTGTTGTACAGCGTACGCATCATGCCCGGCCAGGGTTGCGAGAACACCAAGTATCCCTCGCCTTCGCCCTTAATCTCAACTCCGCACTCGTCCAGCAGCGTGGGCTTCACACCAAAGAAGGGGAAAGACTGCGAAATATAATCACAATTAAATCTCTAGATCATGTTGCAAAACTTGTCATTGCTTACAGCAGAGCCTGGTTTCATGGGTGTGGCACCCGGCAGAGGAGTGATGACATGACCACCGGTTTCCGTTTGCCAGAATGTGTCCACAATAGAGCACTGCTCCTTGCCAATGTACTTATAGTACCATAACCAAGCCTCCGGATTGATGGGCTCACCAACGCTGCCCAAAACCCTGATGAGAAAAGCAAAACAATTAAGTTAGAGAAAACATTGGAGGAGATAAGAGATGGACTTACTTCAGACCACTCAGATTATGCTTGAGCACGGGACCCTCGCCGAACTTCATCAACGCCCGAATGGCTGTTGGCGCAGTGTAGAACTGGGTGACCTTGTATTTGTCAATGACGCTCCAGTACCTATCGTTGCCGGGGAAGAAGGGAGTTCCCTCGAACTGTAAACGCAATAAAGATAAGTACAAAAAACGTTAACTGCAAAATGAGTTGGCTACTTACAATAACCGACGTGGCTCCATTGGCCAACGGTCCGTAGACGACATAAGTGTGTCCAGTGATCCAGCCCACATCGGCGGTGCACCAGTAAATGTCACCAGGCTTGTAGTCAAACACAATCTTAAACGTGGTCGCTGCATACAGCAGATAACCAGCCGTGGTGTGGAGCACACCCTTGGGCTTGCCCGTGGAGCCACTCGTGTAGAGCATGAACAAGGGATCCTCGGCATCCATCCATTCGGGATAACAGGCTGGCTCCTTGTCCTCCATCTCCTCGTGCCACCAGTAATCGCGATCATCGGTCCAGGGTATTTCCTCATCCACATGATCCTCTTGGCAGGGAGTCACCCGCTTCAAGTGCGAAACTACAATGCATTTCTCCACCGAATGTCCCATCTCTTCGACCTTCTCCAGAGCCGTGTCACACAGAGCCTTCAGGTACAGTGGTTTCTCGCCACGCCAAGCACCATCGGCAGTGATCAGAAGCTTCGCCTTGCAATCGAACATGCGTTCTGCCAGAGAATCGGGCGAGAAGCCTGCGAAAACAATGGAGTGTACGGCTCCAATGCGAGCACAGGCCAACATAGCGATGGGCAATTCCAGAATCATGGGCATATAAATCGAGACGCGATCGCCCTTCTTTATACCATGATCCTTCAGAACGTTGGCGAAGCGGCAAACCTCCTCGAGCAGTTTCCGGTAGGTGAGACCTCGCGAATAGTCATCGGGGTGGTTGCCCTCCCTGCAATACAGAAATCAAAAGTATACATATTATAAGCCGTCTGGCAATGTGCCCATTATAATGCAGGGTGCATACAGGGTGCCTCTTACTCTATCTTAGACACTACTTAAACAACAGACAGCCGCACCCCCGCCTCAATTGGATCATTTACAGTAATTTGTAGCTTCCTAATTGTCGCAGTCAACTTAATTTGATCTTGCGCCGTATAATTTTCTTATCTGCTACGGATTCCTATTCAACACCTGCCCGCGTAGCTACACGATTGGCGCATGTCTCTTTCTCTTTCTCAACTTGGCAACAGAAGCCAATTGCCGGAACAACAATAGCCAAAGCAAAAGTCAACAGCTGCGGTAATATTGTAATTATTGTCAATTACACAGTACCGAAAAAAAAGTATGTGCACTCTGTGACACGAACAGTAAGTGCATTAACAACGAGGATAATAAATGTTGTTGCCATAGGGCACAATGAAAGTATTTTTATAAAGTGAAAAGAAAATGGTTAATTTAGCAATTTAAATTAACTCCATATTTATATTTAATACAGTCCACTTATTTAGAACTTTTTAACCTAAAAAATTAGTAACTTACATATCGCCTGAGCTGTAATAACATAACAAATCGGTCTTAAAATAGATTATAGTATTGTCCACAAACTAATCGAACTTCCGTTCAGCTTAACATATTAAGTTGTCAGTGCTGACGCACTTGCCAGTATAGTTTGTGTGTAGATATAATTTCATTGCCCAGTGTTTGATTTGTTTAATTCATTGCTTTCAAATTGAAATACCCAATGCAATATGTAAACTGTAAAATGTAAAACGAGTGCACGATGTACGCACACGCTAGCGAATCGTGACGGCTTAGCACTGCGAAAAATAGGAACAATTGAATTTGGGATTTATTGAAGGACAACCACAATGGGGAAAGCTACCAGTCACATTCAGGCCTTTGTCTAGGTCACCAAAGTGTCTAGACAAGTCTAGGGGCTCGAAATGTGACTCTAAAGTTCAATAAAAGTCGTTGTAAATCATTGGCTAACTGTTAATACGCGTAGTACACAGAGTATCGGGTTTGTCATATGGCAAGATAAGATTTAGACTGCCATAAACGGTCTGGTTTATTCCAGGCCCACAAAGAAAATCAGGAATCACACACAAAACAATTTGCTAAAGCGTGACGTATTCACAGTTATTTTGGGGCACATGAACCATCCTCGGCGGGTACGAAGTACATTATAAGCTTTATTCGGGTATGCATGATGAATACGCCGAGCGATAGCCGACTATGTGTTCCCTAATGAAAGCACTGTAAGACCAAACGAAATACCTGCTTTATTAATTAGTAAGATATTATAAATAAACGAAAACTGGTTGACACTCGGGAGAAAACTGTTCCCCAGACAGAATAATAAGTAAATTTAATTACAGCAATAATAAAGAATAAAGTTGACTTAATATTTTAAATTTAACATAGCGTTTACATTTTAACATCAGTGTTAACTTAACACTGTTAGTAGTTGGCGATTAGCAGAGCTTAATTCAAGGCCAGCGCACACAGTTGCACGGCCATTGATCGCAATTACTACTTCGTAAAGTGCTTCACAAACTGTGCAGAGCATTCACCGTGCAATGACTAATCGCGTAAGAGCTTTTAACCGGTCGCCCGATGGCGCGACGTTTTCCCAGCAATCGATGAAGTCGATAAAGTGCTTTAACTGGCAGCACACGGGCACTTGAGACACTTGTCGGCCAAATAAGACGCTTCTTATCTCCCAAAAAGCTAGACATGAAAATTTCCATGCTCAATGGAAACTAATTAAGCAAAACAAACAAACACCTCATGATCTTGACCGCGGTCGGCAATTGAGACGGCGAAGTCGGCAGCAGCAGCTGACAGACGCGTGGCTTGATCGCGCGGCGCTTATCAGAAATCAAAAATATCACTAAATTGCCAGTGACTATGTTTAAGAACGCGTGAGCAAACCCTGTCCAGACGTGCATGCACACATACACATGTGCACACTGGCATAAGTCATGCGAGGGAGCGAGAGAGCAGCAGCCAGCAACCGGCAAGCAACAGGGGGAAGAAGAAGCACACAACAAACTTATCTAAGCAGCTGTTTATTCGCGTGTTCAATGCCAAAGACAAGAACAAAAACAAATCATGCCGAATCGAATCGCATGTTGTTGTTCGTTGGCGCGCGCCGTTATGTCTGGAGCTCGACCCTTACAGTTTGAGAGCAACATCGTATGATCTTTTGACACGGTGGCATAACATAGGCAAAGAATGTGTTGGGTATGGTAAATTTGGCAAATGGTTTGCCTTGAGTTTTTATCTTTTGCATATGAATAGATGGAATGTGGGCAAGACATAAAGATAACGATTCAAAACACGCACTAGATATGCAAGTCAAGTTAGTAAAGCCATATCTACCGATCTATCAGTAAATCTAAACCACTTTACTGATTCAGAGTAGTTGAGCGAGAGAAGGCGGGAAAGGGCTCTACTGACAAATTACTGACTTCACCCGAAACCCATCTGGCAACTCTAACTCAAGTGGCCTATTAAAGCTAAGTTTACAAAACGACTTCGATTACATTTCGGGTTAGCAGCGTGTTCAGTTGCAAAATTGTCGAAAACGGGCGTAGAAAACAGTCGAGTACTTTGATAATTTGCCACTTTCAATTGGTGTTGCTGTTGGTTTACTGTTGCTATTTCTCTTTCCCTCGAACTTGAGGTGTGTCAGCATTAATGTTATTTTCGTTTCTTTTACACTCAACCCTCCACACGCAAACACACACACATGCACGAGCTCTTAGCCGAATGCTCTCCAATTTTCTGTGAGTAATCAGATGATATGATCGCGTGATTTCGCTGACCGTGCACAGTGCTTCCAAAACTGTATGCCGAGTGGAAGCTGCTGTTGAGAAAAGTTGATGGTACCAACAAAATGTTAAACAATTCGTCGCTTTGCTTCGCACCTGTTGCTGTTGTTATGCTGCTGTGCCTGTTGTTGCTTGTGTTGTTGCGTTGCCAGACAGACGCGCTGACACAAATAAAAGTGCGAAACATTTAACTTAATTTTGTGCGGATCGATTTGAATAATCAATTTGTCCGCTTGGCTCAAGCCGCCTGTTTACATAATCGCTTTCTAGAGCTAAATATATAATAAATGAACCTCTGCGTTCATATGTTTAAGTAGGTACGCTGTACCTATTATAGTATGTACATATGTACCATTATGTACACAATGTACCTTCGCATGTGTGTTAGTAATTTATTGTCCACTAAAGTTCGAAAATAAAGATTTTGAGTGGTTTTCTTTGCTTTACCCTCAACTTGATTGTTGTTATTGCGACTGCGTATCTGTTATTTGTTGCAGCAGTGAATAGTGTTAATTATTGCTCATTACGTGCAAATTGCTCAGGCTACGCGTTTTATCTTATCGCTGTCTTTTGATGTGTGTGTGTGTGGGGATGTATTCTATGTTGTTCGGGATTTGAGTTTTATAAATACTTCAACAATTTGAATCGGAAGATGGAACTTTGTGTGCCTGGCACAGGCTTAGCTTGACCTTGACATTGCCTTTGGTACACCTGGTTTTTTTATTCTCTGCCATTCGCATTCCCTTTTCCATTTTCATTCCCATATTCTGCTCTTGACATTTGCATGTCTTTTCGCACGCGTTCAGAGCTGAGCTGCAGTGATAACCCCGGAGATAAGAGCATTAACATTTGTTTAACATAACAACAGATGTCGAACTTCGTCATAAGACAGAAGAGGAAGAAGAGGGCGAGGAAGTGAAGGAAGAGGAGGACGAACGCGATGAGGTAAGGCATTCTAAAACGCATTATCTGTGCAACCTGCAGGCGTGTGCAAACTTTGAAGTACCTCAAGTAGCACCTGACTGAGGCACCTGTTTAATTACAACTTGAAAATGTCTATATTCTGATTAAGATTATAATTTATGGGGAAACAACCAGTCTGGGAAAGTTCTGTAATATAAATATTCCTCTAAAGTTAATTTACAGTGCAAAAATACGTGAAAACACTAATACACATGCAGGTTTGTACTCGTATACACGGTTTGTTTGTAGACGAGCGAGGGCGCGTCTCAAATATTTGAACAGAGAGAACGAGATAGAGAGAGAATCTCCATCGTTATAGCAAATCAGTAAATTAAAAGCAAAAGGCAATAAACATTTGCACTCTTAGAACTTTGAGTTGCACACGCTTTTTAACATTATATTTAAATATACGCATATACATATGTATGTATATTCGCCAATTTCCATACATACATATAACTATTTGACCGGGTCAGGGCACGCTGACATTGACCTCGAGCTAAGCAAAACAAAGACGCGCTGCTTCCACATTAACAGCGATTAATTAACATAACAGTCAGCTGTGTCAGCTCATGTTTTTTGCATGCAGAAACTGGCGCTGTCCTTGAGACTGAGATTAAGAGAGACATGAAGTGCTGCTCACGTTAAGTTAACAGCGAACATCTGTTCTGACTGTGCCTGCGAACTGTTAACTGACCATGGAAAGGTAACACAGGCAGGGTTGCAGGCAGGGCGGCAGGGTGGTGGCAGGCTGCGACGTCACGAACGCGTTTCGTAACAGCAACGTAAGGAAAAAATCAATACGTTGTTATCCTTGCTAACGTGTTTGTTTTTGTGTGTGTGTTTGACTTTTGTTTTCATACGACCTACGCAGCTGTCGACTTTAAATTATTACTGCTATAATCATTTGAATGGGGGATTTCACTCACCAATAGTAGGCTATCTGATCGCCCAGGCCATTGCGTACGTTTCGATCCAACAGATTGTAGCAAATATTGGTCGAGGCGCCTTCCATCCATTTTATCGAGATGGGTCCTTTGGAGATGTTAAAGTTGTATTGCAAGAATTTCGCAGGATCCGCTGGTGTTTCCCAATGAAATTGCTTCGCTACGCGCGACCAAAACTCAGCGGGATTGTCCAAGGACTCCGCATAGAATTTCTTGTACTCTTCAAAACTGGATATGTACGCGTTACGGCTAATTGCCGGATTCGGGTCGAATATTGATTTTTCCGTTGGCATTTTGCGTCTGGCTATCTGTGGTTTGTTTTCTTTTCAATTATTATCTTTAACACTTCGCCTCAAAATTATTGCCAGCGAGATTATCCTTTGCTCATGGAACGCGCACTTGTTCCCCTCGATTTCTCTAGGTTTGTTTAGCTATTGAGCGTACGACTGTTTGCGTACGTTCGACGTAAGTGAGTGTGTCTTCGTGTGCGAATATGTGTGAGTGAGTCAAGCAATGTTTTCGGTTCTGGGTTCTAATTCCCGCAGCGAACGGTCTGTACCACCGCACGATTTGAGTTCTATTTGAGCACTGAGCAAAGCACCCGCATGCCCACAAGCTTTTGGCATTCGCACGAGCTTTCGCGCGAGCTTTTTGCTCGTACACGAGAACGAATCGCGATTTGGCCTGCTCGCGCCGTCAAGTTCAAACGTGTTCGCTTATCAGCATCTATGGGCTGACAGAGATTCGACGATTCCACACGACAGACATTCGATTGGCCCATCAATTTGGCTTATCTCTCAAACGGACTACGGACACTGGCACTACGTAATATGTACAAACATTGTCATAATATATATATAGTCAAAAGGGCGATTGGAATATTGAAAATATTCCTAATCAAGTGCGTTAACTGCACATTAATCAGGTGATACGCGCGCAGCCTCAGCCTCAGTAACAGTATTTGTTTTTGCTATATAGAAGTCATGGCCGATCCGGTCCGCCCAGCGCGCAGACGTTTCCGCCACGCTGTGTGCCGCTGATCAAGTAGACGAGAGAATTGAGTCGTTTTTTGAGTGAGTAGTGAGTGGTGTGCGCTCAAACTGAGAGATCGGCAGATGGCAAGTGAAGACTACTCTCGCTCTCGCTCTCTCTCTCTTGTTGTCTTGGCAACTGCGTCGTCTTATCGATGCGGTGGGAGGGGCAGTGGCACCCGCAGGTCAACGCCAGCAGCAATTTTGCTACAATTTTGTTTTTTTAAGTGTAATTTTTGGCTTGTCAGTTTATTCTTAAAGCGTAACGAAATCCAAATGCGAAAACAACGTGTTTAATGTGTTCATGCACGCCTCTGCATGTACGCGTTTGTGTGTGTGCGTGTGTGTGTGTACGTGTGTTTATGTGCATGTGTGTGTTCGATGAGTCTAATGAGTTTCCCGATAATCATGAGATAACATCGTCTGTGGCGACTGTGATAAGTGGCTATTTCCATTGCCACCTTCTCTAGTGATCAGCAGAGCTACTTAAGAACTTTTTGTACTCTTCCTCCGTCATCAGTTTCTTGAATTCATCGGGAGTCTTGAGAACTACCTTGAAGAGCCAGCCTAAAGATTTTACTGGTTTTTAGAAAAGTTCTATGGATGGATAACTGTTCCTCTCACCCTTCTCGTAGCAGCTGCTGTTTACCAGTGCCGGCGTGTCCTCTACCAAGGAGTTCTTCTCTGTCACTTTGCCACTCACAGGGGAATAGACCTCGCTGGCCGCCTTGACGCTCTCCAGGGCGCCGCATTCGTCGTCTTGCTTGAGGTCTGTGCCCGGTTCAGGCAGTTGGGCAAACACAACGTCTCCCAGGGATTCCTGTGCATAGCTAGAGATGCCCACAACAGCCTTATTGGCATCCAGTAGCTCGACCCACTCGTGTTTCTCTGTAAAGCGTCGCTCTGCAATGATAATTTTTGTTATTGTAGTGCCTTTAGTCAACCTGTTGCAATCGCAGATGCTCTGTACCAATGGCTCTACAACTGTAGGCACCGGCATTAAGTGGTTGCATAAATGATGTATTAACAAACCTCCTTGGAGAATCGAGCTCACGTGCAGGCAACGCAACTGTGCTGCTGCGAGGGGCGTGGCACGCAGCTGGCGTGCCGCATGTAATCCAACACGTGAGAATTTTGTTATGAAAACCATTTTCGATTGCAATTTGTTTTTCCTTTGTGTGAGGTGAGGTTTTTTTTGGTTCGCCGAACTTCGCAGGGGTGTTTGCCTCAGAGTACGCCTCAAAACGAAATGAGCAAAATAAGAACAGACGCACGTCGTTTTACGCTAGGCTATATTGTCTGAAAACGAAATCTGTTGTCAAATACGACCGGCTTATCAATATTATGAATGTTTTTAATGAACCTGTGCTTGACCTGCGTGCTGTGCACGTAGTACCCGACGTAAGCGCAAAAAAGAGCAACGCAAACGCAAAATGCTCAACGTAACGCTGATTGTTTAGTATTTTTATAGTATTTAAGCAACCCTGCGAAAACTAGGTTGCTTTGCATTATTTTGCGCCACATGTTCGGGTTCAAATACGTACATTATCTCATATGACTCTGCGAGTTTAGCAATGACATTAATGACAAACAGCATTCGTTGCGCCGCTGGGGGGAATTATTTAATCGACACCTTATCAGGGCTTCAATGAATAGAGCAAAATAAGCATTAAATTGCTGTGCAAAGAACTATAAATATTTTATATACTTATATATAAACATGTATTACATATATGTGTGTGCTTACAGTTGCAATTGCATATTGTCTGTTATTATTGTATGTACATACATTGTTTATTAGTTTATTAACACGTAAATAAATAAAAGTAATACGCTCTGATAGACACTACGATGGGGCACAAAACATTTGCTAAGTTGGCTGACTGAACTGGGTGGGGCTTTGGAAGGCGGGACATTATTTGAGAATTATGTGGACTATGTTAGGGTTACTCTGAATTTAACTTTTAGTACTGCTGATGACGCAAAATGCCATTAGGGTTGGGACTCAGCTGTGGCGAGTAATCCGGCATGGGGTAACCCGACGTGGCTACCACCACCGTCTCCTGCACCGGCTGCGATGTCTGGCGAATGGGTCGCGAGGCCTGAGGATTCGGGGCCGGATACTGCTGGAAGGCATCTATGTTGCGGAAGCGGCGATCCATGAGGTTAGATTCACGGGACATATGCGCTGCCCGCACAATAGCATCCTCATTTACTTCAATAGTTTCGGCTGTGGAGCGGGTGTCAGGCAGGAAGCCCTCGTTGTTGAAGGCTTGCACTTCGACTCTGTTGAGGAAAATAAGGAAGTTTGAATAACGAGCTTTAACGAGAGTCAATTATACTCACCTTTCTTCTTCGTATGCACGAATGGGCGCCCTGGTGGTCAGAATATCGTTGGAATCCTTGCGTGGCATGAACAGCGTATCCTGAGAAAGATTTAAGATACGCATAAAATTATTATGATAAAATGGAAAGTTATAAAACACTAAATATCTGTGCAGAGTTCACTCTGAAAATAGAAAATTAATTAAAAACCAGCGATAACAAATGATATACACGTATTCAACAGAAATTGGGTATATTATGCTGATCGGCTTTAAATAAAATATTAATTAAAATTGCCAAGATATTTTACATTCCCCACAACGTTATTTTAATAATTTGGAAATACAACTTCGATTGAGTTGGCTTTAAACTAACTTTGGTTTCTTAACCCCGTGCGAAATCCTGTTCAAACTAAACCTATTAAAGTTATAGGGTATCTGCTGTATCTGCATTTTAATTCTCTCGCTTGAAATTTGAACAAGGCAACCAAAAATTCCAAACGCTTATCAGTCCCATGAGGTAAGCCTTTTTTTATCGACTGTGCCGGCTACACTGGACGCGCTCTGGCTTATCAGCACCTGCTCCCCCTCTTCCTTCTTCGCCGCACCTGGTGCAAATTCTCCAACTGCTCTAACTTTAGACATGCCGTAGTCGGTGCCATCGTCGTTGACTTGGCGCCAAATTGGTTGCGTTTACATTGGAACGTTAAGGTACCCCAGATATTTTTGGAAACAACTCATTGATCTCTGTCGGAATTTATAATACCTCCGAGCGCAGACATTATGATTACATTATGTCATCCAATTTTCGACATCACCATTACTCACTGTATCGTTCTTATCTTGAGAAATTCGCACCGCACGATGAAGCAGATAGATCAAAAGGCCCAAGTTGATGAACCACAGAATGAAGCCCTTGAACGAGATGATCATCATGGCAATGGCAGCAACGCCACCAAAGACCAATTGGTCTGCATTTGGATCGATGTAGCCGCTATTCAGGCTGTTTGCATTTTGCCTGGAGGCCTCGTAGTGAAAGCGACTGAAGTCGATGCCAAAGATGACACCACCAACAAGATCCATGATACAGATGCTGGTCACAAAGAAGGCCCAGGCATAGATGGCTCCAGTGGTCGACTTCACACTATCCTTGCGTACGCCTGTAAAGAAGAGGGGAGAAGGTACAATCATTAGGTATAGTCATGGGACCCTATCTATCAACTTGACGCGGGTATCAAGCTGGAATTGATGAACTGATGGATGATGGAAAGTGCTTGACATTGAACGGAATTTAATCAGAGTACTTTGGACTGATCAGTTCCTCAGAATGAATACTCGTTTTCCTAGTCTGATCATCGGTTATTACACAATACAGAAACATGTCATCGAAAGACAAACAAAGTTATCTACCCTTTTGTTCCTATGGCCTACTCTAGCTTTGCTTGTTCTTATTCATTATAACTGTGGAAATATAGGGCTTTTGATTTTATCTTTTGCTCTAGCCGCTTGATAGTGAACAATGCTATTGAAATGCCGTTAGATAAAAGTAAAACATTCCAACTTATTCTAGACCCGATAGAGTGAATCATAGAGGCAACCCACTACGCCATTTCCGCATGCATTTTTAACTTTTTTTTTTGTAATTAATTAACGTAGTATTAGCAACTAAATCTCTTCTGTGAAGTACCAAACAAATGTTTTTTTTAGGTGTCCCCTTCAATAACTTTTGAATCATACAGAATGAAAAAGGGTTTCCTTGCCTTGTAATTATTTTCCTAAGATATCGACAATACTTTTGTATACTTACCAGTCAACAACACAATCGAGACAATGAACCAGCCAACGGAAAGGGCCATATAGACACAGTCCCAGACCAACAGCTGCGTAGGATCGAAGACTGTGCGAACGGTCTCAAGCATAGTCGTGTTGTAGCTCTGATAGGCAGCGGTGGACATTTTACAATTGCCATGGAAGTAGACATCGAAGAACACGCTCTTCAGATACGAGCCATAATTCAATTCATTAGTAATGTATATGTGACATGTGTAGGCTATAATGGCCGTTATCGTCAGACCGATCCAGATGACAGCTTGCACCTGTAACGATGAAAAAGAGATTTTTTTTTATGTTAGCCACACTCCAGAGGGCAAAGCTAAAATTAAACTTGGCTCTGGTGAACGAGTGAAATGATTTCACTTTTCATTCTTAGCATCTTGATAATTCAATCTTCTACTTCAGCACCTTATCATACAATGACCTATTTCAATGGGGTCCAATGTAGGGCTCTCAATATTTACAAGTTATTGCCGTTTAATAAAGTATTTATACAAAGTCATTTCCTGTTTGACTGCTCCTTGTCTTTTTGCTTCATCGCAGCCAGGTGAGTCAACGTCCGTCGTGGCCCTCGATAAGAGCCATGATTGATTAACTGTAGGTGATCGGATGGTACCGATGGACTGTCATGCGAGGTTCCAGCTGATGGCACTTAACCAAATAACAGACTCGATCTCTATCTGTATCTGCGTTACAGTATCTGTAGCTGTATCTGTATCTAAATATTGTATCTCTGATCTTATCGAATGGGGCCACGCGGTCGGCCTTCACACTCCACGACAAACTCGAGGAGACGAGCACCTGGTACAGGTGCATGGCTACTCACCAGTCCGAGTACGCCTGCCCAGTTGGCCCATGTCTTGAGGGAGTCAAAGTTCTTAATGCCCGCCGTGTGATGTCCGTACATTTTGTCAATCGTTTATCAATCTGTCAATGGGCGCAAATATTCTCACACCACGCCCTCTACTACGGTGCGCAGTTCTGGTCGAGTGGGCGGCAGGTACGTATTGAGTGCGCGACGTGCGTTTAACAACTAACCGAACCGGACACGGAGAATTGGAATGAGAACGCGAATCGCTGCTGCTACCACTACCCGTTGCTGTCCGTTGCTGCCGTAACATGCGCCAATTAATTCAACGGGGTATTTTTTTTGTTTTTCTGTTCGTTTTTCTATTTTCCAATTTGCTATTGCAAGTTCGTTTATTTTTCGATAACCGAGCGATAATGGCACGCTTTGAATACGACAACAACAACAACACAACTTAAGAATCGGCCAATAAAGCAACTGGCTTTTAAATAATGTAAGTACAGGAGGAATTTTCGACTTTACGCTGAAATGCGTTCGCTTTTCGTATCGTTTGCCAACTGAAAAACGGCCAGCGAGTTGACTCTTTTTGGCCGTGAGCAGCGTTACCAAATACTAAATACTATTATATTATCGGCGAACGGCGGCGGTGCTAGCTGATAAGAGCGAGTCTCAATATTGCCAAACGCGAAGTACCTCCTATCAACCACCCACACCACCCATCTCGCACCTCACCCGCAGCCGCAGGTAGCAGCGGTTACCATTGGGGGAATTGGAGGAGTTGTTTGTATTGTTGCCTGGACGTGCAAAATCGAATAGCAAAGTAGTGAGTCTAGTGGAGTCTTATCGTCATATTATAGCCACATTAGTTGTGTATATGTTGTATACATTTTGTTGTCTGCTGTCAAGTGAAATGTGGGGGCAGGGGGCTTACATAACACTATAAATAATCAAAGAAAACAAATAAATAAATGGAACGCGAGTGATCCGAGACACATATCCGGGACACAATCGGGGATCGTGTCTTTACACAAATGGGTTCGTGTCTTGGGAATGCACTGAAATGCAAGCAGATAAAGCAGTGTACGTTTAAGAAACACGTAAAGGAGGGCGTGGTGGTGTAAAATTAAAAAAGCCACTGTTATTTCCTTAACGCTTAAAAGGCGCCGCTACCTATCCAAATTTAATGTTTAAATAAAATGTAATGCAGGTTTCTAATCTGCTATCCAGTAAATCTCTTTGTAACATTTAACAACAATGTGGATTACACGTTTGAATTTTGTGCGCAAACAGCGCATTGGCTGTTTCAAATGCTAGTCGTACGACAAAATTTGTGCATGACATCGGTACGATATTACGATGTGTACATTTTAAAATGATTAATAATCAGATATGAAATTTATTTATTTATTTCGGTAATTATGTGTTTTTTAGTAGTTACCAGTTTAATTAATTTGTCAAATTGATATTGAATAATTGACTGATTTGTTAGTCTGAACGTGTATGCCCGCCCAAAACGGCCGCCATTTCCGCAGCATGCAAGCGAGACAACTACTATTCGTTAAACCAAATATCAACCCTGGCGTATATGTCAGAGCGAGACAACAACAGATTGTTTTCGCAGAGCACACGCATTTAACCCTAAAAAATACAGCACTCTCGATAGACTTTAGTACAGTCGAAGTGACGCCGCGGCATACAAACGTGAATTAAATCCAGCAAATTGTTATTGCTTGCCGAATAATAAAGAAAAAAGAGAGAAACAACAAATAAAATAAAATTCGGCTTGCAAAATAATTCAGCTGAAGCTCGTTTAACAATATTTGTGGTGTTAAATGCAAGTGTATCGAAAATAAAAGCAAAAAAAACATATACTAGAATAATAGTTATAACGAAATCGAAACACTCTTTACACACACTATCATGACCAATCAACTAAATCCGGCCACCTACCGCAAATTCAATAATTTGCTAAGCAGCGGCGCTGTTACCGTCACCGGTCCCGGCCAGCCGCGCATATTAAAGACTACGACTCGTCTCGCAACAACCGGCAGCGGCGGCGCAGCCTCAAATATAAGTGCCGCATCGCAGCAGCAGCAAAACATCATGGATTCGGATGCGGGTGTACGTTGCTATATCTGCGATGAGCCACTACTGGCAACTCAAACGCAGACATCGCTCACGGACATGTGCACCACGCACACATCCACAAAGTTTCCCAATAAGCTGGCACAGCTGGTCGGCGAGGGCTTTCTGGTGATTGTGTGTAACGAGGACTTTGTTTGCTCCCGTTGCACAAACCTGGTCAACTATTACGACCGTCTGGAAAACGATGTGGAGCGCGTCAAGTCCAATTTGCTCAACTTGCTGAACAAAAAGTATGGCATCAATGAAGATAGCGGCGGCAGCAATGCAGACGCGGGTAGTCCCCCGCTCAAAATGCAAAAGTTGGCTGGGAACGCGGCAAACCGATCACTGGAAGACACCGCTAGCGGGGATGCGTTGCGGCAACGTAAACTGGTGCAGCAGACAACGCCAGGTAAGTGTGATTGAAGTGGTAATTGTTAGGTGATGATAAGGAAAACTAACCTACCTTTTTGTGTTAACAGTGTCGCAACAGTTGAAACTTGCCTCGCCACAGGGCGGCGTAGTTGCTGGCACACAGACGCAAGTGCAACGGAAGGCAACCAAGATCTATAAGTGCACCTCGTGCGATTACAAGACCTCCGACATGCGTCTGTTTAACACCCACTACGAGACATGCAAACAGCAAACCTTCCAGTGTAAAACTTGTCGCAAGATCTTCCCTCACTTTGGTGCCATGAAACAGCACATGGTCAGGGATCACAATACTGCAATGGACAACACGTGTGCAATGTGCCACATCAACTTCGTGAATGAGTCCAGCTTGCGCAAGCACATGGAAATGAATCACGCCACAAATGTCTTGGTCACCAGCACCACAACAATTCCCGCTGCCGCTGCACCGGTAACAGCTGCTGCGGCTGCTGCTGCCGCTGCAGCTGGAGTTACCGAGTCCATAGGCGTGTCGGGTTCGGCTCTATACACTTGCAATCACTGTCAGTTCAAGTCCACGGACAAGGGCGTCTTCGATGAGCACATGCGCAAGCATGTCAGTGCCAAGCCGAAGCCATTCAAGTGCCGACTGTGCTCGCAGCGCTTCGAGACACGCGAAGCAGCTACGGTGCACGCCAAACAGCATCAGGCCAACTACTCCAACTTCAAGTGTGGTCAATGTTCCATGAGTTTCCCCAAACGTGAACTGCTCGTTAAGCATGCCGAGCTGCATCAGACCGAAAAGCTGGCCAGTACTGGTGGCACTCAGAACTTGAACACACAAAAGCTACTGCAGGAAACAATTGACGAGGCACTCAGCGATAGTGTGCCGGCCCAGGCGGGCGCAACTGTTGTTGCTACAGCTGGCGAGGCTGAGAATAACATCCGCTTCTTCTCGTGCAGCATCTGTTCGCTGACTTTCATACAGGAGACATACTACAATCACCACATGGAGACGCACAGGCGCGAGAAAAAGGGAGCAGCAGCCAGTGGCGGAAGTGGTGGTGGTGGCACCACTGCTCTCAACTCTGCAGCCACAGCGTTGCTTAGCGACGAGCCTGGAGATTCGGGCGCGGGTGCCAAGGAGGAGGCGAACGAGCAGAATGCCGAAGCGGACATTGAGAGTCTGTTTGAGAAGTTGCATTCGGAAAAGAACGATAGCGAGAAGAGCAAGAACGAAATGGTTATCACCTCACAAGAAGGTAGCGGTGGCTTGACATTCAGCATTACCATACCACAAGTAGATGCCTCGGGTGAACAGGCCGAGAAGAACTCGCCCAATTCGCAGGCTCCCGTATCGGTGAGCATTGACATGCCCGTGTTGGATCAGGCTGAGGAAGAGGAATCCCAATCTCAGGGCAGCAACGATACCAAGACAACTGAAGCAAGAGACAGCAAATCTGCTGGCCCGCCCGTTTCCATGCCAAGTTTAGATGATGACAATGAAGCAGCAGCAGGCAACGCAGTCGCAGATGCCACAGACGGCAATGTGACTAGCAACAAGCCAGCCGAAAAGCGCGGAGAAGCCGCTAAGGCCGAACAATCAGCAGCCAAGGAGAAGGCCAAGGAAGCTTCAGAGGCAGCAGCAGGCGAAACTGAAGGAGAAGCTGAGAAACATGAAGAAACAGAGACGCCCACAGCCGAGCAAACAACTGAGGCGGCGGCAGCTGCAGCCACTGAGGCAGCTGAAGCCGAAGCTGCCGCTACTGCCGAAGGCGAAGCAGCTAATGAAGCAGCTGGTGGCGAACAGCAGGTTGCCATGGAACTGGACGAGGCCATGCAGGCTCAAGTCGATAGCGGTCAAATCAAGTTCATTGTCAATGAAAACGGACACTTGCTGCAACTGGACAATCATATTTTGACCGATGCCGAGGGCAATCAGATAATTGTACAAGATCCCGAACAGATTCAGCAGCTACTGCAGAGCGTTGGTGTGTTGCAATCTGGTGAGGGTCTAGAGGGCGAGACACTGCAAATGATGACTGATGGAAGTGGCCAGATGGTGCTCGTTCACGGCGATAACAATGAGCAGCAGCTTATCGATGCCTCACTGCTGAATTCCGAGGGTCAAATCATCATACAGCAAGGCCAGGATGGTGAGGAGGGACCACATGTCATAAGCGAGGATGGCACACGCATACCAGTGTCCGTATCCTACACCGAAGATGGCCAACCCATTGTGCAAGTGCAACAGCAAGTCTTGGAGGCTGCACAAGCGGCCAGTGCCGAGGAGAAGGAGGCGGCAGCAACGGCTGCAGAAGAGGCGGGCGAAACAATACAAACCAGCGAAGCTGCAGCAGTTACGACTGTTGGTGCCACGGCGGTGACCACCAGCACAGCCAGCAGTAGCAGCGGCGGCACAGCGGGCTTTTTTGCGCTCGAAGAATTTGCCGAAACGAAGACGGACTAGGATTGGCTCTAGGGGCAGTGCCGAGAATATTACACAATACTAGCATATGATGAGAACTGGTAAGTGATCCGTCAGCCGTTAAAGAAACATTCGCTAATCTATTATATTTTCATTCAAGGTTTTAACAGATTTAGACCAAACAGTAGCTATTGAAAGCTCCAACAAACTCTGCACAACATCCACAACACATTGACACACACATCCGCATTTTATATATACACACACACAAAGAAACATTTATACATTTAGTACATGTATTAACACTCCAGTTAACAACAGATTCTTATCCGCGATCGAAACACTTAACAATTGCTGCCAAAGATATTGTTTTGGCCAGGCATCTGGATTTGCGATTGTTTTTTCGAAAGAAAAAGGCGAGAGATCAGTGTGTTTTTTGCGGCACTTGGACTTGGCAGATGTGTTAGGCTTAGTTTTAGCATAGGTACAATTAAAAATGTAAAAAAGCAAACAAAAAAAGTTCATAGATGATTACAACAGATGCTTGGATTAATATTACAATTACCACCACAATTATAAACTTAACGCTAAATAAAATGAAAGAAAAAAACACAAAAAAAATTATACAAAATGTAAACATAAACTATATTAGCTTCCCAATGAATCCCCACAACCCTCTAATGCATTCATGATTCAGCTTATCATTTGAGCTAAAGCCAAGCTAAATTGAATGCTTAACTGAATAATGAATGGTTAAAATTGCGCCACATTCATTCATTTACCCCCACACACAAATACCCCACACACACACAAACATGATTCGAAATGTATTGTATGGCAAATGTAAAGATATGCGATTGTGCGAAAACCGAAAACAACAAAAAGCAAAAAAAAAAACTAACAAATCTTGTTTTATACCTTTGTGTGTGTTTGGAATTCAATTTGCATGTAGATGAAGATAAGGGGTACATCGATGTTGATTACATGAATCGGAATACATCTGTTTGTTAAATAGCGGTAAATAATGTTGTCGAGTCGCGATAAATCGAGAGATATCAATGAGATATGTCAAGGCATAGCAGAACATCGATAATAGAAATTATATTTACCAGACTGCCGAGCGTCAGTTCTGAAAAAGGCAACAACCGCTTGAGGAATTTGAAATTTAAGAGCTGAATACATTCCTGATAGTTCTATCGCCTTATAGAGCGAAACTGAGTGATAAGCTGTGAAATGAATGTCAGACAAGGCGGTTCTGGCTGTCGCTACATTGCGTATATCACATTCGCCGATTCTTTTTGAAGTGTAGCGATGGTGTCCCATAATAATAAAAAGAGAGATTGCTTATGAATTATTCATAAATGTATTAATAACTTTATAATGCAAGCGATGAAATGAATTTCGGGTTTTTTTTTTGGAATTTGTCATCTCGTGCACTGCTGCAGTTGTCAGAACTCTGCTCGAACTTCCCACAGAGATCATGTGGAGCGCGTAAGTTGCACGTCAAGGACAGCACTAAGTGGGGATTACTCTGTTAGACGGCTCGACGACATGTCGTCGGTGACATTAAAAGCTAAATCTGACGGTTGTTTGGTTTAATAGTCTGGTTACATAATCTCCCAGGCCCCAAGGCTCGGTCAATATTATGCAACGGCCTCAATTAGGCGAGATCGCATACAAATGAGTCGCATCAATTTTTGGATCGCTCACTCTACGAAGCGCATTCGAAAGGCGTTCTAAAGCGTGGCAAGGTTGCCGATTGCCATTTCTGATGGGTACGAAAGGAAAAGTAAACATGTAAAATACATATTAAATTGCTGTCCAATTTACAGATGAATGATAAATGCCCGCGATTAGTGATTAACATTTGCATACGTAGGCACAAACACACACACATGGACAAACCTATCGTTGTTATAAAGCATACTTCGCGCTAATAGCTAAAAGACAAACTGCGATAACGCCCACTCAAAATTCAGTGTGCTGAAGACAAAAGAGAATGGACTCTGTTGATGAGGTGATATAAAAAATGAATTGAGGATTAATTTAATGTACACATGTTTTATGAGTGTGCAACACCTGTTGGCTTAAACACGATAATAAACAATGTGATGAGAATCTGACGGGAATTGACAAGCGCTACCAGCATTAGGATGTCTTTTATATAGTATATATTTATTAATTGTTTAACTTTTTATGCTAAACGCGGAAGAACAAAGTAAGAATAGTAAGCTAGTTAGATGTTAATTAAATTGTACACAATTTAATCAGCATTGCAAAGCAAACATAAAGGTTAAGAAACTGTTTAAACTTTGATGTTTCACGCGCGGTGGGGAGTATATTTCTCTAGTTTGTACTAATATACCCAGTATATATTCAAATATCCCACTCTGCATTGCCTCTTTATTTCATCATTGTATGAAATCTCGTGCCGCAAGTGACGAGCCTTCCTTCGCAACAATTAGAAGCGATCGCTTCGGAACATACCATAAATTCTTTCTTAATATGACTGTAATTACTGTTATTTAATACTTATGTCAAGAGCGCTCCGGTGGTTCTCAAAAAAACAGCGGTTCAGACAGTTTCTTGCACTGCTCGTGCTGTGCTGTCTGCTCTCTTGCTGCTTCCGAACGTATCGACTCATTGTTTGACAGCCCTCATCGAGCTGCATAAGCTGCTTTATGACAGGTTTTTATTTTCGATTTAGTCAAGCGGCGATAATAGCGTATAAAAGCACAAAAGAGTTCAAACTAATGGATATGCTATACAGCTAAACAAACGTGGCTATATACTATATATATGTATATCGATTGAGTATTTCGCTCGATTCTGGCCTCCATTGGCATTTGATAGAATTAATAATGCATTTAATTTGGTTTCAATTTTATTTATAATGTTGCTAGTATATTTTGGTACACGATAAAAGCGATCAAAGCGGGCTTGGGGGCTGGCATCCCGTTTGTTGCTTATGTTGTTGTTGTTGTTGTTTCTGTTTCTGGCGTTGTTTAGGTTAGATTTTTATCGATCATTTGCATTTGAAAATAATAAAAATAAACGATAAATGCGAAGATTTAGATGCGATATGTAACAATAACTTCTTATCACACAGTCTGACACCTCTACTTAATGATAATACGAGTATATCTACATATCCACTAAGTTTACTAACATATTACCAGCTAGTATCGTTATCGTTACCAACGACGTGACTTCTTCTCGTCCACCGGTTTGTGGTTGCGTATATATGCCAGTTGACGCGGCAGATGCTTTGGCGCATAGTCCCCACTTGGCTGGTACCCATTGGCATCTGCCACATAGGTGAAGGTCACCGGCAACCCCTCGTTCGTAACATACTGCACCACGCCCACAGCCCCGTGCTCGTTGCCCGCCGCCTTTGTGGTGATCCCATTTGAGGTCTGAAACTCGTAGTTGTAGTGCCCGGCAGCATTAGGGGGATGATTGCGATAGTAAATTGTGCGTGCTCTTGCTGCGAATGCGCGGTTTGATTCTCTGCCCGTGGTCAGGGCTCGGGCTTGGCATGCGGGCAGCAGTGCAAGCAGCGCGAGGAGTAGCGGCAGCAACAGCTGTTGATATTGATTCTGGGTGGGATTTGTACTAATTAACGGAGGAGCAGGGAAGCAGAAGTCGACGCACAAACCTTATAGCCAAGCAGCAGCTGTTGCTGGCTGCGACGCGTAGTCATTGTGGGGAATCCAACGTTCTTTATAGTATATACTACACTTGTATATCTGCTATACTTGGTATTCTGACTGGTTTATTCCGATATAAATCGTAACTGTTTGTTCGGGCGTTGATCTGCAGTTTTTTGGCAGCTGCAACGAATGCGACGCGATCCGTTGGGCTTGAATGTTTGTTTGGGACTGCCAAAAAAAGCATTTGGCGAATGCCAAAATAAGCTTTTAAGATCACGATCGCAATCACAATCGGGTAATTCTCTCGCTCTCTCTTGAAGCTTACCGGAACTCTCAAGACTTGGACGAGATCGGGTGGTTCTAGAATCTAAAATCTCTCCGTACCGTATACGATTCGCGACGCGCATCGCGAGGTAAACAAAGCCAGCAGTTAGTCTGATAATATACATAATGACTGTCTGCATAAATTGAGCATAGCATCATCGCATAGTTGTCGCATCGCATCGGAACGCCTCTCAGACTGCTGCAACTTGTTTTGAAGCGCGATTCGTGTTGATTTATGTCGCATTTTTCATAATGTCGCACGGTAACCAAATCGAGACTTGTCTATTCCAAACAACAATGAAGTGGTTTTGATTTTTTGGGCCTTTGTAGGTGCGGCTGCAACTCACTCACAGTAGCACAGTGGTTCAATGACTGATCAAACGTGCGTGAAATGCACAAGATGAATAATGGACAACGGTCACTTCAATCGAACCGCCTCTGGAATATGTTATGCAGTAGACTTGACTTTGAAATTGAAATTAACTCATTATAATGTTTTAGCAGCCTGTCGAAAAGTTCATGGCCAATAAACCATGTAATTACGGTATATTATACCATGATGTGATAATTTCGCGTACAAATATGACAGCTGAGGTGAGCTATCAAAATATCGTAATTTTATCGTATTGCATTACGGAATGAAATTCGAATTTGTTTAAGAACATGCACGCGAAATGCTAAAGGTTTATTTTTATTATATCTGTCACAGCGATTTATTATAATGCACTTGAGACTTGTTGCCAATATAATTATGCCGTCTTGCTGAACACACAGAATGTGTCACAGACTAATGAAGCTAAGTTATCGCACAGCAGATACAAATCGAGTGTGAGCGGTGCTCCAGGCGATTCAATTGATATACGGCAATTAAACAGGTTCCGATATCTTTAAACGATACACGAATTAATAGGTATCCAGAAGCGAGACACCAACTCTCTCCGACCCTCTGCTACTCTTCCCGATGCTGACAGGTCCACATTCCATTGCAGCTCTTGAGCATACTTGCTCCACTGTGCAGACCTAGACCTTGCACGATTTGACCACACCCGAAGATGTAGATCACATGCATGGCCTACAAGAAGCAGCTATAGTAGAAATACTTGTCAAAGAAGAAGAGGCTTCACTTCAAGGCGCTGAACAGTTTAAATCAATCAGTAAATCGGCGAATCAATCAATAATTTATGGGCGAGTTGTGACATTTGCATTGTTGTTTTCACAAATTAAACACCCTCAAGAAGCTACTATTGATATACTCGACTTAGACATACCATATAAACAAGTCAATAATTTAAATTTGCAGACAGATTAACGTATTCGTTGGAAGGTTTTAGTGAGTGCCTTAGTTGAAACACATTAACAAACTTCATAGACTCTTCGTTACTTATTTTCAGTTTCTGCCGGGTATGATTAAGTAATACACCATTTATAAACCCCGTAAAAGTGCCAAAACTCACGCAAGGGCAAATAGTGTTAGCACAGAAAAAAAAACCTCAATGATTATACGATAATTACTTAATACTCTTCCAAAGTATTCGGTCAGTTGAGCTTAACACCCAACTTCAACTTCAAGTCTGTCAGCAGTCAGCTCCCTCACGGGCAACATTATTAATATCATTAGTTTAATAACAGCTTAGCCTCAGAATCTGTTGACTGCCAACTTGCGAAATGGAAACACGAAAAACCCGAAATATAGTTAGCCTGTACAGTCTGTGTGACAGACTCATCAGCTCTATGCGTGTGCGAACTATTAGTCCACCAAGCCCAGGTGAAGTGCCAAGTGAACTCACAGAACTGAAGAATCCCAATCAAATGAAATAAGAGATATACATATATGTAAATTATTTCATACTGGCAGATACGAAACAAACATGCACATATATTTATTTTGATATTTATATAGGGTAGCTTTCGATTTCAGTTCTTATCCGAAATTAGCATAACTGGCATCTCTCATCTCCCGTTATAACTAAAGAGTTACGCAACGGGTGTCTGAGGTAGCCCAACTTGATCGCGTTCAGAATCAGTCGCTAATTGGCAACGAGGCGCTGTGGAACTGTTAACGTTATACTCGTATTGCCGCTGACTCAACGATCGGCAATACGGAACTATTTCCGAATTAGAAATTCTTTTGGCCCACTTAAAAACTTCGTGATGATTTCTTTGTTTTTGCTGTGCCTTAATTCTGTGTGTTTATCTAATCTTGTGATTTTTATGGCTTTTCTATACGCCCCGTTATGCATATATACTGGAATGTGACAACTTTTGACACGATTTTAATAGTTAATAATCAAAAAAAATAAATAAAAAAAAAAATTCATCCCATAGCTTCCGTGTTCGGCTATTAATTCTGTTGGCTTCTTGATAAATGCTTGCTAATTGGATCAGACTCCTCAAGAGAGAAGAATGCAGCTTAAGATAATACTATAAAATCTTCAATAAATTTCCAACCATTTAAGAATTACACAAACTCGTTTCAGAATTTGATTTTTACGATTAGATTGCTTTGTGAGCTGAGTTTCATATCGGATATTCATAAATTCAGCCTAATTCCGAATCGGAACTAAGAACTTTGGCTAGCCTCAGTTAGCGGGAGATCATAAAAATGCAGTCAGCCGTCATAAATTTGTTTGTTGACTATACGCGCGACTAAACGGAAACGGTCGACTGGTAGGTCTAAGATTTGGTTTGTTATCAAGTTGACTAGCGAACACGATAATTCGAGACGCGGACAACGATATGGATAGACTAAACACCAAAACTGAAGACGCAGCTACAACAAAATAGAGACAAAGCTATTGACACTTGATTATGTTTATTGGTTTTTCATCGATTTCGCTTTGGTCCGTCGTTTTTCTCATATATATAAAGTTGAAAGAAGCGTCTGACCAGCCCGCAGTGCGGTGGCAAACTTTGAACCTCGCACAGCTCGTTTCGAGATTGTCTCATCGTCGATTGAATCATAATCGCAGCGTAGTAAATCGCGCAAATTATACAAAATTAAAATAATAATATTAAAGTTGAAAACGTTTAGCGCGAGTGTGTGTTTTTGGTGAATATGCGAAATTTTGTAAGCGAAGAAAGACCTTGTTCCCATCTGTGAACTTGATATCGAAAGTGACCCAATGTGATGCATGTTGCTGATAAGAAGTCTGTTTCTCGTCTCGTTTCTTTTGCGAATAGTTGTTGGCGTTGTTGTGCCTGGCCCTGCTGTGGAGTCAACTGGACGCCCGGTTAGTGCGAATTCGACGCATTCGTCGCCTGGTCGGTGGCAGTGAGAGGGATGCACAGATAACGGACTATCGTGTTTCGCCGTTGGACGATGAGGGCGTCTTTAAGTTCGCCTTCAAGACCAGCAACGGCATCGATGTGCAGGCAGCCGGCAATGCACTGGAAACCATTGGAATCTACAGTTATACTTCACCAGAGGGTACGCCCATCGAGACCCGCTATATAGCCGATGAGCTGGGCTTCCATGTGGTGGGCAGACATCTGCCACAGCCACCGCCCACGCCTAGCTATATCCTGCGCTCACTGGAATACATACGCACCCACAACGAGGATGGCTCTCTGAAGCCATTCACCCTGTGAGCCCATCATCCCTCCACCCCTTTCTGGTGCTCAAGAAGAAGTCTGATATCGTAGCATGTAGAAACCAAACCCTATATCCAACTGTTGATAGTTTTCGTAAGTTGACGCCTCGCAAAAATGCTTTGCTATTGGACACCTCTAGTCGTTCCGCTTATATATATGTATATAAATCATGTCATCCATAAAATATCATAGACTATCAATATTCTTCCGGCTGCATAACTTGTTAGCCTAGAAACTATGGCCCATATATATTGCTATTGACAGCTCTAGGCATCCTCATAAATTATGGTAAGAAAAAATAAGTCTATTTACACCCACACGACATTACGAAAACAAATAAATTGCCATATATATAGTATTTATTTGGGTCTGATGACCCCACCAAGTTAGCTCTGGTTATCACATTGACTACACAGACATGTGTATCTATTATAATGTTAATATGTTGATGGTGTTGTAGCTGCCATGACGTTTACCCGGCTCATAAATATTTATGTTTCTACTCAGAATTCACCAGTCACAACTGGATGGAAATCAAACAGGATTTTCTTTCTTTCCGGGTATTGTCAATCGATTGAAATGTGAGTTCACAAGAGCAACTCAAATATTTGCAAGGCGTCTACAAGTTCGGCATGGTCGAACCTTATTTCAATATTAATAGATTCAATGGAATAAATAAATTTAAAATTCTTTTAAGAACCACGAGCGATTTGTTCAGCTCGTATGTTTAATCTGATCGTTGAAGATAAACTGGTAGGTACTTCGCATCGCCTATAAAATGTTTTTATGGCTTGTGCCTATTGCGTGGATTTGTAAAGCCTTTATGGGACTATTTTAGCTGTTTTAACTCTATGTGGCGACGGAAGAGCTTTGTCGCTTGCTCCCCTGCAAACAATTCTAGCTAATTTCGAAGATATATTACGAGCCATTACTCAATCGAAATTAAACTTGTTTTTTGTTGAAATTTAAAGGATGACAAACTGGAATATTAAAGTATATGCCATGTATATAAAAGTATTATAGAGTTAACGTAGACACGAAAGAACTCTAGAGAGCACAACTCGAGATTGTTTTTTGGAAACTATAAAACACTTTCAGCAGGTACATATATGACTGTCAAGGCCGACGATATATGTATGATTGTAGTGTATGTAGCATACTTCCAAGGTAAGACAAGGTAAGGGAACTTCAGGCCGACTTTTGAATGCGTTTTACTGGGCGCTGCGTTTTCAACGAGCTTTATTAACGATAACTACAACTAATTAAAACGTGCGAATGCGTATGTCTCTATATAACAATGACTTTGCCACTTGGCCGGGACTGTGTGGATGTGTGAGGATGGTAATGGATGCACTGGCTGGCTCTATATGCGGATGTGGATTATGTGCGGGACGAAACGACTTATTGATCGTCCTTCTGTGCTGGCGGATGTGTGCGAATGTATTCGAGAGCACGCAGCACATAGGCAGGCACGGGTGGTGGTGTGGGCAGATGATCACCCACGGGATGGTAACCCTCCTCGTCGGCGGTGTAGCTCAGTGAGATTTGCTCGCCCTCGGGCGACACGTAGGCCACAGCGCCACGCACACCCGATGGATTGCCCGCCTCCTGTACCTGAATGCCGTTGCTTGTCTCATAGGCAAACTGGTAATTGCCCTCCGCATCGGATGCATCGTTCTGGAAGCTGCGTATCTGTGCGTCCTTGTTGATGTTGTCGGCGCAGGCGCAGCCAATGAGAGCAAGACACAGCAGCTGCAATGAAAGTGCCAATTAGCCAATGAGAGCTGGGCAACTCTTGAGGGGCACTTACATATTTGAACATGTTGAGAGTGGTGGTGGAGTCGGTGATGTTGAATGTTTGTTGAAAGGAGTGTTGAAAGGAGGATGCTTGAGTTGCAACTGATTGTCATGGTCCAGCACGTTGTGGCTTTTATATGGCATGGATTCGCTCTGCGTTGCTCTGCGGCAAACGGGTTTTAATCGGTTTTCCTCTTCTCATCGCAGCAATTGGCAACTACATGAGCCAAGAGGGCAGCAATGGGTAGCAATAATTGCCAAAAATCGTATTATCATAATCGAAACATTAACAACAACAGCAACGAAACCTTAAAAGCCATGAGTCATTTGCCAGCAATTTATTTCGAATTCGGATTCGGTTTCAGACTCGGTGTCAGTTTTGCATTCGCCGCAGTCTTGCACCTCTTTTTTTTCATTTTTTTTTTTATTTTATAGTAAACTTTAATTATTTGTGTATTTTTTTATGTGGTTCACACTTAGCCACAAGCAGACGAAATTCCACAGAAACTACTCTCGCGATTTGTTCCAACTTTCAATCGTTGTTGCCGACGGCGCAACGCTTCCAGCAGTAGTAGTTGCTGTTGTTGTTTCTGTTATTGTGTAGCTGATGTTATTGTTGTAGTTGTTGCAGTTGCTGCTGCGGTTGCCGCAGTTCGATTTGTAGTTGGCAGGTGCGCGTGCCCGCCGCCCGCTTGGCTAGCCGAGGCGAATTGTCCATCTCGAAGAGCTGTTGAAATACTTCGGATGCGCAAGGTCGCCACCAAAAAATACCGATTGGAAGCGCAACCTCAGCCTCAGCCGGGGGCAGACGGCCGCAGTGAAGATCAAGCTGATCCACAGTAAATTAGATCAGTGATTATGGCTGTGCAGCGGCATTAGTGTAGTTTAGATGGACACAGCATGAGCTGCAGTTTGCTATGCCTATCAGAGGCTTAATGTATCATTATTTACTCAAAAGTAATCAAATTATTTATTTGTTTTAAATAAAAAAATTTAAATAAATATTATTAGTATGTATTTTTCCACTAAGCAAAGTAGGCCTTGTTTTGAGAATTTTGCAAACTAATTAAACTTGTTTGTTGCTTTGGAGCTCTCAAAATATCTCATTCAATAAGGAAACCGAAAGATAATAATCTATTTATCTAACTATAAATAAAGATAAGTTCTTCACCACTTTAAGTAAAAACAGAAATGTAAATTTTAATAGAACCAGACAGAAATAAATAGAGCAATATATTTCAAGTCAAAGAAGACAATTTATACACTTTACTTGGCCGTGGAATCTCGCTTTAAGTACTTAAGTTGCTGTTTCAGCTTTAAGATTGTCAGTTGCATTTGAATGTTGCAGTCAGTTAATGGATTCTTCTTAACACCGAAGAGCTGTACAGGTTTCATTAAACTACATGAAAAATGTCTAAGTAATGGAAGTCGTTCTACTTATAAGTGGAAAGATTGGCGGAGAATACGATGTGGCGACGCGCACGTACTCATCAATTTTAGTTTCTTCAAAGTTTTTAAACTACAGATAGAATAATCTGCTGAGAGAAGGCGATTGGGTGAACATGCATAAATGGCTATAAAGAAGAGAAAAAGCTCTATGTGAAAGGAGAATATTAACATTTTAGTCCAAAACCTTTAGAAGTAACCCTCGCAAGCTGAGTGTGTGTTTAAGCCACAAATACAGAATGCATCATCTATCATCTAAACACACATATACCAAAAATTAGTTTGGCATTTTAGCAATTCTAATTTGTTGCTCTGCGCAAAATCAGATAGCTGTTGAGCAAGTTTGTGTTCGAAGTCTTTTGATTTTGCACGTGCTAAGGAGAATCCAATCTAATGGGCTTGGCGACAACTAGCATAATAGCCATTTTATTAGCCCCATACAAGTGAGGGCTCGGGGAATACATTTGGAATTGAACCACTTGACGCAACAGTGAACTAATTTATTGTTGCGCCACAAATTGGTATGCTAATGTGATCTTGATGATTTGTTTTTTATTTTGCATGAAGAATTCTTCTCTGTGTTGCCTAATTAAATAATTTAACTGGTTTGCCCAAAAGCTAAATGTCCAACGAAATCGAAACTGAAATAGATGATAAATTAGTTTCTGTTTCAATTTAGATTTTCAACCAATCAGATTGTTGCTCAATCTGTGGGCAGAGACTCATAGACTAATGTCAAAACAGCAAAAACAATTAATACTAGTTCAAGCGAACATCGTCGCTTGAAGTGTATCCCTCAACCAAATCGATCTATTTTGAATATGCTTAAAAGCTTTTCCATTTTATTTTAGGTTTATTTTTTTGGCCCGAATTTTATTTAATTTGATCGTTTTTTGCTTTGCTTTACTCAAGCTATGCCACATACATATTTAAAAGTTTAATAATATTTAGTATGGCGCACCAGCAGCGCAGCTAAGCGGCAGATTAGACGCGAAGATGACGTCGGTGACGACGACGCGCCGCACTTGCGTTGGCGACTCTGTCTAAGTTCGGTTTGCTGCGACTATAAAAAGCCTTTGGCACTCGAAGTTATCCAAACAGTGTGAATTAGACTACTGAAGCAACATGTTCAAGCTAGTGAGTAGCGCATCAAAACACATACACAGCTCAACGGAGCACGTGAAATCGGATAACAGGATAACATACTAATCATGCTCTTTAAACAGACCATCTGCCTTATCGCCGCCCTGGCTGTGTTCGCCCAAGCCGACCACATTGACAAGGATGCTGTCGCTCTACGTGAGAGCAACGATCCTCCCCAACCCGATGGCAGCTACGCTAGCTCCTTCGAAACCAGCAACGGCATCCAAGTCCAGGAAGCTGGCAATGCAAATGGTGTTTCTGGTGCCTTCAGCTATACTTCCCCCGATGGTACACCTATTTCGTTGACTTTCACTGCTGACGAGAACGGATTCCAGCCCCAGGGTGCCCATCTGCCCACACCACCACCAATCCCAGAAGCCATTCTGCGCGCCCTGGAATACATCGCAGCTCACCCACTTCAGGAGTAATTGAACTACCACATTTATAACGTTTATTTGAATAGTGTGCAATAAACCAAATGCTGAGCTTGAAGTTCTGTTCAAGTGAGGAACAGTATAATTAAAACCAAACCATACAAACAAACGATAAATCTATTCATTCATAAATAGTCGTGGTACAAAAAGAAGATCGAAAGATCTTAATGAATATTTCCCATAGATATATGAAACAGTCTGTCATGGGCCACATTTAATTGCTGCTCATTAATCACGGTGTCAAGTAGACGTTGCCATAATGAACCGCAACAGGAATTAGCCATATTGGTCGAGGTGAAAAGTATAAAAATACACATATTAATATAGTAACATCTCAACGGAAATTTATGCAGACTTATGTGGAAGCTGCAGGGCCAACAACTCTGCTTTGCTCTTTCGCACCTTCTTTTTTTTCGAGTTGCTTTATTTTTTATTTTTGGAACAAACATGTACATACATATTTAATTTGTCATTTCAATGTAAATCCGACAGCTGACCCCCAAAAATGGTAAAAAGGCAACAAGCAGAAAAAGAGAGAGAGAGAGACAGGGAGAAACAATACCAAGAAAGAGTCTAAAATGTGATGCAACCACGCGGGAACAACGCGCCAGCTGACGTCGCTGGGATCCAAACGGGTTTGTCGGTTATTAACACTTTCGCTTGCCTGTGGATTCTACTTGGCCGAAATGTAGGTCAACTGCCGACTCCTTATGTCGCTGACGGTGTACACGCAATACCCATACCCATGTAATTAACCCATCAAGGCTCGATTGTGCTATAAAATGTGACAAGTTTTATGAGGGTAAATGTACTGTAGATGCAAGATTTAAATGGAAATCGGCGAATCATATCAATATCTGTTATTAACTTTGCTCCCTAAGTTGCCATAATTTCTGAAACTGAGACCTTAAAGGGTTAACCGGGTACATCTGTTAACTGTTGCAAACGTACAACCCGTTCCTTGTTATCCTTCATGGCTCAAGTCCAACGAATAACCTTTAGGTATCCCCTGGAGATAGCATATATACAAATACACAGATGTTTTATATAAAGATGCGTATATATTTGTGTACACGGTATATTTTAAGCCTGAGCCACAGTCGGGCGCAACCGGGTGGTGGCTTTTACAGTAAATTCAACAATTAAGTATTTAAAATAAGAGCTGGAACTATACAATAAATATGCCCCATTTGACTTAGGTTTATACTGACATTTCTTCATTTCATTTTTTCTGGAGCTTTATAGTTTGCTATCGGCAGCCTCCTTGGCTTTTCGGCGCGCTGCAGCGGCAGCAGCTGGTCCAAAGCGTTGTATAAATTTGTTTATCGGTTCAATAATCTCCTCCGGATTGTTCATGTGCAAATGATGTGTACCATTAGCCTCAAGATACTCGAAGTTGGGTTTCTTTATGAGCACATCGAGTACTTCATCGTAGTATTTCTTATCTTCGAAATATGATGACTGTGAGCCCTTGATGAACAGATATGGACAAGTAATCCGATTGGCCATTTCAACGCACAGCTCCTGCGAGCCAATCGCATAATTGTAAAACTTCAGACGACGATCGCGGCAAAAGAAATACTTATCCGGGTACTTGCCGGACTTTTGTATGTTACGCGCCATAATGTGCTTGCACAGCTCTTTGTTGACCGAATGAAAGGTGCCGATGTAGACGCGTTCGATGAGTTCGTCGTATGTGTAGCTTGGTGGCTCATTCTTGCTGCGGTTTCGTTCGTCTTCGCGTAGAAATTCATCCAAACGCGTCTCCATGGTACGAATAACCGAGGGATAGGGACGCTGGTGAGGTTTCAGAGCGTCAATGCCAATTATCATATCTACTTTATCGGGAAAGACAGCGGCAAACACAAAACAGATAATTGAAGACATTGAATGGCCCACCAGTGAGACCTTCTCCCATTTGTATTGCTTCATGATAAGCCTTATCACATAGAGATTATCCACCGAATTGTAATAGCAACCGTCAGGCAGGCGCGAAGACAATCCATGACCGGGTAAATCTACTGACAAAAAGGCAACATCCGGTGATAGCAATGGCACCAGCAAATCAAATGTTCCCGCATTGTCTTGCCAACCATGCAGTCCCAATAAGGGCTGCACATTTTGTGGTCCATACCATTTGCCAGCGATGTGACCCCAGGGCACTTTAATGGTAACCTCGGAAAACTGCAGGGAGAACAAGTAAGAAAACAAGTTACAGTTGTGCAATGTTCAATAATCCAAAGATCAAAGTGCACACTTACAGCTCGGGTAGGTGGTTCGCCAGTGAGGTCGCCAGCATGCCGATAACGCTGGTTTAGATTCACATCTGGGACCTGTCCACCATCACTGCTACTGTTGCCGCTCACGTTGTCCTTAAATTCAAATTCCATGCTCCACTCTTTACTGCAATTGACCAGAAATACAAATGTGGATTAATTCCAAAGTTTAGCCATTTAAAATACGAGGTGATACTAATTCTTATCAGGGTTTGCTCTCAGCGATTGCGCGCTCATCGTGTTTACGATTAGTTAGGCAGGGCGCAATAGCGAAAACAGAAAAAGAAACGTGAGAAGCGTGTCACAACAAAATTGGAGCCGCTGAGCAACGTAATATTTAATTAGCCGTGCAATATCCATGATCCATCTGGAGTATCAAACTCTAATTCACAATAACTTTTAAGTTCAAGGTCAACAGGTGGCCTTGTGTGACGCTCTTTTCTTTTTTCTTTCGTCTACTACCTTTAATAAACTGATACTTTCAGCAACTTACAATTGCGTCTTTGGGCCAGACTGACTTTTCAATAATGCAAGCTAGAAACTTTTCCACCGCTATCGACCAATTTAAATTAGTAATGAATGCAACATAGAACGTGGAGAACAATAAAGCAGGCAAACAGCTGATAAAGTTTGAGAGCGAGTGAGAGAGAGAGAGCGAGCGTGTTAGAGATGGCACGGTATTGGACGATGTGTGAGAGCTGTCGAATGATGATTAGGTTTCTATACTTTATGAATATACAAATATTTTATAGAGTTAAGTAGATTAAGAACAGCCTAAAAAAAGATATAGCAAAATTGTTAGCCAGATTAGCCAAATTGCTCGTTAATTCAACTTCATCGATAAGTTCTAAGACCATCGATAGCACTTTAGCTTTTGCCGGCTTTGAAAACTCTTGCGACTTTTGTGATGAAAAGCATATATGAAAAAGTGAACTTGAAAAATGCCAGCTAAAATCTTAAATTTGATGTGTGTGATAATTAAATTCACATTCATTTGTTTACAATTTAAATCAACCTGCATATGCGGAAGAAAAATATAATTTGCTATAAGTTTCAAATATTATTACATTTTTGTCTGACATTAAAATTAAATTAAAAACCTTTGGAGACGTTGAAACTATTGATACCAATAACCAACTTCATTAATAATCATCATAAAGATTAATATTTAAACTTATAATTGCCGTGCAATGCTGACTGTGCAGTATCAAAAATCAATGCAAAACAATTTTATACAAATTCCAAAGTTCAAGCTTAACAGGTTCGTTGCCAAGACGTTCCTTTATTTCTCACCTTTATAAATTGGGATATGCAGAAATATACCAATCTCTTAACAGATTATCGAGCCAAAGAATTTATCTTTAGTTATATTTGTACGCGTGACATTAAAAATAAACTAAGACTAATAAACCAAAACAAACTGCTGTCAGCTGATTATAAATTGAGCGTATGTCAAGATGATTGTTAGAGATGGCAAACGTACAAATGTTAAAATCATCGATTATCTTAGACATCGCTTTTAAAGTTTTGCACTTTTTGTACGATACTTTGAAATTGTCATGGCCTTTGTACACTGAATAAACATGTTCATCAAATAAATACTTACCATTTATTTATTAAATATTATTGTATATAGTTGTACGTAGATTTCTTAAGAATATATCTTGCTCAGCTTTAATAAATGTCAGTATTATTGAATGATTCGTGTGTTAGGCTGTTTTGTAGAGTACTGATGACTCGACGTATTTTTATATTGCTGTTTTACAAAGTCACATCTCCAACTAGTGATCATATGTATGTTTTATTCCACTAGAGCGAGCGAAAGTCTGCGCGTCCGTTACGATATTATTATTTAATAGAAATATCCCATAGACTAAGTTGCAATGCACTGCCAGCGGAGTCTGAGATTTTTGCAACAACTGGTGAAAGGACCACAGTTGAGTTTGCTTCAGACAAGCGACTATAGTTCCCAAACATTGAAGGCACTGACTAAACATGTAGGTAGTCGAATTAAGTCACTTCACCTATGTTCCCAGGTCTTTTGACACTTTGCCTTGCCTTGACAGTACGATGAGGTCAGCATTCCCGTACCCTGGGGTAATATCGCAGGAAAATGGTATGGGCCGAAGCATATACGCCCTATTCTGGGGATGCACGGTTGGCAGGACAATGCTGGAACCTTCGATACTCTAGCCCCTTTGCTGCCCCCGCACGTATCTTTTCTCAGCATAGATGCACCAGGACATGGTCTTTCTTCGTGGCTGCCCAACGGAGTTATGTATCACTCCATTGACTATGTTCAACTGGTGCTGCGCATCATGGAGGAATACAACTGGAGTAAAGTCTCTATTATGGGTCATTCGATGAGCTCTATTAATGGCTTTGTATTCAGTGCACTGTTCCCTGACAAAGTTGACATGTTCATTGGACTGGATATACTTAAGCCGCCCATCCGAAATCCCAAACAAATTGTGAATGCCTTATCCGAACGCCTCGAGGGTTCGATGAAACTAGAGCGACGCTTGCGAGGTGGAAGTGAACCTCCTGCTTACGACTGGGATCAACTGGTGGAACGCCTTCATCAGGGCTCTGACAAGTCAATAGATATGGAGGCCTGCAAGTATCTTCTACAGCGCAACGTCAAACCCTCCAGCCATGAGCCTCACAAGTATTACTTTTCACGGGACAATCGATTAAAGACTTCGCAGTTCTACACTTTATCGCTTGAAATTGTGCTTGAGATGGCATCAAGGATTAAGTCACCACATCTGTTTATTAAAGCTCTCCAGGCTCCCTACTATGAGGATAAGAAGTACTACGATGCGACGTTGGAAGTGCTACGCAAGAGTCCTCAGTTTGAATATCATGAAGTTGAGGGTACACATCATGTACACCTAAACGAGCCTGAAAAGGTGGCCCACATCATCAACTCGTTCATTAATAAATGTAGACCCGTGTAATACTGTCGCCTGTTATATGTAGTTATCAAATTGTACAAACTAGCTAATCTATTACTGTTCGATATTATGTCTTATTATGATATTAGTCATACCTGACGAATTAAGACGATAAGATTCGAAATTAAATTGCTAATTTTTCGCAAATAAAACAATGTGTGTTGCTTCTATTTAATTTAATTACCGTTGACACTGGCAATAACATTAAATTTAGAGTAAATTACAAACTTGAAAATGTTTGGAGTAGTTCGGTATGGAATTAGCGTCGCAACTAAAACTAGCCAATAAATTCTATGCACATCATGTATAAGAATGGAGTCGTATCTTAACTGAATTCCCAGTTATGTTGTGCGTTCTTGTTTAAAAACAATCATACGAAAATGTACAAAACAATTAAAAAAGAATTGCAAACCGTGTTGAGATGCTGAAATTATGAACTTTATCCTGGTTTTATAATCAGTGCACTGCACGTTGGGATAGGCCAAAGGTTCAGCAACGCAGCACATATCTTAAACTTAAACGCGATTAAATATAAAATCTGAATGAGTACATTATACTTAACCAATGTCTAATATGATGTTCTAACTTAAAATACACATATATTTATATGTATATGTTTTACATTTTCGCTTTTCTTCCACATATCAGTGAAAAAGAAAATACTCTTTTACAATATTGGAATATAAAATACAAAACCAAAATGAAGATTGATAAAATTACAATTATTATACTTGTAAATAAGTATGTATGGATTCTTTTGCGTAAATGAGTGTTTTGGTTTCCATCAGATTCAAATTGTTATAGAAAAATATATGTATGTGTTAAATAAATAAATATATGTATATATTTATATATATATATATATATATACATATATATGTGTGTGTTATTTACTCTGCTAAACTACAATACATATAACTAAGTGCGCCCTCTCAGTGCGTAACTGCCCCAAAAGTGTACCAACTCTTGATGTAGTGCAACACCTGGAGTCGCAATTTAAACATTGTAATAAAACAACAACTAGTTTCTAGGCTAAAAATAAATACAATAAATAAGTTAGTCCATAAAAAAAAAATGCCTTGCGCACATTTAGCATGATTTCTTTTGTTTTGTTTGCTTTGAAATATTTACAATTGATGGGCGCTTCTCAGCCGTGGACTAAGCCACCGGCGAGGAGTCCCCTTTCATGTCGCGCTCTCGGAAAAATCCTCTCTCTGTTTTACATTCACGTATGGTGACCGTCTCTAGATTAACGGTGACATCAGTGATGACCACACGATTCGATATGTTGCACTTGGCAGGCAACCAGAAACGTGGTGGCACCGCACGCGGTGACAACGGCGTCAATGGTTGCTTTTGGCTCAATGCTAGGGCGCCACTCAGTTTTGGTATGTTATTGTTTTCCGCTGGAGTAGATGCTGCAGACTCATCATCCTCCTCCTCAGCATACGGAGCTGCAGGGGATTCACCAGCCTCTGATTCTGTGCCAAGTGACGCGCTCTGTGATTCTGTCTTGTGTGGTTGCGCGGCCGACTCCGTTGACTTTTGTTGCTGGTCATTCGCCGTTTGTTGTGGCTTTGTTGGAGGTCCATCGGGTGAGGTTTTAATGGTGACACCAATTTTACCAGATTCCTTGAGAACCTCAGCCTTTCGCTTGGTACCCATTAAGGGCTGATCCTCTGAACTGGATGAATTGGTATCAGCTTCTGGTACAAAAGAGTTCTCATTGTGGATGGAGCTACTATTTGAGGAAGAGCTATGGTCCATTCGCTGCCTTTTCGACTCATGATGATGGTGATGGTGATGAGTAAGCGGTGATTCGGAGCGTCGACTGCTTATGCGCTCGGACTTTGAGCTTTGGTTGTTGTTCTGCTGTTGCTGCTGATGATGGTGGTGATGATGATGATGATGATGCTTCTTATCCTTTTCCTTTTTCTCACTGCCATCGTTTGAAGCGGCGCCAGTAGATGTGGTTGCCTGGTTAGTGTTAGGCACATCGTCTCCAGTGAATGTATACTCATCCTCCTCGGATTCGGGTTCTGGATCCGGTTCTTTCTCCTTCTTTTTTAACGCACCTCCACGTTTGGATGGAGTGCCCGAGGACTTATTGCTTTGCTCGTAAATGTCAATTAGGCGGCGGTCCAAGATATTTACTTCAGGCTCCCATGTGTTGTAGCGTTGGTTCCAGCCCTTCCACTTGACACGGTATTCCACAACGCCCTGGAAAACAAATATTTTTAGAACCTCTGTACTTTAATTTCAAACACGAGTATTCCCATTTAGTACTCTCCAACTGTATCTACAATATAAATACAATGATTGTAGCTTAAAGATCGCACATATCCTAAGTCGGACCACAGACCGATCGTTCATCGAGAAACTTTTGGCGCGTTCTACACTCACGCCGCCCAACGAACTAATTGATTTTCCATCGATGCCGAAATAGAGCGCAGCAAAAACAAAAACAACACATATACACAAACACAAACATGCACACACATGCATACACATGCACAGCGCAAATGGTGGTTGCTGCCTGCTGCTGCAGCACGAGACATTAGCGCAGCTGCCAGCAGATGGACGACGCGAGCCTCTGCTGGAAATTTCGAAGGACATATGACCTTGTAACGTGTATGTGCTGCGCACGTTTGCATTTTACATGTAGATTGTACATGAAATGTTGTTGATTTTCTATAAATTACCTTTCTAACGCGTTTTTGGATGATTTTTTCGGCAGCGTAGACGCGATCGTCCGAGCTGCCCATTGTGTTTCCGTCCACTTTACCAATTTTGAGGCTGTTTTGGGTCCTCGATTAAAATTTAAGTTAAAACCACTTAATTCACGCCTTGATTAATGATTTAATTGCTAAAAAGCTTTAAATTTGCATTCCTTTTTCTCACAAAACAGTTTAAAAACAAATTGCGACTGACATTTACACTGGCTGCAAACAATGTGACCGCAGTTTGAAAACCGCGAAATACCTTTGTAAACGGTAGTGTTATCGCAAGCTACCACAATCTATCGCCACTAAGCATCGAAAATATAGAGTACTCAAACAGCGGATTTTACTCATTTATGCTATGAAAACATTGCGACCCCAGAGCCCGAAGTGTTTCCCGAGTGAGCGACCGGCTCTCTTTAGTCAGCAAACCCCAAGAAACGAACAACATAAACGCACGACGACAGCGGAACGATGAACATGTGCGCATTTCTTCCCGCCGTGCGAACGTTTCAATGTTTGCGTATAAGTAAGCACAATCTTCGCATAATGTATGTGTTGCTTGTAAAGTTTGACAACCGGCCAATGCTTCGGCCAGGCAGTGTTGCCAATTTAGCATTTTTTATTTGCAACACCATACAATGCAGCTCTTTTTATTTCTAATCTAGCTTTTCTTCGCTCAAACAGTCTGGCAACACTGCGGCCAACGCGCTGGCAACCTAAATTCAACATGTTGACTCTCAACTGTGTGTGTGCAACTGTTGCGTGTGCAATGAAGATTGTGCATACATATACCCACTCATTGAACCATACGCACAGCGTGAAGAATTACTCCCATGCACATCGTTCCGCTGTCGTTGTGCGACTGAGTTGATGCCACTATTCGTTTCTTGGGGTCTGCTCACTAAAGAGAGCCGGTCGCTCACTCGGGAAACGCTTCGGGCTCTAGGGTTGCAATGTTCGATGCTCAGTGTTATCGGACGTGCGAAAATGGACAGTGAGGAATGTATGTGTGACCATGTTTGTTAATCGCAAAAATGATTAAGTGGAGTGCTGGAACTAAGTTGAAAGTTTGGATATTTTATGCATTAGGAGGTGCGGTCTCTTTGATACTAGAGTGAGCAAAATAAATCAAATTTGCATCGTCTGCTAGTGTCAGTGTGTGTGTGGGTGCAGAATGATTTTCTTTACAATAAATTATTAACGTTATTGTGATTTATATTGCATTAAAATACGCATAATAAGTAAACCATATTTAAGCCGCAACAATAGTGTTCATTAGCAGTGCTCCAAAAGCTATACAAATCTAAGAAATCGAAGATAGACCGCCGCGACACCTCTCAAACACACACAGACACACTCACACACACACAATGACCCATAAAGGATGTCGAGCTGCGGCAGCCCATAGTATTTCGTTGTTGTTGCCATTGTCAATTGGGCCTGCTTTGTCGTCATAGATTGGGTCGATGAATGGCTATGGCTGTGGCGTACGGGCGCAGGATGCTATTGCCGTTATTGCGTTTGACAGATAACAAAGAGAAATGAAGACGTCAGCTTCGGATGAACTGGATGTGGATGAAGTGTGGCCGGGGGCTAAACGCAGCTGCCTAATTATTGGGGCGCAGGCCGCGACAACGGCGACGCCATTGATGACATTTTTATTATTATTATTTATGCTGTGATAGTGAAACACCAAAAACAACCACAAAAACAACCAAAGCCAAGAATCAAATGCAATATTTTCGCTGAAACAAATGTTAAATGAAAGAGAGACAGAGTACAGAAAAGACAAAAATAAAAACACAACAAAAACAAAACCAACAAAAGCTTTAACCAAAACACCAAGCAGAGTGCAACCTGCATTTGCCACCTGCAAAACGAAAAACCAAACAAAAACAAAAAGAAAAACATTGTACTAGTCTTTAATTAACATAGTAAAAACCAGCACCAATTAGCGGATAACCCTTTAATAATATTAGTGAATATGTTTAGCTAGTTACAATTTATACATAACAATTATCTAGTGGCTTTAAATAAAACACCAAACCAACCAAAAACCAAAACAAAGTTCAATTCGAAACAAAACTAACGAACATACGTTTAGGGAATTTGTATTTAAATAAGGATATATCGGCAATAAAGTTAAGGGGGAATCTATACACATACTATATACATACATATATAAATAATATAAGGCGACTGCCGCGAGGAAATCGCGTACCCCCTTTGGAAAGTCCAAAATCAAATTCATTCAGAAAACGTGCCATAAACCGGACGGCCAAACGTCGTTAAATGTCAAAGTCATAAAGAGAGCGAGTGAGAGAGAGAAAGCACAAAGGAAGGGAGATTGCGCGTGAGAGCGCCTAAAAGCACGCACAATAAAAGCTTAGCTTTATTCTTGCTTTGAACAGCAAAGACACGAACCTAAAATGGCGACAACAACAACAACGCATCACGACGATGCGAGTAGCATGAGTGACGATGTCTTCGAGGATGCGGAAACAACGAAGGCACGCATCGAGGAGCTGCGGCGTCGACCCTTCGGCGATGGCTGCTACAACCCACCTGCCGCCCCCGTCTCTCAACACCAACAGCAACAGCAGCAGCAGCAACATCAGCATCATCATCACCATCATCCCAATACCAACTATAACTACAGCAGCAGCCAACAGAGTCTGACGAGCAGTCATCACTACCATGACGATGCCATTATGGCGCCTGTACAACGCACTGCCAGCGGTTATCCCGGATATCGTCCGTCACGCGAGGCCCTACAGATGTACGCTTACGGCAACACGGACTATGGCTTGGAAGATGACTACGATGATGGCTGGCGCTCGTATCGCTACGATGAGGTGGACATGCATCAGGCACCGCCGCCAGCTCAAGTGCAGCCCTTCGACGATACCATCAATCACAAGACGATCCTGCTGGGCGATTCGGGTGTTGGCAAAACCTCCTTCCTGGTCAAATACAACACGGGCGAGTTTCGTCTGGGTTCCTTTTCGGCAACCGTGGGGATTGCTCTAACGGTAAGTTGACGCGAGAGAGAGAATAATTACACTCCTGTAGAGGCCTTCTTCTCTTCTTCCCCTTGTCCGTCCTCTGCATGATGTCGAATGTCGCCGTCCCTATACAGAAACATATAAACATATTCGTAATCCAATTTTGTGGCTTTGCTTTGCGTACATCTGTGCACCTATTTGCAAGTGTCTCTGTGTGTGTGTGTTGTCTGTGTAACTGTTATTGAACAACAGCCGCAAGAGTTTCGTTTGTGCTTTCCGCCAAAAAGGGCAACATATTGCTAACTTGTGCTTGTTGTTGTCGTTCGTAATCGTTTGGCCCGATTTCGTCTGTCGGTTTTGTAGGTCGTCCCTTGTCTATTTTTATCGCGCACAAATCTCCACATAGCGCACATTGGCATTGATTTTGTCGCTCCGATACCATAAAAATAAACCTCGTAAGCGCGACGCGTTTATGTTGTGGTCGCTGATTTGCGTGGGTGTTTGCTGTGTATGTGTGTGTGTGCGTGTGGGTGAGTGCGTACACGGGGTCACACTCCATAATATTTATGTTACGACACGCCACAGTGATGCACAAAATTAGTAGAGAATAATAAAAGGAGATATTTTTTACGCTTTCCACTCAAAGAATTTCTCTAAAATTACCTGAAGCCATAAATTGCCTTGAAACATAAAAAGATTTATAATTAATATATATTGTATATAATAATTATGTTATACAGGTATAGTAAAATTAAACTAAACTTGAAAATCAACTACAATAACTTTTCGCCATAGTAAAATCGAGTGCGCCTGAGAGTAGGCAACATATTTCGTAGGCCCTTTGTGCGCAACCTGTTGCCGGCTTTTAATTTCACAGCTCGCAGCAGCAGCAGCAACATCAGCTCGCTACGTGTCCTCCACATCACGAGGCAGCAACGATGGCCGCCCACAAGCAATGAAGTTCAAGTGCAACAGTTATATTTGCCATTGAAGTTCGAACTACCACCTGCCCTTTTTCCCTTTGCTTACCCTTCGTTAAATTCTCTTGGCTCTCAACCCTGACGCGTGTTCGACATTGGCTGGCCACATTTCTAGGCCAGGGCTGCTGTGCTGCGCGTTGTTGCAAAGCCAAAAAGCCGAAGTTGCACGAACCTCAACTCGGTTCGGCAGACTGAAGGACTGAAAGCTGCTGGATGCTGGATGCTACGGCTGTTGCTGCCGCTGCTGCTGGCTGCGTGCTCAGTTTAGTTTTGAACGCTGTTCCTGGCGCAGGCATCCTTTGCTACGCGCGTTTCTCAGTTCGATTTCCATAGGAATTTCAGTGCACACAGTTTAAAATAAAATTTCGCGTTGAAAATGTAAAGTGAAAGCGAAACGCTTTGAACTTTTTCAATGTTACTTTTTTGAGTGATACGCGCGCACACGAATACACAGTTCAGTGTGTACACACACACATATAGGCAGTCGAGCTGCTAATTTATTGCTGCATGGCTTCTGTTGCATACTTTTGAGCGCGCCGTTCAAGCACGCTGCAGTTTTTCCAACATTTTTCAGCTATTTTTGTTCGCTCGCTTGCATGTGTGTGTGTGTGTGTGCGCATGGCTGTGTGTGTGTACAAACTGAGAATTCCTTGTGCGCGCTCAAAAATAAATGAAAACAATTTGTGATAAACAGATGGAATTGACTTGCATATCCTGTTGAATTCTATATAAATATTTTGTGATAATATTCCAGAAATTACTTGAATACGAAAAACTTTTATTAAATTGTACTTATGTTCATCAGAACTGTACAATGTTTTGCTGCATTTCAATGTGCTATTTTAGTGCAGCGTTCTCTGCGTTGATTTCCGAGAAATTCTGGCAAATTTCCTGGAATTCGTAATCTCAGATTTTACTCTGCGTCTTAGTTAATTATGTTTTTAAGTATTCAGAATATTCAGGCAATTTGTTCTTCATTCTTGTAAGTTATGCAAGCTCTCTCGGCTTTAATTCAATGCCTTGCTAATGATTTGCTGTCAACTGCTTTATTCTTGAGAAATTATCTGTCTTCCTCAAATTCGCATTCATTATCCTGACAGACAACAATGATATGCGCATCAATCGAGCTGCATTCAATAGCCGAAGGTCACTTGCACTTGATGCGCTTGTGGTCTATTTTAGGAACATGCACGTGCTGTGCCAGAGGACTCTTAAGCTGTCCCAGCGGCAGCAGCAACAGCTCAAGGTCAATTCTTTTATGCAATTAAAAACATTTTTTTAACAGAGGGAGGAGAAGGGGCCTTTTCAGGGTACACTACAATTTAAGCCGATTATAGCAGGAATCTTTGAGGTTTTGTCTGCCAGCAGCAGCAGGAGATGCTGAGTTTGGGCAGGCAAGTGGCAAGTGGGAAGTGGCTTTGATTGCAGCAAACCCCATAAAATGTTTTACGGCAGCCGCACATCGATATGAAACTGTCGATTGGCCAGTCCTGCCCGTTTCCTCTTAAAATAACTACAGCACCCACACACACATACATTCACACACACAGACCCTGACGAACAAGGCATTGTTATGTCCAGGTTGGTGAACGCTCGTCATTTCCTTAAAGCTGTCCAAGCTTGCAATCAGGAAGCCATTGTCTGGTAGCTGCCTCGCTTGTCTGCGAATTTTGCCTTCATTTTAGCTGCGTGATTGAGCGCATGATTGAATGTGTTTGCGTCTTTGTGTGCCTGGTTGTGCGTGTGTGGGCGCCTTTGACGTCCGAGGCGGGAGTGGAGCCATAAACAGAACCAGAACCTGTACGATAACCAGAACCAGAAACAGAATCAATGTTGCGTGGGCCGTACAAGCGGCGTGTGCAACAGGCCGTGATCAGAGGTTCCATTTATATTCGTGCTTTCGTATTGATGTAATTACGAAAAGTGATATTTCAAGCTGCCGCCTGAGTCATCGAAGCGTTCGACAGTTCCTACAAATTAATAGGTGTCTGGCTGTGGAACTTTTTCCTGTTTCTTGTTTCCTGTCGCAAAACGCTGCCGGGCAGGACGAATTGTCGACAACCCAATTAAAAACTTTTGTTATCAGCATAATGATTGACAATGTTAGGTTGATTACATTAAATTTGATAGGGTATGTTTCATGCGAATAGTACACAAAGGTCCTTAAGGGTCGAAAAAAGGGATCAGAAGTGGGGGTCACAGAGAGGAATGTAAAAAAGGGTTGTCATAAATTATGATGCCTAGACTTGACATTGTATAGTTCGCAGGAAACTTGCAAATAAAGACAATCAAATGTCATTCAACCCTTTGAGCTTATTATTACCATGGTATTTTTTCGAAGTTTTCAACAGAAATCGATTTGGAATTGATGCTTACAATATTTTATATTAGTATGAAGTAATTGATATTTTTACTGAATATTTTATGCTAAAAAAGAATTGAATTTGAATGCAGAATAAGCATATGCTAAATGAAAGTTGAAAGTATGAAAGTCTAGACAGCATGACATACCCTTCTTTACACAGTCTCACTGAGTGCAGGGTATATTTCTGAAAAAGAAATAAACTTGTCTCAAGTGAATTCTATTTTAAAATCTCGTAAGCATTGACGGTGTAATTATTTTATTTCCTTGGTCTTATCTTACACCACTTGCTGCACGTCTCGAGCCTTGTGTAATGTATACTTTTTATCTTAATAAAGTTACCTCCGCACTTCGGTGGCATTGTGAGCTATCAGCTTACGAATTGTGCTTAGGGACCGGCATAGTTGCCATTGCATTCCCCTGAAGCATTTGCACACTGACATCCCCGAGTCTTTAAATATAATCAAGTCTATGCACGTGCCGTGGCAGGCGATGAACTCCATAAAAAACGACACCAGCGATGCTATGCTCGCTGGTCACTCGGACTTAACTTCAGCACAATTGAGTCAAGGTGGCCAGACAGGACGTCAGTCTTGCTTACGGTCGGTAAAATGTTTTTAATGCGGCAGAATGCAGGAGAAAAGCATCCTCATGGCCCCATGGCCCCATTGCCCCGTGGCATGGCATCGTATGCCTAGCGGGCCAGGGTTGTGACTCGTGTGCGCCTGCAGCAATATCAGCTGTGTCAGCTGTGGCACACACAAAGCCTTTCTCTGAGTTTGGGCTTTGTCTAACAAAGAGTTGGCCTTGGAAAATTGAAATTGTATGCATGCCAAGCAGGCAGCCAGGCAGCCAGTCAGCCACCTTCAATGAGTATTGACATTTTCAATTTGTTTTGACTGTCAATCGCATTAATGGCCAGACAGTCCTTGCCTTGCAGACGAAAAAGGTTCGTCCATGAATCGAAATTTAATTAGGATACTTCCAATCTGCAATCTATTAGCTTTGCTTTGAGAATGGCAAATGTGCCCTCAAAGGTATGCAACAGTTTCTGCGTATCGCCTAGAGATTCCTTTGCCAATGGCAAATATACTCTTGAGTGTAGGCAATAGTTTCTTCACCTCAATATCGGATTCCTTTGCAAATGGCTGCTCTGTAATGTAGGCAACAGCTGTTGCGTGTTGCCAATAGATTTCCAAAGAAGGCGTGAAAACTGACTCTAATTAGGTGTTCGTGCTGTGTTGGCATTGGAATCCTTGGCAATTCTTCATTATTCACCAAATGTAGCTTTGAGGCGCGTGTTCGTCGCTGGCTTTGTGGTTTCGCTTGCCAACTGTTGATTTAGCGACGTGGTCACGACCTGTCTCGCCCCCCGCTAATCCGACTCTTTACGCTAGCCCACCTCATCTCACACATTAGGCTGCGCCACGTGCGTGTGTGTGTGTGTAACTGTGTGTGTTTGCGTTGTCAACGACAATGTCAGCCATTTTTGGCCCTGGGGGCAGATTTTCTCGGTTTCGGTTTTCATTGGGGCCTCTGTCGTTGGCAAGGCAATTACATTCAATTTGCACCTGTGCGTCGCTCTCTTTAAAGTTGCCACACTCCTGAAGCAACAGAGGGAGGGACAGAATTTGAATTTTAATTTGTTTTTCAACTGGCCCAAGTAAATTATAACTGGCGGGCTAATGAAATTTACAGCTATATTACAATGTCCTGTTGTGTATAGTATATATAGCTTTGTATATATCTGTATTTATATAGTTACTGCTTGCTCTGTTGCTTATTCCATACTTTCGGGGCATTTGTTTTTGCCTGCAATTTTTGTTTTATGATTTTTAATGAGTTTCGGGGCCAAAAGTTTTGTTTCGCTTTGCCTTTTGCCTTTGCCTTTGGTTTATGAGCTGCCTCAGCAAACTTTGCTGCCGGATTTCGATTCACAGATACAAGTTGAGTGGAGAGTTGTTTTTTCATCTTCTTTGTTGGGGGCAAGCAAGGGTGCGCGACCCGTTGGGGTTTATAATTCGGAGGGTTGTTTCTTTCGCTGCGACCTGTCAATACCAATGATTGCCAAGATGTGTAACAGTTAGTTTATTGATTTTTATCGCGTGCCATCGCCAACTTCAATCACATCAATTTGCAATCGCAGCTCATCTTTTGAAAATGCGACGACAGCAGACCCGTTATCGCAGCGATTCAATTGCCGGCACCAGCACTGGAACTGGAGCTGGTCGCAAACCATCGCTGGTCACGTCCGTGAGCAATGCGTCACCAACACGTCGTGAATCGCTGGTGAAACCAACCTGGCAGCATATCACACCAGGTCAATTGCCACCCAAAACACTGGACAAGATTAATGGCATTGCCTCAGATGATTCGGATGACGATGGCTATCCGAAACGCAGGCCCAGCGTTATTGTACACCAGCGACAGCAATCGATGTCACAGCAGCCGCTGCTGCCCGACTACATGAGTCCATCGCAACTCTATCGCGATCATCTCCAGCAGCCTGTGCAAGCACAGATCCAGACACAGTCGCAGCAACAGCAGCAGCCACAGATTGGAAACGGTTTCAGCAGCAGACTACTGAGCAGCATGCGATTCACTGCAGCTGGTGAGCAGCAGCCACTACTGGATACGGGTGGCGGAGGCGGAACAGGAGGAGGTGGCGGTGCTGGTGCTGGTGAAGGCACTGGCAAAGCAGATGCCTCATCAGCTGGACTCGGCAATGAGGGAGGAGCAGGTGCCACGCTCTGTAAATCAGCTGGACGTGCGCTCATACGCATGATTTCCACAGCGCCGGGGCACGAAGAGGATGAGGACTTTGACATTATGGGCAAGGTGACTGACACATAACACATAAACACAACATGAAAAAACACGCATACAAGAACCTTCCTTCTTCCTGTTCCTCTTTCTCACTCTATTCGCCACAAATTTGCCAAGTTAAGCAACTGACACGCAATCGACATGAACAACAATTCTCGCTTTTTGTGCGCATGAAATTTATCAATTTGCATCACAAAAAGGCAACAAACAATGACGACCAGAAAAGTATTCAAAAGTAAAACCCAACGAATCTGAATCCCAAAAAATCTTCCTTCAACATTTACCTGAGCCGCAAATTGAGTTATGCACAATATACATATTTATTTCGTCGCATTTTACGACCCTCTGGCTGTTTTATTTGCAGTCCAATTTTAGCTTTTTACGGCATTGCCTGATTTACAATGGGATTTGCATAAGCAGCTCAAAACATAAAGTCATCTGATTCGATAGAGTGCAAAGTGACAAAAGGAAATTAAACGACAACGCTGCCAAGGCGACAGACAATTGTGGGACTGGGACTCACTAAAAAGAGCTTACACAGCTGCCGGTTTTAACTTCGAGTCGGCCAAGTTGTCCTTTTACTTCTCTGCTTTGACTATTGTTTCACGCACTGACAACAACAACAACATTTCATCTGGCATATGCTTTTCATTAGCGCACTTCAGCTGAATTATGACTTGCTTTGGCGCAGCTGCAGGCATAAAAGTGAACATAATAGTAATAAAAGACACTAAGAAGAGCCATTGAAAAGCGAATGCTCTATAAAATGGACAGGAAATACAAAATACAAATAAAATAGACGGTTTATGATTGAGGAACGAGATTAAGCGATACTTACAACTTCTAATAACATTAAACGTTGCTGTGTTCATTAACATTAGGTACTTTAATGTTATCTATGACAGTTACAGCAACTGTAACAGCTGTTACTGGGTAACATAAGTGCCAGCTCAATAGTTTCTTCTTCCTCCATAAACCTGTTTTTATTTATAACATGGTACGATAATTGTCTAGAGTTCTTTTACTCCATCTCTTAGTAGCAGTATCTCTTGCTGTATTCATTTACATTATCTATTCCAATGTTAACTATGGCAGTAACATCACCTATAACATCTTTAAGACTGTGACAGCTTAATTCCCTGCACATCCTTTGAAAATTATACTTCAAGCTGTTCAATAGAAATTTATTAAATTCTTAATCTTTAATAAACTCTGATTGTTTTATACTTAGTTTAATAACGAACTAAGCCACATGCCATGTTGGTCTCTCCCACGCTCTAATACCCTCGTCTCAGGCGCATAAAAAACAGCTGCATATTTAATTCACTTATTTTCTCTCATTTTTTATACGTCTGTTTCGCTTAGTTTTTCTCTAGGCAAACAAAACTCGCGGGTAGTGAAAATATTTGCATGAAATCCCCAGACGCTGGCATTATACGATATATATGTATGTGTACTCTGCGTATACGATTAGGTATACCATTAAATGGTAAAGTTTTGCGGCTGCTTAGTAATTTTAAATATGCAAATAAGTTGGCTTATTTTGCGGAGAGCCTCACAATTAATTGGGAGAAGGGAGAACTTGCCTAGACTTTGGATAATGTCATGCATTTTTCAGCAGTCGCTAATTAAGTAGTAAATACTGCCTGGGCTGAAAGACTTCAGTTAATTTAAATGGCCTGTCTGTCTGTCTGTTGGTGCTAGTATTCAAAATCAACAAGTTTGAAAGGGAAAGTTTTACAGTATAAATGTTTTTTAAGCTTGGCAGTTTTTCCTCATCCCAAGTCAGTTTAAGTTCACGTTCAACTTGCTAGATCTAACAATACATTGAAAATCGCTTACAGCTGAGTAAGCAATCGAGTAGAGATTTCTCTGCAATGTTGCGTAGCACATTCGTAATCCTGCAGTGACTCCGGTTTTTAGTTGAAAGGAATGTAGGGGAAAAACCCGAAGCCTCTCTGGACAAACAAATTCTGCGAAATGGGAATAAGCCTGCTCAAGGACGGTCGCATAACGGATATGCAATGCAGCTGCTGCGCCGCAGCTACCTCTATCTCTGGCTTCATTCCCCGTCACCTTTCATTTTCTTTTTCTCTTGGGGCTCTCGAGCGTGCCATGTTGATAGAACATTTCAGATTTAATTGCCTGGTGCCGGGAAATATCTAATTTTGCCCAGCTGCCGCCTAAAGTCAATACAAACAACAGGCACAAGTGAAAGAGGAAGCGAAAGGGAAAGGAGGGAAGCGAAAGGTAGAGTGTGAGTGAGTGAGGTACAGGTCTTTGGTCTCTGAAAATCAAAAGAACCACAAACGAAGGCTTTCGCAGAAGTCAAGGGAGCTGCAACATCGTAGCAGCTTATATTTTAATATGTTATGAGCTCACATAAATTATTATGCCATCGAAAACACAAAACATTTTACTTCATGCCATAAATTAAATCTGTATAATATCTCAAATAGTATTTTCCTCATAACTGACACACTCCAAGGCACACAACCACACAGACACACACACATACTTGCACATACATACTCTGTGCTTCACTCATAAACACCTGTGAATTGTCTGTCGTTGTTGTTGGCCAGGTTATAATGCTGGGCGATTCGGGAGTGGGCAAGACATCGCTGTTGATTCGATTCCGCGATGGTCGCTATGTGCCCAGCTATTTCCTGAGCACAGTTGGCATTGATTTTAGGGTAAGCAATTTCCAAGTGTCTTTCTCTCTCTCTCTCTGTCTCTGTGTGCCTATCTTTCCCTCTCTCAGTGTCTCTCTCTCTCTGTCTCTCTCTTTGTGTGTTGATGTTATTAATATAAATGTTGTCGTTTTTACTAATTGTTGTTGTATGTGTCTGTCACTTTACCACGACTTAACTACTCCCCCTTTCCCCCTCCCTCTTCTTCTATGCTCTTTGTGCTCCTTTTGCCCACTGTCTGTGTGCTGTCAACAGTTGTCAAGGCTGTGAATGCGATTTTCACCTGCGCATCAACTTATTCATCATCTATGTGTGCGTCTCTATGTGTCAGTGTGTGTGTGTGCCTGAGTTTATCTTGTTCCTTGTGTACTCCCAGTCTGTAAGTTCATCCCCTACCCAAGTTCCCCTACACTTCCTCTACCGACAGACAACTTTGTACTTGCCTTGTCTTGCTTATATCCTGTAGACTAGGTGCCTAAAAGGCATATTAAGTGGAACAATTAATCAGCTTTTATGTGTGTTATAAAGTTTAAGTAACTTTAACTTGAACTGTTAATGTGAACTTTATATTAGTTTTAAGTGTAACTGTTGTAATAATATTAAAACTCTTTTAAGTGTGTGTGTTCTTTGTTCAACTTAATACAGGGAATGCTAAGTATCGACTATGGCATTAAGCTCATTTCCTTTGTCTGCTTGCTCTGCGGTTTTCACGAGCCACTCCAGCTCCGCACTTCACTGATACATTTTCCGCCTGCTTAGCTCGTGTTCAACCGGTTTCCCTCTGGGCAGGCAGACAGGCGGGCATCCAGGCGGGCAGTTCCGCCAGTCCCAGGGTTGCCTCTGCTGCGGCTAAGCTCCTTGGGGCTATTTATTAAAAAGCATATGAACTTGAAAAGGACTTGTTGATGGTTTTCTGTATGTGTGTGTGTGCGAGTGCGAGTGTGTGTGTTCCCACACACTTGTTGTTGCTCGTATTTAACTTGTGCGCTGTGTTGTTGTCTTCATTATGCTTATTATTGTGGGCTTTTTGTTTCAACTTTGCCGAGGTTTTATTATCTTTGAAATTGCTGCGGGCTCATATGGCACATAAATTTATTAAACAACAATAATACCATGTACTGTACTACTATACTACACAAGTATCTGCCAGGCCTGCCAATAACAGGAGCTGTGCAACTGCCTGCCCCTCTCTCTCCCTTCCTCTCTCTCTATCACTCTCTCTGTACTTCTTTCTGGCTCGTTGAATAAACAAGTGCTTAGGTTTTCTGGTTTTTAAACATATTTCATTTACTTATGTACGTTTAATCCTCCCAAATGATTTCCGACTGACCTTAAACCTAATTCTCCGTTAAGTCGTTTCTCGTTTTTGTTTTTTTTCTCTTCGTTTTCAATTTGTTGCCTCGACGACGAGATGATTATTTAATATGCTGCGCAAAAATTGATTTAGGTAAATCAGAGATAAACCCGCTGAAAAGAGCAAGTGAGCGGAAATTGCATAAATGGGGATAAATTTCATCAATTATGAAGTGCTCGACACTAATTGCAATTCAATTAAAATCGAGTTGAGACACAGTTAAACATGACTGGGCAATATTAAATTACAGAGCACAAAGCACAAGAAAATGAAGCAAATTCGTTGCCCGCATTTATGTTTCGCATTAAAATTGCTTTTTGCCAGGCAATTTTGGGCTTCATTTCAGGCAGAAACATTGAGATACGCGCGATAACATACACGTGTGCGTGTGTGTGTGTGTGTGGAGGGTATTTGTTTGCCTAACTCTCTATGTGTGTGTGTAGCTCGCATCATATTATTTACCTTCACAGTTTGAGTTCTAAACGAATTTCCCAGTAAATATTCTTCTAATGTTGCCGCAGTACATTGACTTTTTGTTTATTTTGCCGAAACTTTGCTTCTTTTTTATTTCTTTTATTTTATATGTCTGTAGACAGTGTACCCCCAATGCGGGGCATAAAGTCAAATCAACTCAATATGGCTGCCACACACACATATATACAGAGGTACACTTGATGTTATTTGTCGTGATGCTTCTTGTATTGACTTGTTGTCTGAAGAGGGTCAACGAGGCCGCCGACGGGGTCGCGTCAGCACGTCAGGTGTAGCATTAAAATAGCTGTGAATGATTGTTAAACGTAATTGTATTACTATATTTTTGATGTGTCTGCCTGCATGTGGCGCAGTCGTAAAATCAAGTATACGCCAGGGATGCCCTGTTAACTTGCTCGATGTTCGCTCACTCATCTCTTTCTCTCTCTCTCTCTCTCTCTGTCTCTCTCTTTCTTCATGTTGTACATTTGGCATGCACATTTCGTTAATTAATTGCATTTTTCCTATAACAATTGCGTTCTCATGGCAACAATCATTCTTTTTATATAACTCACGCACACACATAAACAAACGTAACAAACGCGAAATGCGTTTGATGGATGCGAATGCTGGCATAACTCAATTGTGCGCCATGCAGAACAAAGTGGTCGTCGTCGATGGCACACGCGTCAAATTGCAAATCTGGGACACAGCCGGACAGGAACGTTTCCGCAGTGTGACGCACGCTTACTATCGCGATGCGCATGGTGAGTACTTGCTGCGATCTGCTTTGAGCCTGATTCCACTTGTTCATTAACCTCTTAATGCTGTGCGGGTTGTGTACTCTTTGCCAGCTCTGCTGCTGCTTTACGATGTGACCAACAAGACCACCTACGACAACATACGCGCCTGGCTGGGTGAGATACGCGAGTACGCGCAGGAGGACGTGGTCATCGTTTTAATAGGTGAGATTCAGTTAAAAGGTTTCCCGTTTCGTAGATTCGATTAAGGTAGCTCTGGCTGCAGGCTGCAGGTTGCAGCTGTTGGTCATTTAATTCAATTACGAGTAAAAACTTTGCAACTTTTGTCGCTTTTCAAACATGACACACACACTCACAGGCAACAAGGCCGACTGCAGCAGCAGTGAGCGACAGGTAAAGCGCGAGGACGGCGAACGCCTTGGACGTGAGCACAATGTGCCATTCATGGAGACATCGGCCAAGACGGGCCTCAATGTGGAGCTGGCATTCACAGCGGTCGCCAGGTGAGTGGAAAAACTTCCTCAAAGAGGAAGAGAGAGCTAATTAAACGGAGGCAGCAATTATGGATTATCTGTTGATAGTTTATAAATGTTGCAACAAATGAAGACTTTCATTGAGCTGACACTGTTGACCTTGCAATTATTACTTATATCCAAACAACTATTTCACTTCTATAACTATTCCTTTATCTCTGTCTTTCCCCCTACCCCCTCTCGTTTACAGGCAGCTAAAGTGCCGTGGCTACGACCATGGCGATGATGGAAAATTCAATGTGCATGATTTTGTGCGTGACAATACAAAGGCTCGATCCGTTTGCGCTCAATGCAGGAACATGTAATTTCTTCATGCCTCCCGCACAATGAAAACTTTGCACAAAACCAACACAACAAACAAAAAAGAAGAAGAAGAACAACAACAACAACAACAACAAGAGAAGCTCACAAAACAAAGCGCAAAATTTGTACCGAAAAAAAACTTGTATATTGGTTATTGAGAGAACGTTTCGCGTTTCGTTTTTTGGGCCCTGACCGCAGCGAGAGCATGAGCAGAAGGATGTCTCCCTGTGGCTAGCATTTTGTATGTAAATTGGAATTGGACGGGGCGATGCTCCCAATGGGAATGTATAATTTTTTACAAAGTGGCTCGGGCATGCAGGGCAGGCAGCAAGCAGAAGGCGATGTAATAAATAAATATATATATACACAACATGTATACATAAATGATGAAATACCTATACATATATACAAGAATATCTATATACAAGTGCATACATACTTTATTTTTTGGCTGGGACCTAAGAAAAGTCCCCCAAAAGGAAGAAACGTTGAAGTTCGCGCAGCAAAATCATGCAACATTGAGATTTGTCCAACACGTCGTGGAGGGAAGAAGGACGCCGCGATGTGGTACTTCGTATTTATACTTATTATAATAGCGCTTTTAGTGGCCATACAATATGTGCAAGATGTACTACAACCTACATACAAGCTAAATGTAACAACTTACGTACATCCCACACATACATATAACATATACATATATGATAAAGAAAGGCTTTGTCTCCCCCGCGGAGCAAGCAGCCAAGCTAGATTGAACCAAACCCAATTAATGAAAAACAATCACTCAATTTACCTTACCTTTAAAACCTACTATTGTATTTATTGAGACTTTTGTTCATTTTATGGATCGTTAAGTGTTATGCCTACCGTTAAGTTTTAAAACAAACCACACACACCAAGGAAAAAAACTGAATAACTATTTTAAATTATTTACACGAATGAAGAAAAGAATAAAAACCAAATTGTAATTATTAAATACTCTATGCAATTAAGTTAGTAAAAGCTCTATGTAAACTTTCGCATTCTCTATATGCATTCAAAAAACAAATATACACAGTTACTTACTACTACTATAACTATTCAAACTACGGCGAAAGCATTCGGAAAACCAACGCATACTTATATCAAATGAAAAATAAATAAACAGCGTTATGTCCAAGCGAGCAGCTTGCAGCATACATATGTTATGAACTAAAAATATACCAAAAACAACAAATACATATTTACATTGAATGTGGTTTAAAAGCAAATGGTTGTTTTATTTTTAAATTGAACATGCGCGCGCAAAACAATACTGCGCTATGTGGTTACACGTTTCCCAACACTTATCGAACAGTGTGACCACAGGAATAAGTATGCGTAATCGATAGATTGCAATCGATACATCAAGAAGGAACATGTGCTCGCCTCGTTTTGAAAACAGCGTGAAAATATTGGTGTTTTCTTGTTAATTTGTGCAAACAAAGCAGCCAAATATGGCGGATCACGCATTTCATCGGCCTGGCCCGTTGAAGCAAGCAAATAAAGCTCATAAAACTGGCCGCCATCGCTCCAAAGGTGCCATCGACAATGCTCTCAAAGGTGAGTGTCTCAACAAGTGCGGAGAATGTAGAATAATTTTACCTGTTTTGTTTACCTCAGGCAAAGTGGGCCTCAAAGCAATCTCGCATAGGCACAAGCAGCAGCAACGCAAGGACCAGCGACGCAATCAGTTGAATCAGGTTCGCAAAAACAAGCGCGATGAGGTGCTGCAGCAGAAGCGTCAGCTTGGCGGCCAGAACACTGCTCCGTTTCTAGTGTGCCTGCTGCCCATGCACGAGCAGATCGATGCCAAATCGGCGCTGGCCATACTAGAGAGCTGTGACAGTGAAATCGTTGTGGACAAGACAGCAAACGGTGTTGTTTACGTCAATTTGCCGCGCTTCAAACAGCGCTTTGCCTTCGTCATACCTCCCGTCGGACGTGGCAACGAGCTAATCGTGCTGGACTACTTGAAAGTATGCGACACGACGCTGTTGCTTACATCGGCTGCCTTCGGAGATGACGAGATTTTCGATCGTTGGGGTCATCGTATATTCAACATGATCTCGGCACAGGGCGTACCAACGCCTGTAGTTGCTCTTATGGATCTGGAATCCATCAATCCGAAACGTCGTACCGCAACAAAACAGGCAGCACAGAAATTCATTTCCAAGCTATTGCCCGAGGAGAAGGTAATGCAGTTGGACACGGCAAGCGAGGGATTGAACGTGATGAGACGCATTGGTGGTCAGAAGAAGCGTGTGCTGCACAATGTTAACAATCGCCCACATCTGTTTGGCGACCAGGTTGAATTTGTTCCCGACGAGACAGGCGAGTTAGGAACCTTGAAAGTTACTGGCTTCTTACGAGGACAATCTCTGAACGTAAATGGATTGGTGCATATACCAGGTCTGGGTGATTTTCAAATGGGTCAGGTAGATGCTCCACCAGATCCCTACAAGCTGGATAAAACTCGCGAAGGAGAGGCAGCTGAAACGCGTTTACTCGATCGCAGCAATCCAGAGAAGCAAACATCGCTACAGAGCGAGAATATTCCCGATCCCATGGACGCAGAACAAACCTGGCCAACGGAGGAGGAAATCGAGACGTTACAGAAGGATACTAAGAAAACACGTCTAGTAAAACGGGTACCCAAGGGCTACAGTGAGTACCAAGCTGCCTGGATCCCTGATGTAGAGGAGGTAGAAGACAACGAAGATGACGACGAAGATGATGATGAAGATATGAGCGGCGATGAGGATGACGAGGACTTCATGTCGTGTGATAACAAGTCCTTCGAGGATGAGTACGAGAAACGTGACTCTGATACCGAAGAGTATTTGGACAGTGTTTCAGTGTCCTCAGAGGCAGCCATCAATGACGAAAAATATGATCAGCAAATGGATTTCCAAGAGGAGCGTGAAACACTACAGAAACTACAACAGGCGCGCACCGATCAGCTGTGGCCCGACGAAATCGACACGCCACTCGATGTTCCTGCGCGCGAGCGTTTCCAGAAGTATCGCGGCCTTGAATCCTTCCGCACCTCACCCTGGGATGCCAAAGAAAACCTGCCAAGTGACTATGCGCGCATCTACCAGTTTCAGAACTTTGATCGCACAAAGCGGCGTATTCTCACAGAGGCCAAGGAGTTCGAGGGTATTCTGGTGAGAATATGATAAGCTTGAACGTTTGAAATCTATTGCTGATTACTTGATTTCCATTTTAGCCTGGTCTCTACATCACGATACATGTAATCAATGTACCCACCAGCCGATGGAACGCATTCAAGTCCGCCCATCTCACAGACAATGTCATTCTTTATGGCCTGTTGCCACACGAGCATCAGATGTGCGTGATGAATGTTGTTCTGCAACGAATTCCCGACTCGGAGGTGCCACTCAAGTCGAAGGAGCAACTGATTGTGCAGTGCGGCTATCGTCGTTTCGTTGTCAATCCCATTTACAGCCAGCACACCAATGGCGACAAACATAAGGTGCGTTGATAGATGCTATTTTAACAATTCAGATAATCATGTTTTAATTACTTCCACAGTTCGAGCGCTTCTTCCGGCCGTATGAAACGGTTTGTGCCACATTCTATGCTCCGATACAGTTTTCTCCAGCCTCCGTGCTTGCTTTCAAAGTAAATCCAGATTCCACACTGGCTTTGGTTGCACGTGGGCGCCTGCTTTCTTGCAATCCGGATCGCATTGTTCTGAAGCGTGTCGTACTAAGTGGTCATCCCATGCGAATTAATCGCAAGTCGGCCACAATACGATACATGTTCTTCTACAAGGAGGATGTCGAGTACTTCAAGCCCGTCAAACTACGAACCAAATGTGGACGCATGGGTCATATTAAGGAGTCCCTGGGTACGCATGGCCACATGAAGTGTTACTTTGATGGACAACTCCGTTCCTACGATACGGCATTCATGTATCTCTATAAACGCGTATTCCCTAAGTGGAATTACGAGGAGTGTCTTGTGCGTAGTGCGGAGCATGCCCGACAAGAGGCAGCAGCAGCACGACGCAACTCGAAGCAGTCAAATGATGTAGAAATGGAATAGTAGTTGAATTTGTATATGTGTTTGTATAATCTGTGCATATATTGAAATAAACTTCCGAAAGGGCACTCAAAATAAATTATACTTGATCTTTATAATGTATAATAGGTAATAGATAATAGGTATAATAGTACTATATTCACAAACAGATTGCTTAACTACTCGGATAGTATACATACACATTTATATATATAAATATAGAGGTATATATATATATATATATATAAAACGGGACACGGATAAAAGCTGAAGCCGCATTGCACAGTTCTAGGGGTTCTTTTTATGGCTAATACATTGGGTATCTACGTGGGGGGAAATGTTATTACAGCTTAGTAGTTGTAGTTGGTGGACAAACACTTGCGTCGCTTATGCTGCAGCTGTTCAATCTGCTCCACAATGTTTGTGCGCGTCTGGAACGCCTTCACTATACACTCGCAAGTGAGGGCAGTGGCTATGAATTGATTTATCGATATGTGCCAGGCCTCCGAGATGTTTGTGCTGCTGCTGCTGCCGCTGCTGTTAGTTGTGTTTGCTCCTCTTGCTCCGCTGCTGCTTGCTTTTCCTTCTGCGGCAGCCTTGGCCTGGCGCAACTCTTCTTCAAGCGCCACGAACATGCGGGTGGTGCTGCTGGGCTCTGCTGCGGGCGTTGTGGGGTTTCCGTTGCTATCAGGTTGCTAAAGAATAATAAATAATGATATTAGACTAAATATAAGATATAAATAAAGCAGCTAAGCTTACCTCATCCCCGCTGCCAGCCAAATTAAGCTGAGTGAAGCTCTCCAGGCTGGGCTCTTTCTTTATATTACTATTGCCCATTTCGATAAGATTCTCATCTGGCAAAGAAACATATTATCATGTAGATCTTGCGGTACTTTTACAGTTTATCCCCACTTACATGCACGGCGCATATCCTCGTCCTGCACACAGCCCATGATCTCGATAATGCTGCGCCAAAGCAATTGGAAATTTTCTTTTCGCATATGCGGAATATTTCGATGAGTTCCACTTGTAGAAGTACCCTCCTCCGGCTGATCCAGCAAATAGCCCAAGCTGCCCAGGCTACGTGAATCCGTTGCGTTGGAATCGGCGCGTTCAAGACGAGTGGCAACCAAGTCGCTGATCTGTGAGAAATTCGAGATAGTCTCTACGTTCAACAATGGATCTGCAGACGGTGCAGATGATCCCGCAGTAGCTGCTGCTGTTGACGATTGTGGCGGCGTTAGTCGTGCCGCACCCAGATCTGAAATATCCGAAAATGTGTCAATCGATTCGAAACGTCCCTGCTGGCGTAGACCGATTTCGTGGTCGTAATCCTGCCCAGCTTCAGTGCGTGCTGCTGTACCCTGAAGTGCTGTGGGCAAATCCACGTAGAATTTAGAGTTTCCCAGCGCCAGTGATGATGCATTTGAGTTCAGCGATAGATTCGGTGTCGTACGGGATAAGTCCATGAAGGTGTTGCCCGAGATGCCAGCGAGATTATGCAAATGTTGTGTGGCCGTTATCAGAGCAAAGTCATCGGCATCAAAGTTGTGATCCGTTGGCGATGGGAGCGCTTCAATGGATTCCGAAGCATCCTCACTAATAAATACAAAATAATTAATGACACAATAAAAGAAAAACTAATGTTGATTCTTACTCAAAGAAATCCTCCGCCTCAATGGCCTCCTCGGCGTCATCTTTGGTTCGCGGACGCGGTCTACGCGTGCGTTCAATTTCTGCCTTGGATAGCAGAGGCGGCAAATGCAATATAAAAAGTAACTTAAGCTTCTCCATACTCTTCGCGGAGAAGACCAAGCCGAGTGCGTTGATAAGCTGTCCAAAGTCTAGTTGTCCAGTGCCCCTCTTGTCCGTTAGCTGTTGAATAACTCAGATTAGAATAAAATCTAGAAAAGTTAACTGAACTCATGACCTACCCTAAACAGTTTCTCGGCTATATCAACGCTGACACACTTTCGCCAAGGCGTTAGCTCGGTAAAGAGCGTTTGGAATACTTCATAGTTTACACAGTAAGCTTCATGGCGGCCGTTGCCACCTCCTGGCATAATGCTACCCCGTGTGGGCGACTGTAGATGTTGCAACTGAGGCGCCTCACTAAGAGATTGCGTCTTCTGCTGTTGCTGCACAGACTTCAGTGCCAGCTTCTCCTCTCGGATGATTGTGAGCAGCATATGCAGCTCTTCGCGTTCAAAGTACACGTTCTGTAGATGAGCCTTCACAATGGTCTTCTCGTTGTCGATGTCAAATTGTCGCACTGTAAGGCGTCGATGCTTGTTGCGCAACTCTTCGATGCGCTGTTGTGTTAGTTCTTCGCCGAATTTTGTGTACGCTTCGTGGATGAGAGTCTGAACTGTTTGGGTCTGTGGCCGCTCTAGCTTCCGCTTGTCTGTCGAGGGCGGCACTTGGTATTCTGGATTGTAAATGCCTTCCAAATAGGTCTGGAGCACTAGCATAGCCTCTCCATCGTCCTGGCAATTGAGCAACTTGTCGCGATTCCATTCAATGATCTGCAGCGAGATCATAAAGATGATCTTGGCACCCTCGTAGAAAAAGCAATCCAGAATTTGCAGAGAACTCTCGTAGCTTATTACACTTATAAATATTGTAAGGAACCAGGAGATGGAGATCATCTTAATAACACCCAGTCGTTCCAAATGCTCATGCAAATCTGAAAGGTGTGTCTCTACCAGCTCATTGAGTACGCCCTGATCAATTTGAGCGCCAACAACCTTATCCTTGTAATAGTCCGGTAATAGATTTTCACAGAGGCTCGCTAGCATCCAGAAGGCATTCTCTTCGTCGCAAAACAGCAAAAATACCGAGGACACAATGTTCATGGCTTGACAGTAACCCACCTGTGGATTACGCAGTGCATATGCCTGCAGGACACGTCGCAACGCGGCTATGCCATCGCTGCATTGAAATGCCGGATGTTCCGGCAGCGAACGTGGCAAATCTCTATCGATTTCATCGTGTGCAAAGCAATCCTTAATGAGAGCAGCCTTCTCAACCAGATCCTCATATAGGCCGGGATTCATCTCCTTGTCGTGTATTGCACCCGAGAAGATCAACCAAATCTCTTGCCTTAGCTTGTCTGGTATTCCCTCCACAATCAAATTAATCACATCTGTGGTGCGGAACATGGCAATACCTCGTCCGAAATCGTGAAAATGAGCTTCCCAACGTGCAAGTTTCTGATCCTGCTTCTTCTGTATTTCAGCGCTGAACTGCGTTTTGAAAGTATTCAAAAATGCTGTCTGCTTGCTCCACGAAATGTCGTACTTAGCGCGTTCTCGACTTATCGGTCTGTAAGAATATATATTAAATACATTTTAATCATAGTCTGAGCCAAGAACTTACACATAGATGCGTGACAGCAGATCGGTTATTTTCGAAATGAGAACCTCACGATCCACAATCTTGGCAAACATAAAAGGCACATTCTCCGATGTAAAGATGACAATCTGGTTGTCATAACGCTGCTGCCCATCGTCTTTTTTCTCCACACTCTGTGAAGAACAAGAATTGGAGTATTTATGAAGTTAACACTAATGATCCACACTTACCTTAATCGTTTTCATTGGTATAACTAGGCTAACCAGATCCTTCACGTCGCTGCGAAAGCAAAAGAAATTGGGCGAAAGATAGATACAGCCCGAATGAAAACGTTTTGAGTAGGGCGTCCATATGTCTGCCTTTATTTTGCCATCAATTATCTCCGTTTGCGGTAGGCGGAAATAGACACGAAACTCTTCAGATTTCTGTCGGGCCGTCAAATCGCGTAACAGCACCGGTTTCTTTGAGGCCTTCGCTCCGAAGCGTGTAAAATTCGATGGATCGTGATCCACAACGGGACTTTCTGGATCATGAATTAACTTTTGTATGGCCATCTTGTTGAGCTGTTCGATCAGCGAGTGCGCCTCGTTCGGATTGAATAGTATAGTGAAGTTATAGGTCATGTTGTTGGTGGTCTTCAGATATATTGTACTGCCACTGCGACTTATATCCTCAAGCTCAGCAAAGCGTATGATACGCTTGACCTCCTGACTCAGCATATACGCATAGAAGCAAACGTGGTTTAACGAGATGTACAACTGTCCCTGGCGTGGTAATTTGTTCATCACATAGCTAGAAAATGAAATATTTTTAAGATTGTTAGAAGTTGTTCTCCTTTTACTTACGTGGCCGAGTACGAGTTGACCAGACGCTCCTCTTCGGGCATCTTGAAGATTTTTCGAAACTGTGAAGTCATTACTTTAAAGTCCGGCGATTCGCCAGTATCGTCTTGATTATTTTGAGCATACAATGATTGTATTTTACATATTGTAAAATTTGTTACTTCATCCTCGTTCTCCATTTCGTTGAGTACGCTGAACAGATTGGTCTGCAGCCATTCCCAGTCCTTGACGATCTCATCTTGAGTAATTCCAATGGCGATTTCTATACCGTTAATGTAGTAAACATATATTAGACTTGTGATAACAGTATGTTGATATTTAAAAGCATATAAATAAGTCAAATTTCACATTAAATAAGTTATCACAGTTAGTATTACGAAACAAAGTGAACAAATAAACTCTAAATAGTATTGCAAAATCTAATACAATTTGTTATCTTGTAGGGTGACACACAACTCGTTGTGGTTTGTCAGCACATATCGCAGCTTTCGCGTATGTGGCGTTGTACTAAATATACTTCATCTATAAATGGCATTTTACTTTCTAAGTTTGCTCAATCTGTTTGGAATTCATTTGGGAATTTATTTTACTGCATTCTTTGAAGGTTAAATAATATGTCTGCCTAAGTTACTTTAGTACATGTACCTAATTAATTTACAGTCGGAGATGCCGTTTGTGTATATGTTCAACTCCACTTATCGCTCAACAAATGCCTACCCCGTTAGGCACTGTTCAGCAAACCCACTCGTGAATTTATTTACTTATGGCGTACTGTGCAAATCTCATTAAGCCCATGTGCGATTTATTGCTGCATTGAATGACTCAATGATTGGGCGTCTTCCTCTCGTCTACCTACTTTCTTCCGTTTTGTATGCACCCGTATCTATACATAGGCAACTCGCACTGATAAGCCGACGTGTGCGAGTTTGTAACCTACCATAAGAAATCTCCGAGGACGGTGTCTGATGTAGTATTCGATAGGGCGCCGGCTTTGTGTTCATCACGCTGTCAAAAGTGCCCACCAGCATGGAACCAAATCCGCGAGATTCTCCATGGCCGCGACGCTTCTGGAGCACGAAATACTTGGAATACATTTCGGCGATCCTGTGAAGCGAGAAATCAGTTGTTGGAATGAGGGAATAGACAAACATAGCGCATGTTCATGCATGTGTGTGTGTGGGTGTTTGCGTGCGCTATGTTCGTTCGCTGCAAATGTGTGTGCATGTGTGTGTTCGTTTGTATACGTGAGGGGTTTTTACGCAGCAAAAACAGTTGTGCTGCCAGAAGCGAAAAGAACAATCAATTTTAGAGCTCTTGTTGAGTCTTTGTTCCATAGCTGCTTGTGGAATCAGTGCAGAGAGCTGCGCCTGCCGCGACTTGAACTCTGCTCAATTAGTTATCAGCTTATAGTGCTGGCAATAACAACAACAATAGCCTCAATATGCACACACACCTACATACACACACACACATAGCTACTTTAAATTAATCAGCTGCTGGAGCAGTGAGTGCGGGGGGCGACTCACTACTCAGCATCCCATTACATGCAACACTCCCTGTAAAAAGGTTTTTCCAGATCCTTCTACTCACCAAAATGCTGAGGGCAGCAACAATTCCTTGGGTTGAATCCACATCTTGGATTTGTTATTTTTTATATTTGCTGGTTTTTCACCTCTGGAGTTATTTCTTAATTATGTGAAATTTTCATAGTTCGCTAATGTAAAACCAAAATATTATTACCACACAAACTGCGAACAAAATGTGTAAAGTCCTTGTCACATTTGTGGCAAATAATTAACGCTATATTTTCTTGTATTTTAATAATTTATTCTCGCTCAATGCAATGCGATGCACTTTGTAATAAACTTGTCGTTCGCACGTCTTGTTCGCTTTGTTGTTTTTCTGTTGGCCACATTGTTTTTGTTTACAGCGATAAAATTTAACATTTCGGTAAGCTGTTAACTAACACTAAGCGCAGTCGCAGCCAAAAACAACGTTCTTTTGCCAACATAGCTATGCATGCGCTTTAATTCGTATTAACTGAACATATATTTGTAGAATTATTTTCAGCAACATGTTTTTTATACAAACAGCTAATATACAACCACATTTAAATCATGAAAGTCACAGGTTGGCCAGGTTTCGATGCACGCAACCTCAGCTGTTCTAAGTTTCAATGTATCGATATTTCTGTCGAATAGTGATAATATTTTGACTGTCTGGCAACGCCAATGCTTTAACCCGCAAAATTTATAGTAGGCTTTTTTGTTTTCAACGATTTTGAATTTTCTTAAATTGACAAAAATCTTTGGCTTATTAATACTATGTTGTTTTCCCAACAATAAACATACCGTACCATTTTCCTAAATTATATGTGAACAAATCTTTAGTAATTTCTATAAATAAACTAAAACAAGCAATATGTTGAAGAAATTTGTTGAAGTTAATGCGGACGCAAGTCCATCTGAAAATCCATATGCTGTGCGCACCTTTATGGGAGACAACGTTATAACCGAATGGAAAGTGGAGAACTGCCCGCCGCGTGAGCGCGTCTGCCAAAAGAAGCCGCCAGCAAACTGTTGTATCTCACAAGTCCTGACAATCGAAGATGAGTTGCGTCGCCTTCATTTCAAAGCTGCAGAGTCGCGTTTCGTTCGCCCGTACAAGAAGAAGTGTGCTGTTTACGATGAGCACACCATGTGCATAATACCACAACGATTGCAAGGTGAGATTCATCTGCATGACGAGATGCGTGAGCTCTACCTGAAGGATAAAGGAACGCCTGGGCTTGTGACGCATGATGCACGCATACGTAAAGTATGTCCCAAGGAACTCGTTTGTCTGAACAGCCCAATAAACATGGATGAAGGCGTTGAAGAGGACGATGATGAAGTGCGGCCCGAAATCGCCACACCCGAATGCAGTTCCGACATGATCATAATTCCCGACCCGCGCATAGTAAGTAGTGATCTAGGACTTTATTGTACAGCTTAGACTAGAATAACTTATAGTTGATATAGACCTATTCTAATAATTCGATATCATCGATATCTGCATAAATACTGCCCGGCGGCAGCTCCGGCGGTGGCAACTCGTCACTTGTCGCCATCGGCAGAGCGCGATAGGCGCCGGATGTGGCCTGCTGTTGCATGTGTACGCCCAGCTGTGAGATAAGCTCCAATGCCTGTACATCAGAGTTCATCAGCGCGAACTGGTGAATAATGGCAAGATGGGGAAAGATGTTGCCGAGCAGAGTGCTGGTCCCTGCATTCATGAGCAAACTCAGCGAAGGATCCCCTTCTCCTTCCTGCTGCAGGTGCAGTTGCTGTTGTTGCTCGGGCATTTCTATGAGCGATTGTTCCTCTTCTCCGTCCGATGTGCTCGCCGGCGAGGGTAGCACACTAGGCTCGCAGGTGACCAATTCCACACCATCGTCATCCTGCTCCTCCCCATCGGAAACTTCACTATTCTCGCTGGACAAATTGACCAACTCCGTCGCTGGTAGATTGATCTTTTCGTCCACATTAACATCGGCGAGCTCCTTCTGCATAAAGTTAGGCAGCGCATGCTTAAACTCGACTATAATTTGCTCGACAGGCAATACATCTGTCACAGGATTAGGCCCAGTGTAGCCCAGTTCATCACCTTCGTACTTGTATTTTCCACGAAAGCGATTCAGCCAGCGATACGAGGGTCGGAACGCAGGTAAATTAAGTACTGCTGCCATTCTGAGCGCCGTCTCCTTCAGTGTGTGGTTCCTGATGCTGCCGCTGAGACGCATTAGGCGACATCGTTCCACCCACTCGTGCAGCAGAAAGCTGATGGCGCTCATCTCAAACTTGCGTCGCTTGCGTGTCATCTCCTCAATAATAATGGAGGCATCCGCTTCGCTCAATGTGGCCAACTGCTGAAGCAATTCGCGTTTCTTCTCCAGAATCCTGCGAATTTGCGTCGCACAGCAATGAAACATCTTTGCCAGACTGTTTCTCGAAATATTCGTCTCATCGTAATATCGTATAACGGCGATTTTCTCATAAAAGGTCAAAATATTACGCTCATTACGACGAGATTTTCCCTTTGTCTGCAAATAAAAGAGAAGGAATAATAAGCAATGTAAATACTGCATTAAAGAGGAGAGAGATCATTGCATTTTTTAACGCCAATCAATGTCGAAGTAGCAGAAAAACGTACGCTGTCAAGCGTACGAGCTCACTGGCGTAGTCAAGCTCATCTTAGAGGGTTGTGCAAGTTTAAATGATTCCATGTAGTGATATATAAAAGCGCATTAAATTCTTTTACATATTTTGGAGTAGTATTCTGTCCAACATAGTCTCCATACTTAATTAAAGAGACTACGCAACTGTAAACGAGCACATCCTTTGAATATTTTTACACAAGTCCCCTTGACAAAATTAGAGACTGCACCACTGTATTCGAGTGTTTGCCTTGCATTCGCGCACGTGTGTGTGCTGTGCCGTAAGCAAAGCGCATAACAAATCAACCCCCGACCGGCCGCTTAAAGGCCAAGTTAACACAGACAACATTGAGACACATCGACTTACCCCTTTGCTGTTGTTGTTGATGCCCTTTTTAGTGACTGTCGTTGTCGTTGTTTTTGTGGCCATGGTTGCCACTGTTTTGCACTTTCTCCAAATGCAGTTTCAATATTCCACTTTTCTTTTTCTCTTCCCTTTTCGTCGTCAGCTGCGCAGCGTCCTCAAAATGAAAGCTTAAGCTGCTAAAAGTCAACTGCGCTGTTGTTGCTTCTCTCTCTTTCTGTTTTTGAGAGAGTGCGTTCAATGAGAACGTTAGAGTGGTAAAAGAATGAGAGAGACTGCGATTCACGTTTTTGTTGCTCCTTTTAAATGCTGCGAAAATAAATAGAAAATTTAAATTTGTTATTATTAAAAATGTGCTTTATGAATTAGTTAAAATAGTGCTTAAATGTTTGTTTTTTGCTTTACTTTGCTTTGTTTATTTCGCTCGATTACAGTTTCAATTGTTTTTGTTTATGTGTGTGTGTTACTGTGTGCACTGCCGGGGCGACATTTTTACACGCGTGCTTGGCCGCTGAGTAACACTTGTGCACTGTTTTTTCGGTTTCAGGTGTTTGCCGTATGTTCGTTGCTCTTGCTTGCGGTTGTTTCTGTTGTTGTTGCTACTGCTGCTGCCCGTCGCACTGTGGCTGTGGCTGTCTGCGTCCATATGAAATAAAAACGGTTCGCTATGCACAGCAGGCCCGGCTACGTCGGCCGCCTGTCACTCGGCTCTGTGCGACTGTGTGTGCGTTTATGTGTGCGTGTGCACGCGCTTCACTGTGTATGTGGAAGGTGTTCTGTACGTGTGCTTGCAGTTGTTGTAGCAACAGCAACAAAGTGCTAATGCAGCCCCCAGATGCTTGTGCAAGTTAGATAAGGACAGCTGGCATGTATTGTTGGTTTTGTTTTTTCATATTTGTCGTCAAAGACAATAAAAGGTTCATGGGCGAAGAACTAAGTCCTCGTAGGACAACACTGTGCATGCAGAGAAGGTGTTCAATTGAACCTGCTTCTTGATGCAGGGCGGAACTAGTTTGAGCTAGTTCTGTGGGAAGGTAATAAAGCGAGGAGCAACACGCAGCAGCAGCAGCTGCTATGCACTCACACACACACTTGCATTTGATGTGTTGTTGCTGCTGCGCATTGCATTCGTTTCTATGCAAAAGCCGACGCGACTTAACGTTTGTGACGCCAGCGCGACGCAGCGTCGCTGTCGACGTAGCTGCCTGCTGAATTTTCGTTTCATTTTCGTTATTATTGCTAGTTGTAACATACTTAGTTCTTGATTTCCTTTTCAGCGCGTTATTTGCTATAACTCAATATGCAGGGGCGTAGGCGTGGGACACCTTTTCAATGAAGTAATTTTGTAACTTATAATTTTAAAATTAATTTAAGATGTAAACTGAATTTACGGATCAAAAACCATTGCAATTTGACAGTTGTTCTTTGAGCTACGTTAAGCTAATTAACTTTGCTGCAGATAAGGCACAGAGTGAAATAATGTCGAATGTGTGTACGTGTATTGTATACGTATCTTTCGTTGTAGTAGTGTGCGTGAGCGAGCTCTTCAAACTCGTGCGCTATATTGTTACAGTTAGAGCTAGACATATTGTATTTTTATTGATAAAATACATTTGTTTGGTTTTTTATGGGGCGTTCATTAAATGTACCCGCCTTATCTACGCTTCTCAACAGGCTATGCGAGCAGGCAATATGAATGCTAGAAAAGTTGGCAATCCAAAGATTACATAGTAACGGTATTAATAGCATCCTTTGGAATATAAATTATATATATTAATACTTTACTACTTTCATAAAAACAAAGAATAAATTATTTCTATTTGATTCATTATTTCATTTATAATTGAATGCATAGCATTGCACTTCTGTCGCTTGCTTCTCTTTTTCATCCCCTTTTTGCTCTACGCCACTGCAGCTGCCATTGCTCTTTCTGACTGCGCTTTACTTTGACGTCGCTTGTGTTTGCCTGCCTTGCCTGCCTGCTGTCTATGTGGATCTGAGTGTGTGTGCGTGTGTGTTTGACTGCCTTTGTGTGTGCTATGTGTTGTTATGGCCGCTTGTTCGTTAAGTTTGTTGGCCGCTTAAAAAGCGACAAGCAAAGGCAGAGGCAACACACCTGGCCCCGAGTTTTATTGCATGCGATGGGCTTCTTTGTATGTTGACTTGGCTTTTATGCAACTTCAGCATCTTAATGGCAAGTGTGTACTCACATACACGCACACACTCAACTCACACGCATACATGCATGCATACATATGTTCAGTTTCGAGTTTGCTGCTGCTGCTGCTGACGTGGCGGCTGCGCTGCCTTTTGCTCCTTGTTGAACTTGAAAACAAGCTACAGCTGCGCTCAAAACTAACACAAACAAACGCAGAGTCTGCATGTGTGTATGTGCCTGTTAAGTTACTAAAGTTGCATGCCTCGAGTGCGTTTGCTTAATGTTTTATTTGTCTCGATCTTTTATTCCTAAACTTCCACCATTTTATTGATTTAAAGCGCACCACGTAATTCATTTATTTATGAGTGATTTGAAGTGTGTGTGTGTGTGCAGCCAGGCTCACTTTGGACAACGCTTCACATGCAATTCTCTGCTCGTCGCCTTTCGCTGCCTTTCGCCACTTACTCAGTCTCCTTCTTGCGTCATTTGCACAACGACAACTCAAGCAACGTACCTGGTTTGACACTCTTTCTCTCTCTCTCTCTCTCGCGTCAGTTGAGAGGGTTGCGTAGTTGTTGTTGTTGTTGCTGGTATTAGTATCGCACTACGTACTCGTATTTATTGACGTCGTTGCCGTCGTCGTATGCCATAAGTGCTCGCTCACTTTGTTGCTGTTCTTCGTTTTCTCGTTGTTGTTGTTGCTGCTGTTTGTCTTTCTTTCGTATTTCTGTTAGATGACTTGTTTGTTCTGCAGCCGACCTACGCTCGGCTCGGGTTTGTCGGGTTTTTTGGTTTAGTCGTAGTTGCTGCGGCTGTTGTTGTTGTTGTTGTTGCTGCTGCTGCTGCTGCCTGCCTGCCTGCTGTTGCTGGTTTGTGTCGTTCGTGCGCTTGCGATAAGATTCGTGATGTGGCACTAAGCGCTGTTCGTTGTTTACTGCTCTGTGCGCTGTTTTGTGGCCGTCAGCGTGGCCAGCCAGCCATAGAGGTAGTCACACACAGACACACACCCAATCGCACACACACACACAGTCACTCATGTGTAGTACACACCCAAGCACACTCACGCACAACTACAACAGCAAGTTGGCTGTGTAGTTAGCCAGTCTAGTTGGCATTTCGTGCTTACCTTATGCCGCTTACTAACTTCATACACTCGGCAGCACAACAAGAGCCATCACCACATGGATTCGGATTCGGCTCTGGGCCTGGCTGACCTCCATATTTAGAGCTAGCTAGTACACACATAGTAGTTCTCTCTAGTATATAGACCGTATTTATAGGCTCGTTTGTGCCGGCATCCGTGGCGTATGCGTGCTATTTTCAGCTTTGCAACTCGAAATGTCGCATTAATGTCTATAGAGGTCTATGGGGCAAAAAGCTAACGAGAGAGTACAGCGCAGGCAAGACTTGGACTTGGGCAAGTAGTGAAAGCACAAAGCACTTGCTAGCCAGCCAGATAACTTACCATATGCTCGTTGTATTATGTACATAGTGCTCCACGTTGTTTTCCTTTTGTGTCTTTTATGGTTTCTCTCTCTTCTTCGTCTATGCGTTGGCGAGCCGCAAACCTACATAGCGTATGCGTAATGGCGCAGACAATTAGCTTTAATTAGTTATTAGTTGTGCGAAAATAGACAATAAGCGCACCCAACAGGTGCCAAGAGCACAATGGATTCCAAATTCTCACACAGAATATGAATAGGAATAGAAATGCACATGCAATAGTTGATAAACCCATTGCAGCCAGCAGATCCCACACTACTCGAGGTTCTCTGTACTTACAGGTTGAATTGAAAACTCCTAAGAGCCGGATCTATTTAAATGAAACTCAAGTTGGGCCGCTGGAGGAGATGCCATTCTCCAATTATAATCCACGTGTCCTGCAAGAGAGTCTTGAGGGGGAGAATTTGAAAACCTACGACATTATCGAGGGCTGCACTCCACAAGATCTTTGGACATGGAATGTGGGTTTGCAGCAGCGCGAAATGGATTTGGATCAAGAGTTCTTAGATGCTTCGCTGCCCAAATATAGTATGTACCTATATATTAATAATTTTACCACGTATATGGCGACTAAATGATTCTAAGGTGCATCCAAAAATAGGCCAAGACCTCCAACTAACCATGTACCACATACCAGAGCAAATGGAAAAAACCTTCACCGCCGAAATCGTATTCGGCACACGTAACATCTATCCGGAACCGAAAAGGGACCCATGGCGTCAGGTGTAAGTTCCCATCAACGCATTTCCTCAGTTATTATTTATTTTACGAGAACTCATATCGTATGACGACAGTGTGTAGAGTATAGTATCTAAAAGTATTCCGTTTGTCGTTGCAGCTACTACAATCGACCCCCTGAAATCGCCTGCATTATAGTCGCCTTTGTAGAGACGTATCATATGAATCCAGATTTCTGGACTGCCAAAACCATGGATCAAATACTGAAACGTGGCATAAAACTATTGCAAAAGAGCGTTAGTCTCTATTACCATTCGGATGATAATGAATTTGATATACTGCCTCAAGTGACTGAACGTCTGTCCCAAGTAATGATCAAAATACATTTTACGGGCCTGTTCAAGGATGAGCCCAATGTTTACAAGGTCCTTTCGCTTTACTTCTCCAAATTTAATGCCTGCATTTTCACCTCACGTGATTTGTTCCTGCTAATCTGGAAACGTTGCGAGAACTCCTTCTTCATATTCGATCCCAATGGCCGCAATGATAATTGTGAGCGCGACTTCACGGAGGGAAAATGTTCACTGTTGGCCACCCGCTTTGTGGAGCATTTGGTGCATCTGATCACCATTACCATGAAGTGCATAAAGAAGGACGACGAGTTCAACATTTTTGAAATAGGCTTGTTAAAATATGGCAAGCTGAAAGACGATGATATCATTGGCAAGTCCCCGGAGTATCACTACCATAAGCTGTGGGCTGTGGTCAATGAGAGCTATGCGGTCAAAACAGCCGCCACTAATGGTCTACAGCAACCTATTTCAGGCTCAGAGAAGAATGCATCGATGGTTATATCTCTTATTGCGATTATCTATTCAGAATTCGAACGCTCAAAGATGTGGCGACCCATGACCATCGATGATATTATACGTTACGGCACAGCCTACTACAAAACGTTGCGAAAGAAGTTTCGCTTGGATGGTAAACGCTGGAAGAACAAAAAGCCAGAATTAAATGTTGTTGATTTGCCAGAGATGTTTCTAATGGGCGCCTTCAAGGCTACAGTGCGCAAGCATCCCTTTCTTATAACTGGCCACGTGTCGGATTGTAAGAGCTATCTGGAATCACAGCTGACGCGTGGACTGCAGGATCTGTTTAGCTATCCTGATTGGCCTGCGGCATTGCTGCAAGTCGACAATTCCACCTTGGGAATTTGGCGTGATCGTGAGTTCTTCTATGTATTTGACCCGTTTCGACGCAATCGTGTCGGTACTGTTGTGGATCCTGATGATTATTCCATCCGTGGCTTGGCTGTGCTGCAGATGCACACCACGTTTGATTCCTTCGTACGGGTATTGTATAACAATGCTCTGAAGATGCGTCGTGGTGGTAAATTTTTCATACATGGAATCCGTACGGGATGTGTACGACCGCTGCAGGAGATTGAGGAGCAAGTTAATCAATTTCAAGCACTGAAAATGGGATTGCCCGAGTTCGGAGACGAGCCAGAAGCACCGGAGCTGAAGCAGAAGGCGAGCATTGAAACCATTCCCGAGGAGGAGCGATTCCCTTCGAAATCTGATAGGGAATATATCGAAGAGTTCATTTTGCAAATTTTCAACGATATTATCGAGAAGTTCGATGACATAACATTCACTCGTCCGAGCGTCTACAAGGCGGGACAGAAGGTGCTATTGCAATCGGACAAGGAGAATCTGCGTGCGGTGCGTTTGAAGGTGAAGCGTGGCTACGAGCTGAGCGATGAGGAACGTGAAGATCTTAAACGTGTGCTAACTATAGAAGAGGAATTGGCACTTAAAACTAACTACCTGACGCTGCACGATGGAGCCTACATCATTGCGGGTGACACGAAGCTGCCGCCACTGGACGAAGAGATGACTAAATTAGGTGGTCTACTGTCTGCCCTGGTGGCCACCGCTGTGTCGGCCAAATACAAAGTATCTACGTGGAATAAAGAACTCATTGAGTTCTGCCTTACTTCCGTGAACAGTTTCAGCGAAGAGTATCAGAATTATGAGTTTATTTTGAATTGTTTGATTCACAAGAAACTGCCAGATGTTGCGGTGGGATCAAGTAACTTCTCTCTGGTTGTCTCCGAGGTATACAAATCGTCAGTATCTTCATCGCTGCGTCAGGACCTGTTGGAGCTGCTTATCGATAATAATCGTGTGTTGGTCGTGTGCCAGCACTTCTCTTGTGTGATAATCAAGCGTTGGAATCTTCTCTATATGTTCATTGGGTTCCCCTGTAACTCTATCGGGTATCGCAAGTCCAATGCAGGACCGGCCTGCATGATGCGTTTTATCGAACTGGATTCACTGATGCGACGCATCGAGTACGGCTGCAATCCACAGGGCTGCTCAGTGATGAACTACATTGTAGCCGCCATTAAGATTCAGGATAATAATCTGAAGGGTCGCTTCCGGCGCTGGCAAAAATCGGATGAGGATGCCGAGTACGAGCAGGAGGTGAAAGCCAAGGAGAAACTGCGCCAGCAGCAGCTCCAGAAGTTGCGTTATATTGACAAGGAGCTTAAACGGGAAAATGCGCGTATTCAGAAATACCTTCGTGCCAAGCAATGTCATGAGGATCGCAAGGTCTGCAAGTGTAAATGTAAGTGTTCCTTAGAGTATTCTGTCAAACATAGAAAACATAAGTAAAAACAATTCGAACGTAAACAAAATTAATCAATCAACATTTGTTACACAGATCCATACGACACTGGTCTGGATGAGGGAGGCGGTGAGGAAGACTTTGACTTTATGGAAGAAGAGTGCGAAGAAGAGGATGAATATATTCATCATCGCCCGGGCCACAAACTACCAAAAATGAAGGGCGCTCCTTTCAAGCCGCGTCCCATTCTATATGGCTATCACCTGCGGGAGAAGGATTGCAACTTTAAGATTCAGGGCAGTGTGAATCTAGAAGGACGCGAGGAAGGTAGCTTCAATGAGATCAAATCGTGCTACTTCGCCAGCGCCCTAGCCATTCTCAGCTGCTCACTTCGTCCACTCCAGCAATGGAACTCCTACCGTATCGACCGTGTAATCAATCAAGCCAAGACAATCGCGACTCGTGTCTGTGCTCTGGAATCGGTATTTGAGCGCGTAGTGAGGCATATCACCATCGATGATTACGAGTTCGATATCTGGATACGCATTGTAGACCCGCCGGGCATGTGGACCCCGAAACCCCCCAAGGTTACCAAGGAAGCTGGTGTCGTTGCAATCAAGAAGAAGCTTTCAAAGCTCTTGAGTACACGAAAATATCTGATGATCTTCACGCCCAATGGTTGCTTTGCATTATATCACGATGAGTTCTTCCACCTGTTCGACCCGTATGCGACAATGGACAAGCCATGCGAAGAGGAGGAGGAGCCTGAGCCTCCTGTACCTGAAGGACACAAGAAGCATAGATGCTTTAAAGGACCAAAACGCTATGCAGAACGTAACACCGCCTCTTGGGTGCTCTTCGCAAATATCGACGACGTGCTGGCGTACATAGACGCTCGCTGTCTCCAGAAGGACTGGAAGGAAAAGAGCCAATACATATTCTATGTGGTCGATGTGATTTCGTACAAGAAGGCAGCGCCCAATACTCGCATATTGCAGCTTCTAACTGATCTCTCGATTCCCATGACTTGTTCAAACGCTCGATACGGACATCCCGAGTATGAGATCTGTGCCACAAATGAGTCTTTGGGCTGGCTTGAGCTGGAGAACTGTCTGCCTGTCTGGAGTCGCATGAATCGACGTAACACCTCTGGCAAGTACCGCAACCTTCCAGTGAGCAAATTCAAGAAGTACGACGTGGAAATCGAGGGTCGTCTCTGGTCGTTGTGGGGTAATTTGCACCCTGAAGCGCCAGTCTTCGAGGACGCGAATCGTGGTCGTCAGTATCTCGCGATCTACGTGGTTGCTTGTTGCGCCGCCAGCACGTACAACCTGATGGACTGGAGTGCACAAATGCTAGACACGATAGTAGTGAGTGGCGACAAATACTATCAGGAGAGTATAGCGCAGATAACCAAAGAGGACTACGAATTCTGTCTAGAGAACCTCAACGTAGATTGTAGTTTGGAGTCCATGAACTTTGTGATAGTCATCGAGCACGTCTGCTATGGCAAACTGTACCGAGTGCCCACCTTCAATCGCATGAATCTCTCTGAGGCGCTCATATACTTCTTCAGTCACTTCCAGTTCGGCATTGTGTCAGTGCGCAAGCGAGCCTTGGCTATTGGCTTTTGTCCAGGGCACGATGGTGGTTACTTCATGTACGATTGCCAGGAGAAGGATCAACCCCTGTTCCCGAAACAGCAAGGTGCTTCATATCTGCTGCGTACGCGGCATCTCCAGGTGCTGCTCTATTGCGTTGTGGTGACGCTCAATGTGCCCTACTACAACATCGACTTCAGCATACACAAGGTGGAGATGTTGCGCGAAGGCGCCACTGTTGAAGAAACCCAAGAAGAAGAGGGTTAAGCTCTGTGATTTGTAACATTTATTAATTTTTATGGAATGGCTTTAAATAAATCAAATAAAATACATTTATCTGTAATTAATTATGGGATTATGTTGATGGAACTATGATATGAAAGATCTGAGCTCATAGAATTTCAAACTCATACATATTTCGAGTTCAAGAGGGAGAATCATAATAGAACTTCAGCTAACGGCTCAATAGGTGGCAGCAATTGATGGGAAGGGTTTATAAGCATGTTAAATTCTTTTGCTATCCCAAGAGTCGAACAAAGTTTTCAAGATGATTGTGCGTCGTAATCTACAGAAGTTTTGGCCCATTGTATACTAAGGAAACTTTGTATACCTTATCAAAAAAAATTAAAATTTCAGGCATGCCGAATTATCGTCACCCATCAGAACATTCTAGACATGAGAGCAAGCTATGCGGCTGTAATGAGTCCCTAAGCTGGCTTCAGCTGGAGAACTGTCTGCCTGTCTGGAGTCGCATGAATCGACGTAACACCGCTGGCAAGTACCGCAACTTGCCAGTGAGCAAACTCAAAAAGTGCGACGTGGAGATCGAGGGTCGTCTCTGGTCGTTGTGGGGTAATCTTCACCCTGAGGCGCCAGTCTTCAAGGACGCAAATCGAGGGCGTCAGTATCTCGCAATTTATGTGATTGCTTGTTGCGCCGCCAGCACGTACAACCTGATGGACTGGAGTGCCCAGTTGCTAGACACGATCGTAGTGAGTGGCGACAAATACTACCAGGAAAGTATTGCGAAAATAACCAAAAAGGATTACGAGCTCTCTCTAGAGAATCTCCATTTAGACTGTAATTTGGAGGCCCTAAACTTTGTGGTGGACATCGAGCACGTTTGCTTTGGCAAACTGTACCGAGTGCCCACCTTCAATCGCATGAATCTCTCTGAGGCACTCACATACTTCTTCAGTCACTTCCAGTTCGGCATTGTGTCAGTGCGCAAGCGTGCCTTGGCTATTGGCTATTGTCCAGAGCATGATGGTGGTTACTTCATGTACGATTGCCAGGAGAAGGATCAGCCCCTGTTTCCGAAGCAGCAAGGTGCCTCATACCTACTTCGCACGCGGCACCTTCGTGTACTGCTCTATTGCGTTGTGGTGGCGCTCAATGTGCCCTACTACAACATCGACTTTAGCATACACAAGGTGGAGATGCTGCGTGAAGGAGCTTCTTTGGAAGAAGAGGAGGAAGCTAACCCTTGACGCAAGTACCTAGAGCAAGTCTAAAAGAAACTGCGAGTGAAGTCAGAAACTATTATCGATAGGCACCTTTGCACGTATACAAAATGACGTAAGCATATTTCGTTTTCTAGACTCTCAGTCTCTTGGTTTTAAATTACATAGCATGTCGTATGCTTTTTATTAGAATTTACTAAATTTTTTAAAATGCTTGCCTCTCAAAGTCCATCTGCACCCTCTAAAAGTGAGCTTTTCGCCACTAATGAATCTTTGAACTGGCTCAAGTTGGAGAACGACATGCCGGTGTGGAGCCGCTTGATAAAATGCAATACGGCCGGTATCTATCGCGACTTCGCGAGAAGCAAAGTCAAAAACTACGATGTGGAAATAGAGGACCGCCTGTGGTCGCTGTGGGGTAGTCTTAGTCCCGAAGATTCTGTGTTCGATAAATCAATTCGGGGTCGTCAATACTTAGCCATCTATGTGGTGGCATGTTGTGCTGCCTCCATGCGCAAACTGGTGACCTGGAGTCCACGTCTGATGAACTCGATAGTCCAGAGTGGTAGCAATTACTATCAGCAGAGTATTTCACTACTTGACAAGAAGATAGAAGAGTTTACGCTGGAGCATCTGGCCATCGGTTATTCGATGGGACAACATAGATTTGTGGTACATTGCCAGCTTGCATGCAGCGGCAGGTTGTATCGGGTGCCTACTGTCGACCGGATGAACCTGTGTACGGCACTTATGCACTTCTTTAAATACTATCGATACGGTATAATCATAATACGAAACCGGGCGCTTGCTATTGGCTTTTGTCCGGGCTCTGGCGGTGGATTTTTCATGTACGATTGCCAGGCGAAGGATGAGCCCCTGTTCGAGCAGAAGAAAAGTGCTCCCTATCTGCTGCGGACGCGGCACCTTCAGGTGCTGCTTTATACTATTGTTGTGACTTTTAATATGCCCTGCTACATGGACTTCAACATATACAATATTGAGATGCTACATTAGGTATCCGGCCATTGGACGAGAGGAGGCAAATCCAGAATATTTTTTAAATCATTCGAGTGAACTGACGAATCTCTTCGATATAAATTGAACATTATAAGCTTTAATCTCGATCTTTAGTTACTAAGTTATGCATTTAACAACAACTGGACAAGAGCATGAGGTGCTGTCGTCGTGGGAGTCTTTGATTGCTCCTAGTGCCTTAGACGCTGCTCCTCGACGCCTTCCCTGTAGTGGTAGCCATCGTCACGCAGCTGATGGGCTGGCTCGGCCTCGAAGGCCTGCATTTCCACGTCAGATGGGGCTATAGGCTGCTGCACATCCAGAATGTAGGGCATCTGCTGTTCCTGTTGCAGTGGCTCTTGGTATTGTTGATACTGCTGGTACTGAATTTGTTCAGCCTGTTGTGCAGGTGGCAGGTAACGCATGGCGGGTGCTGCTTGAGGTTGCTGCTGCTCAATGGGTTGCATGTATTCCATGGCCTGCTCTTGCTCTGGCTCTGCCATCATCTCTGGCTGTGCCATTGCCTCTGGCTCGGGCTCAGCGCGTTGCTCTGACTGTAGAGGTGGCAGATAATGCGTGGCAGGCATTTGAGGAACTTGCTCTGCCTCTGGCATGGCGGGTGGCAGGAAGTGAGTCGCAGGCATTGCGGGAAACTGTTCCGCCTGTGCTGGCAGTTGTTCTTGTTGTGGGGGAGGCAGATAACGTGAGGACAGCATGTGCTCTTCCTCTGGCATAGCTGGTGGCGTCAACTGATCGCTGGGTGTCAACTCCATCATGCCCAGCGCGCTTTCGTGCATATATTCCACTTGCTCCGGCAGCTCGCGCAGCTCGTGCTTCTCAATGGTCATGTGTTCCACCTTTTCCGGCTTGGGTGGGGGCAAGTAACTGCTTGAGGGCAGATGGGATACATCTGCTGCGGCCAAAGCCACGCAGGCGCAAATCGCAAGAGTCGCAAAGCTGGTTTTCTGAAGAGGATTAATCCATTAATTGAAGTCAGCCGCAGCTGGAGCTGGATCTCACTTACCATCTTGTTGGCTGCTCGGTTGTCAAGTTTATGCTGCTTGACCAGATGCTGCTCGGGCTTTTCATACGTCTGTTTGACTCTGGGCTAGACCTTCGACTCGGCGAGTGTTTAAATATTTGGCTTGGCTTGTCTTGCTGCCATGTTCCGTTATTTGTCTTTTTTCCATGCGTTTTGCGCATCTTATCAACAAACATTTAAGCACTGCTGAATCATCTACCAAAGTATGAAAAAGAAAACTGAAATAAATAAAAACTGACCAGCGCAGCAAGTGAACCAAAGCGATCCAAACCGATCCGATACGATACGAAACTGAATGGGATGCTGAGCTTAAGCCGATTTCTGGCGGGGCGTTTGACAATTTCAATGGCCCTCGAGATCTTCGGGCCGGCGGCAGTGGCATGGCAACTGGAGCATGGGGTTTGCCAGCCTGCTATATGCTATATTACCTTGAGCCGCTGCTGCTTCATCCTCTGCTTTTTGCAACGTTCGCTGTGTGTGTGTCTGTGTGTCTTGTGACCGTCTTCGACTTTGCCTTCGTCTAACATGTAAATTTCACGGTCACCACGTGGGACTCAAGTGCCGTTTGAGTGTGTTTGAGGGGGAAAGGGAATCTTGCTGTGAACCGAACTGCGATGTCAAGCAGGTGACTGGGCTCTCTCTGGGTCGTGGAGAGGCTAATAATCAATCTACATATTTGTGCCTGAGAGAGTAGCCCACGCACAGTTGTCTAAAAATATGTGAAGTTTTGAGGAGACTAAGAACTGGTGAGATAACTGTATACATCTTATAGAGAGACATAGCATGCATACAAATAAATGTTGTATATTCCTAGTTATTTTTAATAACTTTGCCAATATCTTATCAAACGATTGCAACGAAGAACTAATGAATTAAGAGTCTTCTTAACTACTTAGCCAGCCGACTATAGAACTTTATATTCTCTTAACTTTAAACACAATATAGAACCGTATCATAAATCCACCTTTCTTTATACACAATATTTCTGATTTAGTATTCAACATTATTACTGTCAGTTAGTTATAAGTCAGTCAGGACGTTTAAATTGTGTTCTAAGTATATATATTGTTTGATTTACCCTTAATAAGCCACGAAGACTAACAATAAAAGCAGCTTCAACATGTACACATGCACCATATGTAATGCCAAGAAGACCCAACTCTCGTGCAATCCCGAGTTTGAGTTCCGACGACGTTGTCCGCTAAAGGATGAATCCGCCATTGAGGGCGTATCAGATTGGTGTGATCAATGCGGAGCACTGAGATTCTTTTTCCGCGAAACTGAATTGGATCCCGCACAGCGATTAGGTGAGGAACCAAGGAAACTAGCCAGCACTATTCTCGATGCTGCAGTGCGAAAGCACCGCGTGGCTAACATCGGACAGCGGGCCAAACAGCATGAACTGTTCCGAGAAATACAGCAGAGGCTTAGGCGGGATATTGCCTCCCAGATGCCGCCACCTGGGCCACAGAGTTCGGGATGGCACCGCCAAATACGCTCGGTTAGCGAAAACCGAAATCAACGACGTCGAAATACTCTTCAAGAGGCTCAACCTCGATCCAGGTCGATGGTAAACGAAATGCAAAATAGAAAACCAGCTCTATATAGATTGGGGCAAGGGAAAAACATTCCGCTGACCGGGCATATTCAAGGACTCCCCGAACAGAGCAATCTGCTGGACGATGATGACGCATTGCACCGAAATCAAGAAGCCTTTGCCAAGCATCAGCAACGCAAGGATCCGAAGAATCAGTGGCGCGAAGAAATGCAGCGAAATGTGCAGCAAATGCTTAGCGCCAGTCCGAGCAGGGGGAAGAAGTATCGAGGTACACTTACCGCTGAGGGGTATTTCAATCGAGGGCGACCCGAAGACGGCGTGCAAAAGCGGCAATTTACTGGCAACTTGATGGTCTCCCCACCCAAGGAAAGAATCACCAGAGAGGAAATAAAAAAGGAACTAAAGGAGCTGCGCGATATGGAGAGGATGGAGGGTATCAATATCAAGCTCAACGACAAGCTGCTGCAGTTGAGCGAATGGGAGCGCATCAGTCGTCGCGTTGAAGCAGAATCTGGTCGTGTGCGTGCGGAACTCAATGATTTGCAGTTACAAAAAGAACTTCAAGTGGGAGGCATGTTGAACGAGGACCCACCTAATCGAGGACGGCAATGTGGTGGGGCACAGATCGCGTCGCCTGTTCTAGCAAGCACAATTGTTAACGAGCAGAAAGCTGAGAAGGCCATAGGCGATGCATTGGATAAGAAGTTGGAATCCATGATAGAGACGCTTAAAGAGGAAGCTGGTCAAAAAGGGCGAATGGAGAAAAAGAAGCAACGGGCACAGGAGAAGGCGAAGGTGAAGGATGAGACGCAGGGTTTTAAACCAACAGCGCCGCCAGCGTGCGAATTGGCTGTGGAAGACCCAACGGTTACCGATATTGTAGACAGCCTGCCCGAGAACAGTATCAAAGTGTCGCCCACTTATTTCCTGCATGGCAAGCGCGTACGCAGCAAACTTAACATGCTTGTCTCGACCGTGCAGCGTGCCCAATATCGTGGTTACCCGGAGGATCCACAGCAACTGATGCAGAATCTCCATACATCGCAGTTATTGAAACGCCGGGAGCCGCCAATGGCGCAGTTCGGTACATTGCCATGTCCCAAGTCTCAGTTGACCGCCCTGGTGCACCTCAAGCGGGATGTGATTGAGCGTCAGTTGCGTCCCCTCAAGGTTTGTCGCACTCCTGTTTATTGTCCCGATGGTGACTGCCGTCGCATGTTCTTTATATCGGATTTTAATGAGCATCTCACGCATGGACATCCCTCGCTGGCCATGGAGCGCACTACGCCTTACCAGGTGAAGACGTTCTTTCTGGACACACGCGTCACTTATCACAACAAGGCCAAGTGCCATATGGTCTACTTTCTACGTGATAAGTTCATCGATCATCACAGCGAGAAATTTCCTTCACTGCTGCCGGTGCTGGTGATGTCGGCACGTGTGAACATTGTGGATATATTCATTCCCAATACGGATGCCAATTCCTGCGAAAATCCCCCTTCAAATGACCCTGAGAACGAAATCTATGTCTTCTGGTTAACAAGCGTTCGCCCGGACGATCATAAGTTGATGGGCACTATTTCTGTGTGGCCCAGCAATGGCAAACCTATGGCCGAGAATATTATTGTGCAGACATCGGAGATCTACAACATTCGCTCGAGCCAGAAACTTAAGAGTATCTGCAAGAGCACACGTGTCATGATGCTATCCGGGAGTCAAGTGAATCGCATGACCGAGGGGGGCAAGCATCTTCTGGCTGTACAGGTGCAAATCTATTGAGGTTGCTCCTATACGTTCGTGAATAATATAAAATTTATCTATATTTTTACGATAACCATAAACAACGTTTCGATTATGTTCAAATTTCAATAGTTAAATTTTTAAACCACGAGCCATAAATGTGGAGAAAGTAAGAAAAATCCTGAGAAAGTATTCCCATTTACTATAGCTTAATAAATCTACTTTATCTACACTTTATGCATACATAGTTTAATATCTAATTGGCGATCACATCATTTTCGACCGCTTTTGTGAAAATTTGCTGCATACTTTTAGGCTGTGCAAGGAATTTCATTTGATGGGAGAGCTGGCAGCGCGTTGTAGAGGGGGGTAAAGGGGCAGATTACCATCGATTTTCAGCACTTTTAAGGTCTCTCATTTTTCTGGTGAAGAGCCAAGTATTTATAATCAAGAGTAGATATAATGAATGTTTGAATGCCTAGAACTCAAACCCTGTAAGGAGTTACTTAGTGGCCAACTAAGTGCTGAAAATGAAAGTCATTTAAGTGTAAAATTATAGTAGGTATTTCACAGTCGTACCCAGTCGTGTGTTACTTTCGTATGTTCTGTCTGTTGTACATACATATACATATTTAGTAGATTGAAAATCAGTTTCTTCACAGTCATATCTTGACTGTTTTGATATATTTTTCAGAATTAGATCGATTCCTTATATAGCTTAATCGATTGTTATCATACTCTAGATCATAGCAGGCCTTTTTAAATACCAAGTCAACTTCAAATCCTATATCAGTATATTTTAGTTGCTTTCATTCTTTGGGCTATTTGAAGGAATTAAAATTATCAGAAAACAGTATTTGGTCTTGAAAAAACGAAATTTTGTACAACACTAAGTCGCTTTCATCACATGCACACAAACAGAACACAGACAACACACACCCTTTTTTGCTCTTTTTCTCTCCCCCCTCCTCTCTCTCTCCCCATATTTGGATAGTTTCGGCGCGAACAGATCATGTCCACACCGTGCGGCGTTGAGCAATGCACTGGCGAAGGTTCCGAGCCAACTGGAGCTGCAGCCGTCATCAATCCCTTGAGCAGCGAAATGGCGCTTCAATTAAAGTCGTCGCCAAAGCTGACTTGCATACCATTGCATCAACGCCAACGCATGGTTAGCTCTGAAACCAGGTAAAGTCGCAAACAATATGATATCATAGCGATCTATTTTAGGCACTTAAGAACCAACAATCTGTATGCAGTGTAAGCTCAAAGAAAATGGATATCGACATGCCCGACAAATCGTGGTCGGTGCTGTATATTGGAAATAAAACAAATGAAAGTTTTGAATGAATGCCAACCGAAAATTGCTGAATTGAAGAGTCTATGCAGAATGCAAATATCAACAAAAAAGAAGAAAATGAAATAAACAAACAAATTTTGTGGCAATCGTCTCTAGAGAGCCTGGCAAACTCCTCTAATTGTGATATTCTATCTATCGCCTCCATGTTGCTCAGTCACCCGACTTTATGGTATTAAAATTTTTACTTTTTGCCAGTGCGGCCATACATCATCGTCGTTTCTATATACTCTGATGTGATTCTCTCTCTGTGTGCGTGGGTGTGTGTGTATGAGAGTGCGGGTGGGTGCTGTACTGTCTTGGCAGGCAATTGCAATTGCTGTCGGATCGTCTCGGGTCTCTCGTGGGGTCTCTCGTGGGCAGCGATTGTGATTAATGGCGACGGCGTCATTGAATGCGATCTGGCGCTAAATATGCACGACCACGTCGACGAGCGCCTATCATGATGTCATTCATGAATGATAGACTACATCCAGAATCATTCAATGACACTTGATATGCGCGATACATGCCACAATAAAGACGCGTCGACGTCTTGCAGCCACTCGCGACGAGTGACAAATGAAACTATGCACGGGTTCGTCTCTGGAATGAGCGGAAATAATGGCTTAATGATACAAATGACGTGTCTTACTAAGCACTTGACATGCTCTGAAATACGTGTGAAATTGCAGAGTGTCTGCTCGATGACGATAATGATTCGCATGTGACAAGCATTTGCCTGCCAACGCGTATGTGATCTATATGAAGATGTTTGATTAATCAAACAAGTCAAGAACTGTGTCAAGGATTCAATTTGGCAAGTGTTCTTAAGCTGCCTTTGGCTATGAAAGATTATGAAGCATTCTTCAATCTATTGTTTTCTTTTGGCTTTCTTTCGTCTTGTTTTCTTCTTCTTTCGACAGTCTGTGACACTGCCAAAGACCTTTCACCGCGAATCGTTTAAAAATAGCTTAAGTGCATGCGAGTACGTAATTGCATGCTTGCCAAAACACAACTACACTCACACACACACGAATTGTTTAATTAATGAGGTAAGAGACAGCGACCAGACAACGAGAAAATGGGGGCGTGCCAGTTGAGCGGGTGACGCGGTGCGCCACAGTCTGAAATGGGTTGCCAAGCCAATAGCACCTGGTTCAACGATCTGTCTTTTAATTTATATATAATTGACAACATATTTATCGCCAGATTGCGTGAACATCTTGGTATCTCAAGTAGTTAAAGCATTTATAAAACATTTACAGGAAAATTTCAAGCAATTACTTTGACTAGCCCGAATTGTTTGCTGTTTCTGCGCCTTATTCATTTCCGTTTCTTGTGCATTTTGGCACTTCCCAGGAAAAACGTGGTGAGCAGCCAAAAGTGATGATTACATTTATTAATTGTGGCCCAAAGTGGCCACAATGACATCAGTGTAAAATGATGAAGGGGTTCAAGAATTCTTCTTCGGAAATGGTACAAAGTGATAGGGGGAGAAGTGAGATCATTTTCCGCTAGTTGGCGAAAATAGTTGCATGAGGCAAGTTAATTAATGTGAGGCAAAGGATTTCGCCAATTAATCTCTTTAGAGTGAACAAACAAAAGAGGCTGCTGAATTATTTGCTAACGCAGCTCATGAAGTCGCCATAAATATGCGTGTTCTATAGATATCTATAGGTAGCTATATATACCGTACATATCTCCGGCACGTCTACCCCGAATCGTAATTGAAATGGACCACGAAATTGCCCGCACCCTGCGCACCGTTTTGCAGCATCAAAGCGGCCTACATTGCGTTCGTTTTTTGCCGCCCTGCTGCCCAGTCTGATTGATGGTTATGATTGATGAGTTTCACGGCCTGGACGCAACTGCTCGTCTGGTATTGTACGCACTACGCCCTCGCAGCAGCAGCAGCAGCAGCAGCCTGTCGCCTCGCATTTCTTTGCGGTTTCTGGCGCTTTTAATTTATTTTCACATTGCGGGGCAGCAACAGCAGCCACAGCCACAGCAGTTGGTGCTGCTGCTGCTCAATTTGATACAATTGAACTTTGTTATACATTTTATACGCCTTTTATTGGAACCACTGCCCTCTACCCTCTCTCTTCCTTTCGCTTTCTTTCGCTTTACTGAATATCAGCAGCGCGTCGTGCTACGCGAAATGCTTTTCTCGCATTTCGAACCTTTCCAACATTTGCATAACAGCGCAAAAGTCCAAAGTGCAGACCAAAAAAAAAGTGTTACACATGTCCAAAACACAAAAAATGAATATGGCACACAGTGTGCCGAGAGAAGATAAAACGAGTTAAATTTACATACATATTCTTTCGTTTAAAATTCTCACAGATTAACTTTTTTTGGTATTCTGAAAAAAGTTATCCGTAAATTTTATCTTCTAATCCTAATTACAAAATTTGTATGTATTTAAATTACAATTTATAAAATAACTTAATTTTTTAATAATAAAATAATATACTCTTTATAATCTTCTCTTTGGTTAGAATCGATTGAATTGCAGAACACTGTATATATGTATATGAAAAGTATTTCCATTATACACAGACTATTGCCCCACTGTGCACAGTCAACGCTTTGCCTTTTACATGAAATTTTCATTTTCATTTTTGGGCAAAATCTCCGATTTCCATAAAGCAAACATGAGCATAAGCATAAAATTAAATATGCATAAGAATTGGCAAGTCATTAAGGCAAATGGCAATGGCATTGCAGCAGTACGGGGGAGCAGAGGAGGAGGCACACAAAGGGAAATATGGCCTAGGAGGCACGGGCAGAGACCGCGCGCAGTTTGTGGCTTCGTTTTGGCTACAATTGCTTTGCAGATATGACAGTATCATAGCTGATGGTGTCGTTGCTGTTGCCTTTGCTTTTTCTGTTACTGTTATTGCTGCATTTTGGCCAATATGTCATTGACACCGTTCGTGGTGTTGTTGTTGTTGTGCAGCTAGCGCCGCAATCGGTGTAGACTGCGCTTGCATCTTTAATGCGTTTCGCTGTTAACTTTTAAAGCCGGCTCGAACAGCGAAATGCAATTATTTTGGCCGTGCTGCAGCTAATTTCAGCATGCGCGAATTGACAAATACAATTTCCCTGCGGCATACCCGGCGTATGCGTGTTATTGTCAGTTGCGGCCAATTTGTCTGCTTTTTGCGTGTGTGCCGGTTACTTTCGACGCGCTAATTAACAAAATGTTTTTGATTAATTGGCCCCCAAAATATAAATGAAAAACGAAAGTGCAAAGGAAAATTATTGAAATTTTGCGCTGAATTCACAGTTATTTGCGGAGCGAGTAAATAATTGATGAATTTACTAATTGATGGGAATATTTCCTGCCTTCATTATATTATTGTACATCTCTCGCTAAGTGTATCAATAGCCAATTCACCAAACCAAATTGTTTACTTTTTATCCTCTGCATTAGTCATAAGCTCGCTTCCGTTTGGGTATTCAAACTTGCAACTGAGTCATCTGAGTCACCTGCAAAGGGCTCTTACTCAGCTCGATTTGCATTGATTAGCTGTGACAGAACTCTTAACTGAGTTGCCAACTTCGCATCTGTGCGGAATTTCAATGTTATCCTGGAATAGCATTATTCATAGTGAGTTGCAGTCGATTCTTTTCTAAAGCAAGGTTGACATGTTTCGAAATCGAACTGGAATAATCAAATTAATTACCATGAGCACTCAACTCTTCAGTTTATCATTTTCTAATAATAAACTATAAGATTATATGGAATTTCATACATAGCTACGTCAATTGTTTTTATCCAATAATTTTCGGGAAGTGAAGCTATATTTTGTGTAACAGTTCTTAAGAAATCGAATTAATCGATAAGGAATTTATTTCTACAATATAGTTCTTTACGTATTTAGAGTTCTGCAGAAATTTAAGCTTTCTTAATTCCCATTGATCATGTTTCTTTCCGCAACGAAATTGAAATGTGCTCTTAATCTCTTTGCCCAAAACGAGGCTGTCTAATTGAACTTGAACCCGATGTTAAGTGACAATTGAATTTGATGGCTTCATTCAATTCGAAAAAGTTCAAACAAAATGTAGTGGGAAAATAAAAATTATTCAAGGAATTTCTTCAAAATGAGGTAAGTTTCTAAAACTAATGGAAACATAGTTGAAATATTTTCGAGTGCAGTCAATCCAGCGGCAAGTTATGTGAATGCCGTTAAGATTCGTCGAAAATCAATTAGTGCAGAGCAAAAACCAAGGCAAAGACTGCTGGCTCTCTCGCTCACTGTACCTGTCTCGTTCGCTCGGAATGCGTAATTTTCGTGGCTTTTGTAGGCGCCACGCAACGCCAATGACAAACTTTGTTTACTGCCAGCGGCTTTTTGCAGTCTTTTCAATATTTTCTTCACTCTTCAGTCAGCGGCAGTCTACAGTCTTCGCTCTTGAGTCTTTTGGCCAGTTAGCAGCTCAACAAGTTGCCTTCAATTAGCGCCAATCGCGGCACAACAACGAAAACCAATTAAGTGACGCTTCGTACGCATTGCCAACTGCATCTGTTTGCCAAGTCAACTGACTGTGCGTCCGTCCGCCTGTCTGTCTGCCCCGTGGCTCATCCATAGCCCCCTCTGTCTGTCAGTCTGTCTGGTGAAACTGCGTTTGCATATCTTGCTCGCATATCGCTTATCAAAAATAATTTTAATTGAAATTCATTTTGAGTCAAATTTTTAAAGAGGAAATCTTGCGTAATTGGAAACATGTTGTGCACACACGCACACCCACGTGAAGTAATTGTTATTAGCAGTATTAATCATCGTGGTGTCTCAGTTTTATTCCCATGTGTAAGACATATATTCCCAGACTGTGATTCATCGGGAGGACCAGGGCAGAGCAGTGCGTGACCTTCACTGGCCAAAATACATACTGTATAGAATAAATCGTATGCTCCGTTGTCGAACATTGTAAATACGATTTGTTTTATATGCGAATTTGTGTCTGGCACGCATTTTGGCGCATTCAGCACGGAGCGGAACCCGGTCAGGGATCGGATCGGTTCGCATCGTGGCACGGACAGATGCCGCATCTCGTTGGCCATTTTGACTGACTCGTGGCTCGTTGTGGGTGGTTGCTGGGTTGCTATATGCTTTGTGTGTACATAGTATAAGCAGACATGTACTGTCTGTAGAGACTGGCAACAAGTGCAAGTTTGCGTATCCCATTAAATTTTGCGCCAGTGTGTGCATACGAGACTTGTTTATTTATAAGGCAGGCATTCCATTTTATGTTAGTTTTTCATCTATTTTCCGTTAGCTCTTCCCTCTTTTTGGCTTTACGAAACAATTTAGCGCTTAATTTGACCCAATTTGAAGGCGGTCAAAGGGGGACAGGGAGCAGGTCAGGCGGGAGGAAGACGTATTCTTTGGGATTGTTTCTTAGTGGAGCATAGCCACATAGAGTGTTGCGCGTGGAGCCAAATGCTGCTGTTCATGTTGTTGTTGTTGCTGTTTTAGGAATGTGCGAAAAATGGAAAACTTTTGGCACATCTGGCACACTCGGGGGAAGTGCTTAGAAATTGCTTAGGCTAAAAACGGCATCATATACTTAATGATATCAAATAGTTCAATGATTCACAAATAGTCTGCATTTATATCGAAAGATATACTATTTATACGATTTTAATTACCTTTTTGCCAATTGAAATGAATAAACAAGTTTCACGGCATACTTTTTGGCTCTGCTCTGCTGACGCAGCCCACGTGTGCCTTATACAGGGTATCTGCAGACAGTTGACCCCTTTGAAATCTTTAAATTGAAATAAATTACACAGCGACAGCCCACGAGTTGCGCAAGTTCAAGAGCAGCGTGCCAATGGAACAATCTGTTAGAACAATTCCCCCTAAGCAGCTCGATGCGAGACATTAATTGGACTGCCCCATTGAGTGGAAGGGGTGTGTAAGCGATACGTCTGCTGGAAATCAATGCCATCTCGAGCAACTGCTGACCTCGTCACATAGTACCAGAAGCTATCAAAATGTAATTTGTAATTCGTTCTGCTTAGAATTTTGAGAGCAGAGCAGAGCATCGTGTTGTATATTTCTTGTTATTGTTGTTGTTTATGCAAAAGTTGGCGCCATTGCCCCATGGCCTTATGTTGAAGCTGCCCACGCCCCAGATGTTGTGAGCCCGTTGGCTACACCCCCGCTGCCAGAGGGAGCAGAGCAACGGGTAGATTGACCACTTGTCGTCATCTGGCCACCGGTTTTTACATGGGTTCTCTCGACTTGTTTCCATTTCCATGTCGATGACGTCGTCGTCGTAGTTGCTATTTGTTATTGTTGTCATATTTATTTTTAGCAGCTCGACTCATTCAACAGGCAGCAGGCACCCTGTATATGCGGCCCATCAACTGTTTCATAAATTAATCTATTTCATTCGTCTTTCTATTTTCCATTTTAATTTCAACTATTAAAAAAGGAATATTGTTTAGTTTAAACTACTCGTACTTTCCGCTTGTGTGCACCGCATGTGAAACATAAATTTGCCCATGCTTGATTAATAATAACGCTTTGTTTACATTGCCAGTGAAAATTCATAATGATTCCCGAGCAGTTCTTCAGGCCCCTTTCAGACAGGCCTTTGCCTGAAAGAACGTGCTACATTGTTGCTTGGCGTACAATGTAAGGACAACATAAGCAAGTGGAATTGCTTTTTGTTTATCGCCTCATAAGTGCAGCTGAGATTAAGTAATAATAAACTGTCGTTGGGTGCGCATAAAAACTCATCTACTCTTTCCACTTATCCACTTCAATATCTTTATTAAATGTGGAACAGGCACTCAAGTTTGCCAATGAAATGCATTGTTTATTTCTCTTTCTATATTTCGAAAACACTTTTGCGACTGAAAATATCTTAAATAAACAAATATGTTTTACAATGTCGAAGAAAATCGATCTCTTTGCTCTGCAATCTTTATAGTAATATACATAATATGTAAGGTATACAGAAGCGACTCGTATTTCGTTTCAAAATAGAGAGAACATCTTTGGTTCAAAACAGAAAACCTGTTCCAACTTTAGCACCATGTTGCAAAACCGTAGACAAACTTGTTTTTGAAACAAAACATTGTTTACATTGAATATAATTAGGAGGAAACTACGCATAGAATTGGCAATAAGGTCACACAGTGTCTGAAACACCCCAACAATTTTTGCAATCAATGTCTTGCATCGTTTAATAATCACAAGACAGACAAACGAGATAAGAACGTTGTAAGATAATGTTCGCTGCTCAATGTTGTCAGTGGCAAACTGACTGACAACAAGACGAATACGCGAATGTTTATAAATATACTGCATGATTAGCCGTAGGGCATTGCATCACTTTTTCTTCTACTAAGAATAAACATTGATGGCTAATAAAATTCTGTGCTATCTCTGCGACTGGCGCTGACTAATCTCATTTTGAGTTTAACAAACAATCTGTTTCAGTGTTGCCATTGATAATTTCCTTGTTAATTAAACTCGATAGAATCGATATTTCGGGATAACGATTGTTACGCTAATCAATGAGGTGGTGCGTCGATTTTAAGAACGATCAACAAACCCATCCTTAATAATCAAGCAAAAAGAGGAAAGTAAGCAAGAAGAAGCGGAAAGACCTTACTCTGGCAACACTGTTTCTGAGTAATGTAAACAACGCTCTGTTGATCAACTTTGTTGCCAAGTGAAAGCAGCTGGCAACATTTGTGCCCCTGAAACTGAGAACATATTTTGTTTGTTTGTTGGTTTAAGCATAAATTAATGAGAACGACGACGACGAAGACGTCGACGGCGACGTGCACATAAATTAGACGATGCTGATCTCATGCAAAAATCTGCCACAAATGGGTCGGCAACTATAAATTTTAATGTGTTTATAAATAAGCAGAGGCAGCAGCAGGCGCAACTAAAAACAGAAAAAAATTAACACTATAAATTATCAAAATCACGTAGCCCCAATTAAAATAAAACAGGGCGCGTGAGAGAGAAAATCGAAAAATAAATAACAAAAAAACACACTTTAGTCAATCGCAAATTGTTTGCTGCGCCCTCAAAAGCCCAGAAACTTCGTTTGAAAACACGCGCCAAAAGCATAAAAAGCTGCAACATGTTGATAAACATGGAGCCGGCACATATCAACTGAACAACAACAAACCCACACACAGAGCGGGACGCGAGAGCAAGCACGCGTCAGCAAATGAGAGAGAGTGAGTGAGAGAGCGCCCAGCATCAGCAAGCACTGTTGCTGTTGCTGCCGCTGCCTCTGTCGCTGCTGACGTCGACACTGAAGCCGGCTGCCTTTGCTCGGCTTTTGCTTTTTATACTCTCTCTCGCTCTCGTTGGACATGTGAGCTGCGTAAGGCATTGCGAGCGAAAGAAAGAGCACTGTTAATAAAGAGAAATATATGCAAATATTTGTTTGTATATATTTAATGTGTGTTGAGCAAGGCTTTACTTGATATTATTTGCAGAGAGTAACCAAAAAACTCACGTAGATCGTTGAGTTCGGTTCGTGAGAGCATTTGCACTTCGACTAGGGCTCCGAAAATGCCGCCTCTTGCTTGTTGGCTATGTGTTTGCCGTTTCGTGTGCTTGGCGAACAGTCGCAATTTTACTGTCGCTGTGGCCGAACGTGCGCGCGGCCAACGAGAGCTACCAAACCAAATATATATCAAAAACCGAACCTCAAAAGAGCCGTTAAACAACGACAAATTCTACTTCTACTACTAAGCCGAAGCCGGAGCCCGCACGACAAGTGCATTTCACAATTGCAGGTGAAATTTTCGGCGCCTCTTTGTTGTGTGCCGGCACTATCTGTTAGGCCTGCACTCTCCCTCCCATTTCTCCCCCCGTCCGGCATCCCCGGTACCCACGACGATAGTGTCAGCAATTCGCTGTGTGTCGACAATTCGCTAATTTGTGCCTAGTCAACGCTAATTGGCTAAATCTGCTGGATTTTGTCCAAAAAAATAAATATCAAGTTTCAATATTTGAAATTGAGAATATCGCTCGTGGCTCCATTACGTTTGCTTGCTCGCCCGCCGTTGCCAATTGCCGGTAAATTCGTAAATTCGAAATCCGAAATTGTTTTGTGTTTTGTGCCAAAGAAATCGACTTTTTTATTGGAATTCACTGTTGATTCGCAGAATTGCTAATAAGGAGACCTGAATTGGAAACCCTAAAGGTTAGTGTCAATCGATCGAAACTCAAACAGTACTAGGTGGAATTTAAATTACTCTAGGCTCAGTGAAAACCTCACCTTTAAGTAGTAAAGTTACTTAAAAACGAGTTTGTTAATTATTATTTTTTTGTAGTTAAATGTGCTAAATAGTTATACCTATAACGTACTTGAGCTTTTAATGAAAGCGCTGGTATTTCTATTTTTAATAAATATTTATATTTGGCGTTTGATTTAATTATTGAAATCTATAAAATTTTATAACAGTCTGGTTTCCTATTCTGTAAATATCAAATATATAAATATCAAAATTTTAATTTTTAAAACGTTCGGAATAGTTCTGTGGAATATTTAATGCTTTTTAATGTTATAGACCCGGTGTAATTAAAATCATAACAAAGTATATATGCAGAAGTTTTTTTATTCAACTTACATAGTGATTATCTTATCAGTAATATCTTATAAAATATTCCATAATATTTTTAGTATTATATATTTTTTTTATTTAGTAAATTAGTATGTATACTTACTGTATATTAAAATAAATTACTGTATTATATTATAATGTATTACTATATCTTTAATATCACTCTAATTACACTGTCTTTGAAGTTCGATTTTCCGCTCAGTTATATCCCATAAAATTCCTTGTGCCTTTCCCACCAACTTTTTGGCAAATTTCACCGACTCGCTCTCTGTCAAACTTCTCAGTCCAATTTGAAGTATCGGACACACTCTAATTAAAAGTGCGAACTGTGCACACCCTTTTCGTGTATGTGTGTGTGACGACCGTCGTGTCAGTTCATTTGACAGCCACGCCCCCGTCCCGCTACCAGCTACCGCCTAGTCGTATAGCCCGCGCGGCGTCGCTGTTTCTGTTGTGCTTTCGATCGCCTTTCGTGGAGTTAATAAAACGCTAGATTTATGTGCTAGATTAGCTCGTCAGCAACAAAAGGCGAGTGCGAGCGCACGCCGAGAAGTGCTCATGGCACTGGGCAATAACTACAGCGTCGCCCCAGTTCGACGTTCCTCATTTCCCGTTGCCCTACTCGGTCCCTCTCACGTCGCGTCTAGGCTAAAATCCGTTTATTAATGAGCTGTCAGTTGGAAGCACAACAAAGCGCCTCGCAAAGATGACACAACACGGTCGAAGTGAAGTTCCATTGCAGGAATTGTGCCCAAATCCTTGGCTCATCAATTATCGCGTTTAAAAAGGGGAACCTCACAATGAACTTGCGCGTCCTTGCCACAATTTTGTCAATCAAAGAAGCACATTTGCAGCTTTTGTTGCAGTCGCAGTTGTTGTTGCAGTGACAGTTGTTGTTGTCGCTTGACCATGCAATTGCATTTTATATTCATAAGTCGACGGAGTGTGTCGAAACCTCGAGGCGGCTTGCGGACTGGGGTGCAGGGGAGCAACGTGTCGTGTCGAGCAGGTAGAAAAAAATCGTTAAAATCGATTTAACGGATGGTGTGAGGGGTGAGGAGGGGGCAGCGTCGCAGGGGCAGCTCCAAAACTTGAAGTGACCTTCAGCAAGAGCAGCAGCAGCAGCAGCATCATCAGCAGCTCCTCCTGCTCCACTGCTGTCCGCTCTGCACGCTGCAAAGATTCGGTCCATGTAGCCAAATGGCGAATGCTGCAGCGTTGTCGACGTCAGCGTCGTTTGGTGGCTCATAAATAAAAAAGTAGACGGCACATTTCTTGCCAGGCTCCGCGTTCAGGTGCTCGTCCCCATCGCGCATATATTTAGATATTTAGCAGCACACTAAAAATACATTTGTGTGTGTTTTATATTTTGTTTCCTCTTCTTCCTCCCCCTCTCTCTCCCTATCGTTTTCTCTCTATCGGCCACAAGGAAAATAAAGCCCTGCACAAATGTTGAAGGCATGCGAAAAAAAACAAAAACAACAACAGGAACAAAGCAGAAAGACCGAAACAACCGAAAACATTCGCCGTCAATTTCGGTTCAACTTAGGATATCACAAAAATGCCACATGAGCAAATAATGATGGGATCGATACGAATCTGAAATACACTTTAACAATGTAGGAAAGGTGCGAGAGAATATATTATGTACAGAATGTAGTATACAACATATAAAAAAAGGAGTAAAAGGGTGAAAGTGTTTCTTACACTGTTCCACAATAAAATCTACCTGTTAACAATGAAACTCAGTCCCTGTAATACCTTTCCATAGAGTATATAACAAGCACACAAAACGAACTCGCATTAAACAATACGAGAAAAATAAAGTCAGCCAAAACATTACCAAGAAGACAATATGATAAACTTCTGGGCGGATGTGAATGTGATGCGAATGTGGAGGGATCCCCAAACAGCATAAAAATAAAAATCCAGATGAAATAAGAAATGGCATAAAAAATGCAACAGCTACGAGCAACAGGAAACGGCGAGGCATGGAAGCGAAGAGGGAAGGGAGGTAGCTGGAAGCGAGATTGAGCCATGGAATTTGCACACGAGCTTAAGCTGCTGGAGAAGTGGCGGAGCTTTGCTCGGATTTGGAGGCGCACTTCAAGCACTTCAAGCGGATCTCCTGCTGGCCGGCACTTTAGTTAACAGTTGTCGAATTTAAAATGTACCGCCAGGTCGCACATTGCTCAAGTTGCTTCTCATTGCGCACCGTGTCCAGTCTTACTCCACCTCCTGCCACCACTCTGGCTGCAGCTGCTCCCACTCTACTTCCTGCACTCGTCCCCTGTGTCCACCTCCACCTGCTACTGTTGGCACTTGGCACGCTTTTAATGCTTTGGGCCAAGGTTAACACGAAGCAGACATAATGATGAGCAAAGAAGTGGCAAGAAGCAGAGGGGAAAGAGAGAGAGAGGAGCCAGTAAATAGACGAAGAAAATGGCGAAATACAAATTGTATAAAAAGAGGCTCACAAGCAGAGGAAGCAGAGGGGAGAGGGGCGGGAGGATTTAGCGCCGAGTGGGGCACAGAGATAAAAGCGTAAATAGAAGCGTGGCACGAAATTTTCGTTTTTTATTTATTTTCTCTTTTTGTAGATTGCCAGACTAGGGTTTAGGTCCTTTGAGATAGGTGTGCGATAGAAAGAGAGCGAGAAAAAGAGAGTGTGTGTGCGTGTGTATGTGTGGTATACTGTGTGTGTGTGTGCGTATTGAAAGTGCGAATGTGCACGGAAGTAGGCAGGTCAGCTTACAAACACGCAGAAAACCAGAAAATATGCACACCCAGCTGGAAGCGACAGAATTACGTTCAATTAATGCGGGCGAACACACGCAAAGCCCTAAATTGGAACTCGATATCCTCAGTTGATACAATTAGAGAAGATATTGCTTGAAGAGGTTGTTCAGAAAAGGGAGAAAAATGAGAATGTCTTTTAACTTAGGTTTATAGCAGATAGTTCGAGCAGCACAGTCATAGATCTGTATGATTCGATAATTATGATCTTGTTATTAATGATATACATATAAAGTAAACTTAATCGATCGATAGATCAGGAATTTATACACATCATCAACTCACAATGCTTTGAATTGGATCGATATTATTATTTAATATAATTTGTAAAGATATTGCTCAAATAAGCTGTTCAAAAAGAAGAGAAGTATGAGTACATCTGTTTATTCAATTCTGCATTTTATAGCTGAAACACAGTCCCAGATATTATTACAGTGCATGATATATTGCGAAAACTTAAACGATCGATTTACCAAGTATAAAGACACATCATCCAGCAATCTCAGAGCGCTGCCACTTAGCCAAAGCCAATAAACTACATTCCATATATATTTTTCCCCACACACACCATCGTATGGCCATTGGGGCCGCGTCCGACTGGGTAGTTGGTTTCGGCCATGTTCATGTTTATCCTGCCCGGTGACCGCAGTTTAAACAAACTGTTGGCAAACTTGCTCATGCTCGCTAGTCCTGCCCAAGTTCACGTGAAGTTGTCACCAGCATTTGGCAACTCTCGCACGCGCTCGCTTGCTCTGTCCCTCTCCCTCCCTCTCTCTGTGGCAGCCAGACGCATGCTATCTCGCTCGGTGCTGACTTTGCGTGTGTGTAATGAATTTAAAGTTTGCTCCACATACATTTTTCATCCGCTTGCAAATTGTTATGGGTGTTTTTTCAGCTTCTTCTTTTTCTTTATTTGCGAGCCACGCAACCACCTCGAACCACTTTGAACCCGCACGCTCGGCTAACACCCTGGACCGCCCCGGCACCTCCCTCTGCCCGCACCAATACTGTGTGTGTGTGTGTGTCTCATTTTCTATTAAGTGGGCCGCGCGTTTGTCAACGTTACGTGGGTGTCGAGTATTTCCGTGCGTGTGTGTGCGAATGAGTGTCCTTGTTGTCCTTGGCCGCCCCCAGCACAAGATACGATTATTAATTTGCAATTGCTGCTAATTGCACGGAATTTTCATTCACCCCTCGCCTCCCTCCTCCACAATCGCCACCTGTGTCAGCTGCTTTTTCATCTGCTCAAGTATAGCACACTAATTGCGCAAATGTTTGGATAAAGATAAGTAAGCTGCGATTAGATAACCCGCAGCAAGCATTACTCAGTTCTCAGTTCCCCCTTTGTAGTTGTTGTTGTAGTTGCTGCTGGCTGAAAACATGTTGAAATGAGCTAATCGCTTAGGCGCTTAGGAATTTGCATTTTATGGTTCCACTTGAATTGAGTTAGTTAAACTCATTGATTAGTCTTCTTCTTACACTTACTTAATAAACAGAAATGTATAAATAGATAATCCCAGAGTGTGCATATATTCATATTCAATATCATCTAGAAGGGGAAACTATTTACGCAAGCAGAATTTAATTATTCCATTGTCTTAAAGCGTTGCCGTTATTGTTTAGTCTTCGGTATTGAGAATAGACAATGAGAACAGTGAGAACAATATATGTTTGCTATTAATGGATGTGTAATTATTGTAATTAACTTGCTGTATTTTGATTTTGACTGGAGATGAGGGAGATATCAAAACTGACTGCTATGAGTGTTGAAATGCAGTAAATTTGCATTGTTTTGTACAGTTCTAAATGTTAGATTAGAATAGATAAAAACAATATAAAATTTAGTTTAACACTAATTCTGACAGGTTTCAATTGAGGAAATAAAAATGCGAAATTAATCTAACGAAAACAAAAGGATGTAACAAACGACTTTTGATCTTATTTATTACTATCGTTCACTATCGAAAAAAAAAGAATAGTACTTCGATTCTCACTTCTCTTCAAACTGCAACCAAATACGTCTCTTAAATAATATTATTTCTGCATTTTTAACGAACATGCAACAATTTACACTCATAAATTTCGATTTGCATTTTACAAATTATTTTTATATGCAGCAAATTGCAGTGAATCACTCGGAAAAAGCGTACATAAAAATTAATTCGCCACAAACTGCGTGTCATTAAAACGTGAAGCACGAAAATATGACTCGAATTTCCTTTTTTGCCAGCTGACTTCGACGACGACGGAGATGACGTTGAAAAATTTGTAAATTGTAAATTGTTGACATTAACGTTGGCATTAACATGATGATCGGAGCGATATGTAAGCGCAACTATATGTTCCGATGCATTTGATTTGCTGCGACGGCGTGAAGATTACAATATCAACAGCAAAATCACTAGGAGACAGGGGAGTGAGAGACAGAGAGAGAGCGCTGTGTGCACTATAAATAACAGAAATCTAATCGATTCCCTTGACATTTGGCGCCGTTTTGATTACCGTGCAAGCATCGTTGCCTACAACATTTCCGGCATGCTTAGCTCACCCGCCGCCCGCTGCCTGCTGCCTGCCGGCACGTCCTTGACCTTTTGAGCCTCAGCTCGTGCGGTCTGCGCAACCCACGCGGCATACAAATAAATCAAGCCGAGGCAGAGGCATGAAAAGCGCAAAGCCAATGGACCAAGCTCGTTATACCCTATAATCAAGGGGTAGAATGGTTAACGGCTCTGTCGGCTTTTAAACCCTTTCACAGTGTCTATAAATTCCACTGTAAAGTATTTCCACTTCGATATATTTCTTTCCCTTTCGAACTGTTTCCCACAGTGCGCATTGCGCATACGCCCCGTTGCGCTGGCTTTAAACTTGAACTTGGCTGACTTGGCTTGCGTCTCTTAATTAAGTCTTTATGGGGGCACCCAGGCGAGCTAAACTTATAATGACTATTGCAACTGCAACTAAGTTAACTTTGTGTGTGTGCCACAAAAAAAAAACACCCCGCTAACTGTAAATTGCACTCCACAGTCGACATCATTTGCGCACGGAACTTTTCATATTCGAAAAGAGACAAGAATTCTTTCTAAATTTGATACCCGCTGGCAATGTTGCCGCCAGTCTTCTTTGTAGCCCTTCCCTTTTTATAAGGGGTTTTGTTTTTTGTTTTTGTTTTCATTTCTGTTTCTCTCTCTTCGCTCTTCTGTGTTTTTATGCTGACTTTGACAATTTCGGTGTTTAGACTAATGTCTGGCTATTATAATGTCGCGTATTGCTAGGTTCGTTAAACTGAAGTGTCATTCGGGGAACTCAGTTTCTTTTTCTCGTTGTTTTTTATGCACGAATCAAAGTTCAAGCTCATAAGTTGAAGGTATGTGCTGTAATAACAAATCAGAAAGCTCAGAAAGAACGAGTTGTGGATTTAATTCGAAGACCTGCTGAAGTACACAATTTCGGTATTACACTGAAAAGAATTTCAGAATGAGTTCCGAGAAATATTGCAGAATTATAAGAAAATTTTCCTTGAAAACTTTGTGGAAAACCTTATTAACCTTCTGATACTCTTCAGCGCATTAACATTTAACGAGCGAATCATCACAAATCCTAACCCTTGTTATCTTATGCTCGCCATAAGAAATTTATCAGCTAATTAATTGATTCACTTTTGCTGCCCTGCCCCCCCTTTCCCTACTGCTGGCTTTTTGCAACACTTAATTAATTGATACACTCGCAATACTCGTAAATCTTTTTGGGTCATTGTTGCTCGGCTACGAGTATTCTGGACTAATTTACTTTGCTGTTTCTTCACTTGTTGTTGCTGTTGTTGTTGTCAATGTATCTGCAGATAAGAGGCAGGTAGAGGTAGCGGAACGAGAGAGTTTCTTGTTGGCAACCGCCTGGAAGAGTTGGCCAACCTAAAAGCACTGTCAACGCAATGATAAGATAAACGCACTGATAAACAGCAGCGATTTCCAGTGGAAACTTCTCATATAATTCACTTAAATTGTTGACCAAGTTCCATTTATTTAAATAAATACCCAGACAGCTACTAGAGTAGCAGCAACAGCGGCAACAGCATCATCATAATCATCCACATTATCATTAACTTCGACGTCATCATGTTTTCCATCATTTTGCATATTTATAGCATTTTTCAGTACATCTAACGAGCGGGCCTCCCATGGAATTTATAATGTGACTACCCTCGATTCTCCAACCACTCTGGCTTTAATCTTCTGGCTTTCGTTGGTGTTTCCCCTGTCTCTCTCTTTCGGCTTTTACGTTCGTCCGTAATGTAGTGTTACATCATTAATTCAATGAACCAAACTCTCATCGAGTGGCCCCACGCTGACAGTTGAAGAGCAGCGCAAGAACGCGTCGGCTTGATTAATTTTTGTAAAACTTTTTTTTGGCGCTTTTATGGCCACTTCTATGGATTAATTAGGAATAAAAAATACTTTGACGCTTCGTAATCCAAGACGCTTTTTGCATTTTTACAAGTTGTCAAAAAAACAAACTAAGTTCGAAGTGAATGTACACGTATGTGGTTTAATATGCCAGATACATTCGCAAAAAAAGTCTGCGCCTTGAGCGGATTTTAAATTAAAGAATGAACCAGAAAACCGTTAAACAAGCGCGAACTTAGCAACATAAAAATCGAAAACCTATTAAAATGTCTCCAGAAGTGAATAAAGAAAATTAAACCAGTGATAAAAGTCGCATATTTCTTAATTCCCCCAATTGAAAATATGCAGCAGCTGGACTCTAGAGAATAATGCTTTATAAATTCGACTCCGGCTGACCCATGAATAAATTTGAAACCAGTATAAATGTTTTTTCTTTCATTTCAATTTCAATGCGTGATCGCTTATCACGACGGCGAGATATTGAACTGTGGCATTTTTTGGTTTGTCGCCCGTATCATTGTTTTGTTTTTTGTTTGTTCTGTTTGCGAGCCTGATCTTGAATTTGGCATGCCTGGAGCATGGCTCTGGAAGTTTTTATTGTACGGCTGCTCGATTCCACAAGACTGACTACAGGTTTTATGACAATTTCTTTTACGTGTTGAATATATAATTTAGTTTTGGGTGATTGTCAGCTCATTCTTTTGGCATGTTGAGCGGGTTTCAATCACGCTTACTCCCCTTCTCTCTCTCTTTATCTCTTTACCACTCTGTCTGTCTTCTTACCTCTCTTCCTCTGTTGTGACCGCCGTGAAGCACACCCAAAACTGAGAACACATTTTATGTGACTTCGTTTTATAATCCGCAGGAATTTTGCATGCCAAATTGAAATTTTTTCTGCGTTTTCGTGTTCGTCTCTCGTGTGTGCCTGCAATTATAATGCCGCCATATATTGTCGGCTTAAATACTTTTAGCTGGAGTCGTAAAACATATTTTATGGCCTGACTTTGAAATTTGTACAATTCGAATTAGGTTTCTCCGAGTACATTTCAGGTGCGGCAGACGGCATTAATTTGTGAGTGAATGGAAGTGTGAACAGTAATGAATAAATTGTTCATTAACGCAGAGTCGATAAATAGCACCGATTCCAGAGTTAAAGCGTCACCTTAAATGCCTGAGTAGCATACGCACTAAAGCTGAGTCATACGAGATTGCGACTCAACGGTGGGCTGCAAGTTGAGACAGGGTGCTTTAATGTCTGCTTTCTATGAAGATTCTTCATACACATTGTCACGCCTGGAACACTTACAAAGGAGAGTCATGAGAATGGAATTTTAAATGAAAATAGAAGGGCAAAACGGGTAAATAAGACTGCCTGTTGCTTCAGAATGATTTGATTTGAAAAAGTAACGTAGCACATGCGAAATGTATTTAAAAGAAGCTAGTTCAGTTCAACCTTGACACTTGTAAAGTTCCCTTTACATCCTATTAAATTCCCTAAGTTAATTATAATACCTTTCACTTCCAGAGTATCTGCAATAAATTAAGAAAAGACAATAAATACACTGCGTAAAATAAACCCCGAAATGAATGTTATTTGTTTCACTTTTTGTTGCGATTCCCATTACGTTTTACAGTATTCATTTACGATAAGATTTATTTGCATATCTCTGTCGAGATGATTACAAAATGTTTTGGCATGAAGCATTTTACTGCAGCAAATGGCCAACAAAAAATGTCAACTTCAAGGTAATAAAAACGACAACAACAATTTCTGGCAGCTTAAGAGATGTCAGAATACGCCATGAGGGAGAAACAAGGCTAGCAAATGGTGCAAGCGAGAAGGCTCTAGTATGAATATAATGTGCATTTAATATATTTGAAATGTTATCGAAAAATACCAAAAATACGTAACAAATTTCCGGCACATATTGCTATCAATTTCGTTCCATAAATCATTTGAAATAAAATCGTAAAGCATGGAGAAAGGGAAAGGGGAAGAGGTGGCTGTTTTGATTGTTTGACAGGCTGTTCTGGGGTTTGGTTTTTGTGGTTCTTTATGGCTTCGGTGAACACAACAATAAAATGCCGTGTCCGCTGTTTATGCAAATCAACGAGCGCATTGAAATTGTTTTCATTTCCCCGGAAAAAAATCAAAATCAAATTTGAAAATTCCATTTGTAAATTTTGGATGTGGTTTATTGCCGATTGCAATTAGCATTTTGGGTAATTTGGTTAGCGATTTTTAACTAATTTATTGTCAAATTGATTTCACCCTCCTATTCTTCTCTTGCTCTCTCCATGTGACCGAGCACTTATTGAATTAACATTTGCGAAAGCGCATTTAAATTTAACAGTTAATTGAATCGAAATACATTTACAAATTAGCTGGCTTCTACAGAGGGGGCAGAGTCCTAGGTAGCTAAAGTTGAAGTCAAGTTGAATTTGCATTTTTAATGCAATTCCTGAAGTCACGCCCTGCTGCCAAACTTGCGAGAGGGAAAGTCAGAAGGAATGCTGCATAAGCCACAAATAAGATGCTGCAAAGTAAGACATGAAATAAACGACACTAAATTGAAATATGCGCAAGGGAATTTAAGCTACCCTCTAAGTGAAAGCATAAAACGGGTGTTTTAGTTGCAAGAAGGAGAAAGCAAATTTTGGCAAGAGTTCAAATTGAGTTACTCTGCTGTTAACTTCTTCACCTACAGGGTATTTACTGGCACATCACTCTATCCGCACTTCCGCACTTAATGCTTCGCTTGCTGTTGCATCTCTTCTGCTGCTTCTTTCTTCACTCTTGTTGCGCGTTTATTTTTGTTAGTTTCACTTATTTGCTTTGTGCTGCAGCTGCCACAGTTTTCTTGCCTTTGTCTGCAATCCCTTCACTCTCTTCCTCCCTTTTTTACTGCACTCCCACTTCGCTTCCCTGCACACACTAATCCTGTGCGAAAGTCGCGACATTTTCGAGTTGTTCGCTGACTTGTCGGAGATTTGCACATTGTTTTCGGCAGCAAACTCATTTATTGTTGTTGTCTCTGTTGTTGTTGTGAGAGCTGAACTGGCGATGCCATGGAATACTTCTAGAACGGAATTTCTTGACTGTGGACTGTGCTTAATTTGAATTTGTGTATAGTATATGCAGATAATGCATATTTGTTCCCGCATGAACTTTGGCTCGACTAATTGAAACAAATACAAAACTGTCAATTGTTCTCTCAAGTCAAAGACAAGACGAGATTGTCTCGCTGCAGTCGAGCACATTAGATTCCTTTGAGATACTCGTAGCCTATTAAGAGCAACCATTTTATGTTCTGTACTAATCAATTGTTTTATCTTGTTGTTCTCTTTTTAGGTGAGTTCACACAGACAAGGATCTATCGCTCTTGGAACTGGGCTGTCTCAGAACAAAAACACAACGTTTATGTGCGCATGAAAAGCAACCCTCAACTTGCAGACAAATGGCACAATTTTCTCTAGAACAGCAACAACATGAAAAATAGCCAACATTTTTGTCGGCTCGAAAAATAAAACATATAGACGAAAAATTCCAACATTTGATGCAAGAGGAAAGAGGGTAAAGGGGCGGGGGAACGAGGCGGGCTCTGTGACTGTGCCTGTGCCTTGTACTGGCAAAATATTTGCTTGTTGAGCCAATGAATTTTGTGTTTTTCTGCACAACTGTGCGTATGTGCAATGCATACGGCTCGAGTACGCGCACATATAACGCATACGCCGCATGCAACACGCGCAATTAACCATAACAAAATGCTCTATGGCATGGAGCTTCAGTCGAAAATGAATACGACGAAAATTGGCAAAAAAAGAACCAGCCAAAAATAAATGCTAAAAAATAAAATTGCAGTCGGCATCGACGTTTAATTTGCCAGCCGCAATGACGACAACGACGACTACGGCGCGTGCATAATAAATTAATTTTAAAGTTGCGCGATAATTAATAAACAACAGCAACAACCACCACCAACACATAGTGCGCTGTGCAGTCAACTAGCCAGGGGTGGGAGGAGGTGGCAGCATCGAACACTTGACCATAATCAGTCAATCAGCCGGCAAACAGCTAACGGCACCACGCGGCAGCGGCCGCGTAGCTCGCTAATGAAGTTGTTGCGTTTATTTGTCGTGCGGCATCGGCCCACGCATATTAATAAATGTTGCAGTTGTTGCACACACACACACGCACAATATATACACACAGTAAGCATAGTGCGCCTGGATTGGTCAAAGCCAATTAGGCGCATCGATTCGGTTTGCATGTTTAGCGTAGACACAAGCCACATGTCGCATGGCCAATTTAGAGCACATATATATGCACATGCATGCGTTGGTCTGTGTGTGTTATGCATCACACAAGCTGTGAAAACAGTTTGCCAAGCTGAAACAGCTAAAGAACAAACAGGCCGCCGCAAGACGCACATTAAGCAGGAATTATTTGCACATAAGAACAGCAGAAATTACAAATATACATTCCAAATATTCTACTTAGTGTTTGAAATATATTCAAAATATTCCACTTAGTATTTGAAATATGTTCCCAGAATATTAATTAGTCATTTTACCAGTTAAAAAACTAGAAATTACATTACAATTAGATCATTTAAAGACGCTAGTCAGTCTGTTTTTTGAATCCATTCATACAGGCTAATCCGGTCTAGCATACTGTCCATATCAACCCAACGCCCTTCTGACACAATTTCAATTCTGTTTGGGCTTAGTAATTATAGTCTTAAGAGATGATCTCCCGCCAAACTAATGGCCGGCACAGATACCGCACATGCATGGCCATACGCATATGTCCATGTCCATAAAGAATAATCTACTCGACTGTCTGTGGGTGTGACGGTGTGTGCTGGTGTGTGTGCTGACCCAGTTGGCGTGAGTGCTGTTGCTGGTCATCAGCCATAGAGGGCGCTGTGCCTTTGCTATGATATGGCGCGTGGCGCGGGGTCAACACTCAATTCACAAACAGCGAAACAAAAACAAACACTGTAAATGGAAAACTGAGCAGAAATAAAAAACGCAGGCGAGCGCAAACTATGGAAATACGCTTGAATAAAAAATAAAGAAAACTCTCAAATTGTGCTATATGCAAAATTGTTAAGCCGGCTGAACAGGTTGTCGAGTTGAAAGCGTGCTTAAAGCCAGCCCAGTGGCACTACGAGACAGAAGAGTGAGAAGAGGGGGGCAGTGAAGAGGGCGCACAAGGATGTTCGCTTGCCGCAAAGGCGCTGAACAAAACAAAAGACGAACAAAAACGCGGATGCGCTTGTTAGCGACGGAAGTGGCAACGGGAGACAATTGCTAATGCTGTTGTTGCTGCCGTAGCACTTTGTAATTAAAACGTTTAATACGACTTTTGTTGCTGTTTGCTTTAGAAGACTTGCCTTCTTCGCCCACTCTGCCCGCCCACTGTCATAATTAGGTCACGTGGAACGCATTTTAACGCTCATTCAGATTGCCTGAAGCTGCTTCCTTCGCCACTGGGCTTAGATTCACCTTCAGCTACTTAATTGACTTGCGACGCTGCTGTTTCTGTTGCAGCTTCTGCTGCCTGTGTATCTGCAGCACACGGCAACAACTCAATTAGTTTTGTAAGAAGCAAGCAGCAGTAGAGACGCCAGCAGCAGCGGGGCCAAAGCGGCTTTGCAGTACTTTTCGCACTGCATAATTTGTAGGTCAGCCCGGCCCGGCCTAGGGTAGATCCCCATTTGGGCACCATAAACTGCACTCAAATGCAATTAGAAAAGAGTTTTGTTGGGCTTGTTTACATGCTGCGATTGCAGCTCTAATGTAGGCAACAGTTATCCAGGTGGATCAAACGCAGTCGCAGGTACTTAAAATGTTCCCCCTCAGGCTTATTGAGTTAGAAGTTGTTCGCAAATCAAGTGTATTTATCTACTGCAACAGCAACAGCAGCAGCCGCAGCAGACCGAGAGAGAGGTAAACAAACTGAGAGAAAAGAAATAGGCTTGCCCCAGTTGTGTATGAACTTTTTATAGCGCGGCTTAGGGCAGTTTATTCATGTCTAGCTATACGACCAATTAAACCTTCAGGCGGATTACAACTAATTCTATTGCATTAACAGGGAGGAAAGCTGCTCGGCATTTGATTTAAAGCACATGCCGTAACTAACTGACACTCTTTAGTATCGTTATAGGGTATCTGATCTGCTCTATTACCCGCAAATAGTCAAGCGACAACAACAGTTCGTCATTTCAATTTTCATGCTCACTTGCCTGGCTGACTTGCTCTTCACTTCATTTACCTCCCTTCCGTTCTATCCTTATCTTCCTCTCTCCCTCCTCTTGCTTCGCACTCTAGCCCAAAAGGGTCCTCGCCATTAGGGCTAAATGTCTGGCCAAGTTGAAGGAGGCGCTGCGAAAACAAAACGAAGCGTGCAAAATGCTCAACGTTGTCGACTTTCTTCCAATTTGATTAAGTTCAATTTGGGCAACTCTGTTGCCACGCCCACGCCTCAACTTTTGCAGTTAAGTTGAGCAGAGCAGCAGCAACAACAACAGCAACAACGGAAAATACCGAAATTTTGGTTTAACTTTTTCTGTGTGGCTGATTCTATGGAAGAAATTGTGATTCCATTAGGAGAAATGTCTGTGACTCGAATGCCATTTAAGTTTCGTTGACATTTATTTAGTCTCGAAAATAAACTCTCTCTATGTGTGTGAGTGTGTGGGTGTTGGTATACGTGTGTGAGTGCCCAAAGTAAATTCAATTCTGTTGCTGGTACGTGTCAAGACACCACATCGAGCTGATTTGCATTGCCAATATAATTATACTAAGTAGAATTGCCAACAAATTCGTAATGGATGAAAACTCAATAGAAAATCCACAACGTCAAAGGAGGTTCGCTTCCAGAACTGAGCAAACAGTTTAGGGTGTCAAATGACTTTAGAATATCATCAAAATAAATGCAGATTGATTAAGAAAATACATTTGATTGAAGTTTATTGATGGACAATATATTCAAAATACTTCAAGCGAAATTCGAACCTTTGAACTGACCCCAAGGCAATGGACTATATCATAGCACACTTTTGTGCATACACACGCACACACACATACACACACACATTTGTCTTGAAGGAAAACCACAACTAAGTCAACTCTCCATTTTGTGCTGTGCATTTTAGATTGATTCAGCATGCACAACGACATTTTGCCTGCCCTATTGAATCAATTAAGTGCCATGAATATCTCAATATTTCAATATTGTTTTGAGTGCAATAATTCCAAATAGAACTATTGTTTCAAGGGGGTCACATAACAATTGCAGTTGTCTCTCACTCTCTCTGTCTCTGCCTGTCGGGCTCAAACTCGAACTAATCAGTTGTTTCAATATTTGCCCAAGGCTCGGCATAGTCGTAGCTGGAGTAGATGATTGTTCTGAGTGCGGACAGGAAACGGAAACGAGCGACGAACGGAAGCGCAGCGTGCAACCAGATATGAACTGAGCTATTAGCAATGCCATATACTCATATATATATGATTATGTCTGTGTGTATGAGTGATTGTATTGTGGATTAGGGGCAGGTCTGCATTGAATCGATGGCAAAGTTTAGGCTAATTGATTTTCTCACACTCAGAGCTAAAAATATTCGTACCTCCTCCTTTTGCAATTTTAATGTTTTATCGCTGTTTCGTCTGTTGTTCTTTCATATCCCCGTGTTCGCATAAAATGCGGCTAATTAAAACTTATGAAGCTCAACATTAACAAAGAAAGAAGAAAAGCGAGAAAATAAAACATTGAGAGTCGCAACGAGAGGCGCGTCAGAGAAGAATATGCATTAAAAGCCACATTCATTGGGCTGGGGGAAAACTTATTGAATTTTCATGAAGCTGCCAAAAGAAAGCGCACAATTTGCACAAAGAAAAAGAAAGAAGTCGAAACACACTGAGGGAAAGCGAAGAATGAAGCGTTGAGCAATCGAAAAGTGCCAAATTGGAAGACAAACCGCAAAACTCTTGAATTCCACTGGAAACAAAGTTGCCTCATTGTTTTCTTAGCAATTTTCAAGGTTTGCACAAAGCTTGAGTAATGAAAGAACGAGAAGAAGAAGAAACATAATACTAAGCTAAAAAAATCTTGGAAAAATGTAAAAGACAATTAACAATTTGGATGAATTAAATTTCACGATTAACTTCATAAAAAAAGTTGTTGAAAACTATTTCAAATTAAAAATTTACCTTGCCAGGCTTCAATGCAAACATGAAATATACATAAACCATGGGATACCTCTCATTCTTGGCCATTTTATAGTGCAGCATGTTGTTTTTCTCGTGCTGCTTTTGAAATTCACCAACATGTTTGTTTTAACTTCGTCTGCACTGGTTTTTGTTTTTGCTGTGTAAATGAGCAATAATAAAGCCAAAAACTCCTGGCTGTTAATGTTTGTGCATTAAAATAAAAAGCCAACCGACCGGGCACACACACAAACACACACATAAGCACATTGGCTGGAAAAACAAGAGCCCGAACGGCAAAGTGGCAGAGTGAAAAAAAATGAATTCATAAATTGGGACAGTGAAAAAGTTGAGCAGCCGTCGCATGAAGGGCAGGAAAAGACGACGGACGACGGGGGGAAGGGGAAGTGTACAGAAGCGAGATATGGCTTAACCACTCTGGGGATGTGGGGGCACGCCCTCAGGGCATGGTCCAGTAGCTTTTTAGCCTGGTCATAAAGCATAATCAAGTTGCACTGACGACGACGACAACGACGCGCAAAAAGAAGCCGACTGAGTTCAAGTTTTAATGCTCATTTCGCAGCTTGTCTAAAACGTTTGCATTTTAAGGCTTCCGCTACACACAGTAACACAGTAGAAACATATCTTGCAGATACAAATGAAGATGGAGATGAAGATACAGTACACAGCTACAGATACCGAAATGGGATTCGGTTTGCGATTCGCTTGCGCTTCGTGTGTGGCCTTTTCGGCTCGCCTATCCATTTACATAAACAAGCAGCCTTGCCGCCCCGCGGCAGTTAGCCAAAGGGAGGGGGTAGCAGTGGGAGAGCCAGAGGGGCGGTTGGCGGGGGGCCTGTCATGTACTCGACGCTATTTGTGTAGATTATAATGCGTATACAAATTGCGGGCGTGCATAAATATCAAATACTTACGAGCGTGGCCATAAAAATCAATTCAAAGTGGCCAACAAATTGTGCTGGAACTTTTCCGCCAATGCTGGACGGGGAAGATCCAGTTCCATTTGCCATTCGTCCCCACCCAGCCCAGAACCCAGTCCCAGTCCCAGTGGCAGTCTCAGTATCAGTCCCCTGGCTGACGCAGTCGCTTTTTGTTTATTTGCATTTCCTGCTACGCAACGGAAGTTCACATCTCAGTCAGAACTGGGCAGGGAGGCAGCAGCAGCAGGAGGGGCGGGCCTGGAGGTGGCTCATTAACTCAGGCGCCTATGTGTGCCCTCAGTGAGAGGCAGAGTTATTTATTTTATGGCTTCCATGTGCCTCGTTCCACAGCACTGGCGCCCAATGTTGGCAACATTTAACAATATTTTTTCAGTGCATCAAAGGTTGCTTCTATTTTAATGTCCGTTTCTCGCACCTCATCACGTTTGCCGGACAGTGTAGCCAGAACCGCCTCACAGGTTTTTCTTATCGTAAAAAGTACATTAAAAAATATATTCTAAATATAACCGCCACATGTTTGCGGTGCGATGATATCAACCCTGTTGACGAAACTATAAAGAAAAGTAGCCAGAAAAGTCAGAAGAAAATGCGAGAATATGCAAAATGTCGTTTTATTAATGCGTATGTTGACAATAAAAATGGCAAACTGTATCGTAAATTTGTTTTCATTTGAAATTGGAATATGTTTAACAGCTGTTTGAGTCACTGCAAGCAGATCATTGCATTGTTAATTCTAGCGAATTTCGCATGATATCTTAAGACATTTCTGATTCTTATCCCCTGAGATATTTCGTCACTTTCTATTTTCAATTCGTAATTAATGCACAAACAAATTTTCCGCAAACTTTGTGCAACAGTATTTATTACTTTTTGGCAAAGTGGCCAGAAAATCACTCAAATACATATGTGCAACATGCTCATTCAATATACATATCATATATAAACGTATGTATATGTATATATATATCGCATTAACAGATCAGCTCAAGTCATTTAGCCATAATTCAGCTGCTTAATTGGTTCACACTTTGAAAGTCTTGTGACATGTTGTCTGCTTAACCAACCCCAAAAACAGTGTATGCTTGAGTGTTATAGATTAATCATGAACTTGGCTATATACTCTTCATAAATATATATATATATATATACATTATCATTATATAAATTATCATTATATTATCATTCTCAAAAACTTAATGGTGATTTCTTTTAATAGAATTGAATCATTGATTTAATAAAATGCATTTAATGTTAAAGAATATTATATTATTTCTACCAATGGTTTCAGGTTTATTTATATATAAAGAGTATTTTCAGTTCGTCATTTCCACGAAAACCGTTTCATCTGTTTCAGTTCTGGTCTGTTTATTGCAAATGAAATAAGAAGCGTGCCAATTTTCCTTTCCTTTTCCCGTTTATTTTTCTATGTCTATATTTATAACGAAATTAGTCATTTGCAGAAAGAGACAGAGCGACAGAGAGAGAGAGGGAGAGACGGTGAGAGCAATTTCGTTTCCATTGAATTTCGATTTGGCAAAGGGCGACCACTTGTTGCAACACAAGTTTGGGACTGGGCCGCTCCTCTAATTGCTTATTAATTGTTCGCTTGGCAGCCTGACAAAGCCGCACGATTTTGGACAGATGGACAGATGGACTTGCGTGAACCGAAGGCTAAGCGTATTAGTTATATCGAGAGCATTCTCGGTGGGTGACAGTGAGTTATGTCATGGTACAAGCATAAGTAAATGCGAGACGTGCGATATTTCTTTTGTCATATTTCGGACAAGACCGTGAACTAATTTACGGCATGGCGGCATCGTTAGGGGATTCACTTAGAAGTTCTTGATTTATTGGCCAGGGCAGCAGGCAGGGCAATTCTATTAGATATAGTATTTTCAAATGTAGGTTAAGCGCGTTGGCAATTTTATTATTTGTTTTTTGCTATTTTTTAAAAATCCATTAAATTCTCTTTTTTCTCTCTATCGTTCATGGTGACACTTTAAAATGGGCTCGCTAAACGATCCATTGACGTATCAAAGGGGGCTTGTATATGTCGCGTAAAGCAATGGGCGAAAGCTAGGCTTATTTCGAATTCCGACAACGATTTTTTATTGTTGGCAATATATGTATGTGTATTGTTTTGTTGTACAATTGTTGTACATTTTTATGTCAAAATTCCTTGTCACCTGTGCGAGGGAGGAATGCAATTTTGCAATTCTCTGACAGACATTCCAACAAATGTCAAAATTGTCTAGTGCACGTGGCGGGGAATGGTCCCAAATTGGCCAGTTTAGCAGGTGTGGTCGAAGTGATTGATGCGCTAACGAACATAATGGGAAAGTAGAGAAAAGGTTTATATGGTATACCTTTAATGCTAAAAGACAGTCAAGGTTTGCTAAGGTTTGTACTAGCTCTCTGTGGTATCAACTCATTGGTAATCTCCATGAAAGTACTAGGCTCAACTCGCCACATGCGATACGCCCCACAAATGAATTTGTAGCGCATCAACAAAACATTAAAATATGCCAACGGAATTTAACGCGTGAGAGCTTTGCGGATATATGTACAATATATATATCAAACAGATATGCCAGAGATATGCACTCATATCCCACATTTAACAATATAATTCACTTGCATGTGAAATTTAAAACGTTATAGCAAAACACTTTAAGTATTTATGGCAATTGCGTTTTTCATTCTGCTGCAATCTGCAATTGTGGCTAACCGCAATGAGATATTGAATTAATAAAATGTAGCACATAATTTCAGCTCTCATTTATTAGAAGCGTTTGCATAAAACACTAAAATCGCATAAAACCAACAGATATTGTCCGAATCAATTGAGTAGAAAGTGTGACGGCGTAAGAGCAATTAACGCAACGTAAATATTTCAGATAAAACTGTCAGTTCAAAAATGGGGCAGGTCGTGTGGCAGAGATAAATGTATATATAACGCATATATGTATATATGGCATATTAAGCAGATTGCCCAGACAGAGATGAGTTGAGCCGATGGGGCGCGACATTAGGAAACATAACATGGAACATAAAATAGTTTCAAGTTCATTCTTTATTTTTCGAAATTCACATAAAAATAGCTGCACGGAAGGTCAGCAGGGGAGGGGGAAAGAGGGGGAAGTAGCTGTCGACAAAGTTGTGGGCGTGTTAGTGTCACTGAATAAATGTATATGTGTGTGTGCGTGTGTGTGTGCGAGCCCTGGGAGCAAGTGAAATTGAATTCAAATTGCTAAACGTGCCGAGTCATGTGTGGCAAGCAGTTGAGAGACTAAATGTCCTGCCCAACTAGAGGAGAGGGCAAGGGAGAGGCACTGCTGTCAGTGAGAATCCTACTGTACCGAATTGTGGTTCTGGGATTGGGATTTGAATGCACATGCACATGCACAGAGACACACTAGTAATGTCTCAGTTGCATTGCGGCAAAAGTCGCAAAAAAACCCAAAACGATAGAGAGAGATAGGGAGACAGAGAGAGAACAAAAAACATCAACTTATTTCATGCCACAATGCAATGGCAACAAGGGAACGCACAGACAGAGGCGGACTGGCTGAGGGACGGACACACACACGGCACACGCCACATGCCACACGCCACAGTGCACACTGCTCGGCGCTGAGGGAAGAAGACTAATAGACAAGCGAACCGATAGACAACCCACTCACTCAATAAACTCATCGCTTTGGCTTTCAGCGTGCAACGTTTTAGTGACGATAATGAAGTAGACGATGATGAAGAGCATGATCAAGTTGACGCTGCATGGGCAGGTCAAGAGAACGGGTAAAATAAACAACAACAGCATCAGCAAATCGATATACTATAGAGGAAATCTGACTTTCGTATAGATTTTGTATATATTTTTATCGCGTAATGCATTTCGAAAAGGCTTTTTACTTTTATTGGCTGCTCATGACCTGCGGCAATAAAAATTGATGGCAGTGCGACTCACTGACGGCCTGCCCTGACTGTGTTTGGGTTGGGCGCGCAGCACTTGTGATTTATACATGTTGCTCAGTCGCATCGCAACACTAGGCTGGCAACATGTTGCTGGCAATATGTTACGGCAACCACTGAGCGATGCTGTCGCCGCCAGACTGTTGCTGCTGCTGGCACTGTCTAATCTCGACAAGATGAAGCATTGGCCATATGGAAAAATATTTTCAAAGAGATTGCCAAATGCTGATTAGCTCTGAAAACGGCGCACGACTCAAAAACAGATCCGCGACTGCCATTTGAAATTGATTAGGGCAAGCAAGCGCAAAGAGAGCGCTCTAAGCAATGAGGAGGATGGCGAGAGAGAGAGATGGGGAAGCTCTCTCAGACAGAGACTGTATTATGACAGTGACTGGAGATAAGCTAAGGCGATAGCGTCATTGCGCATTAGGCCAACATACTCTCCCTGTCTGTCTTGTCTGGGCACATAGATCAGCGCCTGATTTGTGGCCGTACTCTCGTGAAAAGTGAACGCCAGGCACAGACAATAAACGATAAATGGCTGGCGATCCAACTGCGGAAATCGGGTGTTGAAATTCCCGCGTCAAGTCTCTCAAGTGGAGTAGCTGCATTTGCCTACCTTAGAGCTGGGCAATTCGAGCTGGTGCTTAGATTGCTATCGAGGCACATTAGAGATGCAACAACAGCAGCGGCAGCAACAGTGGCAGCTCTCCATGACAATGTTGCGCATGCGCTGCCCTTGCCAGCTTACTATATGGTAATTGTTTCCATGCTCTGCTGTGTTGGGGTATATGCGACTGCGCAGTGGATAAGTTGTAGGAAGTTGGCAAAGACTGCTTGACTTGTTGTGTAGTTGACACTGGCTGGCAATTTGCTTGATGCTCATATTCTAAATGTTTGGAATAAAATGATTTATAATTGAAATATAGTATATATATTTTATTATCAATTTAAAAATATTTTTGCATATATAAATTTCAATTATATAAAGTAAGTCATTATATATTTTTTCACAAATGATCTGCCATTTCTTTCGACTTTGCCACTTAACTTATCATAAGGTATCTTCCTACCACCTTTTCTATGTAAATCTCTCTCTCCCCCACTTTGCGTTCTAACCATTGCGCACACTATGCAACAGGGTTTTGTTCTGGGCTCAACTTGCAGCTCACCTGCCAAGGCTGTCCCGCAACTTAACTGACTTGGCTGACTTCCTGCCACGACTTGCTCGACTTGGCGGTTGCATTGTTCAGACAGCTTGACGCAAATGTGCAGCCTTAGTGGGGCAAATTCCACGTTGTAGATGCTGCTGCTGCTGCTGCTGCACTTGTTATGATTATGAAATGCGAGACTTGGCCGGGCTAACAAGGCAACGGGCCAGCTTAGCTCGGCTCGAAATGAGCCTCATCTCAACTCCATCATTATTCGCCATCATCTGCATCATCGTGATTGTATTTATTATTGTAAGCATTTGCTTTTGTGTTTGCTTTGACAAAAGATAACAAACTTCTCGACGGAGTGCAGTGGCTAATGAGACAGCCTCACTGCTGCTGACGGAAGCTATTGCTACCGTTGCTACACCCCCGCCTGCCCCTCCTGCCCGCGCATCCTTTGAGTCAATTGCAATTGTCAAGCAGCGCTTTGGGATGCAAAGTGCGATCGAAATCGGAATCTGCACGACGCACGCTTTGGCATTATGAAGACATTAGGTATTCAAAGCGTTTTCTTTCAAGTCTCCCTCACTCACTCGTTCACTCACTGGCTCACAATCTCTGTTCCTCTATTGCTGTCTCCCTCGGCGAGCTCATTAATTCAATTGCCTTGCATTTTCGTGGAAATTGCCGACTGTGTGTAGACTTGTGCAAATTTGCATAACTGTTGAGCGAGTGAAGCACACAGGTGAGTGAGCAGCCAGAACTTACATTGGCTTCCCCCTCCCCCCGCCAGTCCTGCCCCTCTTCCTTTGTGGCAAGTTAGCTACCTTCAGCGCTTTGCTAATTGCTTTTGCATTCGCCTATGAAATATGCAACAGTGTTGCAGTGTTGCAAGTGCACTACATTCGCTAGATTGGCAACACTGGCAGCACAGCTCAGATGGCAATCAAATTCAATCAATTTAATCAAGCGCCGCCACACACAAACACACGCCGTAGCACAGGGCGTATGCGCAATGTGGCAGCTGCTTGTGGCGTCTCGTGTTAATTTTAACACGTTACGCACGTAAAGCGCACAAGCGATGCTAAAAATACTACCTATCATACATACTATATATAGTATATACTGTATGCCGTAAATGTACTCTTATATAGCTGCCATAATATCGAGTAACGAACGCCACACACGGACACACACTATAACACTCCCCCGCACACTGGGCAAACTTGACTAGAAGGATGTTGCCACTGTGCGCAAGGTTGTGTGTAGGTGTGAGACGGGGGCGTGTCAGTTCTGGGTCTGGGTCTGGGTCTGGACTACATAATAAAGCAGCCATAAAGCAGCAGCAAAACGTGCGAATAACACGTACAAATGAACAGTTGTAGGGACAAAATACAACAATAAGGGGAGGGGAGGGGAGTTTGGTGTTGCTAGTTTAGCATAAGTAACTATTGTGTGCCAGCAAACGCTTTCGCCTGCATTTCGCACAGGCAAAGTGACCCAAAAAGAAGAAGTTTCTTGTTTTCATACAAAGTATTTCTCCTTTTCATGGCATTGGCGAAACGCAGGCGAAAGCTTCCGACGCACGCCACTTCATTAGTTAAGTAAGCTACAGTTTCCTCAACTTGTGGGAGACAGTGTGCCCCGAAAGAAATTTGTATTTCCCCAGCGAAAGGCGCGAGCCGCGTCCACGACGAATTCTTATGCTAAACACGCGCGTGTCAGACGAGCGATTTGCTGGCGTTTTTCTGCCGGACCCGCTGCTGCTTCTGCCGCTGCTGCTTCTTGCCTTGTGCTCTCTCAAAGCACACACAATAATAAAATACATGCACATAAATAACACGGGGGAGACGAGGCAAAAGAAAGAGAAAAGGGCCATACTACAAAGCGAGCAAAATAAAAATCAAATAAACTGAAAGGCAACAAGAGCAGCAGCAACGAGGGAGAACTGAGGCAACTTTAGGATCACCAAAGTCAACGTGAGAGAAGTGTGAGAGTTGGAGAAGCAGAGAGAAATGAAAAGTGAAGCAATGCAGAGAAAAACTCGAGGCAATTCATACACGCGCCGCAATGCTTAAGCCATTGAGAGAAGCGTGAACTTGAATTGATTTGCTTAGAGACTTTTCTCCACTTGCCAGAGAGAGAGAGTGAGCGAGACGGGGCGATACATATGTAAATACATGTGTACACGTATTGTCTGTGTTTGCGGGCGTCCCTTGACAACAGTAAAAACGACGTCATAATTATAACGAGCCAGCAATTTGTATCTTTTGGGCGCCGGCCACGTCACCGGCAAACGGGGAGTATGAGCAACGAGAGAAGAGCAAACAGCATTTTTATAGCCGCACAACAGAGCGTTAAATTTAAAGTGTATTTCGAGAGAAAAAGGTTAAATGCAACCGTAAAATGGCAGGCACAAATGGCAAAGAGAGCAAGAGGGAGAAGGAGAGGGAGAGAGAGGAAGAGGGAGCGGAAGAGATGTGATAGGTCGCCTGAAGTTGGGGGCTGACAGCACAGGGGGGCACACAAGATTTATGAAAAATTGCCTTTTGTTTGGCCAAGCGGGTCATGCACACACACACACCCGCACACACAGAGAGAGATACATAACAAGATAACACGCATGTATGTGAAGCGAAATGAAAATGTAAAGTTTATGACAAACTCGACTTTTTGCACACTACCCCCTTTGAAAGGGTATTAAATTCATTTCGAACTCGTTTTCAACTCGATTCTCGAGAAATTCTCGAAATGTATCGCAACTTTTGGCTATCGATGTTGAAATTGTATAAACAAAGTGCGAGAAGAGAAGCATAAAACATGTATATTTCTCATACGCTATTTCCCCACACACAGGGCATCGTGTCGTCGTGCCCACCCCACCCTGCACCCCCCAACAGATCATGAGAATGTTGCAGGTTTTCACTTCCGTCGTTTGTTTGTTTATTTGTTGTTTCTGTTTTTTGTGCTCAAAATAAATAATTAAAACTACGAGTACAGCGCCCCTTACCCCCTCCCATCCTCTTTTAGCTGCCACGCCCACTTGTGGCCTTGCCAGCTAACGGAAAATATCAAAGCTCTGTCATAATTCAAAAATTTATTTCGAACCGCAAGCAAACAGAAATTGTTGTGGCTGGCGAACATGGGTTAAATGGGTTAAAATGACACACACGCACACACACACAGCGAAACGGGGACAACAAAATACTTAAAAACAAAAACAATAAATCCAAACGAATGTAAAATTTGGTTCGGCAACTATGCTAAATCGGCAGATGCGTCTAAACAAATTTTCCCCCCACGAAAAACTTTGTTTGTTGTTGGCTTTTCATTTGGCTAATTATTGCATCGTTTCGAATTCGGAATTTTCAGTTTTTAATGTGCTGCGCATTGTTTAGCTTTTCGTTTATGTTGATGCAGCCACAACAACAACAGCAACAGGAACGAGAGCAACAAAGTTATTGGCGCCTGGCAGCTGCAGTTGCAGTTGCAAGTTGCCTTGGGGCAAATATCAAAGTCGCAATGCGTGCGAAATGCTTTCAGCTATTGCCAAATCAAATAAGCAATATGAAATGGAAACATTTTTGGAAACTCACACACACCCACACGCACACACACACATACTTTGCCTGTGGCAAGTCCAATTTTGTTGCACGACAAAAATTAGTTGCGATTTTGCGGCGACTAATTGAATTTTGTGAGTCTAATTAATTTGACTTTTGGCAGTCACTTGGGCCCGCTTGGCTTCAAATCCTTTGGCCTCTGTTTAAAGGCATCTTCCGTGTCCCCAATTTGAGACGCCTACAGTCTCCATGCCACTCCCCCAGCCTCAAGCTTCTCAAATGACTCGGGGGACACGAAGCCAAGTCGCGTGTAATCTGAGCTCTGCCAGTTTAAACATAGACTTGAATCCTTTTGGCCTGCCTGACTCCAGCTGTCTCTTGTTTCCCGGTTCTCTGACCCCTGCTCCTTCTTTGCGACGCCCCTCTGTGTGTGTGGGTGTATGTTCGTGTGTGTGTGCTACGTGAGCGAAGTTCAAGTGAAACTTGTTGAAAAATTGCAAAACGTTAATCAAAGTTAAGCGGCGCGACGACGACGACAACGACGACGACGACGGCGACGTCAAAGTTAATTAAATTACAAAGTTATTTAATACTTTGGAATCGTTACCGTTAGCAGCAGCAACAGTCATCAGTAGCCCAGCCCAGGCAGCCGTTGCAGGAGCCGTCCAGCTGCTGCACGCTGTGGCACTTTCAACTTTTTGCACCCTTCATTGAGCGTGTGGCAGAGAGGGGGAGGGAGAAGGGGGAGAGAGCGAGTCAGGTGTTTGACTCGTATTGGCTGACTGCAAATCCCCACCGAGAACGTGTCTCTGCTTTTAATTGAAATGAATTAAAGCGCTCGCATTGCACAGCTCATTACAGCAGACTGGACAGAAATTATGCAGATAAACTTCAGAGAAATAACTTTATTATTATATCTTATAGATCCTTTACTGAAGAGATTCCTTCTTGACAAGCTGTGCACACTCTCAATTGATATTTAGCTTTTACTTAGCGTGTTTTATCTCATTTCTAATTGATTCTTTATTCTTGTCAGGCAATATCTTCTCTTTAGCTCTTTCTTCAGCCTTTTCTTTTGCCTTTTCAATCTTGAAACCCAGATCCACATCGCTAGTTGCGATAGCTGGTTGCGAACTCTCCAGCTGCGGTGGCTTTAGAAACATACAGCTCTTGGCTGTAAGTAAATGGAGAATCGATCAGCTTTTCGATATTGTAAAGTAACAATATTTCTAGTATATAATAAACGTTATATTGGCTCTTCTTTATATGTATAAAGTAGCGATGTATCCATTTAATATGTTTATCTTTTATATAGTAGAACTCGTGTGTACCTTTCTCATTGGGTTCCTCCTTGAACTCGTAAACATCCTCATCGAAGACCTCGTCGTGCGGCATGAGTGCGCCCATAAAGGCAGGCTTTTTGGGCAGATTCAAACTCAGCACTGAGAAGAGGGGCAGATAAACAACATCAAATATTTATATATATGTATGTAAGATCTTTCCCGAGCTTACCCATAAACTCCTTGCCATCCTGTGGCTCACTGAAGAGCGACGTAGTCGGGAGGGTGCGTACGTAGTACTCATTGAGGGCGCACTGGGTGCTTATGCGATGCTCAGCACGACGCTCACGCTGCGAGACATAGTTCCTGTCCGTAAAGATGTCCATCATGGTGTTCCTGTAGGTGTGCAGACTGGGAAACGGTGGCAGGAACTTGGGTATATGATGGCCATTGCGTGAGAGACGATCCTGATTGATTTCGAGTTGCGGATACTGATGAAAGTCCTCGTCGCGTGTTTCACAACCGGAAAACTTGACAATTGGCTGTGGAGTCTGTGACACTTCGCTGGCAATACGCAGAGCCTTCAAGTCTGCCACCTGCACGCCCAGTTGCCGCAGCGTGCGCTCCACATCAAAGTAGCAAGGCTTAGTGCGACCCGCATGATTGGCGCCGTTCGAGATGCTCTCGGCCACAAAGCGCAAGCCTAAAGGTTGGAGGGAGAGAAATGGTAGACAGGGTATCTTCGGGTCTGTCAGACTTACGCATGCGCAACATCATTGCCAGCTTATCCCGCACTTGACTGTTCTTTACGCAGCACTTTCTTTCGCTCAGCATGTGATCCACAACTTGAACCAACGCATTCTCGTAGGGATTCATTTTACGAAAAAAAAGAGAAAGAAAAATGACTTGACTTGACAGGCGGTCAACAGTTTTTGGCAGTGTTGCCAAATGATAGAATATCGATGAATAAACTGTGTGTGGTATATAAAGTGTGACCTTATAAAGAGAAGCATCTGCAGGCTCCGCAAATTCCTCATTGATTTTCCAACACAATTTTTGCAATTAACTTTCGCTGCCTGTATTGTTTGCTTCTCTTTTGTGTGTAGTTTGTTCTTAACATGTTTGCATAATCTTTCCATAACACTGAACAACTAGGGGCGCCCCCTCGTTGCCACAACAATTAGACGCATGCTTCGGGCTTGCCTCACACCCCGCACTCCGACCTCCCATTGCGACCCGCCCAGAAACTAATTAAAATATTTTCGCTCAACGATCGCGACAAACTGCAAACTGCTTAACATTTGTCTGCCATGAACACGCACACACACACACATACGCACGCGACAGACGCACACACACAGTGACGCTTCGCTTACTTACGTACACGTTTACGTTAACGTCGCGTCTTACGTACAATCTCCCATCGCTCTTAATGAGTTATGCAAATATTTGTTGCTGAATCAATTTCGCAGAAGAAGCCAAGCAGCAACTTTGCTGCTGATGCTGCTGCTGCCTCCGCTGATGACAAAAACAAGCGCCAAGCGGCGTGGGATAATGTGCAGATAGCTGTACGACGCGCAGATACCCTAGGTTGGGGAAGTGAAGTTAAGTAAAGAGATGTCCTTTGATTAAAAAGACACATTCAGTCTACTTAGCTTAACTAAACTCAGTTAATTCAACATAATTATCAGTATTAATATTATAAATGTCTTCTGCCTAGTCTTATACACTCTCTCCAAAAAAACGGGGTATGCGCAAACAAACAAGTCAGCTTGTTAAGTTAGTAGAATGTGCGAGTTTTGTGTCTAATGGCAAATTTTCACAAGTAGCACTCACACACACACTCTCGGAAGCCAGTCAACTGGACGGACGGAATGGGGAGCAGGCGTCAAGGAAAAGGGAGGGGGAAGAGAGGCCACAGCAGATGCTGCAGACACCGCAATGCATCATACACGATCTGCGGCTGTAGCAACTAGAGGCGGTAATCATTCATGAGGCATAAAAAACAAGCGACGAGGTTACTGTGTCAATTGAGCCCCAGCAGCGAAGACAGAGAGAAGGGAGAGAGAAGGCAGAGACTGGGCAGAGATACGCAAGAGGGAAAGAGGCAGCAAATCAGAGGGAAAGGGAACCGCAAAACTCTTTTAGATGCGAACGGCGCAATGCGAGATTCGCATTAGTCGACGCCCAAGAGGCTGCCGCAATTGAACAAATTGCCTGCCCCCAGGCCGCCAGTCGCCAGCCGTCAGATAAGCAGCCCCTGCTCCCCTCCAGTTCCTCTCTCCAGTCCTGCCCCTGTGGTCGTGTGTTGTGGGCGTGCGCAACTGACATTTGTGCGGTCTGTCTGTGCTGTGCTATCGGCAGGGGGAAATCAGTGACGTTTAAGTCTTAATCGGGCGCAGGCGCAACTGCCCCACAGGCTGTTCCAGCTATATACATGGCATATCTCTGATCTCTGCTCTATGCAAATATGTGCCGAGCTACTGCACCCATTGTTGCATAAATTTCGCTGCTCTGTGCTGCTCATAATCAACAAGATGCGCTGCCTTGTGGAAGTTGCTCATTGCTTGTTGCAAAGTTGTAAGCTGTAAGTTGTTTGCTTAGCGCGCTGGCAAACAAAATAATTGCCACAATTTGCTGCAGAAATTGAGCTGTCTCTCTCGTTGTCTGTGCCAAGCGGCAACAGGCTAATTCAAACGATTAATTCGATAAGCTGCCAGCTCAAGCAGTGCCAGTTTCCCATTTGCCCCCTTTCCTCCTTCCCCCACTCTACTACAAACAAACCTGCTGCAAATTGATTGAGCGGCAGATTACTCTGGAAGTCGTTGTCGATGCTGTTGCAAGTGGTGCAAATTGCTGCAACAAATTGTTCCAGTTTGCATCCATGAGATAACCAATTGAAGGCCTCACGATACCGTTAAGCCCACGCAGCGGCACGATCTGTCTTGCAGCGGAGTTCTTTATGAAGAAGGGCAGGTCAATGTTGTTGAAGCCGCGAACAGGTGCTTGACCCGCCCCCATAAAGTACCTGGCAACAGCTGCACGAGTTCTTCAAATTAACTTTTTAAAACGAAATCGTTGCTCTCCATTCTCTTTAAAATGCGAATAATTTACTTCTAAAGCAATCAAATTTTTGTTGGCCGTAAATATAGAGAGCTTTTTGCCAAAATTCAGCGTGTATTTATAGCGTCTAGCAGATATACATATCTAGCTCGTTTATCTTTCATTTTATTTCCATATCTCCTCTTCTGTTCTCCATTATGCGAATCTATTTTGATGCTAAGCAGCTGAAGTTGCAAATCTTTTTGGACACATGCTGGCATAAATTAAGGTATCATAGGAAGTCTGCTATAAATCCCTTTTGACCCAGTGCAAGTGCTATAAATGCAGTTGGTTAATGCCTTAAATGAATGTGGCCAAAAAAGAGCTGCCCCGAGCAAAGTCCAACTGCCTTCAGCTGCCTCCAACTGGGTATTGCAGCCACTCGAAAGTGTCACCGAGTTTGACGTGCCTTTCCCGATTTTTCTGTGCCTCCCCTCCCCACCTCTTACTCTACTCCATTCTCTCTCCTCTTACTTCACTCCTCACCCCCCTCTCCCACTGTTTTCTACTTGCCGCTAAAAGCAGCTGAAATTTCTTTCGAAATTTGCGTCTGCAAATTTTCCTGCTGTTGTTTTCGTTGCTTCTTCTTTTTTTGCGCTTGTTTGCTTGAGCTGTCGTTTCTGCTCCTCCCTTCTCCCTCCTGCCTCCCTCCGTTCGACCGCTTGTCACGTTTCTTTTATGTTTGTTTGTTTGTCATGCGATATGTGCCATATGAAATATGGCGGATATGATATACGGAATATGTCAAGCTTAAATTTCCCACAATGTTATTGTTATTCCTCTCAGCCACGTTCTGCCTTCGCATTCCCCTGCTCCTTCTTCTTTTCAGCTTCATCTTCAGCTCCCTCGTTCTCATTCTCGTTCCCTTTTGTTTACTTTGCGCTTTGCGAGTTTCGCCTATGCAAGTGAATTTTGTAATTATGCTTCGAATCGGTTCTCCTTTTGAGCACAAATTTTGCATTTCATTCGTTTAGTTTTTGTGCCGTGTTGCTGTTGACATTCTTTTCTGTATCGGGAACCTGGCTAGTAACAACAACAGCAACAACAATAACTACTACAAGGGAGAAAAGAGGAACCAAGAGGAGAGCAATATTTGTGCATAAATTTGCCGCCAGCTCGGAAAGTTGATTTGAATTTAAATTTCAATCGAATATTTTGCTCTGCTTCGGTTTCGCTTCGTTTATGTTGTTGTTTTGTTGTTGTTCTTCTTCTGCTTCTTCACTTTTTTATTCATATTTCATTTCATGGCAGCCAAACGAATTGAATTGAATAAATGTGCTCCCAAGTCGGGACAGTTCTTCACATCACCCCCATCCCCATTCCCATCTTCATCTCTTTTATCCACATGCCGAATTTCGTCTTTAATTTCGTGTGTCCTCAGTTTTAATTGCCATTTTGCATACATATGAAGCGTGGCTGCCGTTGAAGTAGTTAATAAACCGCTCCACAATTGATAAATTATTCAGTTTCATTCAGTTTTATTTCTCATAATTGTTTCAGTTTCGCTCTTGAGTTCTTTTGTTTCGTTCTTCATTTGCCCCTCTTCAGTTCGACTTTGGCACACCCAAACATTTTTTCGTGCAGCAATTAAAATTGATCAACAATTTCGGTGGGTGTTGCCACCTGAACTGGGCGTGGCACGCGAGAAATGGAAAGTCTGAGGGTTGCCAAATGTGGCGCCTCTGTCTCTGTGTGGCAACTCGCGATTTGCATAAATGTGCCACAAAAGGGAAGCGCAAAGACTAAATGGAAATGGGAAAACCGAACGTGAAAACTTTTGCAACAGGAAAACTAACAGAGCAATAGAAGGCAGCATAGTGGAGAGAGAGAGTAAACAAATTCAAAGAGTGAGAGGGGTAGAGAGGGAAAGTAACTTATATGCTAAGTGCAACTAGAGGGACTTTACAGCTCAAGGATTATATTCACATATTGTAAATCGAAGTTAGTTCTAGTATTTCTTGTGTTTTATCCACTGTACTCAACTATTTGGTACACATGAGTGTACGAAACATCAGTTAGAAAAGTCTTTAAGCTGCTTGAGTTTGCTCTGACTCAGACTCAGATATGAGTGTGCATTATGTATGTTTACCATAGCATATGTTACATGGCAAATATATGTACAGACAGACACTGGCAAAGTATTTCACTTGTCTGTTGCGAAAGCTACTTAAACTTTTCGTACACAAAGAGTGTGCAAAGTGTTCCATTTGTGAAAGTATCTGAAGAGTACGTCGATGTTTGACAATGTGTTTTGTACCCTGTGCCCTGTGTAGTTGGCAGTTGGCTCGACAGACTTTAAAAAAGAATATACTATATAATAGGTATATTGAATATTTATAAAATTATAATTTTCTGATGCTGTCTATCTTGATTTCAACCTATCTATCTGTCCATCTATTTTTCTATCTTTACAACCCATCTATCTATTTATCTTTCTATCAATCTATCATTAATTGCTCTCTTACTTCCTTTTTCTCTTCCTCTCTCTCTGTCTTTCCCTTCCTTTCTCTCTTCTCCTTTTCCTTTCACACTCTGTCACTCAATCCATAAAAAATACCTCTGCAAATTAGCCACTTTGATGCCAACCAATTCAAGCTACAAATAAACTTGTTCAGCACCTCTGCACCCCTTGCACTCCTTCCCTGTTCCCACACACACAAACATTTTTGTTGACAATTTACAATAACTATTACCGTTATTATTATTGTTGAAGTGTTGTTTTTGCCGTTGTCACTTGGCACAATCTGACAGCTGGCCGCGCTCTGCACGCTTCTGTTGTCCACTCGTCCAGTTGTCCCAATTGGACATGGACATGGCTTCTGTGGTCACACACTGTTTCGAGTGGTTCAAGTGGTTGCAAGCCAGCCAGCCTCTTCGCTGTTTCCAAACCACTCTCAGCGTGTGTTGCCTGCAAAATCTCCAATATTTATTGCGCAATTTAATGCATAGTCCGACTGACTTATTCGTTGCTGTTTCTGTTGTTGTTGTTGGTTTTGTTTTTATTGTCCTCAGTTGTCATTAACCATTAGCCGATCAGCTGAGGCACAAAAAGTCGTGTCAGTTGTCGCTTATTTTCCACAAAACGAATTCGGCTTTGGTAATTGACGTTTTGGAATCGAAATGATTATAATAAATTGTATTGTTTATTCGTTAAATTAAATGTTAAATGTTTCTTTCTTTTCTTTGCAGCTGAACCAGTTCTTCCAAATTAAACGAGTCTGCTTTAAAGGTAAATTAAAGTAAAAATATTTTATAGATTTAGAAACTACGACTTAAATTGACTGAAACTGACTTAAAGCATTCCCGGGCTATAAATTTCAACCGAAAATTTCAACTTCATAGCGAACTTACCATAATTTTCAGTCAGCTCTTGCACACATACAATATTTGCTTATATGCAACTGCTTTGCCCCCCTGCCCGCTCCCTTGAGAGATTTCATCTCGCCTCTGCGTCTCTCGGTCAATATTTACCGCACACATTTAGCACACTGCCAGGCCGCGATTTGCTTACGTTTTCCTCACGTTTCTCATTCCCTTTTCCCCTTCCCGCACTCCGGTTCACTTTTCCATTTCAAAATTTACACTTATTTCTATTTATTTTCCTTCCCCTGGCGCTGTGCTGCATTTACTATTTATGTTTATTTTTTACACTATCGTCACGTGCATTTGCAAAGCATTTTACTTTTTACTGCTTCGGCTTCGGGTGACAAAAATTGCATTTCCATATCGAACCACAGCAGCAGCGGCGGCAGCAACAACAATAATGGCAGCTTGAGGCGTTAAAGTGTATTATTAAATTAAATGGGATTATGGCTTGAAAGTTAAGTGACGAAGAGAAGTTATTATGCCATATGGCTTGGAGATTGTAGGTTCTTCTTATCATATATATAATTATTTACTTAATATCATGTAAATATATGTGCGGCATGTGATATCTAGAGCTACAAGTTATTCAACTCAACACACTCCCGCTATCAGTCATTTTCGTGCTCTCTCTATAAGATTTATCACCTATTATCTCACACCTGTTACGCAGAGCTTCCCATTGACGGGCATTGCGTGCTTTGCAAAGTATCGTGGCGACATTCATAATTGATTCACATGCAGACGGCAAATGCAGCAGCATTTATCGCTTCGCCACTGTTATGCGGTGCACGTGGCGTATGCGTAATAATTGTCAATGTTGCCCATTGCGGCGTGAAATTTCAACGACCACAAAGCAATTTACATTGAATGCCACAAAGAGGGATGATGATACGCATTCGTTTATCAAATATTTACACACAAATGTGGAATAAATAAGGAATGAATATCGCTGGGGTACTCGTCACCTGGTCAGGGTCTCTGATAAGAGTCATTGGCAAGAGCAAACTAGCTGAATGAGTCAGTTTGCCGCACCCAGAACGATTCTATTAGTCACTAGTGAATTTGCATCGCCTTTGCTGTCTTGCCAAATTCGTTGCTTAAAGCATCGTTTTGATGGGTTTTGAATTGAAGATTTGATTTGATTCGTGCGATTTGAGTTTAATTCGCTGGCGATTTGATTTGCGAGACGGATGTGCGGCAAATTTGATGTTCGCCTTGATTGACGGCGCGACTGACATTTTGAAGCGACTGTGCGATTGCCCAAATGGGGCACAGAGCGGTCCACTTATTAAGCAACCCACGTGCACACACACTTCGTACCCCGTCCAGTTGGTCAATAAATTGATGCAGACTTTGCATAGCCGTTAAGCTAACAAATGTGGCAGCCACAGCCACAGTTGCTGTACTCGTGTGGCAGCTGGCGTTGCGACGCAGCAGGATCCGATAAATTACAGCTAAACGGAAATAATTTTCATGCAGGAAAAACTCCAAATGCAAATGGAAATCAAACTGAAAAATGTTTGCCTCCCTCTTTCTGTTTGTGTTTGCGTCTGGCAAGCGGATTCTCAACATGTTGGCAAACAATTTGGCGACATGATTGAGCGCTGAGTGCATTGCCAAGGATTGAGGCAGCTCTGGCTGAAGCCTGGCAACAGCATCTAGCAGAATGTTTGACATTATTATAGCCACAGCAGCAGCATCAACTCGTACACAATGGTGGCAGCTACCACGATCTGGGGAGCAAGTAGGTGGGGTAAAAACTGTTGAGGCTGCAAATGATGCCATGCCTTGACGCATGTAATATCTCTGGCCATTTTCGGGCTTAAGCAGAAGGAGGAGGAGGGAGTATGACCGAACAGGGTCTTGGGGCGCACACAAACAAGATAAAACTTTTGATTTATTGTTGACATGAACAACAGGCAGCAACAATGGAACATGGACGAGCCATGTTGAGGGGCAGTGTGAGCAGGAGGTGCCACCGGAAGCGGAACTAACTACTCCAATGCGTGTGTCCACCTACAACGAAGGGCTGATGCCGCACGGAGATGCTGCAGTTGGGCAAATTGCCCAGTGGCAGGCGTCGCTTTCGGGTCGGCGGGGGTCAGAGTATGAAAAGTGTCAACTGTGTCACAGACACGCGCTAAAAATTTGTTGACCCAAACATCGCAGCAACACAAACACAAACACGAACAATAGCAACACGAACACTAACAGCAACTTGGACATGAAAAACAATGCAAACTAAACGCTTGCCCGCTTGGAAAATGTCCACGCAGCATGCTAAGCAAAATATTCCTAGCCGGAAAATGCGAAGACAAACTTTGTGCGGTCATCATCGCAAAATTTGCGTGTTTGCCTGGCATTAATTTGCGCAAATATTTGCCATGAATTAAAAACTGTTTTTTCGCTCGCTCTCTTTAGCCGTTGTTTATCTGCGTTTCCCTTCTCAAGCTTGGCGAATAATTAATTGAAAATATTTCAAGCGCAACAAGAAAAAAGGAGACGACCAAAGGGGGGAATCAGCAGAGGAGCAGCAGCAGCAATTCAAGTGACATTTTGATGTCAATGCAAACAGAAAATCCATAAAAATAGTATATGGGAAAAAGCTACAAAACAGACGAAGGTAGGGCAGCCGTCTAGACAGGCAAATACCCTGTAACAGATAAAAATATTAATAAGAAATTTTTGTTTCTGTTATTGGTTATATTTAATACAATACTTCATACCCCCTTGTCTGCTACAGGGTATGCAGCTGGAACTGTAATTGTAGCTGAGATCGAGGAATTTGCTTTAAAAATTTACATCATCAGCGCCAGAGCGAATGGCGAATGGGAGATTAAAGAGGCTGACGGCATGACATCACTTGAGAGCAAATTGTTGTTGCTGTTTCCCCTGTTGTTGTTGTCTTGCTGTCTGTTATTATCATTTGTAGTTGTAGTTCAAGAGCCATACGTGTTATAAGACGCTGACGTTGTCGCCATCGCTGGCGCCTGCGCCACATACGCAAATTTATTTGCTCGATGATTCCAAGCTGACAAATTTAAAATGCATAAAACGCTTGGCGGTTAAGCGGGAAAGGGGAAGCGGGAAAGGGGAAGCGGGGGTAATGGAAGTCACCCACAGCGCATACTTGACTGGGACGAGTACGTGTTTTGAGTCAAAGTCAGACCTAATGTGATTGATGCAGCTGATATGGCGTGAATGCGAGTGTGCCTGCGAATTATGTCATGCTCTGTGCAAGAGGACACCCCTTTCAGGTATTCAGACAGTTGGTGCTCTCTTGTTTTTGGAGCGGAAATGATTGATAACTGAAAAAGGTGATGATGCATGCGGTGACCCAAAACAAAAGCCAATCGAGCTGATTTTTGGCAACCAGTTGAATTCCTCAGAATTTGGGTTGGGCAGATGAGTCACGAGTTAAGCGAAGGCAGCAACGGTTGTCTGCCAGCCCATGGGAACACTGTTTGATCTGTCGATATACCCCAAATCCAGACTGACATAGGGCAGAGGCAATATCAGAAAAAATGGAGAGAGAGCGATTCGCCACGAGCCAATCTCAGCATTCATTGTTGAAATTCATTGACTAAACTCATTAAACAACTTTTTTTCCAACTGGAAATTAATTTAAACTTGCGCACGCAGACAAACAACAACAAGAGCAACAACAACAACGAGAGCGGGGCGAAAACTTTCGATTCCAACTCGAATTCAATTAAAACTGCAGCCTCATGGCTTCAGTCGGCTGCGTATGCGGCGTATGCGTGATATTGCGCATACGAACCAAGGGCCGCGTGTCGTTATCTGATTGCGTTTTAGCCAAGCAGCTATCGAGGCAAATGTTGAACTGTAAAAGGAGTGAACCTTCAGACGCAGCAACTGTCAACTAAAAGGGGCAGAGTATTAACAGAATGAGTTTCTCTTTTGTTGTTGTTTCTGTTTGTTTGTGCAACTTTTGTTGCAAGCAAAGCGAACAGAACTAAACCTTTTGCTGCCATGATACAAGCATAAAATTGCAAGCACGCAGGCAGACAAACAGACAGGCTGGCAAGCAGGCAGACAGGCAGGCGGAGCGAGATACGGGCCGTGACATGGCCCCTGGGGCCCAATGAGATTATGTCGCCTTGATAGCGAGAGTTGGCAAAAAAAAAGGAGGCCGGCAGCAGCTGCCAAAGCCAAACGGCATATCAGATGCGTGCGTAGTACGTGCCGCCTGCCCAGCAGCAGCAGCGACGGCAGCAGGTAAACAGGCAAGGACTAACTCAAGTCGAAGCTGCAGACAGGCAAAAAACCGTTTAGAGCTGCCAAAAGAAATGGCAACAGTTTTTTCCAGCTCAACTGCGCCCTGGGCTGCAGCCCTGCACAGACAGCAGCAGTGACAGCTCAGAGAGAATCGCTTAGGACAGTTCAACAAGCAGAGGGAGTTGCAGGTGCAACATAAGTTATGGCATGATAGATATATGAAGATGAAATGAGAGTGGCTCAGACTGAAAGATTTCCGTGTAAATCACAGACTTTTTAGGGGCAACATATGTAGAAAGAAGATCTCCCATTAAACTTTAAGCTGGTTTTATTACCAAGCAAAGACTCTGCATTTCCACAGAGAGTAAGATATTACAGTATTATCTGCCTCTTTTTACGGAGCATCTCTCTGAAATTCTCGCATAAAACTTTCATCTTCTTTGTCCCATCCTTCTGTTTGGCAAAAGTCGGTGGAGGTTTTTATCTGGTTTCGATGAGCAACGCATGAATTCAATAAAATGCGCATAAATTAATTAAGAGCGGAAACAGAACAGAACAGCACGGCACAGCAGCGGCAATTATAAACAGACGACTCGAGGGAGTCCAGCGACTGACTGACCGACAATATATTTATAAAGTTAATACTTTATGCACACGATTGTTTAATGAAAACCGCAAACTGGAATTCACTTAAACGAAGTGAAAAATGTTGTTTATTTTTGCTGTTTCCGGAATTTATGTCGCATTTGAAACTTTAATTTCATTTGTTGCAACTTAATTAGCTATGCCACAAACGGGTTAGTTCTTATCCGTATTGCGTCAAGAAATTAAGCTAGGTTTTTTGATTCGGGCTTGATTTTTGTTTTGGTTTCTGTTCGACTTTTTTAACAGATTGTTTTTTATTTGTACCTCTGCACGCGGCTGTAAGAATAATGTCGACGATTTGTTTGGCACTTTAACCGGTTTGCCGGCTTAGACAAATTCGAAAACAAATCACCCAAGCCATCGTTCGAAGAGTTTTCGAAGATTTATGAGGCAGCTGTTCGCATTGAACCCGCGCCGAAGAGGTTAAGACCAAATGATGCTGCTGCGGCGTGCGTTCAACTTTTCGCTTTCAATTGATTGCCTGACTGATTGATTGACTGCCGTCGCGAGTGTTCCTGTCTGTCTATGTGTGTGTGTGAGTGTGTTGCTGCTGTGGGTGGTTATCTCAATTAAGAGAACACTCAGCAAGCTTCCTAATTTTGTTGAGTGCTGATTGAATGATCTTTCGAGAATTTGTTTACATTCATCTCTCGTGTAATATGAAAATTAATTTTTGAGCATATTTCATTTTGTATTCTATTCGATTATTAAGTTATCATTGAAGTCAGTCTGGCAATTTATTTATTTATGTATTCCACGAATTGGCATAAATATTAAATCTTCTTCAAGGTTTGTTTGAATTCTTTGCTTAGTTTGAGTTGGGACACGCCCCCGGCACATTAATCAGCATCTCATGAAGAACTTCAGATCTGCGTTTTATGTTTGGGGGATTTTAATTTTCGGACTTTAAGTTTGACCTTAAGTCGCATGTTCTCGAAGCTATAAAAAAGGGCTTTGCGTGCCAGATTATGCGCATAAGGCGAAGGCATCTTATGTGTATACCCTGTGGCAGCATGTAGGAAAGGGTATGCAGCACCAGTAAGAAGTCACACAACTCTAAAAGTATTTCAGCTTCGTTTTGAACTTGATTCTTGCATCATGTAGGGTATTTTGTGGAACTAGTACTTCACACAATCCCCATAAAATGAATGTTCCCAAAGCCTTTTTTGGGTCTGCTGATTGATTTGATTCGTGTGAGTTTTTGTCATTTACTGATGCCGTTTTACGATTTCGCTTCGCCGAAACTTGTTGAAATTTTGTAGAAAATCAAATTAAAAACACATTTTGTTTGGGACCACAAAACCCGAAGCTGATTTCATCGCAATGTTGCATGTCCGATGGATACGGCCGATGAATGTGGCGATGCTGTAATAATCCAACAGAGACAGCAGACACGACAGAACAAGTTCAAGATCAAGGTCAGACGACGCGCCCGTCAGTCGATTAGATAGATTGATATCTCTGAATTGTCATCGAATGCCATTCGAATGTTGTCTCTCCCACTTGAAGCTGCATTCAAAGGCGGCCATAAATCAGTCAAAACTGTCGCCCACTCGCCGGTCTGCACTATGAGGCGATTTACGATTCGCTTTGTAGGTGTTGACTGTGTTCAAACAAATGTCGAGCTGTAATGTGTGTTTGTGCAGTGCTAGGCCTAGCGAAGGCCTAGCTAGGCATAATGTAACGGCAACAACAACACTAGCAAACAAACAGGGAGGCAAACAGACGGACAGCAATTACTACAACGGCGCATAGCCAATGTCATTGTCGTCATCGTTGTGGAATTTTGTCGCCGACTGTGCCTCAGCTGTGCGCGACTCCAAAAGCCGCAACAGTCACAAGCAGTCACAACAACAGCCACTGTGTCTGCCAAAGCCGTCAAGCAAGTTGTGCCTCGTCAGGCTTGGAGGCCTAAAACCTCTGGCGGCACTTTTAATTTGTGTGCTCGCAAGTCAGGCAGGCATGAATTACTTTTTTAAAAAGAGTATACAAATTACATATGATTAGCTGTGCAAATGACGCGTTGCACGTTGGAAATCCCAATTGGACTGGCCAGCGGGCAGCGGCCTGTGGCCAGCCATGCCAATGGCTTTGCTTCGAGCAGCTGTTGTGAATGGTCCAATTATGTGACACAATCACAGTCCCTAGAAAGAGACTGAGTGAGAAAGAGAACACAGTAGGGAAGTTGTTTACAGAATGATTATTTTGCTGAACCTTGAATGCGGCGATCTGTTAAGTTCACTGCCAGTTGAGTAAGCTGAAGATGAGATTAACTTAGTTTGAACTTCATTGAGTTATATCAAGTTCTCAGGAAAGATAAAAAGCAACGGCTTTGTGTGTTTTGTATATCTGCAGCCCATGCTACTCCTTATCTAACTGCATTTTCTGATTAACGCTGAGTCAACTTTGATTCTTATATTTAAACAATTCAATCTAATCTAAGAATGTCAGCAGCTTATGCAAAAATAAGTTGAGTTAAGAAAACAATAAAACAATTAAACTATACTTATTTGAATTCAATGCTGTAAAATCAGCGAAAAACGATTAAATACTTTTTATTTTTGAAAAATAAAAAAAAATTCGAAAAATTACTAAATGATTTAAATTTCTCAAGCACCCAAAAGTATGCAATAAAAGGGCAGTGCAGTGTAAACTTTGCGCCTTTCTGCACGAACAAAATTGGGTGTTTTTACGTTTACAGGCTATAAAAGAACAGCTTAGCATATTCTTTGACAACAATTTACCTATTACAGTTAATTCAATTGCTTAACTTAATTTAATGCACCATTTAACTGGCAACAACTGAGCTCATATTGTTTGTCCAACTCTATTATTATCCAGCTGCAAATACAATTTGTTTGCCTCAGATAAGCCAACTATAAAATCTATTTGAAATGCAAGGAAAATATTGTAAAATTATATGGCCCAACAGTTGGCAGCTTAACCCAACATCTTGACATTAAATATTAGCTTAGGTCACACCCCAGAGCGACCAAGGTAAATTACAATGGTAAATAGAATGGTTGAACAACAATAGCAATAGAGTACAACGGTAGCTGGGCAATTTGTAAAGGCGTTAAATGGAAATTCACACAGCCAGTTGTATGAATGAATGACTGACAAAAAACAGCAGCAATAGCAGCAATGTTGGCCAAGACTCGCACAGACAGTCGGCAGTTGCCAAAGCTTGCTGGCCAGTTAAACGAGCGTCCAATTTGCCAGTGAATGAGGTGCTAATAAATCAAACAAATCTGTTCAAGAATTCTGCGCTTGCGTTGGCGTTGGACACCTCATTTATAAGTTTTTTTCCTCTTTTGCATAAAATCAACACAAATCCACAGATATTTTTGTGATATGCAAATAAATTATTACGATGAGTTAAGAGTTGAGTGAGTTCAGCGAGTGATAATAAATGTTCTACAATATCTTCCCATTTCAGAAATGGAAAGCTGCTGCTAAACCAGCAAAGCAAATAAAACTACAACAACAACAGCAGCGACAGCAACCACTAACAGGAGCAGCTAATATTGCAACAAGAAATCCACATAGCGAGCAACATGAGCAGCAGACGAATGATGCTCAGCAACCTACTAGTAATTAGCTTAGGTTTATGTGAGTAAATAGCGCATACGCCACGTTGTGTGTGCAGCAGACAGCTAATAATTCCCTTCCTTTCTCATCCTTATACAACAGTGGCCTGCACAAGCCAAGCACAACTGCACTCGAATGTTTCCAGCACCGGTGTCAGCTTTGGCAATGGACCCGCACCACAACCCAATGTGGCGGCAGCAGCAGTGCCGCCCGCAAGGACGCATAACCAACGCATGATTGGCATGTGCCCACCGCAATTTCAGCGTGTCGGCACCGATTGCTATTCGCTGGTGCCACAGCGCAGCAACTGGCTGGAGGCGCATTTCTTCTGCAAAGACAAGAACGCAAACCTGGCCGAGCCCACCAAGCAGGCGGATCGCAAGCTGAAGACCTTTTTGCGGCTTCAAGATCAGTTGACAGGAGGTGGGTACAATAGAATTTAATTTCTTAACGTCTTACTAAACTGAAAACCCTCGTACGGCCTTACAGAAATCGAACCCATTTGGATTGGTGCCATGTACGACTACAACAACAAGTTCTGGCAATGGAATGGCGGTCGTAATATGACTTATGATGCATTCACCCTGATGGATCCAACGTACGTATAGTGGAACTGTTTAGTCAGTTTCTTCATTATTTCACTTTATTCGGGCATCATTTTAATGTTAAAGCAAAATTGTTAGCTATGTGCATCTTATCTCCAACAGCAAGCCATTGGAAAACAATTGCGCTGTCTACGATCCCAGTTTGAAGTATCGTTGGTCTGCTCGTTCCTGTCCCGACAAGTTGCGTTTCATTTGCCAGCACAAGATGCCCAAAGTAAGCGAGGCGAATCGCTATAAGATCTACAATCGATGGAACGCCACCTATCCCAATGGGTTCGCCAATGAGGTTGTACTGGAGATAATCGATAACCCACGCAACACCAAAGATCGCAGGTAGGTGGAAAAACAGAAACAATAAGTGACCTGTAAGAGAAACGAGGAGGAAGATTGTCAGCTCAGTTGGGGGAATTGATATTGTCAGGGACTACGCACTTTAAGCAGTGACGTCTGGTGCCTGCACATCGTCACTGGGCGCCTCTTCTCCCTCCTTCTTGCTGGCATCCTCTGCAGCCAAGTACTCATCCCATTTGGAAAGTCGCTCCTGCGCCTCAGCAGCCGATTCATCAATTCTGCAAAAGAAATTAATGTTAGATATGTCTTATGAAATGTCATTATTATATTTCTGCTCACTTGTATTTGGTTTTGCCATCCCAGTGCTCGGCACTGAGCTGACGCTGACCAAAGTAGCGACCCTGCATCATCTGTATGACCACATCGGCTTCCTCCGGCGTGGACATATTGACCTGAGCTATGCCCTCTGGATGACGCTGTAAAATTATACTGGTTATTTATAGTCTATATTATGCGTGCCACATTTGAACTTACATCATAGATGACCACCTTGCGCACTATGCCACATTTGCCGCATTCCTCGCGTATATTGTTCTGATACTCCAGAATAAGTTCCACCTCCTTCTCAAACAACTCCGGAGTAAAGAGATTTTTGATAATGACAGTTTTCTCGTTCTTTGAACGTTCACCGCGCATCTTATCGGGTCGCCAATCGAACAATCTGCAACAGAGATAAAGAGTTTAGAAATATTTTGACTTTTAGTTTCGTAGTACATACTTTTCCTTGATTTTCTGCAACTTTTCTTTGTCCTTCTTTTTGCGTTTGGGCTTCAGTGCCGGATTGTATTCGCCGCGCATCTGAAACTGTGCGCGCTGCACCCGAATCTTTTTACCCCGAAAGTCGTACTCATCAAGTATCTCCAGTGCCAGGTTAACAGATTCCACCTGAAGAGAAAATAAAATATAAATCGGTTTAGACTTGAAACATAATCAATTTAAATATGTCGCTGATTTGAATTAATCTTGCTTGCAGATACCATCGCCTGGTGAAGGCTGAGGGCAGCGACGAGGTGATGAACATTCCTGTGCGTAGAGGCAATCGTCGCAATCATCCACGTCGCCCACAGCCATCGGCACATCCCAACGACATTAACTATCAGCAGCAGCAGCACCGTCAGCCACAGCGACAGCATCCACGCAGACGGCCACACCCGCACACAACCAGAGCTCCGGGACAACTGGTTCAGAACAATGAAGTGACCCCAACAGTGGCTAGACAGCCACAGACACCTGCCAACCACCAAAAGATGACGCCCTACGATCGCAAACTGCAACGACAGCGCGAGAAGGAATTGCGCAGAAAGGAGCGTAGGCTGGAGAAACAACGCCTACGTCAGGAGCGCCGTCGCAAATTGATGGAGAAGAGACAACAGGAGCAGGAGGAGAAGAGGAGACAGCAGGAACAGGAGGAGCAGAGGAGACAGCAGGAACAGGAAGAGCAGAAGCGCCAGCAACAGTTAGTCGAGACACCACAGCAACATGAACCTCAAAGCGAACCAGAGGCACTACGTCAACGGGAACTAGAACAGCAGCAGAAGCAGGAACGCGAGCAGTACGAGCAGAAGGAGAAGCAACGCAAACAACACGAGGAAGATGAACGCAAATTAAAGAAGCAGCAGCAGGAACAGGAAGAGAAACAACGTGCCGATGACGAGGCACTGCGTCTGCGCAATGAGCGTCTGCAAAAACAACGCGAACGTGAAGCCGAAGAACGACGCAATCGCGAAGAGTTGCTGCGTAAACAGAAGGCCGAACAGGAGGAAGCCGATAGACGTTATGCCGAGGAACGCAAGGCCGAAGAGAAACGATTGCGCGAGGAGTACGAGAGAAAACAGCAAGAGGCCAAGACGGAAAATGAGAGAAGACTGCAAGAGGAAATAGAGGCTAAGCGACGCAACGATAAGGCCATACAGGAGCAACTTGAGCAACAGGAACGTGATCGCCTGGAGCTGATACGTCGCGAACAGGAGGAGGAAGAGAAGCGCAAGCAACTGGAGGATCTTGAGAAGGAGCGTCTCTTGGAGCAGCGCGAGCTGGAGCGTATACACAAGGAGAATGAACTGCTTGCCGAGAAGGAGCGACAACGCCAAGCCGAACTTGCACAACGTTTGGCCGAAGAAAAGAGACTGGCTGAAGAAGAAGAGCGTTTGAAGCAGTTACAGCGCGAGGAAGAAGAGGCACGCCTACGTGAAGTGCAGGCGGCTAAGGAACGCGCCGAGCAGGAACTCAAGCGAAAGGAGGAAGCCGAAAAGGCTGCCGAAGAAGCAAAGATTGCGGAACGCAATGAGAAATACAAGGAAGCTAAGGAAAACGCCGACGCCGATGTGGCAGCCACACTTGAGGAGAAGCGTCGCCTCTACACTGCACGTATCTCTCGCCTGAGTCCCGAGGAGCAGCGCCAATTCGCTGAGATGCGCAAGCTGCGCAAACGGATGCGAGAGAAGATGCTGAAGGCGCAGGAGCAAAAGAAGCTTAAGCGGATACAGGAGGCCATCAGGTTGAATGATATGGAAATCTAAACCACATTCACACACACACACGCAAACTAATACATATGGACACACACACAGACGCTGACAAACACTAATGCAACTACACAGATGATGATGAGAACAAGAAAACATATCGTCGAAACCTTTTTGGGAGCAAATTGTGTTTGCATTTCTTTTTTATTTCGTTCTGTTTTTGTTTTATGCTTTCGAAAATAAGCAAAAGTATTATTTACAATAATGATGAAAATATTAAAAGAAAAGGAATATCAACAACAGCAAGAACAACTACATATAGTACAGAAGCAACAATAGTCGTGCACTTTTTGAAAATATTCGCAGCAAGAAATATTTCCAGGCAAAGTTCTTAGCGCGCACTCAATATCAATTCTCGAGCTCCATGAAGTACTCGTAATGTACAGCTAATCTAAATATACGATACGATATATGGTTACTCTATAGGCCTAGCATATAAACAAACACTCACTCAGCACACTATACACACACACACTCACACACAGACACATACATCATGCGTACATAGCGCGTACAGCCACAGTGTTTCCTTAATAACCAAAATAGCAATTAGAAAAAGCATTTTAAGTGAGTAAGAAAGATGAATAAAAGAAGCATAAAGAGGAATAAAGTAAAAGCACAATGTCAACACAACAGTTTTTTAAATCTTCCAAGCACAGCCAAACACACACTTAGAAAAGAACTTAAGAAAAAGTAATTATGTTTTTTAATCTTAAGTGAGTCGCTTTGTACCCCGCCCTCCCCACGATTTGTCTGCCTGATGTGTCTCTCCTTCTACGTATAAGGTCTTTGCAATCCGCGTCCCCCCACTCAAGATTCTTCTATTGGCCCAGAAGCAATAATTTTTAAGAACACCTATAATAAACACTCTGAAATCGTTTTTGTATAACAACTACATCTTAAATATCTATAAAAAGATACCTATCTATAACATGCCTAAAAGATAATTAACCCTTGCGAAGGTTAAGAAGAAACTATTGTACTAACTAATTAGGTTATATATATTTTGTATATTTAATAATTATTGTATGTTTAAATGTAAATTTATTGTATTTTTTAATATGTACCTCAAATAAAACAAAAAAATATTAAATAAACAAAGAAAACGTCAAGAAAAACTACATAAAGCAAGTCTCCCTCCTCTTATGACTTCATGATTATTCTTCAAACTGTATTTTGTTTTTGTTCTCACGAAGTGGATAAAAAGAAAATGAATGTGAACGATTTGAAAAGCAATTTTTTAGTAGCCAAGTAAAACAAGCATTTTAAAAACCGAACTACCAAGTAAATAACCAATTTTAAACTATATATGCATACATATATATATCATTATTATATTGTACGAACAGCGAGAGAGAGAGATCCGAAATAGTCATCAGAACTAAGTGGAGTATGAGAATAATAAACACAAGCACATGCCGATTATTACCAGCATCATATTATATATAATACCGAATATTCATAATACATATTCAAATATCAATAATATTACACTGCAAGCAGAGTTAATTTAGTTAAAGAAACAAATAAAATTTTAAACAAAACACTGAAAACCAAAACGAAATGGTCTTTTTATAATGTGAGAGGACAGATCAGAGAGAGAGCAATGGAATAGCGCCCTAATCTTCAGCTATCTATCATATATTGAACTCTAGCTTACCTTGATATAATCACACAGTCCGTCCCCCTTGATTTGCCCATCCTTCTCGGTGTACAACTTCAGTTTATATTTTTGTGTTTGCGGATCTCGCATGACCAGGCCGCACTTGCCCATCAGCTCGGCAAACTCATCCATGGTTATGTCCAGTGGTAAATTGGAGACGTACACCTTGGTGTTCTGTGCAGGATCCATTTCGAACCATTCTGCAAAGTCAGGCAGGAAATTAATTGTTAGTAACTAATTAGAAAGTCAGACGACTCAACTTACTGGGCGGGTCCTGTGCCTTTCGTTTGCCCCCAGCAGTGGCCCCCGACGTTGCTGTTGTTGCTGTGCCTGCTTCTCCATCAACTGGAGTATTCATGGCAGCTTGTGCCTCGGCAGTCATGCGTTTCAGTTCTTCCTCCTTACGCTTGGCTTCGGCTGCTTCACGTTCCTCCTTCTCACGCTCACCTGCGCTAGTGTTATCGATAAATCCATAATTCATTTGATAACGTGCCATGAAATCGTCATCGATTTTTGGAAACCAAGCGGATTTGCTGACATCCCAAAAGAAAACGGCACCATCCTTATCTGTGTACGTTCGATCCCCGTTCTCATCCACACCATAGACAACATCCTGACCAGGTGCCTTTGGTGTTTTTCCATCCGACTTGGCCTCCGTTGCCGCCTTTTGTTGCTTTGGCAACCACTTTTGCTGCTCCGCATCCCATTTGTAATGCTCTGTTTCTGTTTGCGAGGCATTCTGCTCTTTGGGCAGCCATTGCTGCGTCTCCTGGCACCATTTATAGTGTTCGTTTTCGTATAGATTCCCCGCAGTGGCTGCCTCGTCGTCACTCAGTGGTTTCCAGTTGTTTAGTGTGTTGCACCATTTGTACTTTTGCTTTGTGCTGGGATCCGTGTAAATGGCGCCTCCATCGGCCGCATAGCTCACATGCTGCGCGTAGTCTGCAAAGTCCTGCTGCGTGGCGGAGGAAGAGGAGGTGTCGCCCTCCTTTTGACTTGCAGTTGATTGTTCTTCTCCCTTTTTCAATTCACCTTGTGTGGCCGTCGTTTCTTCCTCTATTCTGCTTTCACTTTCGGCCTCATCAGATTGCCCTTTTGTTGCCGCTGTGCTGCCCTCGGACCTTTCCTCCAATAAACTTTCACTCTCGCCGGCGGCGGGAGTTGCTTCGGCTTCAGCTTCAGCTGCCCGCGGTTTCGCACCATCCAATTGGTTTTCGCTACTTTCACTTTCCTCGCTCATCGTGCAGCTGCTGCGGTTGCTCGTCCTGTAATTAGAGAGTAACGCAGAAAAGTAGACTACGTTTTAGTTCTTTGCTGCTAATTTGCAGCTAATTTCATATTTTTTACGAATTTCCTGCCCACCTAATCACAAAAGCCACGCGAAATGGCAAAATAAATTGGTGAAACGTGCTCATGACGTTGACATTGTGGACCGTACGGGGAACTGTGGTTAAAGCAAAACAAAAACAAAATAATACACCTGCCTGGCTCGACTTGGCCTGCCCTACCTCTGGTCAACACATTCCTTTGCACCTTTTGGCTTTGGTTACTGTAAACACACGGCAAATGATTGCTCCAACCTGTGCTCGGGTCAAGCTGAGGGTTGAGCCCGAAAAGGGAATGCAAACGAAATGAAAAGCGCAAACGAAACTCCTAAAAAGAAGCCAACAAAAAGGCCAACAAATCCCGCTTAATGGCGTAAGAAAGGCAAAAGAAACTGAAGTTCATGAAAAGTCAACTTGGAGAGAGACGCAAAGATACTTCCTAAGTGAAAGTACTGTTACATAAGGGCACATAGGGTATGACGGGTTCAAAAGAAAGTTGTTCGCCAGCAGAAATTGGCAGAAACCATGAAATTCTGTGGGGGGAACAAAACTTCACACATACCTAGCTGTGCAACTGCTGCTACAGGGTATATTAACCACTTGACAGCAGCTGTTGAAGGTCAGGCAAACAAATCTATTTATTTTCGGGCCTGGCAGCATACCCCAAGGACGAACCGTTTGCCACCTTCGAATCGATTGCTCTGAGTTCAATCAACCGTTGAAAAACCGTAGTTGGGTGACAACTTGACTTGGTTTCCGTTTCCTCCCTCCCAACAAAAAATAGAGCTGCCCAATTGATTTGTATAAATTTGTATGCCAAAGACTTGAGAGTGACTACAGCTGTACCCGGCTTACGGTTTACGTCAGCCAATGAAGACGTTCGATCGGGTTCAATGTACTCGCTGCTGTTAATTATAACAATTTGGTGCCTCCGTATTCCGGGTTTATTTTTTATTGGTTTCGGATTCACTAAAAATACGTAACTGACAAGTTGGAAGTGTCGACCTCCCTAAGAGTTCAACGTAACTAGCGACGCTTTGGCAAATTTGCATTCGCACAAGATATTCACCCCTTCCTCTCTTCCTGTCTGAACTGGCACATTGGCCGACACTCGGCACACATATCGAAAATGGCTACATGCAACAGCGGCAACTCAACTGACACCACGCCTCCGTCGCCGCCTGCGCTCCCGCCTACAGCTCCAACTGCAGCACGTTGCAGTTGCAGGGCGCAGCGCAGCACACACAAAGTCGTTGGACGATACTCATAAATTACACAGACAGGCCGTCGGCTTCGTTGGGAGTCGTCGTTATATATAGTCGTCTGTACTATGTACATTTGCAACTAGCCTGCGCCTTCGTGTTCCAACAAAATGTGGGCGCAACCGTCATATGATATAGTACTATATTACTAGTAGGTTTTTCCATTGGATGTAGATCATAAGCAGCACACACAGAGAAAGTGTGTGTGTGGCTAGTTATTTATGGGCAAACCTGCAAGTTCCAAAGAGCAAATATTGCCTGAGATCTGGTATCGTAGGTTATGCATAAGAGTCTAATAATAAGAGCTGAAACTTATTAGCACTGACAAGCTTTTCTACAAATCATATCTATATCTATCTCATCATTTTATTTTTAACTAAACTTAAGCCTCTTATTTTCTATTTGTTCCTTTTCACTTATTTGAACTTTAACTTTACTTTTTACTTAAAACAACCTTCCCATACCCATTTCTAAAGATTTATTACATTTAACATTATCTAACTCTCCTATCTTATACATTTCTTACCTTTACTGAATGTAAAACGTGCTTTTTTAATGGATTTTCCACGCGTGTACTCATTAATTTATTTATTAATTTCACTTTCTACATCGAATTGCTTATTTATGGAAACTTTAATGAGCCGCACAGCTGCTTTGCCTTCAATCAAATACCTTGCAAATTGCTCTGACATTTCAGTTATCAAAGGCGGGGCGAGGTGGTGGGTTAGGACAACGCACAGTAATTGCATAAGAATCGAAAGGGAATATTCTCGTGTGGCGCCATATATCAATTAATTGACGCAAATTGTCTGCGAAAATAAGCAAGTGTGGGTTAAAAGTTTTCCAAGTTTCGCCAACGGCGAAATTAATCGTTATAACGAGGCGCCTTTAGGGGCCATAAAAACAGAAAAAGAAAGGTAAGCCACATATTTGGTTAGCTTATTTTACATACAGAGCAAACGAATTAATTAAGTTTTACTGCAAAAGTCTGTGAAATTCCAATGAAACACCCCAAACAATGCCCACTTATTATGCAAATGTCAACAGGTCAAGGGGCGTGGCCAGGGCCTGACCAGGGCGGCACATATATTTAATGTTATTTTTAACATTTCAGTCGAAGATTTGCACACATTATTCACAAATGCCATTAATACTCGCAAGTTTGAGGCCATAACCCAAAAAAAAGAGAGAATGAAAGGAAAGCCAAGTGCTTTCTCTTACTCCTTCTCTGGCGGAATAACTTAACTTCGAATTGCGCGCCTAGAGTAGGGTGACTCACTGCTCGGAGACCCAAAAAAAAGAGCCTAATGAGCCGACTAGACCGTCTAAACTAGCAACTGAACTGCCTAAGCAACCAGGCGAACAGCGCACAACACATTTTCATAGCATATTTATGGGGGCAGCCATACAAACCAATATACACAAAGCTCCAAACGGGGTGTGGGAGCAAGCATGTGTACCGCCCTCTGTGTATAAGTAGATGTGTGTGTGCAGGACCTGTACTCGTCCTGGCTAGAAGCGGCCAGCAATCCGGATAGTTTGACCAGTTCGCGCTGAAACGTTCAACTGACCACAAGTGCCGATTAGGGTTTCGGTCTAGAACACACACCAACACCAGCAATAGCTACACACACACGTTCAAGCTGTGCCGATATCAGGGAACCTGAAGCACGCAATTTCCAAATGGCACTATTGTGTCCAAGTACATATTATGTACAACGCGACTATATACTATCCAAGTGGTGATAAAAATTTTCAATGACTTTCCGTTTCCCGGTGCCGGCGGCTAAATATGCAAATGCTTACTGCCAAAATCGATAAAACTAACAAAGAAATTTAAATAAATAAATAGCAGAAAGCCATTCTACATACACCGAACAACAGATATTAAATAGACCCTATATAAATTGAGTTATTTACAATGGATATACCAAGCAGCGGTGCAATATTCACGCTGGGCAAGTCCCATTTGGCGGAGAATACGCAAAGTTATTTCTATATCAAAAACGATCCGGTCAAACGTTTGATATCCGGTCCGCATCAGAGTGCGGTTATATGCGGTAAATGGCTAACAAAACACAAGTGACCCCATTCCATGGACAGGGCTCTCTAACAAGACAGTCTGACAGAGTCTAACAGTTAACTAGACAGACAGACAAGCAGGCAGAGAGTCAGACAGGCTGCCATGCAGACAGACAGGCGGGCAGACAGACTAGCGAACAGTCTGTCCATCTTGCTTGTTCTCCCCTTTCCTCCACCTTACTCAATCGAAGCACCTTCTGCATATTTCAATGTGGTCAAGTTGCGACCGAGACAACGACTTGCTCCTTGTCTTTTGTGGTGTCTGTGGTCCGCCGTGGCATGCCGACAATCGGTTGCATGTTGCCTGCAATTTTCTTTAAATAATAATCACGCAGCGCACTTTCACTTTCATGTTAACCCAACTAGCGGGTGACGCGGCAGCGGCCCTTGAGGGAGATCAATTACAAATAATAAGGCAATTTATACCGGGGTGAATTTACAACGCAGAGAATCTCTTGATTAGACTGGAGCCTGGGCAACAGCGCGTACTTCATTGCATTACATAAGCAAGTCAAGTTACCTCGCACCTTGGCTCTTAAAAACGCTGACCAGGCACACTTCAAATCACAGCAAATTGGCTTTCGAAATACTCGTATATTGTGTCCAATGAGGTCAGCCGGGGGTGTTACTATAAATGTAGGGGAATATGGGACACACTCACGAAGCATGTGAAGCAATGGGAAATAAACAGAAGCAAATCCTCAACCTCCCTCCTTCCCCCTTTCCTGCAAACGAACCGTAGCGCGTTTGTAATTGAATCATAAAGCGGGTCAGGTGAAAACAGTTGAAAGCAGTTTTGGACAGTTCAACGATTAAGGGAGGGGATTGGCAGTCTACATACACATACCTATACAATCCCACACCTTGCTCACACACTTACATAAATTATACAGACACGCACACAATCAATAAAAGTCACAAGTTGTAGAAAACAAGAACAAAAAGCAACAGTAAAATTTGGTAAAGTTAATGTCAAAACGTTCTTATCAATTACAGAATCAGGACGTCTTTTCGTTTGGGGCGAGAACCACTATGGCCAGTTGGGCATTGGCGGGCATGGCAACAAAAGCGGCAGCAACAACAACAACAACAACAACAATGGGGATATCGTGAGCAAACCGACTTGCGTTAAATCGCTTAAAACTTTGGGATTGAAAATATCCGATGCCGCTTTCGGTAACAATTGGGCGGTCTTTATGACGCGTAAGTATCAAGATAAAATCTACTGATTTTAAGTTAATTAAGTGGAAAATCTAATTGAAGTTCAATTGAAAAGTAGGAACAAAATTTTGTAGTAGCGTTGAAAAGTTAAAAATATTTTACAATGAGAAGATAATAGATTATTCGTTTTCAAAATATTTCCTTCTCATTTAATTTATTATTTCCTTCACTAACTTATTCGCGAATAGTTAAGAAATGACAGAAGCCAATAGCAAATTTTCTTATAAATTCTAACAGTATCTTCCAATAGATTTATTTGCTATTTAACATATTTTTCCCTTTTATTTCTCTACCTCTGCTTAGTTTCCAATGAGATTTTCTTTACGGGACGTAATATATTCCCAATGGACACACATGTGGCACAGCACTTTATCGATGCCATGGTGGAGCAGCAGGCATGTGCAATCATTAGAAAGCCCTTTCGACTCGAGGAATTCGATGATTACTTATCAAAGAACGAGGAGACGGACAACTTTCTGGCTGTGCAAGCGGGCAACGAACACTTTGTTGTATTGACCAGTAAGTATACTGATCTCTGCACTTACATCAGTCCCTCTCTTACACAACTTCATCAAACTTCAGCCAAGGGTCGCCTCATTGGCTGTGGATCGAATGCACAGCAACAACTGGGCGATCTGGAAGTGGACTATGATGGTCACCCTGTGGAGATTTGTTTGGATGCTGCAGTGCAGCAGTTTGCCTGTGGTCCCGAGTCCACGCTGGTGCTGACCGCCAGTGGCAGTTTATTTCTTACTGGGCGCATCAATGAGTTTGTTTTCCCCAAGTTCACGGAACTGCAGAAGAATCTCTCACCCACAGAGCAAATCATCTTTATGCACATCTCCAAGGCAAGCGAAATCTTTATTGTGACCAATGTGGGCAACATTTATCGCAGCTTCGAATCGCTGCGGAACAAGAGTTTGGTCTTTCAGAGATTCTACGACTACGACAGCGAAGAGAACGGCCCAATTTGGAAGCTACTCAAGGGATTCTCCTTCTATGCAGTGCTTAGCAAGGCTAACAAGTTTTTTACCACCTTCTCGGAGAGTGGACATCATTTGAAAACCTTTCGCGAGATATCTAAGTTCAAGAACTTACGTCTGCTCGATATTGCCGTTGGGGATCAGCACATTTTGGTGCAGGGATTGCCGAGATCTACATCACTTTCGGCTACAGGGGGATCGGCAGCGGAGTCTCACAACTATATGAGTCGCAGCTTTGTGCTGCAACCAAAGGATTTGAATGCCAACACACAGATGCGTAGTGCCAGCGGCAGAAGTCTTACCAAGCAGCAGGCAATGAACGAGCCAGAAACAGCCGACGCAGAGCAAGGATTTAATGCAATGGGAGCAAGTGTGGCAGCTGTAAGCGCAGGTGTCGCTACTTTGCAGGCAGTCAAGCATATTTCGAATGATCTGCAAGATGAACAGGGAAACATGGAGAAATCCAATGAAGAAGAAGACGACAAAGCGAAACCACAGGAAACGGAAGCAACAAAGGTGGAAGAGGTAAACGGGAATGTGGAGCAACCGGTAATGGAAAGCGACAATGTAGAACAGGAAGCGAAAAAAACAGAGTTGACCCAAAGCGAAGAAAAACCCCAAGAGAATGACAAGGATAAAGCGACAGAACCGAAGGCAATAGAGCCCTCAGCGCCCGAGGAGAGCCCAATCAAACTGACGACAACAGTCACAGAAGCACCTCAAGCTGTAACTGAGACTATAACAAAGCTACCAACACCACCTACGCATACGCCAACACCTCCGGACTCGCCCACAGAATCGCTGAAGTCTGGCAAATCCCAAGAGAAGCCACCTTCGTTGCCGTCGCAGAACAGTCAAGAGAAGCCGTCCACGCTGACCGAGCAGCAGGCGGTGGCGGTGGCGGAGGAAGTGCCATCCCAGAGCAGTCAGGAGCAGACACAATCTGTAAACAGTCAAGAGAAGCAGCTGCGTCCACACACACCTTATCCAGAGAGCAGCAATGCGAGCACACCGCAAACGATCAAGAAGACGCCCATACGAAACTTTTCTTACGAGGCTGCGATGCGCCATGACGAAATCGAACAAACCTCACCCGAACTCGTCGATAGTCTAGATACAGTAGAAGAGAATCCTCTGGCTGAGAGCATGCATCCAACAGACATACAGATATCGACGCCTACGCCGCCAACTGAAGAGGATGAACAGCTGGCGGTGGAGATAACAACCACAGAAGATGTTGACGACAGCAGCAAAGTGGTGAACGAGATTCGTTTTATAAACAATGGAGTCGATGTGACGGCCAAGGTGGAGGAACAAATGCCGGATACACCGCTGGGTGATTCAGTGGAGGATGTGGAATCAGAGAGTGAACAAATGTTGGAAGAACTGGAGCAGCACGTGGATAAAGTGGTGGCAGAGCAAACGGCGGAGGCAAAAAAGGCCACAGAAAGCATAGGCGATGCCATTGAATCCAAACTGATTGACACACGCAACTCCGTGCAGACAGTGATGCGCAACGCAGCCACGGGAGCTCGTAATGCAGTCGAAGCGGCTGGCGAGCGGATGGCAACAGGAGCACGCGATGCAGTGGATGCGGCTGGCAAAGGTGCTCAGCGTGTGGCTGACGGAGCCAGAGATGCTGTCGATGCTGCAGGCAAGGGCGCACAGCGATTCGCCAATGATGCCAGACAATCCATGGAGCAGGTGGGCAGCAATGCAGCCAAAGTGGCTGCTAACACAAGAGACTCCATGGGCAAGGCCATGGACTCGATGACCAATAAGATATCAACCGAAATGCATGGCGCCAAGGAGAACATATCGTCGCTGTTCCAAATCAAGGCAGCCAAGGATGCGCACTCCACCACCACGCCTACTTCCACACCGGAAGAGCCAATAGCAAAGGGTAACAGTGAAACAGCAGGCTCTGTCGAGGGCGAGGAGGATGAACGCACCACGGCGTCGGTGAACTCAAATCACAATTCTGCAGGCCATGGCAACGGCAACATCTTCGAGCCTATGAACACCAACAGCCACGCCTACGAGGGAGATCCACTTGATGCCGTGGTGGAACGTGGCAAAAAAGCTATGCAGGAGGAGCTGCGTGCCTTAGAGGAGCAACGTGCCCAGTCGCATATCAATGGCAAAGGAACAGACCAGCGAAGGCAAAGCACAGAAAGCAAAGGGATCGTCCAGCAATTTCTAGACGGTATGCGACTCTCGTGCCGCAATGAGAAAGCCGTTCAAATAGAAGGTAAGTCAATAGTGCGTTTACAATTCAATTGAACAACTACTCACTCAATAATATTTCGTTGTTTCCTTATCCTCTACCGGCAGATGAGCCGCCACCACCGACGCAGCCGCCACACTACAACAAAAACAAAGTCAACAGCGAGTTGAGCCTGCAGAATGGCCAAAGCACTGCAGCCCAGCAGTCGTCGCGTGTCTGCACAATTTTATAAGAAGCCCGTACTATGGACAAAATTAAGCGTATACTTTTATAAGCAATTGCATTTGATTATAAATAAACTTGCAGTTTCAATTTCGCATTAGAAATGCCTGTTTTCATACCGTATATCGATTAAAGACAATAAAACTATCGATATCTTTTGTCTGTGGTAAACGTAAACATGAGAATGGCAACAACTATGGGATTTAGTTTTAGCGATGGTCTGCTTTAAACGATAGAGAGCAACAACAGTCGATATCGAAATACTCAAATATTATGGTATGCATTCCTTTAAACTCAACAGAGGTTGTGTACCTGTCACTGTTCAATCTATATTCAATGGCACCTGTGACCAGTCGCAGGTAGGAAATTATCCCATCACTAGATTGCACCAGTTCAACGGGTCACTTGTACCAGTTCTTTCGCGTCTATTTGGTACGCAAACAGCAAAAGCAAAAAAAACAATTTTTACTATTTTTCTACATTTTATAAATGAATACACAACCGCAGAAAATGCTTTAAAGTATATTTCCAACTGAAATTTAAACGAACTTTGTGCTTGGTGCACATTTGCCTGGCCCGCGAAAAATCCAATCAGAAAACTGAAAGGCCAGCGCCAGCACAAAATGGAAAGGTAGGTCAAAGAGTGAGCGCGCCCAGCGTAAAGAGTGTACATGCCCAAAATAAAAAGGCTTATCTGAAGTTATAGTGTTATTAAACATGTGAAAAATAGTGAAAATTTCAATTGGCCCATAACCTCAAAAGAGTTTTTGGTTTTCGCTGCTGTTATAATGTGAGTGCTTACATATGTATGCATGTATGCGTGTGTGTGTGTTCGTCTCTGTTTGTATGCGTGTGTTGGTTTCGTGACTATGTGTACGTGTGTGTGTGCGTGAGTATGTCCGAGTGGCGCGTTGTGAAGACGTCGACGTTGACTGAAAGTGGTTGTCGCTTGTGGGTGAGAGGGGACACTGAGGAACCGAGCACCGACAAGGTGAGAAGCGCGAGCGCGAACGTGAACGACAAGATCGAATGTGGAAAAACTACTTTGGATTCAAAAAGAGAAAAACTGAACTCTAAAAAACGGGCGCCAAAATTAAATACCCAAAAGGACTCCTAAGCGTGGGTGGAGAAAAAGAGAGGCTCAAAGGATTCAAACTCTTCATGAATCTATAGAGTAATATATGATGAAAAACACATGTAATTCGCGAGAAAGTAACACGCTGTCAGTTCGCCCCAAAACATGTGCATGTGTGTGTGTGTGTGTTTGTGAGTGAGTTTGTGTGTGTGTGCGAGTCCGATTGCGTTGCGTGTAAACGAGTGCCTGTGTATGTGTGTGTTTGAGAGAGTGGGGGAAACGGAGACAACAGCAGCAATTGGAACGTGGAACCTGTCGGCGCACGTAAAAACCAGAGCCAAAAATTTAAATTACATGCATTGGGCGCGTTTTCAAATGCATAATCGCCTTCACATCACCACTTTTATAATTTATGCTAAACACTCGTTAGAGAGAGCAGAACTTTTGACACAATACACAATACAATGCGGCCACCAGCCCCAACAGCAGCGGCAGCAGCAGCAGCAGCAGTAAACGGCGCGCCACTGAGCTCAGCCAATCCGATGAATAATTTAAATGGAATTATAATTTCTCAACATTTCGCAGTTAGTTTGGGGAATTCCTCAAATATTTTTGCATACCAAAAAAGCGAATCAACATGTAAAGATGCCGCCAACTAATTCACTCACGCATTGCCCTCTCAAACCCGTTTACTGGCTCTCTCTCTCTCTCTCTCTCTCTCTCTCTCTCTGCCAGTCTTACTGTCTCCCTCTCAATCTCTTTCTCTCCTAGAGTTAAGCAAATGCAGAGAGTGAGCGAATTAGTGTGACGGTTTAAGTTAGTTTAAACAGGTCGAAGATGTAAACTATATATACATACATATTTTAGTTATGATTTGTAGAAAGTTGAGGATTAATATTATATTAAACATCAGTATTTATATAGATATGCATTATATTATTATGAACACATGTGACGGCAGAGATCACAACATTGCGCATCTCTTATCCCTCATATGTATTCTAAATCCCCTCACTCTCTCTCTTTGTCATTTATCTTTACCTCTCTCTTGTCTTCTCTTCCGCAGGCACTAACAGCTACAACAACGAGAGCAGCGTAGCAGCAGCAGAAACCACAACCAGGCCAGCCAGCATGTCGTGGCATTTGTGAACAGCGCGCCAAAACTTGTCACGAAGGTTTTTTTGTTATTGACATACGCGCTACCGCGTTTAGAGCAAGAGTGTTTTTGCTGACCGAGCGACTGACCGCCCCCGCGCCCGCCCCCTTTGAAATTCTCTCCCGCCCAGTTTTCACGTCCAGTCCTTAGTGCTCAGGCAGCCGATGATGCATATCAAGAGCCTGCCACACGCACATCAGGCCGCTGCGGCAATGAGCAATTGTGACATTGTCATTGTTGCCGCGCAACCGCAGACGACCAACGCCAACAACAACAACAATGATACGGTTACACAGGCCAGTCATGCCAGCCATGTGGCAGCTGTGGCACACGCACAGCATCAACAACAACAGCAGCAACAACAACAACAGCAGCAGCAACAACAACAGCAACAACAACAACAGCAGCAGCAGCAACAACAGCAGCAGCAGCAACAACAACAACACAATCAACAGCAACAACAGCCGCCCGCGCCCACAGAAATCGCCCTTCCCTTTAATATGCATTTGAGCGGTATCTCACCGGAGGCTCACAGTGCTGCCCAAGCGGCAGCAATGGCAGCTGCGCAGGCCGCGGCAGCGCAAGCAGCCGCAGCGGATCAACAGCAGCCAACATCAGCCCCGCCACCGCCAACATCGCATACACTGGCTCATCTGGTGGCCACCGCGACCCACAGTCCGACAACACTCACCGGAGACGGGCACTACGTGAGCAACGGTCACTCCGGAAATGATCACGTCGGCGAGGGCAATGGCTCGAGCAGCAGTGGTGGCGGCGGCGGCGGAGGTGGTGGCCGAGAACAGGATAAGCCGTTCCATTGCACTGTTTGCGATAGACGCTTCAGGCAACTGAGCACACTAACCAACCATGTTAAAATCCATACCGGGGAAAAGCCCTATAAATGCAACGTTTGTGATAAGACGTTCCGTCAATCGTCAACTTTGACGAATCATCTGAAAATTCATACAGGCGAAAAGCCTTACAATTGCAACTATTGTCCCAAGCATTTCCGTCAGCTGAGCACATTGGCTAATCACGTCAAGATTCATACGGGTGAGCGTATATTTTTGTAATCGGTGTAAACTGTAAGCTAATCCTAGCCTCCTTTGCAGGTGAAAAGCCGTTCGAGTGCGTCATATGCAAGAAACAGTTCCGGCAATCCAGCACGCTCAACAATCACATAAAGATCCATGTCATGGACAAGGTCTACGTTCCTGTGAAGATCAAAACCGAGGAGGACGAGGGGTGACTAGGACGCATGGCGTTGGCGCAACATCATCATCTGCAACAGCAGCAGCAGCAACAACAACAACAGCAGCCGCAGCAGCAGCAGCAACATCATCAACAGTCGTCAACGCCATCGCAGCAGCAGCAACAACATCAGCAGCAACACCATATCGAACATCAGCAGCAGCGAGCAGTTACTATTACGACACTGCCCTCCACAACGACAGTGGCACAGCATCAACAGCAGCAGCAGCAGTCGCATCTGCAGCCTACGCATGGCAATGGCAGCTCGCCGCATCATCATTTCAATGTAGCCGCTTTGAGTGACTTATCCAGCGCAATGCAATTGGGCGCTGTAACCGCGGACGGTAATTTTGTGACCATGGGCGGCGTTGTGGTCGGACGCATACAGCATCCACGCAGCGAGGAGCTGCAACAGCTTGGTGTCATCAAAATGGAGTCGCCAACGAATGGAATCGCCGGCTCGGCCGCTGCTGTTGCTGCCGCCGCCGCAGCCGCTGCCGCCCATCGTGATGGATGAGTCGATGAGCTGCTCCTCGAGTATGTGCTCAAGGAGGCAGAGAATGAGAATGATGTTGCGGTAGATTTGGCACCGGTGGAGCAGCAGCAGCAGCAACAACAACAACAACAACAGCCACAGCAACTGCAAAAGCAACGGCAGCAGCAAAGACGGCGACGACGACGAATTCATAGATCGGCAAATTGAATCGTTGCTTGTTTGTTGTTCTCACATTGTTGCTGTTGTTCGTTCATAGTTAATGTTGATGTTGTTGTTGTCGTTGATGTTGGTGGTGTATACGCTTATGTTGTTGTTAGTTGTTTAATTGTAGCGAAACATTGTTGTTGTTGTTGTTAAGGTTTAAATGTGACTAAGAACTTATCAAGATGAATTATCAGGCTAAAACGATCGTACACGGTCGTAATTGAGGTTCGCTAGACTATCACGCATATGTTAAGCACCGAGAGTGAAATCTAGCTAATTTGCAATGGAAGTTGCAGCCCAATATAATGCCTGAATGTATAGCGAAACGCTTCAATAGTAGCTAAAAGAGAAACGGTCGCCAACAGCACCTAGCGCTCCATGGCCCCACAAGAGATAAAAGATCAGACACACCATGCCTACCAGATAGACATAGACACACACACACTCTCGCTGAGTCGTCAATAGCCACAACCACAAGTACACATATACACACCCACACACGAGGCAATAGGTTTACAACAAGCTCCCCTCATTCATATTCTACCTAATCAGATAAAATAACTAATAACTGCAACTAGCGCAAACTCCTAAGTACTAAAAACATTTATTAAGCAAAAAGTCATTGCGTTTAAGTTGAAAGTTTTAAGAAAGTGCAAGAACTAAACACTTTAGAAATGTTTTCAAGATTTGTTATATACACACACTCTAATCTATACGAAAATAATGATTTTTCAATTTCAAATTGTTCTTTAGCATTTAAAGTTTAAGAGATTGTTGTAAATTGTTTAGTACGAGAAAAAATTCTGCTGCATTCGCTGAGCCACTTGACATAGTCAATGTTGCCCTTTGTTTAAACAAATTTAACATTTAAAAAAACAATAGGAAAGGAAAGGTTAATGCCAATTATTGGCATATAATATTTGTAAATCTATTGTAAATGCCGCCATTTCATTGAGCTGCTGTTTCGATTCGTAGTATCCCCTGGGGTCAGAGTTTATGCAAATTCAATTTGTTTTTAATACTAGCCTAATTATTTAATTTTTAAAGCCTTTTCCTTTTTCCTTATTCTTCCACTCCCTCCCACACATATACACACAACAACTTTTATTCACCTTGAGTGGCAGCAGAAGCAACCTTATTACGTAGCCTAAAGATATATACATTTAAAATATATATCTATATAGATTAGTTGAGCCTTAGTTTTTAAATTTTGGCGGGCACTCTGAGGCCCATGAAAGTGAGTTTTGTTAATTTTAAATATTAATTATAATTTTAGTCGTTATAGTTTTATTCAACAAATTGGCACAATTTGAAAAGAAGCAATTACAACAAAACTGATAAAAGCCTTCGCTCTTAATGTTAGTTACTGGAGTAAAAAAACACACACAAACTATGAGTAATACTAATGCTAATATTAACCATATAATATTGTGCGATAGAAAGCAACAAGTTCTGTACAAAGCCCTACTCCAATCTTGTATGTATAAAGTGACAGACGGAGAGAAAAATACGAAAATACTATTTTCTAAAAATATAAATTTTTGTCGTTTTTATTTTGTGTCCCTTCAGTTCTTCCCGCCTCCAAGGCTGCGTTCCTTTCTGCTGTTTTCAAAAGAACATTCGGTTTTTGCATAAAGTTCCTAATAGAACAGATATTCAGAAAATCCAACTGCAATGTATACGAGAATATAAATATGTTTGAGTTCAATCAACGACTCGGTTTGAGACGACGACGAATTAAATAAAAAATAGTACATAAATGCATATAGAACATACGATTACAAATATAAATAATGAATAAATGTTGATAAATGTGTAGTATTAAAAAAAAAGAAAAATGAAACAAAGTGAAAAGTAAAACAATTGTAGAATCTAAATGTAAAATGCAAGGCAAACAGCAACAAGCTATGTAAGTGTATTCTAAATAACGCTTAAAACAGTTTTACAAAAAGCAGGTTGACTTTTCCAGAATCCGGCGGGATGACATATTTTCATATGCAGAAATACAGGGTGCTTTGCATTGCTTCAGTGGTTATTTTTAGGCTAAAAGGGATATCAAAAGTGTTATATACATTTTAGAGAATTGCATTACAATAAAGGATGAGATGAACTGAGTAGAAGATTATTTAATTAATTTTATTATCCGTTTACGTTAAGAAGATTGTAAACAAAATTTGAAAATGAGAAATCGAATGGAATTATGAAAGATGTGTTAAAAATTACGTCCTTTCATCACTTTCATCCCGTAAATATTACTATTTATTATCTTTAAATACCTGACCCTACATCAGAAAACTTTTCTTTGAAAGCTCTGCATCTAAATGGCACCCGCTCCTCCCCATAAATGTATATTTATATTTTTTAAAAGAGAGAATAGGAGTCGTAGTGAGATTAGCCTTAAGAGCCTAATAAAAATAGTTGATGTGTACAATTTGAGTGTAAAACTGCAAAGAATTTAGACATAAAATGAACAAAGACAAACGAAGAAACAGGAGAAACTAAGCAACATACAAAAATCATGAAAGCAAAAAGCTTAAAAAAGAAGAAAAAATAGATAAAAACGACGCGATAATATTGTATAATTATACACGAAAGCTATATACTTATATATGTATATATTTACATACATATGAATATGTATGTGCAGTAGTAGTATTTATATATGTAAATGTGTATGTATTTGTGTACTTAGTTACAGGCATAAATATTATATATATATTTGCAAAAGAAAAAGCAAAGCCACGGAACATACAAATACAGAAGTATAAAAAGCAAACAAACTATGGATTTCAATGGGGCTTGTTTCCAATTGTAGCAACTTTGAATCTTACAACTTTCTTTAACAGTCGCAACATGTAGAGTGATGCTGTAGCAGTTACTCTCAATGATTGGTCACGGTTGCTTCGTACACTTATAAAATACTCATAAAAATTAGGGGCGGGCGTAACTATTGCCCATCTCTAGTGGAAAACGGTTCAGTGTTCGGTATTACTTGTTAAATAGCATTAATAGGAAATAAATAAATACTTTGACAATGTTTCGCCTGCAACAATCTCAACCCGACCCAGCGGAGGAGCAAAAGCGTGTGGCGTCTGAGGTTCGATTCAACTTTATCATGTTTGGAGCACTATGCGCAGCTATCCGACTTGGTAAGTGGACCAAAAAACGTGCACAGCTTATGTAAATACAGGTGTTTTTAATTAAATTCGGCATCTTCTCGTTCCAAACAGCGCCCATTGTTCTGCAACAGCTGAAAAACGCGTAGCATTAATATGTAGGCAACCAAGAGAAGCTTTAAGTCATTATGGCGCGGAAATAATGAAATAGATGCATTTATTTGTATGCACATGTATAATTACGGATTATGATTTAGAAGAATAATTAATAACATGTGAAAAGCCATACACTATAGTGCATTTAGATCTTATTGCACATGTATATAATTGTTTCAAATAAATAAATGCAATAAAATTATAAGTTGTTGTTATCACATACGTATGTACATATCAAAGTGCAATGCAATTGTATCGATATATCGAATATAATATCGCAACCCACGCATAGCGCTTGTTGCATTCTGCGAATCGGCTGTGTTCATTTCCAGTTCCGATAGACACATATCGATGAACACAGCTGCCCTGGCACGGATAACATCGGTCGTCGACCCGCGGTTACCGTTTGGGAGAGCGCCGTTTGAACCGTCGGCAGATGCCCGAATGCCCAGGCCAATGCGACCACCCGCATCTCAGTTGAACATCAGTTATATCAAGCAAACGGTCGGTGCAGTTAACACTGCTAGAAAAAGTGCGTGGTTAGATTTTGTGGTTATGCTGTTTATTAATTATTTGTAATTTTGTGTGTGTGCAGACGCAGCTTTACTTGGACCACGGACTCGTCGGAAGACATACCTGCCTGGTGAGTCTGTTCCTTGCGAGGAGCAGCAAATCCCGCGCCGTAAAATCTGCGAGTCTGCAGCCGCGGCACACATCAGCAGCCGCCGAGATTCTGCCCTTTGAGACACCATCTCCGCAGCCTGCAGGCCACGTCGTGCCTGCAGGCCCAGCTTTTCCATCCGGGATTAAAATCTCGAGCGAGGCCTAATTCCGATCTAGGCCCGACCTTCATCCAGGCCCGAATTTCAAGCCAGGCCATCCTCCAATCAGGCCAAAAAAATAGTGACCTGAAATACCAAAAATGTCCCATTAGTCTTAATTTAAAATATTATTGTCATTAGTGTAAGATTTGTGTTAGGTTTTGTGTAGGAAGATGATAGGAGCAGGAGGATTAGGAAAATTTAAATAAATGTATAGATGTTTGATATGAATCACTAACTTACCTTTTCTAGGGGAGATGGGGCGGCCGTAGTTGGCCTGGAAGGGATTCGCCGACTTGGGTGATGCTCTGAAACTCCTGAGCAGGAGCATCACATGGCTGGGTGGGTGCGCGGTGACTTGGCGGTCACCAATGGTTGTTGTTGTTGTCCCTTGTGTTGTAGAGTAGCTTGATCTGTAAATAAATTAAAGGCGTTGTAAAATATGTTAAAATGCGTGTTTTATATTCGTTTTTGGTTTGTTTACCTTTTGTCAGTGATGCGTCTTTTGTGTAAATACCGATGACTATCGGTATTTTGTGCGGACCGCAGGGCTGGAGGAAGAACCCCTCCCCAAGTGCTCCTGAGCTAACCGGCACGGCCCTATCGACAAAAAAGCAGTCCGTAACATAATGGCGCCCAATTTCAAAAAGGAGCAAAGATGTAGGCCAGTGAATTCTGTGCCGAAATCTTTGCTGAAAATCGATAGTCAGCGGTATTTAGACGCCTCGCTGTAGCTTTGCTGATGTGACTCAGCTTGTAACAAACTGCGGCACGTTGAAGGACGTAATTCACGTTTGCGCAGGGAGTTGTGGACTGAGAAACTTCAGTATGTGGAGGTATTTGGATGTTGAGGCATGTTGCCAGGCATGCCGCGAGTCGTGTTCTACCAGTGGTGGTGAAAACACTGTGCCGCGGACTTGCCCTGGGCCATGTCCAATATCCGAATGTGTTACATTCAAATGTGACTGTTCTTGTTTTCTGTTTTTGTTTAACGTAGTAGATCGTCTGCCTTCGCTGGGCGTCCAGTTCCTTAGGTTCGGCTAATGTGGCTGAATGAGGGTCAGGTGACCCGTAAAGGCTTAGAGCCATACGCGCTGCACCGCCTCACGGGCTTAAGGGACGCATTCCCAGTGAAAGCAGGGCCGATCGAACACCAGCCGCGTCCTTAACTGGCAACTGTCAACTCGCGTGACAGTTTGATCAGTTGACGAACGGCAGCGTGTTTTGTTTGATTACACAACAACTACCATAAGCGCGAAGTCGGATTGCGAATCCACCGGCACTAGTCGTTCCATCTCCCTTATATTCTATTGAAAATTGAAGAGAATTTCGTTGGACCGTATTATCTATCTATTGATATATTTATTTATATATACATATTTATATTCATTGATATTCGAAAGTGAATTTAAACATTCATACAATTATTTATGAATTTTCCCATTTCTATATATACATTTATTTATTATTTATTTATTTATCTCGCTAATATTTATATACTTATATACATTTATTCTTCCTACATTTATTATCAATTTATAAAATTATTTAATTATATTTATTTACATTTCCTTTAAACTAATTGGAAAAATTAATTATTAATAATTATTAATACAAATTCTCGCCCGCACACACACACAATTATTTACAAATTAATTTAACAGGAAAATTTACAGTTTATTACATTGCATGCACGTTATTTATTTAATTAATAACCGCCTTGCTTCTCTTGACAATACCCTGTAATAAAATAAATAAAAACGTTAATATGAGTCAAGAAAGAGATGCTGGTGGGCATTACCTGCGGTCAAAGGGGTCAGTGCCAGAGGCGCAAGAAGCGGCATGGTCCTCTGATGGAGACGGTGCAGTCGGTCCTCAGATGGCGGTGGGAATAGGGGGACTCCTCCGGACTCCAAGCAGGATTACCAAAATCCAGAGCTACCAGCATGAAGAAAATCCAACGACAAGCAAGGGAGTAGCGGATTCAGAAGCCTCCAGGGAACAGCCAGAAGCCCTGAAAGAAAATTTGGACAGCGTAGTAAAATCAGCAGTCAATGTGGCGATAGCGACGGCAACGCAAACATACCGGCAGTTCATTGATGCGCAAATCGGGCAGGCATTGAAGGATCATCTGCGCCAGAGCAATCTGGAACTGATGAAGATGGTGAACGACACCATTAGGCCAATGACTGCGCCGCCGGCGACAATAGAGGGACCAGCCGAACGGGATCTGATCTGGGATATGCCCAGCTTTCCCAGAGAGGAGGCGCGAATCCGCCATGGAGCTATTCCTAAGTCCAGTGCACCACAGGAAGGACGTGCACCGATGCTGCCACCCAGGAATCCGCCAAAGGAGTCGGCAAGAGGCAGTAGCAGCCCGGAACCTTGGCCGAGGTACACAGAAAGGCACCGAGAGCACCCACAGCACTGGCGGCAAAACGAGCATCCACCGGAAGGCTATCCTGGCGGCGACCCCGGATACGTAAATGCGCCGCATCAGATCACATATGCCAAAGTGGAGCGGTGGGGGTTATCCTTCGACGCGGAAGATGCATACAATTCCGTGGAAGACTTTATTTTCCGGCTAGAGTTCCTCCAGAGGCAGTATCGGTGTCCGTGGGCGGAAATCCTGCGCACATTCCACATTCTCCTTACCGGAAGGGCAAGGGAATGGTATTGGATGCATGTCAGGCACTCCACCGTTACCAGCTGGGCGCAACTGCGGCAGGCACTGATCGACAGATTTCGTAGCCACCAAACGGAGCATGACAGGATGCATGAGCTCCTGCAACGGGAACAGCAGGCAGGCGAGACCGTGGAAGACTACATCCACCATATGCGGAGGCTAGCGTCGAGACTCAGCAAACCCATGGCGGAGAGACATCTGGTTAAGATAATAAAGAAGGGTCTCAAAGAGAGTGTCGCACGCTATGTATACGCTATGGATATGTTTACCGTGGATGAGTTGCGAGATGAGGCAGCAGAAGTGGAACGCAGTTTCGGGCGTCGAGGTCGAACTCCTCATGCATATCAGCCAGCGCCTCCTGCCAACTTCAAGCCTCGTGTCCATGAGGCGATCGTGCAAAACGAAGAAGACCCGCCGATCCAGGATGTGGAGGAGTTGCGCAAATGGCGGCCAAGAGCTCCAGATAAGTTGGTATGCTGGAATTGTGGCGAGGCAGGCCACATGTTCCGCGACTGCGAATCAGTAACACGCCAACTGTTTTGTTATAGATGCGGCAAGCCAGGGACGGTGACACCGAAATGCCCGAACTGCGCGGGAAACGGACGCCCGGGTGTGGCCAGAACGGGAGACACACGCCCGTAGAAGGAGATAAACCTCGCCCGTCCGTACTTGATAAGGAAACTATTAAAATAAAAAATACACAAGTTAATAAAAATCAAAATAGTAGGATAAGTACAATAATACCATTTGAGGAGCGGATGCAGAGATACCTGGAGGCCAGGAACCGAATATTCGGCGAACATCAACTGGCAGGCATGCGCCTCGTATCGCTGAATATAATAAAAGCCAGATGGCGCTTCCGGCAACGACGCACAAAGCGTAGGGAAATTGCAGCCGCAGTCATACGCAACCAGGCGAACGACCCCAGACCATTTGCCGAAATAAAGATAGGCGGTAAGCGTGTCCTTGGATTGCTCGACACCGGAGCGTCCGTCAGCTTATTGGGTCGTGGTTGCAGGGAGCTGCTGCAGAGTATTAACGTGCCGATGACACGATACTTTTCCAAGGTACGCACCGCTGCAGGAGAGGATCGTTCCATAATTGGCCGCGCGCAGATACCTGTGGAATATTCGGGTAAAACTAGAATGATAACCTTCTACATATGCCCCTACTTGGAGCAGAATTCTTACCTGGGGGTAGATTTTTGGCGAACTTTTGAGCTGGCACCAGAAATTACCGGACTAAATGCAGCAGAGGGCCAAGGGAAAGATGCCGCGGAACTCCAGGTGCAGGATATGGAGCACTACGTCGAGGATGAGGCTGATGAGCACAAAATAGACCCCGAGAGATGGGAACTGTCTCCGGAACAGCAGCATCAGCTCGAATGCGTGCAAGAGCAGTTCTTGACTTTCGAGCAGCATGGCCTCGGCAGGACTACGGTCGACATTCACTCCATCGAGCTAATAGAGGGGGCCAAATCCTTCAAGGACCGCCCGTATCCCATGTCGCCTGCACGCCAAGCCATCACCGAGGAGGAGGTCGACAAGATGCTAGCGCTCGGAGTAGTGGAGGAGAGCAAGAGTCCGTGGAGCAACCGGACGACGATAGTCTCAAAGCCCGGAAAGAACAGATTTTGTTTAGATGCGAGGAAACTAAATGCACTGACAAAAAAGGACGCTTACCCGCTGCCCAGCGTCGAGGGGATCCTTTCCAGGCTGGACCAGACAGTCTATATCTCCAGCGTCGACCTGAAGTTCGCTTTCTGGCAGATAGAGCTGGATGAGAAGTCGAGAGAGTTCACTGCGTTCACGATACCAGGTCGTCCATTATACCAGTTCCGCGTCATGCCGTTCGGCCTTTGCAACGCGGCACAACGACTGGTACGACTGATGGACAAAGTCATTCCCGCGGAGATCCGGACGAATGTTTTCGTATACTTGGACGACTTGCTGATCCTTGCACCAGATTTCGAGACACATCTCCGCTATCTCAGTCGGGTAGCTCAGTGCCTAAAGGAAGCAGGGTTGACAATAGGGTTAAAGAAGTCTAATTTCTGCTTTAAAACCCTAAAATACCTGGGCTTCGTGGTAGGAGGAGGCCTTCTACAGATGGATCCCAGCAGAGTAGAGGCCATAAAGCGCATCCCAACACCGAAAACGATGAAGGAAGTGAGAGCGTTCCTGGGAACGGCAGGATGGTACCGTCGTTTCATCCGAAATTTCGCGACACTCACAGCTCCACTAACGGAATGCCTGAAGAAAACGAACAAGCGTTTTGCATTTAGTGTCGAAGCTGAGGCGGCAATGAGGAAATTGAAAGAGGCACTTACCACAGCTCCAGTGTTGATCCACGCAGACTTTAAGCGGCATTTTTACATACAGTGTGATGCTTCGCACATGGGTGTCGGGGCTGTACTTTTCCAGCGCAATGAGGCGGAACAGGAGCAGCCGATTGCTTTCTTTTCGGCGAAACTTAATAAACACCAGGTGAACTACACCGTCACCGAGAAGGAGTGTTTAGCGGCGATCATGGCGATTAGGAAATTCCGGCCGTACGTCGAGGGAATGCCCTTTACCTGCATAACAGACCACGCGAGTCTGAAATGGCTGATGACCATGAAAGACCTTTCAGGTAGACTGGCCAGGTGGTCACTGCAGCTACAGGGGTATGATTTCGCCATAGAGCACCGCAAAGGCTCGGACAACGTTGTAGCAGATATGCTCTCCCGTTGTGTAGATGAGGTCCATATGGCTCCCACCGATCTGCTGGGTTTCGAGACCACGGCGTTCGGTGCGGACGAGTACCAGGAATTGGTACGAGAGGCCGAGCTGAATAAGCAGTGCCTGCCAGACCTGAAGACGGAGGACGGGTTGCTCTTCAAGCGAGTCGCACAACCATGTCTCAGCGACGAAGCCGAAGAATCGGAGTGGAAGCTGTGGATTCCTTCAGCATTGACAGGCTCGTTGATCGCACGGGCTCACGAAGAGCCGACAGCAGCACACGGAGGACAAGCGAAGACACTGGAAGTCCTCCGCCGGCAATACTATTGGCCAGGAATGACAATCCAAGTCCGGGATTATGTGCGCGCATGCAAGATTTGCAAGGAGACGAAGGCACCAAATCATCGCATGCAAGTGGGAATTGGCGAAAAGGTGGACACCGAAAGGCCCTTCCAAAAAATATACATCGACTTCCTGGGAAAATATCCGCGGTCGAAGAGAGGAAACGCCTATATTTTCATCGTCGTGGACCACTTCTCCAAGTACACCTTCCTTAAAGCGATGCGTGAGGCGTCCGCAGCGCTCCTCGTAGAATTCCTTATCCAGGAGGTGTTCTTCAAGTTTGGTGTGCCCGAAGTTATCCATTCCGATAACGGAAAACAATTCGCCTCTAGGATATTCGAAGATATGGTTACCGACTTCGGAATAAAGCACGTAAAAACACCCGTGTACTCACCTTCCAGTAACGCAGCGGAAAGGGTGAACCGCAGCGTATTATCGGCAATCCGCAGTTACCTAAGGGAAGATCACCGGGAGTGGGACGCGCACTTGCCGGAAATAGAAGTGGCCATTCGAAACTCGCTACATTCGGCACGGGAGAAACGCCGTTCTTTACGGTTTTCGGCCATCATCTCTTCTTAAACGGTAAATGTTACCAGTTGGCCCGAAAATTGAGGTCCTTGTGTGACCATGAAATGGACGGAATGGCGCACCACGACAGAATGGCTATCATCCGCGCCCGGGTCCAGGACAAGCTTAAAAACTCATACGAGGTGAGCAAGTTGCGGTATGACCAACGAGCAAGGACTTTTCACGCCACGCCCGGTCAAGAAGTTTACCGGCGCAACTACGTTCTGAGCGACTTTTCGAAGAGCTTCAATGCGAAGTTCGCGAGGAAGTTCCTTCGGGCGCGAGTGGTGAAGGCGGTTGGAAACAATGCGTACCTGCTTGAAGACCTACAAGGGCGACGCCTTGGCGTATATCACGCAAAGGATATACGGGCGTGAAGCGACACCGACTGCGAGGTAAAACGATATCCACGAAAAGCTCATGCTGACCCTGCGAAAGGAAGATGCGTTGAATCAGACAACAACAATGAACGATACACTCACTCGATTATGTCCAGTGTGAAGACCGTGGGCCCCGCGTTTGGCGCCTGTTGGACTGCTTTCCAAGATATGTGCCGGCCGAAACACCACCGCAGCCACATGGAGAATGCCCCAATACTTCGTCACTCTGCAGGATTGATCGCATCGTTCGAAATCTTGGGTGCTGTTGCATTCTGCGAATCGGCTGTGTTCATTTCCAGTTCCGATAGACACATATCGATGAACACAGCTGCCCTGGCACGGATAACATCGGTCGTCGACCCGCGGTTACCGTTTGGGAGAGCGCCGTTTGAACCGTCGGCAGATGCCCGAATGCCCAGGCCAATGCGACCACCCGCATCTCAGTTGAACATCAGTTATATCAAGCAAACGGTCGGTGCAGTTAACACTGCTAGAAAAAGTGCGTGGTTAGATTTTGTGGTTATGCTGTTTATTAATTATTTGTAATTTTGTGTGTGTGCAGACGCAGCTTTACTTGGACCACGGACTCGTCGGAAGACATACCTGCCTGGTGAGTCTGTTCCTTGCGAGGAGCAGCAAGTCCCGCGCCGTAAAATCTGCGAGTCTGCAGCCGCGGCACACATCGGCAGCCGCCGAGATTCTGCCCTTTGAGACACCATCTCCGCAGCCTGCAGGCCACGTCGTGCCTGCAGGCCCAGCTTTTCCATCCGGGATTAAAATCTCGAGCGAGGCCTAATTCCGATCTAGGCCCGACCTTCATCCAGGCCCGAATTTCAAGCCAGGCCATCCTCCAATCAGGCCAAAAAAATAGTGACCTGAAATACCAAAAATGTCCCATTAGTCTTAATTTAAAATATTATTGTCATTAGTGTAAGATTTGTGTTAGGTTTTGTGTAGGAAGATGATAGGAGCAGGAGGATTAGGAAAATTTAAATAAATGTATAGATGTTTGATATGAATCACTAACTTACCTTTTCTAGGGGAGATGGGGCGGCCGTAGTTGGCCTGGAAGGGATTCGCCGACTTGGGTGATGCTCTGAAACTCCTGAGCAGGAGCATCACATGGCTGGGTGGGTGCGCGGTGACTTGGCGGTCACCAATGGTTGTTGTTGTTGTCCCTTGTGTTGTAGAGTAGCTTGATCTGTAAATAAATTAAAGGCGTTGTAAAATATGTTAAAATGCGTGTTTTATATTCGTTTTTGGTTTGTTTACCTTTTGTCAGTGATGCGTCTTTTGTGTAAATACCGATGACTATCGGTATTTTGTGCGGACTGCAGGGCTGGAGGAAGAACCCCTCCCCAAGTGCTTCTGAGCTAGCCGGCACGGCCCTATCGACAAAAAAGCAGTCCGTAACACGCTTTCCAACACGTTGACAAAACGTCAACTTGGCCAAGAGAAAAATAAGTCAACAAACACTGTATAAACAGTTGTTAGCTAGATATTTAACGTTAAAAGCGGTCATAAGGCATAACAAAATAGTAAAATCACTCCCATTCACGATACCTAATCAAACAAAAAACCCAAATAATTAATTAGACGACGTGTGAAGCTAACGTTCGATAGGGCTTAACAGTCAAGTTAACAAAGAAAAAAAAAACAAAAACAACAGCAACAGCGCAATACCTGCAAGTGAAACATATGGCATGGCCACAACACCAATAAAATTCTAGATAATAGATAGCGGCGTAAAAATACGCCACACCAGCCTTCTGTCTTGTACATGTACATTACAATACGAACTTCCGTCGCCCGTGCGGCGAGCAAGAGTGTTCTATAGATAATGGTTTCTCCCAAATATGAGCGTCTTAATACCGGCGATGGCGACGTCGACGCTGGCAGCGATGTTGATGGCGGTAAAGTTGAAGAAGTCGAACTGAAGTTAGAATTGTCGCACAAAAATTCTCGTGTTAGTCAAGAGCGGAGACAGCTGCCGACACATGCCAATTTTAAGTACGCGAAGAGCAGCAGCGGCAACAACAGCGATAGCGGCAGTGTCAGTGGCAGCGGCGCCACGTCTGCATCACATCAACATCAGCACGACGGAATGACGCGGCATACCGATGCACGCTTCATGCAGATGGCAATATGCACACTTGTCATCGTGCTTCTATACCTGACATTATCCATAACACTGACTTTCTATCAAACGGACGTTATAAGGGATTTACCCATTCCACTGACCATTGTCACGTACCATCTGGTGTTGAAATTTATGCTAGCTGCCTCCATTCGCAGCATGTACAAGATGCAAATGGGTAAGTCACGCGTCCAGCTGGACTGGCGTGTGGCTGTGCGCAAAATGGCTCCAACGGGCATTGCAAGTGGCATTGACATTGGATTCTCGAACTGGGGTCTTCTTCTGGTTCCCATATCCTTGTACACCATGACCAAATCGTCGACAATTGTGTTTATACTGCTCTTTGCCATACTGCTAGGATTGGAACGCAAGGTAAGTGGTGTTGACAATACAATAAGTTTACTAAATACCAATGGTTTCTGTAATCATTTGCAGAGTTGGTCATTGTTTCTGATTGTGGGTCTTATCGGACTGGGTCTGTTCATGTTTACCTACAAGTCAACGCAGTTCAATGCCTTGGGCTTCTTCTTCATTCTCTTCGCCTCGCTGAGCAGCGGCTTGCGGTGGAGTTTTGCGCAATTTATAATGCAGAAATCTAAACTGGGGCTGCACAATCCCATCGACATGATCTATCACATGCAGCCCTGGATGATTGCATCCCTGGTGCCACTGGTGTTTATTATTGAAGGTATGAAAATGAATGAAGAATATCAAAAGGATTCATCTGACCATTTACCATCTTCATTTTGGCAGGACCAAAGCTGTACGCGGGAATGGAACATATGCATAATGTACCAACGGAATATATCATATGGAATATTGGAAAGGTTACATTGGGAGCATTCATTGCCTTTCTCATGGAAGTCACCGAGTTTCTGGTGCTAAGCAAAACCTCCAGTCTTTCGCTATCCATAGCAGGCATATTCAAAGATATTTGTCAGCTGGCCCTGGCTGTGGCCTACAAAGGGGATCAACTCAGTCCAATCAATCTGGTTGGCCTGGTGGTTTGTCTGGCTGGCATCTGCTGTCACTTGTTGCACAAATACTCAACCATGGCGCAGTTAAACAAGCAGCAGTTGGCACTGCAAATGGACAACGACGGTGAGGACATGTCCGCTGAGTACGATTTCAACAAGGGTAGCGTGTTAGTCGGTGTCCACGGCAATGCGATGGGTTCCCATGCCACGCTCAGTGTGCCGCTGTTGGAGCAAACCGATTCAGAGGAAGATTCAAACAACGACGCGAGAAACAAGCAGAACGACTCGGATGTAATATTTGATGTGCTCAAGCGTCGCGACATGCAGCGATGAGTTGACCAACTCGGATCAGGTCAATTGGTTTTTCCTTGTCTATTGACAACTATTCTAGCACACGTGTGATTGTCTATATGACGGATGGCCAGATCAAGGTGACGCCGTCGACACTCTTGTAAATGTTGTAAATTCTACTGCTTTTCACTTAGCGCATCTATATTGATCTACTACTGCATTCATATTATATGTGTATACATTTCTATTTTCTCGGCAGCTCGCCAACTGCATCTATTTACATTTACAAACTATACCAAATTTCCTTGCACATAATTGATGTTCCAAATAATCTGGCTTTCCAGAACCAAGTAACCTTGTCCGAATTGTAAACTAACATAAATTTGTGTTTTACGCGGATCTCTCAGGTCTGTCATCTGTTCTGCCATATGAACAAATGTTCACTGATTTGTGAATCGAATTCCATCAAATTTATTACATTGTAAATGAATTGGTCCTAAATTATGCCTGCAAGGAAATCTCAAATTCGGTGCACCGATAATCCTATTTTCACATTCCCCTAAAGTGATTTTTAATCGATTTGTTTTCTAGATAAATAATCCATTAGAATATGATTTTAGTTTTAGTAAATGTCTTTGTTGATTTGAAATTTATGCATATGTTATTTGGACTAATGATCTTTTTGGGTTTATGTGACTATTATTCCAACCAGTATACCCTTATATGCATAAACTATGCTTACGTCTATGTAACTATAAACCCAATGAACTGGCAACTATATTATATTTTGTATTGTTAATTTCAAACAAAATGTATATCTTGATAAAGACTTTTTTAAAGAATTATTTCAAATGTCAGGATTCTTAATAAAACTGTTAGTGTATTTAAAGCTATAATTGATTTTGTATTTTTGTGTAACCCAGTACCTACTGTACATTTCTGTTGCAGGGTGTACAATCTAAAGCGTTAGTTACGGCTAAATTATGGACCCCTAGGCGATCAACTACAAATACATAGTTTTATAAACTGTGCAGAACACTGTACGCTGTTATTTTGGTTTACTTGGATTGTCTCTCTGATGATCTACAATACCAATTAAAGAAGACGATCATTATCCCTTTTTGGAAGCAGGATCATATTAATATGTGTGCATAATTCTGACCCAATTAGTTTATGCATGTTCATGTATCTGATAATAATTATTTTACCCATTCAGATATATTAAATAAACTGATCACTATACCACAGAAATAATACACCCAAACTTTAATAAGTGCAGGGTATTGTAAAAGCCGATTAAATAACGATATCGATAGTTATTTTGTTTACTCACGAAAGTATTATCGAAAAGTATCGGTACATAGATTCAAATATCGATTGTGTCTTTCAATGACTCAACTCTGGAATTTTAAAAGCAACCCTATATAAGCCGGCTGCTACTACTGTGTTCACCGCCTTTTGCCTTTCCCGCGCATTTTTAGGAGTTATCATTTGCTTAACCACTGCAGAAGTCGGCTCATTGGGTTTTTCACTCATCTAAAATCTTCTGGAGCATTCGCATCACTCTCGCCGTGCAGCCAAAAACTAAAATTCCACTGTGAGTACCACACGCAACGGCGTCACCCAAGCAAAATACCTAACCTTACATATGTACCTACGTACATACATACATAGTTGTATTTATTTATATACCTTTTAATATTTTCAGTTTTGAGAAAGCTGCGTTTTTTGGTTTGCGTTTTATAGGCATTGAAAGCAGACGATCTCGTGAATTTTAACGAAAATGGAAGAAAGTGAATTTCGGTTGCTAATTAAGCATTATTTTTTGCGTAAAAAATCCATCACCGAAACCAAGGAAAGACTTGATAAATATTATGGGGACTCTGCACCATCAATTTCAATGGTTGAGAAATGGTTTACTGAGTTCCGTTGTGGTCGTACCAGTACAAGTGATGCCGAACGTTCAGGTCGCCCAAAAGAGGTCGTCATGCCATGTCGTCGAATCGTCGACAAAATCCATGGAATGATATTGGATGATCGGAGAATGAAAGTGCGTGAGGTAGCTGAGGCTGTAGGCATCTCAACTGAACGGGTACATCACATTTTACATGAATATTTGGACATGAAAAAGCTTTCCACGCGATGGGTGCCGCGATTGCTCACACAGGACCATAAGCGCAACCGTGTGACCATTTCAAAGGAGTGTTTGGCGATGTTCAACCGCAATCCAAACGAATTTTTGCGCCGTTTCGTTACCGTAGGCGAAACATGGATCCACCACACCACACCAGAGACCAAAGAACAATCAAGACAGTGGGTTTCTCCGGGTGAACGTGCACCAAAGAAGGCCAAGGTGGGTCTGTCGGCCAACAAGGTCATGGCCACAGTTTTTTGGGATGCACAAGGTATCATTCACATCGATTACCTTGAAAAGGGTAAAACGATCACCGGCGAATATTATTCAGAGCTTTTGGACAGATTCGATATTGATTTGAAGCAGAAACGACCGCATTTGGCGAAAAAAAAGTGCTGTTCCATCAGGACAATGCACGGGTGCACACGTGTGTAGTAAGCATGGCAAAATTTCATAAATTGGGCTACGAACTGCTACCCCATCCAGCATATTCTCCAGATTTAGCCCCCTGTGACTATTTTTTGTTTCCAAACATGAAGAAATGGCTCGGCGGTAAGAGATTCGGGTCAAATGAAGAGGTCATCACAGAAACAAACGACTATTTTGAGGGCCTTGAGAAAACCTATTATTTGGAAGGAATAAAAAAATTGGAAAAACGCTGGACTAAATGTATAGAGCTAAAAGGAGATTATGTTGAGAAATAAAACGCTTCTTTGACGAAAAAAATATATTTTATTGAAAAAGTCACGGACTTATCAAACGACCCTCGTATAAACCCAATGAACTGGCAACTATATTATATTTTGTACTGTTAATTTCAAACGAAATGTATATCTTGATAAAGACTTTTTTAAAGAATTATTTCAAATGTCAGGATTCTTAATAAAACTGTTAGTGTATTTAAAGCTATAATTGATTTTGTATTTTTGTGTACCGAGTACCTACTGTACATTTCTTTGCAGGGTGTACAATCTAAAGCATTAGTTACGGGTAAATTATGGACCCCTAGTCTTTAAGGCGATCAACTACAAATACATAGTTTTATAAACTGTGCAGAACACTGTACGCTGTTATTTTGGTTTACTTGGATTGTCTCTCTGATGATCTACAATACCAATTAAAGAAGACGATCATTATCCCTTTTTGGAAGCAGGATCATATTAATATGTGTGCATAATTCTGACCCAATTAGTTTAAGCATGTTCATGTATCTGATAATAATTATTTTACCCATTCAGACATATTAAATAAACTGATCACTATACCGCAGAAATAATACACCCAAACTTTAATAAGTGCAGGGTATTGTAAACGCCGATTAAATAACGATATCGATAGTTATTTAGTTCACTCACAAAAGTATTATCGAGAAGTATCGGTACATAGATTCAAATATCGATTGTATCTTTCAATGACTCAACTCTGGAATTTTAAAAGCAACCCTATATAAGCCGGCTGCTACTACTGTGTTCACCGCCTTTTGCCTTTCCCGCGCATTTTTAGGAGTTATCATTTGCTTAACCACTGCAGAAGTCGGCTCATTGGGTTTTTCACTCATCTAAAATCTTCTGGAGCATTCGCATCACTCTCGCCGTGCAGCCAAAAACTAAAATTCCACTGTGAGTACCACACGCAACGGCGTCACCCAAGCAAAATACCTAACCTTACATATGTACCTACGTACATACATACATAGTTGTATTTATTTATATACCTTTTAATATTTTCAGTTTTCTTTCTAAAAACTGTGAACTTCAATCAATAAATAACAGAAAAGATGCCGCGTCGCAAGGCACCAGCAAACAACAACAATGGCGAGGAAGAGAAAGATTTGCAACCAACAAAAGCAAAAAGAGCGCGCACCATCTTCAATCTGGATCTGCCCAAGCGTCGCGATGTCATCGGCAATGTTTTAGTGTGTGGCGCCGGAGATACTGGACAGCTGGGCCTTGGCATGGACGTTTTGGAGCGTAAGCGTCCCGCTCTGGTAGATAGCATACCTAATCCTGTAGATGTTTGTGCTGGCGGCATGCATTGCTTGGCGTTGACTGACGATGGCGATATATACTCATTTGGCTGCAACGACGAGGGTGCCCTCGGCCGTGATACCAGCGAAGAGGGCAGCGAAACCACGCCAGCAAAAATTGATTTACCTGGCAAGGCACTTTGCATTTCGGCGGGAGATTCGCATTCGGCTTGTTTGCTGGAAGATGGTCGCGTCTTTGCGTGGGGCTCCTTCCGCGATTCACATGGCAACATGGGACTCACTATTGATGGCAACAAACGGACTCCAATCAATTTACTTGAGGGCATCGTTTGCGCTAGAATCGCTTCAGGCGCCGATCATTTGGTAATTCTTTCCAAGGCAGGGAAAGTGTACACAGTAGGCTGTGCCGAGCAAGGTCAGCTAGGACGTATCTCTGAGCGTTCTGTCGGCGGTGAAGGTAGGTGTTTTCTTTTGTTTGCTTAAACCCTGTCCACGTGGTGATTAATAAATGTTGCAAATTGCTTAGGTCGGCGAGGAAAGCGCGATTTGCTGCAACCGGATCAGTTGATTATCAATCGCACAAAGCCTTTCGAGGCTATTTGGGCCACAAACTACTGCACATTCCTTCGGGAATCCCAGACTGAAATCATATGGGCTGTTGGCCTGAACAATTACAAGCAGCTGGCCCATGCGAAGGAGACTGACCGCGTACTTATACCCATTAAGACCGATTTGAAGGACGTCAAACAGATAGCTGGTGGACAACATCATACTCTGGTGCTGGATAACAAATTGAATTGCTATGCAGTGGGTCGCCCCGACTATGGACGCCTAGGTATCGGCGATGTTAAGGAAGTTGTGGAGAAGTTGACGCCCATTAAAGCGCTCAGTGGGAAGACCATTTACGTTGGTTGCGGCGAAGCTTGCTCCTATGCCATAACTAAAGATGGCAAACTGTACACCTGGGGCATGGGCTCCAACAACCAGCTGGGCGTAGGCGATGGTGATGACGAACTGGAACCGGCTTTGGTGACCAGCAAGAACACTGAAAACAAGCGGATGCTAATGGCAAATGGTGGTGGACAGCACAGTGTGTTTTTGGTGGAATCCGATGTTCAGAAGAAGGCAACTGCACCAACCAGCAAGAAGACAAAGGCAGTTCCCGCTGAACCGGCACCAGCCAAAGAGAATGCCGATGACGACAAAAAGGCTAATGAGAAGGAAGCCCAGGACGAGCAGCCAAAAAGCGCAAAAGCAACTGCACCACCTAACAAGAAGACAAAGGCAGCTCCCGCTGGACCGGCACCAGCCAAAGAGAATGCCGATGAGAAGGAAGACCAGGACGAGCCGCCAAAGAGCGCAAAAGCAGCCAAAGGACGTGGTCGTAAGAATTAAGTTTAAAATGGATCACTAGTTGGACTTTTCAATTGTTTTCAAGCCGCATCCCCATTTATGCGCATTTAATTTGATTTTGTTTATAATATATTTATATACATCCATACAGTTGTAGTAAATTTTGTAAGTATATGCAGATTAAGCATGGAAAAGTTAAACGAATTAAAACATTTATTTACAAACTAATCAACTTTTAATCGATAATATAACTTGATTATAATTTATACATATAGTACATATTGTAACTACAAATTCATCGTTTATTGTTTCCATTGGCTACAATTTTTCAAAAGATAAGTTCAAGATTACCATCTAAATTAAATTTGGAATCATAAATGCAAACCGAGAGAGTGAGGATGCCGCTGGCAGACAGTTCCTTGCACATAATTTTAAAAGAGAAAACAAATTTATATTCTTCTTGATCTGTTTCGCTATTCTGTAGAGTTGTATATGGCATATACGTATACACATACATGGACATTATGATTCAGCTAAATGTTTGTGGGGATTCACAGCCGAAGGATCTATTGTTGAAAATGTGCTTGAACTGATTGCTGCTTCGGGGCTGTTGACCAGTAAGACGTCAGTTGTCCTTGTGCTTGGCTGCTCAGCTGTAACGACAACGGGGTCATCGTAATTGCTTCCCAGATAGAAACTAAGAAACAATATACAACACAACAATGACAACGACAGAAGAAACCGCGCTATCTTCCTCGCGAAAGCGATGATACCGATTAGATGACCGCCATTGGCTACTCCTCCCATCTGACTACCGGCGTGACCACTACACATTGATAGTTGTAGCTGTGCCAGCAGCATCGCTTCTAAGCAATCACTATCGTCATCACAATTATCTTCACTGTCGTCGTCATCGTTGTCGCTGTCACTGTAGTCCTTCCCCAAACTCCTGCTCAGTTCGCAAATGCAAAACACTTTTTGTATACCGTAGTCGCAGTCATTTCTGTTGTTGTCAATATGTTTGTTATTGTTGTTCTGCTGGTTTAGGTGTCGGGCAGTAGCGTCGTCTTGCTTAGTCAGATTACATTGGGAAAGTAAATATTATTTGCGTCTAGGGCATTGGTAAGCTCTCGCCCTTGCGCATGGTGAAGGATTCACCATTTGATCATAGAAGAGGTAAGAAAATCCTGCTATGAGAAAGCACACTAAGAAAAGTGTAATCATTTGTAAATTTCTCTGCGATTGTAGTTGTTCCTCCAATAACTCTTGTTTCTCCTGAAGCGATAACTAGAGAAACCCATACATTCGATTAACAACCAGAAATTAAATGAGCTTTTCCACTTTCACTAACCTTATTAGAACCATGACAATCACCCTTTGATCCACTTTTTAATAGTCGACATACTAGACGATGGTTCTCCACATCCGGGTCGTTCGATGTCTTTTCTTTCCACAGCTCTGCCACCTCTGAGTTGTTGCAATCGGATGTAAGCGGTGACATGGTGGCCATTATGAGGAATTTATCTTTATCACTATTTAGCTGCTGATCCTGCTTTAGCCAAATGCTCACATCGGCTACTTCACTGGGAGGTACAACACCACATCGCGGCCGTACTCGAAACTTTTCTGGTGATGTTGTTTGGATCTGCGTTGTGGAAAATAAATCATGACTATGATATGCAGCCCTTGGATAATTTCACTAACCTTGAAGACAATCTGTTTGTTATGAATATTTTTAAGCCTCAGTTTGGCCTCTCCAGTGGTTGGGCAAAAATTGACAAAGTCTGACTCTGGGTCCACACGCAACATACCTAGGCAAAAAATACAAAAATGTATGCGTTCTTGATTTCAATATATTAAAAATTTTTAAAGATTTTTGTTACGAAAATTGTGAATCCCAATTAAGTTGCAAAAGAGATTCATAAGCAAGGCAAACTAAGTTTGTCAGTTGATGCAAAGACATATATACACAAAATTTTGTGGAATAAATAGAGGAACATAAGAACCTACCCTCTCCGTCCGACGGTGTGTCCATGTGGTCACCAATGTTTGTATCGTGCAGCACCATTGGAGCGCTATTTGCGAAGTGTACCTAGTCAAGCGAAAAAGAAAGACATAAAGACAGAAAATTAAAACATGAACCACATTGCGAACCTCGGAATTGGTCCCCCTAACCAAGATGCCCCAGCGCCCATTATCATCCCCCATGTCAAGATTCTCAATCGATTCATGCTGAGCTTTGTCATTTTCTCGAGTACCATCCCACGCTATTAGCACCACTTGAGCGCACAGTATGAGGCCATTTTGATAATCGCAATTTCATTTGATATACATTGGAAATTATATGCATGCCCCCAGTGATAGATGCGATGCATATGCAGTGTATATTTTTTTTAATTTGTTTATTTTTTTTCTGAGAAGCATAAGAAGTATATGACTTAAATTGAGATAGGTTGAATTAAACCTTGGCAATGGAGATCGGCACTTTTACTTCTGTATTAGTTACTCTTCAAATATTTGTTAATTTGTTGTTGAAATATAAATAAACTTTTATTTAAACAAACTTTTCCTCCCTTTATTTATCGATAACCCAACTGAACGAACACTGAAATTGAACTGACTGGTGTTCAGCTAGTTCCAGACTGCCTTATTGAAACTTTAAGACTTTACATTGCCGCTTAATGTTATTAACAGTTCATGTAACTGGTCGTTCACCATTTGTAAACAGTCAAATAATTTAATTTCTGATAATTTTTTCATTATTTAACCAACAAATCTCTTAATCGTTATCTGCTGAAATAATGATGTTATGTTTGCTTCTGATAATCGTGTAAGGTTCATTCGAATAATGCTTAAACAGCGTACTTTCTTTCTATCTGCACGTCAAACAATCGATATGTTCATGAAGAAAATCATCGCGTCAGCAGAGTGACGTAGCAGCAAGCAATAGACGGGGTACAATATTTGCTCAATGAGAAAAATATAACAACGGTTTTTAAAACAAATAAAACAATGATAAAGTGCTGCCGGTATATCTAATATAAAACCAGAAGTAAGACAGACAGATATGCGAGGGCCAGTTCACTAAATGTACATTGTGAATATAAATAAGAATTCGGTTCACATTTACGAGATGTTTCGGATGCCGATGATGTTATGCTTTGTTTAGCATACCAACACACAATACATATGATCACCATACACGCACGCACACACACACAGCCATAAGTGACGACGCCACCTACCCTAGGCATGTTTGCTGAAACCGAATATATTAATTGCGTTTCCGTCTACAGCTTTCTTTTATTTGATTTACGTAGCTCACAGATATATATCCACAAACTTTATATCGTATAAAAGACAAAAGAAGCGTGTTAATATCGCAAATGCATTCGTTTAGCTAGTGGCCGATGACGTACTATCGTCGTGTCGCGACGAACGAGAAAACACAACTAAAAGCACATTCAGAAGCAACAACACAAACAAGCAAGAAACAATTCCAGAGAGCTTTGTGACACACAGAAAGCTTTCAACTTGGCGATCAGCCTCTCTCACTCACTATACCAGCTGATGAGGGGCTTTGTTGATGGGTGCGCATTGTGCTAAATAATATTAATTTGATAAGGGAGGCGAGAAACAAAAACAGAAGCGGGACTAATATGTAGGCATAATTATTCATGTGAGTGCATATGTATGTTTGTGTGCTCTGCTGTGCCCGTATAGCTAAATTTACCCCCTGAGAATTATAAATGTGTATGTGTGCGTAATATATTCCATGAGTGTTCTACTTTTTTACAGGTCAACGCCTCGCAACGCTTCACTGACCATTCCGGCTGGACAGGAAAGTGAAAGTGAAAGTTTTGCAATATGTCAAACAAATGACTATAAATAGCCATAAAGGCTAGCTAGGATTCAACAATAGCTTTATTTATTTATGATGCGGACCGGAAGGAACCAAGGTACACACATACACACAGAGCACACACCCCAAATCAATACGCGCGGGCTTCAAATGTAAATCAATTAATGGAGAAGCAAAAGGTGCTTGCGTGCCGGACGGGGCAGAGCGAAAGCAATTAATAGACAGACTTCCGGCTGGATTAGGGCGAAACACACCTAAACAGCGGACTGGATATACACGACAAACGTACGAACAGGTACATATATAGATTAAAACGTAGAAGTGTGTTTTAATGCTTTTTCTTTCGTTTTTGTTTTTGGGTGTGTTCGCACACAATGGAAATAGTCGTTTACCAACAAAGTTCGCTTTAAGATCCAAGCAAGTCAGTCTTTTCATAAACTTAAGCACACAAACAAAGCAAAATAATTCCTTTTGTGGTTTTTCGCAGGAACACAACACATAATAATGATACTTGGTTACCAAACCATGTTCTTATGAAACATTTTGATTTATGAAATGAAACCAAATGTGATTAAGATTGAACTTGTACAGTTTTACATTAACATATATTACTTAGAGAATACAGGGTACAAAGAGTATACGGAGTACAAAGAGTATATGCAGTACATCGAGTATATGGATTACATAGCGTTCATGGAGTACATAGTGTGTATGATATAGTGTTCTCATCTTACATATTCGCTATCTTTAGAGCCATGGCAATTTGTCTCAGTGCACCATTTGCTTACCTTCTTATCATCCTCACCGGCATTCGCTGCCTCCGCTGGCGTGGCCGGCGTTCGTTTCGCCTCGGGCACAAAGCGATACTCATAGTTGTCAGTGCCGCCCCAGCTCACCAGACAGTTGTCCTTGGGCACGTACTCTGTGACGTCCTTTTTCGATATCATTTTCAATATCTCAACTGCCTTTGGGGGCAGCAGAGCTTTGATGACCTTAAAAGCAGCTGCAATTCAAGTGCAAAGCGTCAGTAAAATAAAAATAACATTCCGAAAAGCTTTTCCAAGCGAGCTTACCATTCAGTACCCAAGCCAGCTCGAATACCAGTATATAGTTGAGTGCATTGGGATAATAAAGCTTGAACGTCTCGACGATACGCTTCACGAACTCCAGATCCAACGTGGCCAATCCAGTGCCAGCCATATCGAAGAATATACTCAACTGTGACATATGCCTCTCCCGTTGAATGCGTTCTACATAATAGACGACTATACGTATGAGTTCATCTAGATTCTTGGATTTACTGTGCAGTTTCACGCGTAAGATCAGCAACGGTTTGCCATCCACATCCTTGCTGTGGACAAAAATAGAACCCTCGTGCAGATATTCTTGATTGAGCTTAGTATGATCAAGGTCGTTGGCTCCATAAGTCTGTCGCCATATGCATGTCTCCCATAGCTTCGTAAAGGATGCCTCCATGTCCAGATCGTGCTGTTCCAGAAAACGTTGCAGCCACACATGATCGTTGCGTATGCGGTCGATATCAACTGCATGAAATGGAACTGCAATTTGAAAGAAGCAGGAGAGAGAAGATTATTAATAATTTTAGATCTTTTTATGGCACTTTGATAGCTCAGATTAATCAGTTATTGCTGGAGATTGGGATTAGTATTTGATTAAGGTAAGAATACTGTTATAGCCTAATCTTTAAAATAGCACTATCTGGAGGGGGTATGGAATTTCTAGATGTTCCACATGATATGTATAAAGATAATGTAGCCAGAACCCTTACGAAGATCTTAAGTATGCAATATAATACATATACATCATGTTCCGCGAGTTAATAGTTCAGTAATTGGAAAAAAGCTGATTCGACTCGTAGTTTTAACGACTCGCAAATGTTCTCCATACCGACCTTATATGCATTGTGCGATGTGCCTGCCTATAATTACTGTGTAAATATTATGTAAGCGTGTCAATATTATTGCAAATGTCAACGCGATGCATTGTACCGACTCAAGGTCAACTGGTCAGTGGCGTTTGCTTACCTGCGGGAGGGGATTCAGCGTATTTGGTATTGAATTTTTGACGCAGTTCCTCGATTTGGGAATTGCTGGGATTCATTACTTTTACACCCATCTTGAATGAGGCTCTTTCAACAAACGATACGGCCGAGAGGTGAGCACAAACTAAACATTGAACTCCAGTCCAGTGGCAGCCCGGGGCTTATCATGTACAGCTACTTGAATCGATAATCCAAGCAAACGATACAAGTGAGATTAGATTCTATAGTTTCCCCACCGTACAGTATAATCGAGCGAAAGTGACAAGCGAATTCGAGTTGCTCCAACGAGCTGCGGCGGGTAACTAACGGTGTTGGCGTATCGAGCAATTGATCATCGTCGTCGTTGGTAGTCGCGGCAGGCGTACGCAGTGATGTGGAGCACCAATCCACCAATACCAATACATGGATACATCGTTACACCCGGAGAAGGGCAATTACTCTTCCCGTCCCGCTACTGCAATAGAACGTGCGATCGTTGTCGCCCTATGCCGACTGCATTTCAATGAGTTACCCGAGTTTCGCTTTGAGCCAAAGCTCGAGTGCAAATGGTTAAAGCTTTCGTTCAAGCTTTTGCAGCTTTGAGCGGCGCTCAATGAGTTTAGGCGCTTAGTTGGTTGACCAGATAATAAATACTTTATTGGTGTTATTATTTACATTATCTTAATCGTATGGCAATGTTACTACGCGGTGAATTTGTAGGTATAATCATCGTTGCCGCCCCAGATCTTTAAGCAGTTATCCTTATCCACATACTCGTTAATATCTTTTTTTGTAGTCACGCGCAGTATCTCCAGTGCTTCGGCGGGCATAAAGGACTTGACGATTTTAAATGCAGCTATAACGGACGGGGGATATTAAATTATTGTTAAGCTTTAACCAAAATGAGGTTAGGTTTGTAGGTCTACGCACCATTTAGCAAGAAAGGCAGCTCGTGCACTACAATATAGTTGGGTGTATAGGCATATTTGGTCTCGAACAGTGCAATGATTCGCTTGATGAAATCCAGATCCAAATTGCTCAGACCCGAACCGGTCATGTCCATAAACAGAGTGATCTTTTTCTCATAATTAAACTCGCGTTGCGTGCGCTCCACCCAGTAGACTATTAGTTTAATCAGATCCTCTTGGTTCTTGCTCTTCGAGTGCTTGGAGATGTTGACAATCAGCAAGGGCATGCCATCCCTATCCTTGTTACGCACAAAAATCTCGCCATCGTGGAGAAGGTCTTGATTCACGTTCGTCTCGTTGATTTCGTGAACACCATAGCTTTGACGCCATTCACAGTTCTCCCACAGGCGTGTTATGGTCTTCTCCACGTCCAGTTTGTATGCTTCCAGTAGCTGTGTGATCCATAGATCGCTCTCTTGTATCCGCGCCAAGTCGTCGGGATGGAAGGGCACTAACGACGACACCAAATGCAATGCAAATATAGTTATTTATCTATATATAAATAGTCTGTTATCTACTCTGACTCACCTGCTGGCGGTTCTGATTTCAATTTCTGCAAAAAACGGGACTTAACCTCGTTTATCTGCTCGGCTGTGGGCTGTGCTCCTTTCGGCATCTTGAATAGACTAAGCACTGGACAAGCTAACCGTTTAATTTATAGTAGAATACGATGGCCGCTAGCAAACACGATCGCTAATCTCAGAATGTTGTTGTATGTTTATAAATCCCCCACTGGGTATAACATGAATGAGGGTCGCAGTTCGTAGCGTCGTCGTGTTTTTAGCTCTCGCGATGACTTTTCAGTGGAGAGACCAATAAAGAACTGACAGCTGCAGCCAGAACGATGGTGTAGAGAGTCTCGAGAGAGATTGTGCTCGGTCTGTGCTCTTTCCAGTAATTGGTTCGTGCTCTGGTTCTCGACGATCGTGTATGCAGGCGAACTCTCTATTCTCTACATACGGGTGATACCAGCCGACCTTTCTTCAATCAATCTAAAATTGTACGAACGGGAACACGGGAAGTGGGAGGGGTGAGCCAGCACAATTGCGATAAGACAAAAAGAGACCAACCGAGCCGAGTGAGCGAGCGACCAAACAGAACCAAATAGAACGATCAGACCAACAGCAAAGCACGTTTTCTTTGATATTGCTCCATTAAATTGTTGTGCGAATTGATTTTTATAATTGCGGCAACTGTTCTATAATCTACATGAGTCAGACAGAGTGCGGAATGGGTGTTGTGCAGGGCTTTTGAATTTTGTACGATTTATTATTGCCAAACCAAGTTTTTCCAAAAACAAAAAAAAATATTGATAAGACGTTCACACAATCACAATTTCGACTACTTATATACTGGAATTGTTCCAGGCAGTCAAAGTTGACAAACGATATCATGGATGACTAAAGTCAGAAAAAAATATGCTGAGTTATTATTATTGTCCAGAATTTTTTATTTACTTGTATTTTCCCAAGGTTTATAAAGTAAGTCGCTTAGTTAAAATGGAAAACATTTATGCAGTATCACGATCTTATAGAGTAAAATAACATTTTTATTTGTGCAGCTGTTTTGGGTTTTCATTATGGGCAGGTCTTGTTAAATAATAATACAATATTTCTCTTAAGTCTGTTCATTTAATATAATAATTACTGCATGAAGCAATAAAGCTCTGTATGAAATCGTAAATCATATCGTTTATTAACTGAAGCGTGGCCAATTTGTGGCAAGATGTGTTATCAGTTTCGATTTTGGCAGCACATCTGTTTGCGATTGTTTGTTTTTGTTGATGTTGGTCGCGTCCATTCGTGGCCGAGGACAAAAACAATTGAAACGAAAACATTTACATATGGAAAGCTCCTTGGCGCGGGCCACCCTCCTCTCGTTCCCATCCCATCTCCCCCTAAGCATCATCTATTGCCTGCCGCGGCATTCAGGCCATCAGTAAGAACTTTCTCTGGCGCTTGGCCCAGTTCTGTTGTTTACGTGAAAACGTGCGCGTGGAACGCCGTCCGTTTACTGCTAGTTTTTTTTTGGGCCTAATGTGGATGCATTGCAGCAGGAACTGTGAATAAAGATGAAGTTCGCAGAGCATTTGACGGCGCACATAACGCCTGAGTGGCGTAAACAATATATTAATTATGAGGTAAGACTCAGCAAAGACGCTGTGAAAAATCAGATGAAAAATATGTATCCCATGGATATATACCAGCGTGTGCTTTTCCTAGCTGTCAGTTGTTGATGACGTCAGGTGGAAAATTGGCTGAACAGCTGTTAGCTGTCAACAAAGAGCTTTTCTCGCGCCGCTTTATTGGCGCATGCGCTGAATCGGTCTGCCAAACGGTTGTTTTGTTTTGCTCGCCATAAACGTAAACAAAGCATTAGAGTGGCACAAGATAGTCCGCACATTACAGTGCGCGTAAAAAGTCGTTTGTTTGTCTTAAATACTTTCATGTGATTCGATTGCTATCAATTTTGATTAATTACATGGCTAATCGATAACAATGTTGCACAACGGCAATAAAAAGAGAGGGTATTTAATTAAAACTGGTTTACTTTTCTTTGGTATTTTAATTTAGTTTTGATAAATTACCGATAGACTGGCAATGCTTACCAACACTAAAGTTGATCGTCATGATTTTAAGCGGCTAATTAAAAATAAAATAAAAAGATATCGTTCGGGAATAATTAATTATCTTTTTAGGAAATGAAAGCAATGCTGTATGCGGCTATTGAGCAGGCACCATCAGCAGAGCTGGTGGATCGGGAGATGCTCACACGCTACTTTGCAAAGTTCGACGAGGAGTTCTTTCACTACTGCGATAAGGAGTTGGCCAAAATAAATACATTTTACTCAGAGAAAATGGCCGAGGCTACGCGAAAATATGGCAGCTTGCGCAGCGAGCTGACTGAAGCCATGGAAATGGGCCATGTGAAGAAGCAGCCTGCTTGGAAACGACGCACTCCATTGGGCAAAAAGAATGTGCCCGCACGAAAGATTCAGGATCTCAAATTGGCATTTAGTGAGTTCTACTTGGGACTGATATTGCTGCAAAACTATCAGAATCTCAATTTCACTGGTTTTCGCAAGATTCTCAAGAAGCATGACAAGCTGCTCAGCGTTGATTTTGGTGCTCGTTGGCGCACAGATCATGTTGAGGCCGCGCATTTCTATACAAACAAAGACATCGATCGACTCATACAGGAAACCGAGCAGGCGGTCACACAGGACATTGAGGGTGGCGATAGACAACGTGAGCTCCAATATTTTTTATAAATAATGTACAAATTATACATTTGAATTACTTTTTAAAGGTGCCATGAAGCGTCTAAGGGTACCCCCGTTGGGTGAGCAACAGAGTCCCTGGACCACCTTTAAGGTTGGACTCTTTTCGGGAGCCTTTGTAGTGCTGTTCCTCACCGTCATCGTGTCTGCCATGTTCTATGGCTTCGGCGAGAATTGGCGAGTCGGCTTACGCATGTTCCGAGCGCCGTTTCTGATTACCGAGTGTCTCTTCCTTTGGGGCGTCAATGTATATGGCTGGCGATCGTCTGGTGTGAATCATGTACTTATTTTCGAGCTGGATCCACGCAATCATCTTTCCGAGCAGAACATAATGGAGATTGCCTCAGTGTTTGGCGTCATCTGGGCATGTTGCGTGCTTTGCTACATATTCTGTGAACCATTGGGAATTCCACAGTATGCGGCACCGCTATTTCTGTATACGTTGATGGTTACTTTTCTACTGAACCCTACAAAGACCTTTCACCATGAAGCCCGCTACTGGGCATTGCGTATTCTCAGTCGCGTCATCATGGCCCCCTTTTGCTTTGTAAACTTTGCTGATTTCTGGCTGGCGGATCAGCTGAACAGCATGGTACCTGCATTTCTGGATATTCCGTTTCTAATGTGCTTCTTTGGTCGCAATCCAACTTGGCACAAAGCCGGAGAGGGTAAGTACTACGAACTTTACAGAAACTACATAACAAACTCCTGAAGGAGCTTGTGGAACTGATTACAAATGCATGAGAAATCGTACATCATAATATACATACGAGTCAACATGCGAGAGAGCTACTATACAAGTACATTAATTTGTAAAGTTCTTAGTTAATGCATATCTTGCTAATATAATTTATACAACTCATTCCGAGAAACTAAAGTTTGCGTTGAAAATTCCCTTTAAATTGGAAATGAAGCCCGGCATTTGCATTTTATGTTGATTTATGCCATTCATTCATCTTGCCGCGAGGCTTTATTCATAAATTTCTACGAATGATTCATTGAAGGTAACCTTTAGTAATTCATTGAACTGCTGTGCTCATCCATTTCAGCTGGCAATCACTGTGTGCAACATGTATCAATTCTGCATCCCATTGTGGCCATTCTGCCCGCCTACTTTCGGTTTGCCCAATGTATTCGTCGATATCGAGACACGAAGGAGGCGTTTCCTCATCTGGTGAATGCCGCCAAATATGCGACTTCGTTTTTTGTGGTGATCTTTGCCCACAAATTTCACACTACAACGGGTAAGTGAAGCAGGTGAGCGTGTGCGTGTGTCAATGTAGTAGTTGAAAGTGTGTGGGTGTTTCCATTAAAACACAACTCCCATGGGACACACACACACGCAGATGAAGGCACTCATTATGCGTGCTGTTTATGATACGGTGCCAATTAGGGGTTTGCTTCATGGCCAACCACAAATTCATGTTAATTTTATTTTAGCACACAACACGTAGTACCCCTTCCACTCACTTTCTCTCTCTCTTCGTCTCTTACGTCTTCTCTTGCGTGGCTCCTTTGCAGAAACCTACCCGCTGTCGAAGGAGAACCCCTGGTTCTACTGTTGGATAACAGCTGCTCTCTTCTCCTCGTGCTACGCCTACACATGGGATATCAAAATGGACTGGGGCTTGTTCGATGCGAAGGCGGGCGACAATCGATTCCTGCGTGAGGAAATCGTTTATTCATCGACGGTGAGTTGACCTCGAATCCTCTCCCGGATTGGACGTGCGCTAATGGTCGCAATAAATATTTGTCCAAGCGGACAGCACGTAAAACAATCTTTCAACACATCCATTACTTTTCTCCTCACCTCCAACTCTTTTTCTCTTTCTTTTCTTTATTTCTCTTTCAGTGGTTCTATTACTTTGGCATAATTGAGGATTTAATATTGCGTTTTAGCTGGACGCTGTCCATGAGCCTCATTCAGGCTGGTTACATTGAGGGTGATGTTATGATGACCATTCTCAGTCCCCTCGAGGTGTTCCGACGCTTTATATGGAATTATTTTCGGCTAGAGAATGAACATCTCAATAACGTGGGCAAGTTCCGAGCTGTGCGCGACATATCAGTGGCCCCCATGGACTGTTCAGATCAGGTATAGTTTACGTCAGGAATAGTAAAACTCATATTCATTCATAAAATTCTGTTTTCGTGCAGACCACAATTCTGCGCATGATGGATGATACGGATGGCGTGCTCAATCGTAGGCGTGGCAAGGCCGCAGGCGGCTCTGGTGGCAAGTCGGGCAACAAGAAGAACAAACACGAACAGCAGCGTTTGCTGCTTCAAGGCGAATCTGTCGAGGATCTGTGCGCATAGTCGGTTCCAGCACGCGTTTTATCTCTTGTGTGCACAAATATTAAGTATACGTAAATATAAAACAACAACAAACACATGCGGTATTTGAGTATGCATTTGTGTGGCGGCTGTACAGCGTGGCTGATGGGTATTTGATGAGAGTAAGGGTCAGGGAATGGGTGTATGTGAGCCGAATTCAATAGAACTGTTGACAATGCGCCCTACACAATGTATACGCGGTGCCATGATGAGGCGAACGTGCCACTGAGTTTATCGTGCAGCCCATCGTCAACTGCAGCATCACGTTTCATATGTGTGACAGAATTCTGGGTGGAATTTCAACGCAATTTTGTTGCCAGTGTTATTGTTTTTGCCCTTGTTATTTCATTTATTTTCCAAGTATTGTTGCCTTCGGAATGCAGCGTTGATTGTAAAAGGGCTGCTGCTCACAGCGTTCAATACAACTTTTTGCAAGAGACCTTAATTAATTAGTTAGTAACAAACATAAATATGCTTTTCATAAATTAACATCAGATATAATTATTACTTCTTATAATATAAAAAGTAATACAACTTTTTTGTTGTAAATACACCCCATTCACACGCCTCGCATAGGGTATTAAAGTCAACTGAATTGTATTTTTATATTCGCATGTTGATTTTGTTTGGACATTGTCGACCTTATCGACTGTTGTCAAATTAATTGCATGTTCGTGGGTACAAATATGTTTAATATCAGCAGAATAAAAAAAATATTTATTGACTCTCAGCTTTAAACGGGGCCTGTTTGAAAATTCCATTGCAATTCAATTGATTAGCGGACTAGTTTCTATTTCCAGTTACGTTTATCCCCAAGTTCTGATTGCTAAATTTAAGTAAGAAATGAAGTTGAAGAGCTTGAAACATAAGCCTCTTATGCAGCACACACACACACACATTCATCATACAGCGCACAGTTATTTCCATGTATTCTGGGCAAAGCATCTTTGGTAAAAATTGCAGCAAGCAACCATAAAATGCAGCACTCTTCTAAAAGCACTGGCATCACTTGATATTGAGTTCGTATTGATTGATGGATTTGACTCGTCTCTTTGTCTCGTCTTCCCTTTGCTTGTTTTTTGTTCGAAAATTGCACATTAGCGCATCGAATAACCTAAATTGTGATTAGGGTGGGTTGGGTTTGCTGGAGTGCCACTCAAAGGTCAATTACGATGGCTGTAGTCGCTCTGAACTATCCCAATTAGTTGCAAGTATAGTTAAGTACACACTCAAGAGGTGCACCATTGGCAATTAATCAATTACTGTGCACAAGTACAAGTTGCATCATTAACAGCTCTAAAAGAGAATGATAGAGGGGGGAGGTGGAATTCTTTGTCCTTTTGAAGTATTTTCCCAGTGGAAAATGTAGTTTAAGTTATTCAATTGCCGAAATACAGCAGCTTTTTCCATAATAGTTGGCAAAGCTTAATTGCCTGCAACGAAGCAACTTGCAACAACTATTTAAAACTCAAAACTGCAAGTTGAGCAGCGCTTCAGGCGTTCCAGAAACTTAAGGAATAACAAGCACAAAGTTCTTGTATTTTGCACAACATGGCGTATGATAAATGCGTTTTCGAATAACGGTCAATTTGATTTACTTTTCTAACCACAAAGGACAACTAAAGCCATTCCAAATGACATTTTAAATTGACTTTAAACTACATTCGACAAACGTGCGAAGGTATTGGCCCCACTTTGTAACTTTGTAAGCTGATCAAAAAAAGGGATATATTATATACATATTTTTCAAAAATCTGTACGGTAAACTACACGTGTGTCGCTTGGGCTGAGCTGTATGCAAAAGCTGCTTAATTTTTCGGCAATGCAACGTAGTCCTTGCGCGTGTGGCGTCTTTCAAAACCAAAACAAATGAAAAAGAGGTTTTTCTGGGAAAAAGGAAAGTTTACAATTGCATTGATTTATCTAGTTTGTGGAAGGCTTAGATATAAATTTATATGGAAATAAGGCCAATTAAAGTAGCCAAATTCGAATTCTATTTTTAGATGAAAATTACACAATAACATGAGGGAATTTTTGTATTATTTTAAGCTCAGAAATGCCACAAATTTTTCAACATAAAAATACATATTTTCCACTAATTACAATCTCTGCTCACGTTTTGTTTACTCCGCTAACAATTAATGTAGCCTAATTGGATAGCCACTCATGGTGGATTTATTATTATACAATGTTTCGAGTTTCACTTGATAAACATCCAGTCTAAAAACAGCGTGACCCGTTTTGAATACACTTTCGTTGTAATTGTTTTACATTTAGTAACTACAGATAAACCGCATATCAAATTGTATTTTATTATTCCAAATTTGAACCCTTTTTCGGTCTCGTTGCCAGATCACGTTGATAGCCAGATTGGTTGTTTTGGTTTTTCGCCGTATCTTCCTTTTTTTATTCTCCATTTTGTGTGTGTTTTGTTTACCACCAACTGGGACCGTCGACAAAAATTCACATTGATGAGCATCAGCAACGGGATGCGAGCGCTTCCTTTGATGCCTTGCGGCCCAAAGATTAGATAAGCAGCAATTTTTGAGTGTTTTTATTATTCTTTGTGCGGCTGTGTGAGTGGGTATGTAATGGTGTGTGTGCTTGCATGTGCCGCCATTTAACAGCAGTTACAACTGAGCTTTACTTTGGCAACAGAGATGGAGCCGAGAGTTAAGCGCGAGCTGGAGGCGTTGATAAAGGGTTGGACTGTGATTTAATTCACCAAAGGGATGAGTTTTTGGCTTATTCTTCCTGGAAAGGGATCTGCACGCATGTGTGCGTGTTTCCCTATGTGCATGGGATTTCTTTTTAACCTGCACAAACTTTTCTACTTCGAAAGAATAAAACTTTGTGACATCTCAGCCTTCAACGTGAGGGCAAATCATCGCTCAACGCATCTGCGTGGCGGATTCCCCCAATGCGCCTAATGCGCTGTATGGGGCTTTGACACGTTCTTTCTGGGTTCTTTGCGGCTGTCACAGCAGATTTTCATTGATTTGACACACGCACACGCACATGCAAACATAAAATAGCCTGTTTGTGGTATGTAAACAAGGCGAGGGAACTACGATAATACGGGCAGCTCGGGTATGCCAACAGCATGTGGTGAAAGGTCTGTACAGGCACATTTGCGCACACACGAATACACATGCGTATTATACTATTTGGCACAACAATAACAGGCCAGAAATACCAGGCCGCCCAGTATGGCGTATGTGTGTTCTGTTCCCACTGAAATTGCACAAAAGCGCGCGCGTTACGTACACGCAACGTTGCACTGCCTTTGTCTTGTTTTTCGTCTGATTGCAATTTGCTCAGCGAACGGCAAACGCCATCGCCGACAGGCAACAGCACCGCCAAGGTTCAGCTGATTAAATGCCATTTGTCTGACTGCTCCCGGCAGACTTCTCCGGTTGCCATGGACAAAATACTGGGAAATACTCAATTACGCCCGCGTCACGGTCTTGTATAATTGCTTTCCATTGCATCGCAGCAACAAAAACAGCTCGACGCCTTAAAGTGTGAACTTATTGAGTGCCAATTGGCCAACACACATTTCGTTTTCGATCTGCCAGTCTGTTTATCTGCGCTTAAGGTTGCATTAACATTCCGGATTCGATTTGAAAACACAAATATGCACATACGTCTCTGTTTGCGCCGTTGTTCGTGTTGTACGTGTTCAGTTTCGTGGAAATCTTTTCATTTTTGCCAATTGATATGCATGGATATGTTGCCACAAACCGCAACATGCGAACTTGTGGTTGTGCGCTTGCAGAGGCTGAGAACGAAGCCTCAACCATTTAATTGAATTCGGTGGAAAACTCGTTGGGCTTAAGCGACCTTGAACAGATTCAGCTCGCAAAATTTGCAGTCTTTATCCATGATGTTTGTCTTATTAAGTTCCTTTCCAATCTTTAAGACAGTGGCTGCGCCTGCCTGTCTGTTTAAATGAAACAATCTTAATGATATCATATGCAAATCGATTTCTTTGACTATTGTACCGTGTACACACACCGACACGGACATAGACATGAGCCAGACGTATGTAACACATCATTAAAATGCTTCCCATATCCTAGAATGAGAGAGAGAGAGGAAGAGAGAGCAGCTGTCAGGCGATGGATTTCCAAGTCAAACGTTTCTAATACATTGACATCGTACCGAGATTTATATAAGCAATAAAAGCGACTTCACTATGCGACCAGGATCAGCTTTTATTTCGCATAAATTCACTAAATTTATGGGAATTATTGTGCAAAGTCAGCGGAAACTATGGCAAAAAGGAAAAGCAAATGAACTGTGCTCGCTTTGCCAGTTAATAACGATACACGCTCTCAATGCACTTTTGTTCACAAGTGCGTTAAAGCATCCGACCAACCAAAGCATACCTACTTCATTTCACAAGTTAAACAGAACTCGCATTCCTTAAAAATACATTTCATGAAAATATTTCGAAAGAACCAAGAAAGTGGGGCAGAAGATACTTGAGACTTCTTCTTTAAACCTGAATAAACTAAACACGCACTAAGCACAAAAACACATTGGGCAAAAATGTCACTACGCTATCATATTTTATTGCTTGTATTTCTTTGAAACTCAATCAAAATTTGTTGTAAAGAAAAATGCAATTAAAACCAAGTGTGCAAATAAAAAGTCATGCATACCAACGAGCTTTACAACGAGATTTAAATGGAGACAGAACACAGATGAGAATAAATTGTGTTCTTGTGTTTGCATCTAACACGCTCAACATATGTACACACATGAAAGGATTTCAGCAAAACATATTTATGAAAATGGAATTTATTTATTTCTACGCAAGCAACTTTCTACAATCGTCTGTGCCACGCTAAAATTAACATTTTAATTACTCGAGCCGTGTTAAATTTCTATTTAATCAACTTTCTGCCATGGCTGGGAAAATGGAGAAAAGTTTCGAGTCTCTATGACTGCATTATGCTAATTTACGCAGAAAAAGTATTGTAATTCCGGGACGAGAAAGAACTTTTCGAGGGAAGTTGTTGCCAGGTGCCAGAGCACTTCGGGCTGACACAGACACGACCACATCAGTGAAATTGGCAACAATAAAAGTTAATTAATTAATTTAAAGCCATTGACCCGCGCTCGCCTCTTGCCCGGTCAATTTGCGGAACATGCTAATTAAACGGGCTTTTCATTATACGGTACATGAAAAACCTTTTGACAGGGCTTGGCATTTTGGCAGGTTTACATCATGATTATAATGATGGGTCAACTTTAATGTTTGTAAATATCGAACACAGGCAATTTACTGTGTCAAATCTGGGTGAACCCGAAATGTGCTGAGTAATGCGTGGCGCAAGCAGTCACAGCGGGTTGATAGCTGGAGCTGGTAAAGAAGGTCTTTAGCCTGGCCACGGCTCTGTCAGAGGGTTTCCTGGGCATTGATTGATGACTGACGCTGTGCGTGGAGCTATTTATAATGCCCGTATACGTATTTGTACTCGTATGTTTATTATTTACGCCGCACACTAACGCCAATCAATATATGTATGTGTGTGTGTTCGTAAGTATATTGGTTTTGCGTGTTTGCTTATGAAATTTGACTGAAACTAATGGATGCCCCCAGATTGCCATAAAGAGCCGACGTCAACGACGACCCTGGGCACATTAGGCATTCGGTTATAAATTATGAAAAAAAGCCATCTCCCGTTGGAAGTTCCTTTTGGTAAAGCCTATCAAATTTGAAGCTTATTGCCAATATTTAATGGAAAACGCAATGTCATGTGTCAGCAGAGAATTCGCAGGGGCTTTCTTTGTTTTACTTACAGTTCAACTAAACAAGCGCCGGAAAGTAGGCTAAGGAAAATGTACACAAACCTTACGCACACTGTGATAAACATATTCAATACGCAGTCTGAGAACAAATGGTCATCCATTCATAAATTGATATCAATTGTCATTTCCACTCAAGCTTCTTCTGTGTACCTTAAGCCGATTCATCATTTTAAATATTGAACGAAATTTGGCTAAACAAATTGAAGACAACAACCGAAGACAGCTTTCTATGAGTGATGGATCTCCACTGTGCTTTACAGTCCTCACTCATTCCCTCTCTTCGTTTCGATAGGTAGCTTATGTGCTCCTATTTTACAAGTACAAGAATGTCAAGTGCTTTTGCTGCTGCGTACTTTGTGCGAGTTTTGACAGCGAATTAAAATAAACAGCAGCGAAACGACAATGGAAAACACCCTAATGAAATATCAACAAGATGAGGTACTCGCATGCCAACTCAGTACCCAGGAGGGAGACTCGTTTCTCGAACAACTTGAATGCCTGCAATTCCTGAAATGTAAATACAATAATAAGCTTGTTTTTTCAGTGCACTTACAACCCGAATTTGCTTAAAAAAGCTAATTTGTTTAAAATGCACCACAATTCATTTAATTAAGTTAAATGGAATTGAGAGAGTTTTATTCTTGTGAATCTTCATCTTCATCAAGTACAAATTTCGACTTGATTCGCATTAATATTGTCTTTTTTTACGTGAAAGGAAAGCATGATATAATAGAATCATTATGCTCTGTGCTTGGCTGGTAATACAATATATGTTACCTATCACAGCCTATTCGAAATACTATTACAAGCAATATACCCCTCCTTTCTATGTATATGACTGCAGAGTGAACAAACTTTACAAAAAACAACAATTTTATACTTGCTCCGTGATTTGTGCACAGTTTTTATTGTCATCTCTATAGTATGTATATTCTATTTCTGGAATAGAAATCACTCTTGTCTTGCATTTAAAGTGTCCTCATCCTCTCTTTTCTCTCTGCCCACTCGAAAGCAAAAGAAAACGAAAGAAATTGAAATTATTATTAAGAGGGCTTTAAGGGACCATTACGCAATGAAAATTGAATGACTTGAGCTGTGGGTGGGAGCTGCCTACAAAACGGACAAATCTCCAACCCAAAAGGGACCCGAGGGTACCCTCATTTGTTTATTCAATGGTTTCTGCAAGGGTTTTCAACCTTTTCTTGCTAATGCTATATGAAAAGGGTACTTCCCTGCCGGCATTCATGACTGAAAATTACGCTTTTAATCGCAATGAATTACGCGATGCTCTGTCAGGACTCAATAACAACATGTGTACAGTGGACACCCATGAGCAGACACGCACGTGAACACGCCTGTCAAAACGATTTCCATGGAAATGTACATATGCCACAGGCTTGTTTTTAGATGTCACATGGCGCTTGACGAGTCGGGAAAAGACAGCTGCTGCCCATCAAGATTGATGCTCCACTTACTCACATAATTTCCCGTCTAGGATTTATTGCCATCGAAGCGTCGGCGCGGAAGCCACCAAAGTCTGATTAAGCGCTAAGCGCCAAGTCTCTTGGCAGAGACTAAGTCCCCTAATTAGTCCAAGTCGTGAGTAATGCGAAAGTCCTCGAGCGATGTGACTTGAAACTTTTGCCAAGCTCCTTATATCGGCTTTAAGCCGTTTATAGTTTACGCCTGTTATGAAGTTATTAAATACTACCCGAACATCTTATTGTCGCTCGTACGATCCATTAAATGCCGGTAATTGTAATTTGTCTAATGGCATCAAATAGACGAGCCGACAAACATTTCGCCGCCTTCATTATTTATATAGGCGTTGCGTACCGGAAAGACGGGCGAACATTTATCTCCACTCACGGGAAGCAGCGACTTCGTGGGGGAGTTTGTCGAATTCAAGTTGAAGTTTTGTCTCTAGCATAGCTCTTTAAAGAGCTCGATTGCCCCAAATTAATGTCATCAACATTTGCATAATGTATGTCTTATAGGCGCACTCATTAAAGGCAGACAAGCAAACTAAAATATTCATGAGTTAGGTAGAGTAATATGATAGATGAAATTAATGCAGGAAGGGAGAATACAGTTAACTCAACGAACAATGAAAAGAAGACGAGGAGAGGCATAAAATTCATTCAATGAAAATCTTTAAAGAGAGTTCATAAAATATGCAAGTTTACGAAAGTTGCTCGGCAGATAATAAATACAAATTAAATTCTTCCTTTCACTTTCAGTTCAGTTAGTTCAGTTTAGTTCAACGTGCGAATCTCTCTCATTTGATATGCTAATTTTCCACTGACTGCTTGCATATTATAGCATTAACCTAGTATGAAATATATTTACAAATTTACAAACTCATAAATGTTCTGGTGCTGTTAACTTGAACCAGACGCACGTCAACCATGCGTATACGCAATAAAGCAAGTGGCAAACTGTCGATGGGGGGCGGAGGGTTTGGTGAAACGGTTGAGTGGGCGTGCAGACTGGCTTGCCTGGTGGCTCTTTTCAAAATATACAACTCAGCTCAGTTGTCATATGCAATAAATCAAGCAGCTGGCAGTGCATGCTCGCTGAGAACTCGAAGGCCTCAACTTAAATTTGTCAATAACGTTAGGGGAGAATTTAGGAGCGCTTTTCCTTGAGCTTTACGACTTTTGGCTGTCATTTAAATAAACTTTTCCAAGATATTTTGAGCGGAAAGTGGAATATGTGTGTGTGTGTGTGCCGAACATGTATACATAAGTACTTTGTTCTTGGCCGTAAATGATGAGCCATAACTTTGATAACGGTGGGGTAGGGGCGAATATATGTACAACACATAGTTGGGATTATTCCTGTATGCGAGTAGAGCTTATTTTGCCACAAGTTTGCGGCAAGTAGCAGACATACCGATTGGCAGGCAGGCACTCAAGCATTGTATCCGCTGCGACGCGCATTGTTGCAAGTTTGAGAAACTTGCCAATATGAGGTATCTTCTCCTCCTTTCCCCATCATGGAGAATGTAAGATGTGAGCTGGGGATAAGGGGTGGCTAATTCCATTGCACTTGTGCGGTAATTGAATTTTCACCCAAGCAATCGCCTATTCGGCTGGCAAATATTGTCATTACTCCCCATACTTAGACGCTAATGGAAAACTCATTATCCTGTGCGTTCCGGGGTCGCCGCAGCCTTAGCAATAACAGCAATTAGGCCAGGCGTGTTCAAGCACGCGCAGAGGGTGGTACTCGCTGCCAATTATTGTTGTTTGCCGGCATGTGAAGTACCTAAGTACCAGCTAAGCACCTTGTAGTGAGAGCCCAAAGTAGGAGGGGGCAGCGGAGAAGTTACGCCAGTGCGTTGACTCTGTATTGAAGATGCAAACGTTATGCAAGCAACTGCAAATATATTTCTATATATAACTATGTATATTTGCAGCTGTATTTCGACTTCTCTCTTGAGCTCTCTACGCTCTGCGGGAATGCAATGTCGATTTATTGCGCGCAGCCACAGGCAGAACTATTCCAAGTTTGTTCTGTAAACTTGTTGTACAATACATGTTGTTAAATTAGAAACCTAATACGATATTTAATTGGAATTTTGCAATGAGAACAAAAACATTTGTTTGTATGATATGTACCCCGTAGTTATTAATGGAAAATGGGAACAATGGACAAATAAGATATGTACAGTACAGTAGATGTTATTATTGGCAGTGGGAAATGTACTGCGACCTAACAGACCTATATAACCTCTTCTGAGCTTGAAGTTCCAATATCAACCTAGTTTTTCCTTATAAATTCGAGGAATTTTGTCGGGGAAACTTTCTTTTTAGTTTTTAAAAGTTGATTTAGTATTGGACATTACGAAATTCCTTGAGCTCAGCTTACTTGCTTACAGGGTAGCATCTAAACAGTCAGCAAAAGTTTTTAAAAATGTGAAATCCCATACATGTACTTTAATTGGTTTGCTTGGTTTCTTTCACGTATTCCCAAACAGATTAAAATGGCTAAATGGAAATGGCTCCAATTTTGGTTTAATTTGCCCATCTATTCTACAGAATATTTGTATAGCATGACATATCACTGAATGTATGAGTGCGTATGTGTTCACACATATGATTCCACTTAGAAATCCATTAAGTTTCATTCCGTTCAGCTATCGAATCGTTCGGCAGCTGTGTTGATATTTGTGGACAAATTTTTGACTTTTCAGCAGATATAACGAGCTTCGCAGCTAGCAATGCTAAGTGATACGCAGACGAGTCCCGCTCACTGTATGTGTGTGTGTGTGTGTGTGAGTGGTTGAAGTGGTTGAGTGCTCTACTCGGCTGCTTTGTTCAAGCTTTGGCAAATAGTACGAAAAGTAGGGGGTCAAATAAACTGTTACCTTCTTCCCCTCTCTGACCACTCCACCCTTATCCTTCTTTTGATGCTGCTGCAGTTGATAAACAGACAGTGACATTCACAATTTGCGGACGATGCAATGTCCTTTGGTGTCCTGCAGGTAGATGGCAATAAAGTTGCCTGCGCAGTTCTAATTAAGAACCACACAGTAGGAGAAAGGGAGAGGGGATGGGGGTAAAGAGACAATCTAAAAGAGATTAAGTGGCTTTTAATGACTTCACTTTCGTCCGCATAAGCGAGTTTTGCCTGCAGTCGCGTCGAGTCGCAATATCCAGGCAATCTTTCTCATCCTCCTGTCGAGCTGCTTTTGGAAATTGTTTCAAGATCTCTAATTGATAAGTTTAAGTTTAATTAGTGCGGTCTAGCTTGCCACTCGAGGCTGTTAAGTTGAAATTAATTAGTTTGGGAAACTTCTGTTGCTTTTTCTCCTCAAATAAACAGTCATATTTCTTTTTAGTCTAGCTGTTTTTTGCTAAAAAATATGTATTACATTTATGAGCATTGCCAAGAACTTGCCGTGCCTTAGGCTATTTGCAGTTTGTGCTCACAGAAAGGACGTTGATCCCATGGGCGAGTACACATATCAAAATACAAGGAAAATGAGGAAGTTAGAGAGGCGAATTCTTAGTGGAACCTGTTTTCAGTTAGTCTACACAACATTTAAGTTTAAACTAGAGAAAGTTAATTGCATAGACAACTTTAAACAGCATTAAATGAAGAAGAGATTGAGAGTTTCCAATTCACTATAAACAGTTGCTTTTTATTCCAGCACTTAAGTTTGGAACTCACGCTATGGAAACCTGTTGTCAATAGGCGATTTATAGCCATTTTTATTGCCAGTTTCCTTTGTTGACACTGAAGTTTGTGCGGAAACTGCCAAAAACGGAATCGAGTGGCATTTTTGTTGCTCCTCCATCACGCAGGCTTGGCTCAGTTCGTCAGTGTCTACAGTTGAAGGGGGAAACACAAATGGGGCGGGGTAGTTGGAAGTTTTAGTGGAACAGGAAATGACTGTCGGAGCGGTCGGAAGCTGCAAATGAAATTCTGTGTGTGCGTTGCCATTGTAAAGAAATGAACATGGACTGAGAACTCGGTAGATTTCTGGGAAATTTACTTCTGACTTTCATGTAAAAATATGTCAACTTTCGTCACGTGGTATGTAGTTACTACAAGGGGAACTGCACGCGTGTGTGTAGCCAGAGGCGCAAGAGGTGCAACTTATGGCAACGAGTTGGGATCTAATGTTATAATAGGTATATTGGCATTGGCCGGAAGGGCTTCCGCATCGCTGCAGTTGCTTGTCGGCTGCTCCGAGATGTGGCCATAGTTGGGGATGCCTGCAAGCAGAGGAGCAGCGGGAAAGGCAATGGTGTGAGTTATATACATTCGCTGCCGGTGAAGGCTGTAATTACCTGTTGCTGGCTTGGCACACTGCTGCTCCTCCTCCTCGGTAATGGTGGAGAAGTTTGTGGGTCGCTGCGAGGTGATCAGTGGGCTGGCTGACAGCAGGCGATGCGAATGTCGTTGTTGGTTGTTTCCCCCTTTAGAAGCGGCTAACAGTTGCCGCTTTGCCTTGCTCAGCTTCTCCGGCGTAGTGTAGACCACGTTGTGCTTGTAATAGGAGGTAAGAGTACGCACATTCATTCACTCCCCAAATTGGGAGATAACTCAATGACTCACCGACAGTGCCGCATGCTGTTGCTGCTCGACATGCTGCAACCTGTAAGCCTGATACTGTGATACGACACAGAGCAGACAGTAGACCTGCAATTTGGTGGGTAAATTAATCAGGAAGGTCTTACTGACCACTGAGATGTACTCACGTTCAGGCAGAGTATGAAAAAATCGATGGTAAATATGAAACCGACAATTGGGTCAAAGTTGACGCGACGCGAGAGCGTCAGGTGGACGAGATGGGCAAACTCGATGAGCAAATCGCAGAGCATTAAACCTATCCAGGGCAACAGAAATTGACGTTTATTCTGCAAGAGAAACAAATTGACGTTTGGGTTTGTATGGTTGTGTGGGTGAGAGTGTTATGGCCACGTCGAAGGATCAGAGCTCAGTTTACTACTTTGGTACACTCACATGACGCAGTCCCACAATCAACAGGAGCGAGGACAACACCATCAGCACAGAGCAAAACAAAAACAAAACGTTGAATATCACAGTTACTGCAAAAAGCAATGCGTCAATTGTCTGTGTGGGTCTGTGCAAAGGATATAGGAGTTTCTTTTTTATGGGCTTACTGCAAGCTCCAATTTCTTACCTACAGTTACGTCTCCCTTCTCCAATATACTCTCCCCGATGGGATCCCCTCGCTCACCGAGCAGAAATTCTTGTTCCTCTTTGAGGTAAACCGCAAACATGAGCGTCGACAGGCCAAAGTAGACCTACAATAACAAAATCAGCAAAAGCGTTTTAAGACTCTACAATCCTTTAAATGCAGCGATGAAGAATTGGAAATTATGACATTAATTTGGCTAATTAAATTGGCTTAGTTTGGTATTGACAATTGTGGTTTCAAAGCCATACAGAGCTTATAACAAATTTAACCACAGCCTATTAATCAATTTAATGTGCACATCTCTCTCAGTCATAGAGCTATCTAAATGAAAGTAGGCCAAGAAAAGGATAAGGAAACTATTGTGCATGTTTAAGTTGTCAATTTCATTACATTCTGAGTGTTTGTAGGTGTGTTTGACTTTTCGGAATTTCCTTTACTAAGTTCCTTCCCTCTTAAACGTATAAGGCTTTAAGCTCTTTAAGTTATTCAGTGGAAAGTGCTTAACACAAAGAATTTACTTATTTATATCAAATTTATTCCGACAGTTCAACCATAATGTTTGGATTACGAGTACAAACGTCGTCTTTCTGCTTCGCACACTCCTGTGTTTTGGTATGCTTTGCCTTCGTTATTTTTTTTTTGTGGATGTTGTTAAAATTGCAATTCATAAAGTGTTGTTTACTGCGGATTCAGAGGCTTTAGTCTATCAAAGTGAAGGAAGGATAGACAGACAGGATGTAAGAAAAGCAAAAGCAGTTTATAACGTGGTCTGCTCGGTAGTGTTGCTTGGCAATTGTGAATTATAAACTACTAAGTTTTCTTTTCATTATTCTGAGTTCGCATTGTGCTCGCAATTATGTTAATGAGAAGCTGTAGAATCTCATGGTACATCAACTACTTGAGCCATAACAAATTATTCTAATTTACTTCGATTCTGTTTGGCCTCTCTCTTAACTTTCCATTGTTCCCTCCTCTCATTTGATTTTCACTTTGATTTTAAATTTATAAGATAGGTTGGAGTCCCGTTGATATACTTTACTGGAATCGTTTCTGGGTTTTGCTTACAACTTCTTATTCTATTTTGTTCAAAATATTTACGCATTCTTTATTATTAATTGTGTGTCATCATCATCTCTCTAGGTCTTCCTTTTGGGTTTTTTAAAATTCTTTATTATCTCCATTGTGTTCTCGTTACTTACTGGAATTGTGGCTTGCATTTCTTTACTTAGCTTTGCAGACATTCAACAACTTAATTCTCATTTCTCTTCTCTTTTCTTTACCTTTCGTTTCTCATTGCCAACTTTCCGGCTTTTTATGCTATTATCCCCCTCTCTCTCTCTCTTTCTCTGTCTGCTTGGCTGCCCACTTGTTCGCTCGCATGCAATTCGTAGATTAGCCCTTTTAAAGAGGATAAGCCCCAATTGCCGTTTTGTCCCTCCGCCAAATTAAGAAGCCCACAAATCAAGTGGCGTCTAATTGATTACTCACCAGCGTGTAGAGGGCGCAAGCGAAGCTGCCCTTTCGCACGTTCTTCCAAAAGCAGCAGGATTCAAGAATGGCCATTTTTTCGCTGAGGGCGGGACTGGGGCGGGTGGATTTGTTGCTCAACTTAAATCAGCTTCTTAAACATTAAACATTAAGGACATTGTCCGGTACGGAATCGAAGGTGTTGGGTTGCCGCGGGGAGAACGAGGCGTATTCGCAATGGGAGGCGGACTCTGTGGAACGGCAGCCGCCACTTTCGCTTTACTTTTTGACACTTGCTCGGGGCTTGTATGTCTTAGAGCGCTCGCAGCTTGTTTATTCGCCCGCTTGATGTTGTTGTTGTTTCTGTTTGCCTTGCCTTTTTTCCTTACGAATATTTGGCAAATTTTTTTGGCCCAGCATCGGGTTCGCTTATCTCTGCACACTGACACTTAATTTCATACACACAACGCACGCAGATTTATGACACTGATTTATTTGGCATAGTCCGGACAAATTTATATGGTCCGAATGGATGCGCACTGCGGCCAGAGCTTCCTCGTCGGATGAACCGTTGCCATTGAAAGACGCGCCAGAACTGATTCGAAACCCGATCCAGCGAACTAAACGTTGCCAATGTTTCGAATAGCGTGCGGCAATTTTATGAATGAAATTCGAATTGAACCGAAGGGACTGTGGATGCAGACGAGCGACGACCGCTGGCCTGGTGTCAACGCATGCGCACAGCTGGCACTGCGTCGGATAGCAACAGGCGGCATGGCATTGGCAGTGCAAGATTTGCATAGCAAATGGAAGCAGAAAAGTAATGCCAAGTTCGACTGGTCGCACCACATGCGGCGTATACGAAACGTTCCGGAGCATTGTAATGTGCAGCCAACTGTGCGTTAATTTAATTTAATTAAGAGAAGAAAATTCGCAGCATCAGCTCGCGAAGAGATTAAGCCAAGGCGAACGCAATTAAAAAATGCTACTCGATGACTCCGCCGGACTTTGAGTAATGACTTTACTTCCTTGATGGCGTCGATAAGACGTTGCCGATGACCATGACGGGGCGAGCCAGGAAGCCAAATCAGTCGCTTGGAAAACTGATGAATCACAAAAGTCGTAGTACAGACTGGAGTATCTCAACAGGCGTTGCATAATATATAAAACTATTCTACTATATTTTGGAGTTCATTGTAAAATGGCTGATGGAGGGGAAACAGAATCCGACACTGAAAGAAAAGATGATAATCGTAGAAAAAGACAAAACGAACAGTGAGTAGCGTTTGCATCGGCGATATACGAGGGTCGTTTGATAAGTCCGTGACTTTTTGTATTTGCCGCGCACCTGCTCTAAATACAACACTGCTCCTGTCAGCAGTTATCGATTAACAGCTGACTGTAAAATTTTAAGAAAGCTGCGTTTTTTGGTTTGCGTTTTATAGGCATTGAAAGCAGACGATCTCGTGAATTTTAACGAAAATGGAGATCGAGATCGTCTGCTTTCAATGCCTATAAAACGCAAACCAAAAACGCAGCTTTCTCAAAATTTTACAGTCAGCTGTTAATCGATAACTGCTGACAGGAGCAGTGTTGTATTTAGAGCAGGTGCGCGGCAAATACAAAAAGTCACGGACTTATCAAACGACCCTCGTAATCATGGTGGTACTATATGAATGTATTCCTCAGCAATGAGAAATACAAAAGGTCAGTGAGCAGAAGCCAGCAAACCGAGTTGACCGAGAAACCTTATACAATAAACCATCCTGAACTGGATGCTAGAAGTTCTATTATTACTGGTCTACACTCAAAATTATTCTTCGATTTTGATGACCTTCTGCCGGAAATTGGAGAGTTTGGAGTGTTTCAAAAACTGATGTTTTTGTTTATGATACCGTTCTGCTTTATTGCGCCGTTTGTATATCTCAGTCAGATCTTTATGACGCTAACACCGACAGACTACTATTGCTTTGTGCCGGAACTTTCACTCATTCATAGCGAAGAGGAGCGTAAAAACCTATCAATACCGATGGAGGACGGCACCTTTAGTCGATGCATGATGTACGAACGAAACTATACGGAGATCTATAAAGCTCCCAATCGCAGTCAGTATACAGTCTATAATGCAAGTATTCCACAGATTAAGTGTCGGAATGGTCATGTTTTCGCAAAGAATCTTGGCTTCCATACGGCCTCAATAGAATTTCAATGGGTCTGCGATAAAGAGCGCTATGCAACCTATGCCCAAATGTTCTTCTTTCTGGGCTCCATTATTGGCTGCCTGGGCTATGGCCATTACGCCGATAATTGTGGACGTTTAGCAGCCCTGGTCAGCAGCTGCGGCCTGGCACTGTTTGGTAGTTTATTAACATCGCTTTGCAAGAGTTTCTCTGGTTTCATAATAGGCCGGTTTATTGTGGGCGCCTCATACGATACGTGCTTTACCATGATTTACATATTAGGTATGACAGTCGAGCTATTCAATTGTATTAGAGTGTTCTCGTTCTATATATGTATCTATGTTGATCCACAGTTCTCGAGTATGTGGGACCCTCCTACCGAACTTTGGTGGGTAACATGTCGCTGGCTTTGTTTTATTCGCCCTTCACAATGCTAGTGCCTTGGCTGGCCTACGCTCTGGGAAATTGGCGAAGTTTCTCGGTTGTGGGAGCGCTGCCTGCTTTGATGGGATTATGCTCATACTTCTTGCTGCCGGAGTCGGCGCGTTGGTTGGTCTCGGTGGGGAAAGTTGATAATGCCGTCGAAATACTTCAGAAGATCGCACGTAGAAATGATTCGCCAATTCCCAATCGTCTTTGGGACGTATTCCGGGACAGTTGCACGCAATTCTACCGCGAGGAGATTGAGGGTCGCAACTTTACCATCATGTCGATCTTCAAGCGTGGACGTATGGCTCGTTATATGTTATTAATGATTTTCATCTGGATGAGCGTTTCACTGATGTATGACGGGCATGTTCGAGCGGCAAGTGTTCTTGATAAGGAGAATGTGTTCATTGTATTTAGCCTTGCGTGTGCAACAGAATTGCCAGGAGATCTGCTGGTGATCATCACACTGGATCGCTTCGGCCGTCGTTGGTGCGCCTTTATCTCCACTATTCTAAGTGGAATTTTCAGTTTGCTGGCAGGGAACACGGGCAATCCAACGGGCATATTGGCTGCCGCCCTGTGTGGACGTTTCTTTGCGAACGTCTCCTATAACATTGGCCTGCAATGGGCGGCCGAGATACTGCCAACAGTTGTGCGCGCACAGGGTATTTCCTTTATACACACACTGGGCTTTGTCGCTATGCTGTTGTCGCCACCGATTATATATCTATCTCATCTCTCGATTTCGCTAATGCTAATTACCCTCGGCATATTGGGTATTCTGGGTGGTTTGCTATCTCTATTTTTGCCAGAAACTTTGCACGAGGATCTGCCCCAGACGCTCAGTGAAGGTGATGACTTTGGACGTAACCAACGCATCTGGCATGTGCCTTGCTGCGGACCAGGCGCCTCATACGCCAAGGGACCCAAAAAGAAGTGGCACGAGGGCTCAAGCCTGCGAACCATTTCACGGGACGAATTCAGATCGCGCAAATTGACGCGCGTCGCAGTTGTCAAAATGACTCCTCGCAACTCGCAGTTTATTACTGGAGTGCTGAACGTGGACAGCGATGGTTCAGTGCCCACGGAAACGGTGCAGAGACTATACCGATTTGATAGTTGTATATAAGATTATTAGCCCTTATACTTTTGATATTGTACATCCACTTAACTGTCAAATTTACTTCAGTATTTCATTGATTTGCATAATATGTTTTATTAGCATTACTTAGGGTTTTAATAAAAAGTTTGGATTACATGAGAAGTGTATGGTTTTTGTCTGCAATTCCGATATACCCAACTAATGTTATGAGAAGATTATAATTACTCCATAGCAAATTGATTCGTTCTAATCAATTTTATCATTATGTTAGGTATATGAAACGGGCATGTTAACATACTGCTTTAGTTTTTAGTAGGGAAATAACTTGCAATGTCACAGCGCGTACGACTTGTGATTTTCTTTATCTGTTTCTATATTGCTTTTCTGTTAGTTAGTTGGATCAGAAATGATTATAATCACATTGTCACTCTACTAGTTTTTGAGGATCATTTTGAAGATGATGTTTATTTTAATAAAACACTTAACACGTAATAAATACCTCGATGGCCGATGAATGTTGTTCATGATCAGGTTTTGGAGCTTATAATCCAAACACTTATAAATCTTAGATTAAGAGTTTATTGATCAGATAAATTTACAGATATTGTAACTATCATTAATGAGCTAAGAAATAAATCGCATACAAAAAGTTAATCTGACAAATTAGCATTGGCCTACCATTCAAAATATGAACCGCATAATTACCAAATTCGTATAGGAATATTAAAAAAAAACCACGAAGATTAAACTTCACATTTGTTAGTTAAGCAATATTTGAAAATTAACTCTATTATACTAGTTCCTATATTTTTTCAACCGTGTATAAAATTAACTACAGGGTATTGCATATCATGTTTGGTATGTACATCAATTCGTTTACAGTTTTTTCTGTTAAATTTTCTATGTGAAGAGCTTTTACGGATGCTGTGCTTGCGATACTTTACAGAACTAGTTTATGTTAAGCGGAGAAAGCTTTCAATCGGGTTTAAAAGACCGTTGTGCTCGCAAAGCTTTTCCCACAGCTAAAAAGCTTTCACCGAATATATATGTGTGTCCATGCACACTTATGCATATAGTGGGTGTGTGCGTGCATTTAGTTTGCGCGCCATGAACGCAAGACAACAACAAATATCAGCTGTACAGATCATACAACAACAAAAACATTTGCAGCAGCAACAGTGGGAGAAACGTTAACGTATCGAAGCCGCGCTCTTGTACAAAATGGCAATTCAGTGCGCCGTCACACATCGCTGTGCCCAGATCGTGTTTGGAGCCATGTTTCCGTCTACCCCGCTTTGTCTAACAGTTTTGGCTGCGATCTTGTTTCTCGCAACTGATTACACACACGCACTAGCCAACGTAAGAAAATCCCCATCAAATGCTGAGTCATAGCAGCGTAAAAACTGAATCCATAACAATCTCTTTGTTTCACAGTTGCAGAAAGCACAGTTGGGTGACGATGAGGCTCATTTCAATAGAACATTAGACTCGATACTGGTGCCACGCGTCGTTGGAACCCCTGGACATGAGCAAGTGCGCAATTACCTGGTGACTTCGCTCAACGGCCTTGGGTTTCAGACGGAAGTCGACGAGTTCAGGCAACGTGTGCCGATCTTCGGAGAGCTGACGTTTGGCAATGTGATTGGCTACATTAATCCGCAGGCACAGAACTTCCTGGCCCTTGCCTGCCACTACGATAGCAAGTATTTTGCCAATGATCCCAACTTTGTGGGAGCTACTGATTCAGCAGTTCCATGCGCCATACTGCTGAACACGGCGAAGACGCTGAACACTTACTTGCTGCAGCAGTTCCGTAATAGGAGTGATCTGGGTTTAATGGTGCGTCAACGTATATAAAAACCTTGAACTTATTTTCAATTAATCCACATTTGTTAAGCTGATCTTCTTTGACGGCGAGGAGGCATTTAGGGACTGGACGTCCAGTGATTCTGTGTATGGCTCCCGTCATTTGGCCAAAAAACTGGCGAGCACGCGTATGGGTGGGGCTGGCCAGGCGAATGTGGCAGCTTCCCGACAGGTTGACCGCATCGTAAGTTGTTGTTTGACAATATAAAAATAATATGAATAAAAATTTCCTTAATGTTTCTTGCAGGAGGTGCTCGTGCTGCTTGATTTGATCGGAGCTCGCAATCCTAAGTTTGCCAGTTTTTATGAGAACACAAACGGTCTGCATTCTAGCCTGGTGCAGATTGAACAAGCACTGCGTGTTGCTGGACAGCTCGAGGGCAATAATAGAATGTTTCTTAATCGTCCGGCTGGCGGACTTGTCGATGACGATCATCGTCCATTTCTGGAAGAGAATGTTCCTATTCTACATTTAATAACAACGCCATTCCCTGACGCATGGCACACTCCTCGCGATAATAAGGCCAATTTGCACTGGCCATCTATAAGAAATTTCAATCGTATATTCCGCAATTTCGTCTACGAGTACATGACGCGGCATACTGGTCCAGTTAATCTACGTTTTCGTCGGCTATAGTAAATGTGAATGGAAATCAGAGACTGTAAATGATTTTCTGAGCGAGATTATTTTTGCTCACAAGATAAATGTTTATTTTTCGAGTGCTTAAGTAAAACTCGAAAAATAATTATCAACTAAAGAAAATATATAAAAATCTAATAGTTATTATTAAATTGTGTTTTAAATTTTAGAACTAATGATAAGGCAGTCACTAACGACGCTTGCGACCGGTCTGATTCTTTTTGCCCGGCGCACGCTGACCTTGGTGACCCTTTGGCTTCTTGCCTACTGCCTTGCGACTTCCCTTGCCCTTCTTACCACCCTTTTTGGATGGCCTGTTTGCACCTTCAGCCTCACGTCTGCAAGTGAATGGGAGAAATCAGTATAAAATATTTTAATTCCTTTGGGTTATACTTACTCCAATCGTTCGTCCTGTTTTTGCAGAGATATTGCTTTGTCCACGTCCAGTTTGGGTTTTTTGTTCAGCACACTCTTGATAAGATCCAAATTGGCCTCTCTCTCGGGTTGTGCTGTGATATGCGATGCCTTTCGTTTGCCTCCGGGTATCAATTCCTTTACACCCAAACCACGTGCCTCCTTCTCTTTGGGTAGTTTGTTTTGGAATTTACCTACTGATGCAGTTGAAGACTTAGCTACAGTTACAGCTGTGAGCAGTTGATTCGATGAAGCGGCCTCAGGACCCAGGTAACCGCTGCGGGGCGTATCCAATTTCTTAGCGCGCACAATATTCTTCATACGTTGAATCTCGTTCTTAGCCACCTTTTCGTTGCGCAAATCGAGCTTCTTCTGGAACATATCTGTGTTAGGATCAACATTCTGGGGTACTTCTAACACCCAGTCCTTATCCTTCTCAGCCTCTGCTCGCTTGAATCCATACGTAGGCACCCATTTCTGAAAGAGTTTCATACTTAGTTGTTTTATCACGTGAAGTCGGTCTACAAAGTACTTACATCGAGAACATCATCGTAAGTTTTCTTTTCCTTTTTCTTTTTCGTAATGCCCTTCTCCTTGGCGAACTTCTCCCACTTAGTCAAGGGACGTGGGCCAGGTGGCTTACGTAGACGTGGAAGAACTGTCGTTGGCTCAGGCAATTTAGCCACAATACTTTCGTCCACACGTTCTGTCGGCAGTTCCCAGATGGCATTAACAAGTAGTTGTGTGTTATCACGTGTCAGGGCTGCCAGATATTCTTCTTTGTTATCGCTAGAAGTATTCAACATTTATTTTTTTGCTTTACAAAATTCTCACACTTGGTAATTACGCTAGCTGCCGGTCCTCCAAATCGTTTGGATCTGTAATTAGCAATGTGCCAACATCTAGACGGCATTCCAGGTGCTTTTCTACTGAAATTGGTTTGTATTTATCCAAATCCTTCTGATGTTTTTCTAAAACTGCTTTAACAACATCCATTTTCTTTGAAATAAACACTATTTTATTTTATTTTATATTTATACACGTGCTGCCGTCCCGCTGATAGGTATCGATACAGTTCGATTGCAGAAGTTGTAATTATATCGATATGTATTTTTAGTATACGATATTTTCTGTTTACAGTGCTGTAATGAACGTTGATTCGATATTAAATTTTTGTTTGTTATTTATCGAATTGAAAATATGGGCTGATTTCCAAAAATAATATCTACGTCTTCTGGCTTTTGAGGCAGTTCTTTACCAGCTGTTTCTGGAAGCATTAGGGTAAGAATTGCCGATAAAACGGAGAGAATACCCAAAATACACATAGGCAAATGTTTTGAATATTTGCCTGTGTAGGCGATGTACGGCGATAAGAGCGTTGCCACAAACCCCATGATGTGTATGAATGCTACGCCCTGACCGCGTATAACGGTGGGCAGCATCTCGGCGACCCATTGAAGTCCCACATTGAAGGTAATTGTGACGCAGAACCGACTCGTAGCCGCGGCCGCCAACTGTTGCCATGAAATTGTCAGTACTGATGCTGCAAAGCTTCCTAATGCACATACCAAGAGAGATACCAAACAGATCAACTTACGCCCTATGGTGTCCAACAAAAACATTGGTACCAGACAAGCAGGAAATTCCGTGAAAGATGCAATCGTGAATGTAAGAAACACATTTGATCCCATTGAAAGAATGGATCGAACGTGCCCATCGTAAACTAAAACTGAAATCATCCACAGACACATTGCAATTATTGTAATATGACACATTTTCCATCTTTTGAACAGGTCCAAAAACGTAAACTTTTGAGTTGTTTCCGTGCTTAATGTTTCAGAACAAGTTTTAAATGCAAGAAATTCACTATCGGGAATTGATTTACCATTTGTCTTGGCAATTTTTTCTATGATTCGCATAGCCTTATCTACTTTCTCAACACCGATTAGCCATCTGCATTAAAATTTGTCAATTATTATTTCAATATCTACATTGGGTTATAGAATACCTTGGTGATTCATCCAACAAAAAGTACATTAGCAGGTTTATTATGAGCGGTAATGAAGTAACCAATGATAATAGCCGCCAATCATTACACAATAATGCTATCCAGGGCAACAAAACTGCCCCTAAAACAAAATAACATGTCATTGTCAGGTTTGTAACAATGGCACGCCACTCTGCGCCAACTAGTTCCATAGCTGCTGAGAAATACAAAACAATTGCTCTACGGCAATACGTTTTAAAATAATATTTACTCAATACTCACCCAGAATCCAAATGGCATTGGCGCAGTTATCGTAAGCCATTCCGGTTATACCTCTGGCAACTGAAAATAATAAAAAACTACTACAAAACGAACTAGCCACCCCTCCAATAAGAGCACACGCATTGGCTAACATTACGCCCGGAATGCGTCCCCAACGATCGGTTGCAATGCCGAAGAAGATGCTACCAATTATCGCACCTATGAAATAGAAATTAACGGTAAGGGGACCTAGCTTGTCTTTTTGGCACACCCAATTTAGTTCTGTGGCGATCGAATCATAGGGAACTTCTTCCCTGTCATAAACCCAAGCATTGCATGATTTTTTATCCCAAGATGTGTTTGCCGTAGTTAAATTATTTTTGAGAGCTTCTGTAAAATTTGTGTCATACATAACACATTTTTCAAAAGAATTGTCTTCTTTCTTTGGTATTCCAAGATTTAATTGCATTTCTTTTGATAGGGCTTGTAACTCAGGAATTCGACACCAATGGTTTGGTGTAAGAATTAAAAATATTTGTGTTAAATATATAAATGCCCACAAAAAGGTGAAAGGAAATATATAAAGGACAAGTCGCTTTTGATAAAATCCAAATGAACCAATTAACTCTAAAAAATTCTCGAAACTACAATTTCCTGTGTTTCTAGCGTCCGCCATTTTTATTTATTTTAAATTTTGATTCAAGAATATATATATTTGTAAACTACCTTTTCTAAATTTGAATACATTTTGAAATGTATTTCAGAGATCCAACTTATCGACGAACCGCCACATTTCTTTAGTGTTGGAAATTTCTTGCAGATTAAGTTCCAAAATGAAGTAGTTCACTCACTAGCTCAAATGGCGCCAAAACATTGAATGAGTATTGACAACAGGTTGTATTTATTTTAAAATATTTGAGATATTAACCATGGACGAATTGGCGCAGTTGCGGAAGCGCATTACAACGTCGTTTAAGCTGTGTGGATTTTTGATCCGCTCTGAAAACAGTACATACCTGGCGGAGCAACTGCTGCCCTTCGCTCCCGCGGAACGCGAGAAATGGATGACAGTGATCACAGAAAATCTACAGGGACAAAAACTAGCGACTCCCCATGTAGAACGCGAATCGCTTGAAAAAGCGATCAACGAACTCAACCGCGTGGGATTGGATGAAGGTGAGACTGTGTTTTCTGTCATCGATGCATTCACTGTACCTCGCTACCGGTATAATACGCAAATCAAGAAGTTCGAAAAGGATACTCAACCACGACGTTTACTGACTCAGCCTCAAATGAAGTCAGACTATTTGCAGCAACGATATGCAATGTTGTTACAGAAAACACTGCGCCATGATTTGTTTGCTCCAGCGGTTATACAAGACGGCGTTGCAAGTGCGGCCCAGACAAAAAAATTTAAACTACAGTACGCTGAAAATTTGTTGGCAACATCTCATATGAAGGAAGCTGTTGTCTTGGGTCTGCTCACCCAACTTAAGGAGGGCAAATTCTATGTTGAAGACCCCACGGGATCTGTGCAGCTTGATCTAAGTGGTGCACGCTTTCATGCCGGCTTTTTCTGCGAAGGTTGTTTCGTTCTAGCTGAAGGAAGTTATGCAAACGGCGTACTCAAAGGTAAGCTCTGATTGATTTAATTGTCTATATATATTTTTGTTACTTATGTAATTGCATCTTACAGTTGACGGTCTTGGCTTTCCGCCCACCGAGCCGGCAAGCAGCAGTCGAGCATTCTTTGGCACTTGCAACACTTGGGGTGGTGAGTCTGCCAAGCTGCTCAAGTACTCACCACGATTGCAGGAATTGGAGCGCACGAATACGGAAACCACCTTAGTATTTCTATCGGATGTACGGCTTGATCTGCCAGTGGTTATGGAAAAGCTGCGTCAGTTATTTGTTGGATATGATTCCTGCCCACCTCAAGCAATTGTACTGATGGGACCGTTTACGACGAGCACACGAAATTACCAAGAGTTGCGTCAGCATCTGGATGCACTAGGCGCCTTGGCCAATGGCTGCGAGCAGCTAAAGAAGCAAACGGATTTAGTTTTGGTTCCTTCGTCGGAAGATCCAACGGCACCGAACATATTACCACGAGCTCCGCTGCCCGAGTGTTTGGCCGTTGGCCTGCTTAAAGCCTGGCCGCGCACCCATCTGGCAACCAACCCCTGTCGCCTGCAATATTGCACCCAACAGATTGTCGTCTGCCGTTTAGATCTTATGGCCAAGTTCTGTCGCAATACCCTGCACTTTCCAGAGGACACGACACACATTGAGCAACACTTTGCGCGCACATTGGTCTGTCAGGGACACCTTGTGCCCATCCATCCGATTGCGATGCCTGTGCACTGGGATTACGATCCAGCATTGTGGCTCTACCCCCTGCCTGATCTCGTTGTAATGGGCGACTCGTGTGCGAGCTTTACGAGTACACAGCATGGATGTACAGTGTTGAACACCGGCTCCTTTATCAAGTCAAAGTTCGCGTTCAAGGTGTACATTCCTGCCACGCGCACGATTGAGGACTCGGAGATACCCGGCGACATGGAAATGACTTGATGAGCCGACCCCAGAGTCTCATGACTAGTCTTAAGTTGTGTTTGTAGTTACGTTCTAACCATTTTCCTACTGGAAAACTCAATATAAGTATATATGTAGTAGGTACTGTTTTTTTAGGCACATTTGGTGTATTTACTGTGGCGAGTCGCACATGTTGCGTTCCCCTGAACGATGCGTGCGTGTTTCCTGGTTGATAAGCGCAGCACAAGGATGCCGAGGAGGCCGACGTCAGCCATCATATGCGGCACAGCATGTGTTCCACAATCTTTTCGGCTGCTGACGCGCCTCACAATCTGCTTTTTACTACTCTCGTCGGGGGTTGTCTATTATTTTTCATGACTTAAAGCCGATTTGCGAGAATATTGTTACTCTGCTCTGCTCGGCTCTGCTGTTCTCGCCACTTAGCGTGCTGGAAATTCAATTTCCCAGGCACACACACATACACATACTTAAATATATGTGTATATACTTCATAGCTTGCCAGCTGAAATGGCAATTTTGTTAATGCGTTTGACCTGAGGACATCAATTGGCCTCGTTTTGTGACATTGCCACTTTTTTTGGCTTTCTCCAGTGCACACCCTGAACCCAAAATCGTTTTTTAAGACATCATTAGCTCGGGCACAGCCCACGGGGGAGTCGAGGCCGCTCTGCTTGGGAGTCTCGTATTGATTTATGATTTATTGCCAAATACTTTGATAGTTCCATGGAGTGTCCCATGTCCGGCGGCCCGTATTCCGTGTGTGTGTGGGTCCTTCTCTCGGGCTGTGTATCAATTTCCGAAATGTGTCCAGCGTGCAAATTCGATTGTGAGGGCGGTGCCACAGTGGGCGTGTCAGTGAAAATGTAGTCTGCTCTTGCCTAGTACATTGTCTCGGCTATTGTTTTCCATTTTGGGAGTGCCTCCAACCGCCCGCACTTGGCAGATATTTGCGCCAGAGCGACAATCTTGCTTCTGCTTCATTTAACTGAAAACATTTGAAACTTTTAAAATTAAAATATTGTTTGCGGCTTCTCTCGAAATTGCCGAAGTGGAGCAATAACATAAAAAATATTTTATCTCCGCTGGTCATTACTTTTTATGACGACCGCAGTTGACACCATTTACATAGTACTAGTTAACTTACCCAGCCACCCCATTGACTCCCGCTCCACCTACAAAAAATCGATTAAAGTAATCGCCAAAGCGGAACTCTGGAAGCTGTTCGTTGACTTGCCCCGTTGGATCATCAATCAGTGTCACACAGCTGTGTCTCAAATGACCCGGCCAAGTGCAATCAAGGATCAAAGCTAACTGGACTAGGGTTAGCCGGTAGCACATCTTCATCATCAGCTACCGCATCCACCTTCAAGTCTTCCGTCACACATCCTGTTTCCCAATCATATGCGCACACACAGAGGATGCGTTCAAGTGCATGTCCTGTGGTTATACCCCAATTGTTTGCAGTCCTGCGGCCTGTTAGCATATCCTTCACTGATTCTTCTATACCACACAGAGTGGCCATATGTCAAGCGTCCCGTAATACCAGACTGTGCTTTGGCGTTACCTTGTCCTTGCTTTTGTTTTAATCACAGATATTGTGAATGGAAGGGAAAGCTGACTTAAATGGTTTTCAATTGTGCCCCGAGGTATTCAACATTATATGGTATATAGAGGGTGACGGATGGAAGTTAGTATATATAATTTCACACATGTACATATATGAAATTGAAGTTTACTTATGAAACAACAACAAGGATGTGAACGGGTAAAATATTGTACTAACATAACAAGGTACCTTATAAAAAACGAATATATACATGAGTCAAGTTGTAGACTCACTAAATTGCAGGGAATTCACAGATCCAATTTCTTCTTCATTTTCAATACATTTTTTTATCGCATATGGTCAAAGGGTTCGTGGTCTGGCGATGCACTTTGAAATCAGGCCACCAGTTGGAAAATCAAAGCAGCCTTTGTTTGTGGGAAACTTCTTTGTCGCGTTCATTGAGTTCATTTTGAGGAAGCTTATTAAATGTTTATGCACTCGACTGATGTGGTTTGCATGGTGCATAAAATTTTCATAGGGTTATCATCGACTTTGTTGCCAACAGTCAGTCATGAAATAAGCTGGATATGGAGCTCGTAAATCCGCAAGCAATTGTCACGCGGATCTATAAAAAAAACCCACTTGGAGTCAGTTAAGGGCGGCAACAATGTTCCTTGACTTGATGGGTGTGTTGGAGTGTGTATGAGCCGGACGTGTGTCAACATTTACGCCTCAATTATCGGCCGCAACATAAACAGGACTTTCTATATAGAGAGGGAGTCTGAGTCGATAATTTGTTGTCCATAAGCTGCTGCCAAGCTGCCAATTCGCAGTCCATTCACACAAGCTACCCACATGCGGACCACCCAGTGTGGACAGTTTGCCCAATCGCAGTCCCAATCCTCATCCAAATCCCAGTGCCACTTGCTGTGCCAATCCGAGGCGCTGTTCAATCTGGCGACAAGGACACGTGTCGCCCATTAATTTACGCTCGAGCATTATCTGCGATTTGGTTGCGCACTGCCAGGTCGACTTTGTAGTGGCACGTGCCGGCTTTGGCAAATCAAATGTTTTTATTATTTAAAGCGACAAACGTTGTGGCATTTTATTGTCTCCTTCTGGCTGATAACGAGCAGCGACACCGCCGCCAGGACAAATTACAGCCGCGCCACATCCTGACCGCCATTGTCCTCGAATTGATAACGAATTGCACCTCAGGGACACAGCTTCTCTGTGTGTGTGTTTGTGTGTGTGTGTGTGTCTTAATGAAAATAAAGCGATAAATTTTAATTGATTTCGTTTTGCTCGGTCCAAGCCATTGTTAAAGTTCTTGTGGGGCGATAAGATCGCGGTGGAGCTTACGAATAGACAACTGCGGCTCATTAGCCAAGGATAATGCATCAAGATAATACCTTCGCGTCTGACATAATTGAAATTTTTTAATGTTGTTTCCTGCCTAATGAGCTTAGACACTCAACTGATGGTTAACTCTTAGCGTTGACTATTATTGTGAAAGTTAGGTTAAGTTTCATTAATCCTAAAAAATTTAATGTATATAAGAGAAAATATACTTCAAATGTATTTCAATAAACCAAATACTTATGAAACGTTCCATATCGTTCCAGTTTTGCGAAAGTATTGTGTGTCGAAAATGGCAATTTGAAGAAAAACTGTACATCATCTTGTTGAAAATAAAATACAATTGTAGTAATTTAATTTTTTGAAAAATCCAATAACATCCGATACTTAACAGTGAACTGTGTATTGCTTAGTGATAAAAAGAAACTTAATTTATTAAGTAACTACTTTAAGTTAAGTAAAATTTTTTTGCAAAAATGTGACGCAGTTTTCTAAAAAATTTTGGTTCATATCTTTATTTAGCTAAAATGCGACATCATTCCTTTGCAAAATTTCGACGCTATTTTGTTTCACTTACCCACATCTGGTAGCACACTGAATTTGGTTTATTAAAAATACTTTTTGCACAGACATTTATCGATATTCTTTAAATCGTTAAGTTGCGCTCTTTCCATCACCAACCATCAGCCAAACTACATGTAAGCATAATTCTTAAATTTAAAATTAAAATAAATCTATCAACTGCGTATAACTAATTAGAAATCCCACAAAAAATTGTCTTTAACATTAACACATATCTAGTTACTCAACTATTCATTAATGTACATACTTATGTAGTTCTCCCAGCATCTGTAGAGCTTCTCCTTATCTGAAACTTTCTTGCAGCCTAAACTCTTTTAGTTCCATATTTCAAAATGATTGCTTTTAAATTAAAACTCGGCATAAATCACACAATGCCTGGACGCACAGGTTGGCCATTCCCATTGTCTCCCCACTCTGTCGTCTCTCTCCCCCCTCTTAGCGTTGAAACAAAAGCTTCCCAGCACTGTCAGCACAATGCAGGCGACATAAGCCGATTTCAGATATCTGTGCCTGGACCTGGTCCACCTCGCTATGCCCAGCCACGAATCGGCTCTGTCTGTCTGTCGGTCTCTGCCAGTCTGTCGGTCCTTACTGTCTGTTACCAAAAACGTAAAAATTATCATCAACGCACAAGTGGCTTGTACTTGTCACAGCAGCCTCCCTTACTCCATATCCCTCCTCCTTCCCATGTGGAAAACCTTCTCCCACTCTGCAACATGCAAAAGGCAAAATATTTTCATTGTGTTTCAGCAGATTTTGAACACGAAGTTTGCTTCTGGGCAGGGGTTGAAAATTGGTTTGTTTTTTGTGTGGGGGCAGAAGCAGCATAGAGCGGAGAAGAAATTTGAAATGCGATTACCTGCGTTTGCCTATTTGTAGCTTGTCGTCGGCTAGGGGAGCGGCAACAGGATTGGTAGCTGCCCCCGGGCGTTGCATGCTAATCGACTCCTGAATGTGTGTGTATGTGCGGGGACAAAAAGGTTCAAATGTTCGACCATAAATATGAATTTACGTGTGAGATTTTGACACTGCGATTTATAGATGAGGTCGATGGGGGGAGGGGTGTGTAGGATAGGGTGGGTATTCTGTGTCACACAGTTGCCGCTGGACTGAGCAGAGTGTTGATTGAATTTGCGTATCTCTGTGGGCTGTGTGCGGGGCCATTTGCAGGTGACATATTCCTGTCTCTCGGCCCGACAAGTGATAACGCCTGTTTTGGTTATTATTTATCTGGCCCTCTCGCTCGCACTTGCACACTGCATGCCCCACGGCATATCCCATAATTGCTAAAAAACTTAAGCTGCGTGAAATCCCAAGTTTCAATTTAACGCGCTTCTGATTCACACCGGATTTGTGGTCAGCCAGCGGACCTGAACTGTTGCCCCTGCCTCTCTTCCTCCGACCACCAACCCCCAGACGAATGCACTTGTCATTGTTGAGGCAAATCTTATCTAGTTTTGATTAAACCAAAGCATCCGCCATTCGCTTGTTCCGCGTCTCGCATTCGCAGTCGACACTGAGCATAGAAAATTCGCAGCATGCCTCTCTAACTTTTTTCGAAAGTCGAACTCGAATTCGTGTGAGCTGCTTGACGAGCATGCGCCCTGCATTGCGGTGGGCGTGTCCTGCACGAAGCGCCAATGGTAAAATCAAAATGGAGTCTCCACAGCGTCGCTCAGTTCATTGGGGCAACGGTGGAGCTGGCACGCGAGGCTTGCACATATGTGCCGGCTGCGATTGCTGCCCAAGATTGGGTGGCGCAGGCTGAATGCCAAAAAATGGCGACAGCGACGTTGACGCCGATGTCGACGTCGACAGCGCGTGGCTGACGCTATCGCTTGCAGGCAACATACGTGTGTACTCGGAACAACATGTGTGATGTGTGCCCCGCCGTATGGACGCCGCAACAACCGGACCAGCATGCTGGCAGTGCCTACTGCACCCTCCTCCTGCCTCCGCCTCCGCCCTCAAGTCAAGCAGCTGGCCTGGAGGCGCCCATATGTAAGCTTCTACATACGATGCGGCGTAAATAAACAGACTGTCTTTGTATATGGCGCTGTCAGCTGCCGCCTCTCCCTCCCTCTCTGTCCCTCTATTCCTCCATTACCACTCTGGCTTTGCCTTATTTTTTATGTGTGTGCTCTAAGCATTTCCCTTTTATTACGCGTCTTACTTATTTCGGCTTATGGGTTACGCTGCCCGGAAGTTACGCCTTAGCCAGGCACGACTGTTGCTCAATCAATGCTGATGAGAGGAGCTGCCTAACGCCCGTGGGCTAGAGAGAGCCGTCTCTCTTTCTTTTCTTAAGATCTGACTGTGAGCTTGATTTATGTTCCCTTGTCGAGTGATTGATGAGCTTCACTTGTTTGTCCATCAGCTCTAAGATTCATAACTGACCATGCTGCGGTCTGTTTGTTTAGCAACTTACAAATTATGCGTTGTTGTCGATAGGATCGACGTGGCGTTTAAGGGCTTATCTACTCTCCCTCTCTTTTTTTGGCTTTAATATGTTTATTACATAATGTTTATTTTTTGGCTGTCAATCAATCTTAGTGGGAAGTATTTTGCTTCATTATTTAGTTTTTCTTTGAGTCCTTCTACAAAAATTAAACTTCCTCTTACCTCCTAATTACAAAATGGTAGAGGTATTATTTTATTCTATATAATTGAAATTCCACGCCATCCTCTACCCACTCCTCTCAAGTGTCATCTCAATTTAGAATTACCTGCTTCATATCGAGACTGTTTTAAGTTTTTCGTAGCACGTTTCGGTAATTATTCAAACTGATTACAAGGCACCATAAAACTGAACGCTCTATTCTTATCAGTCGCGCCTTTACGAGCGAGTTTCATTTTTATCAGTAGAAATATAATTTAAGCCGCGACTGCGTGACTTGTCGAGCTACGCGGCTTAGAGTTGTATATCAATTAAGGTGCGTCTTTCCCCAATGGAAGCGCTTACCCAATTTCTCCCCCAATGCTACAGTTAGTCAGGCATAAAGTGATTTCAACAATATTTCGCTTAAAAGATTCAAATCGCGCGAAAGGAGGCAAACAGAAAGAGAGGAAGGGAGAAGGAGAGAGTGTGGAACACAGGAAGAGTGACAATAACAAAGCAGAACATGAGAAAATATAAATACGCATACGACAAGTGCGACCAAAGGGAGTAGTGTGAGCAAGGGGAGGGGATAGGGGCGCAAAAAAGGGGGGCGCACGCGACAGAAGGAAACGGATACGCTCGAAGGGGTTGCAAACAGATTCAAAATTTCCAACCACATATGACAATGCTCCACAGTGGCACCCTCTGTTGCCACCGCATTCTCTGCCTCTCTTCTCCTGCCCTCAACAAAGAACGCAAAAAACTGAAATCGCCAGCGAAATTCAAATTTACCCGCTGTAGGGAGCCGTGGCCAACTAACTGTTCTTTTTGCCCGCTTGCCAACGGATGCCTCAGCAGCCGTGTGTGTGTGCGTGTGTGTTTGTGTGTGGTTGGGTGCGCTGGGGAGCTGCTGCGGATGGGGGATCGAGTATTGTCGTCCTTATGCCAAGGGTCGTCAAGCGCGAACATTTGCATAATCAAATAATAAAAATTTGCATAATTTTATTTTTTACGATTCGCGTTCTTCTCTTTCCCTTCTCCCGTTTCCTTCCCTTCTCTCACTCGCCTAAAAATAAGTTTCAGTTTCAGTTACAGTTTCTAGTTTCCCGTTCTACTCGCGAGTTTCTGTTTTGTCTGCTTCTCTATAATGTTACCGTTATCTGTCTGCCGCTGCCTCTGCCCTCGCAAGCTCCGCTTCTCGAAGTTCTTTTCTTTCCCTCCCCCTCTTCCCATAATCGTCAAATGGTGTCAATATTTATTGGCGAACCTGTTTGTTATCGTTGCCAACGAAAATTTGCAAGTTTTAACTATTAAAAAGTTTTTCGCCTTTATCAGAAAATATTTGCATCGTAAATTTGTGGGCAAATTATTTTCAAAGTGGAAATATCGCGACTCTTAAAGTGCAGTAGAATATTTGTTGAAATATCTTGTTCTATTTAAAGTATTATATTGTATCTAATATATTGATTGAATAAAGTATGAACAAACGAATTCTATGGTAGATTCTCATAAATCTTTAGATAAATAATATTTATATGTTTATTATTAAGAGTATATGTGTTCATTCTAGCAACCAGTAAGGTTAACTGAAAACGCAGGTTCGGGAAAGAGCTTCACTTGATTCTATCAGAGATATACCTTGATTATAATGGATACCGCTCCTAAAAACAATGCTGAGCCAATGATTCCAGCAAACCTTGCAAATCATACACTCATTACAATTGACATAAAGCCAATCTCTCCCTTGGATTTTGCTCGGAAGTATGGAGGGGAACCCAACGCTGCATGCATTGGAGGTGCAGCTGGTAGAGACTCACCGCCTCGGTCAAGTAAGACCCAACTGCAGATTCAACAAGGTCAGCAGGATTTTCCAAATTAAGCCCACTGACATTCCATAGCTGGTCTCAATTGTGGCGTGTCACCGCCCATCTGTGACACAGTTATAGATGCCATTCCGATTGTGCTTTATCGAAGCTAATAACAGAGTGACAGAGATCAGCTAACTTTAACACACTTAATGAATATAGATTCTTATATACACTCATTACAGTTGACATAAAGCCAATCTCTCCCTTGCATTTCGCTCGCAAGTATGGAGGGGAACCCAACGCTGCATGCATTGGAGGTGCAGCTGGTAGAGACACACCGCCTCGGTCAAGTAAGACCCAACCGCAGAGTCAACAAGATCAGAAGGATTCTCCATGGTAAGCCCACTGACATTCCATAGCTGGTCTCAATTGTGGCATGTCACCGCCCAACATCGATTAGGAGCCACGTCAGATCAGCTAAATTAATAACATACTTAATACCTAATGAATAGAGATTCTTATATTTTCAGAGATATTAAATAAAATCTACTTTGAAAACCTCATGTATCAGCATTATTTCTTACAAAATATTTCTTTTATATATTGGCCTCTCTGCCGAAATTGCTTTATCACATTTTTGGGACGCGCATAAATATTCCGAAAGAGGCAAAAGCCATTTAATTAAGTTCACATTTATGTGTCTCCATAAATTGGCGCAGCGACAACAAACGGTGGGCAACGAGAGAAGAAAACGGCAGTCAGAACAAACGTGAATTCACATGTTCCATATTCATGGGGTCTGCTCCCCTCCTCTCTTTTACGGACAATTCATATGCGTTGCAAGGTGGCTGAACTAAACAAAAACTCGCGCCAAGTAAAATAAATGGCCCAGGCAGGGCACGACGCTGACCATGTTGTTCCCAGAGCGCCCACTCTCTATCTCCCTCTGAATGATCTTGTTGTTGCTGCTGCTTAAATGAATGATTTTAATTTACCGTAGACAGAGGGCAGGATGGGGGAAGAACACATTATGAAATTATGAGCATTAAAAATATGAAGAATGACCACTTATCTAAATTACACCATGTGTGAGATGCGTCTGACGGGGAGACGGGGATGGTTGAGAGCTGTGAGCTTGCGGTACATTGTCATCGAACGATATGACATACAACACCCCGGGTTAAGAGACGCACACACTCATATATCATGGCAGTGGCGCTGTGGCCAGCAAATATGCTGAGTATATGGAAATTCCGACTGTGTTGCGAGTGATAAATGAAGCACAAAACAGCAAAAATGGCGACAGCTTCAAGGACTGAAGGAATGAGACGGCACTATACATGCGCACACATATGCCAGAGGCGAGACAACTAGAGGAAGAGTGAACAGTGAGAAACAGATATATAGAGGGAGGAGAGTAGAGACTTAGCTGTGTGGAAGGCACTATTGCCAAGGCGCAAAAAAGTCGCAAATATGTCACTTGACGTGCGAAATATTTCGCGGTTTCAGCACTTGCCAGGTTGGCAACGCATTTAGAAAGGTACTCCACCTCGCAGGTCGCCAAGTGCGTTTGCTATATAGGCTTTTACAATTTGAATACCCCAAAGAGATATAGATCTCAAATGCTGTACTTGGTGAGGAACTGATGATCGAAAAGAGCTATGTAGAAAGATAGATATATAGATAGTTATAAAGATAAAGAAATAATTGAAATTAATACATGTTTTTGCATAAAGATTAGGATAAATATCATTGAATGTATAAAGATAGAGACGATAGACAGTTTGGTTTTGCCCGTGCTTTTCTTATTAATTGGTATTAATCGAATTCTTTTGTACATTTCAATGAACTCTATACAATAAATTTTTAACTCATTTGTTAACAAGATACTGTTAATTTTACAAATATTCTCTTGGTCTACGGAATGTGTTTTGTTTTTCTACTTATTCTCCTTATTTTATAATTTCTTCTACGCTATATATTTAGTTTTGTTTCCCCATATTTGTTAGCTTTTGTAAACCTCTTTCAGATAATTCCGTGCACTCCCTTTCTTCCCACGCAGCAAAGCAAAGCAGATTGTCTATAAAGCCTTAGCCATATTCTACGATTATAATATATTCCAAGGGGAGAATCATACATGATTCCCCCGCGATCTCTGGGGTTGTTTAGTTTTGGCAGCTACCCTCGAGAGTTGTGCGTGAAATGCGACAAATTTATTGCTGGAACAAACAACTTGTGATGCATCACGAATGCAATGCTAACTTCTTCGACTTGGCTGCGCTTCAAGGAGAACTCACGCTTCACTGCACAACTCAAGAAAAGTCAAATATTTTAAAGATGCCGTTCAGCTTTAAGATACGCTCTCAATTTAACTCCCACGCGTAGTAGTAGTAAATCAATTAGCTACCCCTTTGGTTACCACGAGTTGTGAGGTCCTGCGGCTTTTGAAAATTAACTACCTGCTAAGTTAATTGAGCAAACAAGTCCGGACAAGCAGCCAGAAAAGTTGTGGCAGCACTAAAAATCCGCTCACGGGTTTTTGCAACTATTAATTATGTGTGCAAAGTTATGACAGCAGAAAACAGGCCCAGAACCCGCGCACAGGAGTCGCAAAAGTTTTGGGCAAACTAGTAAAACTGGCAACTGGTAACTGGCGGCAGCGAGAAAAAAAGGAAGCGCACATCATAAATTACAGGACGAACGGACATGGACGCACGCGGATGTTGTCCTGGCAGAGGCTCCTGCTGCTGCTGCTGCTGCCTTTAGGGTAGTCAGTAAGCCGCCTGTCTTGCGGCAAGCCAAACAGCTTCCATGCATCCAAAAATCATTTCAATGGAGCTTCGCAAGCGGCGCTGTCTCTGTCTCTGGCTCGGGATCCGGCCATGGCAACGGCAAAGGTAGCCAGAGACAGGCGCACACACGCACACACACACACGTATACAAAATGGCTGCCGCTGCGGCACAAAAAGTGTCATGGCGCATGAAAAACTTCCTGGCCATGCCCAGGACTTCATCATCATGTGCCTTGGCCGCAAAACAATGGCGGCAGAAGCAGCAGCAGCAGCTCCTCACGCTGGCAACCGCAATTCCCAAAATGAAAGTCGCATTGTCAGGCTCAATGTTTCCGGCGGCTTCCATTTCAGCACAGAGCACCGCATGGAGCTCGGAGCTCAGAGCTCTGGCTCTGTGGAGTGGCAGCCACTCCGCCTGTGGCCTGAAACAAAGCGCATCCGTTGGCGAAAATTGAAATGACAAAGTTCAAAGTTTAAGCGGCTTGGCTGTCAGTTTGTGTTCGTTTTGCGTTTTTCATTTTTCGGCTGTCGCTTTGCGCTTTTCCTCATTTTCGATTTCATTTCTCGCTTAAGTCGACTTATAGCACAGCACCGAGCTTACCTGTCCTTAGCCTGTCCAGAGCTAATCAGTGCGCATAAATTACTCGGCGTCAATTGCGACGACATGAAAATTAAACGGCCGCTGGGAAATGAAAATTGCCCGCAGTTAAAAACACTTTACCCTGCTTAATAGCCCGCAAGAACAACAACAAAAACAACAACAACAAACGCAACGACAGCGAAAGTTACAAACTGTAAGTCAGCTACTGCCACGCCCCCATTCCCTTTGAAAAAGGCAGCCCCATGACAAGCTGCCCCCGCATGTTAAAACATTTGCATACTTTTCAGCGCAGCTGAGAAAAATCACTCATACGCACACGTCGACAGTTGCGAGGCAGGTTGACGGGTTGGGGCTGCAAAGGGGGCGTTACCCGGACGCCCCCAGGGCTCACCAGGCACACCAGCAGGCTCACCCAGCTGTCTGGTTTGTTGGCTTTGTTGTCCTTGTTGTGCTATTATAACGGTATTTGCATTGTGTTTAAGCGAATTTGAACACGTCCCTGTTCCCTCTGCTGTCGCTGCTGCTGCCGCTGCTCCTGGCTCTGCTCGATTTGAAAGGAAACTGGTGGGAAATTCACTTTGTGGGTAACTCCGAGTTGGAGTGGGCTTTGGGCCCGAGTGCTTACCAAATGAGCAGGCAATTTATTTACGGTCAAATTGCGAGGTTAGACAAGGCAAACAATGCGCAGGTCGCGCTCCCCAATCCCTTGCCCCATCCCTTTTGGAGTTGCTACGACTGCGTGTGGGCGTAAAGATGTGATAAATATGAAATGTGATTATGGCTGCTATTATATAGCCAGCCATGATGAGGCTTATTATGAACTTGCCACTGCGGTTGCTCGGGGCGTCGTTTTGAGTGAGTGAGACGGCGGAGGCGGCTCTGAATGTGGATGAGAATGAGGCTGGTTGCCACTCCGGGCACTTGGGGCTCAAAATGAGGAAATGTGATTTTGACGATGTGTTGGCTTAACGAGAAGCAAACAAATACCGTAGTGGGTGTAAGTATATGTGCGTGTGTCTGTCTGGAGGAAGTTGTAATTGTTTTTAAAGGAAGTTGAAATTGCTCGTTGGGGAAATGTATAAAATAAATCAGGAGTAGTAAAAATGCTATGAAATCGCTGGAATGGAGAAGTAACTATTAAAATAGATGGATTATGTGAAAGATACTTTAGCGTAATTGAATTAAAAAACAGTTGAATACAATAAATTTCAATAGAAAAAGTTACCAATTGCCACATTTGACTGAAATTACCTTACTCCTTTCCCTATTGTTTCTGCTCTCCTTCCTCTTCTTCTCATCTTTCAATTTACTTACCGCACGCTGAAGTGAATGTCTTTATCAAGTGATGGGAAGTGACTACAAGGCCATAAAACGCTAATCCCATCATGGGAACAATGCGAAAAATGTCTGAGGGGAACGTGGCTCCGTTTAGCAACGCCGTCAATTGATACATCAGTTGATAAAGCCAGCGTCAGATCCTGTGAGAATCGCGTGGCACTGGGGCACGGGCTAACAGGATTTGGCCACGCTAAATCAACGCAATTCGCTGCGGCTCATTTGAGTGCAGCAAACGAGGCAGCCCGAGAGCATCCTCCAGTGGCACCCACCACCCAAGACATTCGTTGCGCTTTGTCGGAATTCGCCATGCTACAAATTCGTGGCTCATGGGAATCGCTACCACAAGCTAGAGCTGACTCGGTCTGCCTTTGGCGGAGGGCTACCGCGTTGTGTAGCACATAAAAATATTGAAATTCGAAAATCATTTTTGCGAAAGTCAAGCGAAGCACTTGAGAAATAATTCCTGCTGCAGCACGCCACATTAGTTGCGCCTTCTATCGCCCAGGGTGGAGAGGGGGAGGGAGGATAACCAGAGCAACACCCTTTATGGCATCTTGTTTGCGACTCTGTTCCCAGACTCAGCCTCATTAGCGTCGGCGTCGCAGTTTTTGTCGCCGCATCTAATTGCTGCATACGCTGCTCCCTTTTTGGGCTGCATGTGACCATGTGGACGGATGCATCTCCTTCTCTCCTCACTGTGCTAACAAGGCCAACATATTCTCGGGCACTCACATGGCGTATGTTTCTCCAGTGCATGTGCCCGTTTTTCTAAGCCTGGGAACCTATGTTTTTCACTGGCTGACAACGATGGGTTGAAAACGTTGGTAAAATTCTCAATATATTCAAAAGGAACTGCAGACTCAATGGTGATGGGGCTGATTCGGGAGGTTTGTTATCGGTATATGTACAATGAAAAGCACACAAAATATCATATTATTATATAAACCCTTTCATTTAATTTATTTACTTTTGCTTAACTTATTTGTTTACCAGATTGCTTTCAATATTAATTTACGTAAGTGGGATTATTATACTGCAATATAAATATTACTTCATGTTTTATATTACGAACCCTACCTATTTTAGTGTTTTTGGAAATCTGAATATAATAAATAAATGTGCCTTAATACTTCTAATATGTGTTGGCTTACACACGAAGTTTTACTCTAAATTCAGCCTTATTGCATGAAACAGAGTTAATGGCTACATTGAAAATACGTAGCTATTTAACTATATATAAACTAGGCACTGCTAATATTATAGCGTATTTTTAAAATATTATATACGTTAATTATTTATATAAACGTGGCGCAGCTTGCCAGGTTCTTTTCGTGCTTAGCAAATTCGAGAGAAATACTCTATTCGATGAAGAGGTCCGAAGATACGAGGGTCGTTTGATAAGTCCGTGACTTTTTGTATTTGCCGCGCACCTGCTCTAAATACATCACTGCTCCTGTCAGCAGTTATCGATTAACAGCTGACTGTAAAATTTTGAGAAAGCTGCGTTTTTGGTTTGCGTTTTATAGGCATTGAAAGCAGACGATCTCGTGAATTTTAACGAAAATGGAGATCGAGATCGTCTGCTTTCAATGCCTATAAAACGCAAACCAAAAAACGCAGCTTTCTCAAAATTTTACAGTCAGCTGTTAATCGATAACTGCTGACAGGAGCAGTGTTGTATTTAGAGCAGGTGCGCGGCAAATACAAAAAGTCACGGACTTATCAAACGACCCTCGTATGTCCATAAGTACTGTCTTAGAACAGGACTTAGAGCAAACGCTCCCCTGCAAATAATAAAATAAATAAGACTCCATAAAGTTGAGTTAAATAACAATAAGATATTTATTTAAACATTAAGTCGTACATCAAATGTAAATTGGTTGAGCCTGAAACTTAGTACTAATACTTTACAATGATAAAACGGGTGCAGCTTGCGGGCTTCCAAAGAGGAAACTGCTCGTTGCTTTGGCTTGGAATTGCACTAGATTAACGGCTAATAAAGGGAGAACTAAACTGAAGTCGAGGGCTGGACGTGGCAGGGCGGGGTGGGTCGTAACTAAACTTAATATCACAATGGGAATATTCATGTGGGGCATGGACTACGGACTAGACTAACAAAAAATCGCATGTTGCAGCTGCTTAAAAGTATCCGAAGAAATGTTTGGATCATTTGGAGACACCTCCAGATCGACGTCCCGGCGGCGTGCCGCCTACAACGTTGATGATCTCGTTGTCGCTGGACTCATCCGCTGTCGGCTGATGATCACTGGCCTTGTCCTGGTGGGCGGTCATGTGCCGCGTGAGATGATGTCGCTCACGGAACGTCTCCTGGCAGACGGGACAGCGCAACTTCTCCTCGCGCTTGCGGCGATTTGGATCGCAGGCCACTTCGCTCTTGTGGTGCGAGCGCATGTGGTACACCAGATCGCTGGTCATGCGGAAGCTGATGTTGCACTTGGCACACACATTCTGAGCGGTTAGCGTGAAGGTGGACGCCAGGGTGGGTGGGATGAGTGTGGAGAGAATCGCAGCCGCAGCGGGATTCTGTAGCGGCTGGGCCACGGCAAAGGGATGTGGCGGTGGTCCAAATCCCTGATAAGCAGCATGCAGGAATTCCGGTGGTGGACCCGTTGGTGGCGACGAGGGATTCGACGAGCCGTTGGGACTGTGTCCGTTGCCAGCATTGGCAGCAGGAGGCCTGCAGAGGAGCTGCTGCTTGAGACGATGCTGCGCCTGCAGTGCCTGCATGGGATTCACTGCCTGAAAGGCGCCATTGAATTGATACTCTGGGCGAAAGTTGTGATACACAATGGGATTGGCAGCTTGCAAGGGACTGGGCAGCGCATTGGACACATTGCCGACGCTGCCATTGCCGTTGCTGCCTCCGCTGCTTGTGCGTGGCGGAGGGGTTACCACTGGTGGGCTTACGGAGTGGCAGCTCAACTGATCTGGACTCAGCGGTGGTGCGCCCACATCCACGGGCGATTCAATGCGCGAAGTCGTCGAAGGAGACGACGAGCTGGATAGCGAGGAGGCCACCTTGGTAAAGGCGCTGCGCAGTGGCGGTGGTGGTGGCGAAACTGTTGCCTCGGGCGAGTCCACCAGTGGAATTACCAGTGTGGGATCGTCGTAGACCCTTGGAGAACGTATGGCCAGCTGTGGATAGCGTTGACGTGCCTCCAGCAAGCTGATGTACTCCAGTGCAGCGGGTGAAGGTGGCTGCGAGGCGGCAGCACGAGGAGACAGATCCGTGGGATAATGATTTAAGTGTAGCTGCTGCTGGTGCTGTTGTTGTTGTTGCTGATGCTGATGCTGTTGCTGCAGTGCCTCATGGAGACGCGCCTGTTTCTCGGCCTGCTTCTGCTTGATACGCTCGTCGGGCATCATTAGGAAGGCCACGTCGAAGGATCGCTTCAATGTTGTCTTCACACTGGGCGTTTCATTGTTGTTGTTGTTGTTGTTGTGCTGCAGTTGCTGCTGCTGCTGCTGCTGTTGTTGTGTCATTGTTGCTGCTGCTGCCGTGGGGCTGGTGGAGATACGCAACTCAGTTGGCTGTTGTTGTGGCGGACTTGACCGACGGGCAGCAGGATTGGCATGCGACGGCAGGCTATCCATGAGCAAGTTCATCGCACTGGCACACTTGGTTCACTGCGACGTTTGGTTATATTTCGGATTCACAAACTGCACTTGGCTTGTGGGGAGACCGTTTCGATTCGAAGTTCTGTTTTCGACTGCTGCCCGCTCGCAATCTGTTCCTCTTTAAGTACTCTCTGCCGTCGCCACCACCAATGCGACAGAGCAGCGAGCAGTCCACTTGGAATTTTCATATTGTCCCATTCAAACGAAACGAAACTCTCCGCACTCGCGGCACTCGCACATCTGTCCTGATTCTGATTCTGTTTCTGTTTCTGCTTCTGTTTGTTGCACTCCCTGCCAGTCTGAGGAGTCTGTTGCTCCTGCAGAGAGTCAACTTCGAATCCTCACCCTTATGTTGTTGCCATTGCTCGTATTGCTCTCCCGCTCTCTCGACTCGCTCGACACTCTGCTCTCAGCGACCCATCTGCTTTGTGAGTTGCCAACATATTCTGTGGTTTTATTGTGTGAACAGCGCCTGGGCGCGCCTCCTGGTTGGCTGGCTGGCTGGTTAGTCTGGTACGGCAGCCCGGTGTGGCTGCAATAGGTTTTCGACACACTCTGCATGGTATGTACTGCACAGTGAGACAAAGTTGAAATCAATTCAAATATATTTAAGTACATGAAATGTAAATTTAAGAACTCAACGAGTTGTCATAATAACTATTAGAATAAATAGTATTAACACAAACTTACATATGTTTATAATATAATATAACTATATAAAATAATATAATTAATACTTTTATAATGATTACAAGCTTTTAAGTGAATGATTATTAAAAAAAAGAATAAACCTTTTATTTTAGTTTTCAGTTGTTGACTATCTTTATTCTCCTTACAATATATTAAACATGTATTCTGGGTTAAAATGCCATGGTTTTCAAGCATTATTTAAGCATGTCATGAATGAAATAACTGTCAATTTAAGTCTTCGTATGAGTTTTAATAAATGTAATTATTATTCACCAACAGATTTAAAATAAAAATGCAGTTCAACAAAAACAAGGAATATAACTAGCTAATCATTTATAGTTTAAGTTATATGAAATTCTAAGTAACTGAGCTCAATGATGCAGTATATAATATACGCATTTGCTTACAGTACCAATAAACCTTGTCCCACTGTACCAAACTTTCGCACAGGGGCGGGGCTTAGGCTCTGCCAGCGTTCGCTCGCTCTGACTCTCTCCTTTCCATCCCCTGTACGGGGCAATCTGTTCTCTATCTCGTGTGCCCTCTCTCGCTCGCACACTCCGCTGCCATGGTCTCTCGCTCACTCTCTCTGCACGAGATATATCCTTGATGTCCTTGTTGCAAGTGTTTCCGAACAGGTTGTTTTTGTCGATTTTTTGGCAGCAGCAGCGCGATTGTCTGAATATGTATTCCGTATTCAGTATTCATGTTTTGTGTACTTGTCGTTGTTGTTGTTGCTGCTGTCGTTGTCGCTCTTGTTGTTGTTGTTGTATTTTGAGTATATGCTGCGCGTAGCTTTTACATATTGCATGAGAACTGCCACACACACGCAGACACACACACAGAGAGACGCAGAGCGTGCTGTAGGTTTCCATGGAGGCGACTGTTGAGCGCAAAAAGATTTTGAAAACTAAAATATCCGCCCGCCTGCCCCACCTTGCCATGCTTGCAACATATATAAAACACTCTCTGCTGTCGACCATTGTCCTGCCCCGACAACAACAGTAACTGCAAAAAATTGTGCAATGTTTTCCGTTTCGTTTTCCGTCTCGCTCTGCCAGCCGTTTTCGCCTGTTAAGGTTCTTCTCGGCAGGATGTGGTCGCTGCTGGGACAAAATATGTGTCTGTTATGGCCACGTTATGTTAGCCCAGGCAAGAATGTCCACCACATAGTACAATTTATTGAAATTCCACGCCTCCTGCAGTTGTCCTTGTAATTGTTGTTGTAGTTCTTATTGTTCTTGTTGTTCCTGCTGTTGTTGTTGTTGCCTGTCTGCAGTCGGCAATTTAATGTTTGCATATTTTCAGGTGCTAATTGCTCCACTTGGCATATGAGTTGCATTTTTAATTAAAATTTATTGCCACCACTAGCATTGTCTGTGTCTGTGTGCGTGTGTGTGCCTATATATATGTGTATATATACGATGCGACTGGTCGCCATGTTTTCTGTCGCCACAAATTAATATTAAACACATGATCGCTTTCGACATTGGCATGCATTAAAAATATTGTTTAGCTTGTATTTAATTAATTGCCGACAGAACAGTTAAAGCTAAAGCCGCCACAATAATTGTTTATCAATTAAATGCGAAATGTCACTCAAATTAAATTCAATTATAAAATAAATTTAAATTGGTTGCAGCTCTCGCCAGAGTTTTGAGAATGAGATCAGTGCAACAAACTTGATTACTATTTATAAATATTCGATATGGATACAGCAAGTCTGTAACATGTCTATCACATATCTTTAACATGTGTGTAACATGTCTGTCACATGTCTGTAAAATGTCTGTCACATGTCTTTAACATTTCTATAGCATATCTCTTACTTCCCTGTTGCATGACAGAAACATGTTACACGTAGTTAATATGTTTAGTAAACATTCTAAAAATCAGAACTGTTGTATCTTGCTATGTAACTTCAAACATATACACGATATCTGATATTATATATAAAATATCTAATTACGATAGCAATTACTTGTCAATACATTTCAATTGATTTATTTGCACATAAACTGAAATTGATTTAGATTTGTATTCGTTGCCCACTCAGTTCACAACTGCAGACAAGCGCTACACTTGCCCCCAAAAGTTTTCGCACACACGCTCACATATGTGGCACGTGACTGCTATTTGGGTGAAGTGACAATCCCAACACATTTTCCCTGTGATTCGCTTGAAGATTTTCGATGGAAATTAACACAAATCCTCGATATACAAATCGAGCACAAAATTTTCTAAGCCCAAACCAATTGCTAATCTACCCCAGCAGATCTTGTGGACTAAAAACAATCTGATGAGCTGTCGCTGAGATGAGGGGTGTGTGAGGGTAAGAAAAGAGTGTAGTGTAGGGCAGAGAGAGGGTTGTGGAGGGGGAGGGTTGTTGTCGTTGCTGTCGATACATCAAACTGCCAAGTGACAAAGTGATTTCCCGACTCGGGCTCGAGCTCTGTCCCTGGTTGCTCTCTCTGGGCTCAGGCAAGGAGCAAAAAGGCGTGAAATTGCCTTTGTGTGATTAAGTCAAGCCGCCAAAAGGGGAAGAGGGAGAAGAGGAAAAGGTGAGGGTGCTGGGGAAATTGCGCTGTGACTCGGCAAAGCGAATTAAAAACTAAGATCACAATCTACGGACTACAGACTAAGTTTCAAGCTACGTGCTCCTTATGCCTGTCTTTGTTATCCTCTGCCTCTTCTCTTCTCCGTTTCCTTCCTCTCCCTGTCGCTTTTAATTACCGCAGAAGATAGCAAAATGTAAATGCTAATTGTTTGCAGGATTCCGGCGTCTTGGCGCATCCTTGCCTGGCACTCGTACATTCTGGAGACAGGCGACACCTTTTCTTACGGTTATTGTTAATGCAAATTCGCCAGGCTCGGCGTCTCGTAATCTGCGTTGTTTGTGGCACTTTCCCTGAACCCGGTGGCAAGAACAAAACAGCAGAGAAACAGAAACAGATTCTAGCTGCCGCCTGCCGTTCAGTTTGCCGGAAGTTTGCTGCTTAGAAGTTTCCGTTCTGTGCAGATTGCATCGTATTTGCTCCTGCACTTGCCAGCAGCACCAGCAACCCTCCCTTTGTCGCAGGGCAGGGTGTCCTGGTTCGAGTGTCCCTGGAGTATGTGCTGGCCTGCAATTCAGACTACGGTTCAATCAAGTGCTTTTCGCGCATTATATAAAAATTCGAATTGGATTTCAGTAAGACAGGGGAGGGGGGTAGAGAGTGCACCTAATTCGCCGGGGGTTGTTGGGTTGGTTTTCGGTTTCTCGTGCCCTTGTTGCTGTTTGTTTAAATACCGTGAATAACATGTGGTTTTTTCCAAGCATATGGCAAGGACTTTGTCACTATTTAGACGACGTCTGGTCTACCTTGTTCCCGTTCAAATCCTCCAATTAGACTGTCATTCATTTAAACGGATTAAAAATCCAGCTCGAGCTCGAGAGGGTCGCTAACAAGGCCCGAGGGCCATTCCTGGTGCTGGTGGTGGCTCTTGTGGTTTTAGTTGCAGTTGTAGTGCCCTCGCCTAAGCGGCTGAGCTCTAGCGGATTAGAGTCCTTGTTTTGGTTACCAAATCGCCTGATGACGACAATCCCGTACTGCATTTCATTGTGGATTCGATTGCTAGCGTTGTGTGCGTTCAATCAGCACTGAGATGCCGAGGCACAATCAAGCTCGACAGTTTTTCTGCTGTCATATGCAAAAAGCAACGAACGAATCAGCGTCTGATTCGCCACCTGGTTTCCAGTGCACTCAGTCTCCCACTCACCTACACCTCCCCCTTTGTGCTTTATCTAAAATGCTTACGCTCGAGAAGCTTTCAATCGAGTGGGGCATAAATATTTATGTGCGCCGCCAGCGCAGTCAGATGAGGCGATGCGTGTGCCGTGGCGAAGCACTTGCACAGCAATTCCTCTGACACAACAACAATAACTGGCAACAGCAACAATAACGTTTCGCAATCCTTGCAACAGTTAACAGTTGCCAAGTGCCGTCCTCGGGCAACTTAGAGGGGGCTCAGCCAGCATGTCAAGGGCACTTCACGGCAGCACAGGAACAGGAACGGGAAGGGGATGTGCATGTGAATGTGGATCGACAACGGGATCGAGTATGGCAACAAGAGCAGCTACTCGTTCCACACTTCAGCTGAACGGTACTCTTCAAGTGTCCATAATAGCTTTATCGTTTTGATTTATGAGCTCTTTACTAGCATGAGAACTATTCTTTAGACTACTCCTACTAGAATAGATTCGTATATATGGTAGACTTCATAATCGCATAACTTTGTCAGAGAACAAGAGAATTTAGTTTAAAATGTCATTTAATTTAGCTTTTAACAACTGCATTGATTTATTCATGAAAATATTAAGAATTGAGAAGTTTTAGATTTTCACTATTTATATTAAATAACTGGGAGGAATTCAAAGAGAAATCTATACAAAATGAGGCCTTAAATTATGGAAATTATTCAATACTAAACTACACTTTTGACTGAAACTATCCTAAAAATACTCCTGCATGAAAAATATTATCTTGAATACATACTTTAGAACTAAATATAATATTAAAAAGATTTCAGAACATTTTCCTATCCAAATTGTCAAATTTTTTTCCTCTTTTCAGGGTATTTCTGAACAAGGGTATTCACTGTGCGTACCCGCACTAATTTTGATTACATTCGCGTGAAGCATCCTTCGCATATGGCGATGTGCAGCGTATGCTCAGCGAAGTAGCACAAATGAAGCGACCGCCAAGTCACCACCAGACAACACCATCAGCATCACCAACGACATCGACATAACTAACAAGCAGCACCACCAGTTGCCAGTGGTGCACTGCTCGGCCAGCTGACCCGCATTTAAAGTTGCTCAATACGGTTTCTGGTGCCATAAATTGCGACCCCACGCCAGAACCTGTTCCATACTCTCTTTCTCTGTCTCTTTGTCTGACAGCACGCAATCAGATGCTGATCTAATCAGAGAGCTGCATAGTGGGTTGCGAATTGGAACCATTCCGATTGTGCCGCATCCCACTGTGCGGTGCAAATGATGAAAACTACCCTTTAATAAACTAAACTACGTCCGTGTGCTCTGCTGGCTAGTGTACACACAAGACAGCACAGCACAGCATAAACATCTGTGCAATTTATGGCAATAGCAACAGGAGATGGCACAGTGCTGCAGAGGATCGTGCGTCCCTCCCCCTCTCGGCGTTTAAAAAGTGTTTAGTTTATGGTCCATTGATGGCTTTGTTAACTTGCCGAACAGCTCGCGCCACGTCCCCGTCCTCCGTCTCCCTCATGAATCTCAATTCTCGTCTCTCTCAATTGCAACCCTGTGCACCTTACGTTTTTCGACATTTTCGATCTGTCCGGGGCGGTGCTGCGTCGCGACAGGGGGAGGACTCTATGCCAGTCTGCCTTTAATTATGCTGAAAACCACAAAATGCTGTTAGTGCAGCATTTTTCGTTTCCAATTCGAAAATGCTGACATATGCGCGGGAAAATGTGCGACGCCGCGGGTTTACCCAATTTCTATATAGCCCCCTCCCTCCTTCACCCTCCGTAACTACGACTGGTGTGCTCAGTGTTCCCCCGGGTGCCTTTCGCTCTTTGACTCTCTGATTGGAACTGGTGCAATGATAAGAGCGCGCGCGCCCAGCCCCTTGACAACCCGCTAGTCGACCAGGCTGACAACTGAGTTCTACATCTAATGTGGCATCAACATATGCTGCTTTCTGGGCTCATCCCTGTTCTGCTGCTCTAAACTACGATCCATCAGTTGCGGTTGCAACAATGGGAACTATTCTTCTATTTGGTTCTCTTTAGGTTTGACTCTATTTTAGATTGGCATCTGCGCTTTGAAAGAGCATTAATTGCGGCCTGTTGGAATTATCTGGGGAAATTAATAGCAGATTTTCTATACCTTATAACACATATTCCTTATCGAACCTTAAAACTAAGCAGTTGTGCGTTCTTGAAATACAATTAATGATAATTCTTTTGTAGATAAATTTAATTAAATTGATCTTATTTTACTATATTGTAGAAATCCTTTAAGCTTATTTGAATTATGGATTCTTTCTATTTATTTTGGGTTAGCCAGCAGACTCCCTTTTGTTTTTCTACATATATATTAAAACCCAAAATAGGAAATTTCATTTATAAATAGTTAGCTCCTCCTTTACTGACAGTTTTAATAACCATAATGGATAGTTTAGTAGATCTGCTCCGCCCCAAATGAAAGTATCATAAATATCGTATTAAGAATTTTGTAGGCAGAAATATAAAACTGCATTAACCAAATACAATTTTCGCAAGTGCAGAAAGTCAATCAAAAGATTTCCATAACAAGAGCAAAGTGCTAACCCCGACTTAACCACAGAATAACCAAGACAACAATCCACAAATTCCCCCTAACGCATCCCATTTAAACGCTTCTCTTTAAAATATGCCCATATGCGCTAAACTGTGAAGCTGTTAAACATCCCCGAATGGATTCACTTTCAGAAACCATTTAACACATCGTTGTGAATGTTGACCCAGTTTAAAATGCATTTGCGAAAGTTACGCGGGTATTTTCCATAATTGCGAATTCCATTTGCAGTCGAAGGACATTTACGCATATATAAGTTGAAGAATATCCATTCATATCCCTCATATGACTAGGCTTCTGACACATATGCGCGAATCCTGCCTGCGTAATGGAAGCCATAAGCGAATTGCTAATTCGCTGCTAATGTTGCAAAGATCTGCGAGAGCTGCTCAGCAACTTGCAACAAAGCAAACTAAGCGAACTAAGCTCATAAATTTCCATGACAATGGAATTATGCTATAATCCACCCCGAAAAAGTTATTGAACTCCCGAATGGAAAAGCCGCGAACGTAAATCTTGGCGAGAGCTGTCATAAATTTGCTTCGATTGGGATTTGCAGCTCCAATTGGAATTAAATAGAATATTATTTATATGCCAAGTGCAAATGGTATGACGATTTTAATTCGATTAATAGAATGTTGGCGAAAACACGCAAATAGAAAGGAGCCCACTGCTGTGTTCTTTTCTAATCTTCCCACTCTATCTTTTTCTTACTTCTTCTGTTTTCTCTCTCTGTGTTTTACTACACACTCTTAAACAAATGTAGAGTAAATTTATTCCGCATGATTAATTCAAGATTCGATTTTCCAAATCAAACGAAAATGGTTGGGGCCACGGAGGAGCTGCTACAGCACGGTAAAATTCCTCCCTCCATAAAGTAAAATATTTGTTCAAGGTGTTTGAACTTGCCCGCCAAATGGCAAATGAAATCAGCAGCGTCATTACATATGATAATGCTCTGAACGAAGGCGCATATCGAACTGTAGAAATGCTGAGAGCAAATTTAATGGTAAGAAAATACTTTGGGTAGCCAATTGCAATCGACGTTGTTTGTTTAAAATAAGGTGAGTATACGTATTGAAGATTTATATATAACAGATTGGACTTTAAATAAGTTCGTGTGATTGAAGCGTAGTTAAGAGTACAGTAAAAAACAGAATAGGTATAGTAAATTACTATTTGATTTTATTGTGTAGAATCTAACTATTTATCTTTTTATTTCAATGTTTTTTCCATAAATAATACACTAAATTACATATTTCTGATTCAACTATCTGTCAAATTAAATATTTAATACAATATAAAATACTGTGTACATATAAATTAGCAATCTCTAAGGAACAATGGGAGTGCATCTTGTGTTGTTTAAATATTTTACTACCAATTTAGTGCTGTTTGTTCATGCTAATCCCATTAACAAGATATCAGTTAGTAGACTATCGTTAAATGCCTATGGCCCTGCTCAGATGTAACCCTGACTCCCCCACCCCTAATCCGATTGCGTAACATAAGCCGTGACATGTCGCCTGCCAATAACAAACACTTCATAATGCACCGCAAATATTTGCGCAAATGGTCAAAGCTGCCGCAGCTAGGGGAAGTTTATTCTAATAAGCATCCGGTGGGGAGTATTACGACCCAGGAAACAAGTGGATTAAGGGGTTACCCAGAGGGGGATGGAGAACAAAAGAAAGGGATATACAGTCGACACTGGTCATGTTGTTGGCTTTTGCGTTTTGCATTTATTTTTATGATTATTTCGAAGATGACGACGCAGCAAGTGCTTCCTTGGCCTTCCCTCCTCCCTCCCCCGTAGTTCATATCAAATCCTCTAATAAGTGAAATGTGTTTTTGTTCTTCTTCCCAAGCATTGAATATTGGTCAGGGTTGCTAAAGAGAATTCTCACCCCCTTCCCCTGTGACCACCCACCACTCGATACAGTCGAGAACATTTGTCAACACGCCGTTCCAACAGTTGTTGGCGATTATCATTTTGACATTCGTTGCTCGTTTCCCCCTCTCTCACTTCACTTGCCACTTCTCGCTTTCTTTTCTTTTTGTTTCAGTTCCCTTGGCTGCGTTTGCGATTTGATTTATGCACTTTTAAGCGTTTCGCTTATTGTTTTTGCGCATAAATATGGCCGGGCGGCGCGAAAGTATCTAAGTATCTGAGAGATACAAAGCAAACCCTTCTGCCGCTGCCTCTGGCCCTGTTGTTGTTGTTTCGCGTAATTTGTTGATTTATTGTGAATTCCCGTTTTGATTTCATTTGCTATAAGACTGGCCGCATCTTTCCCCAGCTCCTCCTCCAACTAGCCCCTTCCATTACGCCCTCGTCTCGCCTATAATTCGCTTACCGTTAGTGTTCATTATCTTCTCGTGCGCTCGTCCATTGTTGTTATCCTCGTTTGTCATGCTATGTGCGTCTGCTTAAGTTTCTGCACGCTCCAACGCTTAAGCTTCCTTGGCGCTCCCTACCCCCTGCCACCCCACACACTCCGTTCCCCCTTCCCCCTGAGCACGGCCTGCCCACTTGCCAGCCTTGTGTAAATTGAATTGAAAACGTGCTGAAGCGTTAAATGCTCAGTGTCAACTGTTGCCAATCCCGACACTGCTGTCGTGTGTCCCACTGTACTGCTGTCCGTCTGCCAGTCTGTCTGTCCCTTTCTCTGTCTCTGCTCCGTCGACATATGAGAAACTGTAACCTCAGCACAAGCTGGTCGAACTTGTGGCCAACTGCAGTTGGGGACAGTAAAATGGGAAGGGGATGTCGAACTTAAGTCTGTTTTCCTCGCTTGCTCTTCCCGTTTCTCTTTCTCCCACTCGATCTCGCACAAGTGGCCCGCCGTAATTAATTCCAAATTGCATTTCATCAAGGGATTTTGTCGTACAACTTGAAACTGACCTGCTGCAAGCGGGCTCGACATGCCTATCACGTATCCCGCAGACGTGACTACTCAATAAAACTTTGCAGAAAATCTGTTGAGTTTATCAGTTGTAGTTTTGTGAAATAATTTGATTTTGCTTTACGTTTTGCTTACGTTACGTAGAGAGTGATTGAAATTATAAAGCTAGAGATGGCGCTTTGGTTAAAGTTGTCGGAAAATTAAACAAGCTGCGTAGCCCTCTATTGATAAATTCCTATACTAGTTTAATAGCGTATTTATTTCTCGCCACCTACTGGCGAACATTTCGGAATCAGCAGTCCTCTACCGGATAAAATACTCGATCAACATATACACTAGATGGCGCTTTGTGACCGCCACCTATTGGCGAACATTGCCGATTCATTTGTGCTTAGCCCTCTACCGACAAAGAAACTTGGAACAACTATTTCGCTCTCTTTGTAAGGCCACCTATGGGCAAACGTTGTAAATAATAAAAACCATTTTTTTATCTTTTTGTTAAAGAAGTAGATGGCGCTATTTGAAGAAACCCTCTTTTGTCGAAGAACTGAAGTTAAACTTAGCGGTTATTGAATTGGTTGCCCTAAAATGCCGAATGGCGCTAAAAAGAATTTTTCAAACGTTTATCGTGTTTAAAATATGAGAAAAAATACAAACTTTTAAATTACATGGAAATTTATTTAAATTGGACTTGGTTTAGTAGGAAAATAGAATAAATAGACGAAACAGTGTTGGAAAATTTTTAATGGGGACCTATCAGTTTGGTTTTCATTTTACTTGTTTTTATGAGTCCTTATCGCTTGAGTCACTAAAATGTCGACCTACCTTAATGTGAAATACTCTCTGTGACTGTCGGTGGTTGATTTTTGCCTTAACAAAAGGGTAAGCGGACAGAAAGTAGAAAATGGGAACAAAGCTTGAGCGCGACAGGAAATAAATAGACAAAATGCAAACTTTATTTTTAGTAGTTTTTGGCGCCACAATTCCTGCCAAGCGCCGCACACACACAGAAACAGTTATTCTCTCTGAGATTTCCTCTTGGCTTAGCTCAGACTTTTGTATGTTGTGATTGGGGATTGGGCCAAGTGCTTGGCTAAATGGAAAATGTCACTGCGAAATATTGAAGAAATTTGCGTACGAACAGATTGAAAATGTCTCAAATGTCAACCAGAGCCGACACAGAGTGACGCCCCCATACGGATCCTTTCTCCACTTCCTTTTAGAAATTGAATTTGTAGCACAGTTTGCGGCGCAATTAAAGCGGCCACAGAACGAGCCGCAGTTGCAGATTTGCAATTTTATGAGCTGTCCTCCAAGTGCAGTAAAAATGCCTGGCAAGCAGCCAGCGCGGCGACAGCGACAGGACATTGTCCACTGTTCCTTATCCAGTGTCCACTGGCTGCCGCTGCAGCATAATACAAATCCTGTCAACGACGGGCAAAATTGATTGCAACCGGCAAGGACGGGAAAGATGCTGCATATATCCTTGCCACATCCGCGTGTGGGAGGTTTGTTCAACGTCTTCCTGCAGTTTCCACTTGAGTTCACTGACTTGGCAAGGCAGCTGCCTCTACCAGGCAGAGTTGCGTCATCCGCGCTTACATAATGCCTGCGATATATGCATGTATAAGGCTCATCTTTATGATAATAATTTCATTATGTTTATCACTTGTCAATAAGGAAGCAATTTGGTTTCTCGTTGTGATTGACTTATAAATAAAACTGCAGAAAATGAGCTTAGTTGGTTGGGGATACAGTGAATTTTAATATCATATAAATGAGGATACAGTGAATTTTAATATTATAAGTGCAGAAAGAAATATTGAGAAACCTTAATAAACTAACAAAAATGTATACATAGAACAGCCAACAGAACAACTCAACTAATAAACTTATCTTCCTTTAAAGCATCCTTACTTTTACTTTCTATACACCCTCTGCCATATTCTGCCCCAAAAAATGTTCCCCAATTACCTCGCTAAACCTCTACTAGCTAAGGACCAAGCTTTGCATAGGCTGCAGCGTTCCCAAGCTGGCATCAAGTGGGCGTGTCTTGGGAGGGCCATAAACAACCACTCCAAGCTGAGTTCCCGGTAACAATCCGAGACTAATCGTCGAGCTGCCACTTGAAGTAGCCGCTGTGGCTGCCGCTGCTGCTGTGGCTGCTGCTTCTGCTGCTGCTGCCAAAACAAAGTCAGAGGTTAAGCACGTGCGTTCCCTGAGAGCAGCCCACAGGTTGCCTGGCTTACTGGCTGTTGGACTGGTCCATCGTCTAGCTGATGCTGCAAGGAGTTGGGGCTCTGCTGTCTGTGGCTGCTGCGGCCACTCTGACTGGCTGTGGTTGCCGCCTCTCGCTTCGTTTTTACGAGCTGCGCCTCTCGTTTGTCTCAGCGCCCGCTTTGGGCCAATTATAACCTTGGCCTGCTGCCGCCATATCTCACATTTTTTTAGTACGTGGTCGGCAAATGATGAAGATGATCATTTTTGGGTTCGTTCTCGTTCTGTGCCTTGGCCTGGCTTGGCCTCAGCCTGAGCCTGAGCCTGAGCCCTGGCCTGGCCTGGCGCTTGGCTAAATTTATAAACGCGCTGTGCGAACACCTCGCCACACGTTGGGGCGTCTCTCTCTCTCTCTGGCTGGCTGCGGGCAGGGACAGCGGACTGGGGGCGATGGGCAACTCAACGACCTGGTAATTTATGATTAATGTTACGCAGTCGCTGCGAGTTCGGGACCCAAAGATGTTGTTGGAAAATCGGCGCGTACCATTTTTGGCAACTCTCCCGTTGTGTTTCAGATTGCTGAAGCTGTTTTTTTTTTATTTTTCTGTTTGTTCGACTGGGAGCTCAGCCCGGAGAGCAAGGAGGGTCGAGGGAAATGCTGTATGCGATCTTGTCAACGCTTCGTTGAGCTTGCTTAGCCTCTGGTGGTTTTTGTCGATTTTGCTGTCGGTTTTTGGTTTTCGTTTTTCGCTTTTTTTTTGGTCACTTTGGATGCACTTCCTGGCGGCGCTGGAGGCTTAATTAAAGAGCGCGAATGCGCGGCGCTCATTTGACTGTGCGAGTTGAAAAGAAAGAAAGAGAGAGGGAGGGAGGTCAAGGGGAAGGGAGAGTTGCTGCTGCTGCTGCTTCCTGGAAATCAAAGAAACAAACTTGCTAAATATTTCAGTTAACGCTTTGGTGGTCTTGGCCTATAATTTGCCCAGACGATGGCGATCGGCGCTTGGGATAGACATCTGCTGATCGTGCCGCCGTGCCGCCTGTATAAACAAGACTCGAGACGAGTCGCTCTCAGTGTCTGCCAATCATAAATGAATCACGCGCAAATTATATGGCCAGTAGACAGACGATCGCCGGCCAAGCTGCCAAGTTGCCAAGCTCACAAGCTCGCTAGCTGGCCGGGATCAGGCCCAGGACACGCAGTGAATGGCAACTTGTGCGCTGCTGTGGCGCTGCTTAATAAACAATCATCAGCAGTGCCGGACGAGGGGCAACAACAACAACAACTTGAAGTGATGAAGGAGGCTGAAACGCCAACGCCGCCGTCGCTGCCTCCGTCGTCGTCGTCATCGTCTTGCATGTCCATGTGATAATGATGATTTCACAACCAATTAAGCGTTGAAAGCCAAACACCGCCAGCAGAAATTTGAGGTTAATCCTTTAGCTGCTGCAATTTTCGGGGGCTGCCCTGTGCTTGCTTGGAACGTGAGCAGAAGGCGGCAACAACAACAGCAACAACAACAACAATAACAACGAAGGCAAAGGCGAAGGCGATGAAGATCTGAGATCTCGCGATCTGTTGATGGCGTTGATGCAGGCGGCTTCAATCAGCGCGCCCGGTCACACACTTGGCGGCGTCTGTCGGCTAAGTGGAGTGTAGTGTGTGTTGTTGTTGTTGTTTCTGTTGTTGTTGTTGCTGTTGGTGAAGTTGTCGGGTCGGCAAACGCCACGGGAAATTATGGTGGCCAAACTTCCCAGACCGCAACTAATTTAACCAAAGTGCGAATTGGAGGAGTCGCAATTCGGAGTCGCAGTCGGAGTCAGAGTCGCAGTCAGAGTCAGCGTCAGCTCGTTGCTGCGAAAGCGAATCGAAATGGAGACGCAGAGGCAGCGGCAGAGGCAGCAGCAGAGACTGAGGCAGAAAACCGAAAACAGACCGCAACAAAGCTGCCGCTGACGCTTGTTAGGGACCTGCAAATGGGACTGGCACAGGGACAGAAGCAGGCAGTGAGAGAGAGAGAGAGTGAGGAGCTGCAGGGGAAAGGAGAAGACATTGGTAAGCAGAAGGATGGGGAGGCGAACAGGCCGGCATTGCAGATCTGCTGAGAATTATGAGCGACTGCACAAGCTGCGAACTTGTGAAGCGTGATGAGCGCAAGGCGAGCAGACAAAGAGAGAGAGGTAGAGACAGATGGAGACAGGAAGAGAGAGAGAGAGAGGGCTTTACTGTAACTGCAACACGCGATCACACGGAGTCGGAATTAACTCATAAAATATACATTATCATAGTTGAAACCGCCGTCGAATGTGGCCAATGGAAATGCAACTTCAACCTCGTCTCCATCTCCGACTACGACCGAGGCAGCTTTGCCTGTCTTGCTGTTTGTTCTGTCTGCCTTTTTGGGGCTTTCGTGTGCCACCTGTCGTCTGCTGCCAGTCTCTCTGCCTGTCTGTCTGTCTGTCCGCCTTGTCTCTCTGTCTATTTGTCTATCTTTCTGTCTGTCTATCTGTCTGGCTCGTTGGCTGATTGGCCTGGCCTGGTCTGGGTCTGGGCCTGGGCCTGATCATCAACTTGGTAGTTGCCTTAACAGATTTGCGCAATTAGCCAACAGTGCCTTGGCCATGGGGAGTACCTGGGCGTAGTTGCAACAGGTACTTGCAGTTGCCTGCCGTTGCACTTGCTACTCCATTGGGACTTTCGATAGCTGCCATCGCCGCCGTCACTGTCATTGTGCCAGACGCAGTCGAGCCAAGCGCTATAAAGATATTCCGTGCCGATTGGCGTTGGCGGGACAGCCCAGGCACCTATGATGGAAATGGAACAGAATTTGACGCCCTATGAATATGATCAGATAAGCACACGAGTCCGACACGAACACGATCAGCAGCAACAGCACGAAAAGCCATTACAAAGCCAGCACTGAAGAAAAGATAATTAAATCGCAAATGAAAGACAAAACAACATTTTGGTCCAATTAAATTCGTATATAAACATCATACTTAAGAGACTTTACAAGTTTACAACTCCAAGGCAATTAATGGCATTATGTACTCCTCAGATATGCAGATTAATGCAATTGCCTAATGAATATTACGAGGGAATTGAATTGATTAGAAGACACACGATTACTATGGGAAATACTTCGTATAACGAACTGAAATTTGTTGAATACTCTTACAACTGTCTGTTCTATACCTTTGGCTAACTTTCAGTTTATATACTTGTCAAGATCGCGTAATATATCTTTGTTACTTTCGCGAGGTTGTTTCACTTTCGCATGGCAGTGGCAGTTGCAGCTCCTTGTGCTCTGTGGGAACTGAACGGGCTGCTGTTTCGCGCGAGGCCCTCAATCCTTAACTGCAGGCGAGTGTCTGTCTCTGTGTCTGTGTGTGTGTATAAGTGTGTGTGTACTTATGCACAATTATGGCTTTATTGTCTAAACTTGGGCACATCTATTTAAAGCCATTCGCTGACGGCTTCGTTGCGCCGCAGTCGACATAGACCCGACCCGACCAAAGCGTTGTAGTATTTTCGGCTTGGCTTTCATTGCGCCGCCATAGCGGGCCTGGCCTGGCCTGGCCTCCCCCGCTCTGTCCTCCTCTCTCAGCACTGCACTGGCTCCCTTTTGGCCAAGTCTCTAGCCAAGTCTGCTGGGCTTGTGTTGCGTTCGTCTTCGTCTGCGTTTGCGCCTTCGTCTTCGTTTTCATTGTTTCGTTGGCGGCCCTTCGTCATCGTCAAGAGACTCCAGTTCCCTGCCCCCAAACAGCAGCCACAACAACAGCAACAACAACAACAGCCTTCGATTCGAAGTCGACTCCAACTGACGACGAATTAACTTGTTTTGGTATAAACGGCGGCTATTTTGTAAGTTCATAAAGGATAAATTGCCAATTTTGGGATTTGAACTGGCGAATGTTTTGCGTGTCCTCCACTCCGACGCCGACTCCATCGCCATCGCCATCGCCATCGCCATCTCCATGTCCATCTTTCATCTACCATTACCATCTACCCAAGCTCGAGCTCGTCTTCGCTTCGCTTTCAGTCTGTTGTCTGCTGTCTTCTGTCTTCGGTCTTCAGTCTCCCGGTGCTATATTGAGTTTTCAATCTTTTGTTGACTTGATGTGGCCACCGATCGACTGACTCGCCTGCCAGCCTGGCAGCCTGCAGCTCCTGTGTCTTTAGGGAAAACTGGCAGCCAACCTTGAGTTGCTTATTTAAGGCAGTTCGTCAATATCTGCTCCCTACCTCCCCCGCCCCGCTGCATGCCTCGTCTGGCCGGAGACAATGCCCAATGGCCATGCCAAAATGCTAGCCACTGTGGCGGGCACACTGCGCTGCTCCACACTGCACAGCTCTGCCTTGCTCTGGCACTGGCTCTGCTCACATCTCCATCTGCCGCGCCCACTCCGCAGTGCTCCTGCTTGTGCGACGGCGGCAGTGGCGGCATCGGCGCAAAATGAAACAAAACCAATTAAAAATGTTTCGTTGCACCCAAAAACGAAGATGCGACTCGGGGCTGGAGCTGCTCTGGCTGCGCCGGTGGGCACAGCCTGACCACAAAGCGCCACTGAGTGTGCAGCTGTGTGTGTGTATGTGTGTGTGGCTTGGCTTGTTGCTCGATGCTTGCCCGTTGATTGTCTTGGAGATATGCAAGGCGCAGGCGCAGGCGCAACGCCGGCGCACAGCCTCCACGGTGGCAAAGTAACAAAAAGCGACAACAACAACAGAAGCAGCAGCAGCAGCATTTTTTGGTCGCAGCACGAGAGAGAGAGGGAGAGAGCGAGAAAGAGAGAGGGAGGGAGGCAGAGCAATGGACATTCTTCTGGGTCTCAGGTCTTCATTTTTAATGAAATTCTTAACAAGGCGCACAAAATGCAAGCGCAGCAACGCTTACGTCGGCAGCGCAGTCAGCTGCGACGTCGCGCCAGCCACTAACTAACCAAATCGCAGTCACAACTTGCAGCTCGCAACTCGCGACTTGCAACGGGGCAACGAGGCAGCAACTGGCAACGCGCAAGTGAAGTGCTCGCCCGCCCGTTTAGGGGCTGAGACGGCGACCGCACACCGCGTTTGGCCAAGAAGCCGAAGAAGCCGCTCATTGGAATTCATTAAAAATTCAGCTGTGTGTGCGAGTGAGTGTGTATTTGTGTGTGTTTGTGTGTGAGAGAGTCGCCTGCCCAAAAAGCCGGTTGAGAAGAGGAGAACGAAAAAAAAGCATTGTGCATGGAATGAGAGCAGCTCGAAAAATTTACGAAATTAGTTCACAAGCTGCGCGGACTGCAGGGCGCAGCAGACAAGCAGTGCGAGAGGGCGGGGTGAAGAGTAGGAGGAGGAGGCATGTTGCCCCAAAGCATACCAGCGCCACTTTAATTTAGTCATCAGGTGATTTTTCGCGAGCTTCAAGTGAAATCTTTAACGTGACGCTGGAGATTGTTATGCTATGCGATCTGCCCGAGCCAGAGCCGGAGCTGGAGCTGCAGCAAAGCAGAGACCACAGGAGAAGGAGGAGCAAGCGAGCTGCAGAGCTGAGCAGAGCAGAGCAGAGCAGAGACCTGAGACCAGCCCGGGTCGGGAGACAACGACGTCGAACAGTAGCGTAGTGTGTGGGCAATTGACTTGATTTGCTTGCCTTTTTTTCTTTTTTTCAGCTTTTTTTTTAGCTTTTTACTTAATTTCTTCTGATTTTTCGAATGTGAACTGAACGCATTTTTGGGAGGCCTGGGTAGGGAAAGGGTAACTTGTTAATTTCCATTGTTTGGCGATTTTATAATAATAATTTAGAATATATGCATTATTAGGTATGAGATAACAATGAAATAATCATATAGAATAATATCATATATGTAAAACTATACATTTACAGGATAATCAGGTCCGTAGCTAGGCGAGTGCAGGGTGCATAAGACCCTTGAAGATATACATATATTTCAATATACATATATACTTTATTATTAAACTCTTGTTTATTTTATTTTAAATTTAGACATCTAACAAAATCGAATAAATATATATAAATATGTTGGTATTATTTATGTTTGACTTCAGTATTACTTCATGAAAGCATTATTTTTTTCTAAATTCTCTAAATACTTTTAAATTTAGCAGATGCTTCCAGCTCCATAGCTCTGCCTCATATGCCATTTGATTAAGCAAGTTCCCTGGCTAAATAAGTTCACATTCCAGTGACAATCACTGGGTGAATTCCATGGCTCAAGTTGATTAGCTTGGGCAATAATAAAAATATCTGATAGTTTTAGAAGTTTTTTCTTTTACGCAACGGCGGCAATTGAAATAATTTGCAGCCGCAGAGGAGACTGTAGACAGAAGGCAGAAGACTGTGCAGAAGACTGAGCTGCTCAGCTTGGACTGACAGCAGTGACATTTCTCAGTTGAGAAGGAGTTGGGCTGGGGCAGGGAGGAGTAGGCTGCCTGCTTGGACGCCGCGCAGTCTAGAGCAAATGCAACAACATCAACAACAACAAGAGAAGAAGTGAGCAGTAGGGTAAAGGAAGGAGCTGCAACTGCTCTAGGCTTATCAACAAATGCCGCAGACAGATATTTAGAAGCGAGCAAACGCTTTCAGGCTGCCTGCGTCTACACGCCTGTCAACTGGTCCAGGGAGGGGATGGAGGGGGCGGAGCAGGGAGTTACTGGGCTGAAGCAGTAGCTGGTCGTGTCACGGCAGGCAACGTTGAAATATTTGACCATAACAAGTTATTTACTATGACGATGACGACGACGACGATGGGCCCGACGAGAGGATGACGATGACAATGACGATGGTTGCGCGTGCAACAGCAACGTGCAACAGCCTCAAGGACGGCCAGGCCTGCCCGCATTCCGCGCGTGGAAATGCGAAAAGCTGTTGCAAATTGTGAGCTATTTTGTTTAGGAAGTGTGCGGCAAAAACTTGTCTTCTACTGGCAATAACAATAACAACAGCAGCAGCAACAGCAACAACAACATTGCCAACAGGTTGCTTGCAATATGTTGCTGCAACATGATGCAGACAAATTTCAATAAGCCAGGTGGCGAGCGGCGGTCATGCAACTTGTCGTAAGTAGCTTGCAGCAGCAGCAGTCGAGGCAGCAGCAGCAGCAACATCATTACGAGCAACGTTTAATGACAAGATCAAGCGCAGATCAACTTGGCCCAGCTCCGGCTCTCACAGTGTGCCAGGCGCGCGAAAGCTGCTACAGTGGTATGCGTGAGTGTCTGTGTGTGTTTGTGTGAGTCTCAGTTTGTGTTGTCGTTGTGTACAGCAAATGTTGTTGATGCTTGCAGTGTTTGCTGCTGCTGTTGCTGCTGTCTGATGATGATGAACGTCGTCAAGTAGGAAAAAACCAGCTTCGGTGTGGCGCAGCAGCAGCAAACACACATCTCAGTTGCTGTTGTTGTTGTTGTTTGGGTTGCTGTTGTTGTGGCTGCTGCTGCCCGTGAGTAGTTCACAAGTCTAGTCGACCGCCGTCTACGCCGTCGCAGTGTCTGGGAAGTCGCTGTGTATGTTGTACTATGCCTCAGTGTGGCAGTCATGGGAATTATTGTTTATTGGCATTGGCCACGGTTGCCCACAACAACAGCAACACGAACAACAACAACTACGACGGGAGCAACACCTCGACTGCCCTCTGAGCTGAGTAGACAAATATGAAATGGTATCCACACACAAAGGTTTGCCCCCGGAGCAGCCACACAAGCTATTAATACTAGCTAGATATATTACTTAGTTTACCCATAAATCGTAGCTACTTTTCACTTTGTTCTCCAATTGCCTTTAAGCTGGCTCAGTCTACAGCTCAGACCAGTATTGGAAAGTGTCTTCCGGGCATCTCAATCAGCAAGGAAACTGAGTAGGGTTCGAATTGTGGAATAACTTTGAGAGTGTTTTGTGAACTATGGAATATTCGAGAACTTTAATTGATCGTAAATAAATCGACGATAAGGAGAAATCTTAGACTATTACTTCAAACTTTTATTTTGTTTTATTTGATAAATATTAAATTATTTAAACGTTTTTTTTCTGTTTGAACTGGAAAAGTATACGTGATCTTATTCCTCTTAATAATATTAATCTATCTTTCAGTTTTCCTAATCTATCTCAAAATTTATTTGGTATTTGTTTGATTATGAAAGAAACTATCCATTGTACTTTATACCTATAAAGTTAACTTATGCCACTTACTTCCTCTTTTATTTCGTACTGTCCAGTGTTGGAAGTTATCTTAAAGAAATATCAATAAGCATCAAAGTACAGGATATGATTGGCTTTGCTGTAACTTAATAAAGTATTTTAAATTATCAATTTTCGCGATTAATATTAATAGTTTTGAGTAGGTTTTAATATAATATGGCTTTGAAATCCTTTATATTTTTAATAAAGGCTGTCCTTCTGATTAGATCAGATGCAGATCATAACATTAACCTACATTAACTTGGCATTTATTTTCATAAGACTCGATCCCTTCACCTAAATACTTAATACGTTATGTTGCCAATCCACTCACCTTTTTTCGCACTGCAGCTTGTGCAGCTCAGCTTAATGCTATCTGCCTTTGCAGATATTGTGGCAACCCTTCTGCAAGTCGCGCTCCACGAAGGGTGCTGGACAGCTGCGCAACTGTTAAACTGCAGTTAGCCGGCGACAGAAAGGCGGACGCGATGTTCCTTCAAATTACAAAGCGGCTTTTGAGTGCAAATACGAATGCGAATGTGAATACGAGTAACGAGTGCCCATTCGAGAGAGTGCAAAGCTATCGATCAGTGCGGCTAATGGGCAGGTGCAGCAGCAGTAACAGAAGCAGCAGCAAAAGAAGCAGGGGCACTCGCAGCTGCAGCCCCGAAACTTGCGCACCACGTGCTAAAAAATGGGTAGACCAACTTGAGTTCTTTTTTTCCAGGGGTTCGTGCGAGATTGTGAGTCATCACGGCACAAAATGTGAGCTGAATTTTGGGAACACAACGAGGTAGCACAGCTCGTGTGGTCCTCAGCTCAGACAGTTTGCTGATAAAGCGGCAACCTTCATTAATTAGCCGCACACCAAGCTGCAGGCAACGGTAACTGGTAGAGCTAGAGTCAAAGGTTGCCTGGCAGAGGAGAGACAGAGAGAGAGGGAAAGGTAAATAGTGCCGGAGAGAGAGTGTGATCTCCCTCTATGGGGCACTGCGAGGATCACGACAAGGAGCAACTGCGGCGAGTGACATTCTGATTGAGAGAACGACGCGACGGCACAGCACGCCCCACAGGAGCAGGTGCTACAGTTCGTGGCTGTGTGACTGTGTGGCTGCGTGTCCTGCAGGTCTTGTTCTTGGTTCCTGCCACGTCTTCTGTGTGTTGCCTTTGTTTGTGCAGCTGGCAGCTGTTCTTGCTGCCTGCTCCCTTTTGCCCTTTGCTTGCCTTGTCTTGCCTCTCCTTTTCTTTCCTTTCTGCCTTTTGCCTTGGCATTGGCATTGACAGTGGCTGCGGCAGGATCGACGACTTAGCACGTGGCGCATGTGGCGTTCTCCTGGACAGCAGCTCCAGTAGTCAGCAGCAGCCCAGCAACAGAAACAACAACACATACTCTCACACATACAGAGAGAGCGAGAGAGAGAGGGAGAAAAAAGGTCACTCAGCATTGCCTGCGTTGTCCTCGTTCCCTTTGTGCCCAAGCAAATTGCGACAGCTGCTTTTGGGCTCCTCGTCCTGTCTCCAGTCTCCCCCGTCTCGCGTCTTCCGTTCGTCTTGGTTTGATTTCTACTTCGTTTTTCGGGTTCTCTTTTGTTTGGATTTCGAGCTCATTTGTTGTGCGTTTTAATTTAATTACGATTTATGTATGGAAATTTCTCAACTGCCTATGCAACCCCTCAAAACTCGCAGTGCCCCGCGACCCTCTCCGGCAGTAGACTGCTCTTCCCCCTCCTCTTACTCCCTCCCCTTGCTCAGTTCAATAATATTTGGACAATGAATTGGCAAAATATTTATACAAATACAAATTTCCAACGAGGGGTTGTTCAAAATGTGAAAAACCAATTTCCAATTTCCCATTCACACACACACACACGCACAACGAGGGGAAAGTCCAGTCCGACCTCGCGTCATATGCCGCTTTGCGCTTCGCATTACGTGGATTGTTTCGAGAGTTAATTGAGACATCATTTCATCAAATTATCGCATCGCTTTCGTGTTGAGGTTCCCTCTCGCCAGGCTCGCCTGCGGTTCGGGGTGGCCTCCTCGACGCTACTTAAGATAATGCGCGTCGCGGGGCTTAACGCCCAAATGGGACATTGGTCGGGGCAATGTTTTCAGATACTTTATCGCCGGAGACGCGTTAAAATGTTTCGCGCTTTTTATTGCGCTTAACGTGATTTCTGCCTGCTGTCTTCGGTCTCTGCTCCCTGCACCCTGCTCCCTGTTCCCTACTCCCTTTCGCCTCGTATAAATTGACAAACTTATGGCGGAGCGAGGATTCTACCTACCTCAAGCTCAAGCTGCCCCCGTTGCTGTTCCCCCCTTCTGTTGCATGGCAAGTGATCGGCGTGTGCGGCGTCTCTTATTGATTTTATAATTAAGCGTTGTCATTAAATTTTATGAGCTTGCAGAGCGACAGAGACGGGTAGAGAGATAGTCAGAGGGAGATGGGATGCTGCCTAATTGAGTTGTTGTTGGTCGCGACACAACATTGTGACTATATACCATAGATGATGGTGAAAAACTATGGCACATTGCATAGTTTCAAAGTGTTGCGACGCTCGTAAAGTTCCTTAGTTCTTCGTTAATGGCACTCGTCTCTCGTGCTCTCTGTCTCTATCTCTCTTGGCCCCTCCTTATCCCTGATTCCATGCATAAATCATCTGCATAAATTTAGCACAAAACTTGTGTGGAATTTCCTTTGTTTCGGCTTTGATTTCGTTACGTTTTCTTTGATTCCTTTTCTCGTTTTTGTTTTCGCTTTCAATTGGATTAGTTTGTGGCAGTTCATCATGGGGTTGATTGAATGTCTCCGACTGTCTGCAAATTTTTCGAATATTCTTAAATTCTCGATTTGTGTGTGGAACTCTCCAGCGATAAATCTTCCGCAGACGTCCCATTGTTAGGCCGGAGAAGGAGAAAGAGAATGCGACTGGAACTGGAAGGGAGGCTTGTGGGGATCTGGGCTCAATTAATGCGACTGGGCTGCATAATTGCCGCATCATTCGGTAGTCAGTCGGGTAATGACTGCAGCCAACCACGCCCCCCAGCTCCTGTCCCTTCCCCTGCTACATAATTTCATCTGTGCAATGAGAGATCAGCTGACAACTTTATCTAGCTGCGCTGGCTGTGTGTGGTGCGCGCTTCCGTTGTCGGAACACACACACTGGCAATATGTGTCTGCGTGTGTGTGTGTACGTGTGTGTTTGTGATTAAGGGTGAGGCATAAAGCCGCTCGTCTGCATCTCAATCTCATTGTCTCGCTAATTGTCTGCTGACTGTGCGAGCGTCATAAGCCGACGTCGACGTCGCTGCCGCCGTCGCTGCTGGCGCAATGAGTTCGGGCGGGCTTAAGACCGTCGCTGGCTTTGCCCGGCATTGGCAGTGGCAAGCAAGCAGCAGGTCATTCTTCCTGTTTATCTGTGCGCGCTTTCGCCCTTCCTTCCTGGCCAGACAGCCACACAGCTCTAGCCACGTCGCTCCCTCGTCTCCCCCTCGTTCCTCTCTCGCCCTGCTCTGTGATATTTTCATGCTGCAACACGCACAATTTACCTCGGCAAAGTCAGCTGACTCATGCCTGCAAACTGGGAACTCGAACCGTGAGCCTGGCCTGAGTTTTGGCCAGGGCGGTACGTTTAATGACCGGAACGGATTTCTCTCCTGTTGCCCTCAGACGTTATCCTCGCGCACACACACAAACACACACACACACAGCCTCCTCGGGTCTTAGGCACAGTGGGAGCACACACACACACGCACGCTCGCCTGTGTTTGTGCACTTAAAATCCTATTAGGCTCAATTATCCGCTGATATTGCGTACACGATCTGCGCTCCTTTATTTCGGTTTTCCTTTTCTTTTCTCTTTTTCATTCATTCATTGAGACTTGGCTCTGCCTCTACTCTGGTGCTGCTGCTTCCTTTCTTCCTTGCTGCCTCATCTGCTGTGTGTGTTCTCGGAATTAGTTTGTTTGCAGTTGTTGCTGTTGTTCCTCTTGTTGTTGTTTGCTTTCAATTTGTCTCTCCGTGCCGTTTCGGTAGCCTAGACTCCTGGTGTCCTGGACAGACGGGCAAGCTGTGTCTTTGTGCCGCACGCTCTGCCCCTGACATTGATTCATATTTAGTGAATGTGAGTGCGTGAATTGCGCTTGAATTTACCTCACTCTCTCTCGCTCGCACTCTCTCCATCTCTTCCTCTCTCTCTGTCACTCTCTCTCTGGCTTCCCACTTGTAGGTCAGGGTCAGGGCAGCTGGCAACGTGTCGTTGCGTGTCGTTTGTGTAAACGATCTGATTAACACCGTTTGCCGGTCATCAAGGGGTTAAGCCTGCAGTCTGGCATGGCCCAGCATTCCCTCCTCCCCCACTGTTGCCCCCTCAGATGCTGGCGAGGAATGCCATCATTCGATGCCACTTCAAAAGGTGCCTCGGGCCGCTCCACTTACCGTTAAGCGAAATCACTTTTAATTTCGGAATCTCCAGCTCGACTGCTTCTGCTTCCAGCTTCGACTTTGCCAAAAAATAAAGTGTCGTGTTTCAAATGCTTCATAAAGACATCAACTAAATCAAAAGCGACAACAGCACCTAAGGAGGGCTCCACCAACAACAAAAACAACCAGCAAGTTAAACATTCAATAGCCCAGAGCGAAGCAAGGAGCGTAGCTCGTTGAAAAATTAATAAAATTAGTAATCGGCGCCTTAAATCAACAGAAATCAAGAGGTAGCCAGGCTCGGCGAGCGCCATCGTAGCCTCCGAAACGGCAAAGATTAGATAGCATCTCAACTCGACTGCGACGACCGCCGCCATCGCCATCGCCATCGATGCTGCTAATGATTTCTATTGCCACTTGCAGATGCCAAGCTAGAGAGAGAGAGAGAGGGAGAGGGTGCAGGAAGAGGAGGAAGTGAGGCTGCCTGCTACGGACTGGTTGCCGTTCTGTCTGCTCGGCTTGCCACTTGGGGCAGACAACTTTTAATGACGCAACAACAACAAGCGGGAGTTGAAAGAATCAAGCGTACCCTGCAACGCACTTCAGATACCCTACAAGTTTGAAATGGTTTGTTATGGCTTACCAGGCAAAGATTTCGTGTTACGAATAAAGTATTTATTCAATGATTGGCCCGTGAATCCTTCAGTGCATTTATTATCATTTATATGTCTAGTATATTCTCATTATTTCTTATATATATTTCTGGTAAATGTCTTTAAATTTGTATAAGAGTTCCTTATTCGACTTAGTTCTATATCATCATTTCTAGTATATTCTCTATATTTCTTGCACATATTTCTGGTAATCGTTCTTTTCTTATCTTCTCTCTAATTCTTTATAAAGTAATTTTAGTTAATTCTCACAAATACTTATATATATTCCTAGTCAATTTCTTGTCATTGTCACTCCGCATACTCCCTTTAAAGGCAGTGCAGTGCAGGCCAGATTCTAAACTGCTCAAGGTCCCCAAAGGGGCCACAGCCTTTACTCGGACTCCGACTCGGACTCGGCGACTGTGGCAACCAATTGGCCCGACTCACACTTGGCGCTGGGCATGGAGATCGCTGGCATTAGATAAACTTGCCACCAGCATCGTCGTCGTCGTTGAGCTGCGCCTCTGCTTCGGCTTCTACTTCAGCTTCTGGCGCGGCTTATGCTGTGCGGCTTGCTGTGTGCTCGTCATCATTATAAAACGAATTGATGCGCGATTATCGCTTGAGGTTTTAGCGCCAGCTTGGAGGATGGTCAGCCTGATTATGGCAGCTTCTGCGGCAGGCTGAACACACACACACACACACACATACAGATATACGTACACATTCGCCTTCACACTTCGTGGCTGTCGTCGCTTCGCACCGTTCTTCAGCTCACCGCGCCGCACCACGCCCCATCCCGGCCAGGCCCGCCTCATCTGCGCTGATCTGTGTGGGAATGCGGCCGACTGTTTTGCAATTTTTGCTGCCTGCTGTTGTTGTTGTTGGTTTTTTTCGGTGCGGTGCGGTGCGGTGCGACTGCCAAAAACAATTGAATTCGATTGAATGCACCGGCAAAAGGAGGCGACGGTCACATTCCAGACGGCAACAACAATGCAAGCCAAAAGCTGATGCCGCAGTGGCTCAGCCCCGCAGCGCCCCCCTCGAGCCGAGCAGTCTCTCGCTCGCTGCCCGAGTCTGAGCTGAGCCGCTGCGGCCCAAAACGGCAACAACAATCACAATCACAACAACTGTCAACGCGGCCGGGGCGATGGCGGCGCCGCCGATGCCGTCTCTTAAAAGACAATCAGCGACACCTTTTTGGTCCAAAATACTCTCACTGCAGCAGCGGCAGTGGCAGTGGCAGCAGCAGAAGCGGCTGCAGCAAAAACTAAAAAAAAAACGGCCAAAAAAAGTCAGCGGCAAGTTCGTTGCTTAAGTCTTTTGTTTCGAATGCAGACAGAAAACCAAATTGAACTCTATCCCTTTGTGAAGTGCGAAAGCGACAGTGCAAAGAACAATGCTCAGATCTGGACCTGGACCTGAACCTGGACACTGGGTAGCTGTGTAGCTGGGTAGCTAGCTTCCCAGGCAGCCAGCTCCAGCTTCAGCTAACCAGCTCCAGCTCCAGCTCCAGCTCCAGCTCCCATGCTATCTCTCTGCAGTTATGTCGCGCCATGTTTGGCGTATGATTTCAAAAATTGCCCTTTTTGGGGTTTCGACTTACACAGCAAGGCAAGGATCCTGCGAGAGAGAGAGGAAGAGAAAGAGTGAGAGGGAGGGGGATGAGGAGGGACTGCGCTGAGGCCGCGGCCATGACATCATATTTGGGTGCTAAAAGCGAGCCGCCCTGCTGTAAATAGAGACTGCAAAAGCTGCCTGGCGCTGACAGCCAGCCTGCCAGCCAGACCAAGATGGTAGAGGTCTCGCACTCGCACTTGAAGTCGATTCCAATCCTCGAGCTCAATTTCGTTGCCAGTTGCAATCGGAATCGGATTCTGGTTGTGCTCCTCCTCTTTAGACAGTGTCGAAGTTCGCACATCAATTGCACAATCCGCAAACAGCAATAATCACTGTCAGAAGAGATTAAAGCGATAAGCCGAGGCGAGGACGAACACGAATGCGAAGCAGAAGAAGAAAAGGAGAACAGCAAATGGGAATGGGAATATGGGGAATGGGAATGGGGAATCGGGAATGGGAACGAGCTGCCAGGGACCTGCACATGCCCAACGGGGCAGATAACGAACGATCGGCGTGGCATGGACGCGGCAATTGGGTGGCCAAAAATGAAATCATTAACACCTAAGATAATAAACGAAGTCGGCCCAATCAACCGACGGAGGATGACTACAAAAAAACAACAACTGGAGAGGATTGTGGAATGCGTGAGACGAGCCAAAGGGAGCACGGCAGATGGAGAACAAGAGGAGGAGAGGCGCAGGGTCAGTGGGTAGCTGATTTCGATCTATTCAAGGCAGCTTTGAGTCATTTCGAAATCCATCGCGAGAATTACGCAGTGACTGCTCCCCCCTTCCCCTTCCCCCGGCAACTCCTGCTGCTGTGGCTGCTCCTACTAAAATGGCAAACGAACCGCAGCCAATTAATTTATTAAATTGAAGTATGAGATGACCAATGCTGGAAAAGTAGGACGTGGCTTCAAGCAGGGAGGAGGGGGAGTGGGAGAAGAGGGCAGCGGGTATCCTCTGCGCTCGTCCGTCATGAAAGGAATTTTGGCGACAGACGCCTAAAAGCAAAATGGGCTTCGTGGTGACCGTTTTTGGTCAAGAGCAAAGCAGCGTGTTAATTTTTACCAATTTGCCCCGTCCGGCGATGGCCAACAACTTTTTGGCGACTTGACGTCGGCTGCAACATGTTGCAAAGGTGCAAAACTAATGGATTTCATCGTCGTTCAGGCATCGTCAACGCCAACGTCGCCGCATTTGCCTGGTCTCCCCTCTGCCTCTCCTCCCCTTCTCTCTCTCTCACAGCCGCCTGCACAGTCGCTCTTGATGCCGCAGCCGCAGCCGAAGTCAATGTCCAGTTCGAGTCCGCGCCACGAATGTGCTTTGCTTCCCAGGCGCTCCAGCAGCGTGTGTGCCCCTGTGTGTGTGCGCGTGTCGGTGTATGCGTTTATATTGATATATTATGGCCACGGTTTCTTTGGGACAAAGATCTGCTTATTATATAAAAAACGAAAACAGCGACAAGCCAACAAAAAGAGTCGCACCACAGTCCGCGGCCGCGGTCCGTCTGGGCCAGTGCCGGAGTCGCGCTGCCACTGCCAGAACAGAGAGCAGACCCCATCCACACTCACACACACATACACACTCGTGCGCTGGCACACACCGACACACACTCTCGTATAAAACGCGCACAGCAGAAGGCATCGCTGCGGCAGATCTTGAGATCTGATAAGAAAATGATAAAAAGGTAGACGCCAGTTTTTAATTTGATTGGAATGGAATTTTCAGATGATTGCAATGTTGCTAAAACGGCAGCGCCGCCCTGGCACTGCACAGAGAGGCGGGTGCTGGGGCTGGGGTGTGGCAGCGGGAAGACAGGCGACTGCTGTGAGAGTGCAACAGCAGCAACAGCATTGCAAGAGAGGGTGGCTTTGTATGCGAGAGGGGGGAGGACGAAGGCGGTATGCGAGGGCTGCAGAGGCGGGACACTGCGCTGAAAGAGCTTTACGTTGCTCCACTGCGAATATCGGACGTGCTGCTAAGTTCAGTTGCAGCGAACCAATGTGTGCGCTACACTTACAGGTGGAATGAGAATAATTGAAGTTGCACTGATTAAATTGTTTAGTTCCTAATTTATATATAATATTAATTAATAATGATCATAACATTTAATAAATAATATATACATATATTTGATGCACTAAGAAGTTTAAAGAAAATAATGTAGATGAAACAAACAGCTAAGAATATAATTTATTTCTATAATACTGGCTGCTTAGCTTTATGAATGATGCCTTGAAGATAAACTCTTCTGAATAAAAATAATCAATTTAATTTATTGTATTAAATAATATTTGAAAATGTAATATAATCTTGTATGGTGTTTTTAATTAAATTACTGCATAAATATAATAGTTTAATTCAATATTGTTCTACGCACATTTTTAAATCAATATAAATTATCCTATTAAATTATGATTATACATATATATAAATTATTTAAATATTATATTTAGCTATTAGCTATTTAGCTATATATTAAAAGTCAAATATTAGCAGTGGACTAATTTACATTTCAAAATTGAATTCTAAGAAAAGCTAACTCTTTTAAATTCTTTCAATTCATTCTTCCAGTCGATTCCTGCTTCTAGTAGCGCTCTTTGGATTCTCTGCAGTCTGATCAGCATTCCATAGGTAAATTTGCATCTTGCGCCGTGTCTGTCATTTCATTTCACCAAAAGTACACACTACGCCAGCCACAACAACAACAATAACAGGAGCAACAACAAAGGCAACGGCAGCAGAAGCAGCAGCAGCGGCAGCCGCAGCAGACGTTGACGTTGGCGACGCTGGTAAGGCAAATGGAGAAGACGACGTCGCCAGTGGCTGCCTGAACGCCTGGCTGAAGAAGCCGTCGCCGTCGCGGTTGCCGCAAGGATGCGAGCAATAGGAAGCAACGCGGATAGTTTGGCTGGACTTCTGCTTCTGCTGCCGCTGCCGCTCTGCTGCTGCTGCAGTCGACGCCGCCACCTTAATTTATTTCATCTCATGCAATAATTTTTGTGGTTAACAAGTTTTGGCGGCATCGTTAGCGTCTTCACACGCTTCGCGGGATATCAACACCATTTATTGCCGTTTTGGTATTTTCCTTTTGCCTCTCTCCCAGTCGCAGTCTTCCTCTCTGTCTCCCCCAGCTGCCCCTCTCCTCCCATCTTCCATCTCCGTCTCCAGCTCCAGCTCAGTGTCATGCTCTGTAGCTGCTCTTCATTTTGCACTGTGCCCCTGCCTCGCTTTGTTGTTGTTGTTGCTTTTGTTGCCCGGCTTTGGTTGCTGTTATTGTTGTTTTCTTTTTTTTGTTTTTTTCTCTTTGCTGCTTGGGCAGCGATTTTATTGCTTGATTTTTGCGGTTTATCTGCGCGCTCTCATATAAAAATCGATTGGATTCCCGTGAAATTGATAAGTCAAGTCAACGCCGTTGCTCAGTCGCTGCTGCGGCACCCCCACTTCCCCGTACTCCCCACTCCTGCCTCCCTCCACTGCCCCTCGGCTGAGGCTGTCGTAAATTATGCGCCTCGACTAGTTTTCTACATTAAAAGGCAGACGCCAGCGCCAGAGATTGCCACCGTCTACTGGCCTGGTCAGGCTTGGAAGCTGCAAGCTGGAAGCAGCAATCTGGAGTCTGCCGGCGCAGGCTGCTGCTCGCCAGCGCTACTCGCGCTGCCCGGTAGTGTTAAAATATTCGACCACCTAGGGTCTCATGGAATTTATTTCGCCCTGGCCTGGCACATTTCTGCCGCTTTTTATTAACGTTGGGGCATGTCATCAGCTTGGCTATTCTTTTAGCCTTTCCTTAGCCTTTTTGGTGTTTTTTTTTCGCCTGCCTAATTGAAATATTAGTCGAGTATTTCAGTCAGTCAGTCAGCCAGGCCAGTGGACTGGCCAGCGGATCTACCTATGCCATCTCTCAGTTCCACGATTGGCTGCACTTTTCGCAGCAGCGCTAGCAGTAGAAGCAGAAGTTTCCCTGCCTCAGTTCAGTCTGCTGTGCACTGCTTATTTATAGCCCATCCATCGCCTGTCGCGACTCTCCGCGTTTTTGGCTATTTTTGCTCCAGACAGCACAACAACTGGAAGTGAAAGAGTCGAGGGCTCACATATGACAGTCTCTATATGCTCTAACTAATAATAATAATACTTTATATTAGATGAAGTTTGTAGAACTGACTTCCAAGTTGACGTATACCAATTACACCAAGTTTCCCAATGATACAACCTCGAATTCTTGAGAATATTTATTCAAGTTAATATAAAAATGCATGATATAAGTTTTATGTACTATAACTATATATAACTGTATTGAACTTTATGAACTTTCCAAAGAAAAATTAAAGAACTACACTTCTTGCCATAATCATTACTATACTCATCATACCCCACATAAGAAAGTGCGCTCTGCAGAACACCGACACTTGGCGGGGCTAATTACATGGAGTTTATTTTTAGGCCTAGACACGACGCTGATTATCTGGCAATGCACGTGCCGCTGCCTCTGCCGTCGCCGTCACCGCCGTGTTCTGCTCTCGGTTCACTTCAGTTTGCCCAAACGACGAGAAGTTTGCCAAAAATGTCAAAACTTTGACTCGGCAGACATTTCATTATCAGACCGCAGAGCGCCAAGCACGGGTCAAACGCCCCTTGAAGTCAGTTGTCAGTCGCGCGAATAAATTGTTTGGCCAAGTCACTCAACGCTTCTATCAAAAGTCTCGTGCATTAGTCACAACTTGGCGCCGTTATAGCTTGCTGTGGGTCAGTGACGGAAGCACTGCATAGCGATCCGATAAGATATGGCCAACTGAAATATGATTTGCCCTGGCAAAACGTCACCTGAGTGGTAAAAATAGTCTATCGTATTATGTCTATAATTGTTTGTTGCTTGTTATCGATTGCTAAGTGATTTGGATTGTTTATCTCTAATTGTTTTTTACTCGTTATCGATAGGATTGTTTAAGTTATGAATAGTGCAAGTAGAATCATTATAAACCGCTAGCCGGCTCACTCCACTTTAACTTAACCCACTGAAATCAATCTTCACTTAGCCAACAAAGATCCCACAAGTCTGTTCCCCTTCTACAACAAGTTAACTACACTTTTCCCATGGAAAACCCTCTCCAGATCGAGCTAATGCGAGCCATAACTAATCCAAGAACCGCGCTCATAACATGCCTCATCGATGGACTAATTAGACGCCAAGTCAACACTCAGTGGACAAGTGAAATTAAGTAAATACATTCATTAATTTATTTGCGCCCCGAGGGCTCAACCCCCGAGTCTCGAGGTGAGCTGGGCCGCTCTCTGAGCTCGCCACAAATCATCAAAAGTCATTTAGCAAACATTTGAAGTTGAAAAATAGCCTTCAGCTTGCTTCAATGCACTCGAAGAGAGCCAACCGCAAGTGGAAGAAGAAGTCGGGGCGGCAAACTAGAAGGGAGAAGAGAGCTCGGACCAGGGAGCAGAGAGACACCGCGAGGAGAAGGGGCAAGCGGCAAGCGGCGGTAACTTTTTACGGAAGCGGCTCAGGTACAGGTACAGAAAGTCAAACCAAAGAGTCACGTCACGCGTGGGTGCTCTGCAGTTTTCAGTCCCAGTCAGAGCTCAGAGCTCAGAGCGTACTTAGCACTGTTGAATAATTTCCACGACCACGAAACCCAATTGAAATTAGAGCCCTGGCTCAGTAACAGACCCACAGAGAGTAGTATCTCAGGCCGGCCAAGGCCAGGCCGAGCAGAGCCGAGTCAGGCCACATGTCGCCGCTAACAACCAGCAACGAATGGACCCCTTCCCTCCTCTGCCCTCACTCCCTGCTTGCCCCTTGCTTGCCCTTCTTCTGCTCTGTAAGCCAAGTGCATTTTCATTTCCATTTCCTAGCCGAATGACTTGGCCGGCACTGGCAACTGTTGCTACTAGCTGCTGCTGCTGCTGCTGCTGTTGCTACTCATAATGCGGAAGATTGCACCAGGCGCGCACAGTTCGCCCGTCTCACCTCGCTCGCCTCGTTCCGTTCCGTTCCATTCTCGCGCCCTTGCCTCGCCGAGTCGAGCTTATCTTTGCTCTCAGATCTTGAGGTTTCTGCGTTCTGTAGTCGGTCTGGCAAGGTTTTAACACAATTTAGTGGCTGCGGCGGCTGATGATCGCAAGGGTGGCACCCGGAGACAGCCGAGAAAAGTGCCAGAGGCCACCAAGTGTACGGGGGAGTACAGGGCAAGCCGGTAGAGAGAGGGACAGGGCGCAGGGGCTATAACGGCTGTCTCTGGTTACCAGGCTTAGGTTCGCCCTGTGTGCATTCATCAACAAGTGCAGCAGCAAAAAAACGTAAAAAAAAGAAGAAAAACAAATTTGAATCTCATTTACTTTCATTGTAATTACATCCAGCGATAGAGACGACTATACTCAAGGTGGAAGATAGGAAGTAGGAGGGAGATTTGTGTATGTTACTTGTGGGTATGTGCAGAGCTGGACACGCAGGTTGTGCAACCAATCACGCAGCTTGTGAGTGCTTGCGAGCAAACATTGCTTTCATTATCAAACCCCAATGAAAGTTGATAGCTTTGATATGTGGATCTCTTAGCTAATACTGGTGTGGCGCGTGTCCGATGGATTTTCGCTATTCTATGGATGGATGACTAAGATCTCCAATGATATCATGGCTCAATTATTTCGAAGATAACCTTATCGCGCTCAGCTATGTGGACTATGAGCTGATAATACGCTAGTTTTTTAACGATCAAGTTTGGAAACTGATTTAAGGAATGTCGGAATTCTTTGATGAGAATTCATGTAAAAGACATTTTCTGCAGCTTTTATAATAGCGTATCAATTGAAGTTGAAGAAATATAATGTAAAATGCGATCCTATTTAGAAAAATATCGTTGGAGATCTAAGATCTTAAGAAAAAAAGATACAATATTATTTTAAGAGTTAATTCTTGAAGATGAGGTTGGAGATTTTATTATTAATTTTAAAAACTGTAATTATATAATGTGTATATATAATATTAATTCTATTTAAAAAGAAATATATTCTTGAACAGAAAAAATCCATAAATATACCATTTTTAAATAAATTAAATAAACAAATAATTACAAATATTTTCTCTTCACATATTCTAAACCTTCTGCAATGATTATGATCTTATACAAAACCAAAAATCTTAAATACCTCTCTATTCATACACACAAATACATATCTGAATCTTGACAGTGTTTGTGTGTGTGGGTGTATTTGTATGCAGAGTAATTTAGGTAAATTACACAATCATTTGCGTAGTTTTGGTAAGTTTATTTATGTTTTGGTTTTTAACTCTTCCACTTACAACTGAGCTCTGTTCCGACCGTGTTTAATTTTCGTTATATATTTTCTTTGCTTCCTTCGACGCGTTGACGCTGCTGCTGACGGTGCAGTTGACGTCGGCGACGTTGACGTCGTTTTGCGCCTGCGCGCATTTCAAAATTGCTTTTTCGGAAAATTTGTTGTTTTTCTCTGTTTGTTATTGTTGTGGGTTTTCAGTGGTGCGTTCGACTATTGTTATTGTTGTTCCAATTGCTGCCTGTAAGTGTGAGAGTGTGTGTGTGAGAGTGTGTGTTTGTTGATGATGCAATGACGCTGCGCTTGGCAGCTGTTGTCTACTGTCGTCGACTGCCGTCTGCCTCAGTGCCAGGTTCTGTTCCGACTCTCCTTCCTCTACCTCCTCCCCCTACTTCTCCTGTCGCTCTGCCTGCTTCCGTATCAGCGTTTGTCTCTGCTGCTGTCCCTGTCGGGATTGAGCACACACTTTGAGGTTGAGGTTACCGCTGAGGTCCATGAGCTCGCCGAGTATTTCCTGCACTTCCGCAACTCGCCTGGCCGTGTTGATGCGCTCAAACAATGCGCTGCGATTGTTGCAAGCGCTTTGCTGCTGGTGCTGCTGCGCAGTTTGCAGCTTTCCAAACACTCAAACACTCAGTCAGTCATTCATGCGTTCATCTACCTGTTTGAACTTCTTCACCCACAAGGCGACAGGTGCAGCCCACATCCCGTTTCCGGATCTCAGCCAAACACCGCTCGACCGATAAGAAATAGTAGTAGCAGCAGCTTTTCGACTTAATTGAGAACTGATAGCAAATTACTACGTTATTCATTTATGAATGAATCGCCAATGTGGCGTTTCCTTACGTTATTATTATCGATTGAGACTTATCAATATTCTGTTTTGCCTATGATAGGAGTGTATGACTATTGTTCGTGGCACTTATAACCTTGGACAAAGTGCTTTGGCTAGAACGCCGCTTGGCCGACTTTGCAGCCACAGACCTCTTCGCCCCACCCCTCTCCTTCCGTGTAGCAGGGAGACAGAGTTCAGGTTCAGGTTTCCCTACAATTGCCGCACTTGTCGGTGCGGCGCTTTGGGGCGACGACATCTTTTTGTGCTACGCTTTTTATTTCCCCTTCTGCCCCTGCCCCTGCCAGCCTTCCTCATCCCTCACACCCTTCTGCCGTGGCTTCTTTTATTGTTATGCGCGCTGCGTAGAACAAGTGGAAGCTTTGTTTGACAACAACAACAACAATACCAGCAGTAGCAGTAGCAGCAACAACAATTATAACAACAATAACAGCATTAGCAACTGGTAAAAAACGTTAAGTTTACACGACTTCCAGCTCCACCTGACAGTCTGCTTCTTCTCTTCTCCTCCCTGGTTCCCTTCTTCGTCTCCTTTGCCTTATCCATCTGCTTCTGCTTCTCTGTCTCCGTTGCTTGGGCTTGACATTTGACAATAAAGCAAATAATCATGGGAAAAAGTCGAGCTACCAACTCGCTTAGCCCAGCTCTGGGTGTGTGTGTGTGTGTGTGTATGTTAGTGTGTGTGTTAGCTAAATGTTTTCGTTTTCGTTGGCTACCCATAAAACAAAAAATAATAATAACAACAACAATAACAAACAGCTAAAACAACAACTACAAATCCAAATTAGTCACAGCATGCGGCTTTCTTAAAAGGGGTGGGGGGGGCGGTTTCACAAGCCTCCTGCCACACCTACTACGCCTAAGTCAACCCACTCGATTCTTATCTAATCTAGGCTAATGGCCTGACTCTGATATGGACAATACCACCAAACTATCATATTGACCACCGTTTAAACTAAATCGGGAATGAACCTAATTTAAGGTAAAACCAACTTACTGATCGCGTAGTCACTTCTTATCAAAACTCGAGTACTAACTAAGATAAGAATTGGCAGTCAGGTTTGACAGAGTATAAATTGGATTCCCCTGCTGGAACCGTCGTCAATTGTATTTGCAGTGTGAACTATTAAGTACTATCAATAGAAATTTAATGTGTTAACAACTCGAGACCTATGATAATAGTCATTGATTAAGAAGCCACTTTCGATTTGTTTAAGTTGTTCATTTAAACTGTAAGTATTTACTTTTTGATTCTAACTCAACTTAATATTTTTGTGCTATTATCACACGGAATATTACACGGAAAAGTTATTTTTCTCGTAGTAAGTCGTTAACTATTTGTCCGCATTTAAAATCCGAAAAATATAATTAAATCAAATATATATATAAATTAAGCTAGATTAAAATGTTCTGCAGTATTTTAACTACTGCTCAGCAAATGTTTCAATATTATATTTGAAATTGATATAATATACAAATTGCCAAATTTAAGTAATCTCTTTTACTTCGCACACATTGCATTTGAATTTTTGGCAGTATTTCTTGGTCTTATACGGTATACGGCGAGCGCATACCGCTTGCGCATGCAACATCGAACGCAGACATCGAGCTCGAACTGTTAACAACGCGCGCACTCAACAGCGCTCAACAGTGCCATTTTGAGTATAACATATCCATTCCGAGTCTAACAGACCGCTTGCACAGCTACTGTTAGCAATGATTTAAATTTTGTATTGATTTTAAACTAAATCAGGAATTCGGTAGTGTGCCAACAATCAACTCTAAGCTGACTATCAATGTAGAATTGTATATTAGTTTCCTGTAGAAAGAAAAAACCATTTATCGTGGTTCGCAACAGTACCTGTTAACGATCTTATTTGTTTGGTTCGTGCGTTGGCGGTTCGATGTGCAACGCAACGTAAGAGATTACGTTCCGAGTTACGTTTTGGTGTTAGTCCGCGGCAAACACTCAACGGCAACGGGTCGGAACGCGCGTGTCGGTAAAACCGCAAGAAACGGCGAAAGATACAAAAACATTTCAGAGACCGAAACCGAGAGGAGCATTGATAAAAATATTGAGTCAAACCAAACCCAAAAGTGCAGACCGAGACAACGAGGCTGCGTGTGTGTACTACTGTGTGGGAATCGAATCGAATCGTATTCGAATTCGTATTGTTTAATTAATGAGTGCGTGCATTAAACGAATTATACAAAATTAATTTGAATGCAAAAATATAAACAAATGAATAATAATTGAAATTGGAGAAATCCCATCGATTCATGAATGATATAATTATCAAAAGTAATTGAATTCGGCAAAGAATTTCATCAGCGGGCGCAAGAATCGAAGTTAGTGAAAGGACTTTCGATTTCACACTCAATTGATAAGAAGTTCGTGAAGTGATCAAATAAAAATCGCACAAATCATAACAAGAACTGCAATAACACAACAACAACAACTGAGACTGCAACATTGGCAGCAGCAACAACAGCGATAACAACAACAATAACAGCAGCAACATCTGCAACTTGGGCAACTGCAGTCCAGAGGCATCGCCGTCTCGTCCGTCCAGCAAACAACTGACATCGTCTGTCTACGCCTGATACACAGATACACATACATATAGACAGACCTATATATACTATATATGTGGTATATGTAAAAAACGATCGCGATCGATACAACACACACACACACCACATGCGTGTACATATGTACTTGCTGCGACGATCCCCTATATAATCGACCACACTCACACACACGCAGTTACGTGTGCGTGTGTGCGAGAGTGTGTGTGTGTGCACGCGTATATATATCTAGGCAGAGTAGAAGATATATGCGTATGAGCTAAACGCGGCGCACTCTGCTCTGCTTTTTTTCTTTTATAATTACTTTTGTCTAAAATTAGAAAACGTGTGTGTTGTGTTCGTCGGGTGTGTGTGCTACTACTACGTGCGAGTGCGTGTGTGTGTCCGTGTCCGTGCGCCCGTGTCCGTGCTCGTCTCTCTCTCTGTCTCTGTGTCTGTGTCTGCTATATCAACAACAACAGCAACAGCAGCAACAACAGCAGCAACAACGGCAACATCATCATCACCATCGTCATCAGAGACAACAGAGACACACCACAGTGTGCCTGTGTTTGTGTGTGTGCCAGAAAACACTCGACAGTGAATCAGGCAACAGCTACGTCTATATAGACAGATCGCGTATACGCGGCGAGACAAACACTAACATTATCGGGGGGCCAGCCTACGAAAAGTGTATCTCACAGATACGCGCGCAGCGAGGATTACAATTACAACACCAACACCAACAACAAGAGCAGCAGCAGCAGCAGCTACGGCAACAGCAACACGAACGAAGCGTCGCAGCGCACGCACGAGCGAACCGAAGCAGCCAATCGGCAAGAGCCGACGGCAGCCGAACCAACTGCCGAGCGGCGGCGAATCGTGCACGAAACGCGAACGCGTGAAAAACGTCGTGAAAAACGCGCAAAGCAGCAGCAAAACAAACAGCGAAAAGCCAAAACGAAACGAAACAGAAAATAAAATATACGAAAAATCAGCGAAAAACAACAACAACAGAAATCAGCTTCAAACTAAACGCCACGCGACGACCTTAAGTCTACCAAAGTCTATCAAAGAGGGGCTGGGGGCGTGGCCACAGAGCATTGTCAGTGCGTCGACTCCCAAGGCGCTCAAGTGAAACGCGAACGCGACGCGACGCGAAAAAAATGAAATAAAAAGTTCTTCACAAAAATTCAACATAAATAAGTGCAATAACAACGACAACAACAGCAACAACAATAATAACAACAACAATCGAACGAACAGCAGCAACAAAAGCAACCGCGACAGCAACAATAACAAACACGAATCCAAATACGAGAAGCAATTTATTTATTTAAAGATAAACGTATAGAAATTTGCATTGCCAAAGCAGACGATCGGGCCAAAATGAGTCACCAGCAACAACAGCAGCAGCAGCAACAACAGCAACATCAGCAACAGCAGCAGGAACAACAGCAACTGGCCGCAAAGTTCTCATAAATATTATGCTAGAAATTGTTAAACATTGACCAATTCTCTCTCTCAGTCTGTCTCCTTCACTCGTTCACCCACTCTCTCGCTCTCTCAGACTGTCTGCTTCTCTCTCTGTCGTGTCGCGCGCGTGTCTCTTTCGCCGTCTCTCAAAATGCTACGTAATTATCGAAAGTATTTGCAGGATAAACGAAAATACGACAAGGCACAGCGACGACGCAGCGACGGCAACATTTGCCAGGACTAAACGAGCAACGAGCAACACAACACAGCAGCAGCAGCAGCAACGACGACAGCAACAGCAGCAGCAACAAGAGCGCAAGAGCTCAACGAGAGCAACGACAGCAATCGATATCGATAGAATTGTAAATAAAGCTAGGACAGCAACAACAACAACTTTAGAGGACGCCATGTATGCGCAACATGTGCGCAAATGGAGTCTAAAAACGCAACCGCAACTAATGCCATTGATATCGCTAGCAATATACGTCAGCAACATGTTGCTACTGTTCGCATGTGCGCCGACGATAGCAGCAGCAGCAAACACACAACAACAACAGCCAAGCTCATGGGAAGCTGATGAAAACAGCTACTACATTGCATTGCCACAGCAACATCGGCAGCAGCAACTGTTGCTGGCGGACAATGGCAGCGGGAGCAACAACCACAACAGCAACAACAATATTTTAAGCAGGCTGCTCAGCCGGCCCAGCAATAGTCTTAGTAGCACTAGCAACATTAAGTTAAGGCCAGCAACAGTATTCGATGCCGGCAGCCGACAGCAGCTGCCACAACAGCAACAGCAACAGCAGCAGCAGCAGTCACAGCAACAAGTTCCAAATACGCTAATAAATAGTCAAATATATAAATTATTATACAATGGCCTGCCCAGCAGCCTGGCGACGAGCAGTAAAACGCGCCGTCATGCGCTGCCACAACAGCAGCAGCAACAGCAGCAATACCAGCAACAGCGGCTGCAACTTAGCAGCAGTTCTGCGCGGCAGCAGCAGCAAATCGCAGCTGCCTACAACTTCAGCAAGGCGCGAGCAGCTGCTCCAACGGCAGCAGCAGCACAGCGCCTGTTCATCGAGTCCTACGAGCTGCCCGAGAGCAGCGAGGCGGCGCTCATGCAGGAGCAGACAGCGCGGAATCGTCGCGACTTTGGCAGCAGCAGCAACAATCACCGACGTGTCGGTGGTGGTCATCGGCAGCAGCAGCAGCAGGATAAACGCGAACATCGCCGCCAGCGACAGCAGCAGCGCCAACAGCAAAAGCAGCTACAGCAGCAACAGCAGTACCATCAGCACCAGCACCAGCAGCAACAGCGACGCAAACATCCTCGCAAGCATCGCAATCGACAACGCGCGGGTCGCTACTGTTCTGCCCGTGATCCCGCACAGCTTGCGTATGCGGCGCCCACAGTGTTCAAGGGCGTCTTCACCTCCATGACGGCAGACAGGCGAGCCAACTTCTCGGCCACCATGAAGGTGTTGCAGGTGTACAAGCAACAGCGCGACCTGCAACTGCCGCAGCTTGTGCGACTGCAGTTCGCGCTGCGCAACACGAGCGGCGAGTGCGACATCTATCGGGAGCGTCTGCTGCCGCGTGGTCTGGTGCGTGGCAACGACCTGGAGCAGTCATCCGACATCACCTACATGATGTTCGTGCAGCAAACCAATCCCGGCAACTTCTCCATCCTTGGCCAGCCCATACGCGTTACGCAATCGGTGTTGGAATCAGTCCAAATGGCTGTGAACGAAACTTATGGTGAGTGCAGTGAGAGTTTCTTACACACAAGGTACAAGATTATATATAATGTATATATAAGTAATGCAGTTAAAAGATGCCTAGCTGACTTTAAATAGATTATGCTTGCAGAAAGATAAATGAAAGTTGGAAAAATGTATGTTATAATATTATTTAGGTACGAGTAGTATCCTGAGCAAGAATGATGCATTTGGGATAGCAACATGTGATATTATATGAGTATGATATGATATTATATGATATGCTTGACCTATAAGGTATAAACAAGTTATGAAGACTTGGAAGATAGTCTATATATCTTATTTATATCTTCTAAAGTCAGTTATATCATATCACTTCATTACCATCCTCACTTCCTCAATCTCTTAGCGAATTTCTGTGCTCTATATCCATCTGGGCTCCTCTCTCCATTACTTACCTCCCCTCTCTCTCTGCCCCACGTAGTTCACTTCCTTTTTATAAAGAAATTCCATTCAAATATTCTACAGAGCATAAATCCCTTTTTCTGTAATCTGTAAACTGATTTGCATTAGATTGAAACTCTTGAGGAATTTCCTACAAGCTTATCGATGCATTTCTATCTCTTTTCCGCCCACTCACAGTTGCTATCCCTGGTCTCTGCTCACTGCATGGCGGCTGCTTCTTTCTACCAATTTTTTATTGTTGCTGTTGTTGCTGTTTAATGAAAATTTACCTTCTTTTTATAGTGAATTTCTTATTTGCCAACTTCACGCTCTGCTAATATCCACCAGACCGAAATAATTTTATGCAACACACACACACAAATACACTCACACTATCACACACACGCAGACAATGTTGGAGCTGCCGTCGCACATGCGCCGACGCTTGCAATTTTCAGTCCAGGTCCGCATCCAGGCAGTTCTTCATCAGCTTCCACAATTTGGTCGCTTGGGCAGCAACAAGAAAAGCTCAGCTTGAGAATATGTTGCTGCTGCTGCTGTTGTTGTTGTTGCTGTTGCTAGTTGCACATTTTAATTAAATTCGCATTAATTTTGTGCTGCTCCCCAAGTTGGAAAACTTTGAAAACTCATTTCTTCTGGCCTTCGTCGTCGTCGTCGGCATCTGCAGTCGACCTTTGCGGTTAGCGTACCCAGCCCTAAGTTGCTGTTGTTGTTGCTGTTGTTGCTACTACTGCTGTTGTTGTTGTAATTATTGTTGCGTTGCGGTTCATGACGTTTGCGTCTGCAAAGCGACTAAGTGCGCCCAACGAGATCCCGACTTCAATTATATACACTATGTATGCAAGTGTGTGTGTGCTTGTGAGTCAGTGTGTGTGTGTGTGAATCCCCCGCCTCGGCTTGTCGCGTTTCATTTTTTCTTTCTTCTTTTCTTATTTTTATTGTCTTTTGCCGTCTTTGCTTTGTTTCAGCGCGATCGCAATTAGATTTTTAATTCATTTTTTGCTGCTGCTTCTGCTGCCGCTGCTGCCTCTGCCTCTGCTAGTGCTGCGTCTTCTTTGGCTTCCGTCATGGCTGTCGCACACAGAGGCAGCCGCAGCAGCAGCGGCAGGGTGGGGCTGAGCAGGGGCCAGGGCAGAGCCGGGGCGTTGCCGTAGGCAGAGCTCCATTTGCAGCCCTTTTTATGAAATCAGCTGCAATCAGCTGTTCTTCCTCGCTCTCTCTCTCCATCGTTCTCTCTCTTCTTTCTCCTCTACTTCCCTCTCTCTTGCTTACTCTTCTTCCTTCTCCTTTCCCTCTCTTCCTCTCTGAATGCCTCGCTGCCTTTGCTCGTCTTGTGTTTATTTACTTATTGCTGCCCCCGCCTGCAATTGTTCCTTCGGCTTTATGAATGAATGCTCAGTAGGGGTAGGAATCGGGGGGTAAGAGGGAGGGCAGGAGTTGCCCTGAGGCACACAGGATATTTACTTTTTCGTTCGTTTTCTGCCGAGATTGATTTATTTTGCTTGGCGCTTTTGTTGTTCCGCTTTGTTTTCGGCAAACGCGGCAGAAAATTTGCATCTGCTTTTGAAGATCTGCCAAGCCAAGTTGATCGACGATTTCGTTTTCGTTTTCATTGTTGTTTAACTGTAAATTGTGTCCATGCACCAAATGCATACTAATCACACACACACACATCCATACACGTACATTCACAGTTAGCTGATCCACCCACGCCCCGCTTAAACCGCATATGATTTTCGCCACATTTACATATCAATAAAGTATCAACACATCAATCGCGGCTGAAGATCGTCAGCCGCAGATCTCATAAAAGTCAATCCAATCAGTGTCAGACAATGCGCGGATCTAACTCGATCGATGACAAAAAACCCAATGCAGACTAGTATAAACACCCTCTTACATGATTCAGTTTGGTTTCGGCCAACTCCGAAAGAAACTCTGAAGCTGCGTTAATCATACGCACTGTGTGACGACAGCGCAACACGCTCTGCTTAAAACTAATTAAGCGGGGCTCCTTCTAACTTGAATGAGTCGGTATTTTCATGAATTAACTGGTCTACGTTGACGACCAATTTGCACCCACGCCATACAGCTTGATGAGACGGGAGAGGGGCAGGGCAGCGACAGCTCCACATTTCTCACAGTGCCGACAAAAATGTGACTTCGAATCTAAAAAAGGCCATGTGAAAAATAAATAAATAAAAATAAATGTTTTATTTCGGCCTTTTTTTTGGCATGGGCTATTATAGTTGAGCTTCTTTCTTTATCTTTATTCTGGCTGCGGCTGCTGCTTGCTGCTGCTGCTTGCTGCTGCTGCTGTTGTCGTTGTTGTTGCTGAGGTGTTAAGTAAATTAGCTGCTCATAAAACATCATTTGCTTTTGTGTGCGCGTCGTTACCAGCAGCAGCATCGATTGTTGTTGTTGCTGCTGGCTGCGGCGGGTTGTTTGTTTTGGTTAAAAGCGGAGACAAACTGGCAGTGCTCGAAATGCCGCCAAGCAACAGCAACAACAACTACAGCAGCAACACAGCCACAATGGCAATAACAAATCAGTAACAGCAACAACACGACAGCAACACCTTCAATCAGCGCACTATAATATCTGTGTATCAACTATATTATATAATCCGCTGCAGCATTGAACATCAATTTGTGGTTTTATGTCTGCTGTCAGCATGCTAGCCAAGCATAGGGTATATTATGCAGGGTATAGAATGACAAGCTGCAACTTGTGGCACTGGCGAACCTTGACTGTGTGTCTCCACTTACACTGCGGAAAACTCAAGCTACACTCGTAGCTTTCAGTCTCTTTCCCCTCTCTCTCTTTTCCCTCCTCTTTCATCTTTTTTTCTTTCCCCTTTTTTTCTCTTTCTTTCTCCATCTTCCGCTCTCTTTTGCTCTGCTCTGGTTGCACTTGTCGCGCTGCGATTGCACAAGCGGAAAACGATTTAGCAGCAACAGCAGCAACAAGAGAACAACAGCAACAGTAGCAACAACAATAACAACAGCAGCGACAGCAGCGCGCATTTATTTAGGTCAACGCCTACGTTGCAGAGAGACAAACTTACTCAACGGCAGCCACAATTCATCATCATAGCTGGCCTGCCTGCCCGCCTGCCTGGTGTCTAGTGGTGCTACCTGGTCAGAAGACTATTTTTTGGCGCTGCTCATTTAGCGTCACGCCAGAGAAGACCCAACAACAACAACCACAGCAACAAGACGACGACAACTGCGACTCTTCTTCCTCTTCTTCTTTGAGTTTTCTCGTTTTTGGTAATTAAGTCTGAATGGCGGCGCTAGACGCAGCAAACCTAGCGAGAACAACTAGTCAAAAGGGGGGGCGGCAGCATTGCTTGGGCGTACCACCAGCAGCAGCACCACCAACAGAGGTAACGGACAGTTGTAAGAGTGTGTGGAGGGGCAGGGGGCCCCAATGGTAGCGGTACCTAGGGGCCGTTTGGCATGTGGGAAATAGAAAATTATAATGAAATGAAATGAAATTTTCAAATGGCATCGCATGTTGCTGACTGTTGCGAGCCACTCGCCACTAGTCGTCGCCACTTGCCTCGCACCGTGCTGCCCGCTGCCCGCTCGCCTTGCCACTCACCCCTCGACAGCCTTAGCCGGCGTTTATGAGTTTTACGCTATTTCTGGCCCGCCGACAGCAGCAGCAGCAGCATTGCGAGGGGCAACCGTAAAGCATTTCGAGAATAGGAAGACGTCGATGTCGTCGCCTTCGTCATCGTCGACGCCTTGCCAAAAAAATATTACGCTTGTTAGCCCCACTAGACTCTGACTGTGTGTGTGTGCGTGCTTGTGTGTGTGTGTTTGTGTCGACTCGACTGTGATTCGCATTTGGAAATCAGAGACGCGGCATCTGCCTCAACTGCCCCGACTTCCCCAACTGCCTTGGCTGCGTCGACTGCATCCGTCGCACACCTAAGTTCGTGTGGCGCTTCTGTGTGCATAAATATCAATGGCAGCCACTGTTCAGCCCTCACTCGTGCCTCTAATGGCCACCAATCAGCAGCCCCATCCACTTCCACTTGCCAGCACAGCATCCGCCTTGGCGGATGTGACATAATCCAAAGACTAAAAGCGATCATCGGCACCATCGGCCATCGACTGTCCATGCACTGTCCGAGTAATGCATAAAGCGCATGGCATTCATAAGGTCTCTGCCTGTGATCTGTCAGATCTGTGTCGGCGATATCAAAGCCAAAGCGGACGCCCCACAGGTGGCGCTTCCCCCCTGCCATCGCACATTAATTATTCAATTTAACGCCGAACTTCGAATGCTTTTAGATCGATTCATAAAGACTCTTCTCGGCAGCGCCATGAGTATCTTCAGTATCTTCCATCAGTTTTTCAACTAGAACTACGAATGTTATCTGCATATATATTATATATATGTCATTTAATGTGAGAAACACACAGAGAAGAACAATTAAATTTTGCTAGACAATAAAATACAATTTTGAATATATTTTTCTTGAATATTTATGATAACTTAATGATGCAATTCTAAGAAATGTGATCAAATAAATGTTTACAAAAATTGCCACGAAGAATGACGATGTTTTCTGAAATATTTCAATATATATATTTAACATTTTGTATGCGTTGTTTTTCAAAATTGTATAGGAAAATTCTTTATAACCTCTGGGAATACTTAGATAAACTATTAAAGTATCATAACACGGAATACCAAAGCATGCTAAAGAATATTTAGTTATTATATAGATATTTCTAGATGTTTTGAAGACTATTGGTATATATAACTATTATAATATTACTACTATAATAATATATATTATATTGGTCTACTGCACTACTCGAGCAAAGCTCTTCAGATCTTCGGCATGCCCAACACCCTCTCAAAGGTGATGGCCAAAAGCCGACGCTCAATTAGCCAGTCAAAATTTTGCGTTAATTTTCGCGGCACTTGCGGCACATTCCAAATAAATAGCCAGAGCAGCAGCTAAGATAAATGATAAGCTCAGCTCGTAAGTGTTGCTGTTGTTGTTGCTGTGTGGTTGTTGCTGTTGGTGGTGGCACTAATTGTTTTGCCTTGCTGTTAATTTCTGCCCGCATAAACGCAGCGCCCTGGGCCACCTTCTGCTCCACTAAAGCAGCCCGCTAACTCTGCACGCCGCACCCCATACTCCTCACTCTGCACGCTGCACCCCTCACTCCACTCCCCTTCCGCCACCACCCGCTTGAACCGCTCTTCAACAGTTGCGCACGCGGCCAAGATTAATGAATGACTCTGCACCGAAGTCGCGCAGCTTATTGAAATTGATTGATATTTTGAAAGAGATACGATATAGTATATTATGGTATATAGTTTTGAGAAATCGTCTGGTTCATTATTAGTTTCCCATGCTACACTTAACTTGGCCTAATGGTTCAACTAACCGTTCGATTTGGCCACATTCCGTTTGAGTAGTCTACAATTTGCGTTGGCGGCGCAAGCACTTTGAACTCAGTGTGTGTGGGGCGGGGCAAGTGACCTGGCCATGTACTAAGCGGAAATACTTAGAAGAGAACTGGCAGATCTGCTCTCTCTGTCTCCCGCTCTGCTGTCATCCTTGTCTGACTATCTTAATTACGCATTAATAAAAGCCACGCCCAAGTCGCGAGCTGTTCCATTTCCTCATCTATCTACTTCAGTGGCAGCAACACCTTCTGCTCCGGCTGCAGCAAGTTTGAATAATCTGCCTTTGATTCGGTTGCAGATGTTGTTGCAACTTGTGGCGCATCGCTTGCAGCTCCAGCGCTGCTGCCAGGCAATATATTCTCTTTAGCCCGATTGCTTTGGCGTTGCTAATCGCTGTGTTGCATTGATTAAGTTGTTGTTGTTGCAACAAGTTGTTGCGCTTGCAAACGCCGCTTGACTATTTAGCTATTTGGCTTGCTTTTTGGCTATATTATCGCTTACCTGCGTGGGAACTAATCTCCTCTACACACAGGTAGTAGAGCTGCTTGCAACAATTGCTGCCACATGTTTGACTCGCCGGAAATTCCACGCTGCGCCCCTTGCCCGCCTTTTATGATGAATCTTTGTCACTTGGCGTGAGGCATCTTGCGGGGTTTTTCCGGCCACTGGCGGAAATTCCGCTCAGTGCACGGCACAGCAACTGCAATGGACAGTGCAACGGAGAGAGAGAGAGAGGGAGAGGGAGGCAGAGGCGAAGTGCAACATTTGCGCATATGAAAATGATATAAAATGTGTATTATTAAAAGGCAAATTGCTTCCAATCAACTGCAGTTCCCTCTGCTGCCGCTGCTGCTACTGCTGCCGGCCGGCAAGCTGACCGTGTGCTATAAAAATGCCAAAAAAAGCAGCTAAAACTGCCGCGGGCTGCATAAAGTGCGCGGGCCACTTGCCACTGGGGTAAGCCAAGCGCGTGTTTGTCTTTTTGGTTCCCATGCTTTGTTTGCACACACTCGCACACACACAGGCACACACAAACACACACACGCACGCACACTCACACATGGCAATTTCAAGTTGGAGTTGCATTTTTAGCAGCATTTTTGTGCGGCATTTCATTCGTCGCCGCTGGCTACAAATTTGCTGCTGCTGTTGTTGTTGTTCTTGCTGTTGTTGCTACTGCTACTGTTGTTGTTGTTCTTGCTGCTGCTGCTTCACCTTGTGCCGCGGCCAGCGAGCAATTTAAATGGTATTTAAATGTGTCTAAATGTAATTTTTGTGCTTTTAATTCGCATTCTCCGCTTATAAACGCGAACAACAGCAGCAGCAGCAACCCCAACAACAACAACAACATGCGCGACATAATTGAGCTGCTTCCCGACTTCAAGGCCACAGCAACATGTTGCACAGCCAACCACAGTTCTTAGAACTCAATAAGCAACATGTTGCACTGTGCAGCAGCAACTCAAAATATTTTCACACACAAAATTATTTCAACTTGCCACCAGCAGCAACAGCTACAGCAGTATCGGCAGGAGTAGCAACAACAACTTGCCTGACTGTGGCATGCCACACACAGCAAAACGGCAACTGTTTTTGCTGCCAGCCAACTAGCAAATAGCAACTTGCAACGCGCAACTTGCAACCAGAGTGGCCGCCACATGCTTGACCAGCAGCGTCCCCCTTCCCTTCCCCTCCGCCTCCCCCCTCGACCCGTTCAGGCGAGGCGAGCGCATAAAGCATAAGCATAAAAAGTGCAAGCCGCCGTCCGCAGTCCGCATCGAAAAAGTCATTATATGCGGACTCTGCAGTCGACGTCGACGTAGCAGTCGCAGTCGCAGTCGTAGGCGACGCCGGCATTGACGTCAACGGCGACTTTGGCTTTGGCTGCGACACATTTGCTTAAATAACAACAACAGCAGCAGTAGCAACAGCAACAACAGAAGTAGCAACAACAACAGCAGCAGCCACAGCAACACCAACATCAACAGCAGCAACAGTTGCTCGTTTGGCTGCTGCCGCCGCCGCAGTGCAAAATTTTTTCTTTTTATTGCCACAGTTGGAAAATGCAGCAGAGGAGGCGCAGAGGGGGAGGAAGGCAGGCAGCGAAGCAAGGAGGCTGCGAGAGAAAAAATAAAGTCGCTGCTGCTGTTGTTGCTGCTGCTGCTGGTGGTGTGTCTTGGTGTCTTGGGTGTCTTGGATTTCCAGTTTTCGGTTCCCACAATGCAAAATTAGGTACGAAGCGTCGTCCCCATGACGTAATTAGCATAGAGCAGTTCGCAGTCGTCGTCGTCGTCGTCGTCGGGAGCCCATAAAGCGAATTTACCGCACAGCGTGCCAGACGCACCACAAAGGGGGCGGCTGCAGTCTGTGGCAAGCCACGTTGCATGGTGGCAAGAAGTCGCAGTCGGGCTGGTCAGGTGAGCCATTGCCAGGCAGCCTGTGCACATGTGTGGCGTGCGAACGCGCAGCTGGACTGGAGCACGTCGTCATAACTCATGCGGCAGCCGTTGCAATTGTCGTCGTCGTCGCAGCCGTTTGCGTCGCAGTCAACGTCGCAGTGGCAGCAAAGAGTCGTCTACGTCGTTGTCGTCATCGTACCGAAATAAAAACATTTCGTTTAACGATCTTTATCGCTGCGATTATTGATTGTTCGCAGACAACGCTGGCAACATGCACAGACTGGCAACAACAACAATACCAGGCACATTAGCAACATGTTGCCAGCGCATTAGAAGCAACAAGGTTGTTAGCTGCACTTGTTGTTCATTTTTCTAATGTTGCAAGCAGTGTTTTTTGCATATTGAGAATGTTGCAAGCAGTGCATTACAGTATTACTTATTATTTTAAGAAGAATGCAATTTCTGAATTATACTCCCGATGATTAAAGACAAGAAGAGAGAGAGAAAGAGAAAAGATAAATAGAAAAGTTAGGTGATTTAAAAACTACATTAGAAGTGGAACAGAAGAAAGTAAAAAGAAAACTTTAAGCTTAATAGAGAAATATAAATAAATATAAATATAATCAAGAAATATAAATAATAATATTCAATACGACTTAAAAAACTGAAACAAATAAGTATAGATAAACGATAAAGTAGACAAACAAAATCCAGAATATGTTGCTTAAAAAACTGACTAACTTTCTTTTCAATTAAATATTTAAATTCACCACTTTCCTCTAGCTCTTCCATACCCTGTAAATATTTAATACTTTTATTAAAATGCTGCACGCTTTCAATGGGACTCGTTAAGCGAGTGGAACTCTTTATTAGTCACACGTGTCAGGCTGGAAAATTGAACGGGCAACAAGTTTGCCAAGCCGTGTTCTTGCCACAATGTTGTTCTCAACTGGCTGCTGCTCCTCCGTCTCTCTATCTGTCGGTCTGTCTGTCTGTCCTGCTGTCTTTGCTGACCAACTGACTAACTGACTTTTCACTTCTGCATCGTCTGCTGCCTCATCTGTTGCTTCTTCTTCTTCTGCTGCTGCTGCTGCTGCTGCTGCAAGTTCTTCTTTTGCTGCGGCACTCAGCGCGCGCTTTTATATGAAATTCTTGGCATAGTTCGCCTGACAGCAGAGGCTGCTCTGTGGCGGCCTGTTGCCTGTTTGGTTCCTTGTTGCCTGCCTGCCTACTGCCTGCTGCCTGCCAACCACTTATTACGTAATTATTTAGCCACGGCAGCATCGCCCTGGGCACGTGTTGCCAACTGACTGGCAACTGGCAAGCAGCAAGCGGCAAGCGGCAACTCTTAACTGCCAACTGGCACTTGGGCACCTGTTGGTCTCAGCTCACAGACTGAGGCAAGGCTGCAACTGCGACTGTGGCAGAGGCAGCACTGAGGCTTGTGCTATGGCTCAGGCTCAGGCTGTGGCTATTTGTGCTATAATTTCAGGCATGCAGCTTGACTCTGTGGCAAGGGCAACGGCAGCAGCAACATTAATTCAATTTGCATTGCCTGCGCTGTGCCTGCAGCTCAACTTCTTGTGGCTGCCCCTACTCCCTGTACCCTCCCTGCTGCTGCTGCTATTGCAATTATTGTCGTTATACTTGTTGCTTTTGTCGTTTGCCATGCTGATAAGCTTTGATAACGTTGCTTCGTTCTGCTTATCTTGAAGAGCAGTCAGCGGAATCAGAAATCAGAATGGGAAATGTCTTAGAGGGGAAAGGAATCTAACGGCGCTTGCCAACTGTTTTACGGTCTCTTGCGGTTCGCAATTAAGCCCAGCAGCGTAGAAATTTCGATCGTTTCATAGACCATAAAGCGGTGCGCTGCGCTGCTGCTGTTACGCTCTCACTAGCCCACAAATGACGAGGCAGCCAAAAAGTAAACGGTGCGTATGAGCAATGTCTTTATAAATATATTTCATTAAGCAGTCCGCAATTGGCAGACGACACTGTGCCGCAAGACAATGAAAATGCTGATAGAGCAGCAGGAATCTGAGATCTTGATAAATAATACCGAAAAGAATTTGAAAATCTTAAATATTTTAAATTCTACAGAGTTTATTTAACTTCCTCGTGCCTTTACGATATGAAAAGTGATCAGCAAAGGTAATAGTTTCGTAAATAAATAAAATCAAGCAAAAGTCTTAACATAATCTTTACTCATCTCTCGAAAATCTTAATCTCACATAATCTTAACTCATCAATCGATGATCTCTTAAGTATTTCATATGATTTTGAGTAATTTTCGCCTGCTGTTTTCCTGACACATCACGCACTGTGTATATATTTTGAAAGCAATTTTCTATTTCATTGAACTCGGCGTAGTATTTGAATATTTGAAAAACATCTTACAACACTTGGCGATCGTCTACATTTCCAGTTTCGCAAAGCACATCAAAAATTACAAGCCATTTTTCACTCAGTGTCTCTCCTTGTTTCCCCCTCTCTCTCTCATTCTCTCCCTTGTGTTGGCTCTGATTTAGTTTTGGATTTAGTCTAATGCTTTGTCTGTCTTTGTTTGTTGCCAAAAAATATTCGCTTGGCATTTTGTCAACTGTCAGTGACCACAAATTGAAACTCATGAGTTCCACTTATCAATGTTTTATGTCTCGTGTTTTGCCTTTGCTTTTGCGACATTTATCGACATTTCTCGCTGTCTTTCGCCTTTAACAGCGATTTTAATTGTTTATTTATGCGTGGCGGCGTCTTAAAATTCCAGCATTAGTTAATGCGTTTATAATGCGCAAAATAGCAAAGACAGCAACATCGACAGTAGCAGCAACAGCAACAGCAATAAGCACCGACAACAACAATATGAAATTTGTGTGATTGTTTTGGCGCCTTCGCGTACAATTGACGGGGCAATTCCCACGCTGCGTATGAAATAAATTTCAAAAATTGTGCGCTCCTCTGTACATTTTAATGATGCCACCAAAAAGAAAGAGGAGAAGTCGAACGTCGAAAAAAAGCAGAAAAAGAAACCAAACGAAAAGCGAACCAAAAACCAAAAATGAAACAACTTTGAAGCCGCCGCATGCTTTGGCCAAGTAATTTTCTCGCTTTCGGGCTGCTTCGCTGCTTGCTTTTGGGTTGTTGTTCGGTTATTCAGTTGTTCGGTTGTTAGGCGCCCCATTATAAATCTGCGCCAGTCTATGACAGTTTCTGGTCGACAAAAATGTGACGCCAAAGTTTGCTGTTTGCTGGGGGCCATTGCTCGACTCTGGGCCCTCGGCCTGGTCTGATCTGACGCCTGTCGCCTCTGACGTGACTGCAAATGAGCAGCGTGACAAACGAAGGGACAGAGACAGTGGGAAAAGAGAGGGGAATACTTAGTGTGGGTGCTCAAAGATCTCGTGATAATCGTACACTGCTTGTTGGCTTCTTGCTTATCGGCGTGTATTACTTAGATAACTACACTACACTTTCCCTGGCAATCAAGTAACGAACTTTACGCCCATGACGTGCATGCTATATACAAACACAAATACAGAACGTACGACACGGGTGTCCCATGTGACGTATACGTAACGTGCTAGTGGCGTTGATAAACGGCAAACGAGGCGCCAGGAAACAATAGAAGTATTTATGACGAGTATTCTGGGAAGGTGTGCAGAGTGACTGACTACTATCGACAGACTATCGACAACTATCGCACAACTACCGGGCTGCAACGGGCTAAACAGGCTGCAACTGTTGCTGCTACCAAAAGTTGTTGTTATTGTTATGGCTGTTGTTATTGTTGTTGATATTGCTGTTGTTTGTTTGCTGTTGCTGCTGCTGCTGCCGCTGCCAGACAGCAACACATCTTTATTTAGACACAGCAATGTTGCATGTTGCGCGCTCTTCACCAAATGTGCACATTGTCGCACATTATTATGCAAAGAGGGTTGCACTATTTACCCAAAAATGGCCGTGGCTAATGATGATGATTGCCCGACTGGCTAAACTGGCCAACAATCGAGCCAAGTTGCTGCTGCTGCTGCTGCCGCCGTTGCACTTGGCCAAAACGGTGGCAGTGCGAGCAACTTGTTGCCAGCACAATTGTTTATATGTCATTGGCAATTAGTTGTTGTTATAACCACAAGTAGTTGCTGCTGCTGCAAGTGAGTGTTTGTGTGTGTGTGTGTATTTGTTTACGCTGGCTTCCTGCTGCTGTTGTTGTTGTAGTGGGACTATCTAAATATTTTGCTGTGAAATTTTCGGCATCACATTGCGAATTGTGCTTAGGTTTTTCCAAAGAATCCATGACTGCATAGAGAGATATCTACAGTAAATACTAATGTGTGTGTAAGATACATACATACACGCATGCATACATACATATATACATATAGCACGTTCCATTCGACTGATGATGATGCCCGTGATTAGCAGCAACATTGTGTTGCGTTCTGCGCACTCAGAAACTAATTAAACGAGGGGGCAGCGCTGTTGCCTTCCTTCTTCTCCCTCTCTCCCCTCTCTATCTCTTTCTCCCTCTCTCTCTGCGCATGACAAAATGACGAAATATTTATTTGAAATCTTTCATGTTTCATAAATTTATGTGCAATTTATTTTTAAAACAAACAACAAAAGCAACAGCGCTGACAGACGCAGGGGCAGCGCACCCTACGAGACATGTTGTTGCCCCTGCCCCGCGTGAAGTGTGCCTAATTAGAGCTGTGCAACATCAGCCGCAGTAGCAGCAATAACAACAACAACATGTGGCGCCATGCTTGTTGGCCAAAAAAGAGATCAAAGCGCCTTGCAACGCGTCTCAGTCTCGCCGTCGTTTGGCGCCGCCTATTGCGCAAAAAACGAACAACAGAGGCCGCCAGCAGCTTATTAAAAGTGGAAGATTTTCTAAAACTATTTATTGAGTGGAGCAGGAGCAGCAACAGTTGCTGCTTTTTGCATATCAATCAGTGAAGGCTGCAACTGTTGCTGTTGCTGCTGCTTCTGTTGATAATTATCATCTGCAGATTGTGCGAAAGATGCCCCCGGCCCATTACGGGTGTTGAAAGCGTACAAATTGTGGGGCTGTTATCAGGGTCTCGAATTGATATTGATATGAAAGCAATTAGCAGCAGTAGGAGCAACACCAGCAGCCAGCAACAGCAGCAGCAACATCGGCAACGGCGACCTGCTGCTGCCAACTGGGCTGCCTCTTTCCATGGAAATTGTCAAGCTGTGACTTTGATCTGCGGAAATGTTCGGCAGCAGCAACAACTTTTGAATTTGATTTGAAAATACGGCCAGTTCTTCCCCCTAACCCTCCCCACACACACACAGACAGAGGGAACAGCAGTTCCTACAGGGTCTTATTTATAGCCACAATTTTTATGCTCCATTTCGATGGGCCGACATAGACGGCGCGCGCCACGCCAGCGTCATTGCCGCGTTGCCCCTTTGAAGATCGCCCCCGGCCCCCGATCCACACAGATCACACACCCGGGCAATCGGGTCTCTCAGGCAGGGCTAACCACTTGATTGCACTTTTCGCAGCATAAAATATACATTTATGTGTGTGAGTGTGAGTGTGTGCGGGTGTGCGAGACTCGAAACGAAAAACAAAATTAAATGCCCAAAAAAGAAAGATCAACAGCCTGGAGGAGAGGATGGCGAGGGCGAGGGGGTAGAGCTGTTGGGGCAGGGGTAACTATATAAAATTGATTTCCCCAGCCGCGCAATGGCCGACAATGCCAAAGCGCCATTGAAGCGCAACCAAATTAATCTTTCAACGACAATTACAATTAATTATAAACGCCCCCGTCGACGCGGCGCGGTGTGGCCGCAATGAAATCCACCAAGCGAACCACAAAGGCCGCACAATGTGTGTGCCAGTGTGTGCGTCAGTGTATGTGTGTGTGTGTGCGAGTGTGTATCGACAGCTGTTTGCCGCCGTCTGCGGCTCCGTCTGGCGTTAAAAGGCCGAACGGATCGAACTGCGGCGAGCAGATCGAAGCGAGGTTTTCATACTCTATCGAAAGTGATCGAGTTGATTCAAAAGTTCTTTAAATAATAGAAAATACTAACTTTTCTAGCAGTCATAACTTTCTGCAGAACATGCGATTTTGATTTGGAAGATAATTTCTTTTATTTATTCATTTACTAAGTTATTTTTTCTGGTCTGTTTATATAAAATTTTATCGATAAAATACTTAAAATAGAAACAAAAATCGATTTTAACAAAAATACTGACCCTTATTGTGAAGAATAACAAAGATATACATATCACTTTTAATTATCATCTTGGGGGAAACCCAAAGTGATTTTCATGTGAAACTATTCCTAAACAAAAAACAGAAGAAAATATTGCGAATTCCGTGGAGAGTAATTTAAGTTGAATATAGTGATAGAACATAATACAAATATTCGTTGAACTCATCGGGTTATCTGATTGCGTTGCAAACAGCATCGACAACTTGTTATGCTCCTTCAGCGCAGGCACCCCTGCTCACCTCCCTCCCCCCTTGGGATGCCAAGTGTGGCAAGCATTGCAATACAATGTAAACATTTCTGGGCTGCTGTTTTAATTTTCATCTTTCCGACGCTGTGCCCCATATACGCACACACTCACGCACAACCCCACACACATACACATATGCACACATATACGAGCTATGCATCTATTCAAAATCCCATCTGTATCTATCCATCGAGCTATCTATCAGTCTCTGCGCACACCTAATTACAAAAAGATGAAAGCGCTACTTGAGGTCCCCCTTTCCCCTTCAATGTAGCCCACCCACTCGCAACACCTTGGCGGGTTTCTTCGCTTGTTTGTTGTCGGTGTTGTGGTCGCTCTTCTTCTTCTTATTCATGTTGTTGTTGTTGTTAACAGTGGCTACTTAATTTCGTATTAATAAACATCACAAATGTTGTAATCTTCTAGTTTGGCACCTTATTTATTTATTTGGCCAGTCAGGGAAGAGGAGAGTGGGGGGACTGCGCCACAAAATGTTCATTTGGTATTTTAAATTTCGGTCTATTTTCGCAACGTATTTTCCCAAAATTTCGGCGTCAGTTGATTGACGAACTGTTCCACAAGTTGTTTAAACAAATTACCTCCTCTCGCTATTGTTGTTGTGCAATTTGGTAGCAACAGCAGCAGCCAGCTGGCAACAGGGGCAACATTGCGTCTCTGTGGGTGTGGCAACGCCACTAAGGGGGAAATCCGAATCAGAATTGGAGTTCATTCGAGTGGAACCACTCGTATGTTTGCCATACTCAACTGTAAATGTGAACCAATTTGATTTGGAACTTATTTTGTTTTTTGGGAATCACATTTTCAACACATCGTTAATGTACAACAAGATATAACATAACAAGACTCCCTTAATGGAAAGCAGCCAGAGAATTGATGACTAATCGAGAGAAAAAGATATGAAGTATGAAAAGTGGGATGCGGGAATACCAACAACGATAGCAACACTTAGTCAACTTAGTGTTGTCGCGTGTTGGTTGGCACTGTAGGAAACCCAGTCGGCAGTTCTAGGAAAAAACTATAGTGGAAAAGTTCAGTTCAGATGATAAGAGATCAAAATGTTTAACAAGCGGAACAGCAAATTTTGCCAATGTTTCCAATGAGATAAGAGTGCAGAAAATAGATACAAAGTTGCTAAAAAAAGATGAAAGAAACAGCAACGATTTCTAACTGATGTAAGGAACCTTTTCAACTAGATAAATCCGACAAGTACTAGATGAGATAAGAGAGCAGGCTGATATTATTGTTACAGATATGTAAATATTACAAGATTATAAGAGGAAACAATTGGGCTGACAGGCGCTTGCAATATATGAGCGAATAAACATTTCAACGAGCAAAACAGAAAACAAAACAGAACAGAGCAGAGGAGAACCGAGTGCAGAGTAGAACAGCGCAGTAAACAGCGAAAATGGCTTTTAAAGATGGCAAGCAGCAAAGCGGATGCATTAAGGGAGCCAAATAAATAATAAATAATTCGCAGTGAGTGAATAAAAAATGCAAAAAAGGCTAAAAATGAAAACACTGAACTGCTTTTTCGGCAATGCAAGAGACAGTGAGAGAGAGGGAGAGAGAGACAGAAGGAGAGCTGCCAAGTGCTGCTGCTCATGGCCATCTGCCGCATCTGCAGCATGCTGCAGCGATCTATGAGGCATCCCCCTCTCTCTCCCTGTCCCTGTGCTGTCTGGAATCCTGAGCAGTTGAGAGCATTTTATGTGGCGTGTCAAAGAAATTTATTTTTGCGCACATTGCGGCAATTTCCAAGAAGTCACAGCGTGCCCCCTGTATGTGTGTGTGTCTGAGTGTGTGTGTGTGCTGCGGCTAGACAACGCACTGACAACTCGCTCGATGAGTGCTGGCTGAGTTGCTTGGAAAGCGGACGAATCATGGCTAAAAAGGCCAAAAACACTTGGGTTGCGTCATCCGTTTAATGGGGCGTATGATTAATTTTCCAATGATCTGTGGAATAGTTTCCCATAGCAGAACTTGGCCAGCTGACTTTTCACTGCACATTTTCACATTTTCCACAGCCAGCAACTGTTGTTGTTGCTCTTGCTGCTGCTGTTGTTGTTGCCCATTTTGGACATTTAAGCCGCTTTTGGCATGCGTACAACTGGCGGCTTTTTCCTGCTATCCAGCTACAGCTCCAGCTCTATCTCCCTCTCTCTCTCTCTCTTTCGCGCTGTCTCTGTCTGCGCGCAGCAGCTGATTTATGTGCCTTAGTCGTCGGTGTTGCTGCTGCTGCTGTAGTGGTTGTTGTTGCTGCTGCAACAGTTGATGCTGTTGCAGTTGCTGTTGTTGTTGTTGTTGCTGCTGCTGTTGTGTAGGCGCGTTTCATGTAATCTGGCGGGTAATCCAAGTGGCCAAGCGTGAGAATTTTACTCATTGGCTTAACTCGGTTCATTTTGGCCAGCAGCAGCAAGCAGTTCAGCCACCAAGCCAGCAACTGTCCAGCCGGCAGACAGACAGAGAGAGAGACAGAGAGAGAGAGACACAGAGAGACGGATCGGGCGAGCAAGAGGGCGACCGACTTCCGTATCATTTGTGTTCAATCAGCGAACATGCACCAAATTTTATGGTTGCCAGGTGCTGCAGCTGCAGCGCCACCTAGCGGTGTGTGTGTGGGGTCTGTGTGTGTGTGTGTTTGTGTGTGCATTGGGTGGGTGTGAACCGCGCCACACTTGAAGGTCGCACAGCCGCCCAGTTGTCCAATCGCTCACCCACTACACCCACTTCTCCTTCCCCTTCCTCCTCGCTTGCCGTGCTGCTGCTTAGGTTCTTTTTGTTGTGGGCGCGTTTGGCGATTTTCCCACGCTGATTAAAAACAAAAGCGAGAACTGTGCGCTTGCTTGTTGTTGCTGCAGCGGCTTTTGGCCAAAAGGATGCGCCACGGCTGACAAATGTCAGTGTCAGTTGAGCAGCAGGAGAAAGAAGAAGCAGCAGCAGCAACAGTTGCAGTTGCACAGTCCCACAACGTGTTCAAGATGATCGCGCGTGAGACTCGCCAGCGACTTTCCACCAACTGTTGCCAGTTTTCTTGTAATGTGCTCATTTTCCTTATGCGGCTCTTGCGCTGCGGGAAATTGGGTTAAGTTTGGTTTTGGCTTTGGCAGCGGCTTCCACTTGGTGGCATCTCTCCCTGCCTCCCCTCCTTCTCTCTCTTGCTCCCTCTCTCTATCTCTCTGTCATTGCCATTTGGACTTGCTCTAGATAATAAATTGTCGATTATGAAGCACGCAATGATGATAATGCTGCTGCAATGTCGCTCACAATGCTCATAATGATGTTGATGATGAGCAGACAATGACGATGACGATCTTGGCTTATGGCAAAGTTAACAGCCTTGTGGCTATTTTTAGAGCATCATTGACAAAAAGGGCGCGTCCCGATCTACAACTGGGCGATAAGCGACGAGGCAGTCAGACCTGGCCTGGCCAGACGAGGCAGCCCAAGACTGAGTCTGAGTCTGAGCCCGGGCCAGAGCAAGAGCCACAGACATGCGCTGCAGACTCACAGAGAGCGCTTAGTCATTCCACTTGTTGGCAGCTCACCCACGTAACCCAAGCGCTGACTCTGACTCAAACCGGCCATGACAACGACAACGATGAAGCAGAAGACGTAGACTCGCCTCCCCTGCACTGTTGCAGTTGCCGTTGCCACTGCCACTGCCACTGCCCCTGCCCCGCCTCTGCTATTGGGCTGGGCATGCAAAAATAATGTCGTCAGTGGAAATTGATCGATTTAAATGGAATTAAGATCATCGGCGAATGCAGAACAAACAAACAAACTGACTGACTCACTGACTTAGTGAGCAACTTGGCGACGAGGGAGCAACTTGCTTGCAACCTTCCCTGCCTGGACTGGCCTGGCTGGCCTGGCCCTACTCCCTGCCATTTCGAGTGCAACTTAATTATGGCTTGTTTGCTTTGCGGCCGTCTGGGAGGTGCGCTCTGTCATTGCCAAACAATTGCAGTTGCTGCTGCTGCTGCTCCTGCTGCTGCTGATGGCTATCAGCAATCAGGCGCTTTGTGCGCCAGCAACAACAACAACAACAACTCGTGCTGATGAGCAGCAGCAGCAGACGCCGCAGACACATTCAAATTGTTGCCCAGTTGCAGTTGCACTCACAACAAAAACGAAGCAAAGCAAAGCAAATCCCAACGAGATAAGAAGCTGGAGAAATGCTTTGGCCTTGAATCAAATCTGGCGACGAAAATTAAATACATACAGGCATATAAACAGAGAGTGAGGGGGAGCAGGAGAAAGAAGTTGTAGCAGGGGATGTGTAGCAAGAGAAAACAATGCATTTGAGTGGATTTTCACACGCTGTCGCCAGGGCAACAAGTGCGAGTATCTCTCTCTCAGTGAGTGTGTTTGAGTGTATCTGAGTGTATTCATGTTTCCAGCAAGCATATGCTGCTGCGCTTGTGTGCTGCTGATGACGTACAAACTTGCTTAGATTCCGTTATCTGACAGGGCTGCAACGCATTCAGCAGATAAGAGGCAGCGACAGTTGAGTTTTTGGGAATTGGAAATCACCCAGTCAACGACTTAATTAGTTTACAATCGAAGTGCAGGAAATTATAAACAAATTTGCGCAAGATAAAGGAAACTCAAAGAGCAACTAAAAAGTATTTTTGGTTCCAATTTTAGACGGATTTTTAATGAGCGGATATTGATAATGATTCTACTTCCTTTTCCTATAATTCTTACTTTGTCTTGGCTATTCTTAGCTAAACTGCAGCCCTCGCCAATGTAGAGTACTCTCTTTTTTTCTCTCTCTCTGCCGATCTCTCTCCCTGCCTGCCTTATCAGCTTTATCACTGCCGCATTGTTTTCGTTCACACGCCCCCAACACACAGACACAGTACACAGCAAACAATAACAAGAACAACAAATAGGGAAAATACTTAACGAAACGCTAAATGGCAAGACAAGAAGTTGTGCTAGTAATTCCACGCCAGGATTTACATAAAATGACACCAAATATTTGCCTAACATTTTGACGGTTTCATGAAAAACACGCCAACAGGTGGTCCCAAACAACAACAATAACAACAACAAGAGTCCAGCTACTGCGCAGCTACGTCATCGGCAGCACGCAGACTTTCAAATCACGTCACGGAAAATTTGTGACGGTTATTCTTGCTCTCATTCTTGTTTTTCTTGCTTCCCTTTGGATCAAACTGCTTTTACAGCAAACAACAATAAATTGTAAATCAATTGGCCTACTCCGTCCCACTGTGCCTCTGTCCCACTGTTGTTTGTCTGCTCAGTTTGTTTGTTTGTTTGCTGCAGCGCCAGCGTCATACACAGCCTCAGCCTCAGGCTCTGATAACACTATGCAACAAATATTGTGGAGCTAAGACGCGTTCACACGTGCCACTTATCTGAGTTCTATAAATATTTAACAATTCTTTGATCTCACTTTGCTCAATTTCTTGAAAATCTGCCATGAATTTGAGAGCTTTTCAGCCGAATTAGTTTTCTTGGTATATAACGTATTATAGTACGTAGGTAGTTTATAAAAACGCCATTAATGGGTTACTCAAATATGTTTCTGTTTGCCCAAGATAATGATATCTCAAGCATGATATTATTGTTATGTTTTTCTTGAGCGCTCTTGCATAGCTTAAGCAATGCTGCGACTCATGATTCACGGTCAGCAGAAGCAGATCAAAGCTTGAACTTATCAGAGGCAGCAGCAACAGCAGCAGCAGCAGCTGCGATATTGATAAGCCACCTGCAGCGCTCGGCATTAGTCAGAGAAACGTGAGAAATTATGCGCCAAGATAAGAAAAAAAGCCGCTAGAAAAGTTCGCACAGAGCGTGCTGTTTATGTTTATGACGACGGCTGCGATCATGATGACGATGCTGCTGCTGCTACTGTTGCCATGAATCGGATTACAGAGAGAAAGAGAGTAAATAGAGGCATATGGAAAGATAAATAGCTACAAAGCAAAGTTGATACATATGTAAATAAATAACTAGATAAATGAGATGAAGAGATGCAGCCTAATATAAATAGAGATAGTTACATTGATGTATCAGATTCAACATGTATAAGAAGATACATTAAAATAGTAACTGATACTGATTAATATACACATGTTAAGGAAGATTTATATATTCTAAACAGAGTTAGAAAAATATTATATATATAAATATAATAATAAAAAGATAAATAGATATAGATATACTACGATAAAAAGACGCTTTGATATACATTAATATATTTATATTTGGGTGCATAAATATGTTGACAATAGATAGATAAATACATGGATACATTAAACAAACATATAAGTATAAAGATATATATTAAAATATATACAAAGAGATAAATGCAAATACCCGTAGTAAGTTAGCAAGATATATACTTAGGCAAAGTAAGGTGTTTAGTAGAGATACGCAGACAGATAGAAACCCAGCTAGATACCCAGCTAGATAGCCGGATAGTCAGATAGCTGCCTGGCTCTAGCTTCTCGGTTCTGGGTCGCAATGCACGCTGCTCTCGGTTGGGCCAACAGCTGGGCGAACAGATTTGCAAACTCACATCAAAAATAGAGCGACGTCGGCGGCGGCAAACAAAGAAAGCAAATCAAATCAAATAAACAAAACAAATACGAGAGATGCCGATCGTAAAAGGGGAAGATAGGGCAGCAGCAGGAGGAGCAGCCGGGGGAGAGGAAAAAAGAAGGAACAGCAGTAGCAGAAGGGTGAGAAGGAAGAGGCAGCTGCGATGAATTTGTTGGCATTTAGAGGCAGCAACTGTGGCTGCCTCTGCTGCTGCTGCTGCTTCTCTAGCTGCTGTTGATGTTGCTGCTGTTGTTGTTGTTGGTGTTGCATGGGGCAGCGATCCTCACTCACTTGACTTAATTAAACGGGGCAGGCAGTGTTATAAAAATATATATGTACCCGTCTGTCTGCCTGTGTGTGCGTGTGCCTATGTGGGACTGTCTATAGGAGGCGAGCGTAAAAAACGAGACGAAGTTCAAAGCGAAAGGCAGCGCAAAGTGCCAGCAATTTCAGCGAGATGAAGAGAGAAAAGGGGGGAAGCAGAGATGAAGAGAGGGATGGCAGTGCGAGCGGGCAGGCAATTGCGTGTGTTTGCATTTGCTCTTCCTCACTTATCGCTTATCTCGCTCGCCCACATCGCTGCAGATTTGCTCCGATTAGATGCGCTGCACTGCGATTCGAAGCTGATTTGCACCTGCTCTTGCACTGCAGGTTGATAAAACCCCACAAACTGTTGTTGTTGTTGTTATTATTATTGTTGTTGTTGTGCCTATTTGAACTGATTGCGGCTGTGTCTCAATTTGCTCGCGTCGCGCTGCGTTCAAAGGAAATCACATTGCGTATACGCAGCGTGCAAATAAACAAGCAAACAAACATGGATAAATCGACGCGCGACAATCGTCGCCGTTGCTCTGTTGTTGTTGTTTTGCTTTGCCTGCTGCTGCTGTCTTCTATTTTATTGGTGCTGCCAAACGTAGCCTTCATTGCGCACACATTTTGACCACACGTGCCAGCCGGGCCATTCATCTGTCGAGGCGGCGGGCAGCAGCCTCGTTCAATTTGCCAGCTTCGTTCGTAGCTTTTAGTATTCAGTTTTTCCGGCATTAAAACAACATAATTTGCTTGTTGTTGTTGTCGTGCTTGCTGTTCTTGTTGTCGTGCTTGTTGTTGTTGTCGTGCTTGTTGTTATTGTCGTTGCTGCTTTGATTTCTGCACAGGAGATGCGGCAGCAGGTGCGCTCCAGTCGCGTCCACTCTAAACCGGATTGAACTTGCTTTTGTATCCTTACTTCACCTAGAAATTCAGTAGCTCTCTCTATTCCTCTCCTAATCTTATCTCTCTCAAACAGTTATATCTTTATTTTTGTGGCCAAAACATCGTATAAACAAAACGCCGCCAAAGGGCATCGAACCGAGCAGAAAACTGACAAACTACACGATAAATTCAAACGAGAGCGCGCCTCAGTCGAATTATTCTAATTACTGTTTACACGGTGCAATTGCCACAACAACAACAACAACAGAAACAATAACAGACAAAAACAACAACAACAAAGAGAGTGATTTGTCATTGCCATGGCAAATGTTTACACATGTTTTAGCAGGGCCTACCTGACGTATGCGTAATGTGATCAGAGAGAGAGAGAGTTCATCGAGTGTCTCTGTATCAATCTCTTGCGAGTCAAAATGCAAATATTATAATACTTTATAGAGCCCGATAACTGCAGGGGAGGCACTCTGCCACCGCCACTCCCTTCCCTATCGGGGCAAATAGGATAGATAGATAAATCACTTGCGAGTGTTTCTATTTAAAAACAATCGAGAAATGTCACAACACAATAAAAATGAATCAAAAATTATGGAATAAATAACGAGCGAGCGTGCGCCTGCTCGCCATGGGGAATCATAAATAACCCAAAAGGAAGAAAAATGCAGATGACGCGAGGGAAAGAAACAGCGTAAAAACTTGGAGAAACGAGAGATGTGCGACGAGAGACGAGCGAGGAGAGTCGAGAGAGAAAAAAACTTCCGCTGCCTGTCGCCGTAGCGTGAATGTGGGTCAAGTGAGAAAGAGATGGAAGGAGATACTCTGCCAAAATTGAATATATTTTGGTGCTTATTTTCCGAAAAATGTCAGAAGAGGTGGAAGAGCAAGACAGAGAGAGAGGAACAGAGAGAGAGAGAGGGAGGGAGGGAAACTTGCGCGCATTTCCCATTGCACTTTCCGTTAATTGGGGAATAACCCGGCGAGAACAATGCGATGCGATACGAAACGAAAAGATATAGTCGCATTTTTTATATGGCAATGATAATGTGTATGCAAATTGCATGCAATTTGGCCGGCAGATGGCGCCAGCAGCGTGTCGCATACAATTTGCTTATTAATTCAATAAAATCTTAATAAACCTAACGATTCTCTCGGCCTGCCCCGCTCACGTTGCTCTTTGAGCTGGCAACGCTCGACTGCGAAAACCACATGTTGTCGCCGTTGTCTCCCCCCTCTCTCTCTCTCTCTCTTTATCTCTCTCTGTCTCTTGGTTGCCCCTGCCCCTCTTCTGCTGCCCGGGCATTCGCTTTTGTTGATGGATTTGCATGAATCATTGAGGCGTCACGCTCGAAGGAAAAGCGCTCAGAAATGAGTTGCGAAAATGAAGAAACTCATAATATTTCACAGTGCGGGGAAAAGTTATTTTAATGCCTGGCCACGTTGTCGCCTTGCCCCCCTCCTCCTCCTCCTCTCCTCTCCTGCCTGGCTCCTCTTGCTGTGTGTGTGTGTGTTGTGCTAAAATCGGCGACAGGCGGCAGCCAAAACGACGACACTTTTCCTGTCTTTGGCAGCGTTTCCTCTGCCCGCTGTGCTGTGTTGGCTGTTTGTTTTCCTTTTCTGCTCTTTTCAGCTCTTTTCGGTAGTTGTCGCAGTTGTTGTGCCAGACTTTTCCGGAAGCGCGGCGCGACAGCAGCTGCGGCTTTGACGTAGTGTTGACGCACTGGCAAACGCACAACAGCAACAGCAACAACAACATCAGCCCGGCCAAAGCAGCATCCTCAACAGTGGCCAAAATAACCAAATGAATATCAAATTTCAATGGCTTTTTTGCTCAGCTTTTGCTGCACTTGCGACCTCTCTCCGTGATTCTCATAGAAGAGTTTCCGTGGAAGAAGAGGAATATATACTTTATAGAAATGTTTGATTTATTCATTCTTTGTTTGATGCCTTTCTCATGCCAGAGTTTGCATAGAAAGATATGTCATAAAGAATTTTATTGAAATATTCATTTGACCCCTTTGAGTTTCTCCATGATTCACCCACCGTTTCCCAAGAAAACTCTGTTCTTTACACACTCAATTTTAGCCCGGTCATAAATCTCTCAAAGCCTCTCGAAAAGTACATTGGCCAAAGTGCTTTAATAATCATTTTAAGGCGCATAATTAAGTCATTATAACAATGAATTGAGCCGAAATGATATGCCAAACATTAAAGTGGAAAATAAATAAATGAGAAATAAATAAAATAACGCAAACACACTCGCACACCCGCTCACACAGAACACACACACACGAGTTGGCAAATAAAATGTTCATCGCATTATTCTGCCTCGAATTTCATTGTGAATCAAAGCGAAAACTTGAAAAGGCTTCGACCGGCAAGCGGCAGCTGCGTGCTGACTTTTGGGGGATCGCATCCAACGATCGTTGAAGGTGGGGTAGGTGCTGGGAGAAGAGAGAGAGGGGAGAGAAGGGGTAGAGGGGGACCTCCCCCGTTTGTTGCTTTGGGCATGACAATTGTCAACTTGTTTGCGTGCCGCCTTCAATTCTTAATCGCCTTCTGTGCATGGCAACTTGTGAGTTGCCGTTTTATTATTTTTATTCTTATTTGCTTTATTATTTACTTTTTGCCATGGAGCCAAATGGAAGAGAAGAGGAGACAGAGAGAGAGAGAGAGGAGCAGCACAGAAGACACCGAAAACAATTTGGGAGCGTGAGAAAGTGACGCGCACAATTAAAATGCTGTTTTATGGGCCGTCGCGTTGGCCAAAAAAACATAAATTATAAACAATAAATTATCTTTAAATATATATTGTATGTGTGGATACATATTTAGAGCATTTCATAGAATATATTGTCTATATATTGGGACACGCGAGAGGCGCATAAATTACCCATTGCGCGGCATTAAATCAAAATTTTGCGCCGACTCGCAATGAATATATCGCATATATAAATAGCTAATGTCCAGACACACGAATTTATTATAATTCCCCATTAATTTTCCGCCTCTCTGATTCTCCCTTCGCCATTCTGGATAACTCGCGTGCGTAATGCCATTGCATAATCGTGGGAGAAAGACAGAGAGAGAGCGAGAGACGAGAGTCATCATCGACTGCAGATTGGCGTCCACCCACCTAGACGTGAAGATAAGAAAAACCCTCATGAAAATAGAAAATCGCAAATAGATTATTGTACATTGTGTGCTCAAGAATCAAGTGACTGTCTCACATGATCAGATGATTCATTCATTAGCCAAGCCACACGCAATTGTCAATTACCCAATGACGCGCTCCACTCCCGCCCCCGCCGCAGCAGCCGCGCACAATGCGCTCTGTCGTTGGTGGCTAATCTTGTGGCCCAGACACGTGATATGCCGGCTAATTAAAGCAAATCGCTCTCGTTGGTGGGCGTGGCAAGTGTATACTAACCAAGAGACAATCGTCGATCGGCCACCGGCCAAGCAATCGACCAAGTTTCATTGCCAAATTCTCTCGCCTTCTCATCTCTCATCATGACTCAGAGTCGCGCCGCGCAGCGAAGGAGACTTTTTGGCAGCGACGCGCGAATGATTGGCCAATGTGTAATTGGCTTTTGCAAATGCGTTAATTAGGCGGCTTCAGCTTAAATTAATTTACTGCTCAGACAGCCAATCGAGCGTGGCACCAAGAACAGAAAGGAGGTGAGAGACCGCAATAGAGAAAAGCAGATCCAGATCGGGAGGGGAATAAGGTATAGAAAAAGGCCTTAGAAAGAAAGGTTGATAAGTGCAATATTTGATTAATTTAGCTGGGTATATCAATTAAAGAACCAATTGAATATCATTCAGGGAAATAATATTATATATTTTAATACAGCAATCAATGAATTCTTTACTGAATACTCCTCTCGAGCATGATTTACCTTGAAGAACACGATACCGAATTAACATTTAATATCTGCAACTTGAATGTTCTTTTTACCATATCAATTTATATATGTATGTATATATAAGTCTTTCGTTCAGACAAAGTACAACTTGCAGCTACTTGCAATAATCGCAGGCACAAACATTTCCTTCCAGTCATGAAAATCTCAACGCATCTTATCGAATCTTCTCCAAAGTTTTCTCCAAAAAGGCCTTGAAAATCAGGTCAGGTCATATTCCTATTTTACGATCGCCGTCGCTATAAACAACTTACGATTAAGTTCAACATTGTGAACAGACGTCGCAGTCGTCTATAAAACACAACAGCAACACTAGAAGGAAAACTACAAGAATTTCAATAATTTCTAGTGCGATATTTTTTGTTTATAGCGCCGGCGGCACAAACGATGCTCGTCTGCCATAAACATTGAGCAATAGACGAAATTAATTAGAATTTAAGATACAGGTATTTTAAAAAGGTATATATACCTTTCTTCTCCCTCTATTGTACTATATTTATACACTCGCACTCTGTGTGTGATCTTTGGCAAAAACGTTTAAAGATATCAGATTTTTGGGAAAATTCACACACTAATCTTGTGTTGTTCTTGTTGTTCGTTTTTTTGTCGTTTTACAGCACAGAACGCATCGATCACGTCGATTAGCTCGTTGCCGAGCAACACGACGATGGAGAACGGCAAGGAGCTGCGCATCATCTGCAAGGTGGAGGGTCGACCGCCGCCGAAGGTGACCTGGTTCAAGGACGACAAATCCATAAATCGCAAGCGCAATGTTTACCAATTCAAGCATCACAAGTAAGTAGCATACCATCGATAGATTAATCGATCGAGAATGAGTATCTATAATTTCTAATTTGGATTCCACTTTCGCCGCCTCTTGCAGAAGACGTTCCGAGCTGATTGTGCGCTCCTTCAACAGTTCCTCCGATGCGGGCAAATACGAGTGCCGTGCCAAGAACAAAGTCAGCAAGACTATCGACAAACGCCGCATCATGATCAATGCCTATGCAGGTAAGGCCTTCATCATTCATCATTCACCACGCAAAGTATTCACTCGGTGATCTTTATGTGTGTCCACTGTCCGCTCCAATTCGTTTCTTATTTATGGCCACATTCGAAGGCGACAATCCATACAGACCTCTATGTAAACATCTTTGTGGCATATATACCAGCCTCTATAAATATATGAAACGAATTATGATTTTTATTTTCGCCTTCGTTAATTGAATTTTCTGATTTTCCTTCCACAGTCCCCATGCGGCCGGATCTGCAGCGCAGTGCGGGCTATCCATGTAAGGAGAATATTTGCTTTCACGGCGGCACCTGCATGCTGATACCGGATCTGTATCAGTTCTATTGCAAGTAAGTAGAGTTCCCCGACCTCCCGAACCCGACCTTAGGTCGCAAACTTATCGAGTTGTGGCCGGTTGAATCGAGATGCGGATTAGGTTTTTGGGCAGCTGCGCCTTGTTTACGATCCCGAATCTCAAGTGGCGCTGTGATAAAACCTGTGACAGCTGATAAACTCGATCGGTGACAACCCTTGAAATCGGAAAACAGAGATCTCCGATCTGTAGTTTCGGGCTCTGAGTGCGGCACTTGAGAAATCGACTAGAAACTGTTAAATTTTGGCATCGCATTACACGAGTCTTGTTGGTTGGAGAGAACTCCACGACGAACTCGCACTCTCGCTTGCACTCACTCACACACATGCACACCCGAAATGCTTGTGTTTGTGTGTGTGTGCAATGTGAATAATGTCTTTCAGCGCCTCGTTTTATACAAAATCCACGTACTGTGCGTCTGCCCCAGGGCATATATCGAGTCGTATATGTAAACCATCCCACTTCAATTCAGTTCGATCCCAAAAAAACGCATTGTACTCTGCGTATACCACGCAATAATGGGAATAACAAATAGGGTAGATCAATAGACAAACTCAAAAGATCTAGAAAAGAAGCTAATATATCTCTATCCATCTCATTGAGTCTATCGATTTGTAGTTCCCCTTCATGATATTTCATGGCGATCCTTTCAAAAGCGTAACATTTAGTCGTTCATTCTTACGCTGCTGAGAAAATACATTTTCATTTTCAATTCAATTTGAGTTTGCCAAAAAAAGAGTAGAATAAAATATTATTGATAAAATTGTTCGCTTTTTTGTTGCTGTTTATACTTGAGTGTTCGATTGGGGCACGAGAAAAAGCTGCAGCGCGGTTCATGGCCACCCCGATGAGGGAGCGATTTGACGTGGGGGGAATCTTAAGTGTTCGGGGCTGATTCGGGCGTAAAATACGATCTTTACTCATGCACTTTAACTTTCATCTTTCAGTTGCCCGGATGGACACTATGGCGTCCGTTGCGAGTTCAATGGGCCAGACAGTACGTACAGCAATAATCCCGAATGTGGCACAAAGTATTATGGAGGTTATTACTGCTAAAATAGGCACTTCTATAGCATCGATTGTTTTAGATCGAGTCCACGCGATACATGATACACAAACCCGAATATTGAATATAGAATATCGAAAACTATAACTGAATCAATCAATTGAAATCGAATTCCAAGTCAAAATCATATAAATCTAAAAATAATCGTAATCGCAGTTTCGTAATCGATATCGAAACAGTTAATCAGAATCAAAATGGTCACAGTACTTACAAACCTTTACATATATCTGTCTATAGCTACAGTAGATCGTGAAATAAACCAAATATAGTTTTTAACTCTCTCTCTCTCTCACATACACACTCACAAACATACACACACATGCATACAAACAAAGTACAAATACAAAGTATACCGGCAACTCGACAGCAATAAACGATATATGACCACAGATTCAGAAGTACCTACCACTCTTCAGCCTAGGGTTACCAACCACTTGCTATGCGCCCCTTGAAATTTAATTAGAAAACACATTCCAAAAAGCAACAAAGCAAAGTCTTAAAACTATAACTAACAACGACAACTAGTTTGTTCTCTTCTTAATGAAAAAGCTCTATTATAATGCATACAAACACACATACAATACATACAAATAAATATATACGAAATACGAAAAACTATAATAATGCGAATAAAAACAAATGGTGCTATAGAAGGTTTATTTTAAATAGTTTTTAATTAGGAATTTATTACAAATTGAAATTAAAATTGAAATTCTCTTGAAAGTAAATGTTAAAAACGAATTGATTTTCCATTTACACGAAAAACAAAACAAAATTATTAAGCAACTCGCAGACTCAGACTCACACACACCTACACACATACAGTTGCACATACTCATCTGAAACAGAGACCTACCAAATACTGAATAACTTGTCGAATGCACCAACGAAGCATTCAAATCTGGCGCAGCCTACACACTCATATGGATAACGATAACAATAACAGTAACAGTAACGGTAACAGTAACGATAACGATAACGATAACAGTAACAATTACAATATCTTTAACGATAAACAGAGGCTCTCTTAAGTTAGATTATCTGCGAAACAAGTGGTAACCCTGACCAAAGTACAGTCACCCACACAAAAGCCGAAATTTTGTTTTGTTTTCAACACGAATAGTCAATTTTGTAGTTTGCAATAAAGAAAAAAATATAAGATAACAGTGAAATATACAAAATATATACACGAAAACTCTCTGCGAAGTAACATCAACAACAACAAGAATATTAATACTTCATTGAAATAATAACAATTACTTCTTGCGATTAATTTAGTAAATTTACTCGTACATTTTACTATAGTTTCTTGTTATTCTATGGAACATTATTAACACTTTGGCTGTAGATTTTGACAAAAACAAAAAACAAACCCATTTATTTATTTACCTATTTTTATCTGGTGATTGTCTATCCGTAATTCGACTAATCTTTTGCGTCTGCCCTCTGTTTCTCTATTCCACAGACAGTTTTTTTTTGTAATGCAAAAGGGAATTAAGCTTAGCTAGTACCTTTGTACCATTTATAGTAGTCTAGTATAGTGATGCATGAGGAGTTCCCCCGTACCACCGATTTTTTGGCTTGTACTTGTAATTCCCTTTTTTAAAAATCGGCAGCAGCTAATTATCCATCATAGAAACCTCTCTTAAGCTCATCTCTCACAGAAAAAACCAATAATTTATAATTTTTATTTATGATTTAATCTCTTCACAGATATTTTGTTGCAATCTACGGCCAAATACATACCTTAAATAATGATTATAATAATGCATAGAATTTTCGAAAAAAAAATACCAGTAAAAGTAAAAAAACAGTACTCCCTGCACTCCAACGCCGACAAATGTAATTTTTTAGTATTATGTTTAAAAAATTATACAATTTGTTGCACCACACACGAACACGAAACGAAAAACACACAAAAATATACTAAAAAACAAAAGAAATACCTCAGATTTCAAAAATTAAATTCTGTTCACGATTTTGAGCTTTGCTTTTCAATTTTTGCAACTACAAAAAATGAAATAATTAAATATTTGAAATTAAAATTATCGATCATATTAGCAGACTGAGATTTCCAGTTATTTTGGCGTTTGTGCACGGTGACAGAATTTTGTGTACGAGTATTTTGAATCGATTTATTGTACTTTGTATTACGAAATTGAAGTCGAGAAAACGAAAACATGAAACCGAAAACTGAAAATACTAAAATATAATACTGATTGACCCTGACACTGACACTGTTGCGCTTTTGTTGTTGTACCATAGACATACTACATATTGAGTATAAAGAGATAGAGCATAGAGCATACTACATAGAGATCGACTTGTAATAAACCATGTGTATATACCTATATATATATTACTACATATAACTCTATATATCCGCTATAAATCACGATAAGTTTTGTGTACATTTCAACCGAGTTATAAAAGAGTTTAACCATAATTTATTTTGTACTCTATAAAATATTAGCCTAAGCTCTATGATAAGTACTCGTAAACATACACACTTAACTCACACACCATCACCCACACAACACACTACTAAAGCTACTTAATTTCGAAATACTATTTTAATTTCGATTCTACATTATGTGTTTTTTTTTTAATTTCTCAACTCAAGTGAAAGAAATGTAAAATGCAAATTTAGTTCTTATTCTTATATGTATATGTTGACATCAGTTTGTACTTATTCGGTAGGCGAGAAGTGCGAACGGACACGTCGCACGCGAAGAGAGATTATTTTTAGTTAAATTAAGTCCAAATTTTTAATTTAATTATTGAAAGATTTATACCAAAAATACCATGTAAAGCTTAATTTTAATTGAAATACAAAACAAAACAAAAAAACCAAGCGGAGCGTAAGCAAACAAAAAAAAATTCATTAAAAATTTGCAAAAATACTTCACATTTTACAGAATCGATTGCTTTGAATTATTCTTTCTTTTGTTTTAAGTGCGCCCACGTTTTTCTTAAATTATTTAAATAGCATTAAAAATACAACAATTTGAAAAATTTCAAAAACAAAAATACAATTTTGTTGGTTTTTTATTTATTATTCCCCTTCCTTCCCCAATTCCTTCCACCAATTGGCTGTTTATTTTCTTTTACCATTCACGTAGCACCAATCAAAAATAACACAACAACAAAGGCTCTGGATTTTCGAGCCCGGTGTTGGCAGTTTGAAGTAGCCTTATGAGCGCCTCAGGGGAATTATTTTTGGCTAAAGAATATCTTCCTTTTGGTTCTTTCAGCAGGCGCCAGTAACAATCGATGGATGAAACGAAGCGCCAAGTAGATGTCATTTCGAAAAATACGTGTACGTGCCAGTGAACGGATCTCATGCTTAGTTGTAGTTCAGAGATTTGCTAATAAAATTCATGTATTTATTGCAGTATTTCAAAGTGTCTTTTTTGAAATGTTTTTTGGCGCCAAACATGTTGACTCGATTTGGTATTTTCTTGACATTTATCGATTACCAACACTGATTTTTTACTGGTTCTTTTTATCGATTGTGCGTATTCGTTCAAATAAACTTCAGTTCGATTTTTTTCTGAATCTACTCCACATCAACTGTGTGACCGTCGCTAGTCTGTCCGCCACAATTTCAGTGTTGATTAACGAGGGCAAGACAGCTTTTCTCTGAACAGCTTCAAAAACTAGCGGCTTTTATTTATAAAACAATTTTTATTTGCCCTTCTATTATTAAATAATTTCAATATGTCAACGGCACAGGCAACTAAGAACTGCATAACACTTAAGGGCTCTGCGCAGATTGTCGTTGAGTATCTGAGTAAGTAGAGAAAACAACAACACAACGAGGCGCCTACAAATTGCGCGCTCTTATTATGGCGTCCCGTCTTTGTTTATTGTAAAATTAGAGTACGGCATCAATTCGATATTGTTTCAACGCGGCATCTATCCGGCGGAAAACTTTGACAACACCCAGCAATATGGCCTAACTATACTCATGTCCAAGGATCCAAAAATCCAAACATTTCTACAGAACGTGTTGACCCAAACTGAAGGTTAGTCAGGTGCGCAGGCGTAAGAATTGATACCAGCCGTGACCTCTTGCCCTTTGCCCTATTGCAGAATGGCTGTCGAAGAACATGATAAATAAGATCTCCATGGTGATAACCAATGCACACACCAAGGAGGTGCTCGAGTGTTGGGACTTCAAGATGCAGGCAGAAACTGGCGACGGCGAGAATACCGATCCCTCAAAGCAAACTTCTTCGAAGCAGCTGAGCCGCATCCAAAACGAGATACGTGATGTTATGCGGCAGATATCGGCCACCGTTAGCTATTTACCACTGCTCGATTGCATTTGCACCTTCGACGTAATGATTCACACACTGCAGAATACCGAGATCCCAGCACAGTGGGATGAAACTGGCGCCGTCTTCATACAGAACGCGCAAGCTGTGCAGCTGCGCTCGTTCTCGACGGGCTTGCACAAGGTAGACACTGTGGTCAACTACAAGATGAGCTCCTAAGTGATTATAATATATATTTATTCTGTTTTATTAATGTATTTACATAAGTTTAAGTCACGATCTTGAATTAAAAGCCAACTTCTAAAGGCATATAGAAACATAATCATTAACTAGTTGGGCTCCTTTTCCTGGTCAGAGGTCATCTGAAACCGCAGAAAGAGAGAGAGAAGAATGTTAGTATGAAATGCATGCAGAACATTCAACAGGGTTAATAATAGATTAAAACGGGATTTGGCATGGGTGAGTGATATGTAATCTCATCACTACCTATCCTAAGCAGAGCTTAGTCGTCAAGTCTTTGTTTGAGCTGCTGCAGTTCCGACCTAGCTTAGTCAGTACCAAAGTATTTCTGGCCGAAATGATTGGGCGCCACGGGATGCAGCTCGGAGGTGAGAATCTTCATTTTGGGAAACGCATTGACCACGGTGCGTGCGGCGATGGGTGTACAGAACAGATTCGATAGGATGATGCACTTCTCTGGTACGCCGTGCTCCCTCAGCACATTGACCGCCTGCAGCACAGTGTTGCCAGTGGACATTATGGGATACATGAGCAGCACTTGGCGGCTACCGATGTCGTCGGGAAAACGTGCATAGACGACGCGTGCTTCGTGTGTATTGGCATCCGACTCAACCAGAATCTTGCCGATGCGTATGGAGCGGCAGCAATCACGCAAACCTTGCTCCATCGCTTCGCCCGAGCGGATAATGGAGACGCCACAGTTGCCAGAGCGATATTTTAGACCCTCGTAAATTGCGCCTGTGGGCGTCTCTACGTCACAATCGGTGTATGGTAGTTGGTTTAGGGATTCCTCGATTACCAGCCGGATTAGCCGGTCGGCATAGAATTTGAAATCGCTACGCGACGTATTTCTGGGAATGGACAATAATCTTGCATTTATGACGGTCATAGTGGATTAGCGGTACGACGTACTTGTCTCGGATTATGGTAAGCAGTTCCGCTACCTGCGAGTTAAGTGTTAACAGCTTCAGGTTTTCTCCGTACTCCGCGAGAATCTCGTCTGAAGTCGAGGCATCAACAGCTGTTCGCAAAGATTGTTCCGATGGTTGCAATGGCTGCTCTTGTTGTTGCTCTGCCTCGGCACTATCGCCCTCTTGGGATCCATTGCTGCTAGGTGATCCGCCTGTGCACATGGTTATTTTATTTTTTCTTAATTATTTTTTTTGGAAAGAATGATTGCCAATCACTTTGTTTTGCTAGCGTGCAAAGATAAAACATCGATTAATTGGTCCACAGCATCGATTCTTAAGCCGATACATCGCTAAAAAGCATCGATGCGTCTGTGAGTACATTCGATCATAGCTAGCATCGATAAGCGCGAATACTGCAATCGCTGTCCCAACTTACCTCGTGTTCTGGTTGCAAACAAAGAAAAGTGCATTTTAAATATTGTTAAATTACATTTAATATCATTTCAACACTTGTGCGAGAACGTGCGTTTGGGCTCCGGTCGTCTAGCAACTTTCGTGCGCCTCTGTATACGTCTCATGGTCGCGTCTACGTCGTGTGTGCGTGTGTGTATATTGGCATTGTGTGGCTGTGGCATTGGCGCTCCGCTGTTGCGACTGCTGCTGCGCCTCCGATTCCTCCATTCATATTCTATTAACTAATAAACAAATAACCTTCGGGGCAACAGAAAGTGCCCCCGCACCTGTTCGAAAAAAAAGCAAAACCGAAAATCGCAAAACGCAATCCAAGAAAGTACATCTTCATCACCGTCACTGTCAACCCGCGTCTCGCTGTCCGTCGGGCTGTTTCCGTATTGTTTCAGCAGAGCAGCAGCAGAAGCAGCAACAAATTTCATAGCGAACGTAAGGCAAAGCAAAGTGTTTGCCTCTGTTTGCGCTTGTGTGAGTGTGCGTTTGTGACGAAAAACACAGCGACAAATGGCGGACGTGAGTGATCCAAGTGAATTGTTCGATCTCGAGCTCCACGAGGACGACAAGGCACAAGACTCAGACGATGACAGGATCGAGTTGGACGATGTAAGTACATGGATACGTACATACACATGTATATTATATATATAAGAAAATAAACTACGCAGCAACGGCGACGGCGGCAGGGGCTGCATTTGCCCACCCTTGTCCGCCTCCGCTCGAGATTTTCCTTCTTTGTTTACCTTCGCTTTGTCTGTATGTCATTGTGTGTATACGTCTATGTGTGTGTGTATATATAGATGTAGTCAGAAATTCGCATTTTCTCTGTTTGGGAAGCCGAACTCTCAAGCTGCTTATCTGCTGCGCAAATGTTCAGACCATCTCACAAAGACGCGCCGACGAACACGGTGAAACGGAGTGTCTGTCATATGTGTGTGTATGTGTGTCGTCATCAGGTTACTCAACAACATCTTCCATAGCTTCGCCCTCCCTATCAAATATATTTTTATCATTATCGCTAAATATTCTTTCAACGATTCTGGTTTCGATATTAGGCAATCAACCTAAGCAAATGTCCTTCAAAATAATCAGTATCAATTGCTCACACCAGCAGCGCGCCTATATACACACATACAAACACATGCTCACACACATACACAAGCAAACACACACACAGTGTCGTCTGGAACAGTATCAACTTTTCAAAATTACAACTACCCAGTCGAACTTTTCGTGCTTATGTGCAATAGAATTAAACTTTATAAAGATACAAATCTTGCGGGAACCCCTGCGTATGTTATAATTAATTCACAAATTAAACAAAAAACGTGGATAATCTTTCAGTTATTAAACGCCTTTAAACATTTAGAAGCCCCATGAAAAATAATTAAATTTTAACATTGTATGTATAATTGATAGGTTTAGCAAAGACATCTTTGATAGAATATCGCAAATGTAGTATTTTGAGATTTTCATTAATTAAATATCAATAAACGAGATATACCCGTATTTGTTAAGTTTGATCAAACATAAAATAAATATAAACTGGTTGGATATTCGTCCATATTGCTTTAGATTCATTAATTATAATTAAAATAACTTTGAAGAACACCGCAAGATTGATTATAAACTGATCTACCAAAGAGAAAGGAAAGAAGTTGATCTTCACTAGGTTTTTCACCTCACAAATTCTGCTGGGTCTCACTCGCTTGCTGTAAGCTAAACTCCCACTTATAAGGAACGAAAATTCTTATCAGCGAATATATAGAATTAGAAAACGAAAGAAAAAATCCCATCACGCTCAGCTGATAAGGCGTCAAAAGGGAAAACGAAAAAAACGAATCGAAGTAACTTGAAGAGTGAGTCGATCAGCGTGCGCAGCGTTGTTTGTTTTTCATTTTCCAGTTATTGAGAATGCAATCTATGTCGCTGTTTCGATTTTATCTTAAATACTTTTGTGATCTACAGGGCTGTCGTACGCCCTCGATGTGTGGACACTGAAAATTATGATGGATTTGTTAATTGGAATTCGGCGCCAGCGTCGTTCGGGCGGGCTGAACCAGTTTCCGTTTCGCCTTGAGCAAATGGGATTTACTTATGCGGGCGGGCAATCTGAATATATAGAAGTCAAAACGAGAAATAATATAAAATATTCAATACTAATTTTTGAAGTGACCCCCTCCTCTTTGGCCATCTAAAGCAAGTCTCCAAATTACCCCAGCCTCCCCTAAATCAGAGCAAGAAACAAGCACCTCAGCAGCGGAGGCTGCGGCAGCAGAAGCATCCGCAGTCAGAATTACCGGCAGAGTATTTGGCATTGTTCCGAGTTCTAATTTTAGTTTGTCATTAAAGAGGTGTGCGTGTATCTCAGTGTGCAAGAGTGTGTGTGTGTGTGTCTGTGTGGAGAAGTGTGTCTGCCTAGATGTCTGTATGTATCAAATAATATGTACGCTCGTTAATCTATACAAATAGAGGTATGCGTGTGCGTGTGTGTGTGTCTTTGTGAGTCTGTTTCAACACCGAACCGACCCGAGGCAATCGAACGAGGCAAATCTCTCATGCTGATCGTGGTTCGTTCTGCGTCGGCGTTGCGGCTTTTCAAGATTTCTCTGTGCTCAAACACTTTCTCTCAACTGAGCGAATCGTTATTATCATAATATTTCTGTTTCTGTCATTACGAAACCTTTTCCCAGCTTCTTGTAGTCGTAACTTTCGTCCAAAGTATGTTTGGATACGAAAGAAGGTATTTCATTCCAAGCATTTTATTCTTCTTTAGTACAATCGGAACTAATTTGAATTCATACATAGTATAATTGTATATTGTAATTAGATATTTGTCACAACGCATATGACTTAATCGATGTAGAAATGGCATAGAATTAGTCAAATCACTAAGATAGAACATTATATATCGAACTCAGTATATGCAAGATAATTATAACGCATTTCATAAAGAAAGAGAATATTGAATAATTTTACAACTGACTCATTTGAATATTTCTATCTCTCTTTGTCTCTCTTGCAGGTCGATCTAGAACCGGAATTGAGCATAAATCTACATCAAGAGTGAGTAATACTGAAGTTATGCCGTTGCCGCCGGCGGAAGATGAGACGGCGATTGTGTCGAGATCATTTCAAGTTTTCAAAAGCGACAAACTTCTCGGAAAAAACGGCTAAACAAATATAGCCGGGAATTTTCATTGACAATTGACGGGGGCTGGCTAGTAGAGGACGTAGAAGCGTAGTATAGTTATTGTTTTGTTTATCCAACCACTTCCAACTCTCGATCCTAGCCAGACAGAATGCACCTGACGCCTGGCTCGGGAGCTACCGAACTGATAACGCGGCTACCTTTTATCATATGTCGTTGTTGTCGAATGCTGCAGAAGTGTTTACAACTGGCAATCCAACAAGCTGTTGTTGCCCCTGTCTAGTGGGCAATATGCCAGGCAGGCAAGCCAATGAGCAAACACTCGATAGTCAGATGAATGGAGTGGGTGACGTAAGGGTGATAGCAGAGGGGGAGGTGGTTAGGTGGTTGAGGGTTTGGGGGCGCCAATTGGCGCGTGTTTGCCAGGTTTTTATTTATAGAGCGCGTGGGCTGTCAATTTCCCACGCCAGAAGCAGCACCAATACCAGCTGCAACGTCGCAACAATCGCAATCTAAACACTTACTAAACTAATAAAGTCCCCAAAACTAAACAACATGCTTCCCGTTTGCATTTATATTGCTACAGTAATGAAGGCCAGGAGACCATACAGCTCTCGGAGGAGAATGTCAATCCAGGCAAAATTAAATTGGGTCCCAAAGACTTTGAACTTAAGAAAGTGTTGGGCAAAGGTGGCTACGGCAAAGTATTTCAGGTAAGACCACCCAACAAAAAAACGTTGCTTTAAGTAGGTCAAAACTTTCTACTAATGCCGAACCTTTTTGTCTACTCAGGTGCGCAAGACAGCTGGACGTGATGCTAACAAGCATTTTGCCATGAAGGTGCTAAAAAAGGCATCCATAGTAACCAACCAAAAGGACACGGCACACACGCGTGCCGAGCGCAACATACTCGAGGCTGTAAAGGTAAAGATCAGCAGAGTTTTTTATGAAAACAATGTATTATACTAATTCATTTTACGTCTTTACAGCATCCGTTTATTGTGGAACTGGTGTACGCCTTTCAGACAGACGGAAAACTGTATCTTATACTTGAGTATCTGAGTGGCGGCGAATTGTTTATGCATTTGGAACGTGAGGGCATCTTCCTGGAAGATACTACATGGTAAATCTATATGGTATTCTGTGATAACTGATCTCTAATCTATGAATTCTACTTGCAGTTTCTATTTAAGTGAAATTATATTGGCCCTAGGACATTTACACAAACTCGGCATCATTTATCGCGATCTGAAGCCAGAGAATATACTTCTTGACGCACAAGGACATGTGAAACTAACCGATTTTGGTCTGTGCAAGGAGCACATACAAGAGGGTATTGTCACCCACACCTTCTGCGGCACAATTGAGTACATGTGCGTGCGCGCCTGCCAAGCTTTTTAAACCTAGTCTCTTATTCTAAAAAGAAACCGCCCAAACTTACGAGAACCATTTTTTATTTCACCTGCAGGGCACCTGAAATTCTAACCAGAAGTGGACATGGCAAAGCCGTCGACTGGTGGTCACTGGGAGCTCTTATGTTTGACATGCTTACAGGAGTGGTAAGTGCCATCTCACTTGTATTTTTGTATACCTTAACTAATTCTATGACTTCCTTTGTTAGCCACCATTCACAGCCGAGAACCGGAAGAAAACTATTGAGACCATACTAAAAGCTAAACTTAATTTGCCAGCATACCTCACACCCGAAGCCAGAGATCTGGTGAGACGCCTGATGAAGCGACAAGAGCCACAGCGTCTGGGTAGCGGACCAGATGATGCGGTGGCAGTGCAATCGCATCCGTTCTTCAAGCATGTCAACTGGGACGATGTACTGGCACGTCGTCTTGAACCACCAATCAAACCACTGCTTGTGAGTACGCAATGTGGTTTCAACTTGGAACAATCATGCTAACCAGTTCCATTGATTCTGTCCTCAACAGCGAAGCGAGGATGATGTTTCCCAGTTCGACATAAGATTTACAAAGCAAATTCCTGTCGACTCACCGGATGATACAACGCTCAGCGAAAGTGCCAACTTAATTTTCCAAGTGAGTAATGGGGAAACAATGGCAAGTGATTGTGGGATTTTCGAGTGTTTAGAGAGAGTTATAAATATTAATCAGACGACAGTAGATTTCTTGATAGATTTGCTTGTTTGTAGTAGATTTCTATTGATTCCTTGATAGATTCTCTTCTCTAGTTCAAAGTAAATTTCTAGTATAATTTTTAATGCTTTTGGGGTAACCTTCGGGGGGAGATTTCACAATAAATACTTTTCTAAGGATAAGCTTATTCATAAACAGGGCGAAGACTGTAAGACAATTCAGCGATAGTCAGCACCGCATTGAAAGTGGGGCTCCTTTAGGGGTATCCCAGTGGGTCCGTCCGTAAACTCGCAGAAGTTGAGGCCAATGCGACGAAAGGGATGACACTTGCTCTTCGGGTTGCCCCATTTGCCGCGATATGTCAGCCAGTCTGGCACCAGCGAGCGACCTGCAAAATACACATTGAAAAGAGTGAGCTGTATTCGATGTAGGTTACTTCATTACGCACCATAAGATCTGAGGTTCTTGTAGCTAATGTCGACTGCCTTCCAAGTGTTCCAGGGCGTGCCGAACCCGTTAATGTCATACAGCCTAGCTACCTTGACGAATCGATGCTTGCCCGGTGCTGTCCACAATCCATGAGAACCCTTGGCGGCAAAGAGCACTGGATGGTTTTTGAAAGTGGTCACCGTTTTGGGAAAGTTGGGACGCTGCAGAATGCCCTTCCTCGTCTCTTGTCGACGAAACTCAAATGAGCCTGTAAGGCGATTATAGCTGTAGTAGGCGCCGGCATCATGGGCTGAGACATACATGGCTTGTGGCTCGGCATCGCCATTAAAGTAGAGACTCATGTGCTCCCAGTCACCCACGTGGCTGCCAATGTCTCGCCTGTGTCCCAGGCAGTAGCCATAGACAGCGGGAAAGGGAATACGGCCAAGGGGACCCAAGCTCAGCGTGCACATGGTTTTGCCCTGACTATAGGGATAGAACATCCAGTAGGTGACGTGAAAGCCAGGCAGTTGGCCCTTGATGCCTGTTGCTGACTCCTGACTTGGTGAATCACCTATGTTGTTGTCCTCCAGATTATCTTCCAAGTCGGGGCCACCACTGAACTTAACGTTGTCTGCTAGGTTGGCTATGAAATTGTTCACTGGCAGCCCATTGTCAAGTTCCTCTTCCTGTTGCTGCGGCTCCATTGTCGCCGGTTCAGGCACTACTGCGCCTGCCAGCTGCGTCTCACCCATCATTAGATCGAAGTCACTAAGTGGTGCATACTCTGGCATCGCTGTCTCACGCTTCACGCGCTGAAAGAGTGGAAAGAGTCGCGATGAACGACGCACAGTGTCGTTGCGCTCCTCTAGTGGATCAATGGAGACAGGTATATAGGGACCTCGTGTGCTGGGCAGTTGTGCTGGTGGTGACGGCAACGCTACCTCTGGTTCTGGTTTCGGTGGTGCTGGGCACAGTGTGACTACGCCATAAATGGGCACAGGTGCCTCATTGGGATTACGACCGTGTATAAAGGATTGTTCATTCTGCAACAGTTCCTCCATCTCGGAATTGGTAACCAAATGTGATTTGGTGGAGTATTCGCTAAAGGGCATGCCTGGCATAAAGCTGTTGCTATCCTTGTCCATGGGATGCACATGCTGCAGAAACTCCTCTACGCCCAGTGGCATGAACTTCTCCTCTGGTGCTAGCCAAACTATTGGCGCCCATTGCTTGATTAGACGTTCAACTGAGATGAAGAACAAGAAGAAGAAATTAGCTTGACTTGGCCATTACTTAACCTACCCCACACACAGACACACACACACATGCTGTAAACTGGCCAGTGCTGCACGGCAGTTGTCCCCGCTCTCCCCTCCACCTCCTCCAAAGCATAGCTCTAATTTCGTTTCTTTGGTTGTTTTTTCTTTTTTGATTCAGGTGTAATAAATTTCACTTTCACACACTTGAAACCACTTCGGCCACCCAAAAAGTTATCGCCCTTTCCCTGCACACACCACTCCCCCTTCTCTTTTCTTTCCTCTGCCCTCTCTGACAGCGTGCAGTACTGGTAATTCGTTGTTGTTGCTGTTGCTGGTATTGCTGTAGGTGCTGCCGCTAATTTGCAAATTAAACGCTTGCCAAAGCTCAGTCCTATTGTTGTTGTAGTTGTTGCTTTTCGGCTACTCTTGTTCCATATGAATACGCACTTTGATCGTGCCTGGGCAACAAGACAGCCGTAACCGTTACCACGCCACACCGTCAACGATCAAGCAACTAAATCATGTCGAAAATTTCACTTCAATTTCAAGAAAGAGACGAAAACATGTGTACTGTAAGCCTATACGAATTGTGTTTACTCTAGATTAGCTACGGGGAAGATCGGTTGAGGAAAGACTATTGAAAACCTATACAAATACTGAGGTGAATGTAGTAAAGTCCATACGAATTGTGATTGCCTTAGCTGTAGGGAATCAGTTGAGGAAATTCTAGATTATTCGAGGTGTATAAGTCAATTAAAGTCTTTCCAATTGTGTTAACTCTACATTAGGAAGGGGAGCTTATTTGAATTGTGGTTGCATTACATTAGTAAAAGAGCATCAGTTAGGCAAAGTCTACAAAAAGTCTATACCAAATATTTATACTTTTAATTAGCTGAGAAAGATTAGTTGAGTAAAGTCTATAGATAGTCTATACGAATTGTTTTAACTCTAGACTAGATGTTGAAAATCAGTAAGTAAATACTCTAGAAAGCCTTTGCAAATAGTTTGTAACTGAAGTCTAAAAAAATCTTTTACAGATTGTTACAAGCCGAGGGAGATTACCTAAGTGAAACCTATACGAATTGTAGTTGCTTTAAATTTACTGTGGCGGATCAGTTGAGGAATGTCTAAAGAAACCTTATATAAATTATTATTACTCTATATTAGTTTAGTTATATTTATACAAACTGTAGTTGCTTAAACAATCAAATGGGATCACTTAATTAAAGTATCTTCAAGATCTTTCTCTTTCTAAACCAATGCTAACATAAAAAAAGAATTAAACTCATTACTCAAGCACCTGCAGTGAGAGTATTCACAAGTCGTTTCGATCGGGTTGTTTGTTGTTACTGCTAATAGATACCGTATGCATACCTACTTCTTTATCTAATGCCGTTATTTGTGCATATTGCAAAGTTTGTTGTTGTTGCTGCTGCTGCTCAAAGGAGCTGGCAGAGTTGCTGGCTTCATTGCTGCTTTCGTTGATGTTGTTTTTGCTGTTATTGTTGTTGTTATCGATGAAAGTGCCAACGCCAGCGCCAGTTGCATTTAAGAGTCTTGTTGCGTTTGTTGCTGCTGCAGCTGTTGGCAGCAGTTGCAGCTGCAGCGGTTGTTGTTGCTGTAGCTGTTGGTGCAGCGCTGCTACTGGTGCTGCTGCCAATGTTGCCGCCGTGAGTAGCAACAACGAGAGTGAATTTCTGTTCAACAGTGTGGACATTGTACACAGAAAGAAACGTACGGAGCTTGCTAATTTCTTTCTTCTTTTTGTTTTATTGTTGTTGCAGCTGCTGTTGTTGTCGTTGTTGCTGTTACTGTTGTTGTGGTTGTTTGGGTTGTTCATTCATTCATTCACATTGGGTGAACAATGCTGCGCTTTTATTTATGCGCTGGACAAAATGTTGTGGTTATTTTTACACAATTCAAACGTTTTGCCAATATTTATTACAGATCTCTTGCACATGGCGCGATGTTGCTGCTGCTGTTTCTGTTGCTGTTGTTGTTAGCAACTCGTTATGGTTTTTTATGCAAGTTGTTTATTGTTATTATGCAATGTTTGTCACACAGTTTGTTTGCAACACTTCCGCACGCGCAGTTTGACAGCCATTGCAGTTTTAGAAGCACTGCTGCAGTTGCGCACGCGCGTTCTTGTCCTAATTAAGCCAGCGTCGGTGCGTCGCTGCTGCTGCGCTGCGCTCTCGCTTTCAGCACGTGTTGTTGCGCTGAGAGAGTGGGATCTCTCCCTGCCCCCTCTCTCCCACGATCTCTTGAACTGGTTTGATTGGCCTCTGGCCCGGAGGGCGCTTTTGTTCAATAAACCGATAACCTGATAGCCCTGAAAAGGTGACGACGATCACGATGACGCTGCACAGCAGCAGCCAACGGCAGCGTAGCGCAGCGCAGCTTCAAGAATCAATGTCAATGCGTTTGTGTTGCCTAGTGAAACTTCAATAACTTAAAAAATTAACTTTGTTTTTGCCTTCGTTTTTGCAAGCCTTTCTCCAACGTCACGAATGCGCGCGCGCGCCTTGTATAAGGTGACGAAGCTCTGCAGCCGGAGTAGCAAGAAGGGGGTGTGAGGTGTGAGGCAGATAGAGGCAGGCAGGCAGACAGTCCGCTTGAAGTTTTCTATACGACACGAAAGTTGCTTTTATTTTTATGCTTCTTCTTCTGCTGCTGCTACTTCTTGTTGTTGCTCTGCCTCTGCTGCTGCTGCTGCCGTCGTGCGCACAGTTTGAGCGTTTCTTTGAGACTGGCCAACGAACGTGACTGAGCGTGAGCGGTGGCCGTGGCCGACGACGACGACGCTACGCAGGCGCAGAGGTAGTGGCAGAGAGTTGACGTCGTTGTTGAGCAGCTAATTGCAGTGCATGAGCTTCACTGCCCCAATGTTGTTGTTTTTTTTGTTGCTGCTGCTGGATAAACACAATATTTGTTTATAAAATGCGGCAGGCCTTTTCGGTGGCCCTTTATAGCTTTTGTTTGTGCATTGATAATGTAAATTAGAGGAGAGGGAAGAGGAGGGAAGCCAGCACTGGTTTTATTAATATTTGAAAGGCACTGGGCGCGCTGCACACGTGTTTGTTGACACTGTAAAGAGCATTGATTACAGTTTGATGTATATTGGTAGCTTGAACCACGTTCTTTCTCACACATTCTTTCAGTCAATGTCAAACTGCAATTGCCACCTGCCTGAGAATTTAGAAAACTCTCCTCACCCCACCATAATTAGAACCTCTTTAAGCTTTCACAACTCGCCCTCAACTTGAGTCTCCAAGTGGGTCAACTACTGTGAAATATATAATAATATATAATGTAATATAATGCGATATGATCAGCTCCCAAATTGGGCTTTCAATTAGCATTGCGCTCACGTAGTTACTCCGTTGTATTCCTCATTCATTCCAACTGAGCGCGTCACGCATTTGTGTTTGTGCAGCTTCTGCAGCAACTGCGCTGCCACTGCGGCAGCTTACCGGATAATATTTGAAACTACGACAGCCGGCGGCTTGTTTAATTATTTTATTGCATTCGTATAATTTTTTGTTTACTTTTTTTTGGGATTTCGTCAAAATTTAATTAGTGTCTTTCGTGCTGTCTGAATGGAAAAAGAAAATTATGCAAAATGTGTTACATAGGTAGTTGGGTCAGTTCGTCGGCGGGCTGCCTGCCTTGCATAATTCCTCGCGGACTGGGCATTAGTATGCGCGGCCGAGGAGGCCATGGCAAGCCAAGTCGAACCAGGCAGGCAGACAGGCATGGAGCTGCTCCAAATTCAATTGCACACACAATCAAACAAGTGGGTCGAGCGGGAAGCAATGAGAGAGATGTCTAGATAACTCTGTCAATTTTAATTGTATCATTGCATTAATATTTATGGTTTTTGTTTGTGTTTCAGGGTTTCACCTATGTCGCACCATCGATACTGGAGGATATGCATCGGGCCAATAGAATGCCAGCACGTTCGCCACGACGCACGCCGCGACAGCATCAGATGCCGGACAACAGCTTTCGATTGCAGTTCCCTCCCTCAGCTAGTGTGGTTGGTGCCAATGTACCGATGTCCATGGCGCGGTCGACGTTGTTTGCCCGTGCCACGCCGCCGCAGCTGCAACACAATCAACAGCATCCGCATCCGCATCACATGCAAACGTTTGCGCCACGCCCATCGCCAGCGCAGGACGAGATGATGGATGTGCAGCAAGGTCTGCCCATCTAAGGTCTAAGGTTACAACTACGAAAAGGACAACGAGGGAGGAATGAGGGAATGAGTCGATGCGACGATGATTGTTTTTGTTGTTATAAGAGTGAGGCAAGGAGCACAGGAGGAGAGGCCAAAGGAGCCAGAGACGCCTGAGAGAGCGTGTTACGATGAACGTTTTGTTTGGATATACATAAATACTAAAGTTAGAGACAGATACACATAACATAATATAACATTTATATACATATATATAACATGTATGCTATGGCTCTAGCTCATTATATATATAGAACAGCACTATATACAGATATGGTATGTAGGTTGTCAGAGAATGAGAGAACCAGAGAGAAAGCAAGTTGAGAAAGAGAGCAGAAGTAGGTGCGTTGATTGACAGAGAGAGAGAGAGAGAGAGAGAGAGGGCAGTAGCTAGATAGAGAGCGAGTTCCGAATACGAATGCGGTTTCGGATCGTGTATAAATATTTACCACTTACTAACTATGTTTTATACTTATAGGCAAAAAGGTTTAAACAATTTAGTTCAAATGTACACTTCAACTTTGATTTTTTTATACACACGCATATACAAACACAAACACACACATACTATATACTATATACTTCTACTTATACTTACTTATAGCATGCATAGAGAAAGCGACAGAGCTACTATTACTATTATTATGTGTTGATTGATCGAACTCGAAAGTACTCGACATGAAGAGGGACCCTTTCAGTTGATAAAAAACAATATATATACACTTGATTTATTTGAACTATTCTGAAATGCACACAGCTTATTGATTGCGTGGAATGTGTTATTTTCCATTTTCCGTATAGATTTCAGCTTTTAACTCTTCTCTAGCCATTTAGTAGGTTCGTTAGGTGACCCAAACCTCTGTGTATAGATTACCATGTAGTTTGTAGATCGCAAACCCCGACAACAGAACACAACACTACAACATAAAATAAATTATGATTTTTTTGATAAAATTAATGATAATAAAAATGAATATATATATACACCATATATGAATGAATGGAACTAAGTGCGAAGGTTTCCACTGATGATGATGATGATGATGATGATCGTGAGCGCATCTCGCATAGCCAATTTTAATTTTTACTTATTTGATAGTTTGTCCTAATGAAGAAAACTCGCTTTCAGTTGCTGCAACTTTCTTTATAACGTTACTTAAGAGTTGTTCGCCCGATTTCAACTGTTTACATAATAGATAAGGCATTTCTTAACTAAACAAAACAACAAAACAAAGCAGCAGAGCAAACGGCAAAGATTATCCGAGAAAGAAAACACCAATAAAATATTTAGAACTTAACTGAACAGATGATGCTACAAAATGATAATGTTAAACCGATTACCCGATGTACTGAGAAGCTATACGCTGCCACAACAGAAAAACACAATAATTAAAAAAAATATATATATTAAAATAAACGAGAAATAGTTGACTTAACTAAATCCGAACTCTTATACGAATGTATATTTGATTATATTCTGTTTCAGTTGATTCTTTCAAATTACTAACAAATATTTGCAAACATTACAAAAAACCGCATAATAAAAGGCGAAAATACAAAACAAAAAAATGGAAAAAACAAAATACAATGTCAAATATAATCAAAAGGTGCTTTGAATTGTTTAAAAAGACAAGACAACTACAATACAAAAACAAAAAGAACAACTAAACAAACTATTGAAAACGAGAACGACTAAAAACTAAATACTTATAATGGTTATGTGTATAAAAAGAAAAAGAAACAAACAAAACAACATATTTATATAAACAAAAAGAAAATACCTCAGAAGCAATTATTTTTGTTAAAAGTAAAGAAGAAGAATACCAACTTAATTATAATACGAGCTAAAGAAACATACAAATAAATAAGGGAATAATATTATAAAAGAACAGAGAAAGAAATGCAACAAATATTTAGATAATGATGTTTGTATGCGATTAAAAAGCAAAACGAAATATAAATATATATTTTTTTGATTGTAAAACCTATTTGTTTATGTGTGTATTCCTTATTTCTTCCTTTTTTTGCTAATTGTAATTTGATTTCGTTTTTCAATTTGGTTCTTTCTGTTCTTAAAATAACAAAAAACCAAATGGAAACGAAATGTTTTATGGTGGCGTCTTTTCTTTGTTGGCAAAAACATATAGAAACCCAAAAAAATATATATATTGTGCTAAAACTTAAGAATATGTACAATACAAAGAGTTCATGTTAAGCAGAAGGGGATGATGATGAAGAAGATAACCCAAACACCAAGAATAATGAAACACTGCCTACACACAATGGAAACGACAAGAAACTAGTAACAAATTACAAAAACAAAGAGCAAATAAATGAATTTAAACAAGAAACAGATAACAAATATGAAAAGTAAATATAAAGAAAACCAAAAAGCAGTTACAGTTTGTATTCGTAGATAGCCAAGTTAAACAATTGAAAAAAACCGAACCCAACAAGCATAACAAACAAACAATACAGTCACCACACTCAACACACAAACACATACAAACAGAGAAGGAACAGTCCAGAGAGGGAAGAAGACAAAGTTAAACGTCGCATAGAATTCTAGAATTACAATAATTAAGATTAGCAATTGTACAGCTCGAGAACAGCTAATAAATAATTACACAACTAAGTAAACTAATTAAATGTTTGGGTGACTGATTCAAACTATTACAAAAACGAAAAACATGAAACAAAAGAAGCATAACTAAAGAAGAAACGAAAAAATACATACAAATACAAAACAAAAGAAGTTCACTGTTAATATTTTCATTAAATTACGATCGACACGAGATCGTTTTGGCAACTCTGGCACTTATAATAGCAGTTATTTTGTAAGAACCACAGAGCCAGATCCATGTTAGCAACTAATTAAGAGAGTCTAATTACTACGTCGAACGATATACGATATGTAGGAGGAGTACACAGTTCTTGAAACTCGAGGCCATAGAAGAGGAAGACAAAGAAGATCGGGGAAAGGATGAGGAGGAAGCCAAACTGAATGCAGACCACACTGAAATCCAAATAACAAAGAAACAAACAACCAATACGATACTAAAATACACTGTTAAAGTGAGAGAATCAACAGATCCTAGTTAATTAAATTGTACATTTTTATCATTAAGGTTTAAGTGCAGTGCATAATATGTATACACAGCTAAGTACATGAGCATACATGATGTATATGATGATGATCACGATGATGATGATGAACATGATGATAATGATGAGATGACAACCACAACAAATGTATATCGTAATAAATTCAAACTAAATTTTACAAAAAGAAAAAGGGAATTTTTAATTTAATTTTAAATATGCAATAATATTGAAGTAATTGAAGGGTACATATGTATATAATGTGAACATATATATTAAGGTTATGGCAACGTCCGCATAGAATTCCTGTCATGAATAAAAATGATATAAGGGCAAAGCATTCATTTCACTCCTGACTTCACTCATAAATAGTTGCGCTGGTCAGTGCTTCTCAAACTGTGTTTGCCAATAACCTCAAAGTATTGCGTTTTTATAAATACCACGCCCTCTTCTTGGGATCAGGCACCGTCACGGCGCTGCCGTTGATTAGCATAAGCTAATGGCAAAAAGTTCGCAAAGCCAGAAAAAGGTAAAAAGCGAAAGTATGTTAGCATAAATCGATCGGGCAGGGGGTGGGGGAGCGAGGCACAGTAGCTGCTTGAAAGTCATGCACAGTTATTTTTAAACCGTAAAGCGAAACCACAAGGACGAGTCGCGCCTGCCACCGAATCCAGCTAGTGAATACAGGCAGTGAATCCTGGCCGAGCCTCGACTGCGCCTGGCGTGGTTGCGTTTGCGTTTGTGCCCAATTGGACTGGCATGTGACAGACACATGGACACGAGACGGGAAGACAGGGGGTGCGAGGTGTCTTGGCTACCACACACACAGGCAGGCGAGTGCAGACTATGTACTCGGGATAGCATACATACTCGGGCCGAGCATAATAATAAAATACCCCTAGGCAACGGTGGATTCCTTAGCATGAATCGATTAAACTAACCCGCAACTTCTCCCACCGAACAGCAGCAGCTGCAGCAGCTCAGTCGAAGTCGAAGTCGTTGGGGATTCGGACACACACAGGCAGCTTGCCAGGTAAGGCTCCGTTCTCCATTTCTCAAGCAAAGTGTGCCAGTTGTGGAACTTCCTGAAAGGAATAAGTAAATTGAGTCGCACATACACACACTGAGAGAGAGAATTACACAGACGAACGTGTGTGTGTGTTAACGGAGCTGCATACGTAACTGACGAAATCGCATCCACATCCTTACGCAATATACCCTGCATCTATATTTAATTACAAGCAACTTACACAGGTACATTAAGAGCGAGATAGTAAGTGAGTGAGTGAAAGGGGCAGAGAGAGAGAGGTCATCATGCTGCCCAATCTGAAGACGCGTCGTATATCGGGCCTGCAACTGGCAGGCAAGCATCTGGGTCCCGTGGCCAAGTGTCCGCCACGTTACTCGGAGGAGGATTGGGACTACAACAACAAGATCAAGTTCAGGATCACATGTGACCAGGAGAAGTTAGCCGAGCGCATTGTCGAGTAGGTGGTGTCTTCCGTGTACTCTGTCCATATTTCCATGTCATTTCCTCCCTCAGAGAATCACGTCGTGTCGTCGATGAGACCAAGGACACCACCAAGAACTGGCAGCGGGAGGTGGAGCATCATATGCGCGAGCGCACCAGTGAGATTCGCTTTCTGGTTGACGAACTGAATCGCCAGAAGAAGACGGCTATGCTGGAGGATGAGACCTTGAACACGTATCGCAATCGTGTCCTGAATGCCATTGAGTTCCTCAAGGATAAATCGTTGGCCATTTGCAAGCAATGCCTGATCCTGCGCGAGGGACGTATTGGCGTCGACCTCTGCGACGATGAAGTCGATCGATCGCTGCGTCGCGAGCTGAAGGTCATCAAGGGTTGTCAGGGGCTGACCGATGCCGCTCTCAAGGAGTCCGAGGAGCAGATTCGCAAGCTGCGCGCAGCCATGTTCTTGCTGGATCAAGACCTGTCAGCCAAGGACAAGTCGTTGGCCATCGACGAGAAGAATCTGAAGCTGAAGGAGTTTCAGCATGACCTTGGCAAGGGTCAGGATCTATCCAAGCAGCACTGGTAAGTGGGAGGGCAATCGATTTACTGACATTACCTCATCCCTTCTTCTTTCCACCCACCCAAGTCAATTCTCTCTGACCGAATGGCAGGCACAGACCTATGAGAATCTAGAGGCAAATGCCAAGGCTCTGGTCTCCGCCGGGCAACTTCGCGCCTATATCGATCTACTGCTGAAGCAGGTGTGCGAGGATATGCAGAACCAGACGGATCGCACTAATGAGGCCTTCGAGCGACGCATTGCAGAGACAAAGCATGTGAAACAGTGCCTGGAAAACAAGCACAAGGACACCATGGATCACATCCATCAGGTGCAGCGCAACATGATCGAACTGGAGAAGGAGATGTCGGACAAGCAACGTGCCATAACACTTTGCCAGACGCGCCTCAGCAATCGCGCTCATCGTCCTGGCCTCGAGCTGACCTGCGACATGGTCCAGGATGCGCTCTACAATGAGTTGCAGGCCCTCAAGGCGTCCGTTTGCAAGCTGAATCAAAAGCTTAACGAGAACAAGGCATCCATGCGCTATCTTATGCATGTCCAGGTCATGCAGGAGGAGGAGATCAATATCAAGGCGAACACTTGCAAGATTGACGAGGTCGACTGCATGACCTTGCGCCAGGCTCTTAAGTACTCATCGTTCTAGTGCTAGTCCCGCTTTTCGTCGTGCATTGTCGTCGTCACCCTCTGCAAATTGAACTCCATTGACACATCACCACTTACTCAAGCTTAGATAAATTACATGTGCATCTCCCAGTACCCAATACCAATACCAAATTATCAACATGTACATGTTTATTAAATTGAATTTCACTTCGAGTTCGAATCCTGCAAATGCCATTTTGTTTACTTTTCGAAAGAGCTATATCGATAGATTACTTAATAGCATCGATACTCATTGCAGATAATGGAATTTACATCTGTGCAGCTATGGTCACACTGCCAATTTGTAAGCATGTGTTTCAATATGCAAGAATAATAAACAAACCATAAGGTTGATCTAGCGTGTATTTGAAACGTCATAACATGAATATTTAAACACTAAGCCTTATGCTAAAATTTAACATTATAATGTAGCAACTATATAAGATATTTAGCGTGAGGCACTGCATCATCATGATACCTTTTGGACCTTTTCCTTATGCGTAAGCAAGTGATACTCGACATGTTGTTTCTTCTTAAATGCCTTTGAACAGTGGGGACACTTGTAGGGTCGCTCGCCTGTGTGCACAAGAATGTGGTAACTGAGATCTTGTTTACGCGCAAAGGCCTTCGGACAATGTGGACAGCGGAGAGGATCGTGCGTTCGAAGATGCCGTTCCAGGCTAGATGGATAGTGAAACGATTTGGAGCAATGTCGACAAACAAATGGGCGTTGGACACTATGAATGCGAAGATGCAATTGTAGATTCTCATATTTTTTGAATGATTCGGTGCAATGTGGACACTGGAAGCTCCGGGGCTCGTCGCCTGTGTGAACACGCAGATGAGCCTGCAGCTGAGGACGCTCTTTGAATATTTTCGAGCAATGCTGACATTTGAATAGACAGTAATTTGGACTGTCTACGAGTGTGACCGCCGGGGAAAGGGATCTAATTGAAAATCCCTTAGCAATGATTTCAGATCCTTGGAGCAGATTACTGGATTCCCCTCTTCTGGTAGTTGGCTCCTTTGTCTGGGTGTCAACAACATTGATGCAATTATTGTGCTGCTCCGCTGGACTGTCCTCTTTCTCTATTTTCACGCAGCCCAAGTCAATGTTAGTATCTCGAGTTGATGTGTCCGCGTCAAACATTTCCGAAATTGCTTTCTCTTCAGCCAACATTTCCCAAAAGAGTTTTTGACTCCGCTCGCACTTTGCCTTGAATTTGAATGCGTTTTTCGCCTCAATTACGCAGGTCAGGCATATCTTCTTAGGCAAGGGATCATCTGGCTTCACCTTGCATCCACCAATGAAAGCATTAAGCATGTCCGCCAGACTTGGTTCCCTTTTTAAGGGCGGTGGTTTGGTGAATATATCTACCAGGGTGACGGAGTTGCTCATACAAACCCGGCAGGCTTGCTCCATTTTGTTTGGGCGCAGGAGAGATGCGCAAAAAATTTATTTACTTATCAATTATTTTTTCTAGCCAGCTGAATGTGTTTTATCGATAATATTCCAGGTGACTCCAACTATCGGTATCACTATCGATAGTTTCGATTAATTGGCTTTGAACTATTCGGAATCAGAATCTGTTAGCAGTAAATAAGAGTTCTTGAAATCAGGCTTATTACAGAAAATTGTTAATAATAACTGTATTTGCAGTTTTTTATTAGTACAAATATAGGAAACACAAAATAATGTCAAATTGGGCGTTGGACTTATAAGCTTCATTCCAATTGCAACGGGAACTGAACTAGTAAAGTTATCGGTTCCAATAGCTATGGAATTTTATTGCGCCAAAAGAGCGAACAATTTATCGGTAAGCCACCACAATATATCGTTTATAATGCGACTCTTTATTCTACAACAGCTAGCAATTAGTAGGAAAAAACTTTAGATTTCTGCCGCTGTTGTTGAGTTATTAATTAATGTTAAGCTAAAAGTGTATAAAACAGAAATTAACGTAGGTAGCACATCGTCTGTCTGCTCAATTGGCTATCCCCACTTTTCAATTAGTGTGCCCTGCAGCTGGCAGCGTCCGCTGAGCCGCACACAGAGACCAAAATGGAGTACAGCCACAGCCACGAAACTCGAAAATCAAAAATCAATAAATTTGAAAACTAAATTTAATTTTTTCTTTTCTTTGATAATTTGGTTGTTGCAGCTTAGTAATTATGTCAAAACGAAGCGCTGACGATGCCAGCGGCACCGGCGGCAGCGGTAGCAGCAGCTGTCTGGTTGCTGCAGCGGCCGCTGGTCAGCCACCGATCAAGAAGGTGCACTTCGAGCCACACCTAATTGGACCAGTCTCGACGCTGGAGGAGATGGACATAAAAGTTCTTGAGTTTCAGAATAAGAAACTCGCCCAGCGCATCGAACAGCGAATGCGATGTGAGGCCGAACTGCGGCATCGTATCGAGCAGCTGGAGAAGCGCCAGACACAAGACGATGCGGTCCTAAATGTGGTCAATCGGTATTGGAATCAGCTGAACGAGGACATTCGGGTGCTGCTGCAGCGATTCGATGCCGAGACGGCCGATGAGCTGGAAAATAAAAACGAGAACGAAGTGACTACTTCGTTTCTTACACAACTATCTACCTGGGACAAGGAGGAGCTGGACGAGAAGCTGGCAAACCGTGTTCAGGTGTCGAAACGTGCAGTGGCCAAGATTGTCCAGGTTATTGATAGGTTAATGCAACGTAACGGAAAGATAACTAATATATTGAAAGGTGATTCTCTGCCAAGCGCAGGGGCGCAGGGATCGACAGCGGGAGGAGCTGGTGGTAGTGGCGAGGAACAACAGTCTGCTGCAGATTCAGAGGCAGGGACTCCCGGACTTGCGGTGCTTGCGATTGAGGATCATCTAAGAAAAACCCACATTGAGATAATGACAGAGAACCACAACCTGCAAAATCTAAACACATCGCTTCATGAGAAATTCCACACGATGTCACTGAAAATGAAGGAGTACCAGGATGCGCTCACCGCAAAAGAGACGGAGAACGCTGAACTTAAAAACCAAATTGATGAGCTGAAATATGATCTAGAGAAGATCTGTTGCCGCAACGACAAGCTGGAAAATCATCTCGCCGAGGCCATTGAGAAGCTAAAGGCCTATCACCAGATCTATGGCGATCCCAATAAGAGTAACAGCAACAGCAGCAAGTCAAGCAGCAGCGGGGTCGGCTCGGGAAGCAGTGGCAGTTCAACAACTAATGTGAATAGTCAGCATTTGGAGGAGTTGCAAAAGGAGCTCGAGGAATATCGGGAACTGGCCAATAATCGCTTGCAAGAGCTGGACAAACTTCATACCACACATCGTGAAACTCTCAAAGAAGTTGAAAAGTTAAAAATGGATGTATGTACTTGGCATCCGCGTCCTTATAGCAAGGATTACTTTGTCATTTTGCTAACTAGGCTAATCCCAATATCTTCCTCTCTTTTGCAGATCCGACAATTACCCGAATCGGTGATTGTGGAAACGACAGAGTACAAATGTTTGCAGTCTCAGTTCTCGGTGCTCTACAACGAATCCATGCAGATCAAAACGATGCTGGACGAGACTCGCACTCAGCTGCAGACTAGCAAAAATCAGCATTTACGTCAAATCGAAGTGATGGAGAGTGAGGAGCTTATTGCGCAGAAGAAGGTGCGCAGCGAGATGATTCAATTGGAGGATCTTCTGGCGCTTATACGCAAGGAGTACGAAGCCTTGCGCATCGAATTCGAGCAGAACATGGCAGCCAATGAGCAAACAGCGCCCATTAATCGTGAGATGCGGCATCTAATAACTTCACTGCAGAATCATAACGGTCAGCTGAAGGGAGAGGTGCAGCGATACAAGCGGAAGTACAAGGACATCTCCTTAGATAATGTGAAGATGCGTAAGGAACTGGATGAGGCGCTTGCCAAAATCGAGGGAAGCAAACAACAGCAGCAATCAGCAGCAGCGGCGGCAGGCGAAGAGATTAAACAGGAATCGGCAGCCAATGTGAAGGAGGAGAATGCCAGCAATGCCGCAAGCGGTAGCAACACGTGCCAAACCAATACAGGCAATTCCGTCGGCGATGCGAATATAACCATCAAGGAGGAGAATGCAGCTTCAATTGACGATGAGCTCGACGATGAAGCCAGCAGCAAAGATGTCAAGGATCCCAGCATTAAGCAGGAGAAGGTATCTCCAAGCGATGCAACGCCCTCAGAGAAAAAGGATTCACCTGGTCCTTCAAATGCGACAACTACTGCATCCGGCACAGGAAATGCGGTTAAGAGCGAAAAGGATACCAAAGACGGTGTTAAGGGCAAGGATGTAAAGACAGTGGAAAGCGAAGCCGTGCGGGATCTGAAAGCGCAACTTAAGTAGGTGCCGGGTGGCATTTTCTTATTGACCACATTGCATCCATTTGAATCCAAAACAATATTTTAATAATCACATAATTATCTCCTTCAATTTACAGAAAAGCACTGAACGATCAGAAAGAAATGAAGCTGCTTCTGGACATGTACAAAGGCGTTTCAAAGGATCAGCGCGACAAAGTGCAGCTGATGGCCACCGAGAAGAAGCTGCGCTCAGAGATAGAAGAACTGCGGCAGCAACTGAAGAAGCTGCAGGAGAGCAAACGCGAAGAGCGCAAGAAACTAGCCGACGAGGAGGCCCTGCGTAAGATTAAGCAACTGGAGGAGCAGAAATATGAACTGCAGAAACAGGTGGCTAATCACAAGCCCACCGAGAACTCCTGGGGCGGAGCGCCTGGTAGTGGTGGTGGCGGTGCCAACTATACTCGTCCGTTTGTAGGCTCACACGAAGAGGAGGCGCTGCTAAACGAGATGGAGGTGACCGGACAGGCGTTTGAGGATATGCAGGAGCAGAATTCAAGGCTTATCCAACAATTGCGTGAGAAAGACGACGCGAATTTCAAGCTTATGTCGGAGCGCATCAAAGCGAACCAATTGCACAAGCTGCTGCGGGAGGAGAAGACGGTGCTCGAGGATCAAATGGCCACAGCGACAACACAGATCGAAGCCATGCACATTGTGCTGCGAAAGCTGGAAGAGAAGGAGCGCAGTCTGCAAGCCACTGTGGCGTCTATTGAAAAGGAACTTATGCTTCGCCAACAAGCCCTGGAGATGCACAAGCGCAAGGCTATTGAGTCGGCTCAATCGGCTGCTGACCTCAAGCTGCATCTGGAGAAGTACCATTCCCAAATGAAGGAGGCGCAACAGGTGGTTGCTGAGAAGACAAGCTCCCTAGAAGCGGAGGCCTACAAGACAAAACGGTTGCAGGAAGAGTTGGCACAATTCAAACGAAAGGCTGAACGCATGAAGAAGATGGAGATGTCGGGCACCACCATCGATGAAGTGATGATCGAGGAGATTCGCGATTACAAGGAGACTCTCACGTGTCCATCGTGCAAGGTGAAGCGCAAGGATGCCGTGCTCTCCAAGTGCTTCCACGTTTTCTGCTACGACTGCCTGCGCACCCGATACGACACGCGGCAGCGCAAATGTCCCAAATGTAACTGCGCCTTTGGCGCCAACGATTATCATAGGTTATATCTGCAGTAGAGAGAAAAAGATGAGAGCAGGAGGACCACCAGCAGTAAAAGGATCAGCATTGGCCAGAGACGATGACTAGTATCGGATTTTATTGAAGCACCGATGGCGCACTCTCTCGTGTAACTCATGGCCAGACATGCTGCTCCATTATCCGGCATATTATCTATGTAATATTAATATATATATTTGTTTATAAGTGTCGCCCCCGCGGCGACTTTCCCTCGTAACCCTTGTATACCTTGCGGCAATTATTTTGAAAACGTTTATTACAGCCCCAAGCATCTCATATAAGTAATGAGTTCCGAGTGATATTCTCCCGGGTTTTTATGTAGCTCCTAGATTGAAACTAAATCGAGTACGAACACTAATAAATGGCTAAATAATATTTTCAATAGCATTTTAACAGAGAAAATTGTGTCTTTTCATTCAAAATGTAAACTTCACCTGCGGGTGGCAGCACTTGCACAAATACCAGATGCAAAAATACCAACAGTGCGGTATTTGTAGCTCTCACATTGTGCAGCCACACTGTTCACCGGCTTCTGTATTTTTAACAGACCGACGCTAACATTACCCTGTTAGCTGTTTCTGTTTCTGTTTCTTAGTAATCTGTAAACAGTTTCGTCGTTGTTGTTGGCCCGTGTGGGCGCATTTTCGGAATTTTGTCCTGTCCAATTCGCGGCGTTTTGGATGAACGGGTTTTCTTCTATACCGCATCGAAGCCTTCGACTGATACGTGTGTGCAGCCCCAAAATAAAAGTGCAACACTTTCAAATGCATCGCCGTCCAATCTAAATTGCAGTTGTATCCGCTCGCAATTTCAAATTGCAAAGACAATAAATTTCTGCTTAAGCCATCGATTTTTCGCGCTGTTTAAAACGCGTCTCTGTTGTGCGAGTGTGTGTAAATGTGAAAGATTGTATCAGTGTACGTGTACGTGTACGTATATGTGTGTGTGTGAGGACCTTTTCAAATACACACATACACACACAATTTTACCAAATACAAGGCAGGCAACAGCAGCAACAACAACATCAGCAGGAGCAGCAGCAGAGCCATTGAAAGTCCTTTCCAGCTGCTCTGCCCTCTGCAGCTGTCAGGCTACAAAAGCAACAATGTGCGACTGATCCCGTAACGTTCACCTGGACTGTGTGTGTGACTGTGCTACAGATTGCTCGCGTGTGTGCGTGTGATATTTGTGCATTCAATTTGCACACAAATTTTAGCGTTCATCCAACAACAACAACAACATTCATTCGCCCCGTCCACGAACTACGAACAACGCAAATTGCCATCCAGAGTTTTTTTTGCACACGCCGAGAGCAATAATAGAATTTATCAGACGTCCATTTGCTCTTGCTGCCTGAACTCCCAAACAAACAACAAAATCAACAAGCCGCAGGAGTAAAGGAGAGAGAGAAAGACAGAGAGTGACGGAGGAGTGAAAGGAAGAGAGGGAGAGGTATGCCTTGGGGGACCCTCTGACATTTTCATCAGCGCCACTGCAGGAAGCAACCAGCAACAACAACATCACGACAGCAACGAAAGCAGCGCAGCAGCAGCAGCACATCGACTGAGCGTCGTCTCGTCCGTCGCTGGCACAGTTATTCCTACTGCCGCTGCCGCTCTCTGTGGGTGAGTAACAAATTTTGTTTGCCTTTTTTTTGTCGATTTTTTCGCGGGTAGAAAGTTGTTATCGAATATGATGGCGACTGAAACAGGGAATGGATTTAAGCTCTGGAGCCGGCCACCAGTGTTGTCGGCTTGTGCTGAAGATAATAATAGCTAGAAGTAGCTGAGTAGAGAATATAGCTTGAAAGAGCTGCGCCCAAATTAATAAAGCCCCTATTTAAACTAATTATTGAATAGGTTATCGAATATTTTAGGGTTATCAAGTTTTAGTGATGGAAATAAGAGCTAAAAGTAGCTTGAAAGGAGCTATATTTTATTCTCGAATAATTTATAACGAAGAACGGAGGTACTGATTGGAGCTAATAATAATAATTTAAACTGCAGCTTTCTATAAGTCCTATAGAAGCTAGAATTTAGCTCCTTTATGCCAAAGATTAATTTAGCTATAATCTAGCTAAGCCGACAGCACTGTTTGTCCCCTCCAGACTGCCTGAAAGTAAACCATGGGTGGGCGGTCAGAGGTTTCCAGTTGTTGTTTGCTCTTGTGGCTGGCGTCGCTTTGGCCGCTCCTTGTGGCCTCCTCTCTCTCGCAGTGGCATTTCAATTGCTTTTGGGTTAGTTGAAAGGTCAGGCGACTCTGCCACCCGGCAACGCCATACCCCCGCTCTGCAAGTTGCAACTTGAGCTGGAGTCACCCGGCACTTCCTCGACACTTCATTATGCGGCGTCAAAACTCATTTCGTGTTGCATGACTTGAGCGATAATCGATTAGCGAGCGGCAACGGCAATCAGGAAAAGTGCAATTTGCAAGTAAGTTCGCCAATCGATCCATACATGCATCTATCAATCCATCAATGAGTCAATCAATCGTTCGTTCGGTCAGTCAAACACCGCTTGGCCCGGTTATTAAACGTTGCCTTTTGTCTTCTCTTGTTGTTTTACCATATTCATATCTCATGATGTTGATGATAATGATGATCATCATGGGGCTAATGATGAGGAACGGATGTTCAAACCGTTTTAATTACGCATCCGCGACTTGTGCGATTATGGCGCCTGCCTCTGCCTCTGCCACAGCTGCTGCTGCGGCTGCTGGGCGGTGGGCGGCCCACCAGGCCAAACGAAAGGAGGGGAGAAGGCGGTGCGGGTCGATCGGATCGGATCGGATCTTCGTGCCGGTAGGAAAGTTGCTGCAAACTTCAGGAAAATGTAATTAAGCTTCGTTTATCCGTTTGCCGTTGGTTGTTGCTGGAGAGAGAGAAAAGAAAATCTCCGGCTCCGAAGCGCGCGTCAACTTACTAAGTAAATTAACGAAGATTAGAGAGTTGCCTCGACTCCGCATCGCGTTGAATTCCAACTAGGCATGAGATTTAATTGCTGCGAAAGCAATTAAAAGTAAAACAAAACAACAGCAACAACAACAAAACCTGCAGAGCAAACAAAAATCACGAACTGAAGTTTATTTTGCATTGGAAGAAAACTCAAACAAAATGTGAATACGAAGTTCAGAGCTATTCCAGTAACTGCTATCTGTATATCATGCTATCATATCATGTGTTTTCCAGTAATTTCTAACCATATGTTTGGGAAAATTCTCGAGAATCTTTGCCTAATTACATTGTTTATAAATACCCTAACTCCACTTGTTGTCTAGAGTTTCCGGCGTATTTTTAAATATATTTCACTGACGCATTCTCAATTTCTATTTAACGCGAATCTTATCAGTGTGTTTTGAAAATTTGCCGATCTATTTTGTTGTTGGATTTGTGGTTGCAATTTTAGAATCGTCGCCTGAGTTGCCCCTTATCGGTACCGATAACAAGTCTCGCACATGAACGATTACCCACGTCGATGATTGTGTGTGGACACAAGCCTGCTGAGAGTGATGCCTGCCCCACTCTCCCTCTCTTCTCTCTCGCACTCTTTCTGTCTCTCTTCCCCCCCTAATCTCTTTACCTGCCTGCATAATCGCAAACAAATTAATTGTGATAAAAAATGCCATTGAAACTTGTTTTTAAGTGTGCGAAATTTCAAAAGTCGCGCCAGTTTGATAGGCCCCAACCCCCTCCTTCCTAAACCTTCTCCTTACGCCCCTTCTCCCTCCCCTTTCCCATCGGCTGTCAAATAAAACCCGTAAACAAAGGCGAGAAACTTGTCATCGCTTTGTTTTGTTTAGACATTCGTACATATATTAAATGCCATTCAGTTTTTATTTGCTTCGATTTTGGCTATTGCCGTTTCGATTTCAAGGTCAGAACGCGCCCTCAAAGAGTTGGCATTATTAACTGGAGCAGACCATGAGAACCTTGAAGAGAATACAAACATTTCTTGGCTGTTTTTTGTTATTGTTGAGAGTTGCAACTCTCAGTTTACTTAAGCAGCACAAAAGGATATACAATATCATGCTGGGGGCTCTTCTAAGAAACAATAACAACAGCTAAGTCGGTTGACAATGTGGGAGGCTTTCAGGCGAGACATGTTGGGGCCGGCATCGTCACTCCCCGTGGCTCATCCTCCCAGTTGGAAACTTGAAAAACGCTTTTCTATTTTCGCTTTGCTGCTGCTGTCGCTGCTTTTTACGATGACTTCAAGTCTGGTCAATGGTCAACTGTGAACGTGGCCAGCACAGCACGCCACGCCCCCCATTCTCTTCCTCCTCCTCTCGGCAGAGTGTCATGTGGCGCATGCCGCTGGGTGGAAAGAGAAAGAGAGATAGAGAGAGAGAGAGAGAGAGAAGGCACAGAGCTGAAACGCCTCGAAGCGTGAAGTGGGCTTCACTTTGGCGATGTTGTTGTTGCTGTAGTGTAGTTAGTTATATGCGAGCTTGAGCAAGTACGAGCATAGTTATATAGCATTGCATATCTACAATGATACTATGAATGTCATAAAGAGTTTTATGTTTAGTTTTCTTGGCGTGCATTAAAAGAAAAATGAAGCGAACCAAAGACTTTCTCTGCCATATGACAAACAATTTCGGCTGTTGGCGTAATTGCCCCATTGCAATGGGTTGTTAATGAAACCAGATGGATGGACAGAGAGACAGAAATACAGACAGACAGTCAGATAGACAGACAGACAGACAGACAGTCGAACAGACTAAGAGTCGCATAGAAGACACGCAGTGGGAAGTGCTAGTCATCTTTCGCATCCGATCCAAACGGGTCTTTGCAGAGCAGGCCAATGAACGATCCGCCCTCGGCTCAGCTTGAAAGAGACACACATACACACACACGTACACACAGATAGAACTTTTCGCAGACTTCTTTTTTCGTCATGTTCCTCATTTGGTCTAAAACAACAACAGCTAAGTAAACAAAACACTGTGCAGCAAAGAACAGAAACACAGTTTGCGGATTCTGTTTTAGATACAATTCCCTATGGATTCATTTGAAGGAAGTGTGTTGTCTTTTATTATTAGCAGTAAATGAAATGAAGACGAAGATGAAGATAAACCTTGTAATTTCTTCATAGATCTGCTCAGTATTCGAAAAATACTCTAAACAGCTTATCGACCTTAAAGGTTTCCAGCTGCTGTTAATGCTCTCTGTAAAGCAGGCTTGTAAAATGTGATAAAGCTTATCTTACTCACTTCAGGAATGAATCATAAGTATGTATACATACATATACACATACATATATAAGCCTGCATGTCTGCATAGGGTGCATATACTACTTATAATTCTTTTATAATCTCTTGTTTTTGGCTCTTTGATTTATCACATTTTGTTTCTTCCTTCTGCGGCTTAAGTCGCTTGTTGCATGGTGTAAAATCTGTGGCACAGTTCATGATGCTGCTGATTTTTGACTTGGGGCAACTTTTGCGTGGTTCTATTGACTCCTCTGCTCTGCTACTCCCCTCCCCCTGCCCTCTTTGCTTCAATCTTCGACTTTCAACAGATGCAAAACGAAACTTTTGCGTGCCGTTGCCGTTGACTGAGAAGCCGCCGAAAAATTGTTTATAGTTTATGCCACTGGGTAACAGCAACAACAACATCAGCAGCAACAACAACAACAACAGCAACTGTAACAACAAAAACAATTGCCGCGCTGTAACTTCAAAAAGCGCAGCGATTCAGTTGGTCGCTTCTTCCTGCTACTTCTGCTGCCTTCTATTGTTGTTGTTATTGTTATTCAATTATTGCCCAATACCCCCAGCCAAACCCACGTTCGTGACAGGCCCAGCTGGCCAGCTATATCTCTCCCCTCCGCCTCCTAACGCCCAGCCACGCCCGTCTGTACAGTTGGCGACGTCTGCGTTCTCTTTGATTCATTAAACACGCGGCAGTGCCCGCTTCCCCTCTACCCTTTTGCTCCCCTCTCTCTCTCTCACGCCACCTGCTTGCACTAAACTCAAAACAACACACTAAGCACAGGAGGAGCAGCAGGCAGAAAGGCGGGGGAGGGGAGCTGCAGCAGGCGCAGGGCAGCAGAATTTCGAGTCTAAAAATTAGAAATCATGCCCCGCATAGTGCGCACTGAGGCCGCAGGTGCAACACAGAAATAAAAAAAAATCAAAAAACATAAAGAGAAAGAAGCAGAGAGAAGGTGAAGCAGCAAAGGAGAGTGTGAATGAAACAGAGAAAGGCAGAGTACGACAGGGAATAAGGCAGCGCGCAGCAGGAAGGGGGCCTGGCACAGAACCCGGAAGAGTGCGCCTCGTTGCCCCGCTGACTGCCTGGCTCCATCCTCTCTCTCTCTCTCTCCCTCACTCTCTCACACCCTCTCTTTCCCTCTCCTTCTCTCCATTCTTCTCCATTCCCCGTCAAAACTCTTTGCACAGTTTTCACTTGCTGTCCCCAGCTGCAGACAGTCTGAATAGGCGGACGGACTGGCGCAGAACTTGCAACTGCAACTCATTATAACTGTGAAGCGTGCGAGGGAGTGGGAGAGGGGAGAGGGACGGGGCAGCGCTGCGTCAAATGCGGGCCTCGGGGCACGATTGTAATTCGCGGCACAAATGTTTCACTTCATTTGAGTTTCGTGGGTCGTCGTCGTTGTCGTCGCTGCCACAGGAAGTGCCGCACCAGTGCCGAGGAGTGTTCAATAGAGGGCGTGGCAAGTGCACTCCCTCCCACACACACAGACAATAGAAGTGTGCTTGCTTTGTCCACCTGTTTGGCGTGTGAATCGCCAACGATTTCAATGTTCTTTGGTATCAATTAGAAAAGTCGCGACATTTTGCATCCACCTACCCAAAAAAAGAACTATAATATTTTACATAAATTGACTGGGGGAGAAAAGAGTAGACAACAGAAGGGGCGGGGCACTAGGGTAATCCAAAGGGGGCCCTCACTAGGCAGAGCCACACAAAATAAATTGCCATAAATGCGAGGCATGGAAATAAATTGTTTTCAATGCAACTGCAGCAGCAACAACAACAAGAGCAGCGACGACAACGAGCTGAGAGAAATTTATGCAAGTGAACGTATTTCCCTCTTGCACAGAGAGAGAGAGAGGGAGAGAGGGAGATAAGTTCCCCAACATGTGGCACAGAGTTTATTCGGTTGTTGTTGCCACACAATGAAGATGGAATCGCATCAAAGCATATTGTGAATATGAATATGAGTGCATGTGAATACGCATACGAATACTTTGCCATAGCGCACATAATTGATTTAGTTGACTTCCCAGAATAATGTCTGACTCAAGCAGAGGAAAGTTCTCATAGCAAAAGGAAAATACAAAAGGAAAACAAAGTTTTCTGATATCGGAAATAACAAAGGAACTTTTCGTTTCGTGATTTCTAAAAAAGAACCCTGAGAATTGTGCGCTTATTGCGTGATATCACAGTGGGGGTACTTACCCGCTCTGATATGATATGAAAACAATAAAAAATTTATTATAAAACGACAACTTTGTAATAAATTTAAAATTCTTTATATGTGCTTATCGGCAGACAAAGTTTATTGAGCCCAATTTAAGAGTTTTTATCGGGAGTTGAGATTGCCGCTTAATTATATTTCCATAACGAGCCAAAGTGTTCCAAATTCATATGATATATTATGCTTAACTCGGAAGAGGCAAGATTGGCTCAGCTTCATTGTAGATTCTTTATTTCTTCAGCTATAAATCATATCTTATCTTGTCTAGCATTTTCAAATTGTCTTTTAATCGGGAAATGTGTTTTCCCATCTTTAATGACCTTTCACTTTGGTCTATCGCTGTGGCTGTTAATGTGCGTTGCATTAAGCGGACGCTGAACTGTTTGAGCTGGTAGAGGGGAATGGGTGGGGAAGGGTAAGTCAATCCGCATTGCGTTGCCGACTGTCAACTGTCAACAGAACCACTGCAACCTCTCCACTTCCCACTCGGCCTGCTCCTCGATGAGGCACGCAGCACTTGCAACTCTACTACGCGCAACTTAAACGTAGTTGTTGCCGGCTGTAGTTGTTGTTGCTGCAGTAATTAACTTGGCATTGTCGCCGGTTCGCCCCTCCCTCCTTCTTTCTCCTCTTGCCTTAATCGAATTAGTTGCATTGCAGTGAGGCAACCAGGGAGGTGGGAGAGGGTAGGTCAACCCCAGCATTGCCAGTTGCCAGTTGAACCCGGCAGCGTTGCTCATTGATTGCAGTTAATGAGATGTGACCACTGTCAGGGCAGTCTAGAGCAGATCTCAGGGGAATCACCTGCATCACCTCCCCTCCCTCTCCTTCTTTTGCTGTGCCTTCGCATCCCCCACTCAGTTCCGGCTTATGCTAAGCGATTGTCGCACTCGCTGGCGATGGACAGACGTCGATAATGCAGCATTGAAACGAGTTTCCAAGCAAGGCAGCAATCTCGCATCGCATCCGAGTGTGTCACATTCATTGTCAGGGGCAGGGCCAGGGCCAGACAACTTCATTTCCAAGCTGCAGCTGAAGACTTGGCTGCGATTCGGCATCAACTGTCGGCTTCGATTGTCAGTTGCCGCGCTGTCTGCATCTCCCGCAGATACAAGATACATTGACAATTGAGATACAGTTGAATGCCTCTGTGTGTGTGTCTATCTGAGTGTGTGCTTGTTACTGTGTATGCCTGTGTGTATGTGTATGTGCTCCCTATCGTGCTGCGTCTGCTCCTCCTTCTTCTGCTTCCTCACTCAGTGCCTGCGACCCTCTAGCTGTGCTGTCTGTCGCCTCCGCCTCGTTGTCGCCTGAAGTGCCCTTCATTAGACCGCTAGACCCTCCTCGGGCACAGCTGAAAGCACAGCACAGCCGAGTACAACACTTCATCATCCCTCGCATGGCGCAAACGAGCTTGAAGAGGCCGTTAAAGGCTTTGCCAGCAGAGCCAGAGGTTGAGGCTGGTGCCGAGAATGGGGGCTGAAGAGGAGGCGCAGACTGAAGCAGCCTTTAACATGTTCGTGTTCTAGCCAAGGTCGTCTGACAGGATCTCTCGCTGTCTCGTTGCACAAACTGGTTTGGCAGCTGCTGGCTGTGCCACCTATGCGTGGTATGTGTTGTGTGGCATCCACGCCCGAAATGCCAACAACAGCGAAAGAAAGAAAGAAGCAAAAGAAACTTTGTACAGGCGCAATTAGTTTCAAATGAAATTCCAATTAACTCAAAACTAGAGCAACTTCATTATGTCCGCCCCCCCTTGGTGAGTCTCTCTCTCCCTCTCTCTTTATCTCCCTCCAGTTTGAACGTTATGAAATCGTCAATTTTGGCCAAAATCGCTGAGAGATCGCATAACAAACAAGGCACTAATGATGCGTGGCAAAACAAAGTGAGATATGTAGAGAAAGAGCGAGACAGCTGTGTGGGACGACGACGACGACGACGACGAAGTGCAGACGCCCTCACCACCTGCTCGAGGTTGGATCGGCAGTACGAGGCGGTACAAGGCATATGCAATTAAAGCGAACCATATGGCAACACGCGTGCTCCACGATAATTAACTCTTGCCCGAAGCCAGCAATTTATTGAGTGATGATAGTAATAAAGCTGCAATCGGCTTTAGTCTGCCAGATACTACGTATTGTATATGCTAATGTGCAGCGAGGAATCGCTGCAAGGAAGCCTGCTACACTTGGGCAACACCAAGAGGTTGTTCAACAGTTATGCAGATCTATATGTTCTATGGATGCTGAGGGTATTTGCATACAGCTGTGTAGTGTGGTTTATTCAAAATGGGGAGTATATATAATACTTATGTTAATTATATATTTATCAACAGTCTGAAGTGAGTTTTACGTGGCAAAGTCATGACAATCTTCACTTTTATCAATATAGAACTGAATAATTAATAATAAAGGTAAAGAAAATCAGTTCTGCACTTTGTAATGAATTAAGAACCTTCAGTTATGCCTGTGCAGCCAGGGCCGTAGCAAGGGTCTCCTGGGACCTTGTACAATACTTTTCGGGGCCCTATTATACTTACTTTAAATAAAACAATAATAAACATTCTATATATCTAAATACTAATTACATGGACTCGTTTGTTTATTTTATATCAACAATTGGTGGGATATATTTATATATATTCTTGCTCTTGTAAATTTAAGTCGGGGGCCCTTGTCTACCGCACTCCCTGCACACGCCTCGTTGCGGCCCTGTGTGCAGCCTGTTTAGCTAGTATTTGGAATTTAATATTATATTGTAAGCTATTATTCTTTGCTTAATTGACTTTGGTAAAGGTGCCTTTAAAGTAGCTGCTGTTAAAGCCCGTGCCGCAATTAGTAAGCTCTTAAGAATCTACACTTTTAAACGGACTGTATACATACATATATAGGAGATTGTGTAATGCGAAATAATTCCGTTGTTATTTGTTAAGATCTAATTCCGTTTCCTTTTATAAACTTTTCTCTGTCTTTGGTAACTCACTGCGAAATCATTTGCTGTGGGGGAGTAGAAGAAGCTTACAAGTTTAGGGTTTACCCAGTGTTGCCTCTAAATATCTTATAAATATTCTACGACAGATGTTGCATGCTTAGGCGCGAAGGTGCTCAACCTAGTTGGGATTGGGAGACTGCACAACAACAATGCGCATTCGTAATGCAATTTGAAATTCAAAAGGTGTCAACATGTGGCACGAATCTTTGGGGTCAATGCACACACACACACACACACAGAGGAGTGTTGCCAACTTGGCCAAGATAGATTTGATGACAAGCGGGAACAACAACGCGCCTCATAACTTATGCAGTGTCCCAGTTGGTGACGGTGTGACAGGTGTGAACTAGTTCAAGTCAATCAGAGAGCCTGGCCCAGTATCAGGCAGCTGTCCAGAGGCATCAGCAGGCAGCAGGCTGCGCTCTGTGGCATGTGGCAAATGGACGTGGCGTGTGCGTCCAACTTGACCGCAAAAGACAGCCTGAGATGGCGGGCAGAGCAAGTTTTGGATGAGGAATACACTAGGGAGGGATGTGGCACGTAGCATGTTGCATGCCGCATGTGGCATGTGGCCTGTGGCATTCTCCTGTTTGCCAAAAGGTCGTTGGCGTGGCACAGCTTGATTTGGGAACAGCGTGCAGCGCGAAAAGAGGCGAGGGGCGTGTGGGGCAGGCAACTGAAATGCCACAATCCCAAAAATACATGCAGCGTGCGAAATTTAGGTCGCATGAAGTGAATCACTTGCATTAAAAGCGCTCTCTCTCACACTCTCTCTCTCCTTCTCTCTCTCTTTAGTCATGTCCGGCACGCTCTTCGAGATGGAGGATCCACAACAACAACAATTGGCGAAGGATGCCGAGCAACAGCTGGCCGAATGCCTGGCCAGCCTGGAGCTGGGCCCGGGGGAGGGGGAGCAAATGACTGTAACCACCACCACAACCGCCCTCAGCAACTGCGACGGCAGCGACAGCGGCCTGGATGTGCCCAGCAGCTGTTGCCTGTCGCGCGTCACCTTGCAGCGTGGCCTGAGCAGCACCAGCGGCGGCTACACCAGCAGCAATGGCCTGGAGGAGATCTACGACAGCTGTGAGCTGCAGCTGAGCATGGGCGTCTCCCCCAGCGAGCAGAGCAGCGAGTGCTCACAGAAGACGCCGCCACGTCGCCACTGCAATGGCGGTGGAGTCAAAAAGAAGGTAGCCATGTTTGAGCCAGAGTCGCCAGCCAAGCAACAGCAGCAGCAGGAGCAGCATGGGCAGCTGCGTGGCCGTGTGGCCAATCTGAAGCGTGCTGCCAGCTTGCCACGCAATGGAGCACCTGGCACACCCACAACGCCGGCCAGAGAGAAGCCGCGCATCTCTGGCTCAAATTCATTTCGAGTGCCCACTAGCACGGCCACGCCCACACGCACACCACGCCCACAGAAACCAGACACGCTTCCCAGTGCACTGAATCGTGCGCAGTCCGTGCAGCGATTGGCTCAGGTGCAGCGTACACCCTCACTGAGTCGCGCCCGCACACCGGGCACACCCTCCGATGATGGACGCTGGCCGGTGAATCGAGGCGCAGGCGCAGCACGACGCGGCATGTCTGTGACGCCGGATGTGATGGCCAATCGCATGCGGGGGAGTCCAGCGCCAGGTGAGGATCATAGAGAGATGAGAAGTTAAATCCCTTTCCATACTAAAGTCTTGTTTCGTTTTCAGGTGGCACACTGCCTCGTCGCCGCAAGCAACAGTCTGTGGAGGATTTGACTGCGGGCCGCCTGTCACGCAGCAACTCCATCAGTCGCGCTGCCGTGGTGGACAGCAGAATGACTTCCTCGGTCATGCTAATGCCCACAAGTCGTCGCAGTCTGGCGCCGCCCACAGTCACCGCCAAGGTCAACTCACTGCGTCGTCCCCAACAGCAGCTGCAGCAGCAACAGCAGCCGAGAACGCGCATCTACCATGAGACGGCGGTGCAGACAGCACTGACTAGCGAGGATCTGGAGCAAGTGTTGGGTGGTGGCGTGCTGCAGACACGTGCCTTGGATGCTGTGGAGCAACAGGATCAGTGCACGCAAGCAGAGCCAGATCAGCGTGATCATGAGCTCGAACAGCTGCGCCAGGAGGTGCGTCAGCTGAGTGGCAAGCTGCAGAGGGAGCGTGAGGAGAAGCTGGCCATGCAGCAGGAGTTGCATCTGAACACGGAGCGTGTCATGGGCATGCTGGAGTTGGCGCGTGTGGTCAGCGCCAGTGCGGGCACGCCCACCTCCGAGGATAGTGGCGATGGCAGTGGACACGACAGTCTGCTCATGCTGGAGTCACAGATACAGATGAGTGGACACGAACTCTTCGAGCGTCAGCAGGAGATTGGTCAACTGCGCTCGCTGTGCCGTGCTCTGCAGCTGGAGATGAGACGTTCGCTGGCCACGCAGCAGTTGCTGCTGCAGGAGAAGGCTGCCATTGAGCAGGAATCGAGTGAGTTGCAGGATTTCCTGCAGCACGAAAAGGCCGCACAGTGTGATGCACTGCGTGAGCTGGAGGGGGAGTATCAGACAGCCAAGGCACAGTTGGCCAATCGTGAAGAGGAGGCCAAGGTGCTGCGCGACGAGTGCCGGCATCTGGTGCGTCTCAATGAGCAGCGGCGCCAGGAGAATCGTCTGCTGCAAACGAAATACGCTGCACTGGAGAACAAATCCCGTGAGCTTATTCATCAACAGAATGCGGCGGTAGCTGGTGCCTCGACTGCGCTGTCCGGACTACATGCGCGCCTGGACAACCTGGTGGAGCAGTTGGTGTGCTCCTACAGCATATCCGAGCAGGATCTAGAGGTGAGTTTGCGCTGTGCTTTGGCAGTTCATGAACTAACTCAGTTTATCCCTCTCAGGACACACGTTTCCAGGCTGAATCTCTGTGCGCGGAGGTTGAGCACGCTCAGAATGGCGTGCGGCCCAATGGACTCGACTTGCCACTGAACTCAGCGTCTGCTGGCGATACGCTGCACAATCTGGTACTGACCAGCGATGGTTCCTTGTCGCCGCAACGTAATCAATCCTTTATAGCCGCCGTCATTGGTGCCATACGCCATGCCACCACGCACTCGGGCAAGCGTCTCTCGCTGCGCCAGGCTGGCAAGCGACAGGGGCAGGGCTCTGCAGCAGGGGCAAGTCAGGTGCAGCACAGCAACAATAACAACGAGCACTCTAATCTCAATGGTTGCAATGGTGGCGATGACTCCGACTCCACAGAGATGCTCGACTCGGAAACGGAGGTAAGTGGAGGTAGACAAGTGAACGTTGTGTACATTATTAACATGCTTTCTTTCTGTGTCTTCAGCCCTGTCTGCTGATGATGGATAACGTGCTGGAGGATGTGGTGCAACCGGACTCGCACTCACACAACATGGTCTCCTCCTGCACAGGCATGATCTCGCAAATTGAGCTGCCCACAGAGCTCATCAGCCAGTGCAGCCAGCAACAGCAGCAGCAGCTGCCAGCCACAGCCAATGGCGACGATTCACTGCAGCAGTTGTCGCAGGCCATAACCAATCGCCAGCAGATGGAACTGCACGTGCACAAGTTCAGTGGACTGCCCATGAAGTAAGCAACAGTTGAACTAATCCCTTGGGTAACTTCCTACCAAATCTTCTCTGTATTTCTCTTTTCTGTAGCAATCGCGATCAGTGCAACACGGAGGAACTGAGCTGCCACGATTCACTGGCTGAGCTGCCCTCTTTGATGGAGTACAGCACAGCGCAGGCAGTCGTCGATCAGGTGATTGAGGTGGACACACTGGTCACTAAATTGCTCAAAGTTCTGAGACTGGTTCAACTGGACAATGACAATTGCATACAGCAACTGATTGTGGACAAGTGAGTGGCAGATATAGAAGAGAGACTCCAATGAGCCCTGACTGACTGACTGATCTTCTCTTATTTCACAGAAACAAACTACAACAGCATAAGGAAGATATGCTGGAGAAGCTAAAAGACTTGGAGGATGTCAACCTCAAGCTGCAGGATGAGCTCATGGACGCCACGCAGGAGCTGATGATCAAGGGCAGCGATCTGAGCGGAGCCAAGGCCGAAATGCAGCGTCATCGCAACGAAATCGACGTAAGGTTTTAGCCAAAACGTTCTTGGACCCATTTATGATTTGATTTGGTTTTATTCTTTGGACAATTTTGTGTTGCGCGCTTGCCACCCCTTCGAAGACATTTCTTATATATCGTTATAGTCGTTTAGTCGCCCGATATATTTTTGCATATGTTTAACACAATCGATCGCGCATTGCAGCTGCTGATCTTAGTTTACGTTAATCGTATTCTTAGTATTATTTGATTAGCATTAGCAATAAACTTTTGGCCTATATTTTACATTTATTATCATCTTGTTTATTACCGATCTACGATCAACGATCTTGTCATCTATCATTTCCTGTTTGTACTTTGTTTTTCTCATGCCACATTCGAACAATCAATCAATCATCATCAATTCATCAATGATGGACAGTCACAGTCACAAATCAAGTTCAAAAGCGCACTCTTTCGTTTGAAATGAATGACTTGCAATGCAAACAAACCGTTAATCGTTAACTAACCATGTAACCATAACTGTAAAACTGCTCCCTGCCCATGCCCCTCTGCCTCCTGCTTCTCCAACTTGCGCCTCTGCCTCCGCTTTCGCTTGACAGCGCCTCAACGAGGACATCTGCACGCTGAGCACCTTGTGCAGCAGCTACAAGAAGCTGTCGCCCACCACAGAGTTCCCTCCCATGCAGCTGTTGTCACCGATGCAGCAGCCCGAGCAGGGCGATGTGCTGGGCATATTGAATCTGCTGAAGATGTGGCACACTGGCGGACAGCTGCAGGATGCACGGGTCAGTCAGTATCTGCGCAACGTATGCGGTGCCCAGCTGACTGTAAGTTCGACTCAGGCACAACTAAAACCATCCTTGACTAATCTCTTTCCCTCCGTCAGGTCCATACGCCGCTGCAGCAGGACAACAACAACGTGGAACGACTGCGCATCTATGCCAATCAATTGGAGCACGTGTCCCGTGTACTGGACGACTGTCAGATTGAACATACGCCACTGCAGCAGCTGCGACGCGACATGGAAGTGGTGCGCCTCAATGCCAACTGGACGCAGCTGCTGGAGCTCAACGAGGAGCACGATCTCAATGCAAACTCAGCTGATGTGCCGCCAACCTGCGATCGTCCATGAATGGTGTCAAATTGTTGTTAATTAATTATCTAGTTAACTATTAGTACTTAAAATGTTGTTTGACTTAACCGTAGTTAGTTCAAAATGTTTGCGTCCAAACCAAATCGAAATCAGGCTAGGAAGAAAATTGCACAGCCAAACACAGCAAACAAAGCCTAATTTGCTAGCGCAGCCAAGAGGACTTTTCTTCAAAATTTCTAAATCAAAATATTACTAATCAAATGACTAGCAAAAGATCTAATTACTTCTCCTCAATTAATGAATTACTTAATTACCTTTACCAAGCTCAAAATTAAACGTAGCGTATTTATATGGCAGCCAACATTTAATGTTTTGCATACTTTTGAGCGGCTGCTGTGCAACCTGTTGCTTTCGCAATTTATGTTGCCGACTTTCGTGCTGTCATGTTAATTTAAATAGAGCAGAGCTGGTTTCCCAAGACACGATCCCATTTGCGTCCCGGATGACAGCAATTTCGCAAGCACACTGCTTGATCCTGCTTGCAATGCAATCCCAAACACGATCCTATTTGTGTATCCAGGATGTGTCGCACGATAAATAAAACTTTCGGTCAAATTGGAGTGGCCACATGCCACTTTTGTTTGCAGGTTTTCAGAGATATCGGAGAGATTTTCAATATTTGCAAAGGCATTTCACATCCGTCGGCAGTCAATCAAACTTGAAATGCATCCAGACAAGACTCCATTTTTGACTTTATAGTTTGCGGACAGGTAGAGAATTATTATAAATTATAATATATGAATAAAAGAAACGTTTGATTTGATAGCAAGTTGATTGTATAATACACGTACAATAAATAAGCATAAACTTAATGTAAAAACTCAACTAAAGTAGAAAAACAGTTTCGCAAAATTTTTGAAAAATCCCTTGAAATGGTAAGTAAGTCTATAATAAGTACGCGCCGCGGGGGCCACACCATATACCGTATATGCATATGCAGTATATAACATGTATTCGTGTATAAGTATGTGTATGTAGTATGTCTGGGGCAGACAGATATGTCCTGCGACCTGTTGCGCTGCTTGTCTTTCATGGTTGCTTCGTGTTTGTCTTGTGTCTTGTCGTCTTTACAATTACAAAATAATCTCACAATGTAGGTTCAGGTTCAGGTTGGGGGGATGGCTAGAAGGAAGGCTTGCTGCTGCCAATGCTACGAGCGGGCAGACTGTTAGTCTTCACTGTGGGATTGTCGCGTGCCTGCGAATGCGCCACCACAATGCTGAGGCACTGCACCCACTCCTCGGCATTCTTGCCATCCTTGGGCTTGAGTATTAGGGTCTGGTCGGCAGTGAAGATCTCAAAGGCCTTGGGTATGTTGCGTGCGCCGCGTGACACCTTCACCGAGCGTATCTGATTCACATCGATGCTCTCGCCGCCGCTCTGAAGGGAGAAACAACATATAGTAGGGGAAATCTCCGAGCTACTCGCTGTGCTACTTACAGATCCCTTGCAGGACAGATGCGCCCCGGAGAGCGTAAAGTAGCGTGTGCGCCAGCGTCTAAAGAGCCGCCACTTGCCCTTCTTCTCCTTGAGCTGACCCTCGATCATGGGCTGATTGCTGCCATTGAGGAAGCCCACCGCCTTGTCCGGATGATTGCACAGAAAGCAGCCCCACTGATACTCCAGCTCATTGCAGTTGGGATTCGACTTGTCCGTCTTGGACACCTCAAAGACATCCAGAAAGCCCGAATGACGCAGCTCGTTCACAAGAATCTCACGGTCCTAAGAGGAGGTAAGGGTATCAGTGACATTGAAAGGTAAACCTAAGTGAGTAATGAGGATAACTCACCTTAACCTGGGGAAACTGACTGGTGACCAACTCGGTGAAACTGCGATTCTCGCACTTGAGTATCTGCCAGATGTTCTTCAGATTGCTGATGCCAGGCTCGCGTGTGCTGAGCACAGACTTCTCCTTGACCTGCAAACGTAAATCCTTGGTAGTAGCTACTCTTATGGGAAGGGAGGTAGGTCAACTACTTACAAAGTGCCGCACTTGAAAGTCCAGAAAGATCATGTGTATCCAGGTCTTGGGATTGCGCGTGCGCATCGTGAAGCACGTCTTGGAGTAGAGGCAGTGCGGGCCGCGTATTTGGCAGGAGAAATGCAGCTTCGCGACCTTCTTACGGCGCTCTGCAAATTCATTGGAAACTGTGTGTGATGTGTGTGTGTATGTGTGTGTGCAGGTGTGTGAAGGTGAGCAGAGAGCATAAGTACAGGCAGAGAAAGAGCAGAAGAAGATAGCAGGGCAGTTGGAGTACTTACCCTCAATGCTGCATCTTGTGGGTGGCGGCAGATGCTGAGAGACCTCGTCCATGTACGACTTGATCGAGGGAAAGTTCTTCTCGCAGAATTGCTGCACAGGATCGCGCATGATCTGATATGGCTCGAAGGTGCTCATGCGCTGATCCATCACGCTGTTGGCATTGAGCAGCGTTCGGCTTGTGTTGTCACTGCGACGTGGCGCCACATTGGTGGTGGTGGTGGGACCAGATACAATGACCTCGCTCTAAGGAAGGAGAGAGGAATAAGTTGTTGACTTTTAAGAAGACGGAAAGAGAGGGAGAGGAACAAAGAGAGGAAGAGGCAGAGGAAGCTTCACTTACATTGCCATTCACGGGGAGCTTCATCACGGACTTGGCGTTGCCATTGCTGGAGGATTGCGGCAACGCTGGCGACGCATGATGCACCGAGACGGCGTTCTGAGATTGCTGAGCTGACGTTGCACCTCCGGCAGCGCCTGCCATGGATTGTGGTATGGATATGGAACCCACCGACTGGTTGAGTGCATCTGTGCTGTACTTCATCAGCACCGTGCTGGAGTTGAGCAGCGTCGAGGGACCCTGCGAGTGTGGACGCACCTTCGAGGGCGACGTAGTCACTGTCACTCCACCCGAGGTCACCGGAATGCCATGCTTGTTGTGCCCCGTGATGATGACATCGTTACTCAAGGGCGGCACAGGAGTCACGGGCGGATTACCGGGTGTTGTGGGCGTTTTGGGTGTGGCACCTGTCTGCACTACCACGTTGCCATTGGAACTGCCGCCAGGCTGCTGATTGATTTGTGAGTTACTCAGTCGCGTCATGCTCTTGTGGAGTCCTCCCACTGAACCACTGGCCACATTCAGTCGCGTCACGCTGCGGTGCGTGTTGCTCGCCGGATGCAGCCTGCCCGTGCTCCGTGAGTCGCCCAGCTTCACGCGACGCGTGTAGCCCGTGTGCGGTGGCGTGGGCGTGGCCACTGGCGCTAGTGTTGGTGTGGGCGTGGGCGTAGCCGTGGGCGTAGCCGTGGGCGTTGAGGTGGCAATGGGCGCTGGTGCCGCACTGGGCGTGGGCATGGCTTGGAGGGTGCTTGGTGGCTGGACAATGTTGGTGCTGCTGCTGGCGGGCGTGGCGGAGGCAGCTGGAGAGGAGTAGAGCTTGAAGTAGAATGCAGTAACAATAAGGAGCAACGCTTGCTTACCTGGCTTGAGCTGTGCACTTGAGCTGGGACTGGAGCTGTTCAGGCTGACAATGGTGACGCCACCTGAAATCTTGTTGCCTGCTGCAGTGGAGGCGCCGGTGGCAGCGTTGCCCACATCGTGCTGCGAGCTGAGCGCCGCATTCTTCTGGCGCACGCAGGCCAGCACCTTGTCGGTGAAGAGCACGGGATAAGCGGAGCACAGCTTGGTGGCCTCCTGCTGCAGCAGTGCCTGTTGGGGCAGATGCTCCAGCACAAAGTCCAGTGCCTGCTGTGCAGTCTCCTTGCTGCCAATGCCCGACGTGGTCAACACCTGAGCACACAGTGTGATTGTACTCGGGTTAGTCTTGGCCGCCAGACGCACTTGCTCGAAGTGATCCACTAGCAGATGCGGCGCATGCTGTGCCAGCTTCAGCAGAATCTGCATGGTGATGTTCGAGGTGTCGCTGTCCTGCAGGAAGCCGCACAGCTGCGGCACACACGACTCCAGCACGGCGGGAGACTTCTGCACGATGAGCAGGTACAACTGGAACACGGCCATGCGCTCCTGGGCATCGCACTGTGGCAGCAGCGGAATCAACTGCGGGGCAAAGGGCGTCACTGTCTTGGGCGAGACTTCGTACACTTGGGAGAGCACACGCAGCAGGCCGTAGTTGCCGGACAGTATTGAATCCATAATGGGATCCATTATGTCGATCAACAGATATGCGTAGTCAATGGCGGCCAGCGAGAGATAGCTGGCGAGATTGCGCGACAGCTCCTTGTTGCCCTTGGGCAGAAACTGCACGGCAATGGGCAGTGCAATTTTCATCAGTTCCTTCTTATCGTAGTTCTGCAAGGCACAAGAGGAGTTTACCATGAGTAACTTGGCCAAGCAGGCTGCTAATCATGTCGAGCTTACCAAAAATATGCTAGAAATAATGTCGGCAGCGATCTTGGCATGTGGCGGCTCCTCCTTGGTGGCTGCCACTGGCTGTAGATTCCACAGCAGACAAGTCTTGAGCAGATCCACCAGGGCGGCGCAATAACGCTCTGCGCTGCGTGTCTCCCTAATGCAGGAGAGCACGCGGGTGACACAGATCTCCACCACGCTCTGATCATTGTTGTTCTTCACGTAGTCGGCGTGCGAGATGATCGGATTGATTTCAGAGAGCTGTAGAGAAGAGATTGCGTTAATCTGGGCAGTGGGAGAATGAGTGGAGCTCTCGCTTTACTTACCACCTCTGTGATATCATTGACAATGTCTGCATCTGGCACAGAGAAGAGATCTCCGGCGCGGGACAAATCGCGCTTGGCGAGCACTTTCGTGAACAGCTCGTGCATCTTCGTCTCCTGCTGCTGTGCTAGTAGTCAACAAAGTCCATGGGGCAGCTGCAATGAGGAGAGAGACACACGCTGTGGTAAGTTAAGTTACTCTGCCCGAGTCCACTCTGGGCTACTGTAAAGTATATTTAAGTTTGCCGCGCGACGCTTTCATTGCCATATTTGCTTTTGGCCCAGTGCCAGTGCGGCGCCTGGCGCCGCGATTTTTTATCTTATCTCATGGCAATAGAAATGACTCGCCGGGGAGGGAAGGGGTGCACAAGGGACTGGGATGGAGAGTGACAAAGGGAGAAAGCACTAGACTGGGCTAAGCAACAATCTCTCTGGCTGCAAGTGCCGTCGCATCTTCATCTCCAGTCTCCACTTGACTAAATATTTGCTGCAATAATTTCTCTCTGTACCACTCTCTGTCTCCCCTCTCTCTCTTTCCCCCAGCTCTTTCTCTGTCTGGCTATTTGACTGCACTCGTGTCTGTCTGCTGTTCTATATAGCTAGATATAGCCAGATATAGCGACGCCTCTCTGGCCACTAAATACTTGTTGAATTTCTGATTTGCCGCTGTCAACGACGACGTACAGTAAAGCCTGGCTAGCAATGAAGTAAATTCCCGCACTTAATATAGTATATAGCATATATAGTGTACAGTATATATAATACATAGTGTAACTGCCTGTACTTTGCTTAGTATACAAACTCATATCGATCGATCTGTTCTGCGAAACTGATAAGTTTCATTTGAAATTGTTGACCGCAAAGAGAGCGAGAGGGAGCAAGAGGGGAAGAGAGGGCTAGATATATTAAATATTATGACTCGGGCCCACTTTACAGCTAGGTCATAAAGCTGATAAAACACCTGCACTGGCCCCAAAAAAGAACTTGCTTATCACAGTCGCGTTTATCGCAGTCGAAGCCATAACTGACCTTTCGATGCGATGCGATACGATATGCTTCGCCATAATCAACTACTTTGCACTCACAATCTCTCTCTCTCTCTCCCGCTCTCTCTCTCCCGCTCTCTCTCTCTCTGCAGTTGGTCAAGGTTAGGCAGTCTGTGTATATATTCTTCTTCTATATGTTTGTTTATATATTTCACAGAATTTGCACATGCTGCTAATGAAATTTGGTTTGACTTCTGTTCTGCTCTGGGGATTCCCTGAACGGAGCGCGGAACTGGGCACTATAACTTATGGCAATTGTTTGCGCTGATATGGCAGACCTGGCGACGACAAATGAGAGCCTCTTGAGACTTTGGTCAAGTGTGGAATGCACTTGGCAGGGGTGGGGGTCATAGAGGGGCAGCAACCCCTGGCATGTATTTAGATTTTGATTAGATGCGCAGAATTCCACAGTGCGCGGATTAAGACTTAAGTCTTAACGGAATTTGCTTTGCAGTGCAGTCAGCTGTTGCTATCTCTCTTCCACACTGCGCTGTCGCTGTCGCTGGCTCTAATGTGCTGTCGCTGCTTCAGCTTCAGCTGCAGTTGTGGCTGCGGCTGAGGAGGCCATCAAGGAAGCGACGCCAACGCGCTGTGGATTATTAAATTTTCAAATAAAAACCAAAAGTTGCATAATCCACACACACACACGCACACACAGAGAGGCCTCAACATGGACATGGTGTGTCTGTCTGTCTGTCCATCAAGCAGGCAGGCAGGCAACGGCTCTGCACGCGAATTGCAGACGCAGACACCGACGAATTGGGACGGACATTTGCTTCCTGGAAACCGGGACAGCCGCAGAGCACTTTGGTTGCTGTTGCTGCTTATTGTTGCTGCTGTTGTTGTTGTTATTTATGGCTCATTCGCGCTCAGGTTGCAGCAAAGAAACTGGTTAAAAAATAAATAAAGAGGCAGCAACAAGTCGCAGCAACAGCAACAACAACAACAGCAACGCGAGAGAAAATTAAAAGAGAAATAGAAATACTCGTAGTATGCGCTGCATGAGTGTATAAGTAATGGATGACGATGATGGTGATGGAGATGGAGATGATGATGATGGCGTTGGCTAAAGCATAAACCGAAACCGGTGCGGCAGGTTAACACACAAGCAACAGCAACAACAGCAGCAGCAGCACAGACCAAACACACAAAGACAACAGGCGGGCAAGTCTAGCGGAACTCGACTGTTAGATACCCTACATAACTGCATCAAAATTTTTAATATCTACATCATATGTACATACAAGTAATGTACATCATTTTAATGTATTCTTAATAAGCTGCGTTCATATTGCCTTCTTTCTCGCATGTAAGCGCGGCGCTAGCAGGTATTTAGGCGTGGCACTGCAGATTTTAAATTAGAATAAGTGTTTTATGTTATTCGAGAAACTATATAATAAATTTCATCTTTCTTATTTGACTCCAGCTAGAGATCTGTCTCAATATAGATAAATAAAGGCAGACAGACATGAGCAATGCTTTTTAACAGTTTAAACTAAGTGAAAAATAATTTGAGATGCAACAGATAGAAGGACAGACAGACGGACAGACAGACGAACGGATAGACAGACATGAATAGTTTTGTCTGTTAATTAAAAACATATATGTATACTTTACATTGTCTAAGATGCCTTCCTAGAATCATTGCCAACTGGCCAAAATTAATACACCTTCTGCAAGTATACAATGACTTAAGTCTCACAGGTCTCCAACAACCGCATATACCCTTTTCCTGCGTACTCCATGTAGAGTATACAACACACACACACTTACAATTGCCCAGCCGCAGCACAAAGCTAGTTGCAGCCTCAGGCTCGCTGACAAACAACAGATCGCTGAGCAATAAATCTTACTTCGATTTTAGATTTTCGAATTTCGAATCACATTTGCATTTGCCAAATGACAGAGTTCAAATGGAGACGGCGCTGAGAACAACTGAGAACCTGTCCGCTTGAGTTCACCCTGCCTGGCTGGAAATTGGTATTCAAATCAGAATGACAAATAGAGATCGAGCCAGTCGAGTGTGCAAGGCCTTGGTTATTCGATCATCTCCGTTGAGCTTGGCTAACACCTTCCGACACCACGCGGCGTATGCGCAATGCCAATCATTCGACTCCGGCTCTCTCTCGCATTGCGTGCACGGCAAGTGTTTTGTTCTTGTTTGTGCATTCCTCTCTCACAGTTATGTGCCTTGTTGTTGCTGTTGTTGTTGCAAATACCTGGCCATAGAAGCATCAAGTGTCGAGTGCCTTCCCGTGTTGCAAGCGCTTCGCGTTGCAAGCTCAGCTGCACGACTCGCCTTGCAGGCAGGCGCAACCTCATAATCTAGCTCTAACTTCAAGTCTCGGCTTCACACACAAACACACACACACATACTTGAGCACTCACAGCTGTAGCATGTTGTGTCTGGGCGAAACTCGTTTCTCAAGCTCTGGGGCTACGCGCTGTGGCAACCCTACACAGGCTGCCACAAGAACTGCAGTGAGCTGGGCTCAGCTGACTTGATTATTTTATAATCCATTTGAGCATTTGCTTGGAAACAGTAGAAAGTCTTCTCAATTTGAAGTTTTCCAGAATTCTTTATTGTCATTCCAAGCAGGAAGTGCAAGCTTCCAGTTTCTGCAAGGTATTTCCATGCGGAATGTGAAATATGTTCAGGTATACGAGTCTATAGATATCGAATTCGTATAATTTCTAGAGAATTATATGTATAAATATATGAAAGAAAAAGAATTAGACTTAACACTTGGCAAATTATTATAATGCAAGATATATTTAGAATATTGCCAAGTAAATGGTATTTTTTAATGGGAAAACAAAGCATACTTGTTAGTTGACTTTTCTGGGGTTTATTTGTTTAAATTTTCCCGCTTTATTTTTATTACTTTGAAGTGCAATTAATTTTCTATATTTATCATATTTCTAGGTAGAAATGGTTTAATAATTATTCTCACTTTTATATAAATATGTGATATTTAAATTTGTTGATCGATAAAGTATAAGTGCAGTTGATCATTTATCATATTATATATTCCTTTTCTTCTTAAGCTCAGCTGCTACCTGCAGCTCTTCTGTGTCTTCCCAGCTTTACTTCAGTCTTAGAATCTTTCGCGTGTCGCTTGCCTTGGCGAATTTATTAAGTCGCAGCGTGAGAACCCGAATAAGAAGAAATTAGCGAAACAGAATTTATGTTATCCCCTCACACACACACAAACACACACCAAATACACAACATCAACACGGTAATCCGAGCCAGACACAAGCTAAAGCAGGGAAGGAGAGCCGGAGAGAAAGGGGTATACCCAGGGAGGTAGAAACAGCCGGGGGGACTTGTTGAAAAATGAGCGGCGCGTGAAACTTATTAATGAAAAGAGCCGCTAACAAAATGGGCTGCGAATTAGCCCAACAACAACAACAACAGGAACAACAAGAAAAGGAACAACAAAAATCAAAGCAAAAATCTTCGCTATATATAGAAATTATGAAAAAGGAATGAGCAACGCTTAGGCAAAAGTTTAATTAGCTGCGTCTCTCTCAGGTAGATAAGTCACAGAGTGGTCCAGTTGGGGGAAGAGAAGGAAAGAGGGGAGTTGGTGGAATAGGCTGTGGAGGAGGCCAATGAACAGGTAGTTGAGACGGACAGAGAGAGGTCTGCGCTGTCTACGCCTTAACGGTAAACCCAAGCTCCATGCCGGACTTACCAAAATTGCCAACTATGATGAATGTGTGAGGCAGCAGAGACAGAGACAGGGACAGAGACAGGCTGAGGCACAGCTGGTCATGTCGTGCAACTGGAACTGGTTGAGTCTGAGCCAGACACGCTCTCTGCCTCGCCCTCGCTCAGGCTACGTGCTACGCTCTCTTGCGCTCTCTGCTGCGCTCTGCTGAGCGGGTGCCAACAATAAAAAAACACTTGAAAAGGCACGAAAAAGGTAGACGATGACTCTGGCTGCTGTTGTTGTTGTTGTTGCTTTTGCTGTTGTTGGTGTTGGTGAGCTGTCGGCCAAGTCAGCCGCACAGCCGCCGTTGCTACTCTTGTTGTTGTTGCTGGCTTTTGGGTGTAGTTCAATACGAACTTTATTGTTGTTGCTACTGTTGCTGCTGCTACTGCTGCCGATAAAGCAGAAAATTCAGCATTGCTTTTAACATTTCTCGATGGGCTTTTTGTTTAATTATTTTTGCACCTCCTTCGCTTTTTGTTTTCGTTTTTTCTGCTGTTTTTACTTTTTTACTCTATGCAAATATTGTTGTACTTGTGCTGTGTATATACTTTAAATACTTTACTTTTTCTTTACTTTTTCTTTATTATTTGTATTATTTACTTTGTTGTTATTTTTAACACACTTTCACGCTGTCTTTTCTATTCTTTTGTCGCCTCTGCGTTTGCTTCTTTTGTATTTTCGCTAATCACATTTTGTTAACACTCACACACACACGCACACGCACTGACAACACGGAGAGTGAGAGAGAGTGAGCAAGAGAGGTGGGGGGGTGTTATACGCGACGAGGGCAGACCAACCGACGGCTCATGCGCGCTGGCCAAGCAAACGCGTTTGGGCCAAAACGTAGACTGAACGCAGACTGAGATCAAGAGTCGCTGCTGGCTTGGCCTGGCTCGGTCTGCCTGACTGGTTGGACTTGCTCACTCTCTCTCCCTTCACTTCCTCTCTTTGTCACAACGCATTCGCTCTCCCGCGCTCGCTCTCTCTCTCTTTCTCGATCTGAATCGGCCTGGCTGACTGACAACCTGTTGTTGTTGTTGTTTCCGTTGCTCACTTGTACTTGTTGCTCATGCTGCTGTTCGTTTTTGCTCGTCCACAGACATTTATCACCGTTTGCTTTGCGCTTTTCATTCATAAACAAAAAGCGCAGCGCGCAATGTTATTGTGTTCTTGCGCTCTCTCGGCAGTTGCTCACCTGTTGAGCAGCAGAGTACAGACGATTTAAGAGAGAACACACAGCACACTGCCACTTAAAAATATTCGGTCGTGTTGCTGTTTGTTGGGCTCTCTACGGCACTTTCTGTTTCTCTTTGCTGAAAAATACCAAATAATATTTGTCAGTAATTTGACATGAATATAAAATACGTATAAGTGCAATAATTAATATCTATTTCTAATTATAATAAGCGTGGCTTACGACCATCATCTGTTTAATAACATTTTAGCTGACTCGAGGTCAATATCGGTTCGATTTCTGCATCATAGCTTATCTAGTCGATATTATGCCAAACACAACAAGAACACTTGTCAAAAGACAAGGAGCGGGCTTGAATGTACAATTGTTTCACGAAGTAGCCAACTTCGATCATCAGCATTCATCGCTGACTAACTTGGTGATCGAAGATAGTTTCATCTCCACACTGCTAGAACTCGTTGGGAATTCTAGTGGTGCGGAGGTGAAAACCAATTCAAAAAACCAAGTTTGTCTCTTATTGTTGTGTTTGGACTTAATACTGCACTGAATTCATGTACGAGAATTCCTGATTGCAGTTTGCACTTAGTTAAAAGGTGCATAAAGCTCTATTGGTGTAGAGCATTGTCCGGCGTGTCTACCGTTATTTGTAATAAGCGTGGCTTACGACCATCATCTGTTTAATAACATTTTAGCTGACTCGAGGTCAATATCGGTTCGATTTCTGCATCATAGCTTATCTAGTCGATATTATGCCAAACACAACAAGAATTTTATTTCTAATTATAATTTTATGTATTATATACTTCTATAAATGTACTGCAATTCACTAATATACTAAAGACATTAATTGTTAATCGTAATATAATTTGAATACACTTTTAGTGTAATTGCGTGAACGAATAAGGTTACTTAAAGTAAATTATAAACATTTTTAAAATACACAAAATGTAGGAAATGTTTAAAATATTTCAATCAGAATACATGAAACATTCCTATTTTAACCTCACCGTCCAATATTTATTATTTGAGTATCTTAACTTCTGAACCACTCTAATTGTTTTCGTTTGTTTTAATTTTAATGGCTTAGCAAAAAGAGCAAACAAATAAATACGAATGAAAAATGAAGAGATGATCTACAGAAAGATATTTTGTATATATTATATCGCTTGTTGCCTCTTATAACTATTATTATTCTCTATCAAAGCCAAGATCTTATTGTCAAGAGCTAAGCTGCTGCTCTCAAGCCTCCTGCACTTTGTTAGCTTGCACCCCGTTAAACATCTGATGCTTTCAAGGTCAGCCAACACATCTGGCCCGCTCTTCTGAAGCCTGACACTGAAAACGGCTTTTAACAGTTATTCGCTAATGAGTTGGTGACGACAGTGCGACATCCGTAGAATGTGCCGCAATGAACAAGGTGCAATTTCCCCTCAACAAGCTTTGTTTTCCTCTGCCTGGGACTGGATCGGGTGTGATGTATTTGCCTTGCAAATAGCATGCGCCACGTATTCAAATAGTAAACCCGTATGCGGGTTCAATGGGCCACGCACACATACAAACACCCGGAAGGCACAACGAACCCACGGGGCGACGAGAAACAATCGCCGATTTAAAAATTTACTAACAAATTTTATTACGAATTAAAAAGATCGTTGTTTCTACAATAGATAAAAATTAGCTTTAGTCTTGTTTTTGGATCAATTTAGTTTAGCAGGGAAGGGGCTGCACCCTCAACTTAAGCATACTTGGCCACCAGACCCTCGACGAAGGCAATGTACTCCTTCTGGGCTGCCTCGGTGGATTTTCCTTTTTGCTTGTTCCATGCCTCCCACTTGGCCTTGCCCTTCAGATCCAGCAAGCCGGGTTTGCTAGTCTCATTGTCGCCAACGGTGGCTTGCTTGAACAGGGCGTACAGCTCGAGGAACTCATTATCGCTGGGACGCTTGGTCAGCGTCTTCACCTTCTCGGCGGCGGCGTTGAATTGCTGAATAGATTAAACTATTAGTAAAGCCAATCCAATTGCTAACGATAAGCTACCGGGTGGACTTATCTTGCCGCCCACTTGAGTAATATTTATGACACTATCCAAAATAAACCACTTACCTCGGTGAGGGACATTTTATTGCTCTTAGATTGGAAACTGCAATGAAGAACAGAATAAATGAAATAGATAATATAGTTTACGACGTAACAACTTCGACATCACGAGATTAGATACTATAAATAGCACACAAGATCAACGCAACTTGTTTCTCGACCTGAGATACGAAAGATTCGAAAGATATCTATGCTAATTGGGGGCACGGCGAACGTGCTGCCCGCCAAATTGTCTGGCCCGTTGAACTTTAGCACACATCGGACGATTTTTATGAATTTGTACACTATATTTGAGGTCGGACCATTTACGGGGGATTCGCTGAGCGCGACTTTCACCAGCAGCCGACTCTGTCGTCGGCGCACAATAAAAATAGAAATTCATTAATAAAACCTGCGCCGGTAGCGCAAGATACAAATGTATCTGACGATGAATCGCGCGATTTGCGTACGCAGCAGGGATTGGATTCGCGCAGCCAGAAATGGCTTTGGGCGTGGATCATGCGTACGTGACAATCACCTCGGCAAGGTCTTGTGTGGCCCAAGTAGTTGGCCATTATATAAATGAGTTGACGAGCTTGTCTCCTGTTTTTGTCGATGTTGTTTGTGTCACAGATGTCAGAGTGAATGCAACAAATTTTGTTTTCCTGATGGTATTGATAGATAACATTCTCGACTAGTTCCACTTTGCGCCTCCCGCTTCCCCGGCAACTTGCACGCACTTACGCTGGATTTGTGTGTGAACGATCACAGAACTCGGCACTGTCTGAACCCGCGTCTCATTTTTGAATTCAATTTAAGTCTTTTTCGCTACTCACGATCGTGAGCGAAAGCTCTTGCTTTGAGCTTTCACAAAAGTTCTCGCGCGGCGCACTCTTCGCGCTCAGCTAAGTACTGTTTGATGGTGGTTCCAAGTGCTCATACATATTGTGGTATATGGTTTGATTCCCATTGGTCAGCTGGGAGAGGGGGTACCTAATCATTGAATGATTCGGCGTCGGGTTCGAAGTGCGTCCCCACTCTAATCACATCTCCAGTTGAGCGCTTGAAGTGAACTTTCCGCGAATGATTTGAGTGGAATCGCGACTTCTTCGTAGCAAAACTGATGCAATGGAATTGACTTATCAGTTTCAATGTACACCTGTTTGATTATTCGAGGCATTATTATTTTTATGACTCAAGGGCAAGGGGCATGTTAAGTGTTCTTAAGTTTAAGGAGTTCCGTGGTAGCTTAAATATCGTTCTCACCGATCGGTCTTTACAAGGAAATATAATTATCAAATAATTAGCAAGTAACAAAAGCTTAATTCGGAAGTAAGATACCCTTCGCTCAGTTTTGTAAAACCGTGAGAAATGCACTAATAGTTCTGACTCTTTCGTCCTCACTCAATTTGTACGATATGTTCTCTATATAATTTATATATTCTTTAGGTTCTGCCACCCTGCTTATTTAATCGCCTTATATTATTGTAAATTTTCCAGTGTAATGGAATATTTGGCTTGACCTTATTTTCCTCGTAACTTTTAAAAAGCTCAATAAAATACAACCTTATCAAGCTTCGTTCTGCTTTAAACTGGACTGTAATCAATCACTTTTCATATCTACTCCAGTGATTTGAATTTTGGTTTGTTGATACTAAAAATTTGGTAAACAAACAGTAAAGATAAAAATGGGTAACAACTCAGCAAAAAATTGATTTCTACAGCACCAGTTATTACTAATAAAAGCTTTCACTTGTCATGATTATTCTTATCAATATCATGCCTATAGCTGCACGGAAATGTAGCATAGTTTTGGGGATCATATTGTAGAAATATTAGTTTATCGTCTAGAACTGAATTTTTATACGAAATATTGAATATTTAAATAATAATATATAAATACACGAAATAGGTCAATAAACCTGGACATATTAAAACTAGAGTTCTTGTCGCTTGCTTAAGCGACGAAATTTTATTGGATTGTTAAGAAAATTGGAATTGGAAATTTTAAGGGCTTCTTTTGCCTACATATTTATGTAAATAAAGGAAATAAACTTGTAAAACGCAAAAAAATTATTTAAAAATACATTACAATTTCGATGTATTCTAGAAAATAGTAGAATATTAGGTATTTACCTCAACCTTTGGAGATATAACCACCTATATGTATTGTAAAGATGATACTCGACCTTTGTCTATACCCCTCATTCATCGCTATCTTTATCAGAATGAGATATTTCTTGATCTAGGCATTTCCGGCTGTCTGAATTTGCAAGTATTTTGGCAACGAAACGGACATAGCTATATGTTTGTCTGTCCAAAAGTTGATATGGATTTCCCTCAGCAAATCTGATCTCAATCAGGACACTATATCAAGGTTGTCAGATAATTCTGTCAAGGTTGTCTAATGGTTCATATACCTACATAAACAGATACTTATGTAGATGTCTGTAATTGCTACTCAAGGCTATCTCCAAGATTAGTGCTAAATTTCGTGTTAAGTACAATATAGTATATTTAAAAGACTAATGCCCCACGAAATCTGATCTAAATCAGGGCAATATCAAGGCTGTCAGATAGGGCAGGCAAGGTTGTCTGCAAGGCTAAACACTATAGACACTTTCGCCTGTAAGTGCTACTCCAGGGTATCTTACAGCTGAATATTCATTATTATTTAAAGTGCAAACGATAGTAAGTTTCTGTCACGAGTTTATTAAACATTAATATAAAAATACAATAAATACATTTTTAACAACGGCAAGTGCGATTGATAGATAGATCTGTCTGTCTGTGACATGGCCAGGAAATTGGCTAATTAGCTCAGTTCCGGCTAAATGCACAGTTTACTCGAACTTGGCGGCGTGCTTCTTGTAGACCTCGATGTAGTGGTTCTTGGCATCCTCGGCGGTAAGGCCAGCCTTGCTCTTCCAGGCGAGGTAACGAGCCTTCTTCTCCTCATCCTCTGGCTCCTCGATGTTGCAGTCACCAACGGTGGCCTGCTTGTAGTAGCCGTAGAATTCCAGGACATCCTCCTTGGTGACGTGCTGGCTGAAAGCCTTAGCCTTCTCAACGATTTCCTCAAACTGCCGAAAGAAAGTAAAAAATGAGCCAAAAATGTCGGTATAAAATCCTTCAATTCTACTTACAGTCAGAGTCATGTTTGGTGGTGCTGTGGTGGTTTGTTGTGGTTGGCTAACGAAAACAAATTGTGGAAACTCTAATAACAAGCTAGCTATTTATAATATGGACTCAAACACCGGCAGCGGTTGTTTTTTGGTTAATCTTATCAAACTCACACCCGGCTATGACTGTATTCTCTTTTCCGTTGCTAGACTCAATTTTGATAAACTCCGCAAACACATACATCATTCCATATGTGATTGCCGGTTTGATTGGGCCCAGTGGGCAGTGGGGCGGGGAAATGTGGAAAATGACAAAAAAACTCGTACGAGTTTTCCTTATCAGATGGTTGGGGGAATTCGTACTTGCAGTTTGTCAAAAAACAACAAAGTCAAAAAAAGAAATTAGTTGTATGTATGTTTGTATGGACTACCAATCATAGTGCTAAGTATATACCTCATTGGGAGATATGAATAAGCACCTTATGCACTTAAGTGATAAGATTAACATGAATATTTTATGACTGTACCCCGCCCCAATATCTATACATATACTCGACTACATAGTATATCGAAAATCGCACGGCAATCCTGACAGGTTCTGAAGATAAACAGTATGACTTAATTAATAAGTGGGTGGCGTGGCACAGTAAGAATCATATTTCGATAATAAGATTCAATGAATCACAGTAACAATTATCTCAGCTCCTACAAATCGTAAGAGGTATTATCTGTGATCTTATTTTTCCATGAATTAATTGAGACATTCTTAAGGAAATTTGCATGGAACTGATTAAAATGGATAAGCCATAAAAATGCATATGAAAAGCGGCAGATTAAATTGACCAACATTCAAGCTTAATATATAATCATCCAACAATGTTAGTTTTGAATTAGCAATTGAACGCGACAAGAGCTTCACTGACTAGCACCGGAAGCGCAATGTCCTCAATTGAAGATCTCAATATAGACAAGCGATGATTATTATATCTGAAGAGGAGTGATGGATCGTTCAAGAAGATATACCTCAGGGTCTACAAGAAGTACGCACGAAATACACCTTAAAGAAATAATGGTTATTAAATATCATAGTAAGAAATCCTCCATTCATACCAAAATTTATAAAATATATGAAAATCACAGTGAACTCTTGATTTTATAAAGCTGCTTCCGATTGAGGCATGGCCACAGCGGCAGCAATAAGTGGCTTGGCCTGGCCAGCCTTCAGCAGCATGACGCGTATCTGAGAATTGTCCGGCGTCAGGCTGGCCGGTGGCAACTTATCCACTGCATCCAGTACGGCCACAACCTCAAGATCAACTCGTAGTGGAATACCAGGCAGTACGCTGGGCAACCTTGCGACTGCCTGTTGTATGGTGTAATGTCGTCGATCGGCATGCAGGAGTACCACTAGATTCGAGGCCATCTTGAACGTAGATAGATTCTGCACGGTGAGGTAAAGTCGAAAGGCAGGTCCTGTGCCGCAAACTTCAGCGGATAGCTTTACGGGCGCATGCGTGAGGTCGCCCGAAATAGTGCTTTCCGAGGAATTTATGGCATCGATGGTGGCACGTGCTGCAGTGTGTCGCAGCCGCCACAGTTCGACCTGAAAGCTGCCATAGCTGGCTACAAGCATAGCTGAATCATTAAATATTATTTTAGATTTAAGTGCACAGAACTCACCCTTGGCTTGTTGCTTTTCACGTGCCGCTTGTTCCACAAATATGGAACTCTTCTTTGACTTGTCCAATATAGAAACGTCCACTGTCGCCTGTGATGGCTTCAATCCTTTGCTGACCATTGCCATGGCATCGCTGTTGGGCTCAAAATGTGTGATGCGTTTTAATATTTTGATAACCAATTCACCCGTCGTGGTGGTCAGCACCAGCACGTTATCCTCCACGCCCATACGACCGTACCGCATGGCAGCCACAGTCTGCGGAACCTCGAATTCATCCACCAAGTATCGTTGCAAGAAGAATTTAACCCTGCCGCTTTGCAAGGCAACGGCGACAAGTGTAATACCAAGATGGGCAAGCATCAGTGGCAAAATGCACACGGGCTGCGCCTCCAGCGGAACCTGGTAGAGCAGTTTGCCACGCTTCGAGTAGCACATAAGGCGCTGCTCCATGGTGGTCACCACGATTGTCTGATCGACGGGGAGCAACTGTAGACCCGTCAAGGGCGTTGTCATCTTTAGGATTTCCTGTCCCTCGTTGCTGGATTTCCTTAACAGATAGACACCTCCATTACGTGTGCCCACAACAATACAGAAATCTGTCTCATAAGTGCCGTGAACAGAAATCATACTCGTTACTGCCGTCTCGTAGCTACACGTCTTGGCCTGATAGATCAAATTGAATCCTTGCGGTTCCAGCACATATATTCGCCCAGTGTCGGTAGCTAAGACCAGATGTGAGGGAGGGTTGCTGCTGCTAGAAACCCGTTTCAGGCAGCACATGGCTACAATATTTCCAACACGGCCGACGGGTGAATCCTTGTGAGTATGGATGAAAGACTATATGAAGAAACATTAAAAGGGTTTACTGAATATATCAATATAAACTACATACCTCCCTCTCTTCCCCAGATAGTTGCAGCAATCGTTGCGTCTTTCGCGACAGCAAAGCATGATCCAGATCATTGAGCAATTGCAGCAATTCATCATGCGTTTCTGGTTTCATGACAGGCAACTTGCGCCACAGCTCATGCTCCAACTCATCGGCATCTAGAGCAGGTACTGTGTACTTAAAATACGGTTTCAGATGCCGATAAAACAGAACTGACTCAGCGATGGCTACTGCAATCACTGGAAAACAAAAGAAATTTATATTTGAATCTGGCAGACACCGTTATGCTGCTCACCCGGTGTTTTAGACTCCGACTCGTCTATGTAGAGACTTTCGATGGCAGTTGGGATGCCTGGCAGTGGTTGCTCCTCCTTCAGTTTGAGCCCACGAATCACTTTAAGTTTGGCACTAGGCTCGTCATCATCGTCTAAGGATATGTCTGCAGCCACTAGACGCACGTAATCATCGCACTGCACATCGCTTAGCGTTAAACAGCTCGATAAAGTTGATAGCACCGGGGGAGGGTCGTCTCCAAAGTCCACATGCAGCCAATTGGTTGGCGACAAGGCAGTAGCCATCTTCAAAATATATCTACTCCGCGCTCCACTAAAGGCTTAAAATAATATTTTCACGTGATGTGAAAAAATGCAGAGATAATTTATTGTCTCGTTTTTGTTTTGGTTTTCCGTCCATAGCAACCGAACATTTTCAATTTGCGCCAATACTACTTATCGATAATAAGTAAACATCGATAAATGCCATTCACAGCGCGAGCCGACATGGCAATTGGAAAATCATAAAATAAACATTTAAAAAAAAATACTAATACAACATAAATTTTTCACTTTTAATATATATAAATATTTAACATATTTATAATTTACAAAACTTTTAGGTGAACACACAGCTACTATCACAGTCGCACCAACGAACCAAATGAACCAGTTAAACTCTTATTTGCATATTTGCCGCGGCCCTGAAATGTGCGCACTTTTGTGTGAATGGCAAAAGAGTCAATTCGCGAGCGTCGCGGCGAATGTAAATTATAAATAGTTATAATATAGCCATAAGCTAGTTTATGTAAAAGTGATGACGGCAAAAGAGAATGAGGATCAGATATTCAACAGGGGTGAGAGAGTCCTTTGCTACGAGCCCGACGACTCGAAAGCACGGGTCTTGTACGTCAGTAAGGTAACCCATTCACAGACATAGAAATACTGTCTCACGCACACAAAGCAAGACATACCGAAACGTCAAACACAAATGCCAAATGCACGAGGCGGTCAGCTCGATTTTTCACCCCGAAAAACTTATTTTCTTCGCAGGTTTTGGCTGTTTATGAAAGGAGAGACGAAAAGAATCTACGATACTTTGATTACAAAATCCATTTTCAAGGCTGGAGCTCAACTTGGGATAGAAATGTGCGCGCTTCGTGTCTGTTAAAAGACAACGAAGAGAATCGTAAACTGCAGCGCGAGCTGGCAGAAGCCGCACAGGTACAAAAGTGAGTACTCACATTCGCTCTCTCTCTCTCTCTCTCTCTATATGTTTGTGCGTGCGAGTTACATATTGTTTACATTTGCAGGATTGGAGGGTATACCTATAAAGACACAAAGACGCCCACCGCGCCATCCAACAAAAAAAAGCGCCTGACCAGAGGTGGAACAGCTGCCGAGAAACATACTGCAGATTCGTTGGACACCTCTCAGATTGTCCCTGTGCCAGCAGCACAACCCCAAGAGGAGCTGCCTGACCCTGACTTGCCTGCTAACCGTTCTCGTGATAATAGTGGTAATCGGTCACGGGGCAACAGTGGTGAACGGAAAGCAAAGCACGATAAGTCTGGCGCCGGTGATGCCACAATGAGAGAGTCGCGCAAATCTGGACGTGCTGCGGGTGAGCGAAAATCTGCAAAATCTCAGTTTAGTTTGCATGTGTCCACTAAAGATACGCATACGCCAACTGATGCAGACAAGCAAATCCACCAGGAGGATCGTGTGATGCTGCGGATTAGCGAGCGCTTGCGCGAGTACATGGAATATGACTACAACATGATCTGCAAGCTGGGAAAGCAGCATTCCTTGCCTGCGACCATACCTATTGTAACCATAATGGAGAACTTTGTTAAGCAACGGGCTGTGGAGCTGGCCATCGGCATCAAGCAGGACAGTTCTCGTGCCCGCAACACAAAGAGTCGCAATGCCCGCATGGAGCGTGAATACGACCGCGTAATGTCCATGTAAGTATGCAGAGATGGGTTAGAAACATAGAAGCAATTTCTAATCAATATATCTTATTTTTCTGTAGCGTCTGCATGTTGAAGGAGGTGGTAGATGGACTGCGCATCTATTTTGAGTTCCATCTCGATGAACAACTGCTCTATAAGGACGAAAAGGAATATACCTTGAGTTATTTAACAGAAGAGAACATGAGCAAGTGCAGCAAGAAATTAAATGACGCCTACGATGCCATGAACTTCGATATGGAACTTATGCCTGTGGATGGTAATTTAAACAACTCTAATGGCACTGACCCCATCCTCGGTGGCGTTGAGTACGAGAAACAGCTGGAGCAATGTCTATTGTATATCGTCAAGAATAGCGGTAAAAATAATACAGCACATGCATACGATCAGCGCACCTCCCCCTACATCGCTGCATACAAACTGCCCATGGAAATGCGCGGCTTTCTTTGCGAAACCTTTAGCTGGCGCCTGCTCAGCGCAGAGTCCGCGCCAGAGAGGTCTATGGTATTTGGAGCGCCTCACCTTGCACGGTTGATGGGTAAGGTAATCACTCTTCTGAATTAATAATCATAGTAATAGTGTACTTTATTTCCCAGTCAAGTTACCCGAATGGCTTAATATGTCGCCCATACCCAATGAGAAGCTGGAGGATCTCATGCCACATCTGAACTCATTCATAAAGTAACTCAATATTTGAATTATGCCTCTCTTCATGCAACTTGTTTAACTTATGTTGTTGTTTCTTGCAGCTACATGGAGAATCATAAGGAGTGGTTTGACAAGGAGAACTATGTGCAAGATGATGGCGATTCCCCTCCCGCGACAACAACAAGTTAAGTTGTTGTTTATGACTATAAGAATTTAAAGTCACTGCCAGCATAGAATAAGATCCCCTATTTATAGACGAATCGTTAGGCGACTAATGACGTAATTCATAACATATTATTGTATTTTATTTATTATGCATGTTTAAAGCTTGTTTTCTTTTAAGAATCGTAATTGTCATTCATGTTCATATAACAGTATCAGTATCAATATCAATACGTATCGTACGTTTATCAATTATTATTTTGGTTTTCTTCAAACTTTACTCACTTGTAAATAACGCGCGCATCTATGTAAAAAACATTTCCTACACATGTATAATCGATCGAATAATGCCTACAACTAGAGACGTGTTAATGTTAATACGGAAAACACAATTTTTTAACTTTAGTTTCTCAATTTTTTTTTGTTTTTTTGTACTTAATACTAAGTTAGAGTTGAAGAGTTTTACTTGCTAAGTATTTGCTGTCTTTCTCTTTTCGTGTGTTTTGTGCTCAAATACATGGTATATATAATATTAAGAAGATTTAAAGATATTTGTCTTTCGCTTAACAATTAGAGAATGTAAGAGGTCCTTGGAAATTTGGGGTAGTGTGCGTGTGGGTGTGTGCAGAAAACCTTTCGCATTGAAACACATTTGTGACGACGGCGCACCTGTCTCACCTGGAGTGGCTTCTCTTCTGGAATATATATATAAATATATCTGTATATCTGATGTGTACTTTGGAATGTGCTGGGTATCTTGACGGACCCACAGGTTGGACCCATTCTAAACTAGATGCTACACGGGGTTGCGATGCAAAACTTGAACAATTCTATCAAATAGTTTATAATCCTGCCTAGAAATTCGAAATTTTGTATTTGTTTTTGTTCTTTGATGTCGGTTGCTTGGACGGCTTATAGTATTAGATGCGATTTGCGATTTGTAACTTATGTGTGTCTGTCTGTCTGTGTGTGTGAGTGTGTGTGTGTGTAAACTTGGGACGTTAACTTGGACGAGGCCTCCTATTTCTGGCGCTTGGTGGCACTGCTGGCCGTTGGACGCATAAAGCTGCTCACGGAACGATTACGCGACTGTTGCTGCTGCTGCTGTTGTTGGCTAGCGCTGCTCTTGGCCTGTTGCTGGTTCATCACATTCTTCACCAGCATTGCACTGCGTGCTGCAGACATGCGGGACGCTGCCGCCGCCATGGAGCCGCTTTGATTCTCCTTAAAGCTGGTGCTGCTCGCCAGAGTTTGTGACTGGGACTGCGACTGAGGCTGTGCTATGCGCGGACCGGATGTGAGCTTGCTGCGCACCAGTATGACACTGGGCCCCACGCTGGAGCCGCTGCTGCTGCTGCGACTGGCGGGCACACCGCGCCCAGGTGTGGGGCGTGTATTCTGCGTGGCCAGTGGACGTTTGCTGGGTGATGAGTCAACGGAGACGGAGGCAGCAGGGCGTTGCACCGACGGAAGACGACGTACCACAGTCTGTGTGGAGGCACCGCTGTTGATGGAAGATTTCGAGGAGCGCAAACTGTTGCGTGAGCTGCTGCGTTCCACGTCGCGCTGTTTGGGTGCCGTCAGGGCGTAACTGGGCGCATATTGTGCTGGGTCACGTCGTACGCCAGTGGCAGAGGATGAGCGTACATTGGGTGGTATGGGCGTGGGCGTGGCACTCAGCATGGGGCTGCCGTTAGGCATACGCAGCGGGCGGCTGGCAGAGAGGCTGCGTTTGTTTGTTGAGGATGGCGTTGGGATTTGGATTTGTGACTTGTTGCCGGCGGACGGAGCCGCACTTGTTGAGCTGCCGCGCATGCGTGCTTGCTGCAGTCGGTCCGCCAGACGACTGCCCATGCCACTAATGCTGGTGGTGCTGGTTTTCTGCTTGGACAGCGGCCTCGAGCGCTGCGTGGGCGCATCGTTGGCCTCGTTGCAGGAGGAGTTGGTGCTCTCGCCTTTGCCATGCGAGGGCGTATCTGAGACGAGGCTCTGCGTCTCCTCGAATCCTTCATCATTCAGCTCGTGTCCACTTGCTGTCAGTTTCAGTTTGCTAGGCGTCAGATCACGCGGTGGACTCCATGGTCGCTCTGGTGTGCCTGTGGGTGACTTGAGATTCCTTATGGCTTCGCGCACATCCTCTTGATTGATCGAGCTGATGTGGCGTCCCACCTTCTCCAGCTTGGTAATATTGCGTGCCTTCTCCGGCTGCTGCTGCTGTTGCTGTTTCTGCTGCTCCTCTTGCTTCTGCTGGCGGCGCAGTTCGCTGGCGCTGGCCGACTGCTTGATCTCTTGGCTGGGCGTCACCAGCTCCTCATTGCCGCTACTGTAATCCGTGGGTCGTTTGAAGCGACGTGTGCGGCGTGTCGACGCGTGTCTATCAAAGTGTCCAGGCGCATCCTGTTCCGCTGCAGTAGTTGTGCCACCTGTGCCTGCACTGCTCTTCTCCTCTGGCTTTGGCTTGTCGGTTAGGCTTACCGTAACCACTGTGCTTGTGGGCGTGGCTATGACGCGCCTTGTCACTGGCGGCGTCTCAATGTTATCGGCATCGATCTCCTTGGAGGAGCCCGCCGTATACTGTGACTCATTGTGACTCTTGTGATGATCCAGCAAGCTGGCGAATGTGTCATCCTGTGTGGGTGATCTCACGTCGGGCGGAGTGGGTGACTTCACAGTCACCACATTCCGCAGTGGTTCCGACGACCCATCCATGCCCGAGGGCCGTCGCACATAAATCTTCAGACTCTCCATCGCTCCGTCGCTCTCGCTTAGCTTTTGTATGATCGACTTGCGTCGCGCATCCTCCTCGGCAATGGAGTGCAGCGCATTGGGACTTTGGCTCTGCTCGTGCGAACGCTGTCGGCGATATTGACGCAACTCCTCCGCTGTGGTCAGATGCGGAGCTGCAGTTGTGGTGGCCTCTGCAATGGCTTGTATGTTGCCCACCACATCGGTGTTCTCCAGCGTATTCGATGGCTTCCAGTCGGCATAGACACGTTGGTATTTCCCCGACTGCGGACGGTCTCTCTGCTCCTGCTGATCTCTGCTATGGTTAGCTGGGTTAGTGCTTGTCGTTGGCGACGTTGTCGCTGTCGCCGGTGTTGTTGTTGTTGATGTCGTCATGATCTTCTCCTCTGGCAATGGATCCAGTTTTCGTTCGTTTTCTGACGGGGGAATATGGATGAGTATAGAGTGGATGTGACAGGAGACAGGAGAGAGGAGTGTTCTCGGGTGACTCACCAGTTTCGTTTTCGAGCGATCGCCGATTCGCATTTACCAGGCGACGTTTCCGCTTGTATTCTTCGTTCTGTCTCTCATCGTTTTCGTTCGACTGCAGCCAAGTTTCGATTTTTTGGCGCCATTCACGGGATATTCTAGTGATGAGTAGATCAGGTGTGGTATTTGTATTACATAATATATTTCCTATATATCGATAGTTATTTGTATAGTCAATAGGCACATATCGATATACACACAGCGATAGGCATTTATACTTATAGGCATATTGATACATTCGTTCATATCGATAACCATATATATCCATAATCATACATGTACGTATTTTGTTAGGCATATATCGATAGGATTATTTGACGATAGATATATTTATTACAGCTAACATATCGATAACATCGATAGTCGATTATATGGCTAGACATATATATCGACATTAATATATATCGATAAACATATGTATCGATAGACATATATGTATGTATCGATGGAAATTAAAATGCATATAAATCGATACACATGCCTATCGATATTCGTATTGTGATAGGCATACAAATGTATCGATATGCATATATATATGTCTACATATCGGCAGGTATAGATATCGATAGATATATGTATCGATAGGTATATAGGTGCATCGATAGCCATTGCTGAAGCTGTTCTACTCACTTTGGTTTCGCATCCTCGTGCGCTGTCGGCGAATGCTGCTGCTGTTGGGGGCCATTGCCAATGGGCGTACGCGCAGTTGTGGTGGGCGTGCCTGCGCCGCTGCTGGCCAGAGGCGATTGCAGGCGATCTTGGACTGTGTTCGGTTGCAGTGGTGGAGCCGGCGAGCTGGCGCGTTCACGATCCACGCCGAAGTCAATGTTCAGCAGATCGGGGCGCTTGCGACTGGAGCTACCCGAGCGAGCACGACGTGCCCAAGAGCGATCTGCACGAGGGAGGGGAGAGAGAGAGAGAGAGAGTAAGAAAATGCAGAAGTATGACTGGGAGATGGTGCCACCTACCCAGACTGCCATAGGCTGCCTTGCGGTCGCGGCTGACATGACCGGAGCCATCACCGGGTCCGGTAGAGCTGCGCAGAAAACTCATGAGCTCGTCCTCGCCTGCTAGCACGCGACTGGGTCGTCGTCGCAGGCTGCCATTGGGTGTGACGTCTGGCGAGGCAGTGTAGTCCTGGTCCAGGCGTATGAAGCCATTGGTTATCTCACCCGAGCCCAACTGGCGACGACTTAGCGCGGGGCTGGCACGCGGATCTAATTGCATGTCACCCAGAAAAGAGTCCGAGTCGGAGACGGGAGTGCCAGCTTGGCCCACTTTGTAGGGAAAGAAAGATTAGTAAGACAAGGCAGGAAGCAGCATGCAGGTCACTCCTTTCGTGGAATACTCACGCTGTCTGGCACGCTTGGCCATCTGCTCCTCGCGCTGCTTGCGTCGCAGCGTCGCTTGCTGCTCCTGCTGCACTCGCTTCTCGTTCTCCTTGATCGATTGCCTGAACTTATCACAGAAATTCTGAAAGATCTTAAAGCACTCCTCCAGCTTGAAGGTGCCGGCATCTTCGCAAAAGAAATCCGCCAGCTTGAGCCGCAGCGATTCAACCTGCGTCATGCCGGCCTTGAGCACTGTCAGCTCCGTCTCGGCGCTCTGCAGAAACTCCAACATCTGTTGCTTGATATCCGCATCCGTGGCAGGCTGCTCGATCTGTCTGATGATCTTCTTGATGCGATTGTCCAGCGTGTTGATCTCGTTGTTAATCTGCTCCGTGGTGGTTCTGGGAAGGAAGGGGAAATGATTAATCATGTATACTGAGGGGGAGTACCTCCTTCACTTACTTGCTGGCATTCTCGAGCGTGCTCAGCTGCGCAGTGAACTGCAGCAGCTCGGGATTGCGTCGCTCCGCCTGCAGTGCCACGAAATGGATGAGATTCATGCCCGGCTTGTTGGCCCGTATGTCGGTGAGTTTCTGCAACGAGGAGAGCTTCACACCAGCCGCATTGCCCGCGTAGCCACCCGAGTTGAGAAAGTTGCCTGCGACGACGACCATGTAGAGCACTTCTTGCAGCGCCTTGTTGCCCAGCAGATCCTCGCCAGCGAAGAGCATGGCACTGATGCACGGCTCCAGATAGGACACATTCGCAGCGAACTCCTCCTTGAGCAGCATGCTCTCGATGCGCAGTTTGTAGCTAAAGAGAAGAGGTAGAAAGAAGATTAGTTTAAAGCTGCGCCTGATCTCTCTATGGGATTCCTTACTTGGGCACCTCGAGCAGCTGCAGCAGAAACTTCTCTGCATTGCCCAGCCGCGCTTTGTCCCCGTTGAAGCTCTTCAGCATGTCCAGCTCATCCACCTCGGGCAGTATCTTGAGCAGACCGCGCAGTCTCTCGGCGCCAATGTCCACATGGTCCCCATCGCAGATCAGCTGAATGATGTCCTTGTTGCAGCTGCGGAACTGCTTGAGGAAGATGTTAACATTCAAGCTGCGCTTGCCATCCAGCAGCGTGATCTCTGTGCTCTCCTTCTTGGCCTTGCGGTCGAGTGTGTCGTAACCGGAGGAAGACTGATTCCCATTGCTGTCGCGTCCCAGCTTCGGGGATCCCTGCCCACTGGTGGGCTGCTGGCAGAAGAGTCCCTCCATCTCGTTGAAATCGATGTCTGCATGATGCGTTGTGCTCTCGCTGTGCAGGTTGGCCAAACGACTCCAGATGTTCTCCTTGCCCAGCACCTTTGTATGCGGTATCTTGCCCCAGTTGAGGGTCTTCATTTTGGCTTTGGGCGCCGGCGTATCCTGCTGTGGCAGCAGCACTGACGTCGCCGTCTGCGTCACGGGCAGTGGCGAGCGTGGACGCGACGACAAGGACGGAGGTGGCGGTGGCGGTGGCATTGCATTGCCATTCATGGGCCCAGGTGGCGGCGGTGGCGGTGGCCCCGCCATCATGCCATTAAACGGCGGCGGTGGCGGTGGTGGCGTTGCTGCAGCTGGTGGTGGTGGTGGTGGCGGTGACTTGGCCAGCCCAGCGATGTGTGCCTGTGAGGGTTTCCTTGTGGGACTAGTGGCATCGCTGCCGCCACGTAAGCAGCTGGGGCAGTTGAATTTCTGTGTACTCTGCTGGCGCAGCAGACGCACTGCATCGTCGGCATTCTCGATGAGCGTGGCACGATGCACCAGTCGCTCTGTGGTATCCCAGATGACATCGCTCAGCGGCTCCTTCGAATCGATGCCCAACAGATGCTGCAATATGCTCAGGAATGGACCCTCCGGCGGCTTGTCGGCCACCTGAGCAGAGGAAAGGGAGTAGAGAAGAGAGGGAAGAGTTTATTATAGGAAGATTGAGTTCAGTAGAGAGTAAGTTGCATGCTTAGGAGGTGCCAACGGAGGTTGCTGCTGGAAGACTTGGTTTTGGTAAACCTGAAAACTATTAACGCCCAAAAGCTTGCTGAAAATTTGGTTGACCTCGGATAATTAACGTAGAAGTTATTTAGGAAATAATTTTGAAGATGTACTGATTCGCAAACCGCTGCAAAGTATGCAATACAAAATAAAAACTGAAAATATAAGTCATATATGTATGTAGCTTTCAGGATTGTTTAAAAATTAATTTCGAAAAGAAAGAAATTATATATCATAAAAACAATTTCACATTGATGATATTTGATATGAAATTTTTTCCCTATCCAAGTTTCTACTATATTTAACTCTTTGCATTATATTGAATTCTAATTATATTTCCATTATATTCCGTATTTCAGTAAATAAAGTAACAAGTCAAATATCTCATTAGAAAGTTTTCTTTATCGCGCGCTATCGCAATCGCTGTCCCGCCTGCCACTCATTTCCAATTGGCCTTTTGAGTATTATCCCACCTCGCGTGCAGCCTTTGCTTAGCACCAACACACACACAGACACACAAACACACACACGAGCACTCCCATGCACAGTCAACGTGCATACTACGTAATCTCTTGCTATGGAAATATACAACAAATATTAAGCATACGCCACGTGAGACACTGTGCAAGAAGTAAACACTGGTTGCACCTCTTGCTGGGCACTTACCTGTCGCAGTATCGCATAGAAGACATCAAGATGCGAATTGAGATTGATGCCATCGGGCGCCTGCAGGCTCTGGGCCTCGTCGCATTCCTGCTGCTCCACGAATACGTCCAATTGCTCGATGATATCGGTGACACTCTGTGCGACTTTTCTGCAATGGGTTAATAATGGGTTAACATGGGCGAATGGTTAATTGCCATGCAAGTGCATGGGCAACTTGCTGTCGTCGTCGTCGTAGTCGTTGTCGTTGTCAGTTATTTGTCGTCTGTTTCACATTATTCAAATGACAATTCGCGCAATTTGCAATTTGTATTTCTCTAATTGATTTCTTATTTATGCGGAATTATTGCTCGATTTATGGCTGGATTTCTGGCGCAGCTTGCACGGAGGCCAGCAGTCGCATCGCTGTGCAACAGTGCACCCTGACATTGGGTAGGTATTGACCTCAGCAGGTTGCCAAAAGAAAAACAAACACACACACACAGAACACACTCACTTGAGATGCTGCACCAGTTGCGAGGCGGCGCAGCTGTAGCGGGACAGCGAGCAGCAGAACGTGCGACGGCGCTGCAGCTGCACTGGCAATGGCAGTGGCAGTGACAGTCGATAGCCAGGGACGGAGGCAGCAGCAGTCAGTGCCGCTGTTGCGGATTCGGATTCCGATTCAGACGATGACTCCACGTTGCCTGCCTTGCAGCAGCCTTGCGCACGTTTGTCTAGAGGCAGCCCGAGCTGGAGCTGGAGCCGTAGCTATAGCTGTAGCCGTAGCCAGAGCTGACCATATTCGAGTTAGTTTCGCATCCGCCGTGTGGCCCGTTGTCCTTGCGAGATTGGCTCCTTTTATGGTGCAGCTGTGCCCTGGTGCGAGTCGAGTGTGCAATTGATATATCCATAAATTGACTGGCACCTTTGTTGTTGTTTTTTTTTGTGTTTTTTCTATTTTTTTTAATTACGGCTCGATTGTTTTGCGACGCGACGCGGCGACTCGACGCTACAGCGAACTCAGCGCGACAAGGCGACGTCGGAAAAGGCATAACGAGGACGAGGCACAGGACAAGGCACTCTCTCTTTCTCTCTCTCTGTGTGCGAGACCAGCCGGAGCCAGGCCGAGTCAGCGAAGAGCGGAGCGAGCTCTCTCATGTCTTTGTTTGTTGTTGTTGTGGCTTTTGTTGCCTCCGCTGGCCATCGTCCTTGCCAGCCACGTGCTGCGCGCGCATCGATTTCTCCAATAAATCGGCTTGGCAACTAACAAACTGCTGCGAAGCCTCAACTGAAAACGACTCTTTTTGGGCGCTTTTATTGTGACGAGACACTTCGTCAACAACATCGGCACGTGACGCGTCAATTTGTTGTTGTTGTCGTTGATGTTGCTTTGGTTGTTTTGCCAACTATTTTCTATTTTGAGTCGTCACGGAAGTTTTTACCGGCTGCACCACGCAAAGCGAGTGCCAAAGTAGGAAAATTGATAACTGAGAACTTGGGTAGGTGAGCAAGGCAATTGGAAAGACACGAAACGGAAGCGAAGAGGAAGACAAGTGAAATAGATACCCGAAACTCGAAAAGGGAAGAAACTGCTAAAGAAAACTTCAAAGGGAAAAGAACTCAAGTAGAAGAGTTGCAGCAGAGTTGTTTACTCGGCTAAATCCCCTTAAATATCTTTCGTAATTTACTCGAGAACAAACTCAAGACGCCCCTCAAGCCCGGCAGCGTAAGCCAAACGCCCAATCAAGCTGCTGGAGTGTCCATTAAATACTCGAGTAATACCTCAAATCGAAACACTTGAGCCTTATATTCTATGCTATTTATAAACCTTTCATGTGGCACTGTAATTATTCAATGTATATTGCGTATTTCAATTGTAATTTAACACGCATAAATTGCGATTATGTTTCCGATTTGGATTCTATCGTATGTAATTTAATATTGGTTCAGCCTCTCAAGATTGATTAGAACTCGTTGGCAGCGACAGCAATTAAAAGCCGCTTAGAGCAAACCCGCCAGCTACCAAGCTACGCAGTCTCTCAGATCTTCGAAAACCAAATGAGCATCTGTTTATTTATAGCACCTAAGCGAGAGATCCCTCGTACACAACCCTCCACCCCTGGGGGCATTGGCGGTGATCGCTGAAATCAAAGCGCTGCCTCGGCTCAATGAAAACGTTTAAAGCGATTTCAAAAAGAATTTGATATAAATTAAAAAGCGCGAGAAACTACGCATTGAATTGAGACCGAGCGTTAAAATTTTCATAACAATGGAGATGGGGGATTGGGGGAGGGAGGGCGTGTCAACTGCCAGACGACAAAATGGATGGGCATCACTTGGCCCCACAACACACAAGACACACACACACACGCACACACACAGTCAGCCAGAAGACAAATGGCATCGAGCAATCAATTAGGCATTTCAGATGACGAGACTGCGAGAAGCTGCCCGGCAAGGGGGGCAGGGAAGTAACGAGCAAGGGGAGTAGGGTGTTTAGGGTCTTCATTGTTATTGTACACAGTTTTTGGGCCAGAACTATTTGAAAATTTTAATTGAATTTTGTGTTTTTGTCAACTTGAGACCAAGTTCCATAAATAAACCTGTTTACAATGAAGGGGGGAGTTGTGAGGAGGGTGACTAACTAATTGATTTATTGTTGACTAATTAAATATTGAATTAATTGCTTGACAGACTCCAAAGAAAAGGAAACAAAAAGAAACCGTCGCAAGTAATTTGCATAGGGCAACAAAAAGAGTAGAAGAAAAGACGAAGAAGAAACGTTTTTGTTTTTTTGTTTCTTGTTTGGATCGTTTGCAGTTTTTGATAGATGTTTGACAAGCGTCCAAATCGTAACACTTGACGAGCGTTAATCACGCAAAGGAGGGGATGGGAAGGGGCAGAGCGGTGTGTCCCCCTAGGGGGTGTTCGCATACCAATGTGAACGGAACCTTGATCTTGTCCAGTCCGAATCACGGAATGCAGGCAAAGTCGTAGCTCGTTAGCCGATTTCGCAAATACGCAAACACGATGTGGACACACTGGCACTGCTATTCGAATCTATTCACATCGAAATGCCAAAACGATATTTAAACTGTTTGCGATATTCATTTGCTACTCTGTATTCGTCGCTCTTGGTGGGTGTGTTTCAGGGTTTCGCGCTGGGTAAACGCAGCATAAATCGACTTGATTTGACACGAATCTATATTTATAGTTGCTCGATCGTCCGTCCATCTGTCCTTTGTTTTGTGTGTGTGAACTACCGTTGACCATCTGAGCGGGACCTTTTGCAGTCATATAGAGACCTTAGACTCACCTTAGATTGTTCAACAGCGGCAACACTTTGAGGCCTGCAAAGAAACAGAGTAAGAGAAAGAAACAACAGGTGAATAACAAGTGCAATTAGATCGGCTGTGAGTGAAATACAAATGGTTTGGGTTATATATGCATATGGTGCAGTTGCAGCTGCATTGAGTCACACTTAAATAAAGGGAAATTAGATAATCTACATACAAATGGATCAGACTGGGTTTTTAATACTTACATATATCTTTGGAATATTGTTTGCAATAAGATGTATAAAGTAAAATAAAAACCTTTCCTTAAATAATTAACCTATTTATCCGACCTATTCAAATATTCTACTTTTTTCAGACTCTTCATTTTTTTACTTAATATTTGCTAAGACCTTTATACTACATACTGATCTATATCTTTGATATACATAGAGAAAGTTGCTTGCCTTAATCATTGCCAAATTGGTGCAGCTTATAGATATCTTAATAAGCCCAAGCCCAACTTGTGGCGCAGCCCAACTCCCACCATGAACCCAATCAAGACTGTGTAAATTGGGGACTTGGACTGGGGACTGTGACGTTGGCAGTGTCCGCCCAATGCGACCCAAGTTGCTTCCGGTCAATCTCGTTTTCTTTTTCGCCTTCTGCTTTTATTTGCGCACTCACAAAGACGCATATGGCATATATATAAATGCGATATATGATATATGATTTTATGTAAGTAATTGTTACGAAAAAATTAATTAAAATTGCTCGTGAAAGTTGCTACTGTATGATGCTCTCTACCCCTTTCGCGCACTGTTTGTCCCTCCTCCTCTCGTAAATCTCCCTTGCGCCTGCCTTATTTGGCGCCTTGACGTTCATAATTTTATTTTACGACTTTGTTTCGTTGTCATTTCATTTATTTGAAATTGAAAACCATAAAAGGCACACAATTAAATCGCCTGCATGTGCGTGTGTGTGTGTGTATGTGTGTGTCTGAGCAAGTGTAAAAGTTTCTTTTGTCCGCGCATTGTTTCAGTGTCAGTTTCGGAAGTGGCGAGTCTACGAGGTCTCGAGAGAACTGTCAGACAGATCGGTTAGAATGGCATATACTATAGCCATATACTCTATGGTATTTGCCCTACAGGGAATTCGCAAATTTGCTGTGAACCACGCCCCAAATCAACAGTTAATTGTTTTATAACATGCCACACAGAGAGAGGGAAAGAGAGAGAGAGGCAGAGAAACTCAAGGAACTCGATGTCGAGCTCGATTCGATATTGTAAATCTGTTGACGCTTTATAAATCAATTGAAATTGAAATTTGCCATGCCAACTAAATGAGAAAATTGTTAAACAAATAAATTTATGGCGCGCTCACAACAACAACAACAACGAGAACAAACTATGAAAGTGCCAAAGTGGAAAATCATGGGGCATAAATCAGTATGGTAAATGCCGCACAGCCACAGCCGGCAGCGACTTGACTTGGCGACTTGACAGTTGACATACAACAGATATGATGTCGAGACTCACAGAGACAGAAAGAGAGAGAGGCTGCTTCCAATTCCGATTGTGATGCAAAAGATCTAGAGATCCAAAAGAGAGATATAGTGAGTCGGTGAGCGACAGAGCCGATAATTGGGCACTTAAGTGGCATTAGCAGATTTGCAGACCGAGAGAGCGGAGAGAATTGAAAAATATGCAAATATTTATCATGGCATGGGGCGTTCCTGGAAACTCAAAGAGTGGTAACAAAGTGTACGGGGCAGGGGCAGCAGGCAGGGGGGAGTGGGGGCTACTGGGGCGGTGCCAATAGCCTTGAAACTGTATACATCATCTCATTGCCAAACGAACTGCGGCCGTTGCATGTCAAATGTGTCGCTGAGGAATGTGGAATATGGAAACTGCATGTGTGAAGTGCTGCCTTCCGTTCCGGTCCCTCTCACTCCTCTCTCTCCCCCCATTGTAGGTGGAGTGCGTGACTTACATTTTGCCGTTGAGATTTCGTTTCGATTTTGTCGCCAAGTTGCTCCGCAGCTGCTTTATTATTTTCTTGTAATGCTGAAAAAGCGCAGCTCAATTTATTTTAATTAAGAACAATAAAAGAGACGCCCCGCGTCGCAGCCCGCGCTCTCTCCCTCTCTCTTTCTTTCACACAGCAAGTGCAGCCATCATTCAGCGCATCAACTGCCGCTGTCGCTGGCTCTGCTGCGCCTGCGCAGACGGCAAAGCACGCACAACTGCGCTCAATCAAAGTCAGCAGCGTCGGCAGCGGATTGGGGGTCGTGAAGGGGAGCCGAGCCAAGTCGAGGCGGTTGCAGTTCATGAACTTTGCTCAGGGCAGCAGCAACTGCAAAGGGGTGTGGAAGGGGGGCAATGTCAGGGACAGGATGTGAATGCGCCCCTTGTTTGTCAACAAGCCAAGCAAGGCGACTTATTACATTTTAACAACGTGTCTATGTACTTCGTTGGAGCTCTTAAGTCACCCTCGATGAGACGGAATTAAATAACAATTTGTTGCTGTTGTGGCTCTGGGAAATTCTTGGGAATGCACCAAGAGAGCAGCAGATCTAACATATTAAACATTCATCAAACGTGCCTAGCTTGGGAACATCTGTACTCGTAGTGCATCAATCTTGCCCGGGAGCATGTTCAGTTTTATGAGCCATAATGCTCAAAGTATTTTCTAATTCTGCTCCATAAAATTTAAGTACATAAAAATTGGAGATTTATGGGGATAACTCCGGCAAGATCTTGTCAAATGTGCATTAAATAGATCATAATGTAGTGAAGAAAGAGTCAAATGTGCATCGAATAGATCACAATATAGTGAGGAAAGAGTGACACCCCCATATAAAGTGAATGAACTATGGTACATTAAACTCCTAATATAATGACCTATAACTTTTCGAATATGTGAGTGTACAAAGTAATTACTCATTCATGATCACGTTGTAGCAGGCACGTTTTGTCTTGAGTTTAGTTTAAATTAGCTTTCATGAATATCTTTTCTCCCAAACTGTCAACAAGCTGGGAGACGCACCTCCCTGCAATCATTGGCACGTGCTAAGGTTAACTAAGTGGATTGCGTCAAGAGACAAGAGACAAAGGCGATTTGGCTATTTGACGATGCCGTATCTATCATTATCCACGACCCCCAGAGCACCCCGAGAGGCCCCGAGGGTCGATGGCGTGGCTGTGTCACGCAGCTAACCAAGCAGCTCTGGCTCTGGGCACATTTGAGGTGCTATATTGCCATATAGTTTATGGCATAAGGCGCATATATGGTATATGGTATATGGTCAAGGGCAGCGTCGATCAACGGCGCCGTCAGCGGATCAGCGGGCACATCAATCAAATCAATGAAATCGAAGACAGCTACAGCTCAAAACGAGTAAGAGTGGGAGTGGGAGGAGAGGGTAGCGAGGCAGGGTAACGGGAGTCGTTCAGGAGGTCGGCTGATGACTTTTGCGGTTGGCCTAATGTGTTTATCGCTACGCTTTTTGGTTATCAAAAAGCAAAACAGAAACGAAAACAGAAACAGCAACAAAACGTTGAAAACGTAAACAATTAAAGAACAGAAACATGTGGGAAGTAAAAGTAATATCAGCATTATAAAGTCGTGACTCTTATACTTTTTTCTAAACCATGATATGATTTTAAATATATATGTAAGATTGAATGAGTTTAGCTTGAGATTAGAAGGTGACTAAAGAAGTTGACGTGCAGTATGCTAACTATATCATCCTAGTCACAGGATTGAACTTATGAATCACTCATTCATATAGTCTAGAGTATATAGAATTTAGGTGTCGAATCATTTATAAATGGACTGAATTAGGTGGAAGTTATACTTAAATTCATGATTACATGTGCTGTGGTTTGTTAGATATATATGGGATATGCGATCATCATCGTAATCCACAGGTATTTAGGTATATTTAGAATAATATCATAACATGCTGCGGAACTTACCTATAAACTCATTGCGAACCCTTATACGTTCGTGTAGTTTTGGTTCCGAGATAATGACACAGTTAATGAAGGCCAACAACGTGGCCTGATAGTCTAAAGGCGGCGGTGTGGCGGCACTGGACTGTTCCAGCTCGTTGATGACGATTTTGAAACGATAGCGTTCCTTTTTGAGATTCTACAGACAGAAATTGATATATAAATACATGCAAGAACTTCTTTATCGGCTCGACCGGCTTCCTTACCTTGTAAAACTCGAGAGTTTCGATGGCACGGGCATAGCCTTCGGAGTTGTAGGCGCAGAGCGCTGACAGCAGCTCGAAGACCTGCTTCTTGACCGTCGCATTCTGCGTGTCTAGGGCAGAGCCCAATTTTGAAATGTAGTCACGATTTTCGACTATATAATCCAGGCCGATGCGTGAGTCCATTATTCCTGGTTGTGATTGTGTTCAAGGGGTGGGGGTTGCTTGGCTTAGGTTTGATGTGGGTGCGGACACAGTTTGTCACGCCGCTGGACGACAATTCAATCGAAGGGGGAATCGATCGATCGGCTTTTGCAAAAGGGTACTCAGTACTCAGTTCTCTCAGGTTCTTGGACTTGGTATTGGACTTGGAGAGGGACGTCAATGTGGTCGTTGCCTGGTCGCCGCATTGAATACCTAAACAGTTTCCGTCATGCCTGCAACGTCTGCGGTGTGCGCTGAATCTGTAAAGTGAATGGGAAAAGTTGAAAATCGAACTCAGCCCTCACTGATTGCATTAGACACTTAAGGGCGCCCCCTTTGTCGCGTGATCAATTGTGGGCCCGCGTTCCCAGTACCCCCTTTTTTTCCATTCCCCTTCCCCTGCTCTAGTCTATTTAAATGCCGTTCAAGCTGCGCTCTTAATTAATTTATTGTCTTGACTTCTGGACAGTCAGTGCGGACAAAGTTCATAAATTCGTGTGCTAAATGCGTCGCTAGAGGGCGCTGCCACAAATCAATTGATTCCACTACGAAATGCAGCACACAAAACGGTACGAGGCAAGATCAAAGCTGGGCAAGATCAAAGCCCCGACTCCGCTTTCAATCTTAGTCGCGGTTCCGCCTCCTCAAGATCGGCATCTCAATTATGGTAAATGATCTTGTTAATTTGTTTACACTCAGAGCCAGAGCTACGTAGACATTCGATTAGGTTGACGAAAAGTGCACGAATCGCCGACAAAGTCTGCCATTTAAGTTCTCGCATATTAAACAAAAGCAATAGCAACTACAACGGCAACAACAACAGTAAATTGCAACAGCAACAACGGCTGACAAAAAGGCCGATAAAATGTTTAACATTTTTGTTAAGAGCTTCGATCTCAAGTGGCACTTTGCGCCATTTGAAATTATAATTTGTGTGCGTTGTTTTTGTTGTGGTTGTTGTCTTATTTGTTATTGTATTTATTGTTTGTCAATTGTTGTTGTGCTTGATCTTTTAGCCGGAAAAAGGCTAGTTGAACAACAGATTGACGGCGTCGCTAATGAAAACACATAAAGTAAATGGACAGATCGCATAACATGACATCCTTTAGATCTGCCATTATGATATGCCAAGTGCCAAGTGTATATGTATTTCCGATAAGTTCGCCCTCCCCTATTAGCCCCTTGTCCAGTACACAGCTCGACAATAGCTAGAAATCAACGGGAGAGCTCTGAAAAACAAGTTCTCAATCAAAACGCTGAAAAACATTTGCAACATTTTATGTCATACTCTGCGTTGCTAATCGAAATTCCACTTTGTACCTAAAGGCTTACACTGTGCTACAGTAATGTGGTATGATATGATTTATAAAGGGAAATAATTGATATAAATTCAGAGAAGAAAATATACTCTCTTTTGAACATTATGAAATTTAAAAGACAGTTCGAAATTTATATAAAACTTTGATTCTATCCAATAATTAAAGTAGAATTCTACTCTAGCTTCTTCTTGATTTAATTTCCTATCTAGAAATTTTACAATATTTTTATGCCACCTGTTTCTATGACAGACTTTGTAGCACAGTGTGGCAAACCTGCTTCACGAATTTCTGTGTCAACACCCGCGCACACAGCAGCTGCCGCTGATCTCTTTTAATCGGTCGACTATGGCAGGCTATATATATGTTATGCATATATGCCATATACACCGTCATCGTGTATACTGTATGTGCCTGATAGACCGATAAATTTCGCACGCTTATCGCAGAACTGGTTCCATTAGGCTCAGCTCTCTGGCTAGTTCGCTAGTTCGCAGCGGCCCATCGAAACGGATCGGGCGGGTTAATTTATTGTCAATTTGTTTAATGTAAAGTAGATAAAGAGAGAGAGGGAGAGGGGGAGAGAGCAGAAAGATGATGTGTATTCAATTGAATTGTGGCAGCACGCAGCACAGCGGAAATGCCTCACACATATGCGCAACAGTCACACGAAGACACACTCCAGCACTCACTCAAACACTCACTGACATTCACACACTCATCTGTTAAATGTCAGCGACAATGTTAATGAACTTTTTGAGTTCTGCGGCTAATTAGAATTTTGTCAAAAAGTGCAAAGATTTGCGCTCTTTCTGTCGGTTCTGTTTGATTTTTGAAATTTGGTTTTCTTCTCCTCTTTTTTTCGTCTTAGCCGCGGCTCATTTGTCTTGGCTTTAAGCCAAGACTGGAGACAATTGCGGGGCGTTGACAGGCGCAAATGGCTTTGTCATATTGGATATGGAGTTGTTGTTGTGGTTGTTGTTGTGCTTGCTGTTAATGTTGCTGTTGTGTTTGTTGCTGTTGTGTTTGTTGCTGTTGCGCTTGTTGTCCTCTAGCCCCCAGAGCGACCCCACCTCCTGCCGCCCGCTCAGACAGACGACAGGTGGCGACTTGGTGTCGCCGTCGCCCGTCTATAAAATGTCAACCACAACACACACACACACTGTCAGCCTGGCGCTGAGATTGTAAAATATTTTCATCGTCATCGCCTCGCTCCAAGCCAAGTTAAAGTGCAAGTAATAATTCACGAATTTCAAAACTTTTCAATGTTCAACGAACATTTGTTGTCTGTCCCTCTGTCTGCCTGTCCCACTGTCTGTCTGTCCCACTGTCTATGTCTCTATCCCCCTCCCCTGCTGTTGCTTTCAATGCCTGTGCGACATTTTAATAATGAATGTGGCATAAATTATGCTCGCTTGCTAACCAATTCACAGGCCTTTTTGGGCTGCCTAATGTGATTAAATGTTGTGCAAAGTGCATACTGTGAATGCATAAATATGTGTGTAAATATTTTCGATTATTTATGCACAATACAGTTTCGATTTGCTGGCATCAAATGAAGCATACGCCACTTAGGACACTTGACAATAGCATAAACAGACAAGATCACAAGATCTGAAAAGTAAACACTGGAAAAGTCTAAACAGTTTTACAAAAAATCAACAGTAGCAGCGACGTCGACGTTGGCAGAACTGTGGCAAGGTCGTTTCACTGTTGTTGTTGTTGCTGTTGATACTGTTGCTGTTGCCACCTGTAACAAATTATGGCAAATGAAACTGCAACCTCTTCAAAGACGGCTGCCGTTGCCCATTTTTCTACTAATTTTCCACGGGTGTGTCCCAAGTTATGCTTTGTCTTGTTGTTGTTGTTGTAGGTGTTGTTTCTCTATTCCAGCGTGTTGGTGTTGCCGCTGTTCGTGCACAATTTTCATAATCTTTTATTGAATTTTTACGGCCTGCGCAGGCAGCCGGCAGCCGTAACGAATTTGCATTTAGATATGTCTTACAATCATGCCTGAATGGAGAGTTAAATAAATCGTCAAAGTGGAAAACTGATAACGAACAAGCCAACAAAAAGCAGCACAGCAAATGGACAATTGAGTCGCCTCTACGAGGGCATTGCGGGTGCAACAAGCTCAGCATGTTTTTATTAGCACTAAGCAATTATTATTATTAAATTATCTAGCTATTTTTAGCTGGCAAGCCACTTGACGAGCATATTCAATTAAAACTTCAAGCTAAGATGCTCGGACTGCAGCGCGGCCTTCAGATTGGGATCTGTTTATAATAATAATATTTGTATTTCGCACGAGAGCGAGTGAGAAACTCTTAGAATATATTTAGAAATCGAATTCGATATTGAATTCTAGAGTTTTTCTAAATTTAAGACAAGCTGAATAACTTCACTAGAAAAAACTGTGGAGAACAACAGCCCTAATTCTATTTTTGTGAGTTTCTTTTTTTTTCGAAACTGAAGCAGAATCGATCAGTTTGCCAGAACAAAAGAGCTCACTGCCTTATATAGAAGACATAAAACAATCGTTTGCCAAATTAGGAAAACCAGCACAATCGCATTTCTCAGCTTAGCCTTATTTTGTCCAATTTAAAATCTGATCTTCTTTATGAGGGCCATCATAATAATCTAACTTCGCATAACCCCAGCGTTTATTCTTGTTTAATCTAGCTAAAGGGCAACTTCATTTCATTTTCATTGCATTTTCATTTCACTGTCGACTTCACATGATGTTGTTGTTGTTGCTGATGTTGTTGCTGTTGCTGTTGCTGTTGCTGTTGATGTTGTCTTATCAACAACATATGAGACAGCTGGGGCAACTAATGGGAATTGTCTGGGAACCAAGCACAGAGAGGCCGCTTTGTTGCCTCCGACTTTAGACTAACGCAAACTGACGACGCTGGACAGACGGACAGATGGAGTGGACGAGTCATAACACTTGACAACAGACGACGCCACAACAGACACAACAGCAACAACAACAACTTAAGCAGCCGCATCGAGGCTCAACTGCAACAACAACAACAACAGCGACAACAACTACGACGACAGCCCCAGCGATTCCCAATCAAAACACGATCTTGGCGCTTGGCGCACTCAGCAGCATTGACCTTATGACTTCTAAAATCGGTAAAAACATCTTTACAGCTCCATGTGGCAGCGTCAACTTGCTGTTTGTTGTTGCTCGTTTTGATATGTTTCCAATATATGCTATAAATACGTTGAGCCAAGTCGAGATGTCGCGTACTTGAAATTGGGATACATTTTATAGCCTTTATTTTGTTTTCGATTTTCGATTGTCATTCTCAATGCAAGGCTCGATTCATTCATGCAACGAGTAGAAGACAACTCTCTCTCTCCCTCTACCTCTCTTCCTCCCCCTCTGTCCCACACTGTTTCCCTCTCTCCAGCACTTGAGCTGACCATGTTGATCGTTTTCTGAGGATCAAGTCAAGTTGAAGTGCATAAAACGAAGGTCAACTCAGATTGTATTGAGTAATTAGGGCGTGGCATCGCACGCCCCCCTGAGGTAATACAACGATTAATGCCTCAATTAACACGGCTGACACAGCTGGTCACAGCTCGCAGAGATCAACGCGTTGCATCGTAGGCGTCTTCGACAGCTGGCTAACTGGCGAGAAACTGCCAAAAACTTTACTTGAAACTGCCAAAAATCAAAAGATAAATAATTTCAAATGCTTTTTTCTTGCTCCCTCCAAGCTGCGAACACAAAGAACATTTGACTACACAAATTATGCGAGGTAAAAAATAAATAAAACGCAACCCACGGACCAAAATAGTAGTGAGAGAGAAATAAATATAAATAAAAGCGAAGCAACGCGAAGAGTGAGAGAGAGACAGAGAGAAGGAAAAAAGCGTAGGTTTTGCATTTTGATGACGACGGTGACGATGCGATGACTTTGTCTGACCAACGGCTAAACCACAAAAAAAAAGCTAACAAAGCTAGTCGCAAGCGGAGCTGTAAGATTGTACAAATACAAATGTATATAGCAGTTATTATGTATACTTTAGATATGGGTTTTCCTCCAACTAATGTGCTGGAGATGGCAGCGTGAAGGGAACTTTTAGCTGGATGGGTTTACTGGAAAACATGCCATGATCTAACTTTAAAGATATCTAAAATTCTTTTGATATAAGTTTTCTCTGCGATTAATGTGATAGAGATGACATATCCAAGCCAGCAGATAGAAAGATTAACCGGGAAGGGAACCGCAAACTAACTAAAAGATCATTACAATATCTGTAGTACTAAGCCTATTTCCCTTCGCTATGAAACCTTTAAAATACATACAGTCTTTAGCCTCTTTTTCTAAGGGTTCCCCAACGATTAATGTATTAGAAATGACACCAAATGAACCTATTGCTAAATAGGTTGACGGGCTAACGAGCTACGATTAATAGTAACTACAAAGATCGCATAAAGCAACTCTAGCCCATATTTCTGTTGATCGTTTGATTAATTGAAAGTTCATAAATAGCCCCATTTCGAGTTGACATCTGTTTGGGCATAACTCAATTGACCGCGAAGTGTTGCAGCCTAGAGTTCCATATGGTAAATCGAGCGGAGATGGCTTTCATCACGCTGTCATCTCTAATGCAATCCCACTCACATTGAGGTTGTCCCTTTTATCCGGCGACTTCTTCATTAGGCCTCATTCAGAACGCCGCGTGGCGCTTGTTGACATTTGACAGGCAAAGCGGGCGCTTGCCTAGGCACCATGGCACGAAGGGGGAAGGGGAAGAGGGCCTGGGTAAACTCCCTTGATGAGAATTTATGAATGGTCATGGGGCATGGATGAGCTCACACATTGCTCGCTGCACTTGGAACGCGTTGAAAAACCCGTGAAATGTGTGAAAAGCAACTTCGTTTTGAATCTTCATTGTTTTTCCCAATACTTAGGGGGGAATTTCGGAACTATATATCTTGTAATTTTGCGCAATTGCCGACAAAGTGTGAACACACCAAAGTGGAACAGGTTCGTTTCTGTTGTTGTTTCTGTTGTTATTTCTGTTTTGTTTTTGGGTAAGCCTATAAAAGATGAGGCGCTAATGGGCAGTTTTCATGCTCGTTTGCATAACGGAAAAGCGAAAGTTTTATTGGACCTTACGAGGCGAGTCTCACAAGTGGAACTCCATCCATCTACAATATCTAACTAGACTCGGAATAACTCTGAGATACAGCTGCACTCAGATCGCGAGAGAGACCTGTTCGAAATTCTTGTAAAGTGCATAAATATGTTCAGATCTTATGACAGCTAACAAGCCAACAAATTACTCAGACACAGACACATACATTACTCGCATGTAGATACGCGTACACACACCTGGTCAAATGGCTAATGACATATCGAGTGGCAAAATCTTTTCGGCAAATACCAAACGGCTTTCAGGGCCAATCGGGCACAATGAACGCTAATTATGCTCGACTCGCTTCAGTTCAGACTTGAGTTAGATAGAGCTACAGATACAAAATATATACGATAGTTGTGAGGATGGAGGTTCATTGCACCACAACCCACGCGCTCTGCTGTGCAGCATTTCAAATCCCTTGTTGACCTTAACTTTGAATTGTCAAAACACACAAAAGTTCAAAGCGTGCCCACTGTACCCCCACTGCTTGCCTTTCCCCCGTCCCCATCTATGAAAATATTTTCGTAAACATTTTGTCGATTTTTCTTCTATTCAGAAGTGTCGACTCTATGCTTCGGCTGCAGGCCGCCAGATGCCGCCACTGCGCTTGGCATTGACTTGTGGTTTCGTGTTTTCAGTCTTTGCTTTCTGTGTGGGCTCCTCTCGGCGCGCGAGTCTACGACTTCGTCTTCGCCTCTGTTTCTGTTTCTGTTTCTGATTAGTCAGCTACATTTTTTCGACTCTGCCCCTGCCACCAGTTGGTTGTTGGTGGGTGCGATTCTTGCCACAGTTTTGTTTTTTTGCGTGGTGCCGAGTTCAGCTCAACTTAGCTCAGCTATTTGTCCTTGTGCTCTTGCTGGGCGCATCTCACGCTTCCGCATGCGGCATTTGTCATAAGTACGCGATAGGTTTATCTATATCTAACATCTTGTGACTATATTTAGCTGTCAGATTAGACGAGTTTTGTCATTGCGAGCAGCACCTACAAGACAGGTGAGTCATGCCAAAAAGAACCATAATTTGAGCAAAGACTAAGATTGGTTGGCTTGCTTTGTGTGTAGAATGAATATGGATTTAAGTATGTAGAATTTTGAGGTAATATAGGCTAAATTATGTAGAATTTGGAATATAGAAAAGATAATTCGTTCGGCTATACCCTTTCTTTAAATATAGTAAATGATAGACTTCTCATTTCATAGTTTTCCCCACTTGCTTTGACTTTAGTAATGAGTTCTCTCTTTTCTTAGTTCTCTAGTCTCTTTCTTTGACTATAGTATATAGTTGTCTCTGCTGTTAGTTATTCAAATTCATCAACTATATTATATATCTATCTTTCTTCTCTAAAGCCCCTACTTTCACTATAGAACCGCTCTCGTCTGCTGACATTGACAGCGTCGGGAGCAAGCTGCCTTTTATGTGAGTTCCACATTTTGCAGATCAGCAAGCTGCACTTGCTCTGCCTGCCCTGCCCTCTTTTCATCCTCCCCTCTCACTTGTCAGACAATGCGCAAAACAAATGCATAAATTAAATGCGAGCAAATTATACAACAAAATTAAAATTAGATATCAAATGACAAGCGTGAAAATTGCAAGCCAAATGGCAAATGGCAAATGACGGAGAGTTTAAAGGCCAAGCCAAGTCAGAGAGCAGCCTGTTAAGCTGCCAAAGGTCTCGGAGTGAGTGAGTGCAACTTTTACCTCTTGGCCCGGTCATGCGGGACTGGTGCGGGGCGGGGGGTGGCTTGCGCAATGCCGACGCGAACTTGAACTACATGCACAGAGCACTTCGCACTACGCTCCCATTGAAAATTAGCTGCGCAACGGATTGCTCCCATTTCTGTGCAGGCCGCGCCACGTGACAGGCGAATTAGTTGGCCAATCTGCTTTGTTGTTGGCTTTTTGGGGCACAGACACAGACACGTGCGCACTCTGGGGAAGACAAAGACGAGGACAGAGGCAGCCGAGACTACTATAGTGTAGATCAGCGAGATCCGCAGGCAGCCGAATCGCCCACAGCGACGTTCGCTTTGCTTTGTTGTCCACACACAGCTCTATATAGAGTGTGTGCGAGTGTGTGTGAGTGAGTGAGTATCTTGGAGGGCATCACAGTGTGAGCATGCAGCTTGCAAATATATGACAAAGAGTGTGGATCTTTATGGTATTATAGCTCAAGGGAACTCGACAGGTAAAGCTTAATAGAAAACACCCAATAATGCAGTTGAGCAATTTGGAATAGATCTATGCAAACTTTGGACTGCTTAATGATGAGTTTAATAATTAATATTAGTTTTCATTATGAATCAAATAATGATTCATATCTTATCTATATTATTTGTTGCTTCTGCTAAACATTCCCACCATCTCTTACTTTTTACTTTTCCAGAGCATTTCCCGTTCGACCTGATCACAAATGTTGCCAGCTAACTTTTGCTGTTGTTGTTATTGTAATTGTTGCTGTTGTCTCGTGAACTTGTAAGCCAAGTTGTAACTTAATCATGTACTTCATTGTGGCTTGTTTGCTGTTCTATTCGCCTTTGTCTCTCTTTTTTTATTTTGCTTTTGCACTATTTATAAACAATGCTTGGCTTTGCTTCGCTTTGCTTTGCGTACTATGACGATTGTCTTACAATCTCGCGATTTCATTGTGAGATTTCCTGGGCCACATGGCGTATGCACAACGCGCGCGCAGGCAGGCGAAACAATTATTGTTGTTGCTGCTGTTGCTGGCACTTGCAGCTTAAACATGCAATCATTTGTTTAATTAGGCGTAAATGATGCTGACCAGCAGCATCTCGCGTCTAATGGAGCGTGGAGCTGAGTTTAATGGCTTTGACAGATCTCGATTTAACCTTAACACGAGTTGCAGCAAGTGAATCGATCGTGTGAATGTATGTGTGTGGTGTGTGCCACACCCCATCTGCAACGTTGCAGCACTAATGCCATAGGTGGAGGGGAGTATTCTTGCAGCCAAAACGTGCCGCGCATAAGTCAGCCTGGGCCAGGCCCAGTCCCAGGTTCAGGCGACCTGCCAATCGATCGATGCAGGCGAAGCACAAAACCGATCGACGTCGTCGTCGTTGGCTACTCAACATTTGATTGCACATCGTCAGTCTGTCTGCCTCTTTGGCTGCCTTTGCCATTCACGACGATAATTCAATTAATTGCGAAAATGTCCTAGAGACAAATTCATATTCATAAAGCAACAACAACAGCAACTACAGAGACTACAAAGTGTAGACAAACGATCGAATCGTGTCTGCGATCGTGTAACTTTTCATTAAATTTCATTAAATTCTTTTATGCGATAGCAAAAGCAGCTAAAGCGAAGCTGGAAAGCAAATTTCAACATTGCCATCGCGCAAATCGCGCACTGATCTTCAGCTTCAACTTCAGCTTCGGCTTCAGCTTCAGCTTTGGCAATCGACAAACGGCGATCGCAGCGAGTGCTCCAGCTCTGTGCATTTTATGACTTTGATTTATTTGTGTAAATTATTTTTGTGGCTGTTACATGGCAAACATGAACAACTTGGATGCTCGAGGAAGTGTTTGCATGTCTCCATGAGAGAGACAATCAACGAGAGGCGATCTCTGGGATTGGGACTGTGATGAGGTTTTGCTCACTGTTCATCAAAGTTATTAGCTGTCTACAATTGTCAGGCAGTCTTCGTCTCTGTCTCCTACATCTACATCGCATCCATTGCAATCCCAATTCCCATTCCGATTCCCATGGAAGCGCTCTGGCTGGCATTACATAAGCGAGGCTCGCGAGCCGATCTCTCCCCATCTGTCTAACTGTCTGAGCTGTCGATCAGCTGTGCATAATTTCAATTTGATGAAGCACATACGAGGCGATAGATGGGCCTGTTGATAGGCGCCGTTAACTGACTTGCCCTGCGGCTAACAGTGTCTCTCTGACTCCCACTACCCCATCCTCCTCCCACTCTCTCGCTCTTCCTCTGTCTCTCAGTCTTTCTCTCTTTCTATTGCACGCCCGGTTAGCGTGTTTAATTACAATTGGGGGGATTTGGGACTCAGATTGAGCACGGATATCCGCGTACGTGTTGCGCATAGACAACCGATCGTAGCAGGCCTGAACAGTCAACACTTAACGCCGTAAACGCTGAAGAGCCAAGTCTGAAAAGCGAACACTGAACCCCGATAACTGAACGCAATCGACGTCAACTGCAGCTGTCCGTGTGTGCTGCCCGTTTTTGGCCAGCTTGACCCATAAAAGACCAAGCCATGGGAGCCTATGACGGAGGCAGTCAATCTTTACACTCAATCTATAGATTACCATATCTAAAGCTTGTAAAACTAATTGCACAAAGCTTAAGTTGATCTTCAAAGCTGGAGGAGATATTACATAATGTAGGGAATGCTGAGTATGTTATATGAGCTAAATATGTTGATCAATGATTGATCTTCAAGTGATATTCTGTTTCAAGATAATTTCTGATATAAAGAATCTTTCATATGATGATCAATGCTTGATCTTTTAATGGGATTATGTTCGAATATTATTTCTAATATATATCAAATTTAATATGATGATCAAAGATTGATCTAATAGTGAGATTTAGTTACAATATCATTATCTATCACACATATATGATCTTTAATAATTTATATTTGTTAATTCAATTCACTCTTTCATTGATATCGCTTCCCCCCTTTAAATCTCCATCTGATTATGTATTCAATCCTGTTATATCTTGTAATTCTCTTTCCAAACACAATTTATTGTTCACACCTTCGATTTGTACAATCAATTAAATAGCAAAAATGTAGTTGTTGTTGTTGTTGTTACTGCTGTTGTTTTTTTGGAGTTACGATCAGCCAAAAAAGTCTGCGTTGTGTGTTTATGGCAAGCAAAAAACCCTTTGGGCCCGCATTCCCTTTGTCCCAAGTTGATTTGTGCTTAATGAAAACAAATGAATTTATGAGTTGTTGGGGTTGTCATTAATATTTCTGTTGTTGTTGTTGTTTTGGCTGTGACCTGGCTTATCCCAGGCAGGCACGCACGATCACACAGCTTGAAACGGCATTGGCTTTTGCCAATTTCTGCTTTGTTTTCTCACTTGACGATTTATGGCGCAGCAGCAGCAACAACAACAATAACAACAACAACAATGACACAAGTTGTACGCACTTTTTCAATTGTTGTTGTTGTTGCTGCAGTGAATTATTTAAACAGCACTTTGAATTATTGTAATTCGCATGAGGCAAATCGCATAAATTATATGGTACCGTTACCCCTCGAGATCTGGCCAGTGCGACATTGGAACTGTCCTCGTTCCCTGGCGACTCTTCCGGCTCAACATATGATAACCAATGGGAGGGGGAGCAAGGGAGCATAAGGCGCGATGACAAAGTCTTTTTTGTTGATCGATGATATCGATAATTAGGCGCATGTTGTTGTTGCCTTTCTGCATGTCATTTCTGATGGCAGCGCGTCAGTCGCAGAACGTTAATCCGTCAGAACATTAAAGAGCTTAGCGGGCTGTATCAAAGTTCACCGCTGGGCCCTGAACCTTGGACCTTATGGGCTGTTTCAGGCACGCATTCGTTACAGTTCTTGACAGCGTGGCAGACAGACGGACAGATAGACCAGAGCAAGAAGTATAGATACAGCGAACAGATGCAGATACATCTACAGCTACAGATACATCTACAGATACTTAGAGCAAGCTACAGCTGGCGCTGCAAATGGCAGTTGAAGCTGTGCCGCACACGCAGCTGCGGAAACCAAAGAAAAATAATGTAGGTGAAACAAGTTCCCCGGCAAAATGCCAAGCTTAAGTGCCCGCCCGGGCAATATAGATGCAAATCAATAGACGATTTTTTGATTTTCGGGCTTTAATAGAATTCTGAACGCAGCTCGCAGCTAAGCCAGACAAAGCCGAAGTCGATGTCGAAGCCAAAGTCAAACCGCAACCGCAAATCAGACAAACAACAAACGGTTCCCCCTCGCAAAAAGGCGCCGCCGCAAACACTTGAACTGCACACACACACACACACGAGGAAAGACAGGTTCGCGAATGTGTTCTATAAACAAGTTGCTGCGACTAATGCCGGCTGAATTTCCGTTTCAAAAGCAGAAGATCGCTCGTAAATTCAACGCAAATTTAATAAATGCGCCCAATGCAGATCGACAAACAAGAGAAGAACAAGTGGAGAACGAGAAGAAGAAGAAGCAGAAGAAGAGACTTCCAAGAAATTTGTGTACTGACCTTGAAGACAAATATCGTTGAGATCTCGTTAATAAAACTCCCCATAAGTGCCTAATAAAATATGATCAAAATTAGCTATGCAAGGCGAAGCGCCTGTAGAGTTATTCGGGGTGCTCTGGCGAATAGATCATTTTGGCAGATAACACAAGAGAAACGCAGCATAATTATGTAATTTAATGGGCCAGGCTAGAGCTGAATGAAATCCACTACAAACAGAGTTCTCTTTCCAATTGATCATTCTGCAGATAAGCTAGCACAATTCTACGAGCATTAAACGAGTTAACTTTTACGTGAATCGCTTAGACAAACACTACAGGGAGTCTCTAGAGAGAGACATATAGAGAGAGAGAGAGAGTGAGGGAGATAGAGAGCTATAGTGATCTACTGTGATCTTACAAATCGAAATCACTGCTAATGGTCATAGATAAATAAACGATATGTAATTTATTAGCTTGCTTTTGATTCGATTCGATAAGTTTTTATGGATTTCGATACGTTTATTCATTCAGTTATCTTTCGTAGTAATCGATTCACATCTGAGACATGATCAACTCAGTGGGAAATTACTAACTAGACGAGGCAATCAATAAGAAACTTGCAAGCTAATTAATAAGGGCTACTTTTTATACAGTTAATCGTACAGTTAATGGAAATACTTGCATAAAATTTCTTTTATCTTTCGTTCAGCAGTAGAAATCTTTGGCATCTGCATAGAAATTCTTCGCCAGCCAGACTACATCGCTGATTAGCCACTTCGTATCATAATTTTCTCTTCTCCCGCTATCTTTATTAACTGATTATTCTCATCGTTAAGTTATGCCAACTGATTGTCAAACGAATTGGCACTCTTTATAACACCTAGCATCGCAAATAAATAGAATCTGGAAAAATACTTGAGCAAATCTTTGCATTTATTTCGTTTTTTGATTTGTTTGCGGGGGTACACCCATTAAACGAATGTGCTCAATTGTTTATTAACCTTCATCGGTGATTTTGACATTATATTCAAGCATGTTTATCTTTTATCTCATTCATTTTTCTCTCTGCGTCTCACTGTGCTTCGCCTGCAAAATGCAAATCTCGCAAATTATGCAAAATGCCGAGACAAAAACAAATTAGGCGGGCGCATAAAAATTTCACCTGTTGACAAAGCGGGCCAAGGCAATCAGGCACTGTTTCATGGCCAGTTATGGCTAGGGTTGCCCTAGAAAATATTTGCAAAGCTGCCTAGAAAGTTGGCAAGCCCAAGAAGAAGAAGATGAACAGAGCAAACCATAAGGCGGAAGTGCAAAGGCAAACTCTGTGTTTGAGTGTGTGCTCAGTTGGAGCAGCTGTAGATTGATGGAGATAGTCGGATAAGGTATGTCTCTAGTCGGTTAAGGAATGTATGTGTGTGTGTGTGACTGAGGTGTGGGTCAGCTTAGCAGCCCCTTGTCGGCAATAGAAATAAAGACTAAGTCAATAATTACCCAAGGCAAATGGCAAATGGCAAATGCGAAGCGTGAAAAGCGCTTCCTATTATTAGTTGAATTTGTTTTGGGCCGCGCAATTTAATTTATATAACATTAATCGTTTATAAATGATAAATTAATATGGGAAACAAATTGTATGGGCGGTCTCTCGAGCTCAGCGAACAAACGCTTCTCAGCGAGCGCTTTCGGAAAGGCGTAAAATCATCATCATTGCTCAAGTGGTCGACAAGTTGCCAAAATTGGCAAAGCTTAAATGGACATGACAAACAGCAACAACAACAGCAACAGCGACTACAAATGTGAGATCTAACAAATACGTATATATCTAAGCTGTTTTTTGGCTATTTCCTAGCCCGCCTTTGTCCGAATAATTTATGTTCGTCAGTGTGGGCGCTGAGTCTCTTGAATTACGCATACGCCGCGTTTGTCTTCAGCTCGATTGCCCGATTACAATCAGCTGAACCCTCTCTCTCGCTATATGCTATATAAGGGCCGTTACGTTCTATGAAGTATTTTGACTCTATTAGCGAGAAGTGAGTGGGCAAGCGAAGGGGGTAGGGGGGCAACACGAACTCTTGCTTGTACTTCCGCGTGCGTGTTGCAAGTGCAGCCTCAAAACGTTGCTCAATTGGAATTTACGGGTTTTCGTACAGAGGTCTTCTACACCTTTCTTGCCTGCGCAGCATATTTAAATGAACTGATTTATGGCTATTTGATGGGTACATTAACCCTCTCTCTTCCTCTCTCTCACTCTCTTTTCTCCTCTGCCAGTGCATTTGGATAATTTAAGTTCTTATTTATTTCGTTTCATTTCGGTATGCTGCGCACTGAAATTCTTACAGCTGCCGTTGCTGTTGTTGTTGTTGTTGCTGTTGTAGCTTGTGCTGCGTACTTTATTATTAATTTTCAACGTGGGCAACACCAACAGCAGCAGCAACAACAACAAGAACAACACGACAAGAACTACAAACACCCACAGCATTTGTCAAGTTGTTCAGATTTGTTCGTTTGCTCTTAAATGTTGTTGTTGCTGTTGTTGTTGTTATTGTTGTTGTTCTTATTATTGTTGCTGTTTTACTTGCTCTTTTCCGTCTGTGTTCTGCTTTGCTGCTGCTGGCCGCATTTGTTATTACTTATTGCGGTTTGTTTTGTGGCTGTTTTGCTGCTATTTTTTGTTGTTCGTTGTTGTTGTTGTGCCTTTGCTGTTATTGTTGTTGCTGCTTTTGGTTTTGCATGCGAGATTAATTCTTGCAATTTGAACATTTCAACACACACTTCGCTTCGTCGTCGCCGTCGTCGTCGTCGTCGGCGCTCGATTCTAATTGCATGCACGCAAATTACTCATACGCCGCGTATTCGTGTTCGTATTCTCGAGCTCGCATAATTATTGCTTATTGCCACATCAAATGCTTCTTGCGTGGGCAGTTGACAAAAACCAACAACAACAATACAAACAACAACAAAAACATTTATTCAGTTGCCAAGAGCGCAGCGCATCCTCCTCATCGGCAGCTGAATAACAATTATATATCTATCTATATCTCCTACTTATATTTTATTTTGCATTTGCCACTTTTTATTTATTGTTTAACCAATATCACTCCCTTGCCCGCCCACCCTACCGTCCCCTCTGTGGCCCCTTCTGCTTTGCCCTGCCCCTGTAAATGAATCGCTTTTATGCGCTCATTTGCATGTTAAATAAGCAACTGCTGCTGCTGCTGCTGCTGGAGCTGACGTTGAAGCTGAAGCTGCTTCGACTGAGGCTGAGTCGCCGCTGCCTTCGTGTTGGCTGCTGTTGTTGTTGTTGTTGCTGTTGTTGTTTGTTGTGTGGTTAGTTTCTAACTGCTGCTGCCAATGCAAAGAACGTCGCCAACCGTCTCCGTCATTGTAGGCTGCAACTATTTGTATACCCTATAGAGGTAGACTAAGGGGTTGCTTGGCTACCTGAGATAGATATTAAATATATAAAGAAAGACAATATAAACAAAGAGCTTTTCTAGCATACCTAATGGGTAACTCACAGTCGACCTTCCGCATTGTTTTCTGCCTTTCCTGCTTTGCTTTTTAACTCCTCTAACCGATTTGGTTTGTTGACGTAAAACAAAGAAAACGCACCAAGTGCAGTAAGAGAGAGAGAGAGAGTGAGAGGGAGAGGAGAGGTAGCAGAGTTGTCACCCAAAGGGCAGGGCAAGTGCTGCCCATAGCAAGTGCAGCAACAAGTTCTCAAGTTCAGCCCCAGCTCATACAGTACTACCTGCCATATATGTGACTGTGACTGATCGCTGATCATCGCTCTGTGATTTGTGATTCATTCATCATTTGGCGCATTAATTAGTTGGCTCCAGCCAATTTCAATTTCAGCTAACTTAGCCACTTAGCCAGAACACAACGTAATGCCTTCATTAACTGGAGAACAAATCACCCACCCAGTATACATTAGCTAATAACAGTTACTTTTTGTTCTGTCTGGAAGTTAGGAGCGAAGAAAAATGGATTTTCCGTACACGAAATACAAATGTCTGTTTCTTAATTTTACATAATTTATGCCAGTTGAGTTATTGTGCAAGGGGAGTATCAATTAATTAGGGTACACAAACTCTGACTTCTTGAATCCTTAGTTATATTTAATATTACTGAAATTAAGACTGTATTTTGTAACCTAATTCCATTAAAAATGAACCATGCTTATTCATTTTTTTAAAACCTTGTGAAATGTTTAAAAATAAAATATGTGGTTTGCATTTCTCTGCTAAATTTACAAACTCTTCTAATTCATTATGAAATAAACTCAAGAAACTTCAAGCTAAATATTAATAAAGATTAAATATAAATTTAAGATTGCATTAGCTCAATGGATGATTTGCTGAGACGTCATTGTAATTATTTTAGCTTCCTGCGTGGGTGAGTAAGTTAGCATATTCCTCGAATTAGTCAGCAAAGATGGCAAACACAAAGCAAGCTACGGTTCTAAGCCAAGTTAAGATGCCCTTGAGGACGCTCCATATAGAGAGGGAGCGATTCATGCTCACGCTTGGGTCTTAGATAACAATTAGCGAATAAATTTCAGCCTCCAAATAACGCATGCAAATCGCAAGAGGCAACACTCTTATATAAGCGTGCACACACCACCGTACACAAAAGGTAGATCTATCTATGAGTATTTATCGAAGCTGGTGACTGTTTCTGATTTCTTTTGGCGAAACAACTAGTTGAATTTCCTTTTACAAATACTCAGCTATTGACAGCCAGAGAGTTAAACTTGTGCAACTCACAGAGTGTGTGCGAATGTGTGTGTTTGTGTGTGTGACATTAAACCACACACAAACAAGTGCGCCATATTTGGCAATTGACTTTGCAGCCAAGTCAGAAATCTTTCTATGTATCTATCTCTATTTGTTGTGCTCGCGTTTGGGTTCAGTATTTGCACCACACACACACACATACCCTGGCACACACTCACTTGCCTCTTAACTGTTTACGCTGCCTACTTGCGATGGCCAGCGGGCTGATAAATGAAGTTTAAAGTTTTCTAAACACAAATTGACACTTGAAAATTGTTTGCCAAAAAAAATCGATGCCAAAAATCAATTTCGAATTAAGCTGCCGGCGAAATTTCAGAGAGATTTACCTCCATGCATGAATATATCATAAATTTAAGCACCAACACTTCGCGGAATTGGCAAGGCAGGTAGCCGCCCTACTTGTTGTTGGAGCAGGCGAATCAGATTTGTATCGGCAAAGATCTAAAAACAATATCAGCATTCGGAGTTTGCTGATGCCGCTGCGGGCGGATCGTATCAAGAACGACCTATAAGAGAATTTATGATATTGAGCAGTACACACACACATACACACATAGAGACAGTGAGAGAGGGAGATAGAATAGCAAGTTCACGAGGGAGCGCGAGTTCGGATTATGTTTGCCAAACGCGTCTCGCGGCAGTTCGCGGTAATTAATTGTTTGTCTTGCGATTACAGCAGATTTTCGCACGATATCGAATTCGAGTTCGAAAAGTTAGAACAATTAGAACGTTGTGGAGAGTCGCCAGATAATCAGAGCTGAACATTTCACGGTTAAAGTAGGAGAACGCTGTTGACGATTTATAGAAGATAAAGTAGAACAGAATATACAATTAAGATAGTTAATAATTGTTGGAAATAGTTAAGTAAAACCTCTCCTAGCAATATAGAACAGTTCAAGTACAGTTATCGTTATAAATAATAATAAATATATTTTTTTTTAATATTATTTAAAACTGATTAATTTCCGATTGTAACTCAATAAGGAGAAGAAACGCGGTCGAGCATTTAGAACAGTAAACAATACTTTATCAATATCATGATAACTTCAAAAAATCTCAAATAATTAATATAGTTCAATAAGAATAAAGTTTATTTATTACACATTTCGAAACCTCTTGAAGCTCTCTGAATTTGATTCCAATTGGAATGCACTTGCTGCAGGCGCCAACCAATTGAAGTGAAATTAATAAAAATATCCACTGCATGAACGATAAGAATTTTAGATTAAGATGTCCTACATAAATAATATTTTCCCCGCGATTGAAAGAGGGAGTAGGGTGCTTTGTATGCGTTTATAATTCTTATCAGAGAATTATGGTTCCGCGTAATTGATCTAGTTTGCCCTCGTGTGGTGTGTGTGGTGTGGGGGGACTATGTGACGGACACCACAGGCGTCATAGGTGCCCATTAAAGTGTATAAATATTTTTTCAACTGGCTACTTATGCAAGCAGATGCTGCTGCTGTTGCTACTGTTGTTGCTGCCCCGCTAATAAGTAGGCAAACAGCGCCTTTTATTGCGCTGCTTCGCCTTGTTACGCTTAATAACAGAATTTAATTGAAAAACATTCGCAAAACGAAATGAAACTTACCACACCAAAACAATAACAAAGCGAAAAAAATATTATTAAACCGGCAGCCCAACACCTGTTACACTGTTGTTGCTGCTGTTGCACTGTTGTCGCTGTTGTAGTTGTTGTTGTTGCTGCTGCTACTGCAGTTGTTGCTGGTTCAGTTGTGGCTGCTGCTCCAATTTGTGAATGAGCTTAATTGCATTTATCGATAGCACTTTGTTTGGCGCTTCGTCAAAGTTATCGTTTCTAGTCGCTGCTGCAGTTGCTGCTGCTGCTGTTGTTGTTGTTGTTGTTTTAATTAGCAACACAAACACACATTAACCAATCCACACACGCGCACACAAACACGGAGCGGGACACAGAGAGGCAGACAGGCGCATGGCAGGCCGCCCACGCAACGTGCCAAAAGAAAACGCGTTTATTGAAAATGCAACCGCGACGACGACGGTGCGCAAAGAACTTTGGTGGCTGCGTGTGGCTGCACACAACTTGCTGTGGCAACTACTACCAAAAGTGCAAGCGACAAAATTGTTGCAACAACAACACGAGCAGCGCAATAACCGATTCGCTGGAGCGCTCGCGATTAACTGAATTCAATTTCGAATTTCAAATTCACCCGTCAGCGACTCGACAACTCTGCTTCCTCTTTCCTTGAGTTCTTCGTAATTCGTTTCGTTTTCGTTTTGTTCCGTTTCGTTTCGTGGCAAGTGCTACGCGTGCGCACCACAACTGCTCGCCTCGAACATCGAAAATCGACTGAAGTTAAGAGCGCCAGCATTGGGTGCAACTGGTCTGAGTAGAAGTCATATGAGTTGTTCTCTTTGGCCTCCAACGACTGATCGCGCCAAAAGCAAGAGAGGGAGAGCGAGAGAGTTGCACTGCAGCTCCAATGGGAGCGCTCTCTTCGCATACAATGCGTGAGGCATGGTTGCAGATTATGTTCTGGTTTGAGGGTACGTTATATTAATAGCTCAGATCAATAAAAACAATTGAATATAGTATATATAAATATATATATATATGTATATCTTTAATTATCATGTAGTGTTATACATTGACTTAAAATAATTAAAGAGGATATGTAAAGCTTCTTAATATTTATTAAAGTTAAGATATTACAAACATTATTTTATAAATAAATATCATTCATAAATAAATTTCTATACAATTAAAATCTGAAATAAACTGGGAAATTCTTGTACAATAGAAGTTACACTCTAAAAATCACTGTATAAAATATAAATTAACCGAAAACATTACGTACAAAGTAGGTTAATAAAAATACTTAAGTTCCAGCCATATTAACATACACCCAGACTAATAACTCACACACATAACGATTCTAAATACCAAGTACAGAAATTATTTGTGTTCAAAATTAAAAGTTCAGAGTTCAAAAGAACTAAAGAAAATTCACAAGCCAGTCGTGTATGTAGCCCTGGTGAAAACATATGTTCACAAAAGTGCGAACAGCTGAGTGCGAGTGCGAGCGTAACAGGCAGATCTCTTTCTAAATACGACGACGACGAAACCGAATGCGTTTGATTTGTAAATTCTTAAATTAAAGCAAAGTGTAAAATGTTGGCAAAGCGTATACAGCTCTGGAAGGCCACCCATGCGGTGCTAACCGTCAACAGAACAGTCACCCAGGTAAGTGGCAATAGCTGCCGCCGGCGACGTTGTGCCGCCCGAGGAGCGCCCTATGACATAACCTACAAAATGCGGTTTGTTATGAACGTCAGACGAGAGCAACTGAAACTAATTGTGAATGAATCTTTGCAGATATTCCCAGCATATCAGAAACAGAGTCGTGACATGCATTTGGCCACCTTTAGTTGGAGCAGTCAACTAGCTGCTGGACGCCAAGCATCCATCTTGCATCCATCTACACTGAGGCCGCTGTATGCAGCAGCAGCAGCTGTTCGCTTTGCCAGCACAGAACCAGCAGCAGATACAAGTTTAAAGTATGTTGACCTGCCCAATATACCAGATGCACCCATACCACCTCCCGCTCCGCTTAACACCGTAACTGAATTAGTGTCTGGCGAGCCATCATTTGCATCCATTGGCCTGGGCGGCTACTCACCCGTTGGAATTGTACAAAACTGCATGGAATTCTTGCACTGCACGTGGGATATTCCCTGGTGGGGTGCCATAGCGATTGGCACACTCGCTGTGCGCACCATTATCTTTCCACTCGTGATCCTGGCGCAACGTAACTCGGCCAAGATGAACAACAACATGCCACAGATGCAGGCACTCCAGCTGAAGATGACAGAGGCGCGTCAGTCGGGTAACGCCATTGAGTCGGCACGCTATGCCCAGGAAATGATGTTGTTTATGAAGGAGAAGGGCGTCAATCCGTTCAAGAACATGATAGTGCCACTGGCGCAGGCGCCACTGTTCATTTCCTTCTTCATGGGCCTTCGTCAGATGGCCAACACGCCGGTGGAGTCAATGTGCAATGGTGGCCTCTTCTGGTTCACCGATCTGACCGTCGCCGATCCTTTCTACTTGTTGCCAGTGATTACCAGTGCAACGCTGTACCTGACCATCGAGCTGGGAACAGACAGTGCACGTCTGTCGGCTGCCAACATGAATACCATGAAGTATGTGCTGCGGGCCCTCCCTATCGTCATATTCCCGTTCACCATGAATTTCCCTGCCGCCATCCTGACGTACTGGGCCTGCAGTAATTTCATCTCACTGGGTCAGGTGGCGCTGCTGCGTATTCCTAGCGTGCGGGATTACTTTAAGATTGAGAAAATGGTTGCCCATGCACCCAGTTCGTTACCAACCAAGAAGAAAGGCTTTGTCGGTGGCATGAAAGAATGTAAGTCCTGTCTCCTGATCCTGAACATATGCCAAACAGAAGCTAACGTTTCTATTTCTTGCAGCCTGGGACAATATGAAAATCACAAAGGAAATCGAGGAGCGACAGAGATTGGATGAAATACGTTTCCAAAAGGCAGGCAAAGGGCCTCTGGTAAAAACGTTCAAATACGATCCCACCCAGCCACGCACACAAGTGACCGCCAGTGCCGCGAAGAATAAATAACCGATTGTCGATCTGCAGGCGAATGGCGATCATGTTAACATAATTTCCTAGAGTTTAGTTCCCTTTTCCGTGTCCGATTTAGTTGCAGCAGATAATGTATATGCTAAAATATAATTTTTATTATTAAAACAAATAGAACAAAGCTTTCCTAACTCCTTGCCGATATGCATTGGTTGATGACCTCGGCAAGGTGTTTGTTTTCCAGCGCCGCAGCGACACGTTCCTTGTCCGCCAGCTGCTTGTTAACAGCCAGCTCGGAGGCATGTGTGCCTGGAGTGATTTCCACAGTGACTTTGAAACGGGGCGGAAGCGATCGCAGCAGCTTCACACGGATGGAGAGTCCAATCAATGTGGCCATCGAGCAGTGCGGGATCGTGGGTGTAAATCGAATGTGCACTTGATTTTGTTTGTCACTGATCGATATAAGGTCTTCCTGCACTACGTGTAACTCCTCTAGGGTCAACGGATGCTCCGGATCGTTGATATTTCTTATAAGGTCTGCAAATAACAATGAAAAATAATTAACTTAGTTTTCAGTTTCGATTTGCAATCTCAATGTGCGCTCACCAAAGATTTCTCGTTTGTCAAATGGATCCGCTACGGTTTCATCCTCCTCGTTGGCGGTAACCTCTCGCTTCTTGATCTTCCCATATACGCTGGGATTCAAGTTCTCGATTTCCGTAGGCATATTCTAATTATTTATATTTTAATTCGTAAATAAAATATTCGACTTAATGTGAGCACAGTGTGTACACACTATTCAACAATAAATAAACCTGATTAGCCTTTTGGTATTTATCGGGTATCCATATCAGTTATCGAATATCGTTAGTGTGTAAACACTGATGCTTAATACGCAGTTACAGAATTTGAATTGTTAATTGCAATTGGTAAATTAATTGGTAAATTAATTGCACCAGTCAATCAGTTTCTCCATGTTGTAAATCTGAACTGCTCGAAATTCCCAGAAATATTTTCCTATGCCAGTCCATGTAAATCAAAAAGCTTACGCAAGCCCTTTAACACAACAGTCAGTTTGCGATTATATTTTTTTATGTGCATATCAATTAGCTTTGTGGTTATATTAACAACGGATCAGATGATGTTTACAACTATCCGACATTGCTTACGAATAGGCTTATTAAATTAGAAGAGTTTTTGTCACACAATTATTTTATTTTAATTACCTATCTCTCCGTAAAATCAATCAAATCAATATGCTAGTTTTTTATCCATTCTATAGAGACTCTTTGGAAAATTATCATTTTTAAGAATGAAAGATGCTTAAATTATATGTAATTTTATAATAACTGTAGTAACTAAAATTATTCCGCATATTACCAGAAATCAGTTCAGTTCAGATCAGTTATGTTCTAATTAAATGTTAATACTTTATGGGGCTAATTCGGTTTTATAACAATTTCGTGTTTAAGAGCTGAAATAAAGAACATCCGCTTAATCGGAAAGAGAAAGAAAGTCGCATTAAGAACCCATTATTGGGAGAACAGATAAAACCGCCCACAAACGGGAGAATCAGTCTAACACTACCTGTTAGTGCATAATTTACCATTTCGCAACAATGTGCTAACTCAAGATGACTAATAGGTCGGGTTCGGGTTCTCAAGACCCAGGCACACTGCAATATCAATAAATCAAATATTTTGCGCACCTGACCGAGCTACAGTCAAGCCGCCTTGAGCTACTTTTAAATCTCGATGCTTCATACCCATGTATCTACATATATATGTATATTCAATGTTGATCTGTAGAGATGCTGCCGTTTGACTTGGCTTGACGGAAATCTAAGGCTTATAATTAGCTCGCTCTATCACTTGAAATATCAATGAGGAAAATAAATATATACATACACAACTGTCTGTATAAATATATATAGTATATATGCATACATATTGATATAGAAACTCGACTGGAAGTGCGGCAATTATCACCAATTTACGAACTGGTTAACAACAACGTCAAACATAGAGCACAACTCCCGCCTAGAGAGTGAGATCCGTTACGCGTCACACCTAAGCCATATAATGCCCCGACAGCGATCCGATGCCAGCAGTACGTTAGAAATAACGTTGCAGTTCGTTGTTTGGAAGATAATAAATCAAGTGACGCCTGGACAATGGGAAAACTTGTAAGTCCCGCGGGGGTTTTTTACATGACTTAACTTCGACTTATTTAGATCAATGTAATCTTTTGTTGCTTCAGTTGATTTTGCTGGCCCTTTGCGCCTTGTGCCATGCTGCACCTGCTCCGGCAGACATCAAGGAAACTGGACTAACACGTCCCAGTCCCATTAATCCTGAGGTCTTGAGCGATCCCAAGCCAGCCGAAAAGCTTGTGCTCCTCTCGGCTGATCATTCCCAGCATCGTGAGAAACGCAATGAACATCCTCCAGAGAAACCACATAGCATCCAAGCACAGGACGGACTCCATGGACAGCCGAAAAACGATGATCTTGCTAAGCCCGACTCTGTGAAAGCTTTGGAAGGACTGCATGGACCACCCGATGCTCACAAACTTGAGCCTCAAAAATTGGATGCCAAGCATCAGGCCCACCACGCTGCTAAGCGTGATATTCCCGTGCCGACAGAAGTAAAAACAACAGCCGCACCCAAAGAGGATAAGCCCCATGAAGGCGCTGTGAACGCCGAAGCTGCTCCCCACGTAGAAGAACATCACGGCAGCACCACACCGCACGGTCCCTTGCGCCACCATCCGGTGCCCGTGGCTGAGCTCTTCAACAAGACCAAGCCCGCCAGCTCCGAGGAGAGCAAGGAAAGCAAGGAGAGCGCTGAGAAGGAAGGCCATAAGGCCTAAGCCATGACCTACACTTGTTGATTATGTAACAAGCCGAATAAATAAATAAACAATATCATATAACGAATACAAATACATACATATCCATATACATATACATACATACATATATACACACTTAGACAACCATTTAGCTAACTACGGACTACGTTGAAGATAAGGGTGAATTTAATTGGCAGCATCATCAACTGCATCTGCAGCCGGTGCACCAGGGCCAAAATACTCGTCGGACTCGAAGACGGGCACAGCTTGAAACTCTCCATCGATGAGATTACTCTTTGGTGGAGTACCAACTGCATCTGTACCTGTTAGCTTGGCCCGTAGAGGCTTCAACAGCAATCCTTTAAGACTATATTCGGTCACGTTAAGCTCCTGCTCAGCCACATCCACAGAGCTTTCCACTTCATTTAGGTTTTCGTTAACCCTGGCCACAAACTGTTCCAAGCAATCGATTCTCTTGCTCAGCTCCCCAAAGTTATCGCCGAAACCGAGAATGCTGCACACGTGATTGGCCATGATGCTGTTGGACTCGGCACGCACCTATTGATATAAACATTTAATATCTGTATACAATTACAATTTTCATGTCACTTACCGATGCCAGCACCGTTTCGAATTCATCGAGCCGAGCCAGCATGTCGTCGATGTTGGTGCAGAGTGGATTTACCTATTAATGCAAGGGGTATTATCAATGAAATAGAAGTTTAATGATTAGTAGACATACCTCTCTTTCCAAATCAGCACTTTGCAGAATCTGAGCGTAATCCTTTCCTGCCTGATCAACCATTTTTATCAGCTGATAGCTGTTGTTGCCAACAAAACACAACACAGAAGCAACAAGCCTAGTCTGTTGACCGATAACCGATAGTCGGCGCAGGAAAAATCCATAAAATAATTGTTTGCGTCGTTTGACAGCACTCTTTAGGAAAAATTTACAAGATAAATACATGAAAGATCTGTATCGAACTTTTCGAATCACTTTAATTACGTTTAATATAATAAGCAAAGGCAATGCACATTGTTTGTAGCAGACATTATAAATATAAATACGTAATTATTACATTCAGTAAATACGGTAAAATCGGGTTTAGGTTTTCTTTCAAATTCAATGCGCATTAGTGCATACATTGTGCGCATAAACAAACAAATAGTTATCGCACAGCAGCTTATCGATAGTTACTTGAATTGTTTTTTCCAGTGTTAAGTAACAGCTGCTCTAAAAAGGTTGGCAACAATGCATATATTGCAAATTCTAAACTCACGTATGTTGTATTGATTTGTAATTTCAAGGAATTGAAAGGGAGTAAGCACACAGCTAAGCCACAGCAGCCATGAGCAACTACCGTGGCATCGGAGGCGGCGGCTTTCCGTACAAGAAGCAGCCAAGCGGCGGAACCAACATGAACGCAGTGCCTCCGCCGCCGGCATTAAGCAATAGCCGTGGTGGCGGGGGATTTGGATTCAGTTTCAATCGGGGCAGAGGCGGTGCTACGTCCGGTGTAACCGGTGCAGCCACCAGCAGCACCACATCCAAGCACGGCTACTCGACACTCGAGTCCATAAGCCAGTACACAAACTCAACAAACTTTGTGGGCAAACGCAAACAACACATGGATGATGATTATTTCGACGATGAGGATGAGCCGTCGCAGGCGCTACAACTGGAGCAGGCATACATACCAGCACCAGGGTCACCAGGAGCTAAGCAGGACTCAGACTCGGACGAGGAGGATCCACTAGAGCAGTTCATGGCCGGCATTAACAAACAAGTGGAAAAGGAGAAGGTGCGTGCCGCCACACAGGAGACACAAGCGAAATCAAGCGCCGCTTCGCTGGACAAGAAGGGAGTGCGACATGACATTGACGACGAGGACGATGAGGAGAGCTACTATCGTTACATGGAAGAGAATCCCAACGCCGGAATGCGCGACGAGGGCTCGGACCAGGAGATCGACTACGACGAGGATGGCAATCCCATAGCTCCACCCAAGAAAAAAGATATTGATCCGCTGCCTCCAATCTACCATTCAGAGATTGAATACGAGCCCTTCGAGCGTAACTTTTATACGCCGCATGAGGAGATCGCCAAGCTGGACGAGGAGCAGGTGCGCGAGCTGCGACGCACGCTGGGAGTCAAAGTCAGTGGCGCGTTACCTCCCAAACCTGTCACATCCTTCGGCCACTTTGGATTCGACGACCAACTGCTGAAGGCCGTGCGCAAGGCCGAGTACACACAGCCAACGCCCATTCAGGCGCAGGCAGTTCCCACAGCATTGTCGGGACGCGATATTATCGGCATAGCGAAGACGGGTTCGGGTAAGACGGCTGCATTCATTTGGCCGCTGCTCACACATCTAATGGATCAGCGGGAGCTGCGTCCCGGAGATGGACCCATAGGCCTGATCCTGGCGCCCACACGCGAGTTGTCTCTACAGATCTACAACGAGGCCAAGAAGTTCGGCAAGGTGTATAACATCAATGTGGTGTGCTGCTACGGAGGCGGCTCCAAGTGGGAGCAGAGCAAGGCGTTGGAGCAGGGCTGCGAAATTATAGTGGCCACGCCGGGACGCATGATCGATATGGTCAAGATGAAGGCAACCAATCTGAAGCGAGTCACATTTCTGGTGCTGGACGAGGCGGATCGCATGTTTCACATGGGTTTCGAGCCGCAGGTGCGCTCCATTTGCAACCATGTGCGCCCGGACAGGCAGACACTGCTCTTCTCGGCCACCTTCAAGAAGCGCATCGAGCGTCTGGCACGCGACATACTCACAGATCCAGTGCGCATCGTGCAGGGCGATCTGAACGAAGCCAATCAGGATATTACACAGCATGTGTATGTGTTTCCGAATCCACTGCAGAAGTGGAACTGGCTACTGTGTCATCTGGTGAAATTCCTCTCAGAGGGAGCTGTCCTGGTGTTCGTGACCAAAAAGGCGGACGCGGAGACGGTTGCCAACAATTTGCTGGTCAAGGAATACAATTGTCTGCTGCTGCACGGTGACATGGATCAGGCTGACCGCAACAAGGTGATCACACAGTTCAAGCGCAAAGAGTGCGACATTCTGGTGGCCACCGATGTGGCTGCCCGTGGTCTGGACATACCGCACATACGCAACGTTGTGAATTACGACATTGCACGGGACATTGACACGCATACGCATCGTATCGGACGCACAGGACGTGCCGGCGAGAAGGGCACGGCGCACACGCTGGTCACCGACAAGGACAAGGAGTTTGCTGGACATCTGGTGCGCAATCTAGAGGGTGCTGATCAGGAGGTGCCAGAGGATCTCATGGAACTCGCAATGAAAAGCTCCTGGTTCCGCAGCTCCCGCTTCAAGCAAGGCAAGGGCAGAAAGCCCACCAATAACTTCATGGGCTTGGGCTATCGCGAACGTTCTGGGCCCGCTTCGAGTGGCAGCTCCTCGGGTGGCCATGGAGGACATGGACCCATTACAGAGCAGAGCAGCAAGAGTTCAGGCGGCGGCAGTGGTGGCAGCGCTGGACCCGCCACAGATCGTTATTCGGCGATGCGCCAAGCCTTCCGTTCACAGTACAACTCACAGTTTCGTGCTTCCAGTGACCGCACATGGGAACAAACGGTGCCTGAGACGGGCGTCTTCCAGGCGCCACCTCCTCCACCACCGGCAAAGCCTGCTAGTGGTGGTGGTGGAAATGGTGGCTCCGCGGGCAACAGCCTGGACGCGAAACGTGCCAAGAAGAGTCGTTGGAACTAAGAAGAAACTGGAACTGAAACCGAAATTGAATCGAAACCATCGTGCTCGTGTTTAATTTCATATTATTTAATGTGTATTTGCTTTTGTTTCATTTCATTCATTTAAAATTACAACTTAACCACTAGCATTAAATATATAATATATATATAGATATATGCATTATATATTATGTTAGGTAAATACTCGTATGTACACTCTCCTCCTCTCTACTTTCACTTTCTCACTCAGCCAATGCCGATTCAATAAAAATGTCATTAATTGTAATTATGTATGTGTTTATTTTTACTTTATATGTGTATTTTATTTTGAATAAAATCACATTTGCGCATATTCCATGGCCTTAAGTCGGCCCCCGCCGAACCGATTACGATATTCCTTGTCGTCTGTCGTTAAATTTCTCCACTCTCCACTTGGCTGCATCGCCATTCACCGTACAGTGTTGAAAACTGTGCGAAACAGGTGCAATCAAGTTTCGAGTGTTATTTGTTGTTTCGATTTTTCGTTTTTTGTTTTCTTTGCATTTTTGTTTTTCTTTGTAGAAGCGAGAAAAAATGTCGAAGCTATTCGTAAATTTATGAAATATTGTTTTACAATGAAACCACTACGATTTTTGTTTTAAATTTTCGTTTTCTTTTGTTTAAGTTTTTTCTTTCTCGCTTTTGCAATAAGAGTACGAGTACGACGATAAGTTTTATATTTGTATCATATAATAATTTAGCGTATGATTTGTTGTAACATTGAGAAAAGTTGAGATTCATTTAACTACCACATTGACGAGATTTGCGTAATTGTTGTAAGCTTTTTGTTTTGTTTTTACTTGGAATAGAGCTCGAGAAGCATTTAATTTCGCATAAAAATTTTGCTATCTTTAATTGTGTGTTTCGTTCCCCACTCGGTTTTAATAAGATTTCGTTATATATTCGTTATGTATAATTATCATATAGTTTGTTTTTGTTCTATTCGCTTTAATGTTGTCTCAAAAATCGTTCGGTGTGTGGGTATTATATAAAAATTGGTCCATGTTAACCACATCGTACGAAATCAAGTTAAGTGAACTGAAAGCAATGAGATATATAAGAATAAAAAATCAAAGAATCGAACTAAAGCTCAAATAAAAAGAAACTCAAAGTTTGTTTTTAAACAATACTCTTTTATATATGTATTTTTTATTTATAAGTATTAATTAATTGATTTTTTTTTTTTTTTTTTTCTTGAATTTTTTGTATTTGTGTGTTTTCTTGTTGCCGTACATCATAACATACGTGTACATATTGATATATACAATTTCATTATAGTTTATATTTTAGTTTAGTTAGGTTCTAGAGTTAAATTTGATTTAAATTTTTAATAGTTTGTTTGCGTCTTACTTAGTACAAGTACATTTTTTACACTTAATATTTTACTTTATTCCTTGCGTTTGTTTAATATTTGTTTTGTTTTTTTGTTTTTTGTTTAGTTTACCGCGCTAAATCAATTAATTGTATAGGCTTTAAAAAATAATTAAAATTATGCAACAATTAAAATGTAAATGTTTTCATTTTATAAATGTAATAAAATTGTTGGGATTTTCTTTTGCTTTTGTTTGCTCATGTTTCCCATTTTACTTGTATTTTATTTCTTTTTCGTTTATTTGTAATGTTTGCTGCGTTGTGTTCTTATGATTTTCTCTTCATTCTTTAATACTTTGTACAATTAAACAAGAAACATTTTACAAAATAATTTGCAGAACGCTTTTGGCTCCAAATCATTTCCCTTTTGCGTACATTTCGGAAAATGAGGAAAATTATGAGGGTGCCATCGAAAATTACACAGTTAAATTCGTAAATTTCTTTGAAGGAATTTTTTTAATGCTTTCAACTGAATTGTTGTTTATATGGTATAATGACTGTTTGTTGTTGTTGCTGCTGTTACATTGTTTTTTTGTTGTTTTCACTTGTTTTTAAATTAAATGCCAATTAATTTAATTAATTAATTTTTAAATCACATTTCATTGTTTTTCAACACTGCAAATTCAAATTCTGCATTTGCTGCTTCGATTTTGTGTTGTTGTTGTTGGTGTGTGTTGTGTGTGAGGAAACGAACATGTTTTGAAGTACGACTTGCTATAGTGCACAATTCATTAAAATTAATAATACTATTTACAATTATGGTTTTATGCCATCTTTTAATTTTTGCGTTTTCGTTCTCATTTTGTTAAGGAATTTCTCTCCCATTTCTGACATGCACTCTCTTCTAGTGCATTAACCACGACCACAGGCGTTGTGCAACACTGGACAACGTCTCCACCCTAATCGAATAATCCAGCCAGCAAATCATCACTGGCGTTGTTATTGCTGCTACCACTCGATGGAGGTGTATTTAAGTCCGGTTGTGGATCTAGGTACGACAATATTTCCATGGGATCCATATCCTGCAACAGCTGCAATAAATAAAGGTAAAGTTAGTATTTGCATTCATTGCATATTGTATATTTTTACTACTGATATCTTTCGATAGACTTCATCGATATTAAATATTGGCAAATCGAAACTTACATTCAGATCGTGTCCATTATTGTCGAGGCCAGCGGCGGATGGATCAAAGTTTTGCAGCTCAGCGCTCAAATCATTCTCGAATTTCAACTGCGTCTGGCTGCTCATGAGCGAATTGAGGAGCTGCTCCTGCTGCGACTGTTGCTGCTGCTGCTGGCTGTCGGCGTTGGACATGCTGGTGGTGCTGCTGCTGCCGCCCAGACTGCGGCTGGGTGTGCCTGGCGTCTGTGGTGAATTATGTCCGGTGCTGTTGTTGTTATTGTTGCTGCTGCTGTTGTTGCTATTGGAGGCATTGGGCGTACCACCGCTGATGGGTTCGTTGTGGGAAGAACTGACGCTGGGTGGACCGCCAGGCGTCATGGGATGGCTGGCCGCGCCAGGTGTATGCGGCGTGTGTGGCATCTACGAAGAGGGACGAAAATGGTTAGTGTACTGCAGGGATAGACGAAGGGAGAGAGACTTACCTGATCGCTGAGCGACTTCTCCATGGCATTAAGCTGATCCAGCGAGTTGACACCGTCGCCGTTGGACAAGCCGCTGCCATCGCCGTGACTGCCATTGAAGCCATCATAGCTGCTGCGATTGCCACTGCAGAAGAAGGTAAGAGAGAAAGATAAGTAAAGATTCCACACGACTCAAGACGGGATTACTTACAGTTGTGCGCCGTTTGGAGCATTGGTGTTGCCCATCATGTTGCCGCTGGCAATGGAATTCATGTCATGCATGTTATACGGACTCATCGCCTGCGAGTTATCCCAAGTGGGAAGCTGTGTGGAGCCTGGAGACATCACCTTGGCAATGTCATCGCAGAGTTCCTGTTTTATGGCAGGCAAACCGTTGCCATTGCCCACACTGGAGCCACCATTGCCGTTGGAACTGCCATTCGTGCTGCTGCTGTTGCCACCTGCGCCGGCACCTGTACCAGGACCAGAGCCATTTGGTGTCGGTCCGTTGCCATTGCTGCTGCCTGGTGGTGCACCCGACTGTGGTGCATTCGGCATGCCGCCGTTGTGCTGCAAGGCGCGCCAATTGGCCGACGAATCAATGATGACCTCATCCACATCGGAGTTGCTCAGCGTGTTGAGTATGGCCCAGATATACTGATCGATCTCCAGCGTGTCTGTGATGGCCGACTTGCTGCACTCGGGGCAGCGCCACGAGCCGCGCTCACTGTTGATCATCAGATAAGCCTCCAGATCGAAGCATTGCACATGCTTGCACTCGTGTCCACGCGCCGGCAGGCGTATTCGAGACTTGGTGATGGGACACTTCAATGAGATCTTGGCGCACTGCTGCTGTGCGGCATCGGGGCTGCCACCGCTGGTCGGCACACCGTCGGCACCGACGCTGGGCAGGCTCAGATTGCGCTTAATCTTCTGCACGCTGTGCTCCAGTGGCAGCAGGTTACGCTTGTGCAGCGTCTGCAGCACCTGGCGCACCGACGGCCGATGGACTAGTTGCAGCACAAACAGATGGGACTGCAGAGGAAAAGAGAGAGAAGTCAGGTAAGTATAAGGAATGATTCAGTGTGATCTTGGCTTGCTCATTTGGTACTTACACAACAACAGGAACTGGCGGTCAGCTGCAGCGTATTGCGTCCCGGCTGGCAGACAGCCTTCAGATAGAGCGGACGCAGCGCGGTGCTGTTCTTCTCGGATCGCTCGATGTTGAGCGGCGTGGCATTGGCGGAGACGGTGACGGTGTGTGGCCAGTTGGTGTTCATCTGGCGATCGTCCTGGTGGAAGCACTTCAGCTGCAGCTCCAGATCGGTGCTAAAGGTGGAAAGGGGAGAGAACAATCTTTAATCGAATCCAGTATCGGGAATTGGGAGCTGCATCACTTACCGGCACATGAGTGTGTTGTAGACGTTCTGCTTGAGATGGAACACATGATTGCTCACTGAGAGATTGTGCAGCAGGCGGAACGGTGGCAATATGATGCCATCGCGCACCGGGAATGTCAGTCTCATCTCTTCGCCTGGTAAAGTAGAAAAAGAGAAGGTTATGCGATTGCTCAAACTGTTGTACTTTCAGTTGATGCGACTTACTGCTGTCCATTGGTGGCTTGATGTCCGGATTGGGACTAACGTAGGGCACGCTGCAGGCAGGCGTCAGCGGAGGCGTCGGATTGCCAGGAACTGGACTGTGCTGATAGTTTTGCTGGAAACTGTGTGAGAGAAGGAAGAGCAAAGGTGCCAATGAGCAACTGCTTTAAGAGAAGAAGGATGTTTCTTTGTGCTTACCCTTGATTCTGGTAGGGATTGCCTGTGCTGCCAACGGAGCCCGGTCCAGCCGGGCACATGCCGCCTTGGCCAGCGCCCATGCCAGCACCGCCGCCATTGCCGCCGGGATAGAATTGCGCCTGATGCGCTGCACCACCGGGACCATAGCCGACACCAGCGCCGCCCGCCTGCGGCACGAAACGCTGTTGTCCCATGCAGCCGGCGCCGGGCACCATGCCTCCAGCGCCAGCGCCACCACCGCCCATGGGCATCATGCCGCCGCCGGGACTCATAACTGGTCCGCCATTGGGTCCCATGCCGTTGCCAGCCGCCATGCGTCCGTAGGCGCCAGCGCCTGCACCGACGCCACCAGCGCCGCCGCCGCCCATCGGTCCGGCACGTCCATAACCATTGCCGGCACCTGCTTGCATGGGCAGCGGCACGCCAGCGCCGCCACCGGCACCAGGATGCATCTGTTGACCGCCATACATTTGCGGCGGCTGTTGCTGTTGCTGGGCAGGATTCGGATACATGCCACCGCCACCGTTGCCCATGGCAGCGCCAGCGCCGGCGCGTTTCTGTGCCATATGCATCTGCGGATGTGGATAGGGCGCCATGCGACGCTGCTGCGGCGGCTGCTGTTGCGCATAGCCGCCATTGGCCATGCCCTGCATCTTGGCCATGGGATTCATGGCGCCCATCTGCTGTTGCATGCCGGGCATGCCGCCGCCTCCGGGTCCCATTGACATGCCCTGCATGTGGTTCATTGGCGGCATCTGCAATAGAAAGAGAGAGAGAGAGAGGGAGAGCAGGCATTAATTACACGCTCGATCTGGTTGAATGGTTCTTCTGCTCCAGGCGTGGAGCGATAAAACTCTGTGCTCGCATCTCGTTTGCGTAAGTGCTCTGGCTCCTCCAATTGTCGACGCTAATTGCCCAACACTTTGTTATTTCCATGTCAAACAGCTGCTTGCTGCTAGGGTAATTAGCCACGCCCCCCAGCCCCTTACCCCACGTCGCTGCACTTTGCCCACATCATGCAAACAATTAAATTTGTTATTGAAAGCGCATTGAAAGCCGCTCGCCGTCGACGCCGCCAACTGCGCAGCAAAGTCAGCCCAAATGGAGCTACTACACAGACGACTCTCGCCTCACCCGAGTCCCCGAAAACCGAACCGAACCGAACCGAATAGAGCCGAACCCAACGCAACGCAACCGAAGCGAACTGAACCGCACCGCGGCGAGCCATAAAATCCGATGAGATTCACCTGGAGAACGCTCGAGAAGCCCGCTCACCCGACTGCCCACCACTTCACGTCCCTCTCCTCAGCCTTGCTAAGCAGTTGCATCTTTCGTAATTGGTTCGTTTGCCCCGCCGCTGCCCTGTGCCGTGCCGAGGCCCCCAGCAACCTTTCCCAATATCGCGTATTATGCATACATATTCTCAGCTGGCCTTGTCCATATACAGATATATATCCACGTATACCTGGCTCTACACGTAGCTCTTATATGGCGCGGGCTTTACGACAGGCGTTGAGCGGTGATAACTATAAGTGGAATACTATATACTATATGCATATAGAGCGATCGGACTTTGAAGAGCATGATCAGCAGTTGGCTAGTGATCTTCGGAGATTGCACTAAATTCTTATGAGCTTATCAATTTTGGAATAAGATTGTAAATTACTTTCTTTTTTTTTTAAATTGTAGATCAGTTCTTTAAAAGATTTCCAGTGATCCTCAATCTTTAATTTTGACTTCTCTTATACAAAATCTTTTTAAAGGCATGTAGAAGATTCTTAGATATAACAAAGATCTTCGATATTGAATTCATCAAGATCTCTTAAGTTAGTATGGCTTAGAGATGTCTGAGATCATATGCTCTACTCTGCACAATTTACTCCTATTCTCAGTTCCTCAACAGCTACCCAGAGATCCCCCAAGATGTTCTTTGGTTTTGAATTCTCTTCACAAAGATCCCCAAGATCATTTTCGATTTCGAAATTCTCTTGCCAAAGAACTCATAAGTTTATCGCTCTAAGCTTCTTCTCATAAATGTCTCGAAGATCATGTGTCTCAGCTCGGAATCGTTTGCATATGGAAATCATTGAGTGTCTCTGCCTGCTGAGCTTGAGGATTAGACGCGAGGCGACAATTTGTCATTCATCAAAGTCAATTTTAATTTCAGTTTCAATTTTGATGTCTATTTCGATTTCTGTTCGTCAATGGGGCGAACGGGAGGGTTGGGGCCAGGCGCAGTTAAAAATCTGTTTATAGATTGCAAATGAATTCCGAGAGAATTGTCAACAGTTGCGCATAAACCCAAGCTACCTCCCCCTGCACCTTTCCCGCCCTCTGCTCATAATCTCGCCTTCTGCAGCTGCAGTCATTGCATGGCGTCATCGCTTTACTCACCTGATGATGCCGCTGTGCTCCGGCATTGCCATAGCCCATGCCGGCCATGCCCATTGCTCCACCTTGGCCGCCATTGTAGCCGCCCTGTCCGCCTCCGTTCATGTATGGGCCCGAGCCGTTGCCCATCATGCCCGCGTTGCCAACTGGATGCATGCCACCACCCATCTGTAGAAGAACAAGTGCATTAGAGACTCCTCTCTCGGTCTTCTTCTGCCTCCTGCTGCTGCTTACCTGATTGTAGCCACCCATGGCGTCCATGTTGGACATGTGTTGCTGCTGCTGGTGTTGATGTTGCTGCTGTTGCTGCTGGCTGGCTGCCACCATATTAGGATAGCCAGCTCCAGCTGCACCTGCACCTCCTGCTCCTGCTCCTCCTCCTACACCACTGCCGGCACTCGCTATGCCGCTGGAGTTGCTGAGGCCGCCAAGCGAACTGCTTGAGCCGCTCGAGCCGCCGCCCAGCGATGTGAACTCCGAATTGGGGCCGAAGGTGTTGTTCAAGCTGCGCAGGCTGTCGCCGCCGACGAGCTCATTGCCCAGCATAAAGTTGCCTCCGCCCACAGAGCGCTGTTGCTGCTGCTGCTGATGATGTTGCTGGTGTTGCTGCTGGTGTTGGTGCTGCTGCTGCTGTTGCTGGTAGGCCAAAAAACTTTCGCGTTGCTGCTGTTGGTATTGTTGTTGCTGTTGCTGATTGTAATATTGTTGTTGTTGCTGCTGCTGCAATTGTTGCTGCTGTTGCAGTTGTTGCTGCTGTGCATCGAGCACGCTGTTGCTGCCGTTGCCGTTGACGCCGCTGCTGCTGCTGTTGTTGTTGATGTTGCTGCTACTGGTGCTGCCACCTGGCGGTGAGATTTGGCCCCCTGTGGCTGGCGCCCTTGAGGAGCCTGCCTGCTGGTTCATTTCATCATTTTTTCTGCAAAAATCATAGATAACATAATAAAAGTGAGGATTAGTTGAATAGATTCGCAATGGTAGCCAGCAAGGGGGCGTGGCTGATGATGTTGCACTTGTTGTGGTAGGCGTGGCAGGCCTTGTCATTTCTTGCATCGCGAAAGTCGATTTAACAACGACTTTTCAATGAAAAGTTTAATAATTTTGAATGAGAAAGAGCAAAGAAAGCCGAAATAAAACTGACAGTTAACGAAAGGTAAGGGGGAGGGGAGGAATGTGGGCTAGGAGAGCAACAGGTGGTGTCGAGAGCAAGAGAACTGTTTGCTAAAGAACTGAGCAGCAGACTGAAGTCTATGTTGTATAATGTGTGGAGTTATATACTGTTAAAATTATAATTTAATATTTATAACATAATTTTAATGTTACAAAAATTCCAGCATATTTTTAAGAAATTCCAAAATGTTTACTATTATAGGAAATTCCCACAAATATTCAAAGAATATAGAATCAAGAATGAGATTCCATCAATATTGCTGTATAACATAAAATAAATTATTTGAATCCCAGCACATAATTTTAATGATTAGAAAATCCCAGCACATATTTGAGAGTACCAGAGTTTCTATAATATATCATAATTGCTTTTTAAATATCGTTCGAATATTCCCAGAAATATTCGCATAGTTCTATTTACAGAACTGAGAGTCAGCCTCCATCGGAGCTGCTCGCCAGTTATCGATAATGAGCTATACAGAGAGTTTATCAAACATTGTTTGATTTCATAGAAAATCCCACAAAAATATATTTCAATTTCCATGACTCAAATTCGCAAATATATTTTTATTACTTCTGTTTCTCTTTTTTTTGTATTTTTTGTGTTCCACTTTGAGAAATTCCCCGTTTCCTCGCAAGTTTCCCGCAGTTTGCCCATGTTTCGCTATGTTTAGCGATGTTTCGCATTGGATTATCGGAATCGGCACAGCAATTGTCGCGTTGCTTCGTCGTTTATTTTTTTTTAATGGGGACAATGATGATGTCAGCTTTATGCTCACGATGCTCTCGCAGCAGCAGAAACAGCAACAACAACGTCATCATGATTGTCATTCATTGGGTCATTCATTCGGCGTCAATGTTGTTGTTGTTGTTGTTTTCGTATTGCATTTTGTGTTTGCTTCACTTGTCGCTCAGTTCTGTTGCCGTTGTCGCTTCTGCTGCTTCTTCTCTGCTGACATTTAAAGCCCAAAATGTCAAATGGGCTCAGGGTCCCCCCACCTCACAGTACCTGAGCCCTTTACCCCCCCTCTGCGCGTACAAACAAACTTGCGTTCGTCTCACAATTGTTTTGCGACTTTTAAGGTAAAAATAATTAAGCATATTTGCCCCGGCAACAACAATAGCAACAACAACAACAGCGTGTAGCATACGGAGAACACAAACACAAAACGCACAGTGAATTGGAAAAGTACGAAATGAAAAGAAGCAACAACAACAAGTGGAGGAGAAAACAATAAAGAGAGCGAGAGAGAAATATAAAGTAACACGCTCACAATAATTGCGCATCTACAAAACACAGCACAGCAGCAACAACAACAGCAACAACAACGTAAGCAAATACAAAACACAAAAAAAAAGCGAACACACACAATGCACACACACACATAGACACACACACATGGACAGGCAAATGGCAAATGTAAATAAATAGCACACTAAGCGATTGGCTGATAATCGCATGACGAGCAGTGGCTAGACCAGAGAGGGGGAGAGAGGGAGAGAGAGGGGAGGTAGCAGTAGCTAGCCGACTGGGGGCGAGCAGTGGGACGGTTTAGTGAACCTGTGATTGCCGCTGTGACGATAAATTAGCATTGAGTGCGAGCAAACTACGCCGGCTAGATAGAGAGAGAGAAAGAGAGGGAGAGCTAGTAGCAGAGCGAGAGGAAGGCGCGTAAACAAACCACAGTTGAACTACATACATAACCCGCCAAGGCGCAAACAGTAAGAAATGCGGGTCAGCAGGTCACGCCCAGACAGGATTTGATAACATGACAAGGCTGCAGAACTAGCTAGAAATGCTAGCTGAAGTAGTGCCAAATTAAAGCTAGTAACGCCAGCTAAAATGGTACATTCTAATAGCTAGAAATGCTGCCTGAAATTCGACCTATTTATTGCTAGAAATGCTAGCTAAAATGCTTTAAATTATAGCTACAAATTATAGCTAAACTTCTAACTGAAACATTGCTAGAAATGGTAGCTGAAGTACTGCCAAAATATAGCTTAAAATGCCAGCTTTAATAATACAAAGTTATAGCTAGCATTGCTGCCTAATATTCGACCTATTTACTGCTAGAAAAGCCAGCTAAAGTACATTAAATTGCAGCTAAAATTCAACTTTAAATAATGCCAGAAATACTAGCTAAAAATCTCATCACTTTGACCCAGCAAGTTCTCTCATTCTTCTCGATAATTCTCGTGCTAAGATAAGAAAGTTATTTCTTCCCCCTCCCCACTCTTCTCCATTGCGATAAGATCTGCAAGAAGATGCTGGTCGTACGAAGAATTCTTCGCAGAATGGCGAAATTCCCGCGAATTATTTATTTCGATATTTTCCACTAAAACTGAGTGGAAAAATCATTGAATGTGCGCGGTTATTATCTATCTAGCTAGTTACAGTTATGAGCGACTTCCTGTTAATGTATTGCTGCTGCTGCCGCTGCCTTATAAACAACATAACCTTCACAGAGACAGAGAGAGACAGATAGAAGGAGCAGAGGGAAGGGGGAGGCAGACAGCGCTGCAAGGTGTAAAAAAAAAGAAAAGCTAAATGTAGCGTTAAAAAAAATAACAAACAAACAAAAAACAGCAACAAATTCCACGACGCGCTTATTGAAAACAGTAAGGGAGGCAGTGGGCGGTGCGGGGGGAGGTACTGTTCACACACACTGACACACACACACGCACACATGCGATACAATCGTCATATAATCGTCAAGTTGTCGTCTCGTTTCGTTTCGTTTCATTGCGAGCTGCCTCATTATGTGACTAACAATTTGCATTGCAAGAGAGTGAGAGCGAGCGAGAGAGTGCGAGAGAGAGAGCATGAAAATGGGAACAATATGTGCTATATATATGTGTGTGTGTGTGTGTTGGCTGCGCTTTGTTTCAGTTCAGTTCAGAGTTTTGTTTGTTGTACTTTGATTAGATATAAATTTCTTTATTGATTAGATAAAACTGAGCGACGTCAAATGAGAGAGCGAGAGGGAGAAACAAAGACAAATCACAGCGAGATCACACCATATTTACAACAAGATCTTCCCCCTTTCACTTATTCACCTTTCCTCTCGCCCTTTCTCATTGTAGTTTTTAGTTTTTCCGCTCAAATTGATTTCCGTGTTGTGCGCTGATGAATGATGCCGCGGGGGGCTGACAAAGGGTGTTTGAAGGGGGAAAAGGGGGTGCTCAGTAGCCGCACAGGGTGACTACTGTAAGGTTACTAAACGCGCTCAATTGATTTCGTTTTTATACACAAATTTGTATATATTTTTATACCGAAAAGCGAAGTTTTTTCCAGTCTAAGCAGGGGCGGCTACCTAAGCTAAGAAAGGAAAGGTGGGTAGGGGGAGGTGCTCATAGAGGGTTGATTATGTCAGCAGACGAAATGAAATATGCGTTTTTTATTTATATGTACGCGGTGGTAGCTAGATCTATAAGAGCGGCAGGGGTGGGAGAGGTGTAAGGGAGTGGGTGTAGACATATTACACAAGCAAGTCTTTGTATATTGTGTCTGGGCCGAGTTCATGATTGGCAAAAAATAAAAGGAAAGAAAGAAAATCGAAATGGAAACTAAGTGCAAAAGTTTTTTATTTATCTTGTTGTTGTCGTTGTTGTTTATTGTTGTGTTTGTTGCTGTGCGCTTTTTATTGATGCCATTTGTAGCTGGCGCGTGTGTGAGGCAAACGAGAGAACAACAAAACAAAACGGAATGGCGTAAAAAATTGTCCCACACGTGCGTGTGTAACTTCCAAACGATCGAAGGGGGGAAAGAGAAGAAGGGGGGACGGGGTGAGGTTGTGACGGATTGAGGAGTGAGCTGGCTGCCTGATTTATGCCTGATGTTGTTGTAATCTACATGTTTCCTTCCCATGCCGGCAAATGTTGCGTATGCGAAATATTTCCAAAAATTGCATATGAAATATGACGAGCAAGACAGCACAGAGAGAGAGGGAGATGGGAATAAGGGAGAGTGAGAGGTAGGCAGACGAACACTCAGTCGCATAGGGAAACAGACAGACAGGCGGACCGGAGAGACTGACTGAATGCCATCAACGAGCTGCGGCTCACATGACAACTGTGAGGCAATTACAAAAGCCGCGTGCAAGCCGCACTCACACCCAGTCACACACACACACACAGGCACACACAGTCCAGTAACAACTGACAGACGGCAGTGATGACCCTCTCTCTCGCCCTCTCTCCCGCTCCCTCTCATCTCTCACTCGTTCGCAGCTTCCGCAGTTATCGTATTTTCGTATTTTTGCCATCATAACGCAACCCTCCCGCTCTCGATTTGTATTGCCCTCCTCCCCCTCGTTTCCCTCTTTCCCTGTCTCTCTTCACACTGTTCGTCAGCTCGTTTCATTGTGTTGCTGCTGCATTCGATACCCTCTCAAAATGCGTTTGACAGTTGTTTTCAAGGGTGTTTAATGCTGAGCCGCCACCGAGCTGCGAACAGCGTGCACTGTGTTCCCTTGCCCCTCTCCTGTGCCCCCAGGCACTACGCTTGCCCTTCATCGCCTTTTTTGAATTGCAGTTGCTCGAAAACCGCTTGAAATTCAAATTTTGGGCCTGTCTTTGCTCCACGCCTGTCTCCTTGCGGCGCCTGCAGGTATGCAACGATTTTTGTGCGCTTTCTTTAAATCGAAACCGGCTGCACAAAAACTTTTCCCAAAGGGGCCACAGCATGACGCCAACACCAGCAGCAGCAGCGGAGACGCCGTAAAACTTGCCGGCGCCTCAAGTTACAGGACCCAGCTCCCCCCCTTTCCTACCCTTCCCTGCCTCTGGCGCCTTTTATGGTTTCATTCTGAGTGAATTACTTGGCGCCCAATCGCCTGCTGCGTTGAATATTCGTATAAAGTTTCTCGGCGCAAATATCCTCGTCTTATGATTTATTTGCCAATGGACTCGAGTCGACACACACACACTCACACTCTCACATCGGGTCATCATAAATTGCAATAAAAATAAAAATAAATCAGCATAATAGACTCAACTCGAAGCCAACAACAACCACCGCAACCGGAGACGGAGACGGAGCAGCAACCCTCGCAGCGAGCCCCTTTTGGTTCTTTTTGTTTAGCCTCACATGGGATAACTGACAGGGGGGAAATGGACAGAGGGGCAGGGGGGAGCTGTGCGCGGTGCACGCAAAGAAAGGCAGTCTGTCGTCAACGGCACAAAAATCGAACTGCAAAAGCAAAAGCTGGATGGAAAAAAGGCGCAGAGTTTTGATTAAAAATCTGAGTGGGAAATGGGTAATGGGCAACATGTACCGTTAGTCCGTATGCTGCAGCAACAACACAACAACAGTAAATCCATATTCATATGGCTGAATAAACCCTGCTAATCCCCCTATCCAATGTACCCCTCTCCCCGCCCTCCTCCTTCCATTCCCGGCGTGCCTTGTTATGTAAAATATTGGCTGAAATTTCTCTCAGTTGCATTTCGTCTGTCGATTTTAAATTCATTTTTATAAATGTTTTGCCGGTTTGCGGTGAGATGAATGTGTGGCATGGACAACAGCAGGGGTAGCAGGGGCAGGGAGGAGTAAGAGTTGTGCGCGGAAAAAGTTTTGTTTGCCCGTTGGCTTTTGTTCTGTTGGTACCACATGTGGTATGGGTGATATTTGAATGGTTTGCCCAGCTGCCTGAAATTTGTTAGGCGCATTTTCGGCACCTGTTACAGCAGGCAGCAACAACAGCAGCAACAACAACAACGACAGCAACAATAACCGTTAGACAAAGCGTTTTGCCGTTTTGACCGCACACGTTGCGTATACGCAACATGAGCTGTATTTTGCCCGGCCTGAGTGCAAGTGTCTGCGTGTGTGTCTGTGTGTGTGTGAGGGGCAGGGTGCCTCTGTGGTCATCTAACTGCAACGCAAGTGTGCGTGTGCGTGTGTGCGCGTGATTGCGCTAATTAGCATGTTTAAGCATGCACTTGATCCCTGCCTGTGTGTGTGTGTCTGTGTGTGTCTAGGACACAGTGAAGCACAATTAACGCTTATTTGTCAGATTTTCAGCTTGTTGTTTTGTTTTGAGACTAAATTGCAATTGTTTTTTGTTATTCTTGCAAGCTAAGCCAAGCTAATTTCGGTATAAAAAAGGTAGCATACTTATAGGGGCAAGTTAAATAGACGAAGTGTTGAATTGAAATATAAAAATATTGTAGTTAAGAAGAGGAGCAAAGGATAACAAAAAAATATACAAAATTTGCAAAAACATCTAGAATATTTTTAAGTATTTTTGTATATTTTTAAATTGTACCGAAATATGGAAATTAGTAGAATAGTTGAGAGATTCTGTTGCTTTCGCTGAACTTGTTTCAATTAGACAATCTGTACTGTAGTCTATTCGAAATATACAACTGTTTACTATGCAGATGTATGCATGTATATATGTGTATGTATGTATATAGATGTATCTGTTTAAGTGTGCGTACTGTTCGTCTGTCATTTGTAACGCCGCATCACATTACAAAGTTCAACGCATAAATAAAATAAAATGTGCATTTGCAATGCATTTCGTAACTTTTGTAATTGCATTTCGTTGTTGTCTGCCTTTGTTGTTGCTGTTGTTGTTAGTTTTCTTGCTGGGTTAGTTATTGCTAGTGTTGCTGCTGCCGTCGCTGTCCTTGTGATGTAACCCCAAATGGTTCTGATGGCTGTCTGCTGTCTGCGCTCGTGCGGCGATAAAAGTGTCGCTGACTTGTAACACGCGCTAATCAACAGCAACAGCAATGGCAACGGCAGCAACAATGATGGTCGCTTTGGCTGTGCAGCAGTTACAGTTTTGAAACCCGCCACCCCCTCTGTGCCGTACCACCCACGCCTGTAACTATCAATCAGCAACTGTTTTGCGCACCTTACGTAGGTTCTGATGGTGTTCACATTGTTGCTGCTGCTGTTGTTGTTGTTGTTGCTGCCTATCTTATCTGTCAGTCGTGCTGAAACTAAATTTATGCCAGGTTGCATGGGCAGGTATATGACGGAGCGAAGCAGACAGAGAGAGAAAGAGAGAGAGGGAGAACCTTGTGGCAAACGTATAAATAAAATACGAAATAATTCTAAGCGAATTGGATAATTCGTCAGCGTCATCGGCGTTTTGTGTCTTTATCTAATCGCCAATTAAACACACTAACACACACATACACAAAGATACAAATGCACAGATACAGATACACAGATACAGATGTACAACTGTCCATTGGAATCGCCGAAATGGCAGCAAGCTGAACAAAAGCCAGCGCAAAGATCATAAACAATTAGAGACACATAAACATTAAAAATAAATCGAAGGCTGACTGTCAGCAAACAACAACAACAACAGCAACAAAAAGAAGCTGCAATAATTTTGCTCAAGTATTTTGCACACTAGCGACAACAGCAACAAAAGCACATAAACAATATACATAAATCACATTTTAAAATAAAACAAAGCGAAAATTGCAACAGCGAATGACGACGACGGCGACGACGAAAAGCTCAACGCATAAATCGGACAGACAGAAACGCTGACGGCGCAGCTGGCGTCGTACTTGAAAACCAGTTTCGAAGCCAGAGCGAGCAGCAGAAATGTCTGCTCGAAGTACAGCTAAATAACAGCACAACAACAACAACAAACAGACAGACTGACAAACAGACAAAACAAACTACAAAAAATTGTCGAAAAATTGTGCGATAAATTTTGAGAAATCTCTCAACACTTTTTCAACATAACCCCAAAATAGTTAAAGACAAGTCAGAAAGAATTCTGAAGTTGGTTTAGCTTGGCAAAAGAATTTCTTAAAGTATTTAATCAAATTGCTTATCAGGCATTACAATGATCACTTATCATTTCTATAGCATTTAAATACCATTAACATCTTTATCAAAACGGAAATAAGAAATAACTCTTTAGATTAAAATAAATAGCAATTTAAAGTATTTTTAAATGAATTCTTTTTGATAATAAAACTATTAATAAAAGATTTGAATATTTCTGATTTTTTACATATATTCCCATCATTACTTATAGTTTTCTTTACCTGCACTGCATTTATTACACAATAATTATTGCGCATTCTAGAAAGTGCTTTCCGTACTGTTCGCTTTTCATTCATTTCCCCACCTGCTGCCCCTTCCCCTGCCCTTGTGCCATACTGCACTTATTTCGGAATGTAATCGCGCCACCATAAAGACCTGCTATACTCGATCAACGTATTCCACTTTCCATTCACAAAAACCGCTGACAATCTTCGACATTCGCAATCGGCAATCGGCAAAAAAAAGGTATTCAGTTCTTATTCTGAGCAATACATATGGCATAAGGTATGTATGGCATATGGCAGAGGGCGGGTGGGCGCGATAAGCCAAACTGGGCGATAGCTTGAAATTTGTGCATGTCTGTGCGAGCAAGTACACTGTGAAATTGGGTTCCCATTCACGAAGAATACAACTCTCTTTCCATATTGTTTCTGATCGGTATTGTGGACTGTACGACGACGACGAACTGCTTGTCTGTCAATGTGTGTTGTAGTATACTAGTTTGCTGATAAGCATTGGTTACCTTTGATTTTCTGTTTTGTCGAGCACAACCAACAACTGGTAGCGGGGAAAGGGGGACAACTCAGGTCGTGCTATCTATGGCTGACAAGTTAAAAGTTTGGTTTTTCGGTTTCTATTTCTGTTTTGCGTTCGCTTACTATACATACAATTTACTATATCTATGCGAATGTGTTGGTTCACTTCGGTTTCTGTTTCGGTTATAGTACATGGGTTGCCCTCGGAACTGCTGGAGCTGATATCAATGCTCGCTGAGGCTTTTAATTGGGTCGTTAAATGTATTTTTCGTGCGTTCTCTTCTGTTCTGTTTTTTTTTTTTTTGTTGGGCTGCCTTTTTTTATCATGTGACTTCTTCAAGGTGTTTTGAGGACAAAACTAATGCGATAAGGCGAAAGGAAATGCACAACATCTTCAGCAGAGACTCCTCTCACTGCTCTCTCTCTCTCTCTCCCGCAAGTCAAAAGTCAGCTGTTAACCCATTAATGCCTAATCAAATCTAAATAGCACATTAGATATGCAAGGCAAACCGAAGTTGACCTTCGGATCGGGGGTTAATGCGTAGACGGGGTGGTTTGTTTTACACGTGTAACCAGCTCGTGATACGAGGGTTGCTGATGGGTTTATTAATATTGGGCCGCACTTATTAGTGAGGGGCACTTTGGGTAATGCATTGTGGACTCGATAGAGCAATAAGCGGAGCAACGCAATGTTTGTTTCTCTCGGGGTTAATGAGAGAAAGGGAGAATTGACTTGCTGTCGCCCTCTCTATTCGATCTTGCTCTCTGTCTCTCCCTTTACCCCTTGAGGGGTTGTTTATAGACGCGCGATATATTTTTTGCGATTTGCAAATGGTTTTCCGCGTTTAGGTTTTGTTTTTCTGCCCATTTGCTCATTGTATCGCATTTTTATTTCCCGTGTGAAAATCGCCAAAGGCAACGTAAAGGAAGGAACAGGAAGTTGCCCAAAGGACCCCGCCGGGTATGGTAAAAACGGCTACTTTGTCGTTCTACGGTGGTTGCATTTGTTGGTTTTGTGATGGGTTTGTGATTTGGTTGCCTTGGTGGTTGATTGATGTGTCGCATAGTTTCTCGCATCGTTGTATATTTACTTCGATATTTGCTTTGTTTTGTTTTCAGTTTTTCTTTTTTTTTCTGTTTCTGTTTCGCAAGCGGGTGCTATCAGCCAGAGGGTGTGTACGTGTGTGTTTACAGGGTGTTAATTGTGGAAAGGTTACGCTGACTGATTTGCAGTACTGAATGATTTTTCTAAAGCATGTCAGCAACGAATAGATTCTCAAAGAATTCTTGAGAACACTCTAGAGATCTTTCCCATTTCGAGCTAATTCGCCAGCCTGTCTTCGACTACCTGTGGCTACCGAAATGGGTTAAAGACGGTACCCACTTTACCTGTGCGCTGGCCAACTCCGGCTGCAGTTTTCCCTCGCGGGCTCCCTCGACCTTTGCGTGGAAGATGATGAATTACACAGGGTAACCCAAAGAATTGTCTGCGTAGTGTACGGTTTCATTGTTGAGCAGGGGAAAAATATGCGTGGCATGTGAGAAAAACGGCACAGAGAGAAAGGCGTAGGTAGAGAGAAAACGATACACAACTAAGTCGAAAAACCGTCTATAGAGAGGGAGGGAGGGAGAAGAAGACGGGCAGAGGGAGACAGAGACAAACGACAGACGAAACAGACCCAAACCCAGATGAGACGAGTTTGTAATGCTTCGTTCGGTTTTCGGTTTGGTCTCGCAGTGACCTTTTTCGGCATAGAAGAGACGAGAAGTGAAGTGAAGTAAAGAGAAGAGGCGAGCTAAGTCGGGACCCTCTATTTTTACTTTGTGCGCTGTCCCCCCCTCTTCGCACTCTAAAGAATTTGGGCAAAAACATTGTCGAAGTGACGAACTGACGAATTGATGTATCGCTTTGTCTTGTTGTTGTTGCTGTTGCTGTTGTATCGTGTGCTATCGCAGCAAACACACAAGCGGATCGTCTTGGGAAAATTTTCTTTCTTGTGCGCCTTCGTTCTACGAAAATAGTTCAATGGAAAACTCCAAGAACGAGAACAACAACAATAAGAACAGTTCACAACAACAACAACAAAGCAACAGCAGTAGGTCGCAGCGAGCACACGAGACGAGGCGAGGCAAACGAGGCGAAATGTTTTCTAAGCCTGAGCAGCAGCAGCGCCTTCGCCTTACGGCGGATTTGCTCTTTGCCTGAGGTGAGCAGCCACTCGTGTGAGAGTGTCTGTGTGAGTGAGTGTGTGTGTGAGTGAGTGAGTGAGTGACTGTGTGAGTGGTTGCTCTGTGTGCGTGAGTCAATTATGGGTCAGCTGTGCGTGAGCTGTGCCTGAGAGAGGAGAGAAGAGCGGAGAGAGGCAGCACAGCTGATGTGCCTCTGCCTGTGTGAGTGCTTGTATGTGTGTGTGTTTGTGTGTGTCTGATTGTGTGTTGTAATACGTACTACATATGTTTGTACATATTCGGGGGTTTGTTTTGCTTAAACGAACTCGAGTGGGAAACTTTAATGAAAACACTTTAAAGAGAATTAGGAAAATTTGAAATTTAATGAGAACACTTTAAAGCGAAGGAGGAGAGTGAAAATGTAAAGGGAATTTACACAAATTGTTAAATTTAAAATGCTTTATGATAAGTTGAACAGTTTATCACTTTAAAATTTACTAAATATTCTTTTAAATATAATAATAAAAATAGCTCAACTATTATTATCGCAAACTTCACAGCTGAAAAAAAGTTTATCACAAGACTTATAGACTATGTATATGGCATTATATGAACTACAACATTCAAAGCATAATTTACAAAAATTTACATAAAATATCTAAAAACAAAAGCACATTCCTTTCAAAGCACAACAATTAAAGAGAATTCTCTATATATTAAACGAAATATACAACAAATTTGCCAATTCGTTTTGTTTTTTTTTTTTTTTTGATTTTTGTTATTATCATAATTATTATGTTTGCACTATATATTATTCATTTTTCAACGAACAATTAAAAGTTAAAAAAGTGAGAAATTCGTTTGGCATTTTTGTATTTTCTGTTTTCTTTTTTTTCTTCTTTTTTTTGAGTTATTTTTGTCTTTTGCTTGGGTTTCTTTTTCTTTTTTGTATTGTTTGTTGTTTTAAATGGAATTTATTTTTAGATATTTTACCTAAGTTTTGCTTTATTGTGCGATTGTTGTTGACGCTGTGTGCCGCTTGCTTGCTGTTGTTGTGGCTGCTGCTGCCGTTGCAGGTGCGTGTAGCAAGAAGAAGACGAAGAAGAATTGTTGTTGCTCTGTGCCGCCTTATCAGTTAAAGCTGCAGTTCTTTCTCTTTCTCTCGCTCAATTTCTTTCTCTGTCACTTTTCACTGGGGTTTTAAATTCAATTAAACTTTTAACTTGAACTTTTCTTTATCTTTCTGTGTTTGTTTTATTCTTGTTTCTATGCCACTTTGGGGTTTTTATTTTTTGGGATTTTTGGAACTTACTTTTTGGAATTGCGCTTCGCTGTTTGTTTGGAATACATGGGAATTTTGTCAACAATCAATTGCATGGCATCAACAAATACATGAGCATCTGAACACAGCGTGTCCACGTTGTGTTGTTGTTATTGTTGTTGTTTGGTTTTTCTTCACTTTTTGTTTCTTATATCTCTCAAGTGTTTTTTGCCTTTGTTTTGCTCACAGGTTCAGCGACATTTTGGCAAAGTTTTTTGTTTTGTGTTTGTTGTGCACTTTTCTTTCTTTCACTTTTCACTTTGTTGTTGCTGTTTGTTGTTTTTGTTATTGTTGTGTTTGTTACGCTTTCACATTGGGTCTGTTTTGTTTATGGTTTTTCCCTCTTTTCGTTTCTAATTTTTTTGGTTGATAGCAAAATTTGTTTAACACTTTTTGATGATTTGTTCACAAATTCCTTTTTGTTTTTTCTTTCGTTTCACTTGTGCTTGTTGTTTGTTTGTTGCTGTTGTTGTTGTTTATAATACTGGTATTTTAGTAATCCAAGTTGTTGTTGTTGCTGCAGTAGTTTGTTGTTGTTGATGTTGTTGTTGTTTGCTGAGTTGCAACAGGAACTTTTTTGAGCACTTAATCCACAAAATGTGCTTAATCCGTTGTTGTTGTTTTTGTTTATTTTGTTGCTCACTTGAGATACAAATTCAGAATTCAAAATGTATTTTTGTGTGTTCACTTTAAACTATAATGCATTCGTTTTGTTTTTACTTTTTTTAATACACTTTCAAATACTACACAATTCAATTTGAATTTCCTCTTTAATTATTTCTCATTTTTGTCACTTTGAGGAAATGTTTCAACAATTTATATTTTGACGTGATCTTTCTTGTTTGTCTCGCGCGAAGTTAAAATGCTCTTGGCTCTTTGTTGGTATTGTTGTTGCTGTGGTATGTTGCTGCTGTTGTTTGCTGTTCTGCTCGCGTGTTTCAACCGAACGACGACAACATTCGACGGCAGCCAGAAAGGAACTGAAGCTGGCTGGCAGCGCTGACCGTGGCACGACTTGAAACTGACTGAACGGGAAACTGGCGATGGCCGCGCTGCTGGCGTCGACGTTGCTTCTGCTGCTGCTACGATGACGGCGCTACCTTCGCACCCACACACACACGTACGTACTCTCGCACGAGAGAGAGAGCGCGACAGCGAGAGCGTGAGAGAGGGAGTGCGAACGCGTTCGTCTGCAACATGTTTGGTACAGTTGACGGCTCTCTTTGCTGCTGCTGCCTCTGCTGCTGCTGCTCTCTCTCTCTCTGTCTGTCGCTCTGTGTGTCTCTCTCTCGCTCGCTCTCGCTTGATTTATTTCAGGTCGCTGTGTTTGGTATTCATTTGACTGTTAAGGGGCGACGACGCGCGAGCACTTAAGTAAAATAATAATTATACGTATGTCAATTTGTTTGACTTCCTCGCGTGCGTTTATTGCTACGTTTAGTAGTAGCAGAGAGTAGTAGCGTAGCAGCGCAAATAGTAGTAGAATCTGCTACCTTTTGTGCGCGCTGACATTTATTGGGTTTGTTTTGAAAGCGTTTAATGGGCCTACACGCAGACAATGTGTGTGTGCGAGTGTACGTGTGTGTTCTCAGTGTGTGTGTGTGTGTGTGGGCAGCGTTAAGTAGATTTTTCAGCACATTTGTCTTAATTGTTGTGATTTGTGGTTGATATTTGAATGATTTACGACAGCCCGGGGCGCAATTTGGCAACTCTGGCTCGTCGTATGCAAATTGAGTGTGTCGGACTGTTGGGTGCATTATTAAAATGCAAATTAATTGTTGCTTAAACGTTCGACAGTAAACGAGTGAATTTAATTCAATTTGCATCATAAAACCATAATAATAATAATCGTTATCGTTATCGTTATTGATTAGCTCAATCGATGCAAGTGATCTAAGCTCAACGCTGCATAAATAAATAAATATCAAAGAGACTGACAAAGATAAACAGTTAAACATTCCCATATGCTCGAGTAAACTCTCAATTGCACTCATACGCACTCACACGCACACACTCAATCACACACGCACTCACTCACTCGAACGATGTGTGTGTGCTTTCGTCGAGTGGCCGCAAAATTGAAATACTTTAATTACCCGAATAAAAAACATTTAACAATTTAATCTGAGCATATCAATTGCCGCACACAACACTCCACACACACACACAAACGCAAGCACGCTCGCTCCCATTCTCTCTCCCTACGTTGCGCTCTCTCGTTTTACGCTCTCACACGTTCGTGTGCTCTCGGCAAAGTCGAGTCATGCCCAAAATCCACTCCCAATTTATCACTCAATTAGCACAGAAAAATGTAGTAGTGTATTTACTACACTTCTCGCACACTCGCACACACACTCACTCGCACACACACACACTCTCACAGAGAGCGGCAGCTGCACAGCGTGAGAAATTCACTGCGAATTAAATGCATACCCGAGCAGAGCTGCCTGCGTCTTCGGCTACGCTTCGGCTACGTGTTCGGCTTCGGCTACGGCTCGACAGTAGCAGCAGCAGCAGTGGCAGCGACAGTGGCAGCGGCAGAGGCAGCGGCGTATCCGTATCGGGTGTTCATCTCAATGAAATTGTAGCATATTTGTTGCCATATCGAGATTAAATTTTCAAAACACAAACGAGCGCAGCGCAGAGACAGCAAGAGAGGGAGAGACAGAGAGAGGCAGAGAGAGCGAGTGAAAGAGAGAGCGTGGCGTGTAGCTGTGTGCGTGGCTTGTAAGCTTTTGTGCGGTGGGTGGGTGAGTGAGTGAGTTGGGTGGCTCGACCGGGCTGGGTTCGCTTGGTTGGTCGTGCGATTTATTGATGACGTCGACGACGGCTGCGCTGCTGTTGCGACGCTGCTGCTGCCGTTGGCAGTGTTAATGTGTTTGTTGCTTTGGCATAAAATTATGTTTTATTTTATTTAACATGCTGTTTTTTCTTTCTCTCTCCCTTTCTCTTCCTCTCTCTCTCTCGCTCTTTGTCGCTCTCTGTCGATTTTTGGCAGTTGCCTTGTCATAATTTCAATGCGAGAAGGAAACGCAGGAAGTCTTCGACGAGAGGCAGCAGCAACAACAACAACAGCAGCAACAATAAACGTCGACAGTTGTTGGCGATGATGATGGCAGCCTCAGCCTCATCGGACTCGGCTTTGGGCTTGGGTTATGCCGGGAAAGGAGTCGGAGATGGAGTCGGGGTTCGGCTCTGGCTCTGGCTCTGGCTCTGGCTCTGGGTACGGGTTGTTAGTCCCTGTATGTGTGTGTGTGTGTGCGTGTGTAAAAGGAAGTGTACTGCGTTGTAGGCCGAGCACGTGTGCGGGCGACGACGACAAGGGTGACGGCGAGGGAGGGGGAAGGAGACGGATCAGGAGAAGGAGGGAGGTTCGAGGAGTATCTGTATCTGTTTGCGTATCTGTGTGTCTGCCTTGGTGTGTGTCATGGGCTGCTTATGTGCGTTGTGTGTGCCTGTTCCTGTTGTTGTGCCTGCCTGCCTCGCAGTCGCAGTGGCAGGAAGGTAGCATACAGGGTGCCCACACTGTGACAATAAGTCGAGTAATACAAAATGTTCTATTGGGACAATAAGAACTGAGCAGCAGGCAGGGTACCTCATACAGGGTGCCTCAGTGTGATCATTTGGAGAGTACAGGGTGCTCTGGCATGAGTACTGTGACAAACAGTTAAGTACAGGGTGCTCTAGCATTTGCACTGTGACAAACAGTTGAGTTGATGGACAGTCATGCAGTAATACAGACTGATATAGTGCTAAGTTGAGTCATACAGGGTGCTCCGCAGTGCCTAAATAGCTGTAACTTGGGTTTATTTAGTCACCCAAAAAAAACAGCTGACAATTTACGAAGCTAGTAGTAATTATCGTTCTTGTTGTTGTTGCTCAATCAAACAATTTGTTATGTATTTAATTAAACAACAATTTGGAACATTCGTCATATATTGAAAAGAAATAATTATTTATATACAGGGTGTGCTATTTGTACAATAATATGTTTACTTGTAAGACCCTGTATTTCAAATATACTTAAAGTAGCTTCAACCTGTACATGCGAAAAATGTAAATACAGGGTGTTCCCTATATGTATATATTTGATCACCCTGCTAAGAGTTTTATCAGTCATACCACACGCTCTATATAAAAAATAATTAAAGCTGCTTGAAGAAGAAGATAGAAATGTATATACAGGGTGTGCCGTATATCTGAAAAGTCATTACACATACCATCTACACTCTGTATTTTACATATGTTTAAATCAGCGTGAAGATTTTGTATCTAACAACACAAGGTGTCTTTTATATCTGAGCACCCTGTATACTAAACGCGGCTGTAAAAACAATTTAATGCATAAAAACGACAAAAATCTGGTTTTGCACAAAACCAAAGCCAACAGCGGCAGCAACAAGAACAACAGCAGCAGCAGGCGACGAAAGCGCCAAAGCAGGAGGAGGCAAAATGGGTGGCACAGCACAAGAAGCAGAGGGGGGAGAAAGGGGGAAAAAGTGGAGTATGAGGAGGAGATGCAAAAGGAGAAGTTGCTGCTGGAAGAACATTCGCAGCAGGCCAAGCAGCAGCAGCAGCAGCAACAGCAGCAACTGTTGAGATTACACTAAAAGTAACTGCCAGAAGCAGCAACAACAGCAACAGTAACAACAACAGCAGAGGCGAGTGCAGCAGCAGCAGCAGCAACTGAGAGAGCGCAGCACTAAAATCAATTATGTAGCAAAAGCGGCAGCAGCAACAACAACTGCAGAAACTGCAGTTGACTGCGCAGCCAGCAGCAGCGACAGCAGCGTGAAAATAGTAGTGGAAAAAATGGCAAAGTAAAAAGGAAAACGCAGACAACGCAAACAGCGCTAACAGTGACGCAGCTAACGCTGGCAACAGAGGCAGCGACAGCAGCAGAGGCAGAGGCAGAGGCAGCGCAGGGTGGTGGGTGGACGCTGGGCTGGCCTCAGTCAGCGTCAGTCGGTGAGACAGTGCGACGAAGAGAGCGACGCGACGCGGCGTCGGTCAGTCACAAATATGTTGCGCATTTCTGCTTCGCACACACAAACACACACACACGAGGAGTGTAAGCGAGAGAGAGCGTAACAGTAAGAGAGCGGGAGAGAGCGAGTGTAACTGTTGTTTTTATTGCCGTGGGGCGGTGTTGGTGGTGGGCCTTGCTAGTGAAATGCGTGAGAAGCGCCGAGAGAGGCGGCTGTAAACGATGAACTTTGCTTGACGATGCTTGCTTTCCCTCCCCATGCTCACTCTCTCACTCCCCTCTCTCACACTGAGGCAAACACCTTTCCACGTGCAAGCGAGCAGAGCAGCGCAGCGCAGCGCTCTGTTGACGTCGCTGCCCCGCAGATGTTTGGCAAAATAATCAGGGAAAAAGAGCGTGCAAAAAATTATGCTGAGTGCTTTGGCTGCCACTCACTCAGCGCCCGCTCTATGTGTGCGTGCGTGTGTGTGTGTGTGCAGCATAACAAAAAAATGTAAAAGGCAGCGAAAGAAGAAAATCAACGAGCAGCGGCAGCGCAGCCTCAACTCTGTCGTTGGTTCGATGCTCGCTCAGTTTCAGTTACAGCGACTGAGGCAGAGGCAGCGCCGTTGGCAGAATACATTGAGATCTTTTTTTCTCTTTTGTACTTATTGTACGAGTTGTTCTTGTTGTAGTTGCTGTTGCTGCTGCTGCTGTTGTTGCTCTTCTTGTTGTTGCTGTTCTCATACATTTTATCAGTCGACGATTTTCTTGGCGTTTTCTTGTTGTTGTTGTTGTTGTTTTTATTTGGGTGCCGTTTGCTCTGTTGCGCTGCGTTGAATCTGTATCTGTATCTGTATCTCGCACACATACAGCAGAGAGAGAGAGAGAGAGGGAGAGAGACTCGTATCTTTGTATCTTTTAGCGCTGTTTTGAGTTAAGCAATTGATGGATATGGTTTATTTATAACGCTTGGCGACTATCGAATGAACACTTGGCCTGTGCTGCCGCAGATACAATGAGTATCTGTAAGATACACGCTGCCCTGCCCCCGCCCCCGCTTGCCACCTTGGCCTGTTCGATAAACGTAAGCGTAATAATATTTTATTGAAATTTGTTTTCTTTTCTTTGCTTTGCTTTTCTTTTCTTTTCTTTGCTTTTTTGCCTCCGTAGAAATGCTCGGCAACACCGACAACAACAACAACAACTGCAACAACAACAGCAGCAACAACAGCAATACAACGGCAACAACAACCTGAACAACAACAACAGTTTGTACAATTTTTCTTTTTGGGTTGCCATACAAAGCGAATGTTGATGGCAGGGAGGGGCAGTGGAGGGAGGGAAGGTGGGGTAAGAGGTGCATGGGTGCAGGGAGAATAGGGGAAGTGGGGGCAGTAGGAGGGGGAGGGGGTACTGTGGGGTATTTCTCGCAGCGCACACGACGACTGCCTTCATTTCTTGCTGTTGCTTTTTCTGCTGCTGCTTTTTTGCTGCTGTTGTTGTTGTTGCTGCTGTTGTTGTTGTCGTCGTCGCCGTCGGTCGTCGTCAACGTTTTTTTTTTTTGCGCTATAAGTATCTGTTGGATAAATATGAGGTTAAAGCGTTGCCTTCTGTTGCCGTTGCTGCTGTTGTTGTTGTTCGTCTCTCTGTCTCCCTGTCTGTCTGTCGTACGTTGTGTGTGTGTGTCTGCCTGCTTTATGTACCTGTGCGCTTTGTAGCTGTGGCTGTATCTGTATCCGTATCTGCAGCTATCTGTGTGCAGCTGTATCTGTATCTGTGTGAAGCGAAGTGCAGCGCAGCATTTTGATTGTTGCCTGCCTTTTGATGAAAACATAAATATCACAACACAACAGCAATAGCAACAGCAGCGGCAACAGCAACAACATCGCCAACAACAGCAGCAACAACCACAACAACAGCAACAACAACAACATGTACAACAACTGCGCAAGCAGCCAAAGGCGGCTGCAGCTGAAGAACTGAAGAAATTTCAATGTGAAGCAGCAACCAAAGGAATGCTCTGGCTGCTTCTTGCTTCCTCTCCCTCTCTCTTTTCCACTCTTTCCCTCTCTCACTCCCTGTCTTCCTCTCTCACTCTCTGTCTCCCTCTTCTTCTCTCCTGCCTCAAATCTTGCTGGCTTTTTGAATGAATTGTTGTTCTTGTTGTTGCTCGCTTTGTGTGTTAAAGATTTACACTCGTGTTGCCTCAGTCGTCGTTGTTGTTGTTGCAGGAGTTCCTGTTGTTATAGTTGTTGTCATTGTTGTTGTCGCTTCCTTTGCGCCGCATTGATATGGCAAATGGATCGCAATCGTAATCGGAATTCGTTTGGAAAACATAAGAAGAAGCTTGCTGGCTTCTCAATTGATAAGCCTAATTAAGCTTTAATTCGATTTAATTATTCAATTGGATTTTGGGCAAAACCTCAGGGGAAAATTATGTGATTTCTTGTGCTGAGCCGAAATAACATTTGGGAAAATTTCCATTATGTTTTTGCTGCTTGAATTAAATTCCGTTGACTGTGGGAAATTCATTTGCAAGAAGGTAAATAAATTTGTGGAAATTCATATAAACGAATGAGGATTATATTGGCATAATTTAAATTGATTAAAATACAAAAAATAAGGTTAAAATTAAACAATTTAAGGTATTTAATTGCAGGGATTATATAGATATTTATACATTAATTAGCTGTTAATACAGAAAATTAGTAAATTAAGTTGCTAAATTAATAAATATTTTCTGAGATCCCACAAGTCTTTTTCCTTCTCAAAACCAAAATAATTTGATTCATAAATATTCTAAAAATAAAAGCAACAAAAGGAAGAAGAGAAGAGGGGAAAGAGAAGAAGAAAGAGGAGAAGAAAGAGGAGACTACAAGGGAGAAGAGCAAATGAAACAAGAAAATATATATAAATAAGACAATTGAGTTGAATTGTCGCAATGAGTTTACAGCACCAGCACCAGCACCATGGCATCGCTTCCTTCCGCTGTGTCAGCCCCAGCCCTAGCACCCTCTCTCCCCCAGTACCCTCTGCTCCCCTCCACCGCTGCCTATCTTCCTGCCTTGGCTGCTTCCTCTCTTAATAATTATTCATGCAGTCGCCTCAACGCAGACGACACAATTACAACAAAGTGGATGCCACATGCCCCTGTCCCTGTCCCTGCCCCCCCACACACACACATAGAGACACTCCAAAAGAGCAACAACATAAACGAAATCGAAACGCAACGAAATATTTAACGAATACGAATACGACAATGCTTTATATAGTTGAATGACTGAACCGAACTGAACAGCGAACTGAACTGAGCAAACCCGTCAACCACAGCAACAACAGCAACAACAACAAGAAAAACAACAATAAAATTAACACACACAAAATACTTATACGCACCAGAGGGAGAGAGAGACAGAGAGCGAGGGAGACAGCTATAAAAAATTACCTTAAAAACACCAAACAAGCTGAACAAAAAACAACGAAGCGAAGAAGCTGAACAGAAAAAAAAATATTAAAAACAACACGAAAAGAAGCGAACGAAGAGAGAAGGTGCAGAAGGAGGAGGAGGAGAAAAGGTGGAGGAAGAAGTAAAAAATATGTACAAAGCTGAAAATAAAAATACATTAAACGAAATAAGATGAATACCAAACAAATAAAAAATTTATGCGCTGCCTCAGCCTCAGTTGATGGAGGCGAAAGAGAGCGTGATGCGCCGCATATAGAGTGGGAGAAGAGGGGGAGGACAGAGAGGGGCATAGGGAGGGGAGTGGAGGAGAGGGGCAGAGCGAGAAATTATGCCACAATCAAGTACAACAGCAAACAGAGCGAAATCTACAGATGCCCCCACTGGATGACGATCATGATCATAATGATGATGATGATCAGCAGCAGCAGCATCGCATCGCTTCGTGATGATCATGGTGATCTCGTTGCGACTGCGGCTGATCATGGGCGACTACAAGCGATCGTATGATCATTCAGATCGGTCAATGATAATGCCGTTTCGCAGCAGTTTGCATGCAGTCGCAGTCGCAGTCGCGTAGCCACTCGGCCAATGGACTCTCGCATTGAGTGAGTATCTCCAAGTAGCTAGCTAGCTTGCCAGCTCTGGGTGTGCAAGTGTGTGTATGTGTGTGTTGTTTCTGTAACCAAAACATAGCAGAAGATACTCGAAGCAGTTGCAGTTGCACTCTGCGATTGCTGCCTGCCTTCGTTGCGGCCTGCCTCTACCTTTGCTGTTGCATTCCATAGATACACAAAAATAAAAATGCGGCTATGATAAATAATAAAACACAGACACACACAGGCACTCACACACACACACACACACACAGACATACAGAGGCACACACTCGCACACACACATTCACACACTCGGTCAGACAGACCGTCAGACAGTTGCACATCAGCAGCACTCGCACTCTCAGCTTGTGCAGTGTGTAAATGTTGAGATACATTTGTATCTTGCAGTGCCAAACAACAACAACAACAGCAGCAACAACAACAGCAAATCAGCGTCTGTCGGCGAGTAACAGAAATAGGACAATGCAGGCAAGTAGGCAAAACCAAAGCAGGCAACCAAGTGGAATGGAAAACGATCTTATGCCAGCATAAAGAACAGCAGCCTGGATCTGTATCTGTTAGAGGCAGCTATAGAGCTGTGACTGTATCTGTATCTGCAGACTTCGAAAAGGGAAATTCATCAATGTGAATGTACAATTTGTAAACTGTGCGACTTCTGTTTGGAATTCCTCGAATCAAGTGCGAAGCGGATGCGAATTATAATTGAATAATTGCCTTGCATTGCACAGATCGAATCTATTTTTGAGCAAAGGTTTGTAGATCTTTGCAGAGTGTTTTGAATGAAGTTGTTACTGTATTGAATGATTCGTTTAAATACTAATATTATCAGTGCATATTTAAATGGATTTAAATTTATATCAATGTGGTGCCTTGAAATTTTCATCCTTACAGATTGCTAAAAAATAATTGACTTATTTTGAAAAGAAAACATCATAGAATGCAAAATCTATTTTTATTGGAAATATCTCTTACAGATTCTTAGTATTCCTGCCTTACCGATTTATAAAGAAATGTATCGTTTGTGGTAACCTAGGTTAATAAATATGCCATAGAACCTTTACGATTTAAATCACAATTCCTCATAATTCCCCATCCCTGCTTTCATTCCTTATCATTCCCTGCATTCCTCAGCATTCCCTTCTTCTCTTTCAAGTTAGGCCCAATTAACCTTATATGGTTATGTGATAAACCCCTAAGTACTTTCCGCTTTGTTTGCCCTGCAAGCACTCAAACCTTATTTTGACTTTCAAATAACTAGAATGATGACTAAGTGAGAGTGAGTCCCCTCCCCGGTGGCACTCCTCTCTGTCGATTAAACAAAGTGAGCAACTTCAAAGCAACTGGCACTTGTGACCGACTCCAACTTGACGCTGCCTCATTCCCAGTCATCCGTGCGCCTGCTCATCCTGGTAGTCATTCACTTTCCGTAGTCATTGTCAGTCATCGTGAGGCGCGTCATCACTTAGCGAAAGCAATTACCAATAGACAACACCTTGAAGAGATGTCGAGATGTGTCTCCCCTCCCTTTTCCCTTCCCTCTCCCTTGTCAGCTTGGCCTTGTGCTCTTCACTTTAGGCGCCTAATTGCACAACAAAAGCTTCAATTAAACACTTCAAAGAGCTTATTACAAACCAATAAACCGCAGCCGAAAGTGCGTGCAAAGCAAACAGAACACGAACAACAAGAACGCCCAAAGGACGAGCTAGCAATGCCAGATACGCGATACGCAATACCAGATACAAGATACGAGATACCCGTTGTCAGTTGTCAGATACAGGGAGACAACAACAAGAAGAGCAACTCACCAGTAAGCAGAGCAATTTCAATAGAGCAGAAGCAGCAGTAGAGCAGGACAATGTCGTGAAGGACTCGCCGAGAGCGTCGCCTCGAGTAGCTGCCTCAGAAATGCGAGTCGGAGAGTCACAGAGAGGAGTCACAATATCGCTTTACACACAAACACACACACATATGTGATAATTGTGCGTTGATAATGTGCCCCGATAATGATGTTGTATGTAGCAAGACAAGGCAAGCCCAACCAAGCTCAGCTGGAAACGACTTGAGGTCGTCGCGGTGGTGGCTCACTTTGGTGGTTGTTGCTGCCTCTGTTTATGCTGCCGTTTAGTGGTTCCTAATGTGCATCCTGTTGCGCGGCACAGGGTGTGCTATGCACACACAGGGTGCCACACGGCGATCATTGATGCCAAGCTACCTGAAGGACTTCCGGCTAAACTGCAAGCAAAGGCAAAGGAAACACTGTTCAGGTAACTCACGAACTGCAGCAAAGATCAGTGCGCAGTTTTGTAGGAAGCAACCCTTCTGCGTCCCCTACCCTCGGTCGTCTTTAAGATACCCCGTAAACAATAATCATAATGCCGGGCATAATGAGAAGCGACGTAAATACGCTTGCTTGCTGTCTCGGCTCACATGACTCACTCAGGACTCAGGCAGGCAAGGGTTAATCGGAAGCATTTGGGGCGCCCACACTGCCCTTTTGCGAAAGAGTAACCCCGCCCTGCTAAGGACAATGGGAGTTGTAAGGACAATCCCGAGCAGGGCAGGCCAGGAGTTGTCAGGGGAAAGGGCACCAGGGATCAGGGTAGGTAGCAATGCCACTTGGGGTTCCTTTGCTTTGAACTCTCCTCCTGCGTCATTGCTTGTGATGAAATATGCCTAACCAGACGAGCGAGACTATATCGTTTGCCCACATCTATATACCCGATATCGAGCTGCATATGCCACACGCACACACACACACACATGGGTATCGCATTCGTATTTGTATTTGTATTGTGCACGGGAGCGAGCATTTTTATTTGTGCTTTTACTTTCCATCAGCTTCGCTTGTTGCTGTCGCTGCTGCTCCCCCTCTTCCTTCTCTTCCTCCTTCCCCTTTTTCTCTCTGCCTTTGGCTCTTCCAAAATCCTTTTTTATTTGTCCGGGTTGTTTCTCTGCGTAAACGCAAAATGCGAACCTTTTTTTTCTTTCTTTATTCGAGTTTTGCTCACTTTTCGCAGCAGACAACAGCAGCAGGCAGGGGAGTGGGTGGGCAGGGCAGGGGAGGGGGCATTCGGGTAGGGCTTACAATCCAAAACACACGCCAAATGTAACCTCAAAGGGTTAAACACGCAAAACGCAAAAGCCGACACAAAAATAAGGAGCAGACCGAAAAAAAAAAAAAAAAAAAGACGGGGAAAAATGGAAATAAAAATAAAAAGCGAAGGCAAAAATATGAAAAGCAATAACTGAAGACATGAAACGCACAAAAACGGAAGCTCAGGGTTGCAATGACTAGGGAAATACACTACATTTATTTTATAATTTACTAATGATGTGAATATAAGATTTATAATGCTCAATTATGAACAAGATCAGCTAAATAAATTGGAATATATTTATATTTCCTTCTTACAAAGGTTTCTTACACGTTTCCTAAGCTCTTCTGTCTATAATACCAGAATGTTTTATAATAATACAATATATCCAAATAAATCTACTACATCTTTAACAAGATCTTGACAAGATCAAGAGAACAAATAGGAGAATGTTTATGAAATTTTTCTTGCAAAGATATCAAACAAGCTCACAGAATCTTTTACTGTATAATGTAAAGATGGCGAGATTTTTTACATAGTCGTGTGAATATTAACATAATAAACCATCAATGTCTTGATATATCTTTCTAAGAAAATTACCTAAAAAGTTTCACAAGATCTTTCTGCTTATTCTTCTTGTTTCTTATCACGTAACTCAAGATTTCAGTGAAAAATAAAGCGTGTTTTTCGAATGATCTTTAGTATGCTCATCATTTGCAAGCAAGGCTTCTTCCCTTCCCACTTCTCTGCCCAATTGATCCCTTAATTAAGATAACTGCTTCCCTTACAATTGAAGTACCCCTTATTTGTTTAGCCATAGTGTAACCGCATTGTCGGCTATGCCTGGAATGCACACACGCAGTCCGTTCCGCAGGACTGAAGATTCGTTGGAGTGTTTACCGCAGCTATTTTTTGGTGCTCTGCGACGAGTGCGTCGAGACGAATTCGTTGTCGTCTGCTAATAGAATCAGAATACAATCTGAATAGAACATTTTCGACGCTTTTGTAGTTGCGTAAAGGCTTTTGTTGTTGGTTGGTTTTATGTAACAGGGCAAAGGGAATTGCGGGGAGGTTTCTGCTTTTCTAGCGGGTTTTTCAAAGGTCTTATGTATATTTATCGACAATTTGCCGGGTAGGCTTCGGCTAAGGCCGAGACCCGGGGCCAGGGCCGGACCGGGTGTGTGGTGGGCAAGATTATCGCACGCTGGGGTTAAAAACTTCCAATTTAAATTCAATTTCCGTGCAAAGTGGTCAAAAGTCTCGGCGACAAAAGCAAGAGAGAAAAAATCACAAGACTAGAAAAGAAAAGAGGAACGAAAAGCGAGAAGGGAATAGGGAGAAATAGAGAAGAATGAAATCCACCACTTGCCACACACCACTTAAGGCGGGCACGAAAAGACGAGAGGAGAAGGCACTGCCAACCGGATATCAAATAAGAAGCGACTCGGCAGTGCCCAAGTGTGTGTGTTTGCGTGTATGTGTGTGTGTGCGAGGATATAAAGGATGCATGACCATGCAGGCAAAGTCACTTCATTATCGAGATTATCGGCGCAAGTTCAACCCTGCCACACGGAACAGGCAACAACACGACACGACGAGAAGACGAGAAGCTGAAGCTGAGGCAGCAGCAGCTCAACTCATCCTGTTTGTTCCGCTCTCGTCCTGCTCGCTTATCCTGTGCGCACGTTCGCGCGTCAGCACAAATGTCAAACCACTCAGTTCCTGTGTGCGAAGTTCCGAGGGGTTGGCTTGCCTTCCTCGCCCTGACTTGCCACGTCGCTCATCTCGCCTCGCTTGGCATCTCATAGAGGCTGTGCGCCTGTCTCGCTTGTCTGCCTGCTTGTATCCTTGAGTCTTCTCTCTCCCTCTCCCTCTTCCCCTCAGTCCGTGTGTTTGCCCTCAGGACATGCTAATAAAATTGCCGAAAATCCGCAGCCCACAAAAGTGTTGACGAATGCCTTCGGGCTTCGCTGGCGTCGTTGGCATTTGTCGCGATTTGTGCGCGATTCTGAAGCGATTTGTGCGCCATTTGCGCGCCTAAGTAAATTAAGCGCGTCGAAAGTCAGTTTTGTACAAGGCGGAGAGGGGGCGGGGCAAGTTAGCACGGAAATTAAGCAAAAAGGTTTGCCCAATGCAATTAGTTATTTAGGGGCGTGGCAAGCTAACCTAACAGAAGCTGCCGCTGTGGCTGCTGTGGCATTCGAGCTGAGTAATTCGAGGCGAATGATGTCACACTGATTGGAATCAGAGCCAGACAACCTATCGCATTACATAAACAGCAGCAACAATAGAATAAGAGTGGGCATAGAAGGAGGAGGGGGAAGGAGACAGGGTCGAAGGGCACGCGCTAAAGATATTGTATCTGTTAAGTGAAAATACTTGAAAACAAAAAGCGCATAAAAGTTAATTAAATGCAATGCAAAACAAACACAGAAATAGCTGAATGGAAGCGGAAAAGAAGAGGAAAGAGAGAATGACAAGGCACACACGCAAACACACACACTGTGTGTACGACAGCACGCACAACACAAACCGAAGCGAGCTAATCGATTCGTTTGAAATTCAATACACAAACACGAAGTGCGCAGTGAGGCCCAAGCACGAAAATCAATATGAAAAGCATAACTGAAATACACGAAAGTGTCAAATAGACAAGCTACGCCAGAGGGGGAGGGAAGGGTGAGGTGGCTGGAAGAAGAAGGAGGAGGGGGCTGGGCAGGCGGAAACGGTGCCAGGGCCTGGCAGCTCGATGCGATTTAAGCTGCAATTGCAGCTCGTCGAAGCGGGCAACCACCAGCTACTAAAACTGTTGACACACAGCAACAACAACAACAAGATAGGAACAACAACAACAGCAGGGGCACAACAACAACAACTGCAAGAGAGGCAAACAACAACAACTAAACGAGAGTTAGCTACATAGATAGAAATGGAAATTGTGCAAGGGCTGCGGCTGCCATTTTCAATTTATTGTTATTATTAATTTCTGCTGCCCAAAAAGGGATGCGACGGGCCCAGAAGGAGGACTGCACACTCACACACACGCAAACACACACCCGTACCCTTAGACGAGTTTATTTGTGTGAAATTCAAATGTAAATACTTGAGGGTGCTTAAGGGTGTCTTTAGGGCGTCTATTTGCCCTCATATTGCTGCGACGCAATATCGTTGCTGGCCTAACACGGTGGTGGCGCAAAGGTGGCAAGCCTACGAGTATATTGCAACTGTGCAGCATGGACATATAGACTGGTCACACCCCAACCCATCGCCCTTCCCTGCTCTGCACTGTTTGACCGGTGGCATCAATGCAAAATCAATCGACGTTATTGAAAGGCAAAGCCAGCCTCGACTCGCCTCGTTTCGCATATGGCTTAAGTCTGTTTGAGTTTATGATTGGGTTTCCCTCAGTCCACAGTTCTAAGTCCTACCCTCTTCCTTCCCTTAGCTAGGGTTAACTGCAGTGGGAAAAGTGTTAAAGTTGAGTGAGTTGTATGATATAATATTGTATTTTTGAGATTATACCATATCAGTATGCACTTTATGCAGCATTATCGTACCTTGTGACATGATTAACATTTTAATAGAGCTATCAAAACAAAAAGCTGTGAATTTATATTCATTTTCTAATCTTCTTTAAATTAATTTTCAATTAGGGAATTACGTTTTTAAGTTGAAAACAACATAGAATTTAAAATATATTATAATACATACTTTATAACTTCTTTCTCTTCTTCAAATAAATTTTGAAAATAAAATATATATTTAAACATATTTTTAAACGTGTCCTTTTGGTTTCTTTTAGGGAATACTTTCAATATTCTATATAAAAGGCTGTAAAACATGTAGCTTTATTAGCAGGTCATCTCCCACCTATCTTAGCAGAGTATTTTGCAGTCAAGAAGCTTTCAAGTTATTCTATTTTGCCCTTGCAAATGGAATTTTTCTTGGCATGACGGCAGCGACATCGACGTCGACTACGACGACAAAGATTAGTCATACAAAGTATTGTTGTTGCCAAGTTGAGTGAGCGTTGGCTTGTGGCAGTTGAGGGAGGGAGGGAGCCAGCAGGGTGGGAGGTGATTGCGAAGTGGAGTGAGCTGGCGTCAAGCGGGGGATGGACTGCTGGACGCCTGGCGACATTCATTTCAATTGACACGTGCAGCAGCGGCAGCAGCAGAGACAGCGACAGCAGTAGAATATGCCTCCACCTAGCTATCACTACCCTCCCCCTTTCACTCCCCCCACTCTGCCACTAACATCTTGAGGAGACAACGCAGCATTTTTGACGCATAAAAATGTTGAAAATCAAGCTGAGATAATGAGAACGAACTGAGCGACGAAGGTTGTGCTGAGACGAAAGGCGGAGGAGGAGGAGAAGGCGGCGTTGGTGGTTGGAGCTGGCGGTGGAGGTGTCGGATCTCGGTCTCATGAATATGAAAATGCTCGGCGAGAAAATAGCTGCCACTGTCTGACGCAGCCAACGCCAACGCCTTGTCCCGCACCCTCCAAGCGGAGTCTGTGTCTGCAGTTGCTAAGGGAGAGCAAGAGAGGGAGGGAGAGGGAGAACTGCAAGCCACGCTATGGCTTGCGTCAGCTTTAGCACTACACTAGCTTCCTCCCTGCCTCCCCTCTGCGTCTACCGTTCACTACTTCATCATCCGACAGCTCCTGCTGTCTTAACATTTACGCATTTGACATTTTTGTCACCCGAACCTGGCAGCGGGTGGCCCCGAGCACGAGTATTAAAAAATTATATGCCAAATCGAAATTGCATGTTCAACATGAGCAACAACAAACAGGGGCAACAACAACTACAACAATAGCAACGAGCATCATTTGAATTTATGTATTTCTAATGTGTTTTTTCGCTGACCACCCGCTGGGCGTGGCAATCTGCTCGCCCAGCCCAGTCCTGCTCCTGTTACACCCTGTACACACTCTGGGGACACACTCCCGAACTCATTCGTGTTCAGTTTTTAACCCTTAAGTGCGCATTTATTGCCGCTTATGTGGTTCCGCATATGATGCCCCTTGACCCCCGCCCCGCATTGTTGTTAGTTCTGCGAAGTTATTTATGAATCTTTCTCGCGCATTATGAACTACTTGGATTAACTGCTGATGATCTACAATTTAGCATGCCAATGATATGCCTACAATCCAATGAGGATCTTCTCGCCATATATCATTCCGTTATCAAGTCGTCACGCTATGCCAAGTAGCGAATTTTCCATTAGCTTTCCACACTTCCACCACGGCCGAGAAGGGGTGAGTTTCCGTGTGATAAATCACGGGAAACTATATTTGAATTACGTTCTTGGTTTCATTGTTAATTGGCTGGATCAATTGAAAGATCTCAACCGGAAATTGAGATAGATGAAGTGCTCGATTAGCCGATGCAATTGAATTGAGATTTTCGATAAACTTTGCACTGTTTACAAACCATTTATCTCTCACTGGGCAATTAATAATGGTTTATATGTAGCAAATATTTATAGATTATGTATTTATAACTGTGCATGGGGAATTAGAAGTGCAGAAACAGCGATGTTTCTCTATTAAAGACATCGATGTTTGTTTATAATATCGATGTTTCTAGACCTCTAGGGGAAAATTTATATCTTTAAGTTTATATGTTGCTGATATTTTCAACATTTCTTAATATATTCTTATTCCATCTTGCTGAAGTTTCATTTTTGAGTTTCCAAGCATTTTATTTGAGTATATTCAGCTTGATTCAGTTTGAATACCCGCCCAGTAGCGTCACCCGTCGACTCATTGGGGTTTGTCATGCTGTCATAACTATGCAGATCTTAATGCAATTAGCCAGTCTCACTTGTTGTTGTTGCTGCTGACGATGGCGTATTGATCTTTAATTAAAACGATTAATTAACATAATAAACACATGATTTGCCCCGCCATGGACAAGTGCGGACCTCCGACTGGGCCGCTTTGTAGGCCTCATGCGGGGTTATGCCATGCATAAGAATCGACCCTGGCCAGTTGGCAATGCACACAGTACTCACACAACACTCACACTACACTCACACTGCACTCACACTGCACCCGCACTGCCCTCAGTCAAGTTACGTTTAATGCTCTCTTCCCTTCTCTCTCTCTCTCTCTCCCTCTCTGCAGTTGCCTCTCTTTCTTTGTACTCAACTGTTTTGTTTATGATTTTGTTCCGCAACTGGCTTTTTTAATATGCTGTCCCCCCTCCCTCTGCCTCCCCCTACAGTGAGTTGCTGCCAAGTGCAGTTAATTCCAATTGGCGACGAGTCGTCGCTGGGATTCGCCGGCTTCCCTGGGCCGCCTTCGTCGTCGTCGTCGTGGTCGCCGTCTGCCTTTGGCCTCGTCTTGAGGTTTTGTTTATTTGCCTTGTGATTTGCATAATTTGTTCTATAATTTATGGTATGCAAGCGTTTTTATTATTGTTCTTTTTCTTGTCAATTCACTGGTCTGATTTGCTGTTGTTGTTGCTGCCGGTTTGTTGCTGTCACTCGTCAGAGTCAGACGTCTCTGATTGAAATGACTTAATTAACTAAATTACGCGCCTGGAATTTAATTGAAAATGCACAACAGAAACAACAGCAGCAAAAGCAACAACAAGCCGGAAGCAACTCTGAGCACGGCACGAGTCTCTCTCCCTCGAACAACAATCACGACTTTTGCACATCCTGCTCCCTCTCCCGCTCTCCCCAAAATAGAAGAAAACATGCCTCAATATGTTACGTTTCACACTGAAGATTGTTGCTGCTATCGCTATTGTTGTTGTTGTTGTCGTCTCTGTTGTCTTGGCCCATTGCGAACGATGTGCTAAGCTAATGCCAGATGGCTTTAATTTATTTGTAAAATATTTTCCATATCAAAGAGCAAGAAAAACAACAAGATTGTGTTTTCCCACATGCAAACTAGTTAAACGAAGACACAGTCCCGAAAATAAATGAAAAACCATTGGAACAAAATCAAAAACGAAGCGTGTGCAAGTGAATGTTCATAAACAAATTGCTCTTTTTAGATCAAGCACTACGAGAAGATTCGGTATACATTCTTAAAGTACGATGGGACGGGCTTCCCCCTCTGAAAGGAATGTGTGTGTGATGCGAGTTGGGGGCGGCGAAACAAATTAAATGCGTTAAGTAAACTCAAATTGTAAATAAAAATCGCCATAATATAGTGTACATATTGCAACAACAAGTGGTACGGGCAGCAACAACAACAACAAGTGGCATTGGCAGTAAAAAAAGACTGGGGATCGAGAATATAATGAGAGATTTTCAAATTGTATTTCAATAGAGAAAGAGTGAGAGAGAGTAATGTATTCTTATTGCATTGATGGAGTGTGTGAAAGAAAGTCTGATATTGTTAATAGATATTGAAGATGAGTTGCAGTAGAGTATTATTGGGTTGATACTCTTGACAGACTATTGAAACTAGGTATTATAGAAGAGAAAACCGCGTAATTGCTTGAAGATATCTTGTACTTTAATTAAGTGATTTAAATAATCCGCTAAGGTATATTTATCTATTATGTTTTATATTCTTTGTGCTGTAAACTACATGTTTCTTCCTTTTATAGTATTTCTTATTCAAATATAGTAATAGTTAAGTAATAAACTTATTAAATTAAGTATTTTAAAAATTTAAACAGCAGTACTATTTGAAGATATTTTCTACTGCAGCTTTGCAGTTTTAATATTGATTTTAGACATATATTTTTATCACATTGTATATACTTCATGCTGTAAGCCGTATAGATCTATCTTTTATATCTTAGTATTATAATTCCCATGACTGTAAGCTGCATGTCTGCACTCAGAGCAAAAGTATCTTATATTTAAGCAGCTTTGCTAAGTGATTTCCGAATACCATATCTCCCCTGCTGTATCTCCTATTGGCATCAGGAAATTAAAGTCAGCATAGCTGTGAAAGATTATGGCATTAATGGATCAAAGCAGCAATGGGTGCCCTTTGCCCTTACTCCCCTTCTCCCATTCCCTTTCCTCTTTTGCCCTTCCCCTTTGCGTTTAGGGCAGCTTAGTAGCTTTCAGGATCTGAGGGTCATTTTGCTTTGACAACTACGCCATGCTCCATTTCCCCCTCCTCTACTCCCCCTCGTTTTGTCTTTGACTGAAAGCAAAAAACAAAAAAGCGAGGCCAGGCGAGGCGAGTTGAGGCGAAAGAAATCTTTTAATTGTGGCGTTTGCTGTCGGGTGAGGCGGGCAATCTAAAAGATTCTCGGAATAATTTTCCATTTTGTTGCTGTTGCTGTTGTTGTTGTTGTTTTGCCTTTTAATTGAGTACACACAAATGAAAAAACCTAAATTTAAATTATGTGCTTATACATTGAAAAAGCAAGCACAAAGGAGAAGAAACAGTAAAGGCAGAAGAAGCAGAAGCAGAAGCAGAAGCAGAGGCAGCAGCAGAGCGAGAGCGGTGGCGGCGACAGCAAAGTGCGTGCCCGTCTCAGCCTCATCGCAATTCATTCCCTCAACTACGCCCCCCTCCCTCCCCCACCCGAGGCTACGCCACTGTCTGTACGATGTTCAGCGCCTTCTTCGTTTGAATTTTACGCAAAAGCAAAACAATTATGAAATTATTTATTAAATATTGTGAAATCGCTCACTGCACATGGGCACAAGTCGCGCTGCCACACACACACACACACACGCGCGCATACAGCTACAGATACATAGATAGAGATACTGAGATAGAGATACAGATACAGTCGGAGGTACTGAGACTGCGATTGCGACTGCGATGCGGACTGGGACTGGGCCAACCTTGAGCGTCGTTGTGCACGGGCTTTGACAACGAGTACCCGCACTCGCACTCAGCCACACTCACACTCATTCGCACTCACTCACACTCATACTTACACTCGTAGTCGTACTCGATTCTAATTGCTGGCGTTGCCCATCGTCGCCATCGTTTCCATTGTCGTCCGTCGTCGTCGCCGTCGTCGTCATTGGCGTCATCGTCGTCGCTTGCGGGTGCGAGATTTAAGTCACTTTATCGACACACAGCGCCGATTTCGGTTGCGTATCGCGATGTCGCCTTACCAGCTGGCCAACCCCCTCCCTCACGCCTTCCCCCTGCCCACTACACTGCCCAGGCAGGCAGCTCTTCATCATCATCATCATCTCTGGCGTTGGCTTTTGTTCGCATAGCTCGCGCGTATTTCTTCAATAAATTTTCAGTTTATTCGGTTTATTTATTTACTTATATTTGCTATTGCTGTCCTCCTCCTTACCCCCTCGTTCTCCTCTTCTTCTGTCTCTCTCCTCACTTCACCTCACAATTCCCTTTATATTGCTTTTGTTTTCGCTTTGTTTCGCTGTGCTTTACGATTACTTTTCTCGCTATTGCCTCTGCTCCTCGCCTCCCCCTCCACCACCACTCTGTCCCTCTTTTATCCCCTCTCTGTCTCTCTGTGTCTGCCATCTCTTTCGTCGTCGTCTTCTTCGTAATTGAATTTCAACTTGTTTGCATTGTCGACGATAATTCGTCGAGCTATTTTGCGTATTGAGATCAGGGCCTCATCAATTAGTAAATTAATTTTATGCGCAAACGCTCTATGGAATCTTAAGTTTTTAGTGCTCGGATCACTTTAAGGTTTTGGTTGGTATTTCATACAATAAGTAATACGATTAACTGTGACTGAAGATTAATGCTGAGCATGGATAAGTTCGGGTAATAAACTATTGATATTTTAATTATAAAGTAATAATGAAAAAAATTCCCAAAACTTTTTAAACCCCAAAAAAAAAATTTTTATTTATTTTTTTTTTTCCAAATTAAAATTGCGGTTTAAAATATAAAATTTTAAAAATTTTTAATTTAAAAAAAAAAAAAAAATATAAAAAATAAAAAAAAATTTTTGTTTTTTTTTTGAAAAAAAAAAAAAAAAAAAAATTTAAAAAAATTTTTTTTTTAAAAAAAAAAAAAATAAAAATTTTAAAATAAAATATTTTTTTTTTTTTTTTTTTTTTTTTTTTATATAAAAAAAATATTTATAATTTTTTTTTTTTTTTTATATTAAATAATATAATTTTAAAAATTTAAAAAATTTTAATTTTTTTTTTTTTAAAAAAAAAAAAAAAAAAAAAAAAAAAAAAATAAATTTAATGAGGCAAATTTTACTAAAATACTGTGAATCTCTTTTTTTTTGGGGCGGTATTAGTTGTGACTTCTGTGCATAAATTTGATGCATTATCTGTAAGAGAGCATATTGAACTATAGATACCCTGTAGACAGGCAGGTTCAAGATATATTTTATAATATACTGTTCTTAAATAGTTGATTGAGTGGTGCGATCTTCGCTAAATTATTGGCCGATTGGGACCCTAGTTGCGGCTAGCTTGCAATCGTATTGGGGGGGTTCGTTGGCCAAATAATAAAGCCTTCACTCGATCAGACAGCCACATAGAATTAAATTTATAGTCCCGTGCCTATTACGTAGATGAACAAGATTTATAATTAATGCATAAAAATATTTAAAAGAAAGAACAGAAGTCTGAGAGCTCGTGAGGATATAATGCTGTTATGGCAGAATCTCTAATGTAAATGAGGCTACACTGATGGTATAGTAGCCCGCCTCTGTACCCACCCTCCATGATTTACCTTTGGCGATATATGGTAAATCCCTAATTTAAATGTTACCCTTTCATTATACCCTTCGCCTTTTCACTTAAGGAAAACTATAGATATTTACCAAAACATTATAATAAGTTTATTCATTTAATAATAAGAAAAAATATAGTATATAAGGCCATGCTGCCGTCTTGATAAGTTTTAGAAAAATAAGGAAAATTTAATTTTATTTAACATAATCTCCTTTAAATTTTTTTATCATTATTTAACTTCATTATCTTCAGCTTATTTGTTTCATTTTTTTTGTTTCTATATTTTAAACTATGCAATATTTTATTTAATTTTCCTGTTACAGTTTCTAACCTTAATTTAATTCATTTAATTCTTATTTGATTTCTTTCATATTTCCTATTTCTTTAATTTTTCTTAATTTCACTTCTTTTATAATTTCGGTAATTTCGTTTAATTCTGTATTTTATTTCTGTTTCACGAATTTAAACTTTTATTGAATGTAACTGTCATTTTCTTGTCTTTCACTTTTAATCTGTTCCTCTTAATTCTTTCATTTTATTTATGTATGTACTGTGCAATTTATAGGGTATAATATTTGTATGTATTTTAGGTATATGTTCACATAAACAAGTGTAAATATAAAGAAAATAATAAGATCACTTACCCCAAATCCATCCTATGGGCCCAGAGGAATTGTTGTTGGGATTTAATTATAATAATTTAATTGGCTGAAACAATAATTTTACACTTGTGCCTACATACATACATACATATTATATATATACCCATATGTGGTATATTACCGAATAAAATGCCATGTCTAACAAAAACTATCTTAATAAACAATAAAAATAATGATTGGCAGTCGCCTTCAAAAGGTGTAATGAACAAAAAAAAAAATAAGCAACAAATAAGAAAATTATAAAGAAGAAAAATTAATGGAAATGTAAAACATAAGTATGCAAATTTACAGTAATCTTATTCTTTGTTTTGTTCCTATTTTCTTCAATGTTTGTTTTTAATATTCATTTATATTAATATTTTAATTCATTTTGCATGATTTTTAATCTTTTTAATAATGTGTAACTGTGGTGATGTATGTGTATGGCATTGTGTAATTTTGGGTATCACTGTTTATGTATGTTGTATTTTGTGTAAATGCTTTAATAATAGTTTTGCACTGTTTTTGATAATGTTGGTGGATATACTTGTATATGTATATGCGTTGATGTAGATATAGATGTAGGTGTAGATGTAGATGTACATGTAGATGTAGATGTAGATGTAGGTGTAGATTTTGTTAGATGTATTGTTAGATGTAGATTTGTAGGTTATAGATGTAAGTGTAGAATATAGATGTAGAGTTGTAGGTTATAGATGTAAATTGTTTTCCTTTTCCCAGCTTTGGCAGGGCGAGTCAGCGAGGTTATGCGTTCGCTGCTCGCCAAGATTTTTTTGTAAATATTCCCGATGAGCTGTGCAGATCTGTGGGTGTGCCGTTCGTTGTCGGCACAGAACCCCGATCGAATGCACGGTGGAGCCCTATCCGCAGACACGTGCACACTAACAGCCGGGGTGCTCCGCTGGCCGACGCAAGGTGCACGCTCTGCATAAAAAAATTACAAACATCGAATTAGATTTAATCAATGAAAATTGATAAATTATTGTAGTACTCACTGATTTGCCTTGGATATAGAGAATTATAGCAATATAGAGCACACTACTTTTTTTTTTTTTCCAAAGTTTAAACGACCACGTGTATTTTTTAATTTATTTATTTTATGCAGACTGCACATCTGCTCTTCGCGAATGCCAAAATAGAAAAGAACTCTATGAGAGCGTAGGTGTCTCTCGAGCAGTGCAAAGCTCACATGCAACTCCCAAGGTTGTAATTTGAGCTTTGAGCTTTTTGTTAGAGTTTAATAGCAGTGATCTTATTGACTCCGAATTATCGAGATAGAAATTGAACGTTTTCGGAGTTCAGCGTATTTTTCAAAAAAAAATCGTTAGTTTTTTTTTTCCTTTTACACAATTGGAAGGGCTGTACATTACACCACAAGCCATTTGTAAGTCGATTAGGCCGGGAAATGGCTTGAAAAAAAGAAGCCCTGATTTTAATATGAAATATGACAGTTTATCATTGTTTGATATCTTTGGCATGATAAGTGCCAATTTCTCGTCCCTGTAAGTCTTCTAAAACATAATAAGAACTCCCAAGCTTCGCTTTTACCCGCGACTTTAACCATTGTGGATTGAGCTTGGCATTTATTTGTTTAGAAAAATTACTTTGGGAGAAATTACGGCGAAACACCTCCTGACCGACCTTGAATGATATTTCTCTTGTTCTGAGATTGTATTGCCTTTCATTTTGATCGTAGGCTTTAGCAATGTTTGCCTTGATTTCTTTTCGGATCAAATTCAGCTGATCTGTTCTGCCCAATATGTTTACAGATTCGCCTAACAGTTGAAAATTCTTTAATAGGTCGTAATGTTTACCATGAGTTGCCATATCGAATCCGTATAAAGCAAAATACGGAGAACACCCAATGCTCTGATGGTAAGCATTTCGCAATGCACAACTTATTGAGTGAATGTGCAGATCCCATTCGGTGTGATTGTCCGAAAGGAAGGCTCTAATGCCTGCAATCAAGGATCTATTAACCCTTTCTGAGGCATTTGATTGGGGAGAGTATAAAGCCGTATAAATATGCTTCACTCCCAATGAAGTCAACCAAGCATTGAAATCAGAAGATTTAAATTGAACTCCATTATCACTTACAATGCAGCGCGGTACTCCATACGTAAAAAATATATGATCTTGCAGAAATTCCTTTATAGGGGCCGTATTAAATTTTTTCAATGGGCATAGCCAATGAAATTTTGAAAGGTGATCAACGACTATTAGCAAACCAATATACCCTCGTTTGCTTCTCGGATAGGGACCTAAAATATCTATATACAAGCGTTCAAATGGCCTTTCAGATATGGCTGGCTTACCCATAGGAGGCTTTAATGATTGATTTTGTGCCTTAGTGGATTTACACACATCACAAGCGCGGACATACAAGCGCACCTGTGACACCATGCCTGGCCAATAAAAGTTACGACGAATAAGCTCCAAGGTCTTAGCCATGCCACCATGGGCGGTCACTACCGACTCGTGAGCCCGACGAATGACACTTTCTGTCAAACCTTTGGGTATCCATAACTTCCATGCCTGCTGCATACCTAAATCTGTACCATCTTCATGTTTAGTTCGAATATATAAATATTTACCTATAACTTTTAAGTCTGGATATTTTCCATCCGAAGTTTCTGCTTCATTTCTCATTTGGACATAATCTGCCGCATCAAAACATGCTGAGTCGAGATCAATTTCTGGCTCTATAAGCTCAATGGTTGACACATCCTCTACGTGCATTCTTGAAAGGGCGTCTGGCACTATATTTTCGCTCCCTCTCCTATGACTAATAGAGAACCTATAGCCCTGTAAACGCATAGCCCATCTAGCCAACCTGCCTTTAAGATTCGGCTGTCGCATAAGCCATAGTAAACTAGCATGGTCTGTTATGAGCTCAAATTCTTGGAGCTCCAAATAACACCTAAACTTTTCGATTGCCAACACCGCCGCCAAGCACTCACGTTCGGTAACGCTATAATTGCGTTGTGCCGTATTCAATTTTTTGGACATAAAAGCCACTGGACGTTCAACATTGTCATGTGAAAGCTGCACTAACACAGCCCCCACCCCACAATCGCTTGCGTCGCAGTGTACGAAGAATTTCTTACTAAAATCTGGGTTTTGAAGTACCGGTGCCGATGTGATAACATTTTTCAAATTTTGGAAAGCAGTCTCCGCTGCGTCTGTCCATAAGAATTTCTTCTTAGTTGATAGAACTTCAGTAATCGGGAAGACTAGTTCAGAGAAGTTACTGATGAATCTCCGATACCATCCAACAAGGCCTAAAAAGCTTCTCACTTGTTTAATCGTCTTCGGAGATGGCCATGTTTTTATAGCATCAATTTTTTTTGGGTCAGTAGCGATACCACCGTTTCCTATAATGTGTCCCAGGTATTCGACTTCTGTAACACAAAAACGACTTTTAGCCACATTTAAAGTCAAATTTGCCCTACGAAATTGTTCCGCTAACCTAATAAGAATCGACATATGTGTGTCAAAGTCTTCTGACACTACACACACATCATCAAGGTAACCAAAAACACATGTTTTCAAGTCTGCAGGGATCAATTCATCGACTAACCGGCACATGGTCTGTGGAGCATTACAGAGACCAAACGGCATCACTGTAAACTGGTATAGTGGCCGCCCCGGCACTGTAAAAGCTGTAATGGCTTTAGCCTCATCTGTGAGGGGTATTTGCCAGAATGCATCCTTCAGATCCAATTTGGTTATGATATTGGCTTTGGGAAGCCGAGAAAAAATGCCATCTATATTTGGCAGTGGGTACGCATCCTTTTTAGTGCACTCGTTAATGCGTCGTGCATCTAAACAAAGGCGTACCTTGCCTGGTTTAATAACGAGCCTCATCGGAGAACTCCAAGGACTCTTCGATGGTTCAATGACGCCTTCTGACAACATTCTGTCCACCTCTACGTAGATAAGTTTCTCTACAGCGGGAGAAACGGGATAAAAACGCTGTTTTATTGGCTTGGCGTCACCGACGTCAATATCATGGCTTAAAAGGGATGTTTTTCCTAGCCCCTGTTCTTTATAATTAGGAAATAAATTAATTACACTCTGTAATCGCTTTTCTTGAGATGAAGAAAGTGGAAATTTTTTCAGATTAGTATCAGTACTATCAACCATTGCCTTGGAAGTGTCAATGCTAGATATAATACCTGGTGCTAACTGAAAAATTCTCCAAAAATCAATCCCTAGGATGACACGCTTGGTTAATGATGGAATAACATAAAAATCGAGACGTTTTGTTAGCCCATTATAGGCTACATCCGTGCTAATAAAACCAGTTATTTGGTGGCTGCTTCCATCAGCAGTTTTCACACGTGATGATATTTTTTTAAAATTTGGACAGGATGACCAATCTTGGGCAGCCAAGTCTGCTCCCAAACAACTTATATTGGCTCCTGTGTCTAATAAGCCAATTTCTATTAGACCTAAAAAGGTAATAGAAGCATAAAGACGACCATCTGTCTGGGTGTCTACAACCGAGGATACAAGCAGTTTACGCGCGGATCTTATCTTATGCCAGTAATTACGCATACGAAGAGTGTTCCGTTTAACACGGTCAAGGGTAGTTACTTCTGAAAATATTTTTGCTCTGATCTCATTATAATGAGCTAATCTCTCATGGTATGGTTTTATATGACGTAGTAAAGGAATGTCTGAGTGTGGATGTGGAGATGCCTGTTTTAAAATTGCAGGCATCTGCCGTGGGCAATCTGATTCTACAGATTGATGTTCAGTTTCGGATTCTAGTTTTGGGCCATTCGCCTGCCGTCGACGAATGAGCCCCTCTTGGAGTTTTCCGCTCTCTTAAGGCATGTTGGGCATTGAGGTTTATAAAAATCTTTTGCTCCGCACCCATAGCAAAAGATTCTTCGTTCTGCGAGGCACATGTCCCATGCATGTCCTGGCTGATCACAATTCCAGCAGACCATAGGTCGTTTGGCAAGTTGCAAAGCCTCTACCGATACAGACTCCGTCTCTGAGGCCGACTGTAAAGACTCTTCAGTCTCCACAGCAGCAACGGCTCTTTTAAACACCCTCGGTTGAGTATTTATCTTGCTAGCTTGCTTGAAATCTGCATCTCCTAGCAGATTTTCACGTTTCTGGACCAGTTGTCGCAGATGAGCAACAGAATGAATAGAAATGTATAATAATGCTTGTCTTAGCTCTGGAATTAAATTCCTTTGCAGCTGCTGAACAAGTCTGTACTCGTCTAAAGGAATAGATAATCGAGAAACGATCGACATAATGTCCTCATAAAACGAGTCAAAGGGCTCTCCCTCTTTCTGCTTTCGAGCACGAATTTCCTCCATAAGGACATCATCGTCTTTATGGTCCTGATATTGATTTTTGAGAGCTGCACAAAAATCTTCCCATATTACCTCAGGGTTCTCTTTGCGGTATCTCCAATACCATTCTCTTGCTTTACTAGTCAAGAGAACATGTAAGTTTTTGCATACAGTAGCAAAATCACCGTTTAGACTATCTATGGTCAATGTTCTCACTCTGTATAAAAATTCCTGGACTGTAGGGCCATTAACTGTTCCGTCGTATTTTATGCCCCAACCCTGAATTATCTGGGTGACTTTCTCTGGAGTCAAAATTGTGTTCGAGCGCGTGTCACTCGCCCTCGCCGACGCTGGACTAATATGAGACACACGTGGAGACGGAAGTTGCCGATAACTATTGGGAGAATGTATGCCGCTTGATAGGTTTAAGTTGTCAAATTTGGCTTGTATAAGATTTTCGATCCTACTAAAAATTCTGTCATAATCGATTTCTCTAAAATGAGGTTCAGGCGGATCGGAAATCCGCGGCTGATAGCGAATATTTCTATTTCGACCTCCACCGCCCCTAGGCTGTCGACCTTGGGTGGATCGTGAATTAATTTTCGGCTGAGTATCTTGGCTTTGTGACTCATTTAAGTCAGCTGCCACTATCTCCTCATCTATATGTTTGTTTAGTGTTACCCCAGTATCGGGTTTACCTTTACTTCGTGTGTTGTGTACTTTTGAAATAGCACCTTTGCTAGTGCTTGCTTGAGGCTCTACATGTGCAGAGTAATGCAAGCCCTGTATTGTACCAGGTGCTTTGCACTCAGGACACTCTGGATACTTTTCTAGATGTGCCACGATACACTGATTATGAAATCTATGCCCGCATTCAGTATTAAGTATGTTTTCTGTTGTCAGCAGATGCTCTAAACAAAGATTGCAAGTACCTTCAGGCTCTCCTGCAGGTGCATGTACCTGACGCAAGTCCTCTCTACTGCGTGCTAAAGGCATATTTGTTTTTTTTTTTTAAATGTTCAGAAAAAAATTTTATTAATTTTCTTTTTGTTGGTTTATTCCAAAATGATTAATATTTTATTATGTTTTTTTTTATTATTTTATTTACTTTCATAAGTTATTTGTTTTCCTTACGCTACTCAGGGAAGTTGATGAAAGGGTAGTTTCCATTAGCTTTTACTAACATAACAGCAGACCGCTTGGGTCATACCTCACGATGACTCTTTAATTTATAAACTTTCACGCTGTAGCTTTTCAGCAAAACCTGCATAATAGGGTGAAGTTTAGCCGAGCTAAACGCATCACATTCCATATTCGGCCGATTTCCTGAATATTCCACAACTGAAAACTTATTTGATGGTCAATAGACAACGACTCATTCTATATAGTGATTTCGTTAGCCTCAATAAAAAGTTCGATTAATTATTAAGGTATCTCTTCATTATTGTGAATGCGTTAGTCTATTGATAAGTTTACTTCGCTTCCTATCTGGTGAAAGAGTGGGCCATAATTTCATTGTATTAGAAATATGCTTCCTACTCTATTTTATAATCACATTGTGGAAGGCCTAGTGAATTAATTTTCAGAATTTACTTTACAATGAACAATTATTTCCGATCACTGTGCATTAGCAGGTCTGTCGGATATTCTCTAAGATACGATCCTTAGGAGTATAGTTCCAGACAGACTTTAATGCAAATAAAACGGATATAATTTCCCGACAACTAATTTAAACATCTCGGATCTAAAGAATGGACGAGTTTTTTGGTCAATGCCAAAAATCGTAATTCCTATTCTTCAGTTTCAAAACCTAAATCAGTTTGATACTATAGCATATGCACTTGGGATAAGTGAAGCCGCGATCGCTTAATTTTTCAAGTTATTGTTAACAGTCTATTATCCGACGTTAACTTGCGATTTAACACACTCGGTATAAATAAAGGCTAGATTTCGCCTTCGAATTTAAAGTACCTAGTAGTTACTGCGTGGCCCCACCCGTTGGGCGCCAAATTCTATAATATACTGTTCTTAAATAGTTGATTGAGTGGTGCGATCCTCGCTAAATTATTGGCCGATTGGGACCCTAGTTGCGGCTAGCTTGCAATCGTATTGGGGGGGTTCGTTGGCCAAATAATAAAGCCTTCACTCGATCAGACAGCCTCATAGAATTAAATTTATAGTCCCGTGCCTATTACGTAGATGAACAAGATTTATAATTAATGCATAAAAATATTTAAAAGAAAGAACAGAAGTCTGAGAGCTCGTGAGGATATAATGCTGTTATGGCAGAATCTCTAATGTAAATGAGGCTACACTGATGGTATAGTAGCCCGCCTCTGTACCCACCCTCCATGATTTACCTTTGGCGATATATGGTAAATCCCTAATTTAAATGTTACCCTTTCATTATACCCTTCGCCTTTTCACTTAAGGAAAACTATAGATATTTACCAAAACATTATAATAAGTTTATTCATTTAATAATAAGAAAAAATATAGTATATAAGGCCATGCTGCCGTCTTGATAAGTTTTAGAAATGTAAGGAAAATTTAATTTTATTTAACACAATCTCCTTTAAATTTTTTTATCATTATTTAACTTCATTATCTTCAGCTTATTTGTTTCATTTTTTTGTTTCTATATTTTAAACTATGCAATATTCTATTTAATTTTCATGTTACAGTTTCTAACCTTAATTTAATTCATTTAATTCTTATTTGATTTCTTTCATATTTCCTATTTCTTTAATTTTTCTTAATTTCACTTCTTTTATAATTTCTGTAATTTCGTTTAATTCTGTATTTTATTTCTGTTTCACGAATTTAAACTTTTATTGAATGTAACTGTCATTTTCTTGTCTTTCACTTTTAATCTGTTCCTTTTAATTCTTTCATTTTATTTATGTATGTACTGTGCAATTTATAGGGTATAATATTTGTATGTATTTTAGGTATATGTTCACATAAACAAGTGTAAATATAAAGAAAATAATAAGATCACTTACCCCAAATCCATCCTATGGGCCCAGAGGAATTGTTGTTGGGATTTAATTATAATAATTTAATTGGCTGAAACAAAGATTTTACACTTGTGCCTACATACATACATACATATTATATATATACCCATATGTGGTATATTACCGAATAAAATGCCATGTCTAACAAAAACTATCTTAATAAACAATAAAAATAATGATTGGCAGTCGCCTTCAAAATGTGTAATGAAATAAGCAACAAATAAGAAAATTATAAAGAAGAAAAATTAATGGAAATGTAAAACATAAGTATGCAAATTTACAGTAATCTTATTCTTTGTTTTGTTCCTATTTTCTTCAATGTTTGTTTTTAATATTCATTTATATTAATATTTTAATTCATTTTGCATGATTTTTAATCTTTTTAATAATGTGTAACTGTGGTGATGTATGTGTATGGCATTGTGTAAATTTTGGGTATCACTGTTTATGTATGTTGTATTTTGTGTAAATGCTTTAATAATAGTTTTGCACTGTTTTTGATAATGTTGGTGGATATACTTGTATATGTATATGCGTTGATGTAGATATAGATGTAGGTGTAGATGTAGATGTAGATGTAGGTGTAGATTTAGATGTATATGTAGATGTAGGTGTAGATTTGTAGGTTATAGATGTAAGTGTAGAATATAGATGTAGAGTTGTAGGTTATAAATGTAATTGTAGAATATAGATGTAGAGTTGTAGGTTATAGATGTAAATTGTTTTCCTTTTCCCAGCTTTGGCAGGGCGAGTCAGCGAGGTTATGCGTTCGCTGGTCGCCAAGATTTTTTTTGTAAATATTCCCGATGAGCTGTGCAGATCTGTGGGTGTGCCGTTCGTTGTCGGCACAGAACCCCGATCGAATGCACGGTGGAGCCCTATCCGCAGACACGTGCACACTAACAGCCGGGGTGCTCCGCTAGCCGACGCAAGGTGCACGCTCTGCATAAAAAAATTACAAACATTGAATTAGATTTAATCAATGAAAATTGATAAATTATTGTAGTACTCACTGATTGGTCTTGGGTATAGAGAATTATAGCAATATAGAGCACACTTTTCCCTTTTTTTTTCCAAAGTTTAAACGACCACGTGTATATTTTAATTTATTAATTTATGCAGACTGCACATCTGCTCTTCACGAATGCCAAAATAAGAAAGAACTCTATGAGAGCGTAGGTGTCTCTCGAGCAGTGCAAAGCTTACATGCAACTCCCAAGGTTGTAATTGGAGCTTTGAGCTTTTTGTTAGAGTTTAATAGCAGTGATCTTATTGACTCCGAATTATCGAGATAGAAATTGAAAGTTTTCGGAGTTCAGCGTATTTTTCAAAAAAATCGTTAGTTTGTTTTTTCCTTTTACACAATTGGAAGGGCTGTACATTACAATTTTATGGCATACAACAAGCCATTTCTTATTATAAACTATTTATAAGTGTGATAAATGTCATTTAAAGTTTGAATCAATTTTAAAGGATATTTCACAGTCGGTATTGAATTTCCTATCTCCATGCAATTGTGTTTTTGTGGTCGCAAATTGAAGCGAGCAGAAAAAGTTCAACGAATTTGCCAAAATAATAATTAAAGTGAAATGTTAAATATGCGCAAAATGCAAAATGCGCGCAGCGAGTGCATAAAAAGTGAATCGCATAGAATGGAAACACGAACATGATAATTCAATCAAAATCGCGATAGGCTACTGATGCGAGGTGTGTGTGTTGGTGTGCGTGTGTAATCTTCATTATTTAATTTGTCGCTTGGTTTACGAGTTGTTGTTTTTTGTGGCGTGCGAGTTGCGAGTCGCGCATAGTTTGCATATGGCAAATTAATGCAAATGCGATTAAATGTTTTCAATTTTAAATGCGGCTGATTAACGCCACAATGTGACTATTTGTTCTATTTGTTTATGGCATTTTATGGCATGCCATTTAATGGCACGGCAAACAGAGAGCAGTCACTGTACAACGTGGCGCATGCACAATGCCCTGCTAGCTTCTTGATTAGGATTATTAGTTGGTCAAATGTAGCAGGCGTGTCTTTAACGTTACATGCCCGGAGCTGGCTATTGATTATATTGCCAAAAACAATAACAAATTCATAGAAACAAAAACAAAAGTCGTGAATAAACAGAAATTAATTATGCACAAGCCGATTGCAGTTGCAGACCACTGAAGCAGCTTTATGCCATTGTCAATGGCAGACAACGGCAAGAGACATGCACTCACACACACACACACACACACGCACACACTGGCAGGCCGGAGTGTGCGTAACAGCTTGTGAAATGCCTTCGTCATTGTTATTTATATCGGAATAACAAGGTAATAACTGCACACTTAAGTATGCAAATAGCCGAAAATCATAAATGCATAGTAAACACCTACACACGCACACACACACAAGACACTACTTGCAGTCTGTGTGTGTGCGTGTGTGTTGATTGCACATGCAAATGTTATCATTCGTGATTAGTTACAGTCTCAGTCTCGCACAGGCCGCAACCACAAGACGTCAGACTCGACTTGCCTGGCTGCCTCTTCGAATGTGTGTCTGTGGGCGTCCTTAAGCTGCTCAGAGAGAACTTGTGAAGTTCTCAATCTGTTTCACCTCCCCACCCTCTTCTCCCTTACTCCCTCTGCCTTGCTTTGCATCCTGGCCTAATCCATTCGAGCAAGTTTTGTTGGTTATCCGGCATTTTGCCTGGCCGAAAATTAAGTTTTTGCCGTCAATAATTTATGGGCTGATTTGTTTACCACTTCGAGCCGCTCTTCAAGAGTTGACATGGCAACAATTAATTAATTATTCAACAAAAGCAACATATAAGCCGTCGTCTCGCACTGGCATTTAATTTTTAACAGGTGAACAAATATTTATTATGCACAGCACGAAGGACGCGGCAAAGTTAAGTTAACTTGTTAAAAAGGAAATTCTGGCAGGGAAAACTTAATTTAATTACTGAGATATATATATTAAATTAAGTAGTTTAAGCTCACTCACTTGCCAAACTTGAGCGCCTCCTGCAGCTGCTTGAGGCAGCGATCGATCTTGCGCTCGCGCACCTGTGAGCCGTACTTGGAGGTCGCATAGGGATCCCGATCGAGGGGGAAGCTGAAGTACTGATGCGCATCGAAGGTGAAGAGACAATTGCTGCCGGAGCTGGACTCACTTGCGGTCTGCTTCTCAGCCGTGGACTCATTGGCGTCTGCCTTACTCATTCTGCACTTTCACTTGCGAATAAAATACGCATACGCCACGTTGTCTCTGGCAAACGCAGCTCTGCACACGGCGAGTTCGCGACAACAACTGCAACTGCACTGGAGAAATGGGCCAACTAGGTAGCTAGGTAGCTGGCCTAATCGCGCCAGTTCTTTGTCTCGGCCAACGCAACGCAAGTTGGCGGTGATTATTTTATATTTTCTTATATTGCTATCGCTCTGGTGCCAGGTAGCAGTTATTACAGTTGCTGGCCAACTAAGTCATCAGACGGCCAGACGCTGCAGACGCCGCAGCAGCAGACGAGGCTGTTAGCTTTCGCTGTGGCGCATGGCACAAAACAACAGCAACAACAGTGGAGCCTCGCTTGGAGTAATTGCTCTTTCGACGCGTTGTCACACTGCGTATACGTCATGCGATTGCGCTGGCTTCGATTCGCCGTATTGGACGTCAAATTCTTTGTACTGCAATTCGATCCGTATGCAAATCAAGACGCGTGCAGACTTTATTTGTACAGTCTCGCAACAATTGTGCAATCAATATGTAGATCTATAAACTTTCTGCCAGTCAATTGATCCGGCACGCAAGTGGCCAACTCGAAAAAGGTGCGAGGGGGAGGAGAGGGGTAAGGAAGTGTGCGAGAGGTGCCCACAAAGGAGCGGCCGACTCCGATGGCCACAACTGTTCTTCAAGGTCTTCAATTGTTAAACTAGACTTTGACTAGGTAAGTGATAACACAAATGCTTGAATGCAACACATTCTATGTTGGAGAGTGTCAGAAATTAAATAATTAATATCATATTTATAGTGTATACTATACATTATAATAATGTTTCTGCAATTAGGTTTATAGATATATTGAAAATTCAAGTTTAAGTAAGGAAGTACTATCCCGAAAATTGAGTAAATAAAAATTAAGAAATTATATTATAATTACAACTATTTCTAAACACAAATCAAATGATTAACTTACAATTTCTAGAAGCCCGAATATTGCCCAACAAAATATTTACTAAATATTTTATACAGTTTACCTTATGTACCTAGTTAATTTGATTTTTTTATTTTCTATCTTCTGAATAATTAACATAGTTCTTTAACGAATTTAGCGGCCAATAGCTTTCAGTTGATTTGCTCGCCTGCGGTCGTTGAGGTAATGCCTCAAATATTTTCAGCTATCACATTGCCTGTCCCCAGTACCCAACCTCACTCCGCTCTACCCAGCCTTGTCCGCTGCTTGTCATGTGCGGCACCCAGAAGCGGTGAGAAAAAGTGACCTCATTTCGAGAAGCTCAGCTCTTGCCGCCTGCGCATTCTCCCGCTTTTCTGCGTTCTACATTCTGCTTCAGTTTTTCCATATTTAAGTGTCCTTTCGCATTGCGTTGGTGTTGTTCTGTTGTAGGCGGCGCCTGTTCCCTTTCTCCTTCTCCTGCCCCTGCCCCTCCATTGGTGACTTGCCTTTGCCGCTGTCCTGCCTTTATTTTGTTTTGTGTGCATGTAACTTGCTGGAAAATTAATAATAATAAAAAAGCAGCAAGAAGAAAACGAACGAAAACACCTACACAGTGGAGGCAGAGGGAGTGTGAGGGGGGTCGATGGGAGGGCAACAAATACACGCGTGACCCTATTAAATGTGTGCTAATAAAAGCTCGGGTCTCCAAATAAATGGGCATGACGACACTGAACGCTTCCTGTTGGGAAATTTTCAGAGTTCTCGAAGGACAAGCAGGGAGGGAGGAAGGTAAAGAGAGTGAGAGATAGGGAGGAGGACCCCTCGTCCGCCTTATAGAATTTGTTAAGTGAGCGAAGCAAACCAAGAAAAATTGCTTAAAAATTCAAGAGAAATTCTGCGGATGCGAATGAAGATGGCGATGATGATGATGCTGCAAAGGACGAAGATGAAAACAAAAATCAACGCGCACAAAGCGATGACTGAAGGATGCAGGTCAAGGCGGGGGTCGAAGCCGGGCAGGACAGGGCAGGGCAGGGCCAAAGGTCAACTTTTTTTTCATTTGCAACGTGGTCATTTATAAAATCTCCAAGCATTATTAAACAACAAAAGCAAAAATGAAATAAAAAAAAGAAGCAAAACCCAAAGAGAGTCAAAGCAAAAGCGAAAGCAGAGCAAAGGAGGCGACTGTACTAACTGAAATCGAGTATATAGCACGATAAGCGTACTATATATAGTGAGCTGGGCAGTTGGCTGTGCCCCGCGATTTATCAAATTAATGAGTATCATTCTATTTTCATTTCATTTTCCATGCGCCGTCGCCACAGCCGCGAAGGACAGCGAACGTAAGAAACGTAAGAAAATAAGCACAAAAGCAGGCAAAATAGTAAACGAAAAGAAGAATGAGGGAGGAAGGGGAGTGGGGCACGAATATAACTCCAAAGTGGGCAGTGAAAATGAAGGTAGCTCGGAATAAAAAAAGGATATGGCGCAACCTACAAATGAGCTTGGCCACCAAACTCTCGCGCCTCGAAGCTGCCCTCAGCCGCGTTCAAAGTGAGTGCAAATGTTGTTAGACCAACACCAGAAACAACAACAACACCCGAAGCAACAACAACAATAACAACAACAGGTCCAATAGAAAACACCCACACATGGCAGGCAGAGGGCAACGTCAACGTCGGCGTTAGAAACTAATGTGGGCGATTACATAAACAGGACACACGAAAGGACGTACCGACAGGCGGGACGGGATAGTCGGACAGCCGGACGTACAGTGGGACGAGCGGACGGACATTTGCCGTGTAAGCAAACACACCCAAAAGGCAAATAGAAACACCCAACGACTGAGCATAAATCCTGACCGAACCCATGCCGGAACGCTGCCCCAAAAAGGATACTCCAGCAAGCTCACAAGCACTTTGCATGTCCCCCTCCCGTCGCAGCTCCCTCTTCCTCTCTCGAATAGGTACAAATAAAGTGACCAACCCAAAGGTCTACAAGAAAAAGGAAATACATATAATAATAAAATACTTTGGCGCAAAAAAAAAGAAAAAGAGGAAAAGGAGAAGAAGTGAAACCGAAGCGAACCAAATAAGAAGAGTAGCCAGCAAAGGACTCCGAAAAGGAAGCCAAAGCGAATTGTTTTATATCCCTCATTTGTCCATTTAATGGCTGAAACGAGCCAACCCCAGCAGCGGACTCCTGTGCAAACACAAGCGTCGGGCCGCGACGTCGACGTCGACAGCAAAGCGCAGTCGACAGTTCCAGCAATGTCCGTCGCCGGCGTCCGTCGTCCGTGCGTCCGTCAGACAGGCGAAGGATGGCAGAGAAAAACGCAACCAAGCAAAGTGAAAAAGAATATTGAAACACTAATAAAAATAAGGATAAGCAGAGAATGCATTAAGTAAAATATAGAATAAGTATGGGAATGGTATGGGAAATCGCTTGCCGGTATCTCCATCCCCTCCCCCCACCTTTCCCTTTCCTCACACTTTGCTGCCCTGTCCGATGGGACGCATAAGATTGCCCAGTTTCGGTTAGTGTTGGGTCGAGGATGGACACGGGTTGTCTACAGATTGGGTTGCCTGGGGTCTGCAGGGGGTTGTAGTACATGGATACACACACTTGCAGACACACAAACACCCACATACTGTTAGCCACACACACGTACACACACTTGCCCTAGCTCGTAGTTTAATCATAACAATAATTCACCCTTTCTAGGGGATTCTCGTTAAACGAACTTCAGTCGAGCTGTCGATTGTGCTGCTCTATCGCTCACTCTCTCTCACGCTCTCTTTCTCTATATCTCTCTTTCTTTTTCTTGGAGCTGAAACTTCTTGGAATTCAGGCATAACCTAATGTTTCTACTTCTTCTCTGCGGAGATGGCTTATTTGCGATAGTTCAGCGTTTATTTTGATTTCGACAATTTATTCGCTACGCTTTGTTTTATGAAGATGTAAGGAGAATCAGGGTGTATCAGCATTATTTCAGTTGATAGCTACATAATTTAGCAAGCGTAATTGTTGAGCTTAGGCAGATAAAAGAGTGATCTTTGGCAACATTGATCAAAATTGTTCAATGAGGAAGAAGTAAAGGAAAAAGTAACTAGAAGTAACTTCATGATAAGAAAAGTACCTAAGGTTTTCGGTAAATAATATAAATTAATTTATTATTAAATATATTTGTAGTTCCATTCCATTCCTTCATTACTTTCAACTACCTCTTCATATATTATTAAAATTATAATAATTATAGTGCACAAAATATGTAAAACACAAACAGTTTTGATTGACAGTCAAGGACTAAGACCAGTTCTGTGAATTATTTTCAACCGCAACTTGATATGCAAGGAAAGTAAACAGTCACACATATTCATAAGGGTATAAGTGAGGTGTGTGAGTGCGTCTGTGTGAGTGAGTGTGTGTGAGTGAGTGTTTATGTACTTAAATGTCAAGTTGCAAACATATAAACTGGCCTCGGCAATGAAGTGAGTTGTAGGTAAGTTGCGCCCCTCTCCTGGGGTACTTCTGCACTTACACACACTCACACTTACTCACAAACACACACACTCACACACTGAAAACAAAGCTAGCAAATAAAAGTAAAACATTTTGCCGGTTGGGGGAAGCTTTCGTTGGTTTTTCTGACTGAAAATTTCGAAATGAATTGAAACAAAAGGGAAATGCAAATGAAAAATGGAAAATAATATGCAGCATATTTTCAGTTGTTGCTTGTGGTGAGCAGCAAAACGAAAAAGAAAAACAAAAAACCAAAAAATAGAAGGATTGTGATTGTGGCACAGGGTTGCCAGCTGCTGCACTGACCGAAAAATCAAATGTGGCAACTTTGGCGTGAGAAACTCAATGGGAAATGCACAGAAAGGTGGAAAAGGGAGGGAAGGGGAGGGGCAACGAAGTGGGGATAGGGTGACTGGTAGCTGGCAGAGTTCAACTCATCATGGCCACACTCGGGTCGTCGGGACGTCGACGTCGCAGTCGCAGTCGCTGTCGTCTCGTCCTAGTTGGGTTCGCTCCTGGCACATGCAACATTCAATGCATACAAATGGCATTTAAGCTGGTTTTGGCATAGCACAAGCGAGCTAAGCGCAGTCACACACACACACACACATACGTCGCAACGCAATTTATATGCGTGGCAAACGCACACACACTCACACACACACTGGCGAAAACAACCTTACACGGATGAGCCCGGGAACAAAGCAAACTTCAACCGAGTCAAACAGGCGGCAAAAGCTACTAAACTCACACATACAGAGGTGGTACACACATACAGGCAGACAAACAGTAACTCACTCACACACACACACTTAGCGCACATTCACAGTGCCTGCAGCAGCAGCAGCAGCTCGGTTGCCCTCTCCTGGTTGCATATCGTACTGTGGAACTAGGCACAACTGTGTATTATAGTTTGGGGCTCGGCGACTGCTTTGGTCGCACGTTAGGCCGCTTGATTTTCTGAGAGGGTGAGTGGCAGGAGGTAGGAGGGGGATGGGGATGGGGCAGGTTGCTGGGTGGGTGGTTCGGTTATGGTCATAAAATAAACCAAACAAACAAGCCGGAACCATGTCAAAAGGCACCAAATACCAGCACAGGCGTATTGCTCAGTGTGTGAGTGAGTGATTGTGTGTGCGAGTGTGTGCCTACATATGTGTGTGTCTGTATCTGTGTGTGTCTGTATCTGTGTGCGTCTGTGTGTCTAGTGTTTGGTTGGGGCACTGCAAGGACGAATACGCAGGGGCACAGTGGGGCAAGTTCACATAAAAAGTAAGTTAAAGGAATGCAGAACGTGAGCTGAGGTTGGCAAGTAAATATGGCGTATAATTTAGAAAAATATGTGTATATTCTTATTCAGCAAATAAATACAGTAGTCAGTTAAATGTATAAGATAATAATATATAATTATATATTCTTATTCAGTATCAAAATCATTAACTAAATTATAAATAATCTCTGCAAGAATTCAATTTAATTTATAGTAATAAAGGCAACGTTATAGTTTATATATATAGTCCAGTTCCCACACATTCTAGATCTGCAGTCCAATCTTCGTATTATACCACAGTACCTCTAGTTAGACCAGGCCACAGTTATGTGTGCACTGTGTGGAGTTCACTCGGGCTCGGCTGAGCTGCTCGGTGGCTGGGGGACGGACGCGCCACACGCGAACGGTGCGAGCTGTTTCATAATTTTATACACTTGCGCTGAGCTGCGTTGCGGTTCGGCATGGACACGACCGACAAACATAGGCGCACACACACACACATACGCATACATATGACACACACGCGCAGCACAACTGCCACGCCTCCTAGCCCGAGCTGGACTGGACGCGCGTGTGCATGTTTGTATGTTTGCGCATTTATCAATAAAAACGTTGTGCGACGTTGTTGCTGTTGTTACTCTTGTTGTTGTTGCTACTGTTGTTGTTATTGTTGCCGTTTTTGTTACTGCTATTATTGCTGTTGTTGCTGTTCTTGTGCTTGCTTCTGTTGTTGGCTTTGTGGTTTTTGTTTTTAATATTTTCACCGCTTTAAGTGTTAAAAGGATATCTGCCATTTACTGTCCGTGTGTGTGTGTGCGAGGTGAGTGTGAGGTGTGTGTGCGTGTGGTTGTATATGTGACTGTATGTCTGCTGTATATACAGTGTCATAAACACAAGCACACACAAACATTCGCTCTGCCTTCGCCCTCTCGCACTCGCATTAAGTATACGCTGCGTTGCACGCCTCAACTAAAGGGGTTGACTTACTGCACACACGCACACACTCACACTGCACATGGCTGCCCCTGCAATAGTTTCTGCCTTATCCCTAATGCATTCGACGTTGCAACGCAATGCTCCCCCCTCTACCATTACCCCTCCTTTCTCCCCTCCAAATCCTACACAAATTCCACTTCATAATCCGCAGCTTAAAGTTCTCTTCGGCTGCCCCTGCCCCCTGCTTCCTTCATCATCTTCCCTTTCCCCCTGTTCGCACAGGAAATGTGGGTCGCTACTTTTTATTGCTGATTACTTTTGTGCGCCAACTTGCAACGCTCGGTAAATTATCATAAATTATTAAGCGAAGCATTCAACAATTTCAACTCGATTCATCTTCCGCAACGAAAATCAACGCCTAAAACATTTCCTGAGGTGTCATCATCTGCTCAGCGAGCCTGTGAAGCGAGTCAGTTGCAGTGCGTCCATTAACATTCCTTTTCTATTGCTTCCCTTCGCTGTCTCTCCCCCTTAGTTTCCCCACCTTCTGCCCTGGCTTAAGGCAGCATCTTGAGGTCCTGACGTCAGCAGCAGCAGCAGTTGGTAAGGTAGCAAAATTAATTTTCGTACAATCTCACAACAAAGCAAACGTTAAAAAAGGCGCACGTGCCCCGCCCCATAGCCAACCTTCTCTACCTTCTCCACCTTCTCCTCCTCCTCCTGGTGTCCAGTGAAGCGCGGCAAGCGCAGAAGGCGAAGAACAATCGCTGCGTTGCCAGCATGTACTAATTTTCCACTCTACACCAAGCACAATCGCCCTGGCACGCACACACACACAAACACACTCACGCACGCAGACACTCACAGAGCGGACGTGCAGACAAAGCTACGGCAAGGACTTGGACTTGACGCGCTTGGTCCCTGGCACTACAAGGGATTAACCTCAAAAAATCTCATCAAAGTCAAAACCAAAGAAGCAACAAAAAAATGCCATGGGTCCAAAAAGCACATAACACAAGATGCAGGGTGGTTGCCAGAGGGGGGTGAGGAGAAGAGGGGATGCTAGGAAGAAAGGCAAGGGAGAGGAGGGGAAAACGATTCCTTTGTGGTGGGTGTGAGCCTGCAAATAGCAGAGAAATTCAACGACTTGTGAGAGACACCAAACGGTGGCAGAACTTGGGGCGGGGGGGACAGCGAATGCTCAGCAAATAGGCACCGGTAGGGAATGGGCAAGGGGGGGACTGAAGGGAGGTAGTCAGGGGTCCTCGTGCTATATGTAGCCATAAAAATAAACCACCCAAAAGTGGGCTAAAATGAAGTTGTGTGTGCAAAGAACAATAAAAATGGCTGGCACAGAACGCGCACTCGGATTGCAGCAGCAGCGGCCACAGCAGCCAGAGATGATGATGATGATGAGCAGGAGGGGGAGAGGGAGGGGGGAGGAGAATGGCTGACTGGCTGGAAGATGATAATGATGATGGCCGAAAGTTACAGCCGCGCAGCATACAAAGAAAGGAAAAATCGAAGGAAAACAACACAAAGAAAAAAGAAAGAAACGCAAAAGACGTGCCGAGCTTGAAGCAAAGTGAACAGAAACTGAAACCGAACAGAAGTGAATAAAACAAAGAGGGGGACAGGGAAAGGCAGACAGCAATGAGAGAGAGAGAGAGGGAGGGCGCACAATGGCAGTTGCCTGCAGGGAGGTGGGGTTGGGCTCTGCTCTGCATAAGCGGGGGATGGAAGGCGACAGAAAAAATTAAACAAATACAAAAGAAAAGGAAAATCATATGAAAAAAGCACAATGACAAAAGGAAAATAATACAAGCGACGATTGGGCTGACTGAGGGATGTGAAGACTAAGCAGAGGCAGCTGGGTGTGAGCAGGGGGGAGAGGGGTGAGAAGGCAGCCGGCGTGGCCCATCATCTGCAACTAGGGGTTGCAATGACGCGAGACTAGCGTGATGACAATGACATCGTTGGCTCTGCTGCTGCTCTGCTCTGCACACATGCAGCACAGTCAGGCACACACATACACAGGCTCATACACATACTAGCGCACATACTCTCTCACACTGCCTCACACACTCGCAGACATTCAAACAACCCGTCAAAATCGCAGCAGCTTGTCGAGAGCTTGTCCTTTGGCAGCATTACAGCCACCCACAAGCCGCAACCCAAGCTGCCCCGGCCCCGCTTGCCACCTCGCCCACAGCAACTGTAAAATAATATGCCAAATATGCGCAAATTCATTTTGTGAAACCCCACCTCCCCCTCCCTTCTTCCCCTGTGATGCAAATGAGGCGCGGATGGCGCACGAAGGGAAAAAATTGACGCTTTATTGGGAGGAAAAAGGAAACCACAGGAACTCACAAGTTCCAGCCACTTAGCAGCAGCTTCGTCATCCTTGCTCGCTTGTAACTCGAGCTCTTCCCAGAGTTGTGGGGGGAGGCGGGCTGGGGCATGTGGCAGGCGGTTTGGCCACCTCGACTGTGTGGCATGTAAGTTGACTATTATTTTGACATGACTACACAATCAAAACCTGAAAATTTCCAACGCCAGTCGCGCTCACAGACTCCACTTGCAGAGCAGAGTCCTGCTCAAGCCCTCGGGGTATAATCTCCTTACCATGGCACACCCTGTAACCCCTGCTCCTCCCACAGCCTCTCCCACTGCCGTGTGCGCGGCAACAATCACTCGCTTCTCGCCACTGTCAGATGCCGTCAAGTCATCAACGCTAAACGACCTTCGCTGGCTGTGCACAGTGGGATGGAAAGATATATATAAAAATATTACAGGGTGTAGGCGTGTTCTGGGTTGAAATATATACATATATTACAGGGTATATGGGGCTTGGATTTTGTGCTAGTTGTTCCTGAGTCTTAACTTGTTCAATTGGAATTTAAAAATAATAAATATTGTATCTCAGTTCTAGCTGTTTTTTATCTTTTAACCATTCAAAATTGTCAAAAAGAGAGTACTAAGTTTATGCAAATATAGATAAAAGGCATTAGAAGGCGTGGCATGCTCCATATAGTGTATATATATACTTGCGAAATCAACAGTTGAGGCGATCGAGCCAAGTCTGTCTGCCTGAGCATCGACTTCTCAGGTTTTATGTTTTCTAGAGACACCAAATTGAAGAAGAAGATACCAGTATATCAAGTAAAGCAAATTTACTTCTGTTAAATAAGGCTATACAGGAGTTAACATACTTATTTTTATTTCTTTAACCATCCACTTTGTCCCACTGTACCCCCTAACTGGCAAACGCTTCTCAGCTACAAGCAAAACATTCTGTTGACGGCTTTTAGGCATGTGTGGGCAGCAGGGGGCGTGTGCGTGTGTGTGTGTGTATGCATATGTGTGGCTATGCTAGGTGTATGCGTGGGGGTGTGTGTGTGTGGTTGTATAAGGCTGTGGGTGTGCCATAGGGTTGTAATAACAATGACGACGACGTTGATGCGTTGTCGTTTTCGTTCTGCCGCATGGTTGACAATATGCGCAGGCAGACAAGCGTCCCTTAAAGCTGTCTTCCTCCCTCCCTTGACGCCCCCTTCCCTTCGCCACCTTCACCCACTCCAACGCAACCCTAGTCGCAGCCCGCCCTCGCTCACACTTTGTGCTCATATTGCTGGCAATTTTCTATAATCCTTTTTGCTGGCTGCCTTTTTGCAAACATTTCTACAAGTTGTTGCTGTTGTTTGAGTTTTCATTGTCGTTGTTGTTGCCGCTGCTGTTGTTGCTTGTGAAAGTTTATGAAAAGTGACTGCGTTAGCAGAAAATATTATGCTGCCAGAGGCAGTGGCTGCCGAGCAAGCTCTCCGCCTCCCCCGCCCCTGTGCGGAGTTCCCTCGTCGTGTTTTGGGTCCGACAGCAATAAACTCTTTTTATTTTTGGGGCCAAGTTTTGCTGCTGCTGGGAAAACTTTTGGCTTTTGCTAGCAGCAGCAAAGTTGGGAAAATGTTTAAATTCAACAAATACGCAGCAGCACACACACACACAGACACACGCATAGAGAGATACGCATTCACAGGCAGCTCGGCCACAGTGCGTATACGTGATATACTCGTGCAGCGCACCCAAAAAGTTCCACAGCTTAAATCAAACTTTTGGGATTTTCCAACAGAGTGGGCGGAGCGGTTTAGATACGGAGTCGATTGCGGGTTGACGGGGGTCCAGTTAAGGGGTAGGGGAGGGGGTTGCCTTGTCTGTCTGTCCGTCCGGTCGTCTGTCTGTCGCTGCTTTTGGATCTGCACTTCAACTTTTGGGTCAACGTCTGTTTGTCTATTTGTTTGTTTGTTGCTCTCGATGTCTGTCGTCGTCTATATTCTTTTGGGCTGCCCCCCTGCTTCTCCTCCCCTGCCACGCCCCCCACAGCTAGCTCAGCTCGATGTCTGCTCGATTTGTTTGTACATTTTCAACTTTGGGGCTGACCGTCGTCCAACACATTTCCCACGTCCGTTGTCCGCTGTCCGTTGTCCTTCGCTCTGTATCTCTGTATTACTCTCTGCACCAATACACACACATACAAGTGTAATCTGGCGTGTGTGAGTGTGCGTGTGTTCGACCTTTTTTGTGCATTTTCGCCTTGACTGTCTGTCCCTCTCTGTGTCTCCCCATTGCTCCGTTCCTCCGTCTGTCTGCCTGTCTGTCCGTCCATGTGGCTGATGCCAAAAATCCCATTCCTTCTCCCTGCTTACTCTTCACCCTCCTCTCCGCCCTCTTGGCATTGCCTTGGCCCCACATTCTGTTGCTGTCGCTTCTGCTTTCTCTATTAACTTTTCGTTTTAGCTACTTTTTCTTTGTCCTTCTCTCTGTCCCTTGGCTGTCTGTCGCACAGTCCATCTGTCCGCCTGTCTGACTCTTTGCCTGTCTGTCTCTCTGCCTCTTTGTCCCTTTCGTCTGTCTGACAGTCTGACTGTGACCTGGTCGCCAGAATGATGACCACCCAGCTGGGCTCTGGACTGTTGCGCAGGGTGAGCAAAATGGCTGGAAAATTATTCAAATGGTCGTAGAGCGTGGTGGGCAGACGGGTGGAAGAAGGGAGGAGAGGGAGGAGGAGGATAGATGGTAGCTCAGACTGGTTCTGGTGGCACATTTGTTGATGATAGTCAAGGGCTGCTCATCGGTGTTGCTTGTAAACTTCTGTTTGGCCTGTGATTACAATGGACTTTGAGGGGTTTCTACAGTTAGTACACCTTTTTTTGTACAGTGTACTTACTAAGCTTAGTCATGGTTATATGATTTTAAAGATTATCTAGCTATATTCATTGCAATAATATATAAAATTGTATTAGCTTTTAAGTAGATATAGATCATGCACTATCAATCAAAACAATATGATTTAGTCTGCATAATAGATTATCTTTTATTATTTATACAATCTGTAAATTTATATCTTTAGGTATTTAACTTTATACCAATTACTTTATATACCCTTGCTCTTTTCCTCTAATCTCAGCTCATAACCCATTTACGATCGTGGACAAAACAAAGCTTTGCGCGGCAGCATATTCCATCAAATCATCTTATATATTTATCATATCATCTGCGCTCATCTCATCTCTTCTTATCCCAACAGAGCTCAGCTCAGCCTCATCTGCTCGCACAGCATAGCATCGCATCACATCTCATCTGGCAACTGGCATCAACATTTTGCCCATTTTCGTGGTTTCCACAGTCATTTCATTTTCACTGTCCCTTCCCTTCTCCTTGTTCGCTCTGCTACTAAATTTGCGCAAATTGTACGCTTTTTGGCTGCTCTACTCGATTATATTTCAGCAGATGACAAACAGAGTGCCACAGTCCGCAGAGTGCCCATAAGAGAGAGAGAAAGAGAGGGAGAGGGATAAGGTAGTGAGTGGGAGAGGAGTGTGGCTCACAGCCACAAGGAGAATCATTGCTGGCCATACATTTTAGCCATGGTCCAAGTCAAAGCACAAGCGAGCCGACAATCCTCTGCCTCCACACCTCCTTGCCTCTCTCCCTCCTTTATCCACTACTGTTTCTATCTCTATCTGTCTCTCTTTTTCGTACGTTTTATCTCTGTTGCTCGCCTGTGGCTACCTGTACCCAGTCCTGTGGCCAAAAGCCATAGCAATGCCAGTGCAAAGGACATGCTATAATTTCCAGCTACAGCAACAGCAAATAGACCAACAAAAGTAACCGAAAAAAGCAACAATCCCAACAACAGCAGCAACAACAACAATCCCAGCAACAACAACAACGAAAGCAGGCAAAGCAACTACAAACAACTTAGCCATGTCTGTGCGTCCCAAGCGGCAGCACGGCAGCCTCGTTCATAGTTGTCCTTTGCAGCGGGGTTCCAGCGCCAGCTTCCCCTCGTCCTTTTCCCCCCTCCCTCCAGTATGTGTGTGTGTGTGTGTTGGTATGCCATCACGCAAAATGTACGCCCGGGCTCTTAATGGGTGGCTTGACAGGGTTTAAGCTCTTTTACGGGGCAGATTGTGTTTCAACAAGAGGAAAAATCCAAAAAAAAAATCGAGCAGAGAATAGAGAAAGAGAGTGAGAGAGAAATAGTCAAGCTAGCGCCATAGCCAGGGGTCGGAACGGGGGGCGTGGCATAAGAAAAGTCTCGACGCAAAATGAAAATAGGCAAAAGAACAAAAAGGCAAAAGGCGCAGCAGAAAATAAGCTTCAACTTGGCTTTGGCTAAAAACTTTGCTGCCAGCTTTCTTTGCCGTCATTTATTTTTCTTGGATGGGCACACCCCCCCCCCGCCCGCTACCCCCTCGCATACTCCCATAACTCCGCCCCTCCCGACCCAAACTGGCAGCCCGGCTGCCTTTCTTTGCTCTTGCCTGCTGTTGCTTTTGTAAATTGGTAAAAGTTTGAGTTTAATTCAATTCGGAACGGTAGCTGTGAGTGCCGGCTTCCTACGGATAAGTAAAACATTGCAGGAGTAGGGGAAGCATCAGGAGGATGAAGGGAAAGGGTGGGGAGGGAGGTGAACAGACTGTGTCTGTGTGGAGGATATCACGCGTCGCCCAACAGTTGCTGTTTGCTGTAGGAGTTACTGCTGCTGTTGCTGCTGCTGCGCGCAAATTGCGGTGCATGGACAGTCGGCGACATGAATTGCAGGGCCTAGGGGTGGGGTAGGGAGAGGAGAGCGGGAAGTGTAGTGAGGCAGGTGGCAACTGTGGGTGGCACAAACTGGCAACAAATTCATGCGCTTTGTTGTCGCTGCATATGCAGTAGATTGTTGGATTGAACTGCTGGATTGCTGCTGCCTGAGTGCTTGGCCAATGGCAGTGGGGGGCTGAGGTGGGTGGTTCAGTGGGTGGATGGGTGGTACGTAGGGTGGCTTGTGTGGTTGACTGCTTTAGTGGGCACTGTGTTGTGTGTGAGTTGCTCCGTTGTTTAGGGCACGAAGTTGCACATGAAACTTGGCACGTCGCCTAACGTGGCATGTTTATACGAACGCCAGAGGCGAGCGACAAAAACAAATGGCTAACAAACGCACACACACACACACACACATGGAAAGGCACACCCACTCAGCAGGTAATACACCCTCTTGCATGCACAAGTGCTCTGTTTATACGATACTCCTTGTTGTACTCCGTTTAAGTGAATGAGGGAATTGCCAAAGACTATAACTATGCATACGCTACATTTCGCTCAGTGTGTCCCTTTGGGATAGTTGGCAACTCTGCTTGAAAACAATAAGAAAGTAATATAAGATATAAATATAACATATAAAGCTTTCGAGTTAAACCTTTTTTTAAAAATAATATGTTTAATAGTCAAGGAATAAAAAGTATGTAGTTGCCCTTGAATCAAAATATTTACAGTCAAACAGAGTTGTCGCCCTACTTCAACACTTTCAAACACTAATGAAAATGTTGCTTTACAAATTCAAGCTACTTAGACTCTATTGGCATTATGGTAACTAAGTAATTAGATAAAAGATTGGAATAATAAGCACGCCAGGGTTGCCATGTTACGCAAAGCGTTTTGTACAGTAGCGAAAATGGTATAATATATAATATATTAGCCCACTAGGCACATATACTGAGTAATTAGAAAAATGATTAGAAGGATAAGCACAACAGGGTTGCCACGCCACCCTAAGACTTATGGACTGTAATGATTATTGTATTATTTATAATATTTCCAATAAGCTGCTGGGAAATCAGACTTTCTACTCAACAGATTTACTACTTAGGCCAGCAGAGTTGCCACACAGCACATGGAAACCATCTGCACAGCCAATTTTAGTTACAAAAATTTCGTTTTCTTCTCCGTGTAAACTTTGCTGCACTTGCAACACATTTTTCTCAATATTTATCATTTTGTTGTAGTTGTTGTTGGTTGGGGTAAATATTTTATAAGTTTCGTTAGAGTTCCCTCTCATGGCAGAGTTGCAAGTTCTGCTCGTGTGGCTGCCTTCCGCTTAATATTAGCAACAAATCGGTAAACGCTTTAGACGCTCCCGACGAACACCCGAAGCAACAACCCTTTCGCATGCAACCTGCGACACACACACACACACAGACACAGGCAAACAGAGTTGACACCCCCCTCCTGCAGCTGCCCCTTTGTGGCCCAGTGCTGTGGCAGTTGTTGGTTTTGTTGTCGCTGTGCATTAAGTGTTGCCAACTTTATTTAATGGCATAACAGTTGACTGCCAGTTGGCTGGCTGGCATTGCCCCACACTGCCGCCCAGTGTTGCTAAACGGCCTGACTGAATGTGTGTGTGTGTGTGCGTGTTTGCTTGTGTTTGGATTTGTGTAGCTGTTTGCGAAATTGTATTTCGTGCTCTCTCCTCGTCTCGGGCCAATGGGTTAGGGTTCGGGTTAGGGTCCAGCCCTGACGTTAGTGGGGAGTGTCGCCCTTCCTTCCCTGCCCCCTCCCTCTCGTGGTCTCCTGGTACAGTTCATTCAACGTTCTCGTGTCGTGTCTTGACTTCTAGTTTAGCCGTAGGTGTGAGTGCCCTAGAGTGTCTGTGTGGCGCTTACTCTGCGAGTGTGTGGGTGTGTGTGTGTGTGGGTGGGTGTTCCTTGTTGTTGCTCTTGTTGTCGCTGTGTGGGCGTAAATTGTCTATTAGTCAGTCGAGCAACGTGAAATTGCTGTACATTTTTACGTTTTGGCTAAGGGATGAAATTTAATTAAGATACTTTGACGTTTCGCAGAGACAACAAGACACACTCACGCACACACACACACCCACACATACGCACACTCGCAGCTGAAGACAATCCAAGACAACACAATGCACAAACATGCCAGCATACAGACACCCAATTGACACCAACAACAAGAGCAACAGCAACACACACACACCAACAGAGTCCCTGCCAGATCTATTTGTTGGGGATAATTCAATTTGCGCTCCATGTGGGTGTAGAAATTTCTCGATATTGACAATGAGGATAACGACGGCGACAACGACCACGTCGACACTCGTCGTCGTCGACGATGACCCAGCATCTTTGCCCTGTGCTTGTGTGTGTGTGTGATGGTGTGGAAGGGTGTGGAAGGGTGCTTGACTTGGAGCTGGAGTCCTGACTCCTCGTTTGTCATTTCGATAATTATCGTTTCGCCCTGTTGGCTGTTGATGCTCTTCATTGCGAGATTTTCTTGTCAGCAGCTGTCGGAACAGAACTTTTTCTAAGAAGAAGAGGAAATTCTATATAACGAGGTAGAGCTTGAATATAAAGAGAATATATATCATGATATATGTATTATATATTCGTACAGTATTTGGATAGATAAATAGACAGAGAGATAGAAGATTATAAGCGTAGATATACAGACAGATAGACAGATATATAGATAAAGAGATATATAGATAGATTGCACTATTGTTAGAGATTAAAACATTCCTTAAACAATACATTGATATTTTTAAAGGATGATAGATATATAGAAAGGTAGGTTTGGTAATAAATGAAGGATTGAAAGATTGATGTATGAATACCTTGACAGAAAATATAAAACAGATTGGATGATGGATTGAATGAATGTTACTTTCATATTAAAAGCTACACAATTTTTCAAATTAAATAAAATATATTTCACTGGAAACAAAAAACCGTTCATTAATAAATTATGAAAATCCAAAAATTGAATACGACTAAATAATCAACTGCACTCGAATGAATAACTCAATATAGGAATACCCAAATGCAAATAATGAATATGTCAATAAAATAAATTAATAATAATTAAAAAATACAAATTATACATACATACATTATTATGCTCTTAACTACATAGCCACCTTCTGTTTCTGTATATACTCCAAATATATTCAGAATATGCCCGTGAGGTAGAGAGGGGTGTGTCGGGGTGAATGAAAAAGTTTTGGAGTAAGTGGCGGAGTAAAAGTCGCCGGCATGACGCAATCTAGCAATTATCTGGCTCGGTCCTCAAAGTTTTCCGCCGCTAATCTTGGGGGCGAGCAAGCAAGCGAGTCGTTTGCTATTAGAAATTTAATTAGGTTTACATCATTTTCGTGAAGTTCACGCCAGATGGGCAAAGGAGAACGGAAAGACTAACGTGAAGGAGCTCGGTAAGTTAAAGAGAAGGCGGCGCGTGAACAGGAACAACAACAGTTGGCAAACTTTTACTCTCGTTCAGGGAGGCTGCTTGGGAGTAAAAGAAGAGGAGGGGAAAGGGGCGGTGCCTGGACCAACAAGGAGAGGGTACTCAATTAGAGGCACATCTACAAGTCAAATATTGTGACTAGCGAGCAAAAACAATAAGAACATTTGGCGTTCACAGCCGGCAAGTCGATTAATTAAACACGCACACATACACACACACAGCAAGTCGGGCAGGCGAAACAGTCCATAAATGTCCCGAAGCAACCACCCAATGAAATATTAATAGTAACAATTATGTGCTACGTGCCACAGCAGCAGCAGAGGCAGCAAAGGCAGCAACAGAGGCAGAGGCAGCAACAAGGATAACACAATTACAACACAATCAAAGAATTTCTGGTCAGAAATTCGATAAACAGCCCTCGCAATGAAACAAGTGGCAGACGCTGCCAGAGGGAGTTGAAGAGGGGAGGCAGGGGCAGGGAAGGGACAACTCGCCTTCGTTGAATAATTCGTAATGTATCTAACCTCGAAAACCTAATCAAGTCCAGTTAAGCAAACAGAGCAGGACTAGAACAACTACAATTACTGGGCTCCCACTCTGCCTGGCACGCTCTCCCAATCTCTCTCCCACACTGCCTATGCAGCTGGAGCAGCGGCGCCGCTGTCGGCATCAGCATCGGCATCGCAGTCAACGTCAATCAGTTGGTCGCACAGAACGTCACACACGAACGCAACACGCTGCCTGGAGAACAGGCGCACAGCATTGCCCAAGCAGATATTGCCTAGGCACACATACCTACAGTGCATAATAGTGTGCGTGTGTGTGTGTGCGCACATGCAATGGCACGTGAAAAACATTGTCTGCCTGACCGAACGTCGCATTGAACGAGCAAACGAGCGAGCCGAGCCCAGCCGAGCAAAAACGCACGACGCTGCCACCCAATGCAGCCCACAACAGAGTGGCCTCTCTCTCTCCCTCTATCACGCTTTAAGCTGACTTCGCATTGCCCACTCTCGCCTGGTCTCTCTCTCTCTCTCTCACACTCTTTGCTGCTTTGATAGCTTTGGCGTCGCAGTCGCTGTCGGCGTTGAAATTATTCAGCTAGCAATTTCTTACTTGTTTGCCTCTTTGCTCTGCTGCTCTCCCTCTCCCGCTGTCTCTCTATCTCGCTTCCACTCTCCTCGCCGCACCGCTCTCTCGGCTCTAGCAACTCGTGTCATTTTCGCTGCGTGCCTGACAACCGCACGGCGGAAAATTCACTTTTCGCCATCGCTGCGCACTTGTGCCGAAAGTCAGTCGGGCACGTCCGCCGCCGCACGCGGGGTAGGGTAGACAACGAGCAGGGAGGGTGCAGGGGTGTTAGGGGTAGTCAATGTGAGCATGAATGAAGGGCAATTCGAGACGACGGCACTCGCACTCACTTACTCATTTGCTCGCTCATTCGATTTAATCGTTTAGTGCGCCCTTTTGCGCCTTATCAACGGTTTCATTTAATTTAACCAGAGAGAGAGAGGGAGAGAGAGAGAAAGCCTCGGGGTTTTGGATTTTGTGGGCGGTTCCTGTTTGGATATGCTGCTCATGATGAGGCTCGGCTCAACCGCTGAGTTGCGGTTGATTAGGTGTTATCCTTATGATTAGTGGTGGTCATTGCAAATGAGCATAGGAACCATTGCACACAGTGCGCGATTCAATTGAGAGTCGACTCCCTTCTGATTCGACTTCAATTAGCTTCGAGTTTTGTTCAATTATTTATGACACTTGAAAGCGGGGTGTGAGTGTGGAGAGGGAGGCGGTTTAAGTAGTAAGTTATCACAGATGGACGGGAAATTTGTGTAGAATTTGATTAGTTTTTCCAAATTCATGCGGATGCTTTCAAGCGTGAAAATTGGCCAGGAAATCGGGGATCTAAGTGGATTAGTTATCGAATTACGAGATTTGAAACTATTTATGGAGTTTTTTGATGGACTAAATGTTTGTTTAAATTAGATAATGTGGAAAAATGGAGATAGAAGAATGAGGTTAGGTGTTAGATAAGGCTGAGCACTCTTTTTTTGTTTTCTTATATGTTTAATAGAAAGGCCTGTTAACAGTTCAACTAAAGAGTTTTATATGATAGCAAAGACAATAAACTGTACTATTTATTCAATTTTTGTGAGTCGATAGATCTAGTAATGATCTAGTAATGATCTAGTATGATAGATTAAGTCATAATAGATTAAAAAAGACAAGAACTTCAGGTTCTTCTACTAATGATAAATCAAACTGGAATAGAACTTCAGTTACTTCAACTTTATTCCCTTAAAATACTTCTCTGTATAGGTTTCCTTTGCAAAAGTAATTATTTGATAGAAATCTGAAGCTTGAGCTGTTGCTTTATTTTGCATATTACGCATACGCAGAGTGTTTCGGCAAGTGCCTTGCGGCACATGCTAGTAGTAGCTCGGATTTATTAATATTTTCTTCTGTTGGGAGCTCCTTCTCTTTGGCAGTGTGTTCCTCCTCATACATTGTGTAATTTCTTTGTCGGCACTGCCTCATGCTCGTGTAGCTCCTCCACTTGGATTGGTCTCTCTCCGCCTTCCTCCCTTTCCCTTTCTCTCTCTCTATCTCTGTCTCTGTGGTGCGCTTTTATTCATTCATTTATTTGCGCATTTTCCATGTTTTTTCTTCGTTTTGCTGCTGTCTTTTCTTTCCCATCTTTGGCAACTTTTATAAGCCGCCCCCCAGCTCTCTTGCTGTTCCTCTTCCCCTCCCCTGCTTCCCCTTGGTCCGTTCGTCCTTTTGCATTTTTGCCCGAACAAAGTTGCCGCTTTATTGTTTCGATTTAAGTTACTTTGTATGCTGTCAACGTTGGGTGGCAAGGATCCCCAGCTCGTGACGTAAGGGGTGGGGAGGGGCACCCGCTTGGGTGTTTTTCTTAGCTCGTAACACCAAACCCGACATTAAAATCGCCTGGGAGCCGCTTTGGGTTTCATTGTAGCCCCGTTCTCGTCGGGTTCTTGCTTGGTTTTATTTCACAGCTTTGCGGCCTTAGGGAGTGTCACGGGAAGGGGGAGGGGGTTGGTGGTGTTATTGGTTGTGGGGCTGTTTTGCTTGTACTTTGATTTGTCGTTGTTGTTGCTGTTGCTGGCCCGGGCCGGCATTGAGTTTTATGCTCGTTTAATGGCTGCGAATTTACTCGCTTTATGCGTCTTCGATAAGCATTTATTAGCGCCATGGACGGGGGCAGAGGTATGGCGAGGGGGGACGCGCAAAGGCGCACAACTGATGAATGTGGGTGGCCTGGGCCTGGGCCTGGTCGTGGTCCTGTGGCTGGATAATGGTTACGGTATTGGCTCGTTTCTGGGGCTGATGAGGCGTATGATTTATTTTTATGTCGTATTCTATTTCCATTCTTTTTTTGCCCCGATCAAGGGAAATACACTTATTGTACAGTGAAAGAGGGCAATGGGGGAGGAGGGCTGCGGCAAACATATGTTGCCGGCGCTGTCCCTGGAGATCTGGCAACGCTGTGTGTGCGGCATGACAGCTTCTTACTTAAGCCTTAATTTGTAAGTTGTTTGGGCTAACGCTTCGCTCTGCGGCGACTTGTCGGAGAGTTTGGCCAACTCGTGCCAAGAAAGGCAAGCAGAGAGTGGGGAGAGGGAGAGAATGTAGAGGGTGAGGTTTGCCGTTTGCCCACAATGAATTCCTGAGCTTATGCATTGCTGCTGTCGGTTGTGGACCGACTGAGCTGCGTCAGGGACGTCGACTAATCCTGCAGGGCATGAAGGGGGGTCCTAAAATAAGAGTTTCATTTTGGAAGGTATATTTTAAGCGCCTTCTGCAAACTCATGCTAATGCAATAAACAAAATGATTCATAAATAAAAGGGTTGTTTGTTATTCAAAAAAAGATTCACTTATTGTTTATTTGTCTCAACCCTTTTCTTACTTTGCGTTTTTTTAAAGAATGATAATTGATTTAATTACTTTCGAAATCATTGTCCCTTTTGCATATTCTCGCATCCCTTTGTGATCTGCAGCTACGCCCCTGCTGGCAATACCCAAGCTGCTATCACTGTTGCTGCTGCTGCTGTTGCTGCTGCTGCTGGCGTTGGGTTGTCGACGCCATCAACATCAGCAACCTCATCGCCTTCGCTTCGCCTTGCCTCGCCCTGCAGAAGGCCAAGCCTCGCCCACTTGCCTGCGCCCGTGCAATATCCCCCATGGCCAATTCACATTGGGAGGATGCTTCTGCTCCTCCCTCTCCTCCTTATCCTGCTACTGCTCGCCACGGTATATTGCAATTTTTGCTGCTGTTGCCCATAAAACTTTCCACTTTTTGTCGCTTTTTCTCTTGCTGTTGTTCCTGCTGTGCAGTGCTGCCACTGCCTCGCCCACTGCCACCCACCGCCTACTTTCACAGTTTTTGCTGTCGTCTTTGGCATAAAATAGCAGCCACGGCAGCCTCGTCAGGAGCAGCAGCAGCAGAGGCGGCAGCAACAACAATAAGGACAACATTTACTCGTCTGCTTAACTGCAAAGACAAACCTTCGCGCCGCACCCTGCTCTTCAACCACCTCCCCTCCCCTCTGTTGCTCCCCCTCTCGCCTACCCCTGCACTTTGACTGTCATCTAAAATTCATTTTTATACGTTGTATTTCGTTCTTCTTCGTCGCTTCTCCTCACTTTTATTTTACTGAGCTTTATATTTTTGCGCTGTTTTCGTTTTGCTTTTCAGCTGCTGCTTCGCTTCTTGAGCCATTTTTATTATTTTTGTCATAAGCTGTGTGTGTGAGTGGGTGTGCGAGTGTGTTTGTGTGTGTGCGGCTTCTTTATATATTTTTCATTGTGCCACACTGGCGCACATCCTGCTCATGTCCTCAGCCATTGCCGCTGCCTCCGACTGCGTCCCTGCCTTTGCCTGCCTCTTTGCTTGCGTCTTTGCCTCTGTCTCCTCTTTCTTGCCTCCTCTCCTCGTCAGTCTCATCCGCAAACTCGCAGAAGTCAAATACGTTTTAATATCTTTTCTCTCTCTTGACATTTTCACTACAGTTATGTTGCCATTTTGTCCTGGCATCTCTGCCCCCAGCCCCACCCTCTCCTTGTGTGTGTGTTTGTGTGAGTGCGACTGGCTTTTTCTTCTATCGCTTTGGCATGGATATGCGAAGTATTGCCCCTCTCAACCCCTGCAGGCAGTCCCCGCTGCCATCTTCACGTTGGCAAAAGCCGCGCAAGTTTCTTGCCAAGTTCTTTTTGTGGATATGCATGTGTGTGTGTGTGTGGGAAAGTGTGTCGCCAGTGTGTGCCTGTGTGAGTGTGTGTATGTCTGTCTGCCTTTATGTGCCTTGGTATCTGTGTCTGCGTGCGTATTTCATGGCAAACGCATCCTTCGCCTGTGCCGGTCATAATGTCTGCCATCTGTGTGGGTGTGTGTGTGTGCGTATGTATGTGCTGTGTGTGTGTGTGAAGCAGCTTAATGCCTTCATCTCACTGCTGGCTGTGCCACTTCCTCATCTCTTTCTGCCTCCTTCCGCCCTGCCGCCTGCTCCACCTGTTTCACAAACTGTGTCGTCCTTCGCCGGCTGTTGCTGCTGCTGTGGCTGCTGCAGCAGCAACGCCAGCAACAAACAGCAGCAGCAGCAACTTGCCTGACTGCCTGACTGTCATTGTAGGGAGCCACATGCTCTCAAACTGGCAGACAACACCAGCACCAAACCAATTCCCCCAAAATACACAGCAGCAGCGGCAGCAGCAGCGCAGCATCTCCTTCCCCACTGCACCTAGTTGCCTCTTGCTTCCTTCCTGCCTTGCTTCTTCCTCTTGCTCTCCCTCTCCCACCCACTGCAAGCGTAACATTTTGCGTTACAGTCGTGTTTTTTTTTGTTGTTTTGCTCCTCTTTTCATTTTTGTTTTTGCTTGTCTGGCTGCTTGTCTTTTGCTCCCCGAGTGTATCCTGCAGCGGAATGATCAGTTATAGTCGCCTTAAAAATACCCTTTAACAAAGCAATGCAGAATTTGAGAACTTAAAGATGCTTCAGACAGTTTTGGTAAAATGTTGTGAGAGAATTCTTAATAAATTATACAATAATTCTCTAATGTATATGGGGACTCTTTTTATTCAAGGCCAAACTCTCCTTAACCTAACTTTTTACTATAAATATAAAAAATAGTAAATCAATTATTTAATAATCATAATATGCTAATTCAATCTCATTTAACAAAAATTGTTCTCTTATTGCACAATCTCTTTAAATATCTCCCTTAACTATTTATTTTAATAGCGTATTATAATGTCGCCTCGTCACAGTGTGCCTCTTCTTCTCTTTCTCATATTTTCTATGATTTCTCGTATTTATTATTTCTTTTGTGAAAGTTTCCTTTGTCCTCTTTGTGTGTGTATTCGTCCCGTTCCCCAGCGTAAGTTCGTCTCGCATATTCTGTGATTTTTTCCCTGTTGATGTCTGTGTTCCTGACTTGAGCTTTTAAAAATATTTTCGTTGAATTCTTCTTTACCTCCCCCCACCCTCTTTCCACTCCTACTTTGCTATGTAAGAGCTGCAGTTACCCTGGCAAGTGTATATAGTCTGCTCATTTGTATATAGACCGAACAACTTTATGCAGTGTGGCACATACGCTTTCACCTTTGTTTGGGGCATGCAACCGAATCCGAGTTACGCAACTTAGCTTGCTCACTTTGTGCAACTTTGCTGGTCATGCTAATTCGTTCGGGCTTAATGCTTTAATCCTTTTGACCTCATCTTATTAAATATGCCGATTTCCATTTCATCTACAGTCACGCCTCCTATTCCAACACGCCCCCGTCCACACCCACTTGCCAGCCTCCTTGACACGCCCTTCTCGTCAGCTGTTTGTCCCTTTGGCGGAACCGCACATAAATAATTAAAAAGAAAATGCCACAAATGCAAAAAGGTCAGCGCATAAAAATTATAAAATCGAATATTAAATTACGAAACAAACGTCGACTGCGACGCCGGCAGAGTGGCAGCGAGGCAGCGGGGCAGCGTGGCGCGCTCGACTTAACCCAACTTAACTACTTGACAGCAAATTTTGTAAAATGTAATTAACCAGCGTCAGGCGGCGGTAACAACAAAAACAACGAGGACGACAAACGGTAAATAACATCAGCATTAACAACAAAAACAAACTGCTCGACAACAACAACAACAACAGCGGGGGAAACAGCAACAACAGCGAGGAAGCAGGCTAAAATGAAAGCAGGCAAAATGGAAAATCAACAGAGCTCGTTGACATAATTTTCAAGCGCCTGCAAGTGCGACAGAGACAGCACGTACAAAAACACATAAAGACAGAGCGAGTGAGCAATAGAAAGAGTAGAAGAGAGCAAGGGGGAGTGTGGAAAAGAGAGCGAGCATTATAACGGTGCTAGCGCTGTGTCCTGTGTCAATTGCTGTGAGCCCAGAAAACCAGAAAACACCCAAAAAACTCACAGCCCTGCGGCCCTTATGCGCCCCTTGCATACCCCTCTCTCACTTCCCCCACACAAAGTCGAGCCTGAAAAATGATGCCACACGTTTTTACACACAACAAAACCTGCCAGGCATCTCCCCTCCAACACCCCCTGCCCACACTCATCTAGTCCTCTGCCCCCCTGACAACTTTGTGTCATTACTAAATAGTGGGTGGCATTTTGGGTGTGTTAGGCCGAAGAGCAGGCGGGGAGGAAACCAGAGGGGGGACACTGTAGGGAAGGCAGTGAGGGGGCAGCACAGGGGGTGAGCTTGGGTTTCGGTTACGGCTTCGGTTTCGGTATTGAGCCAAACAATTTGTTGAACCTTTCCTTTTTTTTGGTTGCCACAAAATATGCCCGAGAGAGGCACAGAGCCGAGCCGAACATAATCGAGAGAGAGCACTCTGCCAAACAAAGTCGAGAGAGAACCGGAGAGTGCTTCGTCTGTGCTCTCTCTCTCTCTCACTTTGTTGCTCTCTCCCTCGTCGCACGTGGCGCCTTCTAATGGCAGGAAACAGCGCTAAGCAGCGCTTCCACATGCTGAAAGTGGTTTCACAGCAGCAGTAGCAGCAACCACCCAAGCGGGCAACCACCCAACAAGGTGGCAACCCTTCGTGCTGCCGGCTCGATTCAATTTAACTTTCAACTCACAGCATGCCAGGCTCTCATTCGCTCTCTCCCACTCTCTCTCTCTCTCTCTCTGTCGTCATCCCTTTTGCCGCACTCACAATTTCTGCTTGCATTTCCAGCTGCTGCTTTTGCTGGGCGCCCAGGCAACTCCCGCGTTTGTCGAACCAACCAACGAGCTGCCCCGACGGACGAGCCGGCGTCGGCAAGGCGAGCGAGCGAGTGAGTGAGTAAGTTGGCGAGTCAGACTGTCGTGAGCAGCGCTCGGCTCTTGCTCGGCTCTCGCTCGGCTCGCGTCTCTCGCTGCTTATTGTTAGTGTTATTCGCAACGACTGCGCTTTTATCGTTTATTTGCGTTCCGGACATGGGTCTGGACTGGGATTTGCTTTCGTGTCGCTTGCGGGGGTGACTGGGGCAAGTGGCAGAATGACTGAATGGCCATGCCACGGCTTGGGTTACGGGCCACGGGCCACGACGGTGGCAGGAGCAGGGGCGGGGGCAGGGGCCAGGAGGCAAGTGGCGCGTTATGTGAGAAGTCAGAATTGTGTCAGACTGGTTAGAGGCAAGTCGAGTGTGGCCGAGTGGGTTACTCCATTAATATCAACTTGTTTCGGGGGCGTTACTTAGCTGCTTAGTTGAGGGACAGGAGAAAGACGTCAGGGTTATTAATTACACTAGAGTAGCAGAGTGTAGAGCTATGTAGTTAGGCTATATATGTTCTTGAACAATAGTAAATACTTGAAGGATAATAGGGTCTAATTCAATGAACTGGTTTGTTACAAATTTTATTAGGTTTAGTTAGCTAAGCTGGTTAGTTTTTGTTCTTTAACCGAATATATTGTGTACAAGATATATATATAGATCACGGTTATATATAACCAATCCTTAAGCTAAATAAGTTACATAACTAACCACTTCAATTTCAAGATGAAAGCTCTTCTAAAGTCATCCTTTGTAACCTTCTTTTCTTTTCTGTTTTTCTGTAATTCGTTTTAAAAAACTTCAAAGTCACATTACTAGATCCCCATTAATGACAGCTCAATTACCCAATATATAACTTAACTCCCAACTACTTTAGCACATCGTTTCACAGCACTTTAAGAGTTAATCCTGCTGCTTGAGCCCAAGAGCTTACAACTAATCCAGAGTGTTGAAGAAGCACCCTCAGGAACGCCCCAACTGAAGCAGTTTAAAGCAACATGTTGCAGCCAGCATAATTCATATGAAACACGTGTATGATTGACATAAAGATATCTGTAAAGACCTAAGGGTTGCATCTCAAAAATTGAAATGAGAAGATCAACACGAAGACAAGAGGGGGAAAGAAGGACGCTATGATGGACTACGCAGTGCGTACGTGAGTCAGTTTGGCAAATGTTTTTCGATTTACTGCATATAAACAAAATATATTCGAGTGCGCTTCACGAGCGGCTTACAAATTCAATTGCCACATCCGTCTGTGCCCCGCCCGGGTGGTTGTTGTTGCTCCTGCTGGTTGTTAAGTGTCTAGCAGGGTCGCATCTCGGCCGATCCCGAGGGTTGTTGTTGCTGCCATGGTCACTCGATTGCTGCAATTAATATTAAAAATAAAATCATTTTTCGGTGGATGCTTCAACCCGCAACGTGGCAGAGCAGAGCGGGGTGTGATCTGGCCTAGGCTGAGTCGGCCTGTCTGCCGGTGGCAGTACCCAGCACCGTTGGCTTTGGTGTGGGTGCCACTTTCGGTGGTGGCGCGGTGTGTTAATGCATATTTTAGACACGTGCGCGATATGCTTCTTTGATTTGCAGACGTGGCTCGTGGAATGGGAAAGGGAAGAACGTTTTGAACTATGAGTGGGTGCTGGGAGTAGGAAGTTAGAAAAGGGAGCAGCAGTGGGAATGCGGATGGGTATGAGCATGAGTATGCCTTGTCGAAGGGCTGTCGGAAGGAACAGGACATAAGGCAATGATGAGCGGCTTAACGCATTTGTAAAGACCTTTTTAATAATAACAAAAAGCGGGTTTCAGGATTATTTGTTGGGCTCGTGCCCCGCCAGGCACACAAGAAGAAGGAGACTCAACGGGGTTGTGTCTGGAATTTGTTTGCATGGGCGTGATATTTTAATTACAACCTGAGGTAGGTATTTATGAGTCTGTATATAGAGGTTGTATGTGGGTTCTATTAAGTGCTTTGATGCTTGACTTATGTCTGGACCCGTCTGGGCCAAGAAGGAAGGAAAGAAAGGTGTTGCTAACAAAGGATGAGTTGAGAGTTGGAGCTACGCTTTGATTAGTTCTCTATTGTGCTCGAGACAAAGGCGTGTTTATAAATCTTTTAGATATGTTGTGAATAAAGTTGTACATGCACAAGTGCTAAGTTCCGTTTTAAACATGTTTCCAACTATGATAGATGCATATAAGGTTTGCTTTAATGTTAGTATATGGACATGAGTTGTTATAACATACAGACATATCTTTGCTATATACTTTACTGTATAGTCTTATTGTACATATGTTAGTTACATGCCTGAGCCTGGTTAGTTTCTTCATCTGCAGCTTTCTCTCTTTGTACATATCGATAAGTCGTTTTTTACATCCATCTATATCATTCTCTCAATCTCTTGTGCACATAAACTTGCTTAAGCTGCTCATCTCAGTTATATCTCAAGCTCCGTTTCACTCTGTTCTCTACATTCTCTTTTTTTTTTCTCTCTCTCTCTCTCTCTCTCTTCTCCACTTCTGCCCACCTTCTTTATAAAGTTCTTTATGCACACATGCTTTTACTTCGTCCACTTTCGGCATGCCTTGTCGCCTATTGGCCCGGATCGTTGACCACCCAGAAGTGTCCACTGTGAGATGGTTCATTCTGGATGACCCCCTTCTCTCCTACACCCTCTTCTCTCGCACCTTCTCTCTCTCTCTATTAGCACTCTTGGGTGCATTTTTTATGCCATGTTGAAGCCACTTTATGCGCTTTTTATGAGCCCGCAGCCGTAAAAAGTGCCTTACGAAAAACACAAAAAAAACTTACGCACACACAAAACATATATGTAGTATATATATGTGTGTGTGGGTGAGTGTGTGTGTGGCATAACATATTTTAATACGCATATATTTTTATATTTATTGATTTTGTATTAAAAATGTAAGTGCAGGCTTTTAGTTTATTTTCTTTGGCCAGCGTCACTGTTAATACCCTGTAAAAGAAATGGGCAAGCAGGGGGGTAGTAGAACACGAGACTTAACACAGTAATAAACTGGAGAAACCTGCTTGCCAGTGCTTAAGCTGCTTCACATGTGTCACACGAAACCTTGACTTGCTCTCTCTATTACAGGGTATCTGCAGTGCTAGCACTCCTGCCTGCGTTGCTCGTGTTACTTGTTTTATGTTATTGAAATAAAGCGTTGTACACATTCAATAAATATAAATAAATAACGAGCTGCGAGCGGCAAAGTTAAACACACCGAGAGCAGAAAAATCGACAAATACTTTATACAATATATTGAAAATAATTTTAGTGAAAATATTTCATTTGTTCTCCCTCTCTTTCTCACTCTCTTACTCTTTGTTTTTCTTCTCGTTTTTTTGCAAGCGGATTTCAAGTGAAAAACGCCAAAGGGCTGGCAAAATACAAACAGGCGACGATTCCGACTCGATTATTTACAATTTGATTTTATTTATATACACACGAACACACACAGACAATATGCGGGTCTCGTGTGCGTGTCTGTATGTAAGTGTGTGTGTGTTTGGTTTTTGTAAGTGCTGCCCAAAAGGCATTTTTCCTGGCAGTGAGAAAAATCAATCAAAATCGATTTAAAAGCACAACTTCCGTTGCGGATTTACGCTATGTGACTGCGTGTGTGTGCGAGTGTGTGTATCCTGTGTGTGTGAAGTAAATGTAACCAATTTATTTGCTTTTATGCGTCTCTGTTTTATTGTCTCTCTGTGCCAGTCCCTTTGTTCTGCCATCCCGCCCCCTCAACACAGATTGCATATTTCGTCCACTTTCTCTCATCGCTTCGCAAATTTGGTCAATTTTCAATAAAGAAATTGAAGCATACGCAAATACACACACTCACACACACGGGCACACACTCCCACACACATACATATGTAATCAGGCAAGGCGTAGGCACTTACAATTTGTTTTTCAATGAAAAGGATAACGTATACGTGATGGGCAGCAAAAGGGGTTGTGATGGGGTTGAAAGGGACAGCTGTGGGCAGTTTGGGAATACAGAGACGCAGTGGGGGACAGGAACAGGCTGAGGGACACAGGGAGATGGACAAACAATGAGCCAGTGGAAATGGCATAAATGCTTAATTCAGGACATTTGAATATTTCATAAGGACATGACCCACATACAAAACAAAGCACGAGCCAGTCCCAAAAATGATTACAATGTGCCGCAGTGAGTGTGTGCGTATTTGGGTGTGTATGTGTGTGTGCGAGTGTGTGTGAATTTCGGCAGGAAATCGCATTTTATTGTTGAGTTGTCGGTAGTTTGCATAGTAATTGAGTGTGTGTGCGAGCCTGATTAAGTGCGTGTGTGTGCGTCGATGTGTGTGCGACAATTTATGATTCTTTGAGCAAATTTGCAGAGCGCAATTAAAGGAATTAGGCAAATTTGTCCAATTGCCCAAACGAAGCTGGGCTCAGCTCTGTTGGACTATCTTTGCGGCAGAGTTTGCAGCATAAGTAAGTGAATTATTATATTAAGTGCGTAAAGGCTTTATGGGTTATTAAATATAAGCTTTGAACTCTCTCAATTAAGAAATATTTTCATTATTGTTATACATAATCCTGAAAGATATGCGAATCAATTGAGAGTTGAAGAATCCACACAATGATATACAGCACGTTGCTCTTTAAACTTTGACCCTTAAGCCTCTTCAAATATCTTTCCAAATTATGCTTAATTACACATCAAAAGCACCTTCCCCTTTAGGGGGAGTCAAGCTGTTATTGACTATCCATAGATTACCAAGTGATTTATAAATCATACAAGTCCAAATTGACAAACTGATTTGCAAATCAACCGAAACTCTTTGCCCACTTAGTCCCTCAGGGAATGGCAGCACACCTCCCACTCCTCCCAGTCCTCACAATTGCCTCTGTCCACCTGTTCATGCTTCTTTGATTTATTTACAAAACATTTCCTTGGGCAATCGCAGTTTGCCTTTCTCTCCCTTTTTCGCCGCAGCACATAATCACAGCCAATTTGGTGTCTGGCAATTGGCACCGAGAATGACCACCTGACAATGACAACAACAACAACAGCAGGGACAACAACAACTGCGACTGCGAGTGCAACAAGAGCGCTTTGAAAGTCACAAGAATCGGTCAGTCATATCATTTACAACTTGATTGGCATTGACAGACTGCGACACCGGCGTCGCTGTCGTCGTCGGCGTCACCGTTTCTGCCGTCGACGCACTTCAATTTTGTATGATGATAAATTACTTATGACTTTGCCAGACAGCGGCGGCAGTGCAGCGCGGCGAAGTGAGCGCAGCTAAAAGTATTTAACGGCAAGCAACAACAGTGTTCTAAGAAGAGAGGGAGAATGGGAGAGCGAGAGAGAGTGAGAGAGCGAGGCGTGTGTGGAGTGAGTGCAAGTGCACTGCAATTGCAAGCAGTGCAAGCAGTATGGGGTGAGAGTGCAAGCAAGCAAGCAGTCTGTGCGCTGGAAGAGGAACGGCGGGAAGAGAGCGTAGTAGGCGTCAGTGCGATGAAAGCAAAGGGTGCAACGAACAAAATACCCAAATGAATTAGTAATGCACGTAGTAATTCGCTGTGTGTTTGTGTATGCACGCTCTTTCTTTGCTCGACTTGTGATTATGCATGTATATGAGTGTGTATGTATGTTGTCGACAAAGACTGCAAACAGGCAGGAACGCAAAACGAAGAGGTCGCGCGCGCTCTCGACAGCAAATCGATGACAGCGACGTCGGCTGCGGCGCACGTCTGGCGCTGCAAGAGTCGTCGACCAGACACGACTCGAAACGACACGACGCAGTGACGCCAGCCAGCAGCAACAATTGTTGTCGACTGTGCAAAGTCGTCAACCGGTTGCCACATGGCGCACACACACGTTCTCAGCATGTTGTCAACTTGTCTGCTTACAGCGCGCGCTCTCTCGCTCTGTCGCTCTCTCTGAGAGAGTGTAAGAGAGCATGTCTGCTGTTCGAGCAGCTGTTGTCGACCGGGTTGACTAACATGTTTGAGCGACTTGCCGACAACACAGTCTGCCGACACACAGGCTCGCTCTCTCGCTCTCTTCCTTTGTTGCGCTCTCTCAGTACGTTTCAGGCTGTGCGACTGTACACAACAGTCTGTCGAACATGAGCGCAATACCGCCAACCAAACAGTGGATCGAGTTCTTCAAGCGGTACCACGAGCTGCCCGCGCTGTGGAAGGTAATGGACGATGTGTACAAGAACAAGCGCATGAAGAAGCAGGCGTACGATAAGCTGCTCGAATGCTACCAGCGCATCGATCCCGAGGCCAATGTGGACAGCATGCGGCGGAAGATGAATGGCATTCGAACCTGCTATCGCCGCGAGCTGCGCAAGGTTGAACGCAGCGAGAAGCTAGCGAAGACCGCCAAAGACATCTACGTGCCACATTTGTGGTACTTCAATGAGCTCTTCTTTCTGCGCGGGAATGAGATCAAGATCCCCAAGGTGGCGAAGAATGCGGTTGCGGACAATGACACTCTCGACGAGGAGGATAATATGGAAGATGATCCTTTGGATGATGGCATGGATGGTGTGGAGGAATCTGACAACTATGATGACATCTCTGAGCACGAAACGAAGGTGAATGTAAGTAGCAAGGTACTTTAACTGCAGCTCAGTTAGGAAGAATGTTTCTACTGTATATTTCCCTCTTATCTTCTTCTCTCTTTCCTCTTCTTTCGCGCACTTTTTTTTTGCAGTTCGAGCAGCTCATAGATCAACCAGCTCAATTGAACCAGACTCCTCCCGTGGTTAATGAAGCCACGCCGCAGTTGAATGCAACCCTGAATCATTCACAGCTGTTGCCTCAGCTGTTGCAGAGTATCAGTCAAAATACACGAGACGAAGCAGCTGTTTATGCCGAGGGCTGGGCTTTATCATATCGAAAACTGGACGAGAAGAACAAGCTGCTGGCGCGGAAGGCCATTGAGGAGATTCTAGTGCTGGGACAACTCAATAAACTGGAGCTTCAATCGGTTAGGATGTGTTGAGGAGTATGATCTGATAAAATAAAATTTAAAATGATATAAAAGTATTATATGATTTAATAAGAACTGAAGTATAAAGAAGGAATATGATTTTATAACATATATGATAGCTATAATTTAAATAAGAATATAAAGCAAATAATCAATAAATTTTTTCAAATGTTTATTCTGTTTTTCTGTGTGTACAAACTTAACTTTCTGCAATTACAAATCTTCATTTGGACGCGGTCTTTTGAAGCAACCACTTGGGAATTAATTCACTCAACTGTCAGTCGGACGAATCCTAATTACATAATGACAAGTGCGCTTTCATCGTTCTCTCTCTTTCTTTTTTTCTCTCTCTTTGGGAATGCCTGTCAAATGAGGCAGGAATCCGAGCACTTGCGCCGAGGGTCGTATAAACTGTTTGCATTTGCCTCATTGATTGTGTTGTTGCTGCCTTGGCTGCTTCATCGCCGTCGTCGTCGCTGCCGCTGCACGCGCGTCCACAGTCAACACACTCCGGCGGCGACGGGCTCAAAGCGACTGTGTCAATAAGGGGCCCCGAAAGGAGTTTGTGGACAACTTAACTTGGGCTTAACGGCACTGTTGCCTGTTCCCCCCTCATCTTGTTGCCCCTTCTGCTGTGTTGTTGTTGTTTGCCAAACACGCAATTTTCCACAATTCGGCAACGGCGCGCTGCACGTGCAGCAAATACGCAACAACAACAATAACAATAGCAACGTCGATCAACAAAATTGAAATTAAAATAAAAACAAATTTCGAAAAACAATTTCACAACTAGAGAATGCGAGAATATGAATGAGAATGGGAAGAAATAAGGAAAGCAGCCAGAAAAATCGCCACGAAAATTTTCCATTAAACCATCAAAATAATTTCGATTTCAATTTCAAATCAGAAATTTTATTTTATTTTCTTTAATTTTCTTGTTTAGAAGATGCTTCCAACCCTTTCCCTCTCTCGCTTGCACATAAGGCAAATATTAAGTAATGTGGGTGTTGTGCTTATAGAGTGCCTGAGGAGAGGGAGAGTGAGGTTAGGGAGACTGTTGAGAATGTTGTGCACGTCTGTTTGTTTATATAGCGCAACAAGTTGATGTCTGAACGGGATCAGGGCGGGCATCGATCGCCAGTTTTAATGATTGTTTTTATAATTCGGCGAGCAAATCAAAAAATCAAAAACATTTTTGCGCAATCGTCCCAAAATAATATTCACTCACAGCTCGCACTTCCTTTGGCCATCAACGAAGAATAGAAATAAAAAAATAAATCAATACATAAAGCAGAGCCCCCTCTCTTACCCAGCTGCCTGTCTGCCCTCCTCCCCACCTCGCGACAACAACAAATTGGATTTGTTGCGCCTTCCATTTTTATTCTCATTCTTAGCGCAGAGTTCGTAAGTATTTATTGTGAAAACGTTAAGGAAACCGAAAAGTCGCCGTGCCCCGCCCCTTTCACTTCCCTCTGCCACTCACACTCTTTTTTGGCTCTGCTTGCTGTGCCCGTTCTTGATACTGTTACATTTCGTGGCGTCGCCTTCGTCGTCGTCTTCATTGTCGTCGTCGCTGCGCCGCCACCCCCCGCCAATTTGCACACTTTGGACGCCTAATCAAGTAACCCGAACACGTTCTTTGTTAGATTTATATGGAAAATATTTTTATACAAGGCAACCCCAGCCACTGCCACTCCCCCCGCCCGCAGCGACACCCGCTGTGCGGCAGTGGAAAAGCTTTTTCTTGCACTTTTGCCCTTTTTTTGTTGGCTGGCAAAGTGTGAGTCTCCTTCGGTATCCTTGGCGCGGCTTGGCTCAGAGTGATATTTTACATATTCTTTTTCCAAGCAGACTTTTTATTATTTTCTCTGCTTCCACTGCCCGCACCCACCATGCCTCCTGCCCCCACTTATTTGCCTGCTTTTCTTTCTTTTGGTTTTTGCCTTTTTCGACATTTTTTGGTTGCTTGAATTTTATTACTTTACGCTTAAGTGTGTTCTTAGAGGGAGAGAGAAAGCCAGAGAGACGTAGAGAAAGAGAGACAGGCAGAGATACAGCTGCAGCTAGGCCAGAGTGAGGGAGACAGCACGCGATGGTGCTTCCTGCTCTTTGTGGACTCTCAAATGCAGTTTCGGCTTTGGTGTGCGGTAATTTCTGCCTTAAATGGAAAAGTTTCCATCGCCTTTTTTTGCGTCTCTTTTGACTTAGCTCCTTCCCCCCTCCCCTCCCTCATTCCTAAGAGAAATATTGATTGTGGAAATTATAAAAACTTTAATTCAACAAATATGCAAAGAATGAAGGGGAATGTAACAGAATAAGATGAAAAAGGTGAAGTGAGATTAACAATATCACAAGGCAGGCAGGGGGAGGACACTACCAGCTGCCTCCCTGTCCGCCCTGGGAAGACCAACCACCGCCGTAGGAACCGCCGCTGCTGCTGCTCTGAGAAGACCAGCCCGAGTTGGAGCTGCCTCCAGAGGACCAACCTCCATCGCTAGCAGGGCCTGCCGACGACCAGCCGCCAGAGGAAGGACCTCCCGACGACCAACCGCCGCTGGAGGGACCACCAGAAGACCAACCGCCTGAGGAGCCACCAGCACCACCACCAGCAGACCAGCCAGCGGAATCACCACCATCCTGTGCGCTCTCCGAGATGATCTTGATGATTTTCACAGCTGCTGTGGCTTCGCTGGCACCACCCGACGATGACCAGCCCGAGGAACCAGAGCCGCCAGCAGACCAGCCTGCAGATCCACCGCTGGCACCACCGTGTCCACCTCCATAGCCACCTGAAGAAGGCTGCTGTGTGATAATCTTGATGATCTTCACCTCATGACCTTGCGAGCTACCGCCACCATAGCCGCCACTGCTACCGCCATAGCCGCCACTGCCGCCAGCTGACCAGCCACCTGCACCTCCGCCGGCTCCAGCTGCCTGCCAACCGCCTGCACCGCCTCCGGCACCACCAGATTGCCAGCCACCCTGAGATCCTCCTGAAGGCGCCGTCTCGTGTATCACCTTGATGATCTTGATGTCGCCTCCTCCATTGGAGTCACCGTGATGATCATGTCCACCATGGCCGCCGTGACCACCTGAGCCGCCACCACCAGCTCCTGCACCAATGCCAATGAATCCTGCGTTGGCAACCGCAGCCAGAGCAAGCACGCAGATGAAGATTTTCATATTGATCTGTTTGATCTGTTTGTAATGGACCAAAGCGATGAACTGATGCTGATGTCTGGCGAATCGACAGCTTTTATAGAGCATCGTGTGGTTCCTCTTGGCCTTGGCGGAACAACGCCAACCTCCATCACGATGTCCGCCCCCCAAAGCAACAGAAGAGCAGCAACAATAACAACAACAACAACAACAACAACAGCAGAAGCAGCAGCAGCTGCTGCCGCCGGAAACCACCGCGCCAAGTGCAGCCGCCGGCAGCGTCGTCGTCTGCAGCCACCTCGTGGTGGTTGCGTGGTGTTTGCCAACTCAAGTGCTCCCAATGGCGTAGCGAAAGCGTCGCCCTCGGAGAGAGATGCTGACTAGGCTGGCTGCGATGACGCTGTAGTCAGACGCAGCCATAGACGCCGGCGCTGAAGAGTCAATTGTTGTTACCATTTGCACGACATGTTACGCTTGCGACTTTGCTGTGGGCTTAACCAGATTATGTCATTCCATTTGCAGGGTATTTGTAGTAGGTTACAGAGGGAAGAGATGCCTAAAAGGCAACAGTGTTATGCAGAGTTGAATACATAAAGACCTCTGCAGGAGAAAGGTATGTCTGGCAAGATTGAATAAATGAATGATTTCTAGTTGTATGAAGTAACTAAAATATAAAGTAAATAATAAAATAATATATAATAATACTTATATATATGAAGGCACCTATTGTTAGGCTCTAATAAAAGTTTTTAACAATATAAAGACTTTAGCCAAAGTAAGACTCATCTTTGATTGATATTAATGTGGGATAAAATGTATAATTTATTTTAAAGGTAAAAAAGGGTAACAAGATTTGTAATCCAATATTTTTTGTCTTAATAGTTCTGAACTGTTTTAAAGTATATAATATATAAATATATCTGTCACAGACGAATATATAGACCATTGTAAAAGGTTTTCTTCACAATGTGATGTTGAAAGCAGAATAAATTTACTCAGTATATTAATTTATCTATTAGTATTTATAGTTTTATATCATTCAATGAGATAATTGAAGGTTTAATGATAAACAACCTTTATTAGATTTTTTATATTAGTTTTTTATTCATAGTTTTTGTTATTTAATTGTAATTGATGGTACTCTACAAAGGTTTTTAATCTCGTTAATATCTCACTTTATAGAGTACCCACAAGTTTGAACACACACGTTATCTCTATTCGATTTGTAGTATCGGACTTTCTTGTAGGTAGTGACGATTGTGTAATACCAAAACAATCACTTTCGGTGGCGGTGGCATATGGACAGCACTTGAATGAATGAATGTGTAGCTGCGCTGGCAGTGCAGCGACTGCGCTGCGCCGATGATCAACTGACGGGCAACTCGTTCAGGTTGCTCGCCCGCTCGATGGGCAGCATGATTAATGAATGTTTGCTCAAGCGCGGAGAGAGGCAGATGCAGACAGAGAGAAGGGAGAAGGGGTAAGTGGGATTCACTTTCGACTGGCCCTGACATCATTAGTTGCAGCCAACGCGCGCAGCTACCGGCAAGAGTTACGCAGCAGTGAGCTTCGCGCTGTCCTTGCTGGCACATTGCGCATACGCAGCGTGCAACCACCCGGCAATCGCTCGATGATCGATCACAGTGATGCGCAGCTCATTCATGCGCTGGAAAGTTCTCATGCGCTGCGTCTGATTCATTAAGATCGGTTCGGTCAGAAAATCTTTAAGCTCGACTCAATTAATCAATTTGTTTTGCCAATAAATATGACTAAATATGGCAAAGCAGAAAACAACAACAAATGCGAATGATAAATGGTTTTTTATTTAGTTTTTTTCAGCCAGTCTCGTGTGTTCTCTTTCTGTCTCTCTTTGCTCTTTTCTGTTTTCACTCAACCAAATAAATTCAATTAAAATAAGTTTCGAAAGACACGCATAATAACCGAAATGCTATAAAAAACTAAACGTGGGAATTTGTTCGCTTTTGGTGTTTGCCAGGCACGACAAATATGTGCGGCACTCCCCGTCCCTCTCACTCTTACATTCCCCTCCCCTCCCCGCCCCGCACCCTTTTGCCTTTTTTGGGTAGGCAACACAAATTGGGAATTTGCTGCAGAAATTCAACTGAAAATCGGAGCAGCGACGCGTGCAACATATTTTTGTTGTTAGTTTTTTCTCTGTTTGGTTTTCAAATTTGCCGTTACTGTTGTTGTTGCTGTTTTTCCTTTTCATATTTCGTACTTTATGCAACATGTTGCCAACACGCGTCGCTAAAAAGTTGCCGCTGTCTGTTTTTGTTGCTGTTTATTAAATTTTGCCTCGCTGACATTTTGACGACGTTCAAATAGTTTCGGCGTCTCTCTCCCTCTGTGTGTGTGCGAGTGTGTGTGTGTGCGTTGTTTGCCAGTTAAATAAAGTTGCAATTGCCACAAAATGTTGCTGGGCTCGGCGGCAAACGGAGTGAACCTGTGGCAACCTGCCAGCCCGATAGCCACAGCCAGCCGCAGCTCGCTAGCAACTCCCAGCTGCAGCTTCAGCCTCAGCTTCCAATGCGCATATGACAGCCCGTGTGAGTCTGTCTTTCCACGCTTATCTGTCGCTCTGTCCGTCTGTCTGTCTGTCTGTCCTTCTGTCTCTTTGTCTGTCTGTCCCTCTGTCTCTCTGTCTGTTTGTCTGTCCATTCTCAAGCTGGGCTGCTACTTTGTGCCTATTTTGTACCCAAACAAAATTTTTGACGGTCCTCGCTGCTAAACACAGCTTGCTTAAGCTGTTGTTGTTATTGCAATACCTTGTAATAGACAACAGACAGAGTTGCTTAGATATAATTAGCTATATGCATTGTTTTATATAAAGAACTGCCAAATTGTCATTTCATTATGCCAAGTACAGCTTAGAGTTGTTTGTTAGGTAGAGGATAAATGCTAGTCTATCATTCGCATGCCATCAATAACTGTGCTCACTTGAATCCGCATTCATATAACCATAACCATAACTCTGCCCCTTCACCACAGACATATGTGAGGTTTTTCACAAAGCGCTTCCATTTGACGGTCCGACTGTCTGTCTGTCCGTCTCTCAGCCTATCCGTCCCTCTGTCTGTCTGTCCTCGGTGTGATTTCTGGGCGCTGGGATCGTGACACGAAGCTGTTGCAATAATTTGCAGCCAACGATTCACTTGCCGCGATAAGTTGGCCCTAAAAAAAGAGTTGGCGAAAAGGCACAGCCAACTGTGGCAATGCATACGATCTGCAGTGTGGATTAAACAGGGTGCCAGACCTTTAGCAGTTGATATTTAAGACGAGACATGGTTAAAATTGCACCTAAGTTAGTGAATACCCTGTAGTAAGAAGAGAAAGTGAAACTGTGTTTGCATCTATGTATTCATGCAGTAAAACATTCCACAAAGCAAAACTGCACCAAAGTCAGTGCTAGCCTACCCATAGTAGATCCCCTTCGTTCACAGGGTATTCGACTACACATTGAGTTCAACTGGCAACTGGCAGCATGGCATGTAAGTCAAGAGGCAAGCGGCAAACTCATTACGCAGTTGTTTGACTTGTCATTCGATTAGCATAGAAATCGAATAACTTTATCGACCAGGGTTGCCTTTTGTCGATGTCGTTGTTGCTGTTGTTATTCGCCTGCAGTTGCCGATCGCCAAAATGCGTCCAATCAATTGGCAACATGTGGCACGAATTGTGAGGCCAGCTGCCTTCGCTCCCCCCACAAGTTTCCACGTCCCTTTGCCTGACTTGTCATCTGTGTGTGCAAAATTATTTGCTTATTGTTTAGCTTCGCTTTTTGGGGCCTTGTAATAATCGAGAACTGTTTGATTAACCCACTGAGATTGGCCTTTTTAGAAAGCCGGCAATGCATTTGTTGGCCATATTGAGCAGCTTCTTCAATTCTTCAATTAAATTCGACAATTAACCCATATTGAAAAGGGGTTTAAGTGTAAATAGAAATTGTGAACAATGTGAAATGATAATCTAAACATTTCTAGACATTTTCCCACCTTATAACTTATTCCTTATCCAACTCTCGACAGTTCTTAGACTTAAAACGAGCTTAGATATCTTTTTTGTTGTTGTTGTAGCTGAGAATTGTCACTTGTATGTTTAAGTTGCTGGCTGCATTCCTCGGCCGATTGTCTATCGACATTCGCGTGCTTTGCGCTCGTAACTTGCCGCCTTTTTAGGTTCTCTCGCTCTCTATCTCTTTTGAAAGGGGGCACACGCGGCGTATGCGCAATATGTGAACTGTAAACTGTACATTGTTGATTATTAACTTGGTCGCATTCTCGGGCCTCATGTCACATTCGCTTTTTGTCTCAATTGCGCGCAGACAAATTGCGCAGCTTTGACAGTTGGAATTTGACTTTTTGATTGACAACTGCGCCGATCCGAAGCTGACTGACTCGACTGAGCGAGCAACTCGACTCAGACTCGATTCAGACTCAGACTCGGCTCGGCTCGGATTCGACTTTGAATCTGACCAACAACTTCTGTGCCCCATGGCACAGTAAACAGTGTGTACACATTATATATTAAAGTTCAGTTCGTTTGGCGTTGCTGAGTTGCAAATGCAAATTTCTGAATTTGCTTTGTTGTCGCAACCTCGGCAACAAATTCAATTATGCCGCCACAACGAGGGAGACGGGTGGGGGAGGCACCTACGCTGTCATGCCGAAATTGGCTTCGAAAAACTATTGCCAAAATTGCCTTGCAATAAACAGCGACAAATATCAGAGTGTGACGCCCCCCGTTCGCGGCAATACGTCAATGCCAAAGCAAAAAGCGCCAAATCTAAACGAACATTTGTGCAAAGTGAGCGCGACGTGCCACAGCAGCAGCACCAGTACCAGCAGCAGCAGCAACAATGGGGCACATGAGCAATGCAAGTAGTAACATAAAGGGGGCATGGCCATTATACGATCTAACTGTGAATGCCAACAGTGCGAACTGCAGATTGCCAAAATGCTGGATGGCAAATTAAATTGGTGCAAAAAAATTGGCAATGCGAAAATCAATGGGCATAGCCAATGGGATGAGAAGGGAGCGGAGCAGGAGAGGAGGGCAAGCAGAGGGAGAGCTGTGAAAGAGAGTGCCTTGACTGCAATTCCTCAGCTGTTTCTTGAGGCGATCTCTTGGCTCGCTCAGCGCAGCGACAGGTTTTCAAATCTGGCACATTAATTTCAAACACAAATGAAACGTAAACACAACACAATGCAAGCGAGAAGAGGCGTAGTTGGGAGACTTGTGCATACCCTAACAGAGAGAAGTAGTACTTACAGTACATATCCAATTTAACATGGCATATGTACCATGATATATGTAGGTATTTGAACATAGGAAACTGGCCATAAAGTACTTACACAACTCACTCCACTTACCTCTGCACATATTTATCATAAAATAATAACTAAAATATCATTACACCATGTATTAATTAGAACATCACATTTTACATTTATTTTTTGTCTTAACTTTCTATATAATTTCGAAACGAATCACTTTTCCCGTCGTCACTCAGCTCATTTGGCGTCCCCTCGCAAGCGATGTATGATGTCCATCAACGGTTGTCCTGCAGCCAGGAATTCATCAGTCGACAAATAGGGCCGTGGATTGAGATCCTTATAGATGTCGTACTCGATCAGTGACAATCGGTAGGTAATCAGATCTACAGCACAACGCATCAGCTCCAGTTGCTCATGCTCTGTGTAGAGAGGCGGATTTGGTTTGCTTTTTTCCTCGCTAAGTCGCTTCTTCTCTAGCTTCTCTCGCTTCGCCTTCTTCTTCATGAGCATGCTCCGAAGTATAAATGCCAATGGCAATATAGCAAACATTATACCACAAAACCAATCAAGCATTGCGTATTTCAAAATAAACTACAGAAACAACACTAAGGTCCAATTGTTAAAAGAAAGAATATTCAATTTTTATATCACAAATTAAAATTTTATAAAACTGCTTTGAATGTGTAGAAAAATGTACATTAAGTGTTGTGCTTAGCAAGCTTGGATGGAAAATGATTTACTTTATAGAACACATAGTTCTCAGATTAATGAGAGTATTCCGTAGTACCTTATTGTAGGGACCATAGGGTGCTTGGCATTTCCCGTATATACGAGTATATTACAGATATTTCACAGAGAGTATGTCCATTTCGTAGTAACTCTGTATAGGGTATCCAGTTAAATCAAAGTTTCAGGTCGGACCACCTTGTGCGACCTTCTTTCCCGGCAACAATTACCAACAATAACAAAAACATCAACAATAATTATGCCAAAGCTTAAGACTGTCCGCGCAGGCCGAAGCAAAACTACTCAAATACTCGAATAATCGAATACTCGATACTCGAATCTTGAGCCCAGCAATCGCCGCAACCATTTGAAAGTTGTGCGAAACGAGCGTCGACGTCGATGGACTGCAGGGCAGGTGGGCAGCGGTAGCAGCAGCAGCAGCAGCGGCAGCTGCAGCGAAGCGGCCTTTCCTTTTTGTTTTCAGCTTGTTTTGATTTTATTTCTCAGTTGTGTGCGCTGTGTGTGTGTGTCTGCTGTGTGTGTCACTTGCTGCGAAAGTCCAGCGCAAGTTGAAAGTTGAACAGTAAATTGAACAACGGGTCGCGTTTTTCACACACAGCTCAGCTCAGCTCAGCATAGCAAAGACCAAAGGCAATGGAAGGCAGATCATCATTAGCAATTGGCCTGATTGCCCGAATCCCTAGGAGGTCCCAGCGACCCAGTCCACAATTAGCAGCGCCAAAGTGAATGTCTTGAGGAAGCGATGTGGCAACCGATGAGGAAAACATAACACAAATCTATAATGTCCTCATTATAAACGGTATCTATTAATAGAACTTTACTACGTACTGATTACCGAGAAAGTGAGTTATTTGATATTTTTAGAAATAAACAAAATTATCTTTTATTTCTAGATAACAACTTTGGGAGGAACCAGCTGAGAGGTACTCAGCATTTAAGGCAGTTTGGTACTACATTTACTTGAGATTATAAATAATATACATGCTGGTTTCATAATTTCATAAGATTACAGGGTATTCTAGTTGTACACCCTGTAACTTTTTGAATATCTGTTTTTATACCTTACGACTTATGAAGATATCAATTCCTTTCATGTTATAAATACCTTATAGACTTCCTGCACGTAACCTAACCTCAAAAACGACCTAAGCTACCCGCTCTAAAACATTCTTAATGGCTGAGAACCTGCCAAGAAGAAGCGTCAACTGGCCAACTGGCTGGACAGGGACAACAACAAACAGCGAACAACAAACACTTTGCTTCATTTCGAGCCTGAAAGAGATACTCGGCACAGATAATTTGCCAGCAGTGCCAAATGTAATCCGCCATATAACCGTCTAACGGTAAGTCAAAGCAAACATAAATATGCGCACAGTAACAGCAGCAACAACAACAGCAACAGCAGCAACAACAAGAGGAACAACAGCAGCAACAACAACAACAACAAACAATCAGGCACACAAACATTTTCCTCTTTTTCGTTAACTGTTTCCACTATTTTTCATCCAAGTGCAACGCAGGGGCAAGAGATGGGGAAGAGTGGGAAGCATTTGGTCGAAGGAGAGCGTGGGCGGGGGCAGGGGGTAATGGGGTACGATGCCAAGCAAACAAACAACTTCATGGGCGACGTGCAAAAATTCAATTGCTACAAGTCAACTCCGCGTCGTCGTCGTCGTCGTCATCATCATTCGCTGTTGTTGTTGTTTTCAGGCCGAAAGACGTCGCTGTTCGTCGTTGCAAATCTCAGTGGTGTAGCCTGTAGCTGCGCACAGTCGCTGTCGCTGTCGCTGTCGGCGTCGAAGTTTTATGCATTTGTCAGGCCGCACTTCGGGCGCTTTTTGCGTCGCAGTCAAAAGCTGCCGTAAAATGTCAGTCAGTCAGCCAGGCAGGCAGCTGAACAGTTGCCCCTCCCCCCACCTCTCTCTCCCCTCTGTGCGGCACCCATTTCCACAGATTTGTTTTCCCTGTGCACTTTCTTCCAGCACACATTTGTCTATTTGCCACACACAAGTTTCCAGTTGATTTTCGTTTTTGACAAGAGTTGAAATGTATCTTTCACCAGGCTAAGATCGCAAGCTACATCTCTCTCCCTCTCTTAATCTCTCTCGGTGTCTTTCTCTCTATCTTCTTTCTTCTCTCTTTCTTCCTCTCTCTCTCTCTCCCTCTCTTTGATTATGAACTGCACTTTGCTTCCATAGAAAAGCAACTGCACTCACAGCCCAAACATCATTCAGAATTCGCTGGTCGCGCTCGCTGCAACTTGCAACTGCCCCTCGCGATTCCTGCCGCATTTTCTCCTTGGCTGCCGCTGCGCTCCAATCGACGCTCCACTTTTTAGAGCCAACATTTTTTATGCTTCAACTAAACAATCAACTTTTCAAACTGTTTTTTTTTTGTGCGCTTTGCTTTTTCGTTTTTTGCTGCATTTCGCTTAATTTTTTCCTTACTCACTCTGCCTGCTTTGGCTGCTTTTCTATTTGCAGTTGCTGCTGCTGCTGTTGTTGTTGCTGCTGCTGTTGTTGCTGCTGTTGTTTTGTTGCTGCTGCTGCCGTTGGCTGCACTTTTTGACGGCTTTTATTGTTTGCCAATTTCTGGACCCGTGCAGCGAAGCATTCCGCCACGCACCGACCGTCAACTGATACCGAACTCTGTTTCTCTCGCCCGTATCGTGCATCTCTGTCACACGCCTAACTGGTTAACCTCCTCCTCCTGCTCCTCCATCCCCCTCCCCTTGGTACACCCCTTACCATGCCACAGGCGAACCGAATCCATTGTAAATCCGCTAGGCCAAACGGCGGCGATGAGGAAGCGTTTTGTTTAGCTTGTTGCCGATCGCTGGACGTGTGGATGCCTGGCAAGAGAAGAGAGAAAGGGGCAGGCAGGGGATTGAGCAGGGAGGGAATGGAGTTAACGGAGGGAAGAGGCAGCACTCCTTTGCTTTTGTTAGCAACAAACAACGTTGCTGCAGTTTCTCTTCTATTTATTATTGCCAATGCAATTGACTTATTGTTGTTGCTGTCGTCATTGTTGTTGCTGTTGCTGTTGTTGTTGTTGCTGCTGCCGCTGTTGTGTTGCTGTCTCTGTTGTTGTTGTTGTTCTTGTTGCCATTTCATCGATCTGTCGAGCAACAACGGTTCAAGTTTGCTTTTGTTGTGCTTTGCTTTGGATGCATTTGCAGCATTTGTCGATGCAGTCGACACAAATTGCCGCTAACCTTCATGCATTGACCCTCTTGCTTACCCGAGCCGATACCTGTGCACTTCTCCTCCCCTACCTCTCCCGCTCTCTCTTTTTATCTGCCTCTAATGATAGCTGCAACTGAAGTTGTGGTGTGGGATTTCATCGAGTGCATGAGCTCTATTTAGTTCTGCTAACTGTCAAGTCGAAAGTCTAACTTGGCTGCGAAGGAAATGCGAGAAATCTTTGGGAAATGTGCTATACATATTTAAATAATATATTATATGCCATAAACTATTATATTTAATTTGGCAAAAACAGGTTAAATCGTGAGAAACAATATCTTCATGAGCTGCGATAACTTTAAACTGTCGCTGGCATAAAATATATATATTTTATTCAAATACTACTCGTATATTCATTGCTTTGATTTGATACCTTTAACATTTTGAGGCCATAAAACTGTCGGGCGAGGTAATAAAATCGACTTTAAAGTCAACAGATGCGATAATGTCAATACTCAAGATATATCAAAATACATTTTAATACCCTGTAGGAGAACTTTTTATAGGGAATACTGATTATGCATGTAATTTAAATTTAACTTCACTTGAGTGTTATATAGTATAGGTTTATCTCTAGGCAAGTAAAATACTTAAGATGCTTGGCTACCTCTCTACAGGGTATCTGCTGGTCAGTCATTATTTGCCAAAGCTCTGCCTGTATTATTCGCTCATGTTTTTCGGTTGTTTGTTAGTTTTTATTAATTGACAAGTGGCCAAATATGCAAATCGAATATCTGCCGATTGAGATTCGCTGTTCGATTAACAACTTAGCATATGCTTGAATGAGAGAAAGAAACAGAGAGAGGGGGAGAGAGAAAGACAGCGAGTATAACCAGCTGAGAGGCAGAGTTTCAAGCAGAGGCAATCATAAGTTGTAGAAAATAGAAAATTATAACGCGCGCTTGTCCGACAGTCTGTCCGTCCGTCTCGTAAGCAAAACTGGCACAGCGTCAGCGTCCAAAACACAAAACAGCAACAAAAAGAAAGAAGGAGAAATAAAAACTATTTACAGTTAGTTGATTGTACCCATTTCATTTGTGAGCTTTGGATTGTTTTCCCCCACGAACAAGAAGTCCAAAACAGACACACTGACGGACAGACTGACAAAGAAAGCCAACGAACGCATTGCTGCTGTCTCCAAAATAGAGAGACAGAGAGAATGAGAGAGTGATGGAGCAGGAGAGGGGGGAGGCAAGCGAAACAAAGACAAAACAATCTACGAAAACAGAAAATTACTGTAGCTTCAATACTCACTGGGGTCAATATTCCAGCTTGGGTCCAGCGCAAGAGGTGTGCGCGGGGGTGGGGAGTAAAGAGTGACGCCAGCAGCCGAGTGAATAAAGAAAAGCGATGTGCTGTGATGAAACCGAATTATGAACCAATTTACAAATTACCAGCACAAGAACTTAAGACACAACGATCAACGAAGAATGGTCTGTCTGCCGAACTGTCTGAAGCGAACTGATCAGGGCTGAACAACTTGCTTAAATACTCTTTCCAGGGCATAGAGACGAGATGAGGATAAAGAAAAAGTAGATATATATGTGATTAGCTTGGAGGATTCTACTTTATGCAGTAAAGAATCAAGTATACTTCATAATAATTTATATTAATTATTATATCGATCCTTTTTCTAATACTTAAAGACTGATTTAGTTTTAATAAATTGTTATTAATAAAGAATAAGGTATACCTCATTTTAACTTTATCAATCTGCCAGTGTATCTCAGCTTCCACCTAGCGAATATACCTTTCCAGCCTATTAGTCTACGCCCCGTTGTGGACAGCAAGAAGCCATTGACCAAGTAACGAACCTTGTGAGTTGTAGCCGGATCTATTTCCACTTGCCTCAACTCATTTATAGAGCTTGTTGCGTCCACTATCACTTGGTGGATCTGTACTCGATGCTCGAGTTGACGAATCTTTATCTATCTTTATAGTAATTAGTTGTTCTTAAAGCGAACACCGAATTCGAAATCAAAGTGGATCACTCACTGTTGATTTGGAAATCTTTAATCGCCTACTTGAACAACATTTATCGGACCCAAATCAAATGTCCCCGTTATCCCCATCAATCCTGGCGGCAACATTAATTCAACATTTCTGATCGGCTGGAAGATCGCTAATTTTCTGGATTAACTGGCATTGCAGCTGCTGCTGTCTGTTGCAACCGATTCGATGGAATTTCTTGCACATTTCAAAGAGCGAGAGAAAGAGAGACCGAATCACCCCTGGCACTCCCCTTCCCAAACACCTCTTCACCTCTCCCGCTCTTCACTGAACAAGTCGTTGATCTGCATTGGGCTGTCGCTTATTATTTAGTCGATTTGTTGCTTTCTTCTCTTGCTCTGTCTGCCTCTCTCTTTCTTTCTCTGCTGCTCATTTCATTTGGCTGTGCCTTCTGCTCGTTTACGTCCGTTTTATGCTTTATTTGTACATGCACAAAGTGTATATAGTATAAACATATGTATATCTATGTAGAAGTGTCTTCTTGCTTGTATCCGTGGCCAGTTCTTGGAACTTGTGCTCAGTCTGCGCGGCCTCTCCATCTGTTCTTCACCTCCCTCTCTCTGTCTGTCTCTGTCTCAGTCTGTTCTCGCAGTTCTTTCTCCCGTCTCGCTCGGCTCTCCCAGTTCACCTCGCGAATTCAATTAAAATGCCGCTTCGACTGAGCTTCAATCTGTCCAGGCCTGGTCTGTTGAACCCGAGCTGGAGCGCGGATTCTACAGCGTTCTACACCATCTCGAGTGTTATTAATTTGTGAAAGTTCTGCCACGCCCACAGGCGTACGGGCCACGGTCATTGGCGGCCAGCATCGACACCAAGACCAACACCTGCTGTGGCCAACTCCGACTCCAAGTTTTGTTTGTTTAGGTTGTTACCCAGCAGCAGCAACAGCAACAACAAAAGCAACAACAACTTGCAACCTGCCACATTTGAATTTCAAAACGAGCTGCGAACAGCGCTTGGAAAACGATTTTGTCACGCTGATAAACTAATTGGCTCAGTCTCACGATTTCATTATCACCGAAAACAGCTGCCCCCAAGCAGAAGGTGTTTGCATATCTCGCCCAGTGCGATGCAGTTTCGCAGTGGGAGCAACTTCAGCGACACATTGCTCTACCCCCTGGACACGTGTGAAGTCACGATGAGTAATTCCTCGCATATCGAAGCAGTTATCTGCCAACAATAACAATGACAACCTGATAGGGCTTACACGGTGAATCAGCGCTGCATTGCTTCGATTCAACAGCAGATTAAATGCTTTGCAGGTGCCACCATGCATAAGTCATTACTAAGATTGACAGTGGGATTTAGTATCCAATGCTTACGGATCCTTTAGTCTCTTTATCCTGCCTGACAGGTTAGTGATGCTAATGGTTCAATGTTATATTTTGCATCAGTATCGGTACCTTTACATCTTTGTTTTGGTATTGTTTTTAACTAATTTATTCCTAAATTGTAGCCGTTCTGCTAAAAGAACTTTAAGAAACTAAGTTCAACAAGGAATTAGAGAGTTTAAATATAAATGGAGTTCTTATGGCTTTCTGTAATTGCGAAACTGAGTATCTAGTTAAATTAAAAAACAAATAAAAAGAAAGTATACACAACAATCGGCTTTAGAGGCTCTATAGGAATAAATTATATACATATTTAATATAGTTAGCTCCAGATCTTAATCCCAGTATATTTATTCCTTAAAACCTGCTCTAATTGATCTCATTACATTCTCACCTTTACTTACCATTTAGTCTCAATAAATTCAGAAAATTGCAGTCAGATAGTTTTGCTTTTTACTGGCTACCACCCAATCAATCCCAGTATGGCAATGGGTAGCTCAGCTCCCAGCCGAGTGATTCAGAGTTGATTCGAAGCTGCAGTTATTTAGCCTAAACAGTTTGGACTCGACAACAACCAGATACAGATACAACAGATTCGGCAGCAGCAGCCGAACACAATCTTTCAGATACGATTTCTTTAGGTTTCGGCTGCGGGCCGCATTTGTTGTAAGCGTTGATGTTGTTGTTGCTGCTGCTGTTGCTGTTTGGCGCGCGCAATTGATGTTGTAACATGGCTACCACGAGTGCAACACTGCGCCAGCAACCCCTGCCCCCATCGCACCCGCCAGTTGAGTTACTTCGCTCCACACTCCCCCAATTACACAAAATGTGTGACATAATCTGTACAGCCTTCGATGGCAACAGTGGCGGCAGCAACAGAGCTCCTGTTGTTGTTGTTGTTGGGGCTGCAGTCGCTGCCTCAGTCATTCAATAAGTCAGTCAGAGTCAGCGCCGAACGGTTCAATGAACCGTCGCCGTGTCGCTTTGCCTTAACGTACAATAACCAAAAACAACGCACCGAAAACAACAACAACAACAACAGCAACACAACACCAACAAGATAACTTAAATATTTTGCTGCCGAATATGTTACAAATTTTGCACAGCGTTTGTTAGTTTTCGAGACGATGCCAATGGTGGCTCGGACTCGGCGGACTCCGGCTTCGCCTTCGACTGCGACAGAGGCTGCGACTTCGATTGCGACTCCGACTTCGACATCGACTCCGACTGCGACTCGCTGTGAAATCACTTACTGGTTTTTGATTCGGGCGGCAACAACTACAAAAACAACAACGACAACAACAGCTGCAAATTTGTTGCCCTCGTGTTGCTCATTTGGCAGCTTCGCACCTTTTTACGTGTGCGACGCGACGCCAGCAGCGGGTTGCCCATTGTCAAATCGGGGCCAATTCAGAAAAATTTCGAAAAAGGTTTCGAGAAAAGACAGAAAATACCAAAAACCGTTTGTTTTTCAAGCCGTTTTGTATGACTAAGCACAGGGAGAAAATGTAATTATTAAGGATTAAGTTATAAAATTAATTCATCCCGAAATTGACTAAAGAATAATGGAATATCTTTCATGAGACTAACTAAAGACTGGAAACAAACTGTAAAGAAATAGGTATATAATAAATAAAAGATTTTTCTTTTGAGGCATTAAGAAATTGAGATATGTTTATTAATAAACACATCAATTTAAATGTGAATTATATAATATCAGAAAGGTCTTTCTTCTAGGCTCCAACTTATAAAAGTTTTTCGATATTGTTATTAGAATAATCTAATATCTAAATGGGATTTGGGTAAGTTTATACTTTTTCATCTAAACATTCCAATATAACTTAAGCTCATTCGTTTCTCTGCTTCTTTCTTTCATATATCAAAGTATTGCTGAATCGAAAACAAGTTAGGTTTCTTCCATTCAACTTAGGTATATAGAAGCACAATAAGTAGTACCTCAAGTCCCTCTCACGGAATAAAACGAGAATTGCGGGGCCAATGGAAATCATTGAGACGTCAGTTGATCAACGCCTCGAATCTTACTATTATTATTGACTCTAAAGTGTTGTATCAATAATTATTTTACAATAAAACCAATGTCGGCCAATGAAACAGTCTGGCGAGGGCGATGATGATGATGTTGATGATAGAAGAGAAGAGGGGAAGAGAATACAGTCGTAATTATGTCAGCTGAGTCTGAGACCTGCTTCGAGTCAGTTTCAAGCGGTTGTTGCTTGCTTTTCACACTTTTGTTTATGGAAAAGCTCGGACACACACTCTGAAACGGACTGTGGTATCAACTCGGTTTGTAAATTGAAAAACATTTCAAAATAATTGTTGAGAAATTTGTCTGACCAGCTTAGCCACAGGCAGTGAGAGAGAGAGAGCGAGAGGTGTAGCCGTGCTGGGCAACATTGATCGACGAGTGACCCCGCAGCACACTCTTGCCCACCTCTCTCTTCTTGGTACCTTCGTGCCGACATGCTCTCCCTCTGGGCCACTGAGGGGTCTACTTGCTTCGTCGCTTAATGACCCTATTTTAATTTCCAAGCGTCGCTTGTCCATCGCGCATTGCGGAATTTACATTATACGCCGCATACTCCGCACCACACATTTCTACATATTTTCCACTCGCTTCACTTGTTGTTGTTGGGCTTTTTGAGGAGCCGCCGACAAGCGACGTTGACTTTTGGACGCTAATATGACGACGATCTTGGCCTTTGGGGTGCCACAGAGAGGAGAGCCTGAAACCGAACTGAAGACAATGGAAATTCATTCGTTGTTTCGGCTTCTGGCAAGGTTGTTGCGTCGTTTCGTTGTTCCGACAACGTTTCGTTTCTCTTATGCTGAGAAATTAGCTGCTTCAGTTATTATTATTATGGCTCTGGCTGTTGCCGTTGTTGCTGTTGTTGTTATTGTATCTTTTTGCTGCTGCTGTCAGACAGGCGTATCTTCGTATCGTCACTCGCGCTGGCACTTCATGTTCAGCTTTCAGCTTGTCGCTTAGTTTTTTTGCATCCGCTTCCGCAGCGCTTCTTCTCAGCAGCAACAATACTAACTACAACAACAACAACAACAGCAGCAATTAATGTATTAGCAGCACTACTCGAAAGGTCTTTGCCGTGCCCTGTCTCCGCATGCTTGGCCTGGGCGTTTTCTTCAGTTTGACCTCAAAACTAAAAGTTGAAAAATATTTAATCTAATGTGAAAATCGCTGAAGCGTCGTCAACATTGACTTTGTTTTAGTTTCTACTTCATGTGCTTGTCAGTTGTTGTTGTTGCCCGTTGCTGATAAAGACAACGAGTTGACAACAGTGTCGAGTCTTTTTCGAAGATTTCAAGGCATCGCAATTATCATCTCCAAGTGCCAAAGAGGGAAGACACAAGTCAAGAGTTGTGGAATGCAAATGAAACGAATTTTAAATAATTTTACTTAAAGCATATTCACATTGAATGATCTTATAGTTGTGTTATAAGATAATTCCTTTCCTATGCTCTCATTTCATGCAACTCTTCTCTACTTGAGCTGCTTTATCGCGCTCTTCTCTCTAGCTGCTATGTGAGAAATGCGCATTTTGTCGCCTCGTCACACACTTGCGCAACTTTCCGGGTATTTGTTCCGAGTCATAAGCACTTCCATTCCCATTCTGAACTCGCACATAAATCACAATCTCGCATACCAAAAGCGGGCAGCGAAATGTCTTGCAAAAACACAAAAACAATGAGTGCAAGAAACAAGAATGAGAAGCAACAACAAAATGCTCAATACACAAAACTCGCTGAAGAAATTCAAATATTAATAAAAATACAATGCGCCAGAATAACGCAGAACAACAACAACAACAAGAAAAGCAACGAGAACAACAGCATTTTGTGTCAGTTTTGAATTTCGATTAGTCATACGCATAAATATTTTTGCATCGGACGATAATCAGTGCAGAGAGCGCAGAGACAAAGGCTCCGCCTGAGGCTGAGGCTGAGCTTCAAGATTGCCAGTCACATGCACAGCACCCCCTGCTTGGTCCCTCCCCCACTCCGCTTCCCATGGCAGCTACTACTTGTGACTGGTCACAACACCCGCGCATGCATGTTGGAACGTGCATGATCACGAGCTCGCTGAGCTTTTCATCATCATTCGAACATTTGACTGCAGTTCGTCTAAGAAGCGCAGCTGACAGGGGTGGACGGGGGCATGAGGGGGAGGCGTGTACTGCGCTTAACATTTGCGCAATTTTAATAAATATTTACATTTGTTCCAAACCAATTTGCGCAATTTGTGCAACCGTTTTGTGGTGCCAGCGGCTGCTAGAGGGTAAGGGGAGAGAGGGACGCAGAGGCAGGCTAGCTGCAGTCGACAAAGCTGTGCGAAATATTCAACAATAATGCCGGGTGTGCTTGATGAGATGTGGTTTGAATAATGAATAAAAAATAAAAAAAAATATTTAATAAATTAATTGATAAATAAATAATCAATTAAAAATAATTTCATAAATAAAAAAAAAAAACTTACAAAGCTAAAAAAATAGATAAATAATAATTGTAGCTCTTTGTGATAATGTTTAACTGTTTAAAAGAAAACTAAAAAAAGAAACTTACAATATAATATAATATTTCCATAAATTATTACTTATTATTTATCATAAGCAGTCTATACAGGGTGACAATCCATAGACTATGCACAAAGAGCTACTAAGTAAATATTTTGAATATATGAATGTATAAAAATAAATAATAAATATTTCCATATAAAACTAGGGTTGTTCATATCTTAATTGGAAATTATTAATATTATTAATATATCTGTAGCTTAACTGAATAAAGAAGAACCTTCTTTTCTTATACTTAAGAACAACTATATAAGTTGCCATTTACGCCCTCAGATTTCCCATGAAGTGCCACAACTCATATGCCGCCCCTCGCATGCATGCACCGCTTGTTGTTTTTGTCATCGCTTTGATTTGGCGCGCGCTGCTCATTTCGCTTTGCAATTTATGCCATAAACATGCTAGAGAAGAGTGTACAGGAGAGGGAAGGGGCTGCAGAGGGGCAGGAAGGAGGGGGAAGAGGAAAGGGGGTTTCGCTTATATTTGCGGGCGGATTCATTGCAAAATTGCACTCGTCTATTAAAAATTCGCTGGCTGTCAATGCTAAATGCGGCTACTTAAGGCCAAAGTCAGCACACGTGGCAGCTGCCTGTGAGTCGAATAGTAGCTGCAACTGTATGTAAAGCCCTCCTTCTCTTCACTGCTCTGCCTCCTCTCAAACATGCCCCAACAGTACTCATGTGACAAGCAGATGCGCCGATTAACAGATAAGTTTCAATTCGCGTCGAGAGCAGTTGCAGTTGCAGCTCGAACTGCGGCTCCAACAACGCGTACATTTCCATTGATACAATATCTTAGAGGGAAAGCTGAGGGAAAGAAGGAGGAACGGGGGAGGGGGGAGACTTGCATCTATATTTATCAATGGCTATGGCTATAGCATACCGAAATTGGAGCAATAAAAGCAAAGCGGCAGCCCACAGATGCCAGCGCACTGGGCTGCCCGAAATAGTCAAGAATGCGCCTAAATTTAGGCGAGAGGCGAACCAAAGCATTAAACTGTTCAAGTTTACAGCCAGAGAGGAGAGAGAGAGTGAGAAAGAGCAAGGAACAGAGAGAGGAGTGAGGAGTGCAGCGTAGGGTGCAACATGCACTTACACATGTTCCAGACAAATAGAAGATGCCAGCGCGCAGAGAAAGAGCAGGCAAGTGAGCAAGCACGAGAGAGATGGGGATAGAGAGGTGGTTAGGGAGTGCAAGGGGGAGAGTTCTCGACTTCTTGAGTGCGTATTAATAAAAGAAAGTGCAATGAATTCCCAAATATGTTAAATTGTCTACCAAACAAAGAAACGAATCGAACGAGGGAAGCGCAGGGCATGAGGGGAACACAGAGAGAGAGGGAGAAAGGGAGACAGAGGGCGGGAATGAGGGCCAAACATGTGTGCAACAGATACGCGAAAGGCAATGCATTGGGGGGAGTCAATTTGCTGTTGCAGTTGCTGTTGTTGTTGCTGGGGGTGCTGTTGCTGCTGCTGCTGCTGCCTCTGCCGCAGTCCGGGCTGGTCGCGCATTCAACAATGCCCGTAATTAAAATTGAAGTGGAGGCACTAAATTTAACAGTCCTCAATGAGGCGGCAGCCCCGAGATGTGTAGATAGAGGCGGGAGAAGGCTGCCCCTGTCCCTGCCCTGCCCTGACGTTCCTTTTGATATAATGTGATTGTTCTCTCGTTGTTGTTGCTGTTGTTGCTGCTGTCAGTGTCGATGTTGAGGCCAATGTTGCCACAAGTCTATGCCGCGAAGAGGGTGCGCTGCCAGCGAGGGTGCACTGTACACAAATAGCGCACAGCAGCAGCGAGAGTGAACTGTAATAATATACGCTTATATAGACTCTTCAGCACTCGCGCCCCAACTGAAAAACAACAGGAACAATGCCAGAGAACAATCGAACAACAGAAACAACTGCACCAAGTTGCAGTTGCCAGTTGCAGCTGACTGTGCCACACTGGCGGGGTCATCTCGCTTCTCTCTTTCTTCTCCGTCCATGATAAATAGACAGCTATTAAAAACATCCCTTCAGCTGTAAAGCATATAGTGGGATATGACACAATCTAAATCAATGTCAGCATAGTTAACAAAAACATTCTAGAACACACAACCCAATCCCATAGATCATTGTAATCTCACGTGAAAGATGTTGTATCGGGAATGAATGAAACTTATATAATGATGTTCATAACATTATAGTTAAATACTCTTCAGGAATAACTCTACATTATTTTGGAAGTATTTAAGATTTGTTAGAATTTTTAACTTTCTGAGGTTTCTAATTGAATGCAACTGATATAATAGATTTCATTATATATTGTAATTAACAAAATATTATAATAAAATTATCTTTGATCTTTAACACCTTTTAATATTTTTTAATATATGAAGTTGATTTAGAAGGTTTAAAAAAAAAATCAATGAAATTAGTTAGAAGAATGATTATGTAAATCAGAAAGAAAACAATTAATGATATAATATTCATAATATTGTAATAAAATAAACTTTTATTGGTATTTTAATAATAGATTATATTATACTAAAATTGAACAATTATATATATTACTAAGAATGTAGCAATATATATATATAGAATTAATAGATCTACAGCAACTTTCAGATAATTCTATCGCTCTTTGCTTCTCAAACTCTCCTTGCTGCCAATCATAAGTTGATGAACAAATAAACTTTATTTAGAAGTTTTATTAATACACCAATCAAATAAACTAACTCAATAAACACCTCTATATAACACCAAGAAACTATTGAGCAACAAAACCTCTCAGTTAATTACAATTACTCCCACTCATAAGTGAATAAAGTAAATAGCATAGTAATCAACTGAGTTAATATTGGTGTTGCTATAACTATGCATTAAGCTAAGATTATCTGCAGATCTTTGGAATCTCTTATTGAAATTCTCGCTGTGTGCTTAAGACAAATTGGTCTGCTGAGTAATTTTAACAGGCATTTATTCTGGTTTATTCCTCCTACTTTTGGCTACTTGCCTCGCTGCCTTGTTGTGCCTGGGAACACTGAGGTTTGTCTGTAATCCCCCGAGATGCCTCAAGGTCATCCATCGGGCATCGGCCATCGGCCATCGGGGAGTGCATAAATATGCATGCTTATAAGTATTATTACACGTATGCTTATCTCTCGGCAAACGCCTACGAGCCAGGGCTGTGAGTGTGTGTGCCATGGTGAGTGTGTGAGTGTGAATGGGAGAGTGAGTAGCATAAGTAGATGGCATATTCGTAAATAGTTCATTGCTCCGTTTACAGCGCGACTTGCGCCGAGACTGGGGAGAAGGCAGGGAAAGGCAGCTGAGACGACGCTGAGACACATTCACGTCCACACACTCGCACTCACTCACTCATTCACTCACTCTGGCACTCACACTCACATTCACACACTCCCGTCTAGTTCATAAATCTTGGCCCTTTGTACTTAGCTACTCGACTTCGAGTTCGTTCAAGTTTTTGCTGCTGTTGCTGTTGTTATTGTTGTTGTTGTTGGTGTTGTTGCTGATGGTGTTGCTGCTGCTGTTGCTACTGTTGGTGTTGTTGTTATTGTTGTGCATTGTTTCACTTGGCGCGCAAGTAACAGACTTTTATCTACAATTTTATTATGACTATTTTAATATTAAACTAATGAATGCGTCGCGGCCACGCCGACTGTGACTGAACCTTCGCCCCGTCACACCTCCGCCGTCCCTCTCCCCTTTGTGCCACGCCTGTGCTTTGCCACTTGCTATGCACTGCAAGTTGACGCCCTGCAACCCGCACAACACACTCTGCTCGTTTATAAGCTGTTGACGACCCTTTCGAAATTACAGACCATTGCTAATTTATGCGCCTTTTGTATGATTTTCTCCTACTCCTGGCCGTCTTCTTCAACTACTTCTTATTCTACTTCCTCCTGCCTCTCGTGCTTCTTCCTTCTTTTCTTCCGCTGCTTCTTCAACCTTCTGCCCTTGTATTTTAGGACTTGTTCTTTTCGCTTTGGCGATCCTTCGCTTTAATGCCCTACATTATGATGGACTTTCAATTGGCCGCATACTAATTGTGCAGACAGTGGGCGTGGCATATCGCATAATGTGTGTATATTGTTGATGGACATGCGCATTGTTTGCCAAGCAGTGCAGTTCTATAGCTTATCTGATGAATTAAAGAGAAATCTTAAGTGATACTTTATGCTAAAGAAGCTCCATAATATATTTAAGTTATGTTTGGTATTCTTCGTAATTCCGTGATTTCCGATGAATATATTATCCCAGATCTTGTCAAATATCATTGCTCATATAATTGAAAGTGATATCATAAAGAAAACATTGTAAAGTTGATGAATTGAAATCATTTAGCTATCAAATATAATTGGAATTACTGAAGGAGATAAATAAGTAACTTCTCGTGTTGCATTTACTCTTTGCATGGCATTTCTTATAATGTATTTTAAGATTATCAATTCATATCATATCGCAGATCTTGTCGAATTTAAAAGCATAGGTAGTCGAAAGTTTTGGAGCATAAAATAATGTAGATTATAATATTGGCGAACATGCAATTAGAGTATATTCTGTTCGTGATTGTAACAATTATGTGCAGGGCTGTAATTATTCTTGTTTGTATATTAATAAAACAATTAAAACAGGGAAAATGCTATTAAGAAATTTGCACTTTAAATAGAGAAAAAGAGAGAGAGAAAGAGAGAGAGAGACAGAGGGCGACTGCAGATGGAAATCGTTAATATGCACGTGAAAACACGTAATTTTCATGCGGGTTAACACCGAGCGATAGTTCAATTGTTTCATAGAAGAAAAGTGGGAGCAATGCAAAGAAAGAGAGCGAGAGGGGAGAGGAGAGAGAGTGGGAGATAGTGAGGGAGATTGGTTGAGAGCTGTTGACTGGCGGGGACTTCCCCGCGGGCTGTTGTTGTTGCCGTGTGCAGTCGCTTAAAAATTACCCAGACAACGTCAAATCTTGTGCTTGACTTTCAGGCTGGCAGTTGTTAACTCGGCCAAGAGGCACCTCACACTCCTGCGACGACGACGACGACGACGACGACGGTTTCTTTTCTTGCTCCAGTGAATTTTTCTGTTGCTGTTGCTGCCTTTGCCAGCGCGTTGCGCCTCGACATTGACTTGCGACTTGGACTTGGGCTTGCTTTTCACCTGTCCATCGTGTGGAAATCATGTGAAAACATGTGGCCGCCAGTCAGCCAGTCAGTCGGACGGACAGACAGCCCCAGAGTCAGACAGCTAGTCAGTCAGGCATTCATTTAGCCAAGTTTCAGCTGCAGCAACAACAACGACAACAACTACAGCAACAATGGGAGCAACAAATTAAAGTAATTTCCTACCGCAACGTTTCCAACTTATTTTTGCTTTAGCATTTCTTCAAATGTTTCTTCGTCATTTCGTTTCATTTTGTTTGAAATACCCTGCAGATGATAGGAATGGGTATATTAATTTATTTCTAAAATATGTAGAGGAAAAAGAAGCTATGTATATCCACATTGACTTCTTCTACATTTCTCTTTTGTTTCTCTGCAGTCAATTGCTTCCTTCAGGTTACTCCCCTCACATCTGCACTTTTAACAGGGTATGCTGGCAGTCGTGACATCTTCTGCTTTATCTCTCCGCGTAATTGTTGAATTTTCCATCGCGTTAATTGCGACTTTTCATATGCCAAGTGCATTGTACATTGAATCAACCCAAATCTGCGTCCAACTTCAGCCACGAAATCGCCATCTCTCTCGACAGCTGTAAGAGCTGAGAGATATGTTGTGAGATATGTTACCATGCCGCAGCTTTTACCAGAGTAGTCGCCCGTTTGTGGCCTCTATTAGTTTTGCTGTTGTTGCTGTTGTTTCTTCAGCAATTGTTTTAATTAGCCTTGCTGCGAATTCATTTGACACGCAAAATGCGGCGGCAGCATCGAGTGTCGTCATCAATGGAGCTCTGCCCAGTCCCCAAACAGCTGCTCATTTGGCTGTGCTCAAATGGTGTCACTCTCACGGGCCGTTGGCAGTTAATAAGGCGGCTTAGACAACTGTCTGTTAGTCAAGCAAGTATCTCGCAGATACATTTGCTCATAAGCATCAATAATGCGCTCTAATGGAAATTGTTGACTTTGTCAACGTTTTTTGTTATGCGTCAGCTGAGTGAGCAGTAAAGAGTGGAAGGGGGAGGGAGGTAGAAGGGTGACGGGTGATGGAGGGGAGGCGTGTCAGGCAACGCCAGCTTGACTGACATTTATCGCTGCTTTGGGTCGCTGTGCTGTTGCTGTTGCAACAGAGTTGCCAGCGTCGAAGTCGAAGTCGACAGCAGCGCGCAACGTTTTGGAAAATTTAGCACAAGGTTGCAGCAACCAGCAAAATGAGCAATTGTGGCAACAACAAAGCAGCAACAGCCAATAGTTGCAGTTGCAGTGCAAACAGTTGTTGTTGTTACTGTTGCTGCCGCTGCTGATGCATTCAAATTGCAGCAGCCGCCGCTGGTTGTTGTTGTTGTTGCTGTTGCCGTCGTTGCCCAAAACTGTAAATAAATAAATACTTAATTATGTTGTTTGGCCGCACCGCTTTTGGTTATCCAAAGAACAGGCTTAGCAAACATCAACAACAGCAGCAGCAACGGCAGCAACAACAACAACTGTAGCGTCTACGACAACAACTCATTGCGCATACGCCACGTTGACCAACTGCTGTGCGAATCGATGTCATCGAGCTGTATATTAGATCAAGTCATCGCCGCAGTCGATGACTAATAAAAGCCAACTTCAGCCATTTGCACGACCACAGGCAGCTTGCAACAGGCTACAGGCAGCAGGCAGCATCAATCGTCAGCTTGCCACAGAGCTAAGCAGATCTGTCTAGATAGAGTCAACAGCAAATCAACGCAAAGCACTTTGCCACGCTGACTAAGCAAATTATTAATTAGCCGCAAATCAGATCGCTGTCGCTGCATGAGAGACCGAGAAAGGAGATAGAGACAGAGGCAGAGAGAGATCAAGATATCAACGGTGCCTGGCAGAGGTGAAAACAGCTCAAGGCGTGCGGCGCCTGCTGCCACAAATCAGCGAGGCTGCCGCAAGCGAATCATTATTGATATACAGCCTGCAGATAGTTGACAAACAGACGATAAAGTCAATATGGGAGATATATAGCAGATATTTAGTCAGAGTTTAAAGATGCCAAGGCATCTAACGGGCCAACTGAAAGGAGGATTCAGAGCGCATTAAGTTGACTGCAAGAGGAGTAAGCTATTCCTTTTGCGGCTCAATTTCCTAGCAAGGAGTAGTTGCATACAGTATGAGTACTAGTCGTATTTACTGCTTGTGTGTGGCAAGCTGGCAAGGGGCAGAAGGCGTAGTTGCAGCAACTCAATCAGCAGTTTTGCAGTTATGAAGTTGCACAGTGCGAGAGTCGTGCGAGAGTGTGTGTGGCTCAGACAGTTTTGAGCACTACGCGCTACGCCCACGCAACGACAGATAAGCCAAGGCAGAGAGGGACTGAAGGGGAAAGGAGGAGGGGCAGGGGCAGAGCAGTGTGTGGCGACGGCATCCGCTGTAAGCGCAGAACAAACTGCAAAAAAAGAAGCGTAAACGAAGTAAAAAAGCAACAAAATAAAACGAAACGAAAAATGCGACGATGCGACGGCAGCTAAAGCTGAAGCCAACGACCGCAAAGTTGCAGCAACGAGGCAGCCTGCCTCACCTACAGCTCCCTTCCCCTCTCGGCTTCCTGCCTCCAAAAATGCAGCAGCCAAACAAACCACTCGACTCGCGTAGCTGCCACACACCCCCAACCTGCATGCCTCCTGCCACGAACCGGAAGTAAAAACACAAATACGAAGGTTGCTTGGCTGCTGCTGTTGTTGCTGCTGCTGTTGTTGCCTGCTGCTGCTGCTGCTGTTGTCGTCGCTGCTGCTGCTGCTGTCGTCGTTGCCGTTGCTGCATCTGCATCTGCGGCGCTCGCAGCAACAGGGCAACAGCAGCAACTGCAAGTCGATTTGCAAGCTGCGTCTCTGTCTCGTTCTCAGTTCTCTGTTCTCAGCTTCTCAGTCTCTGCATTCTCGACTGCGCTGTCCGCTGCACGCTGCCTGCTGTCGGCTGCCTGCTGGGTAGGTGGCAGGTTCTTGCAAGCCTGCCTGCCTGCGCCGACAGATGTTGCTTGTCGTCATTGTTGCAATCAAAATGGCGTTGGCAAACTTCAAGCTCGCCTGCCTTGCACTGCAGTATGATGAAGCACGGAGGGAGAGATTGGCAAGGGGAGGGGGGTGTTGGCTCCTTTGTTGTTGCTACATTTCCCGAACAAAGCTTTAGATCTTGCTCAACGTTTTTCAATAAGTTGCCGGCACACTACAAATTTGCCTGGCCCCAAAAATAAACCCAGCCCGGCGTCGCAGTCTCCGTCTCCGCCTGCGTCGCTGTCGCAGTCACAGTCGACGGCGCAGCGAGTCACAGCGAGAGCCCAGACATGCACAGACATGTGCACACACACACACACACACATATAGATTCCAGCAGCGCCTCCAATCGGGCGCATTCGGCATGTGGAATTCGCCCAGGCCGATGTCGCTGAGTTCTGAACGCCTGTTCGAATTTTAAGCTATTTTTATTGAAAATGAGCGATATTCTCAGTGCCCCAAAACGAGACATAAGCTGAGAGAAAGAGCAAATAAGAGAGAGAGAGAGTGTAGGGGAAAAGAGAGAGAGAGTGGGAGTGTAGCTGCAGCTGAGAAAGCGCATTGAGAGATAGCGAGAATGCGAGTGGGTGCAATATGCCTTGGTCTCTCTATATCTCTGTTCCTCTGTGTGTATTTCTGTCTCCCTCTCCCTCTGTCTCTGTGTGCGTCGCTTAAAACTGTGTTAAGTGCACACTGTGTGGACTGTTCGGCAGCTCAGCTTCATCGGGGGGTTGCAATTGATGCACAGGCAGCCAGCAATGATGGCTTCATTGTCAGTTGCCGCATCCGCTCGGCCGCCCACGCACACAGGGAGAGCACGGCATGCTAAAGATATTCGGCAACGAAACTTTGATACACTTTGGATAAAGCTAAAAGCTTAGAATTAGACTTTTTAAAAGGGTTTTAGATCCTTAGAAGATTGTAATTGCAGCAAACTGTGAAGAAAGTTTTTCAAATTGAAATGTAATTTGATTTCTTTCGAATACTCTTTTGCATAAGGTTCTTTAGTGATCAGTCTTATATCACTGCTTGCATAAGCTTGCCTCGCTATACTACACATTCCGATCTGCCTGCAAAGCTTGTCAGCTTGTCGACAGTTGCCAGTCGCTCATAAGAGCATAACAAGAACATTTTGCGATTCATTCTCGCACAACAAAGTGCAATCAACACTGCACACTCGCGGCTTCTAGTTCTTCCGCCTAGCCAGCCTCCCTTCCAACCCCACTCTCTCTCTCTCTGCCCCTTAGCCCTTCTTCTACCTTTTCTACTATGTCTCTTTCTCCCTCCCTCTCTCTCTCTCCCTTCCTCTCTCTGTGCCTCTCTTTGCATTTTGTCATATATTTTGTACAATATGCAAAAAACAAACACAAACTGCGCTTATTACGCCCTGTTGGCGCTGGCGACGACGAGTGCCCGTCGCGGAACCCATTAGAAACGAGCCGGAGAGCAGCTCCAAGTCGCACCGGGCGCAAAGGGAGCAGCCAGTGGCAGCCACCTCCGCCGACGCCGCCGCCAAGTGCCGCCTCTATGGGCTTTGGTTATAGTTATGGCTATGACGCTGACTACGAGTATGAGTGTGAGTTTGAGTGTGAGTGTAAGTATGAGTAGACAGTGAGTGTGCCAGTGAGTGTGGCAGTGAGTGTGAGTGTGCCTGTTGGCTGTTTGCGCTGACTGCAGCTCGCCTCATTTCGATTCATTTGCACTCGTCGTCGCTGTTGCTGTCGCAGCGCGAGCTTCTCCGAGGTTCTTCTTTTCAGTCTGCTCTCCTCTTCCCTCCTTACTTCCTGCGCAGTGTGTTCTAAGCGCTGCCCCTCCTTCCCCTCCTGCTGCTCCTGGCTACTTGCTGTGCTTGCTCTGTATGCTTTTCATGCCTGCCTTGCCTGCCTTGGCTGCCTTAGCTCCTCCATTTCCAGTTTTCTGCCGTTTCTGTTGTCTCGTGTCCGCCTGTCCACCCCGTCCGCCCTGTCCGCCTGTCTGTCTGTCCACTGTCCGTTGTCTGTTGTCTGTTCGCTGTCGGTTTTCGCACATTTCGCCCATTGTGTATATTTGGCAAGTTGTGCACACTCAGTCCCGTCAACGAGTCCGACTCGGCGGCTGCTCCCGCGACGCGCTCTTTCTACCGCTCTCTCTCTCTCACTCTCTTGCACTCTACGCTGCGTGTTCTTAGCCCCAGCTGCCCTCCTCCGGCACCGGCAGCAGCCCCGCATCTCTATCTCAATCCGAATCCGAATCCGAGACCGACATCGACACCGAGACCGTAGTAGTATCCGAGTCCGAGCAGAGCAGCTGCTGCGCTGCTCGGCCAGCTCTGCCTCCGCTCTGGCTCTGGGTCTGCTCTGGCTCTGTCTCTGCCTCTGCCGCTGCCTCTGCTGTGCTGAGTGGAGTGTGCTCTGTGTGCTCTCTCTCTGTGCTGCTTGCTGTGCGCCTGTTCCGAAACGACTCAAACTGAGAGAGAGATAAAAGCATCTTGTGCTAGATGATGCTTCTGTGTTGATAAGGCCCAGTCCCCGCTACACACTGCACGGCTCTATCTCTTTCTCTCTCTGTCTCTCTCTGTGTTGGTGTGTGTGCGTGTGTGCTTGGGCCTGCGTGTGTGCGTGTGCATATCTGTGACTTTTGCGTGAAAATTGAGCACAATTTCTTGGCTGCACACACAAGTGTGTGTTGTGCCAGTGTGTACAAGTATATTACAGCCCACACACACACACCAGGCACACACTCACACACGCACACACACTGGCACTTTGGCTTCTTCTGAGGTTGACTTGGTCGCCAGTTCAGTTTGGTTCTCTGCTCTGTTTGATTTGAGTGAGTTATGAAGTTGCAATCGTTGCGTGGGCGAAGACTTCAGATCTGCCCTTCTGTCTCTCTCTCTATTTCTCTTTCTCTGTCTTTCTTCTGACCCTCTCTTTCTTGCGGCCTCTTTAAGCTGCGATTTATTGTCATACTTAAGCCGAGACTCTTCTCGAACTGAGCGACATTGTAATGCAATCTGTGTGAAGAGTTTTCAGCAAGAGACGCCGCCATCATTGGGGCGTGGAAAAATGCGTTTACCGTTAGCTGTGACGGTGATGATGACGGAGACCGAGAAGAAGTAGGAGGAGAAGAAAAAGAAGACGTCGACCATGGCCATGGGACATAAAAACCCAAATACGATAGATAGATAGACGTAGCTTTGAAATGCTTTCCATAGCTGTAAATGCAACTGCCACACACATTGCCACAGCTACAGTTGCAACTGCTGACTCTGTCGCTGTGGCAGTTGCACTCAGTGCATATGCAAATGGATTCTTGGCCACTCATCACTGACTCGTTGTCATGATGAGCTGCAGCAGCCTGATGATGTTTGTGGGTTGTGTCTGCCAATGCAGGTCAATGCTGTGGACAGATGCACTGAGAAAAATTTCTAGCTACCTACTGTGAGTAGCGAGTAAACTGCGATTATATATAAATATTGAATCGTGTCATCTATCAAGCGCAGCATGACTTAATTCTGGCTTAATTACAGTGGCTACACTGGGAGAAACTTCACAACTATTACAGAGACTGTTAAATAAAATAAGCAAAACGATGAATATGCAATATTTCTATTTTGTAAACATATCTTAAGCTGACTTAGATTGAATTTCACCGCTACACTGAGAGAAATTTATTTGTAATTTTTTTTAGGGACTAGGGAAGCTTTGTATGGGGTGAATATTCATTTATTCGGCCTCTTGGATTTCTCTAGAGATAACTTTCGATATTTCCACACGCTACACTAACAGAAATTGCTATCTTTAACCAATCAATATTTTTAAATAACATAATACGATCTGTTTATTATGTTAGCAGTTTTTTATGAGGTTCTAACCTATGTTCACTCTGCATTTTTCTCAGTGCATGCCTGCGCTTGTCGTCGCTTTGCTGGTCCTTTGACATATGCCACTTAATTGGGCAATTTGCATGCACCGAATACAGATTTAGACGTTGTGGCACTTTCACTTGGCCTGCTGCAGATGCAGTTGCAGTTGCCACAGCGAGGCAGGCAGCAGTGTTGTGGCAGCCATATTTGCTCTAGTCATAAATTATGCCTAATTATGCGGCATCTTAGCAGAGATTGGCCAACTCCTGAGCGAGCCATGCAATTTGTCCAGACTGACTGCAGTCATGTGGGCCCAGAGCAGGCAGAGATCTATGCTTACAGTTGTTGTTTTTATTGTTGTTGCTGCTAATGTTGCTGTTGTTGTTGCTGCTGCTGTTATTGTTGTTTTTTCTGATGTTGCGCCTGCAGTGGCAGTGGCAGTTGCTGTGGCGCCGGGGCGAAAGGGTGAGCATTGTGTGCATTACGAAATATTGCAACTAAATTTGTGTCTACTTTCATTTTAGTCTCTGTCTTTGTGTGTCTCTGTGTGTGTGTGTCTTTAATGTGTATGTGTGTGTGTGCAGCTGTGCGGACCACTGTTTATAATTGTTCACTTCAGCTCGAGCTCGAAATTAGCCGCAACTTTCAACGGCAGCCAAAAGAAAGTTGATTTTGTGGGCCGAACGAGATGGCCAAAAGTTGCCCACTCCCCCCCCCACACCTCCAGCAGCTGCTGCCCCACCCACTACCCTACCTGCTGGTGCTTAGTTCCCTCTATGATTTCAAGGTCATTCGAACAGGGCAAACAATAGTAAATTGTACATTGTCGCAGTCGTCTCCGTCTCCGCATTCCATGAATTCTTCGTTCGTCTCTCTCGTCGCTCGCTTCGCCGTGTTCAACTTAATTAAAAGGCAAACAAAAACGCAACCTCATACACAGCGAGCTGATAAAATAGCATTTTATCAGCACGAGAAACGAACGAAAATACAAAATAAAACACGCTGTCGAGACATTTAACCACGATAATTATACAAAACATGTGGCCACAGCACAGACTGGAAACGAGGCCCTCCTCCATCACCCCTTGCGATCCCTGCTCTATGTGAGCACAATTGATAAGCATTTAGAATAGATATAGATACTATATAGTATGGCAACGAATATCTGGCCACTTGGCAGCACTGATTGCTCAGCAAGTTCCCCTTCCCCATCCCCAATCTCCCTGCTTCCCTTAACATGTTTAATTTCCAGCAAAAAATGCTTTAGATACATTTCAAAGAAATTTTCCCCTTAACTGATAAATATTTCGGAGAGCATAAGAAGGGAATACCCGCCACGTTTGCCATTTAATTTGAATTTCTCGTCTTATCAGATTAAACTCTCAGATAAACAGCGAGAATTGATAACCTTTTAAATAATAAAGCGAACGATCTTTTATGTTTGCCTGCTGTCAAGAAAGCTTATCAATTTCACGTTTATCTTGTGCAGCACAAATAAATGTTGGCAATCATTTGCCTAATTATAATTCATTTTATGATCGCGCATATTTGCTTTCGTTTTATGCCAGACGATGAAGAAGGAGAAGAGAAAGAGTAGAACTTCTATTGATTGGATATAAAAGTTTTGCAGTTGAAATGCGACTGCAATCCTTGCTTTAACCCATTGAGGAACTAAAGTGAAATAAATTCTCATATTAAACTATATACTAAATGCACTAATAATAATAGTTAAATACTAAGTATTAATATTAATAATTAATTTTAAGTCCAATGCATTTGATTAACACATTAAGAACTAAATTCAATCATTAAATTGAAATATTTCTTCATTGCTCTTCATTCCTTCCCATCAAATCGAAGTTCCCTTTGCACAGCAATTTGTTCTATAGATTACTATCAGTTTTCCACTTTTGGCTTTTCTTCTTATAATTGCCCGAGAAGTGCCTTAAATGATAAATCAAAATGCATCATTAAAAACTTAAGCCACGATTCGTTTTCTCTTTTCTTCTGTGATGACAAGAACTTTAATGGGTTAACGCGCAGTTGGACTGGAACCCACTCTCCTCTGTGGTGCAGAGGCAGCGGCGACGATGCTGCCCACATACAGTTGCATGCAACGCAATGCTTCTGTCACCAAGCAGCAGCAGCTCATCGTATGACGCCCCAGGGCAGGCTGAGTCGATGAGTCCAACTCCAGTGCTGACTGAGTCGATGCGTCGGGGCTGAGTCGATATGTCGGTGAGTCTGCTGCGTCTACATGGCTCATCATCAATGTCCGAACGCCGTGTGTGGCCTGGACCGCACAAGAGAGAGATCAAGGGAGGAGGCAGGGGAAGGGGACGGCAGGGGAAAGGGACTGTAGCTGGAAGCAGGGCGGCGGCATGTGCCGGACCTGACAGCGACAACGTCGACGGCGCCGTCCACCACGACGACGACGACGATGGAATGTTGTTAGTTATAAAATGGCCACAAAATCATAACGCGGGCGTGGGCCCTGCCGACCACTTTCCTGTGCCCCAGACCCGAACCTGATATCGACGACGACGACGATGATGACGAGTTGTTAGTGCCGCCACCAGCAGCAGCAGCAGCAGCAGCGGCAGCAGCAGTCGATGCCGTTGCCGTTGCTGTTGCCGGCACATAGGTACATCTGTATGTTGCTTGGCCATCAAAAGGTTGGTCCAGAGTGTGAATTGAAATGTTTTTTACATGTGTTCCGCTGGTTCCCCATCTCCGGCCTGGCGGTCCAAATGGATCTACGACTAGCAACAGCGCGACACGGAATCAAAACTCGTCGCAGTTGTTTTATGTGAGTTTTAGAAATTCTTCGACTTGCTTTTATTTCATTCTACTCCGACAAAGACAGACAGAGGGACAGAGACGGACTGACAGACAGAGAGACGGACAGACTGACGGACTGAGCTCGCGCATGTCCATGCACCCGCTTAGGTCGCCTACCAAAAACTTGTTTTGTTTTTCTCGTCTCTGTTTGCCGTTCTTGTTATTATTATTAGTTTTCTATTTCTCTCCGCGGCGGCGGCGGCGGCGGCGTTGGTGGCTCGCTTTGAATAATGATGATAAGCGCGCAGAGCTCCATCGAACGTTGAGTACATGTGAATACATTCGAATCGATATACTCACACTCGCACTGGGTCTCAGTCGCTCATCCATCCATCTGCCTGTCGTTCTCTTTTTGATTATTGACTTATTGTGGCATTTATTTTGTCTGTATCTCGTGTTTTTTTTTTTGCCCGAATTCGTCGCCAGGTACACGAGAAATCGTCACGGTCAACAAAAGATACACTGACAGAGCCAGGCAGAGGCAAGGCGAGTGTATCTCAGCCGCATGCAGATACATTTGAAGCGCACGCTTGTCCGTTTTGATGTTGTTGTCATCAATTTAACAGCAACAACAGCAACAGCAAGAGAAACAAGAACAAAACCAGACATTCTTTGAGACTCGTCGTCGTTCGTTTCGTTCTCATAATTTGTTTGCTCCCTCACCCCGCGACCCCCTCTCCCGCGCACTGGTTTCCCCTTGACTGCCCCTCGTCTTCTACTGCTGTTGCTGCCGCTGCTGCTTCTTTCCATTCCCATTCCCACTCTCAATCCCGTTCCCAATTCTTTTCTTTCTCGCGCCGAGTCTTCGTCGTCGTGAGAAAGATTTTATTTCGTTCAAGTGGTTTTTGATTTAACACCAAACACCAAACAACAACAACAACAAGAGCAACAACAACAACAAGCGAACAAGCAATGGAAAATATTTTAATGATGCGTCGTCAATGCAATTCAGACAAAAAGAAAAACAACAACAAAAGATTTCTAACTTGTTTGGTGGCCTCTCATTTTGGTGAATTTCCACACTGTCTCTCTCTCTTTCTCTCTCTCCCACTCCCTCTCTTTCTTTCATTCTCTTTAATCCGCAATGCCACAAACCGATTGATTAGCTCTGAGAATATCGATAGGCAGCATCAATCGATCGTCAGCAACATAAACAGCAGCAGCATCTGTGGAACTCACCCCAAAGCAGGCTCTACAACGTGTGACATTCATCTAGAAAGGGGTAGTTCCAGACAAGAGCAAGGAGACCACCAGACCCACAGACCGACAGACGGACAGACAGACCAAAAAGCCGACAAAGCACTCGACAAGCTGCCAATGGGTTTATTCCCTATATCGATGCGGTAACATCTGTCACGGCTGCTTCCTGGACAGCGCAGGCAACACGGCGACCACAAATACGAGAAGAACTGAAACTGAACTGAAGCTGAACTGAAGCTGAACTGGAGCTGAACTGAAACTGGCACCATTAAACCGCTTTTGGCATTTATACAAATTTTTATGAGGACTTGAGGTAGGGTATAATTGCTTAATGTTGCAGTTTGCATGCCGAGTAGCTCTTATGAGGGGAGCTATTGTTTCTGGTTATGAGATGAGTGCTAAAGACTGCCTACGGCTATATCCTATAATATTTTGATGGAGTTAAGATTAAAGAATGTCTGCAGCTATTTTTTGCAATATTTTGGTATTTTTATTTTAGTGCAACAAAGAATTACGGGTTATCGTATTGATAACCTACGAGTAATAGAATAATTTGACAAAGGTTTTTAGTTATTTAGTGACAAAACTAAAAGAAGGATCAATTTCATAAGTATAATATGAACTCATTAAAAGTTTCATTTTTTTAGCTGATTTTGTTATCTTATAGAAACGGCTGAACACAATATTAGCAATATTTTCAGATCATCTCATCTGTTCAGCAAACTTACTTCCACATATGCGTACAACATAAATTTTAATTAAAAGAGCATACACTGTTCGTTGCCAACAATTCATTTCTTTCAGTTTTGTATATTTTTACCTCAATTTTTTGTATTTTTTTTTAACCAAGGGTATTAAGTCGGTAAGGAAATATGCAATATTTATGCTCCCGTTCGCTTTGAACTATGCGCAATGCCGACAACGGAAAGAGGAGACGCAGAAACAACGAGAGAGAGAGAGAGGGAGGGAGCGAGAGAGCGCCCTACGTGCTGCCAAGGACTTCATTGCCGCTCATTAATGTGACACTAATCACGTGACCTCGAGTGTGTTGGCTGCATTTACGGTCACTTTGCACGCTGTTTGCCCACTCGGCACTCGAATTGCTCGTTGTGGCACTTATAGAACTCAAAGAACTCACAGAACAACAACAGCGAATGAGTCGAACCATTCATAAAAATGCCAAGTCTATTGCTTTCTTCGCTTTGTGGCACCTTTCTTTCTTGCGTTGTGTGTTCTGTGTGTTGATTGGAAGCGCTTAGGAAAATCAACACACACACACACACACAGACAGAGACACAGAGAAATGACACGAATGAGAACGGGAACGGGAAACTGGGAAATGAAAACTGGCAACTGGGAAAGGTTCTCGTCAAATGCATTTGGAAAACAGGCACACAAAGTGAACTTGCGTAGGTAGCTGCAACGACGACAACTGGGCCAGACAAAAGACAACACAAATAAGGTGCTCGACAACAACTGACTGCAGATCTAGAGAGACACAGAAAGAGAGAGACGGGGAGAGAGAGAGAGCGAGGTAGAGAGAACGAGGCTGATATACAATTTCACCTTTTGCAGTTGCGGTGCATGACGCGTGTCAGCAGCAACCAATTAGCAGGGGCTCTGCGGTATCTGTGCAGGCTTTTGTGTACATGATATAAGGGCTGCTGTTCGAAGCCTACATGGAAGCCTACGCACCAATGCACTGAGAGAAAACTATTGAGGACTATTAGAATATGTAAGAGATAAGGAAGAACTAACGAAAGACTGCTGTGAAATAACTGATATTAAAAAAGGAATTTCATTATTTAATATTGTATTTTTTTTATTAATCTTTCATATTAAATTATATTATTGTACTATGCTCTAGGCTAAGAGATCATATTTACACCACATATTAATATGATAATCATATTATAATCTTATTAATTCATTACCCTCTCTCATAGTGCAGTATTAATATTTAACTATTTATTTATTTTTATTGGACTGATATTTTTATTGATATATATCATATTGATATTACTTATTGTATTCTTTTTTATTCATCTCTAAAAGCATCCCAAAATTTCTTTCAGTGCAGCTACATCCCTCAGCGCTGAGCCGTGTGGTTGACGCTGATGAGCCGCAAACTGCGCAGGAAGCTTCTTCCCAATTGACAAGCGGCATTTAGGGGATAATTTTCGGGGCATGTGCAGCGTGGTTCGCTCCCCAAAAAAAAAAAACTGAAGACGCAGAAGGAAACGCAGCGACGCAGGCGCAGCGTGTAGGCAGCAGGCAGCAGGACGCACCGAGGACGCGCTCCAACAGTTTTTTCAGCGACGACGCTGTAACATCTGCTTCGGCTGAGCCGCTCTCCCTCTCTCACTTTCCCTCTCTTCCGCACTCTCCCTTTGCCTTGGCAGGACACGGCAGGACATGTGCGTTTTTAGTTATTGAAATTTTTACTTGTTTTGTCCTGCTCGCTGCTCTGTGCATTGAGTATTTAATTGCAGATAATATCGACAACAACAAAGGACAATGAAACGGCAAAATCAACAGCTGAAGTCGCCGGAAATGCATCTGTGGCCCAAGCAGCTCAGGACACTCTTCCTCCCCTCTGTCTTGTCTGTGCTGCTGTCCCTCTTCAGGGTTCTGTGGAGGTGCGCACGTGTCAATAATTGTTCAGATGTGGAGCTCAAGAATCAGCTGTCGCTTAAGACGGACGCGCAAGCTGCGCTCTTTGTTGAGGTGGTGGGAAAGAGGCAGAGGAGAAACAAAGGCAACTCGAGTGCGTTGTTTGGGCGATCACCTGAAGAGTTGCTTATAATGCCATAAGAGGCATGAATTGTGTATTAAAGACCATGATATTCTGTCGTTTAAATAGTGGAAGGTGCATAGAGACCGTAACGAAACAGCTTAAAGGTTTCTCATAGATACGTGTGGAAAAACGTGGAAAATTCCATTGTCACTGAGGAAATTTGTGTTGGGAAAACATTCCTAAACACCCTTTTACTTTATAGAGCTATTTCGATGGTCTCATAATAGTTATTATACGGATAAGCTGACAATCTGCTGCATTCAATTGATGTCTTTATGAACTCAGTTTATTGATAATGATATTGTAAAGCAGTTGTTGTCGTAAGGTTGAAGATTAAAGGGTTGAAGATCTTCTAGACATTCCCTAGCTCTTTTATCTTCATAACATGTAAGTCACTTTCCGTTGATTATGCAACGAATTGCCAGCCAAGTCGGGCCTTTCAACTGCGCCACAGCACACTATATAGATATATCCGCATTTACTAGCTGAAATTCTTGAGCAACTCAATTGTGGTTGCTGCTGTTGTTGTTGCTGCTGCTGTTGTTGTTCTTGGCCATTGAATTGGCCATTCGCTTGGCCGTTTTTAAGCCGCCCAACAAATGCAAATTAGTTGCGCACTTGGCTAACAGTTAACTCAGAGTACTCATCTCTCGACTCAGTACTCACTATTCACTGCTCACTACTCACTGCTCACTACTCACCACTCACAGGTCACTACTCAGGCCGGCAGTTGCAAAAGTAACGGCGCAGCTAATGCCAAAGCACAAGAAAAAGAAGCCAACACACAATCTTGGCTGGGCGAGTGAGTGTAATTGTATTTGTAAATGCCATAAAGTTGGCAACACTTGCTGTGCCAACAGCAGCAGCAGCAACAGCGACGGCAGAGAGCAATTCAAATGAATTATGTCGGCTGCCCAACAGCCTCCCCTTGCCACCCCACACTGCCCCAGTCCCCGCACCTTCCCTCCTCCTCCTCCCCGCTTACACTGGCTTTTAAGCCACACAAATGTTGCTCCAACCGTTTGCAAATGAAGTTCACGAGATGGTCAAGATGATAATGTTGGCGAGCGCATTTGCCAAGTCATGAGGCGAATACGTTGTTACTGCTCTACCCTGACATCGCAGCAGCAGCAGCAATACTAGCAACAACTACAACTACAGCAACTACAACTACAGCAGCAACAACACAATTCAGTTAGTCAATGCGCGTCACAGCGAACGAGTTTTTCGCTGTTCGCCGTTGCTGCTCTTGTTGTTGTTGTTGCTGTTGTTGGTGTCCATTTTGTCGCCGCTGCCGCTGCCGCTGCTGCTGCTGCCCTCAAATAGTTGAAAATCAAATCAACAACGACATCGCCGGCAACAACAGCAACAGCTTCGCTTAAGCTGAAATCTATGTACGTATGTAAAACTCAATTGAAGCGCAGCGCACTCTCTCTCTACTCCCCCTCCCTGTCTCCCTCTCTCTCTACCTCTGTCTGCCTCTCCTCTTCGTTGTCGCCCCACTTTCTGCCAGTGTTGTTGCCTTTTGTTTGATTTAGTTTGTGTGCAGCCTGCACAACCCACCCGTGCCCCCTCACCATCCTTCTCCCTCCCTCCCAACGCACACACGCTACCCTACGCTGCGCCCAGCGCGTTATGCATACGAGTGACGCTAGCAGCGCAGTCGACTGAGCCACTGACGCCGACTTGAAGTTCCAAGCCCAGCGACTGCAGCTCACACACACACACACACACACACTAACACTGAATCTGAGTCTCTGCCAGCGCCGTCATACAAATATTTAGTAGAGTATGAAGTAGTTCGGGTTCGGTACATAAAATGTGTTGACCTCAGTTGACCTCGTTTCAGTTTCTTTTGCTGCTGCCTCCGCTGCTGCCACTGCTGCCTCTGCCTCTGCTGCTGCCGCTGTTACTCTTTTTCTGCTTTTTGCAGCACTTATTTTATTTGTGCAAACGTTTTAATGAAATTTCGTTTCATATTTTTCTGTCTCTTTCCAGCTCTTTCTACTTCTTTCTCTTCGCTTCTCTTGTCTTCTCTTTTCTTCTGCGCGTACTCAAAGTCTTCGTTTTCATTCCCTCGCGGCGCGCTTCCCTCTGAGTTTTTCAATTAGAAATCATCATAATCGTATCTCTTTGTGGTTCTTCAACCTTTGCTGCTGCTGTTGGGGGCTGCAGCTGCCGGAATTCCCTACTAGAGGTTGTCCCCTCTCCCCTCTCCACACACTCCCTAGATACTCCGTCTGTGGAGCGTGTTCTGGGCTCGAGTCTGTGAACTTTTGGCGAGTGTAGCTCTTTTTCTTTTTCTATATTGTAGTTTGTTTACCTCGCTTAATGTGGTTGATGATTACTTTCACCGGACAGCGGCAGCAGCAGCGGCAACCAAAGTCTGAGCACAACAAAACACAGTTATGACAACAACAACAACAACAACTGAAGACAAGCGATTGCCGAGAGAAAAAAACGTAACAGAGCCAAAGTTGCTTATTTGTTGCTGCTGTTGTTGATGTTGCTGCTGCTGCTGCTGCCGTTGCTGATGTTTCTGTTGTTGTTGTTGGCATATGAAATATGTTTGAACATAATGAGGCCAACAGAGTTGCTGCTGCTGCTGCTGCTGTTGTTGCTGTCTACTGAGGAACTGACTCTAACTCTGTCTCTGACTGCAATGATTGCAGGTTGCTGCTGATGCCAACGGCAGCAACAACATTGCACCAACAACAGCAGCAACAACAAGCGGCCAAACAGTGTCTTATCCGTAATCTGAATCTAAATCAAAATGAAAATTTGATACAATTAGCAAAAGCACAAAAAGTGATGTATGTTGCCGATGTTGCCAATGTTGCTGCTGCAATTGATGTTGCTGCAGGTGTTGTAGCCATTGCAACCTGCTGTGCAATGCAAGATTATAACATTTGTATGTAGCATATGTGATCACTGATCATTGTAGCCCTCAGGTGCTACCTATGGATTGCTATCTTAGAACCAGTTATATAATAACATTAGTTAGAGATTTATGTTATGCTTAGCTTAGAGGTGAAGTTACAGATTTAATAGACTTACCCTACATCTAATAGATAGCAGTGAAAGGGGGCATTTTCAGTTTGTGCAGCAGATTATTCTTAGAAGACATACATAAGTAATAATCCACTAAGGATCATTTCTCAGCTTGCAACATATTGCATCTAAAAAACTGAACGATTTCTCTCTGCAATGGGAGTTTGTAAAGTTTGATATGTGTATTGTATTATGAATATGAATAAATGATTTGGGCATCAAAAATCAAACAGTTTCTGAAATTAATTAAGGAAAAAGACAAAAGATATATCCTAATTTCTATCAATATATATTTCCAGCACTTCAACCAATTCGAGTTAAAAATTATGTTTTCAAATTCCAATATTTTGCATAATTTAAAACAAGCTTTTATGTTATTGAAGCTAAAGAAGAATAAATGAATGAAAGTTGTACAAAGAACAACATTCGTTTGGTAGGGTACCTATCTCTCTAAACTGATTTCATAACCATGGCAGAAAAGGATTTCTTAAAATACCAACATTATGTACTTCTGCCTTATCAACTTGCAAATTGTCAAAGCAAATCAACATCTCAGTTAGCTGTACTTGCAAATACCCTCACATATTTCAATGCACAGTCGTAAAAGGCCCGTTTGATGTGCTCGTCATCTACAGTTCGTAGTGCCAATTTCTGGCGTGTTATTTCTCTTCTCCTTCCTCTGTTTCTTTCTGTTTTTTTTCTTGTTTCTTATTATCGCCCTCGCTCGGTGCACTTTCTATTTCCTTGGCACGCAGTTGCTGCGAGAAAGAGCAAGACCATAATAAAAGCCGTTAGGTAAATGAATTTCAGTGGCAGCAGCAACCAAAAAGTTGACGTGCATCTCATATAACGCGTACCCCAAAACAACAACAACAACAGCAACAAAAAATACCAAAAAAATAGGAAAATAAAAAAAGCGTCGAAACTAAGCGACGTTCGTTCGTCGTTCGTCGCTCGTCGTTCGGTTCACGTTCACGTCCAAAATTTCATTGTACCCACGCCGACGTCTGCGAAGCGACAAGCGGAAATGGTAAACATTACCTTTACCTATACTTGCAACACGGCCAAAAGGGAGCAGGGGAAGGGAGAGGTGTCGGGGGATGGGGCTGGCGAGAAATGGGAACTGAGAAACAAAAAACGGTTAGTTATGAAACCAAAGCATCACTCAAAGGCAACCGCCAAAGCCGCCCGCACAGCTTATGCGCCAAGAGGGGCACACAGCGGGAGGGGGGAAAGCGAGGGGGAGGGGCATGAGCTGAGGTGACGTTGGCCAAGTGACAGCGACGCTGGAGAAGCTCAGCGGGCAATGCGGACTTAGCTCTCGTACAGCAGCAGCAGCAACAACAGCAGCAACTTTCCAATGTACACACACGCACACACATTCGCACACACACACACACACATTTATAGACACACATTTGTTTATTATTTCATTATTGTTTCGGCATGTTTTGAACCAAAAGGCGGCAACAACAACTGAAATAGTTGCATGTAAAAGCCGCGAATTGAAAACAAGTTAAGGTCATAAACAGATAAACCATATAGTGGAAACTTACTGGGTGTTGTTACCTAACCTCAAACTATTTGTACGGCATTTTTGGGTTAATCTCTAAATGTACTTTTAACACTTATATGTCTTTCTGTTATGTTTATTAACTGTTAAATAAATGTCATCAAAACTCAAGGAGATTCAAAAGATATTCTAACAATTTTTAATTTACATATATTTATTTATATGTTTATACACCAATATCAATTCCATCTACCATATCCAAGCCTATTTAAACTCTTATTCATAAACCTTTAAACACCTCAAACCTATTGACAGCTGCTTTCCCTACTTCGTCCCGGATATGTTAAATAAATTCGAGTAAATTGTTAAATGTGCAAAATAAATTTGGGAATTAAAATTTATATTCAATTGATGTCGGCTAAATTGTTGCACAGCAGTTCGCAGTGTGTGTGTGTGCGTGTGTGTGAGTGTGATAAAAGGCACAAAACTGTTGCACATTGAAAAACAATTCAATTGCGAATGGATGCGAGTGTTCTGGCCCAAAAGGAGAAATGGAAATGGAAAATGGGCGTGCAAGAAGCAGCCCAAAATATATACGAGGTAGCCCACGAACAGGCCATGCCATGTCAGGTCAGGCCAGACTACGCCGTACCATGCCAGGCTGCCATCCTTTTATCCTTGTTCCACCTAGCCTGGCAGTGCCCCACCCCCTCTGCTTGCACTGCTCTCCCTGCGTACGTTGGCATGTTAAATGGAAATGGAAATGCATTCGACGGCAGGCGAGGCGAGAAAGGGAGTCGGGAGTGGGGGCTGAAATAAAACCAAATAGACGGAAAATGGGCAAAAATGCACAGCGATAGGGTAGAGACAGAGAAAGAGAAAGAGACGGAGGGAGGGAGGTAGAGAGAGTGGGGGTGGCGCTGCTCACACATACAAATGTTGATAGTGCCGACTGTCGAGTTCATTGCATTTTATGCGAAGCGACGTTGCAGGTAAAATGCAAACAACAACAACAGCAGCAACAGCAACAAGAACAACAAGAGCAGCAGCTGCAGCAGCAACGACAACAGCAACAATATGCCCTGCATGGCCAGGGGCGCAGAGTTTGGCTTTTGGGACTGGCTAATGCGCGCCACGCACAGGGAAAGTATTGTGGGGAAGGGGAGCAGGAGGGGCAGCACAAACAGGGTGCTGTTTGCAATCATTGCATGTTCGTGTGTTTGTGCCGGGCCAGACAACCCTTCGCAACCGAAATGCCACAACACAACACAATTTTCTTACCAACAGCAGCAGCAGCAACATGGGAATGAGGAGGTAGTGGGTGCAGCAGGAGCAGGCACAGGAGCAGGAGCTGGGAGAGCAACTGGCCCGCTAAACAAAAGCCAACTCAATGAGTTTTGAGTTTTAGAGATTGTGGTGCAGTGTGCAGCAACAACAACAGCAACAACAGTACTTGCATTTACAGTTGCAGCAAGTGACAGCGAGGCAACTGCCCCGCACCTCCCTCTCTGCTGCTGTGCCTCCCCCCAATACAGTTGAGCACCGCGCAAAACAGCAAATCCCAACATTGATCGGGGCAATCGCTGCTGCAGCAGGAGCAGGAGAAGGTGGAAACAGCAGCAGAAGGTGAGGAGCAGCAATAACAGCAGGAGGACTGGGAAGCAGCACCAGCAAGAGAGGGGAAAGGGGACGCGTTGGCAGCGCCCAAGGACAGCGGCGGGCCTAGGACCCTCCTCGATAGTCGTCACCAGAACAGAACAGAACCGATGGACACCGTCGCATTGGCCATTGCCACTGTCCATTCCCGTGTACAGTTTGCGGGCAGAAATCATAAAACGAAAACGAGTTACAAACTGCTGAATTCCGCCAGCGTAGTCAGGGGGTAGGGAGAGGCAGGGGGAGGAGGTGTAGGATGGCAGGTAGACATTGGCGACGCCGTTTTGGAATGCAAACTATAAATAGGAAGCCCAGGCCAAAAACCAAACAACCTGAGGATGGTCAGGGACGAGGGCAGGCAGAGCCAGTGCTAGAGCTCTATTTATGCCTGTGTCTCGCTCTGTCTCACTCTACCTCTCTCTCTCTCTCTCTTTCTCTTTCACTCTTTGCAGTTCGCACAACAACAACAATTGCTGCTGCTGCTGCAGTTGCTGCCACCGAGTCGCTTCTAATGTCTCTGGCCATGGTCGTTGCTATTATATCGTTAGAGGTGGCAGGCCAAGCCAGGCAGCTCCTCCTCTTCGACTACTGCTTCCTCCATCTCCACCCCTACCCTTTCCCTATGCCCAGCCAGGTTGAACCTTTCAGTCGTCTCGGTTTCGGTCTCGTTCTTGTGGCACCAGCGTCGCCAGTTTGCCGTCGTTGACTTTGATTGCAAAGTTTACATGGCACCAAAGTGCATTTTCAATAAAAGGAAATATCAAACTCCAAGCGCATCACACACACACACACATGCCTGTATATACTGTTTATATGGTGGGTAGGTTGACTGTTTGTGTGAGTGTGTGCTGGCATATCGTGGCATGCCTTTAGTTTTTGCACTTGCTCTGCTCCTTTTGCTGCTGTCGCTGCGTTGGCTGCCAACCTGCCTGCACTCCCCCCTCTCCACTCCCCCTCCCCCTCTGCTGCCCTTCCTGCTGCCTGCACAGGACTCTGTGAATTCTGTGACCTCGACACGGCGCTATGAAAGTTGTCTAAAGTCGAACGCCCCACAGTTCTCCCCTCCCCTCCTCCTCTCTCGTTCAACCGATGCAGCGACAGTTCTTTCCTCTTGCACTCCCACTCCGCCTTCTCCTCCCTCTCTAGGCAACCCAAGCAGCCATGCAGCCGCACAGGGATGCGCCAAGCGAACTTTGAATGTTGCCCATGCAATGACAACCAGCAACAACAAAAACAGCAACAACAAGAGCAGCAATAACAAACAGCGTAAGCTCGCATAATGGCTGCGCAGTGGGAATACCCTATGAAAGACACTGCGAATGGAATGAAAACTTCGGTAATTACTCTAGAAAGGAACAGAGAGTGCCTTGCTGAAGATTCATTATGGAAATGCGGATATAGAATTAGAGATATATAATATATACATAAATAAGTGCTGTCTTATTGTAATTCAATCTAATAAAAAAATTCTTCAAAATTTTAAAACATTTCATTTCCATTGTTCGTACACACTGTAAGTATTTCTAATATTACACTTTATTAACTTTATAAATTAAATATCATTCTATACAGCTATTTCAAACTACCCTCTTCACACTGTCGAAATCCAATCTTTAGTTATTCTTAACAACAACACTAAAAACTACAAGGAAGCGCACAAAAAGTTGTCGGTAGAAAACTTTCTGACACTTTCAAATGTGCCGGGCTATTGAAAATTTAACGCTGTCACAGGCGACTTTTCAAATTACAGAAGGAAGAAACTTCTACAGTGTGCCCCCAGTCCTCCATCTCTCCCCCCTCTCTCTCGCTCTATCTATCTCCTTCTGTCTCTGTCTCTTTCATGTTCCCCTCTCTCCTCTATCTCCTTGCAACTTCCTTAACTTTGCCACAACCCACTCAATGTTCGGGCTAATGTCATCCACTTACTTCCCCCACTTGTCGCTGTGTTATTTGTTCCCTTTATTGCATCCTTCTTAGCTCTTCTTCTTCTCTATACATGGTTAATTCAATGAGACAATTTGTGCAGATAGAACCGAGAGCGAGAAACAAGTTTAGTTTGAATTGATTGATTGATATTTTAGTTAGTTTTGCGAGCAGTCGAACAGCTCGAGAGCTTTTAGCTGTTTTGCAGCCAAATCAGCATGAATTATTAGCTTTATTTCATGTTATATAGGCAAGTGTAGTTCCCCTACTTTTCCATGTGTACTATTTAGACTTCAAGTAACATCCGATTTGAGGCACTGTCATTAGCCGCGATCAAAGTTGTTCGGGGGTCGCCACGTCTCGAGCACTTGCCCGGATGTCCGCTGCTGGGCAACTCCCAGTGTCCCCCTTGTGGGCTCTGTCCACTTGTGTTTGTGTTCTTCGGGGCCACGCCTCGCCGGCATATTCATCAAAATTCACTTTAACTTCATTATCATCGTTATTGTTTTATTTATTCCACCTTCTGTTTCGCCTCAAGACACTTGATCGCTCAATTGATTTTGCGGCTCTGCGCTGCGAGTTCGCATGGGTTCGCCTCTGCCTCGGCTCGCAACGAGTTGCTTGCCTGGTGGTCAGGTGGGGAAAGGGGCGGGAACAGGGAGAGGCAGAGAGAGCTCCTCTCGCGAAACTGAAACCGAAGCGAAGCGACAAGCGTTCGTTCGGTCTTGGCTCATGGCGTGGCCTGCCTGCTGCTTTTTGACGGTTTCGTTGTGGTCGTTGTTGTCAGCTCTGTTGTTGCTATTGTTGTTGTTGTTGCTGTTGCTGGGTTTGTTGTTGTGCGCATTGTCGACACTTTATTGACTACTTTTCTGGATGAATTTGTTGGTTTCTTAATTTCACTGCACTGCACCAATGCCCTCGCCTCGGTCTTTGGCTCTGTCTTTGCCTCTGCTCCTTGTGCCTGGCCTGGCTCTGCCTGACTGCCTGGTTCATTGTTCATTCCCTGCCTCGCTTGCTTGCTTGCTTGTTCTCTGATATCACTCATACGCCCCGCGGCCGTCTCGCTCTCCTTCCTCTGCACTGCGTTTCTTTTGCCGGCTGCTGCTGTTGCTGCTGCTGCATCGATTTAGTTGCTGCCGTTGCTTTTTTATAATTTTATTGTATTTCTCTTTTTTTCGTTACTTATGTGTTTAATTTTTTTTATTCCTTTTCTCTTTTTTCTCTCTGCTGCGGCCCAGACACAAAGACAAGAACAGGCAGAGGCAGAAGCAGCAGCAGAAGCAACAACAGACACAGACAACGGCGGCGACGTCAGCGTCATTCACGTCTCTTTGGGTGACTTGGGACGCGACTCTGTGACTGGAACTTGCACACACACACAGACTGTACACACACACACACTCTGCGACTCTGATTTAGCCGGCCTTAAATATGAGTTGAGGTGTTGTCCTCGCTTAAATTAGCCCGGCTACGCGTCTGGCTGCCAATTCCAGTCCTCAGTTCCCAGTTCTCGTCTCTCTTCTGCTTTTCCTCCCCCCACTGCCCCTTATGTACTCTCTCGTCAGTATATTATGTACAATTTTGTGCACAGTTTCTGGTATATAATTTGCTTTTGCAGTCGCCTCGCTTCAGACTGTGCACACTTATCGTTTTTGTCTTCGGCATCTTTGCTTAATTTACGTTCCACATATTTACGGCTTTGTCTGGGCGACTGGGCTCTATATAAACCCTTTTCGGATCAGCGCTATAAATCAGTTAAATTTTGTCTTGTTTTTCTCCAGCCATAACGGTGCATGCTACACGCGCCTTTTATGGCCACTCAAAGTTCTCATGTGTGACTGTGTGTTTAAGTGTGATCGTCTATACGTATGAGTGTGTGTGTGTGTGTGTGTGTGTATCTGTGAGAGTGTGCTCTTTTATTTGATTCCGATCAAGTCTCAAATTGCATGCAATCACAAAATCAAAGTGTGAAAATCGACATAAAGATTTAATTGCCGATCACTCCGGTTGTATATACAAAACGCCGGTGATCGCGCATATAAAACTGACCACAAAATGTCACTTAAGCGCCCCATTATGAACGGGGGAAGGGGGTGAGGGGGGAGTGGACAGCTACTAAGGGTTATTGCCGGCCAGTTAAGCGTAGCCAAGCATCGCAATCCGAAACCAAATTAGCTGCCATATAGTTTTATAGACCCCAGACAGGATGAACGATCATATATTTACGAATAGTGCCAGACAGAGACAGAGATAGAGAGAGAGAGCTTGTCGCGTGTTTAAAGATCGCTTCTTATGAGCTGTCAATACGGGGCGTGCGACTCTACGAGTTGCTCAAGCGAATTTGAATTGCACAATAAAAAGCGATCGACTTGGGGCAACTCTTAATTGCTCGACTTTTATGTGGATCAGCGTAAAGTAATACAAAATAATTGGTATATAATACAAGTTATATGATTTTGAATGTAACTGGAGCAGTTATCTCTTTATAAAATTCATATAAAATGCTTCATAAAGTTTTGATTACTCTATCTAAATGCAAATAAGAACTGACTTCATATCTCTCTTGCCATCATAATCTAAAATTTTTTGTTCTTCTCAACTAATTTCCCTTTAAAACTGCAATCTTATTCCTTTACATAACGGTCGAAGTGTCACTTATGCTCAGCGCTTGTTCCATTTCATTGTGCATTCAACTGTTTTGTGCCTGATCTCTTAAGATGTTGTTGGAAACCCTATAAGAACTCGATGCGATGATAATGAAACATCATCGATATAAATGGCCAATGGCGCCACTGGCAACTTCCGTCGCAAGGAGAAGCCTTAACCCCAAACCGAAGTGTCTCCACCTGCAGCAATCCCCAGAAAACTGAAAACACAAAACAGACAAAACACAAGGGACACAAGAAAGACAAGCGAAGTAGAGGGAGACAGAGGGAGACAAGGGACGCGGGCTGAAGATCACTTGAAACGATATACGGACAGACGGACAGGCCTGACGGCCACCTTGGCCTGGCACTGAATCATGTGCAGCGCGATTTGACATTGGAATTCAATACGGGTGGAGTTGAGCCCCAGCCAGAGTCAGAGCCACAGAGCCAAAGCCAAAGCAATACTTGGCCAATCCTCGGCGATCCTCCACGATCCTCCTGCTCTGTTAGTTTTGGTTATTTTTTCTTTGCTTTGCTTTGCTCTTCACTTGTTTTTTCATTGCCAAGTTCTCTGCTTTGTGTTGTGTTTGTTTTTTCTACTCCTTTTTTAGGGCTTCGCGTGCAGGGAAAGACCTGCAGAAGCCTTCGCTTGATCAGTCGCGATCAATTTCGCGTCAAGTCATAAATCCGCACTCGAGACTCTTATATGCATAGCAAGTTAACAAATTATGTGGAATGTTATGCGATAGAACATCTGAGAGTCTGAGAGAGACGCGCGCCAATGTCAGAGGGAGTGAGGAAGGGGAGGAGGAATGGAAGGGGAAGGCAACTCTGCCTTGGCAATGACAACGCAAGCAGCAAGCTCGACTCGATACCTGCCTGTAATAACAAGAACAGCAACAACAACAACAGCAGTGGAGGCAGACGCATCTGTGCAACAACAATGACAACGCACTGGTTTACCTTCAGCACGGTCAGAAGTGGCTGAAGCAGCAGCAGCAGCAGCAACTGTTGCAGCAACACGTTCCACGCACAGCCCCAAAAAGACAAAGAAACACCACACTAGACACGCCACTCCACTTGCCAGGGCAGCCCCAGCCCCAGCCCCAACTCTATCTATGCATCTGTATCTGTAGCTATATCTGCTGCATCTGTATCTGCATCTCAAGCAGTTGCTGTTGCTCTTGTTGCTGCTGCTGCCGCTGCTGTGGCAACTGCTGTAAATTAACGCGGGCGTTAAAATTGCAATTTTTCACTTAATGCACAGCAACAACAACAACAACAACAACAGCGCGTGCAAGCGAGACGGCTGCCACGAGGCATGCCTCAAAGCTGAGCATGGCCAGCACGTAGCAACATGGAGCGCGCATCCAAGCGCTGCCTGAGGTGCTGCTACCTTCGGGAACCCGTTCCAAGTCTATGTAAAGTGTCCTTGAAATAATTGTAAATAATGTCTACTCAATGGCAATGGCCATTGCCAGATGACCAGTCAGACAGGGAGGATGGAAAGGGGAGGGGGATAGAGTGAGAGGTAGGGCAGCCCCTGCTGCAGGAGTCTGCTGTTGTGACTCGCGTGGGTGGCACGCTGACTGGCCTGCCTGGCTGGTTTATTAATAAATTTTAATAAGTTGCAATGGACTCCGGGGCGAACCGAGTCGCGTCGAGCCATGTGGCATATTTGTGGTGCATATGTCACCGCCCTGCCGCACTGTTGCTGCCACAGTTGCTGCGGCTGCTTAATTGAAAATCGCAAATATACAAATTATGAACGTTCAGCAAAATTACCGACTGCACTGGCAATCAAACAAATAAACAGACACACGTCGTAGCTGCCTCTCCGCATGTCTCTTCCCCTACCCCCCTCCCTCCTTCCACTGCCTTGCTGCTAGTGTGTGGCTGCTGCATTCTCGGCCAACCTGTTTAATTTCAACGCCGATGCTCATTTCGATAATTTATTTTGCCAACTATTCGACGAGTTGCTGCCAGTCGAGAAAGGGAGGGGGGTGGGGAGATGGTACTGGCACTCTGATTAGCTGCGCCACATGGCAGAGAGATGTATGTATGTTTGTGTGTTTGTGTGTTTACTCAACAGAACGATTTTCGCTCAAGCTGCAAACTCTTTGGCGATTGGCTTTGCTGCCGCTGCCTCAAGAGCCAAATTATTTGGCGAATAATCTGCCTCAGTCGGTCGACTCGCAATTAAAAACTTATTTTTAAGAAAGGCAAAACAAACAAACACACACACACACACTGGCACACCATATCGATGTGTGTGTAGAGCATAAATTGCTGTCCGTAGTGCGCTCGAGCGAGTAGACAGCGAGAGAGAGGGAGAGGGGCAAGCGAGGTGAGGCACATTAAATGCATATAAAATAAAGGCGGAGATCGACCGAAAGTAGCCCACAGTGTGGGCCACACTCGCTGCTGGCCGAGTCGTCTCCTGCGAGTGCATCGCCGGCAGCAGCAACAACAACAACAGCGGCAACATTAGCGGCAGCAGGCGCTGGCGATTGAGTTGCAAATTTATATGCGACGGGCCTACGCGGCGTATGCGCAACGAGGCGGCGGAGCGCACTGCAGCAAGGCAGATAGTGGCAAAGAGGGGTGGGCAGAGGTGGAGGGTGAGACACAGGGTGACAGGAGGGATGCGCTGCTTTGGCGATGCGTTGACGCCTGAAATTGTTGAAATTTGCGTTTTAAATTGCAGAATTTATAAATGCCAAATTTATATTGAGATACACACACAGCCTATGTGTAAGTGTGCGCGTGTGAGAGAGTGATTGTGTATGTAACTGTATGCGTACTTGACGTATATGCATAGGGTATACTCATAATGTAATGCATTGTTGAGGCAAACAAGGGTTAAGCGTTCAGGAAAGTAGAAAATATTTGAGGAGAATTATTTGAGGAATAATATCATATTTAAGATTTATAATGATAATTTATAATAAATAATAATGACTGAAAGCTTAAAAAAGAATAAATAATTATAATAAATAATAAATAAATAATAATTTGAAAAAATTAGGTACTACTGACAGCTTAAAAAAGAATAAATAATTATAATAAATAATAAATAAATAATAATTTGAATAAATTATGTACTATTTATATACACATTAAAATAAAAAACAAATAAACAAGGCACATACTTTATTTTTATTTTCTTACATCTTTAATTATATTTTGCGCCAATAAATACCATGAAAAGCAACCTTCTCCCCTCTTCAATGTGTTTTTCCCCACACTTCCCCTCTCTCTTTCCCCCTTCTTGACACAATAATTTACCAATAATTTATTTATATTCGATTAAAAAGTTGTGTGTGTGTGTCACTTGGCAAATTGTTTATGTTTTTATTGGGTTTGTGTGCGATGTGCAAATAAAATGAAATTCCATTGCCAGCCCGCACATAACATAATAAAGGACTATCTGATATATATAATTGACAATATGTATGACTACCATGTGCACTCTATTTACTCACTTTGCACACTGTTTTTTTGTGCAGTGCATTTGGCCACTTTGCCGAGCGAAAAGTAGTTCATTGAATATTTTCAACTTGATTTTATATTGTGGCCGCTTAAATGATTTATACGAGATGCCAAATGCGAAACGCAAACACAAAGCGTCAGGCTTGCTGCAGATACAGATACATCTATATAGATACAGCTACAGCAGATACAGATACAGACAGCCATACATTTGTGTAGCGACTACATCGAGCTATGCATAACCAATGTACAATATATCGATTGTACGCGCGCATTAATGCGAGCATAGTATATCAGCTAATATATGTGCATGTGTATGTGTATGTTTATATGTAGGTGTGCATCTCTGTGTGTGTGTGTGTTTGTATTGCCGCACATTTGCGGCTAATAATAACTTTAAAAACGAACTATTTGGATGCCTTTCAGAGATTTTTTGTTTATAGTTGATTTTAATATGATTATTGCATTTCAAGTGTGCTGCATGTGTGTGTGAGCGTGCATGTGAGTATGTGTGTATGTGTGCGCGTCCATTGCACATTTTATGGCTGATATTTTATTGAAAATTCACATTGCATTAGATTGTATTGTAGCAGACTCTGCGGTCATTTCGACTAGTGCATCCCATTGCACACACAAACACACCTAAACGCACACACACATATACACACACACTCTGTATATCTGCTGTATAGGTACGGCAATAGTTTAGCCATTTTTATGATGATATTTTTGCTGTTTGCTTTGATTGTTTCGCAAATTTCGAAGGCAATTCAATTTGCAAACAGTCTAAAATTATGGCGAGAAATGCGAAAGAGATTTGTTTCTATTTTATTTTTATTTTTGTTTCCATTTTATTTTCATTTGCGTGTTCATCTGCTTCTTTATTGTTTTTTGATTTTGATTTTATTTCTATGCACAGTTGCATTTGCATTTTCGAATTGGCTAGATTTGTTGCACTATTTAATCGGCTTGCTGAATTGCTTGGCCCACATGGCGTATGCGCATTGTTGTTGGCTAGATAAATCGCATGTAAAAGAGGCGCCAGTTGGATGGGGTCAATTTCAATGCGGCGATTGCATGCCAATAATAAATGATAGAATTTAAAAGGCCGAAGAATGTGTGAGAATATGTGGGAACATGTAAAAACATGTGAGAATATCTGAGAACATGTGAGACTATCTAGTTGAGTTCTTCTGCAGGCCAAGTTGTCTTTATTGTCTTGATTGGCAAGTTTATTTACACATTTCAGCATTTGCTGCTAAAGTGATTTTCATATCGAATTTTTGTTGAATTTATTAGCATTAGTATTTGATTTATTTAAACATAGTTTAACATCTTTCTTCCTCTCTCACTGCCTCTCTTAATCGATGCAGAGTTATTTGAGTTTTATTCGATTCATTTATTCCACTGCAATAATTGGCTATATACCGCAAGCTTTTGCTGGCATGCAGCCATGAGCTGGCACACACGTACACACACCCGCTCACACACATGGAGAAAGGCAGAGAGAGATCATTGCACCGCGTCCTCAGTGGGTTACAAATGATGCGAGTGTTTTTCCGCTCTGCTGTCTTATTTATGTTATTACAAGTATCACACACACACACACACACTCTCTCTCTCTCACTCTCTCTCACTCACTCACACTCTCCTCATGTTCGGCAATTGACAGCAAATTAGCCATACACATGTACAACGTGTATCTAGATACATTCGCCGCCGCCGCAAGATACTTTTGCATGCGGGAAGTTTTTCGGGAGTCGAATCTCTGTTGCGCGATCGCCGGCAAGTTTGTTGCATGCCATAACAAACGTTTACACTTGTCTTGCTGCCTGCCGGCAGGTGGCGTATTTGTTGACGGGGCGCCCACTTGAGTTGCTTGATCAAATCGTCGACGGCTCGCAGTGGCAGCGCTGCAAATTGATTCGATGCGGATGCGAGGCGGCAACTTGTTGACGTCATTGTTGGCCACGCCCCATTTAGTCAAAAGGAAGCGGTGAGGGGCGTTGAGTTGCAGGCGGAGCGAGCAATTAAACGCCTGCTGCCAGTTGAATTAATATGCAAAAGCATGCAAAGTAGGGGTCAGTCACGCCCCTCCTCCCTCCCCCGGCACTCAGCGAGTGCCAAATTTATGCTGCGCATTAGTTATAGAGATACAATATCTGCGAGATACAGTCTCGGCCCGTTGTCCATCCATTCGGTTATTAAATATTCATTTGACGGCGCCAAAAGGCGAAGAAAAATATAATTTATTAATTTGTTAATTCGTTGTTTGTCATTTTGCGGCTTAAGCGTTTCGTTCTGCCACGAAACACATTAAATTTATAGCCCCCTAACGAGAGAGCAAGCGAGACAATTCAGAAAAGAGAGCGAGAGAGAAGAAGAGAGGGAGCAAGCTAGAGAGAGCCAAAGAAAAGCTGCGACTCGGCGCGCTTCGCCTCGTCTCGTCTCGTCTCGGTTCTCTCTCTCTCTCATTTCGGGGTCTCTCGTCTCGTCGTTGGCAATTAACACGCCAAATTAGCGAGCAACCTCTGTCGGCGTCGCTGCCACAGCTGCCTGCGACTGCGACAGCGACAGCGACTGCCCCCGCCGATCGTTATGCCGATTTTGTTATGATAAATGTAAATTTTTCTATGCGGCGAGCGAATAAAACTTGTTGAGCATTTTTATTGATACATTTTGATGTATACGAGAATTTATTTTATTTATTTACAGATTTATGAGCTCGTTGCTCGCAACGAACACCCTAACCGATTCGAGCCGAAGCAACCCCGAGCACTACCAAATATTTGTGTAGTTTATTTATGGCCAGCGAGAGCAACAACAAATTCAAGAAGAAACAAAATAAATTTATTAGCCAACTTGAACTTTTCGTTCAGGTTTGCCCCGTTGTTGTTGTTGTTGTTTTTGTTGTTGGTGCTGCTGCTGTTGTTGCTGCTGTTGTTGTAGTTGCTTGAAGATTTGTTATGGCCCGTGCGTCTGGACAAGGTGAGTGATCTTTTAACCAAATGTGTCAAGTGGGCCCCGAGAGTCGAGTCGACTCGAGTGGAGTTGAGTTAATAAACAACAACAACTGCCACTGAGTGTGTGTATGTGTATGTGTGTGTGTGTGTGTGTGATTTGGGTAGAGCAAATTGATCTAGAAGCAGGAATCCAGTCTCATCTGGGGGGCAGGTGGTAATTGAAGGGCTTAACGCGGCACTTAAGCGACGCGTTGCCAATTAAGATTTTAATTTGTTGATGCGCTGCCGTTGATAGGGCACTTTAAAGACGCGTTGAAATGATTTGCAGAATATAAAAGAGCAATGTGTGAGTGCGTGTGAGTGTGTGTGTGCGTGCATATAGCATGATAATCCCACAAGGTATACAGACAGGGTTCGCTTTCTTTATTTCATTCTTTTTGCAAGCTGTCACAGCCCGAGCGCATCCCTTGTCACGCTGTCAAAGTATTTCGGTATCACGGTGCGTATACGTAATATGACAATCATTTTGCCATTTCCTTTGTATGGCAACCCATTCCCTCCACCTCTCCTCCTTTTGCCTGTCACACACGCAGCAACTTTGTTTGCCGTGCCGCCCCCTTTTGTGCCCCCTTTCCCTCCCCGTTCCCTAGTCGCTGCCGCTTCAATTGGCTCAGCTTCTTGGACAATTTTATTACGCTTTGCATTGCATTTTGTTGACAGTTTTGTCAACAAGCGTTGAAAATTGGCTAAATATAAATATATTTGTGCATGTCTCTTGCCTGTCTCCCAGTCTCCCTTCCTTCCCCAAGTCGCCCCAAGTCTCCTCCCATTCTCCCAAGTCTCTCGTCTCGCAGTCTCAGAGTATCTTGCGCTGTCTGCCCCTCTGTCTGCGTGTGTGTCTGTGTGTGCAATATTTATTACAGCGACAACTCGTTCACGTTGTTTATTTATAAATGCGAATATAAATAGGTGCAAGTTGCAAGAGAACTGAACAACAACAATAGCAGCAGCAACAACAAAAAGCAAAGCAAATAATGCGACGAAGATTTTGGCTCAGAACTCTTGCGGTCCATCATCATCTTCATCAGGAGCATCAACAGCAGCATCAGCAAGTCAACGAAATCTCAGCCAGGGGGAGCTCCCCCTCTCCCTCTTCCCCTTTCATTCTCCCTCTGCCACGCTGGGCACACTCTAGCGAATTCGCAGCAAGCATGACTTGTAAATAACTGCAAGTTAAGTATCTGGCAAAGTGCAAAGTAGTTGCCAAGCAGCACCAAGCAGTCTCTGTGCCCCCACCCTCTCCCCTTCTTTGACTCGCTCTGCCCCTTTGTGCCTATCTGCCTGCTGTCTGCCTTGGAGCTACCCAGCTTCACATTGCCATGTGCTCCTAATGAACTGGGCACGCACTTGGCGCGCTCAGCCGTGCCATGATATATGGCATCTACTTGCATGGAATGCAACAGTGACAGAGGAGGGGGGGAGTAAGAGAGGGAGATAGACACCAAATCGCCACAGCCGGTGCACATTCTAGGTGCTATATGCGGCGGGGGTTTATCGCTTTTCCAAGAAGTCAACGTCGTTTTCAATGCTTCCGCATCAATTGAGAGTGCAAAAAGGCAAAAAGCCAAATTGACGGCAGCTATTTCGGTTTAGCGATGAAAGAGATGATAAATATCCAATGAAGAGCGAAAGGGAGGGAGCGGTATATGTAAGTAGATATTGAGGAAATACTTTGTCAGGTAATTAAAGAAGTTGCCCTCATAAAAAACTCTATGCAAAACTCATCAAAGCTAAATTTGAAGAGTTCTCTCGCTTTTTAAATATTCAATCGATCTAATCATCAAAATTCTAAGAAGATTCCCTTAGAGTAGAATAGAATTGAATTCCAATTCACTCTCTTGAAGATCTATGCTTTTTGTAATAATTCCATGATAATGAAAGATTGCAATTTGCAGATTATTTCTTCTTTAACTTTATTTCTTCTTTCTTTCTTAACAATGTCAAACCTCTCCAGTATTTCAGGTAAGTACCTTGCTTCTGTAAGTTCCTGCACAGTACCTACTCTCTGTACCTCTCCCTCTTTCTCTCCCTCCCTCTCTACCTCTCTCTCTCCCTCTCTCTTTCGCATTACATCACAGCACATATAGCACAGCTTGGGCTCGCACTCACTCATCAAAGAAGGCCTAAAAATAGAAGCTCGTAATCCGCTTCAACCGTAGCCTGTCACCATATATGAAGCTGTCGGATCAGGTAAATACGCCGATTTGCGGCGTCTCATCGCAGGCAAACGACGACGACGACGACAACGGACAACAGATCAACGACCAGCGGCCAAACGGGTACAACAACAGCAACAAAAATAAACAGAAAGGCGAAAAAAAAGAAGGTGGATTGTACTTTTCATTTTTTACATGCGAAAAATATATGCGATACGATACGATACTATACTTTTTTGCTGTTGCTGCCGCTGCTGCTGCTGCTTGTCTTCTATGTGATGGAGGGCATAAAAAGCCCAAAGACAACTTTCAGGTGAAGCAGCAACAACAACAACAACAAAGCAGAAAAATCGTCGCAGAAAAAAACACAAAAATACCCAACAAAAAAAGGTGAGCAAAAACAATTTAAATATTTTAAGAGCGATGACCCAGAAGCAGAACCAACAGCAATAACAAGAACAACAACTACAGTGAAACAACAGCAGCAACAACAGCCGCAACAACAACTACAACAACAACAACCAAAGCAAACACCTTCAGTGCTGGCAAAGCAAAAAAAAAATGTTTATAAAAAATTAAAAAAGGTAAACGAAGAATTTGCGCACTGCCAGCAACAACAACAATAATAACAAGCTGAACAACAACAACAGCAGGTAAGCCTACAACAGCAACAACAACAGCAAGTGAGCTAGCTACGCTTTAGCCGACTGACTCCATTGACGAACTTAGCGCTGACTTTGGACGAGGCGATCCGCCGATAAAGCGATTAAAACGATATGCGGCCAAGTGAGGCCAAATTGTCAAATTGGCGGCATAATGAATGAACGCGCATTTAAACAATTGCCACAAGCTGCCGCAATGTTGTGTGTCTTGTGTCCCCCTTCCATGCCCCGTGGTACATGTTTCCAATTAGACGCAACATGCCCCGAGCAATTCGTCCCACCTCAGCGTCGTCATTGCCCGCTCGTGGGTGTCATAAATCTTTTGGGGCGTCTCTTGTTGTAGCTTCGATCGGCGAAACACTAATTGGTATTAGCCAGGCTTGCCGACAAGTTCTAAAAACCAAACCGATTAAAGCCAAAAGGGGGCAACGGCCAAGCGAGTTAGATCAAACGGAGCTGCTGCTGCCGTTGCCTTTTTTGGCCTTTGACTTTGCTGCTCGTGCGGATGCCGCCAGCAGCAACAGCAACAGCAACACAAGCAGCCACAGCCACAGGTGGGCGTGTCGAATTCTCTGTTCAGCTGTCCAGTTGCCGCTCAAAGCAGTTGCCCAAGCGGTTTCGGTGGTCCAGCTGACGCCATAAGCCGCCAAAAAAGATCCGCTCACAAGTCAAAAATCAAGCGAATTCACGTGTAAGCTTTGTTGGGGGAATACGGAAGAAGAGAAGCTAGTTTGGCTATAATTAAAGCTAGGAAAGTAGCTAGAAATAGGATGAGTTTGAAGTATCGTTTCTTAAACTTCGAGTTTGCAAAAGGGTGAAGATAAATAAGAATAAGATGGCTAGACTTGATTGCTATCGAAACTTTTCTAAACTCTTGCTAAAAGTCTTTGACAGATTCAGTAAATATGTGAACAAAATATGTATAAAGTTTTGTACCAAGTCAATCATTAATTCCCCCTCTTCTGCAATAAAATATATGAAAAATTTTTAATAGATTAAAAAGAACATTTAAAGTTCTTCAGAACTATCAAATCCCATTCCAAGCTGCGCTTCTGCCTTCCCTGTCTTCCTCCCCTTAACTTAACAGCAATTTCTGTTAGTTAACAGTGCTTCACAGAGTGTTAGTAACAGCGCGCTGTCAGCAACTCAATTAACATAACAAACGCTGCCTACAAATTGTTTGGCGTGTTAACAAACAGATTGATAGATAAATACATAGATACAATTAGCATTGGCTATCGCAAATCTCTTACAGGGTAACTATACGTATTGTCAGTTTATTCTGCATACTATATATATTATATTTAAATATAATTTCAAGTCACTGCTGTTGCTGCTGCTGCTGCGACGCAGCTGGCAACGAACCCGTCAACGACGTGCAAAGTGCAATTTATTGCCGTAGCGAAAACGAAGCGAAACAAAATTGTAACTCAAATACAAACAGACAGCCAGGCAGGGCACACACACACACACACACACATACAGAGACAGAGAAGCACACGTAGCAATAGGCAGGGAAACACATGCAAATGCCCAGCTATGGCAACAGAGACAGCAACAGATACAGATACAGATACAACTGCGGCCACAGATACAGATACATACGTCAATTGCGTCGCCACGACGACGCTAAAAATGAAAAATTGCTTTTCAAAATTAAATCAACATTTAATTTTCTCGTAATTTGCTACCGCAACTGTTGCTGCTGCAGGTTCCACCAGCAACAGCAGCAACGACGACGCTGGCTGTGGCAGCAACCTCGACAAGCAGCGCACGCATTTTTCTACAAATTAATTTTAGCACAAAGATCATCAGATACACACCGAAATGTATCTAGATACAGATACAGCTGCAGATACAGATACATGGCTATGGATACAGATACAGATACAGCGAGATATATAGACATGTCGTATTGGTTAGCCATTAAATGACGCCAGGCAGCAACAACAACAGCAACAACAACAGCAACGACAGCAACAATTGCTGCTGTTGGCAGGCAAGTGCCAAATAAAACTTATTACTTATACGCCGTGTGTAGCAGGCACAAAACAAGCTAAAGCGACCTCCGCGAACAGCGCATGAATCTATTATGAATTAGACTTTGAATGCCGAGACGAGAACTCACACACACACACATTACACACTCATACACACTCACACACACGTGCACCACGTGTACAGTGCGAGGCACAAGTAAATAGATCGCTGAATGTTTTCAATATGCCACCGCCTGGAGGCCATTTATAGCAACAATTTGGAATTTTGATCTGAAGTCCAATTTGTTTTTAGTAAATTCTAAAGGGGCACAAGGTTTACAAGCAGCCAAAACTATTGTTTATTGTCGAACAATTAAATTTGTGAACAGGAAACGGTCGAAAGAATGTTTAAAGAACGAGCAACTAAAGGGGGAAATTAGAAGAACTTTTGTATGGATAATATAAATTGAAGGCAAACAAAAGGAAGACATTCATAATTAATAAGCGAATTCTTCAGGTTTTTATGGACGATTCTTTATATATAGCACACAATCCCATTCAGTTCCCCCTCTCTCTCTCTCTCTCCACAGTTGACCCACAGAAGATACAAAGCGACACCTTGTGATAAATGTGCTGCCTCAAAGACTATGCGAATCATTAGGCAGGCGAAGACAAAACGGCTTTAATGCCGAAATCTTTGGATAATCCGTCATGGTATAAACGGATCTCCGTCTACAATATATAGACGGGGCCAGAGCAAAGGCAAATCACACGCGCCATAACTCTAAATAGAAAACATTTGTCACTGAAATCAAACAAATATTCACATATTTTTAGCTGCCCGCAGTGCGACAGAGACAGCATCTGAGGGCGACAAGTGGCAGAGCGAGAGGGCAATAAATGTCACCGTTGTGCGAAGATTTGTTTAGAAGCTGTGAAATTGTTAAACTGCCACTTTATTAATAATGCCATCATTTTCGAAATGCGCAGCGAAGAGATACAGATACAACACGCACACACGCACACATGAACGGATACAGATACACAGTTTAAGGTATAGATAGACAGATACATTTGTAGCTCACACGTAGACGCGTAAAAATTTGAAAACGAGGCGCTTTCATTTTTAGTTCTTGATTGTCTCAAGTTCTTTTGATTTGAAATATTTTGACGTGTCCCAATTTCTTGTGGTATTCGTATTGGGAGATGGGAAGAGGGAGGGCGGGGGAAGAACGTTCTATGTGGATATTTTTCATGTTTTGTTCTCCCTGTTTTGTTTATTATTAACCAACTCGATTCGTGTGTGTTTGTTTGTGACAAGCGAAAAATGTGTCAAATAAACATTTTAAATCATTTCGGGCAATTTGTTTTCCAAGGTTTTCTTCTAACCATCAAACCAAAGGAAATTCCTACGCAAAAGGAAATGGATAACAAGCCGATCATGTGAAACTATATGGTAACTTAACTCAGAGCGAGTCGGAGGCAAACGAATGCGATTTCAATGCTAATGAGCGCGTATCTGACAGATACGATTTATAAAACTGACAACTGCAAAACAGAACAATGAAAAAGAGGCAACAGAAATAACGAAATTCCAAAAAACAGAAAAAACAAAACCTCAACACACAAAACAAAAACTAAACGTTCCAAGATACGACTCGAAAATTTGTGGCCAGTCAAATGGAAAACCCAAACAAAGGAAAAAGACAAGCTCGGGTTAGGTTGGAGAAAGAAACCAGTGGAAGACAAGTAGATACCCAGTTGAAAGGGGATATAAGTTTACTTTAATATATATGGAACATTTAGGTACATGGAATATATAGAAAATAAAGAGAGAAGACAAGCTCGGATTAGGTTAGACTATGCTGACAAAATGTAGAAAAATCTTAGACACCCAGTTGCAAAAGGAAACAAGGTTACCTTTAACATTAAACGACCTATTTCATCATAAAATGACCTATTTAGACCTATTTTTATAGAAATTAATGAATTTTAATATAAATGCAAAAGTAAATATTATTATATCATGAACATTGTGTTAACTTTACACTCTATTCATACAAACACACCCCACTTTTTTAGTTTACTGAGTATCTTTGAAAAAAATAATAATAACAAACAAGTAACAATAAAAGATACACATACAGACACAGAAACCCACAAGCCGCGAAAAGAACAGCAACAACAAAAGCTTAATTATTTAACATAATGAATTTGTTGACAAATTATGATTTACTGCTGACCGCATTAACATATTATACACATAAACACACACACTCGCACACACAAACACACACACACCTCTAGTTAATTTTACAATTTTACTGTCCGCATAAATATTTTGTGTCTTCTAAACGTTTTCGCTGTTTGTTTAATTATCTCAATATGCATTTTAATTTGTTGTTTATGTTGCTGTATTTTAATACTGATTTACCGACCGGAAGGTGGTGCCACATTGGGGTTGGGGGCGTGGCAGCTGGGCTACGCTAATGTGCGCTAAAGTGTTGAACTTCTTGACATGTCTGTGGGGGGCGAGCATTTGCATAATGGCGCTGCGCCACGCCCCGGCGGGGGAGAGGGAGAGCTTTATGGGCAGACAACTGCAGTGGAGCGGGGACTACCATTTACCCCTTTCTCCCATTCTCTCCCCTTTTCTCGCTTGTCATTTGCATTTGCCGCACGCTTCTCTGTTGACTGATAATCTTCTGATTCGCTGCGATTCGTAAATTTACTCAGTTCTTCTTGTTGTTGTGGAGGTTGTTCTATTTGTTGTTGCTATTTTACAGCTTGTTCTATATGTTGTTCTTGTTGTTGTTGCACAATGTCAATTGTGTCTCGCCCTTTTTGTATTTACTTTAACACCTTCGCGCTTTGCTTTTTGCCACGTGAGCAAGTCCCACCCCAGTGGGAGAAAAATAGAATATTCTTTGTAAATAACACCTTAATATTATGTAGATTAAATATAGATTGTTGTTTTCATTATGTAATGCGATAATCACCTGCTCTTTCTATCTCTGAAGTGATCTCTAACATATGAAATATATTTATTGTAATTTCAATAAAAAATATCTCAGTATACATTAACTAAAGAGTACATTTCCTTACTTCATAGTTGACTTCAAATTAAATTAAATATATAAATAAAATAAATATTATCAATCAAAGAATATGCCATATCATTTAATTTATTTATATATTTAGCTAAAAAACTAGAAATCAATTAAAGCTCTTTTGCCTTTCGATTCTCTTTAATCCCAAATAATTATAAAACGTTGACAAGTTGCCGACTTTCGTAGAGAATTATCGAATTATCGTGTATTATTAAGTACTCTCTGGCGCTGATTGATAGATTGATCAACTCGTGGAAGAGGTCGCTTGCCCTCTCGCACTCTCACGCCATCCCGGAGCTTGGGGCATGATCAATCTTCGCCACTTTTCAACTCGTTCGCCTTTTCTGCGCCTTTTTTCGCCTTTTCCATCAATCAACGAATGGAAATATTGAAATTGAATCTGAGCACGAGGTGTCAGCGCCTTGTCAGGGCCGCAAAGGATGACGATGAGAGAGCAAAAAGCAGAAAGCTCTCCCTCTCTCCTCACTCCCAATGTAAATACAGGGTATGCGTGTGTGTGTGTGTGAGTGTGGATATATTCATATTTATATCCATAAAGTGAACAAAATCTGACACATGGCGACGTCTCGCATAATTTATGAGTCAATTTCAGACAATTATTGTTAAATATTATTAAGCATTCGGCGGGCTGTCACAACACTCGGCGAATTCAATGATTTACAACGCTGCCGCGGCGAAGACAGCGACCAAGACAATGAGAATGACAATTGTCACTTGGGGTGGACAGGCAGCTCTAAGTGGATAATCTTGCAGCCTGACATGCATAAGAAGCAGCCGCGAGAGGGAGACAGACAGAGAGGGAGGAGAAGGAGGAACAGGGAGAGAACGAGACGCGGGCCTGATGAATGGCCGGCGAAAAGGGAATCGAGCACTCAAATTAATGTCAAAACTGATTAAGGAACGCTGCACGCAGTCGACGTCGCCGCCTTCGTCGCCGTCGCAGTCTAGCAAAAAGCAGCGACGTCGGCGCGTGGCTGCCAATTATGGTGGCAGCGAGAGCGACAGAGAGATCATCGTCTGAGATGATCGATGTCAGGCGCAAACGCGTATTGCGGCAATTTGTCATTGAGTTGAGACGAAGTCGCCGCAAACCTGTTCGAGTTCGAGATCGAGATCGAGTTCGAGTGGAGCCATTAGAAGGCGCATTTGAAATCGCTTTGCACTCGCCCGAGATCAAAACAAACTCAGAGCGAAAGCCACAACAGACAGAGAGAAAAATAAATAGAAAGAGAGACGTAGAAAAAGAGCGAGAGAGAGCGGGAGCAAGCGCACACAAATTAAGACAATGAAACGCGCTACGCCTGCGATAAAATCGACGTAAACACCAGCAAACAAGAAGCGACGACGCCGCTGCGCAGCCGACAGCGAGCAGCGACAGCGGCAGCTCAAGCAAATGTGTGAACAATATCGGCGGCTGATCTCGCCCAACAGCAGCAGCAGGCGAAAGAGAGCGAGAGGAGGAGAGCAGCGCAGACTTGAGAGACCTGTTTGAAAACCCGTTGGCCCCAGCAGCAAACAGAGCGCGAGAGAGCGACAGAGAGAGCGCGCGTGCATACGATTGAGAGAGTGTGTGTGTGAGTGAGTGCGTGTGTGTGTGAGTGACTGCAGTGACGGCAAGTGGAGCCCCAAGCTGCGCCTGTACTTTTTTTTGCAGCAAACCAATTGATCAATAAACGATTCCCGCAGCTGCTGAGCTTAAAGCATACAGCAAGTAACTATGTGTGTGTGTGTGTCTGTGTGTGTGTGTGTACATTTTCATATCTCATGCTCCGCACACGAAATTGATAGCAACAACAGAAAATGACCCACAAAAACCGCCGAAATTCCACGTCGAACCCAACGCGCATCCCGACACCCAACGAAATCAACCACCCACTCAACCGCACTCCCCCCCCTTCCCCTGCACACCACACTCCACACTTGCAATCACACTAACATACGCACACACACTCGCTTGCGCGCACTCTGCCACACTTCTCGCTCCCTCCCCCTATCTTCCTCTCTTTCTCTGCCGCCCCCTTTGGAATCCAATCAGCCACGCGTTGGTGATAAAATGCGTTAACAATACGTGGAAAGCTTTGCTAACAGTTTTTTTGCGGTATCTGACAGATTTTTGTGGGTTAGCCCCAGAGAGGGTGGGAGTGGGTGTGTGGGAGTAAGGGGTGCGCGGGGATTGACAATGGGGCAGTTGGGGTAGGTAGATAGTCGGGGGTTATCATTGAGTTGCTGCGTGTGCTGGCGAAATAGCCAATGTACACAGACAAGCAGCGTGTGTGTGTGTGTGGGTGTGCGTGGGTTTAGATATATCTATATATACATACAAACATACGCACAGTCATACAGGGAGTATTACAAGCCGCATCACACCTGATTTGAGCTGATATACAGGGTGACTTGCAGAAATATCATACAAGAAGTGAACCCTAAGTAAACTCTCTTTAAGTCAAATTTCAATACTTTAGGAAAACTGAAATACAATAAACTTGCTATGAAATAAACTATATAATTAAATTAGGGAATATTAAGGGGAAAATGTACTTAATCAGTATATTCTAAGTATTATTCATTAAAAAATTTGTTGCGTATTTGTTCTATTCTATAAAAAATGTGAAATTGTGAAAAATTGATTCTATTTAAAAAAGTTTAACAATTATTCATTACAAAACTGTCCATCAATTATATTTATTTTATTATTTAAGCAAAGATTTAAACAAAGTAAATAGCTCTTAAGGCAAAAGTGCATCATCTTTAAAAATTTTTAAAATTATAATGAACAAATTAAATATCTGTATAATAAAAAGATTATTATATTTAAAGCATTATAAAATGGTTTAAATTTGTATTTAATTAGTTAAAATTTAAATATATAATTTATCTAATAAATATTAATTCAAGAATAATAAATAATTTTAAAATACTCCTTTTATAACAAAGAATTACTTGAGTAAGCTTTATTATAATTAATTCCTTCTTTTTATATTTAAACCAAATTAGAATTAATCCCTTCCGCTCTATGGCCTTATGAAATTCACATGCTCTCAGTAATAATCCCTATTATGATCCCGTTACACTCCATGCAGGCGAATAAAAAAAAGCTGTTATTCGCCCGCTGTAACATGAAAGAACATGTCATAATAAATCGTCTAACAATCCAAACATTGTCAAATATTCAAGCTGCCGCCAAGCTTCACCTTTACACACACACACAGACGCACACTCACGCACACACGCACACAGTACATGCAAAAAACAAAGCCAAATTGTCGACTGTCCGCTGCTGCTGCAGCCGACGTCGCTGTCGGCAACCGACAAAAAAGCAAAACGCAAACAAACAAAGCGAAAAAATGAAAACAGAAATGGAAACACGCAAAAAACAAGATGAAATAAAAAACAAGTAACAAGTAACAAAAACAACAAACTTATAAGCAAAATCAAATTCACAAGTAAAGCAACAACTAAAACACACGCAGCGCACGCAGCGCAGCGCAGTCAACATCAACGTCAGCGTCGCTGCGTTGCCCTCCCTGCAGGTTTGACAGCGCGGCGAGCATGACGAAAGGACTTTCGCACATTACCACATTTTTTGTAGCCAACCAAGCGACCCAACAAAGCAGTTAAACAGCCAAACAGCCACCCAGTCAGCCAGAGCAACAACAACAACAGCAACAACAGCTACAAAAGAAGCAACAACAAACAGGCACAACGAGGCAACACGAAAGACAAAAGCTAAAAGCGACAAATGAAATAATAAGAGAGCTTAAATAACTCCACACGAGAGCGCACACACACACACACAAACACTCGCACACGTACAAAGAGAGGCAGCTTAGTGTGCGTGAGTGTTTGCATGTTTGTTGTTACATTGACTTCCGATGACTGGCCCTCCCCACACACCCCGCCCCGCTCGCAAAGCCACCCACTCAGCCCCAACCTCAGAAGCTGCAAACTTGTTTGCTCAATATGTTTCACACAGACACACACACACGCACACATGCTCACTCACTCGCACACGAGCGAGCAACGACTGCGACACGAAGCTTTTACGTTCGTGCCCGACTGCTACACCCACTCCCCCGGCCTCCTGCTGCTGCCCCTGCTACGCTAAATAATGACTGACAGTATGTTGGTGCCATGCCTCTCTCTGTTTCACTCGTTCTCTCTCTGTCTCTGTCCGTGTATGACCCCCAATTGCTCGCTCCCGCAAACAAACAAACAAACGGACAGAAATTATGAAGCAACACGCGACCAGCGAACCGAGCGATCCACTGAGCAAAGAGAGCGCAACAAATTGAGACAGACCCGAGCGAGCAAACGAGCGAGAGAGAGCGAGAGCAAGCGACACAATCAATGCAAGTGTGTGAGTGTGAGAGTCTGGCGTCGCAGCAGGTTGCATCGAACTTGTTGCGTGTTGAGCGTCGCCACCTTGCGCGCTGCCACGACGTCGACATGAACGTCGACGCAGGCAATGTTGTCGTTGTTGCTGTTGTTGCTCTTTCTGCTCCCAATTACTTTTTGCATGCTACCTTGTGCCCCCACTTCACCTCACACACTCACACCGACACACACACACGCCTTGGTCATTCGGTATCAGCAGAGGCAGCGGCATCGGCGTCGGCATCGGCATCGGCATCGCAATCGTCATCGTTGTGTTGACGTTGTTGCTGTTGTCGTTGTCATGCTTAATCCCTGTAGCGACAGCGGCGCCGACGAGAGAGTGAGTACTCGTTTGCTTGCCTGCTGATATGCTCGCAGTCGCTCTCTCTGTCGACGTCGACCGCCCCCGCTGCCGCGTTCGACCGCAAAGCGCTGGATTCATGTTTTTCACACAGAGCTTACAATGCGCGCAAGTACATGCGAGTGTGAGTGCGTGTGTGTGTGCGAGTGTGTGTGAGTGTGCACATTTGTACACATTAACATATCAAACCGAACGAGCGAAGCGTTCTCATTTCGCAAATTGACTTTAATATTTTTCCCTCTCCTCCCCCCGTTCTTCTTTGAAGAGGGCTCTGCGTTTTAATTTTGTATTTTTATCATAATTATATTAAATAAATTAATTAAAATGCGCTTTATTTACGCATTGAATGAGCTTTAAATTATTGTCAGCAATTAAATGCAATTTATTGTTATTTTTATTAATTATTTATGTATTCTCATATCTACAATGCATCATCGCATACCCTGTAAATCGCTGATTTCATGCCTGCTTAATAAATTCCTGCGCATAATTCGATTAATGTGAAATTTATTTATAACTCTATCTAAAATTAACTCAATTATTCTGCAACCTTTCACAGTCATAATCGCGTCAAAGCTCTCAAACACTCACGCACACACACATACACTCGCACACACACATAGATCAACAATTTGGAAGCTGTCAAAACTATTTATTCTAAATACAAAACCGCAGCACAAACCGCGCAGTCCAACCTCTGCCGCAGCGAGCAGCAACAACATCAATCAGCAACGTCGAGAGGGGGCAACACAAAAGCGCACACCAACGCGCACACACAACAACAACAGGAGCATCAGCAGCGGCGGCAGCAGCGGCAACAAGAGCGCAAACACCGCAAAATAATAAACCAGCTCGACAAGTCTAAATCACACTCATTAGCAAAAGCCCCCCAAAAACAACGCACAGCAACAGCAGCAACAACAGCAGCCCCCGTCGCAGTCGCTGTCTCTGCCAACGGCAACGGCAGCAGCAGAACAAAAATCAAAATCAAAACCACAAGGCAAACACAAACAACGCAAGCAGCGCTGCCAGCGGCAAGAGCAACAGCAACGGCAGCAGCAGCAGCGACAGTTGTGTGAAGCCGTTGCGCGCGCTCCCATCATATCTCAAATTGTTAAACGATGAGAACGAGATGAGAACCTAATAAGAAACCGAATACAAAAGATAAACACAAGCGTAAACATTTAAGTAACAAAATTGGCTTTTTGTTATGCGTCGGCTTTGCCGGGGCAGAGCGACGGGCGGCAGAGCAACTGAGTGAGAGAGAGCGTAACGTGCTGAGAGCGCACTCGAACACGAAGAGAGCCCAGCAAATGAGAGAAAGGCAGAGCGAGTCTGCCTGCAGCACGTCAACATTGCCGAGTGTGCAGCACGGCAACACTGAAATTGAGTTGAACGACGATGCGACGCTCTCTTTCAGTCTCTCCCTCTCTCTGGGGCGCTCTCTCGCAAGTAACGGCGCACGTGTATGTGTTTGCTTGTGTGTGTGTGTGTGTTTGTGTCTGTGCAATTGTTTTTTCAGTGGGACAGATTGCCAATTGATTGTTGTTGCTGTTACTGCTGCCGTTGCTGTCGCTGCCGCTGTTGGTGGTGGTGGCGCTGCTTGCGTCGCAGCCGTCGTCGCGTTACGCTTTTTGTGCTTTTCATTTTGCGTTTCTTTTACATTTTTTTTTCTCAGTTTTCTCATTCTGTTTTTTTTTTGTTGTTGTGCTCTCTGCCGGCAGCGCTGCCGCTGGCATAAATGCTCTGTCGCTGCCTGCCCTACAAGTGCGATGGGGCGACGACGCATACGTGTGAGTGTGAATGTGTGTGTGTGTATTTACATATCAACGGTGTGAGGCTGCAGCGTCGTCGTCGTCGTCGCTGTCGACGTCGTATTCCATTTCCATATGTTGGCTGTGCTTTTCGCTCGCTGTTGTTGTTGTTGCTGCTGTTGTGATTGTTGTTGTGCAAAGTTGTTAATATATTTGTAAAATGGAATTCATTTCGGAATTGCTGTTTGTTCTTCTGCTACCTCTGCCTGCAGCTCTGCCAGCGCTGCTGTCGCCGCTGCTTCTTATGCCGTGGTTCGGGTGGACTCGACTCGACTCGACTCTGGTGGTTATTCTGGCGCTGCTGCGGCTGCGGATGCCTCTGCTGATGCACACAACCTGCAACTGCAACAATCACAACTGTATCTGCCTCTGCCTCCGCTGCTGCCTCAACTCTGTCTGAGGTTTTTTGTTTCCGGAATTAACCATTTACATTAACACTTAAATCGGATTTACGATGCTGGAAACTGATATTTTCGCAGTCTTAATTGAGTTTTCCCGTGCCTTTATTGTAGTTATAAGCGGGTAAATGTGGGCAAATTGACTATAAGGTGTTTATCACATGATAGCGCAGGTTTCATTGCGTTTTAATTAACAGATCATGGGTTATTCCTGACTTAGAATGTTTTATATTTAAAGATATGCCATAATAATATCTGATTTAAACTCACTAATATATAATATTTTTGAGTACAATATCTTCATGATCACTTAGAAAATATATTAAGTTTAAAGAAGGATCGCAAAGTTCCCCATTAAGCTACTCATAGCACCCTTTCTTAGTCACGCTTTTAACCGAATATATTCCCTAATAGTAATCTGTAACTCTTCCCCAAATATCCCTCATTCAATAGATCTAAATCGATAACTCCAAAATACCTTAACTCATAATCCCACATAATCCCCCAAAAATAACTAATATACTTATAAATAACTCACTTACATATGCCTAATAGCACGCACATAATTCCCCACATATCTTATCTTCAGTTTATCGATTATTCCCACCTTCGATTGCAAGTTGTAGACCCCATACCTAGTTCCGAATACCGTCACTAATTGTTGCACTAGACAAGGCAGGGCAAATAAAAGTGAATAGACAAATAGATAAATGTTTAGTGTGCTCGAGGCAAAGTCCTTATATCTTCAACGATGTGGAAGAATAATCATAAAAAGACTCACACTCTGCCAACTCTCTCTCTTTCTCTCTAGAGAACTCTCCACGGAGAAATCAACGAGCCACTGCGAATGAGTTTGCCCTGAAGCAATAATACGATATGAATATCATAAGTTACTATAATATTAGCCCAAATAGACCCATTTCCATTCAAACAAACACGTTTGCACACGCACACACATGCACAAACACGCACAAACAGGCACACACACAGACACACACATAGACACACCTCATGTGCTCGACTTTTGAGGAGAAGAACGCGCCAGGCTCCATTAAACACCCCAAAAACAGTTTTGTGCCAGGAAGGAAGAGGGTAAGGGAAGGAAGGAGAGAGGGAGAGGAAGAGAAAGAGGGGAGGAGAGTGGGGTAGAGAGGGGGGCAGCGCGTGTGAGGCAGGTTATTGGGTTGGTTTCGGGTCGCTGCAAGCCAAGTATAAAAGTGTCAAAACTTTCTGTTCCGAGTTTGTTGTATCCTTTTGTTATTTGTACTCGCAGTGTATATACACAAACACACTCACACACAAATACACTCGCACACAAACACACTCATAGCAGAAGAACACACACAGACACACACAGAGCTTATATAGCACTCTCTAACAAAAATCAACGAGAGAGCGAGCAAAACAAAAAGGCAACAACAGCGCAAACCATAAGCTTTTTCCTTTATTTGCCTGGCTGAGTGTGTGTGAGGGTGAGCCAGTAGAACAGAGAGAGAGAGCGAGAGAGAGAGGGGGGGGGAGGGAAAGCAGAGAGACTGTGAGTGCGGCAAGCTGTGTTGTTTGCCTGCTCTCAGTTGCTGAGCGCCGGTTCAAAACACAAACGGAATGATAATGATGTGCGTTAAAAAATACATAGACAGCAGGCAGCAAGAGCGAGAGCGGGCGAGTGAGAGAGAGAGAGAGCAGCGCTGCGTCAGTTTGAGTGGGAGTGGAAAGGACTGTGACTGAGACCGAGTGTGGGAGAGTGGGACAACAAACATGGCGCCTGAGCCAAAGTCAAACAAGTGTCTGCTCTTCCGCTTCACTCCGCTTCGTTAGCTGCCTCCGCAGCGCCGATTTTTATTTATATCTCAGTGCGTGTAAGTGTATGTGTGTGTGTGCGTGTGTGTGCGTGTGTGCGTGCGTGCGTGCGTGTATAGGATATACACGGGAAATGCCTTAACACAATTACAATAACTTTGACATGAAAAGTGGAACAATAAACCAAACCAAACCAAACCGAACCGAACCGCAGCGAACTGAAACGAACTGAGGCCCAATGGCATCGTTGACACCACCACGGGCGGCGCCCAATCGTCCAATTGTCCCTTTGCCTGAGTACGTCCCCTCTCTCCTTTCTTCTCCCTGATTTCCTCTTCCCAGTCTCCTCTGCTGTGGCCTCGTCCTGCTGTTCCGACAATACACGCGCGCGCTGCTCACTTCCGGCTCTGCTCGATAACAGCGTGTGTGCTTCTGTGTGTGTAAATGTGTGTGTGGTGTGTGAAATGAAGCGACAGCCGTCGGCAAATGTTTCATAAACAACAACAAAACAGTTATTAAATGAAATTACAACAAGACGCGCAACACGCAGCAACATTTGATGCGCTTCCCCAAGCGAGCAGAGCAACTTAGTTCGCTATAGCAGGATAAAAAGAGGACTAAGAGAGATAAAAATCATTGCATATACTAAAATATATATTTAGATTAATTAATATATCATTATAGAATTTTTTAAATATTTACAAATATTTTAAAATATTTTTTACTATTCTTACTATTTTTTCTTTTCAATTTTCTTTTTCAATAAACAACTTTCCTGTTCGCCTGCAGTGCCAGTCCAAGGACTTCGACAGGCACTTTTAGCCTAGGTAGCAATCACACACACTCACACTGACTCACACACACACACACACACTCGCGGACTCGCACACTCACATATTTACCCACACACACGCAGTAAAATAACCGCTGTGAAGCCCTTTATTAATTTGGGTTAGTGACTTAAGTTCAGCATTTGCCGCAATTAACTTAATTAGAAATGCATTCTGTGGGGCCAAGAAGCAGGCCGAGAGTGTGTGTAAGAGTGTGTTAGTGCTGTGCCTGTGCCTGTCTGTGTGTATGTTCGTGTGTGTGTGGTTGTGTGACTGTACTGCGAGTGTGGATGATTTGCTTGCTACTTTGCGCCGCGTCGTCGCCATAAAACATTGCTGTCACACATGTTTGCTACTGTGTGCGTGTGTGTTTGCTTTATTGGCTATTATGACAACAAATGTACTAAGCAGCAAGCATATTTATTAAAAGCATTCGTTCGATTAACTAAATGCGTTGCGTATACGTAACGGGGGCGTAAGGCGTAGCTCACTTAGCTGGCGCGGGTGCAAATGCGTTGCGCTCTCATGCGAGAAAAAAGACCAAAGCAATCGAGCCACAAACTGAAAACATTTCAAGCCGGTTTTATTGCCTGCTTTAAAGTTTTTGTTTCTACTTGTTTTTTTTTTATTTTATGATTTTAAGCGCGTCCCACGCACGCTGTGACGCAGCTAGCTTCCCTCTACCCCCTTCCTGCCATACCTCCCTCGCACGCACGAAGACACCTGCGAATTTCATTGACAACACGTTTTCAGTTTCAGTTTTTTTTTGATTTTGATTTCGATTCGATTTCGATTTTGTTTTCGATTTGGCGTTTTTCTGTTCCGCCTGTTGCCATTTGTCATCTGGTTTATTTGCCAGAAATTAGCAATATATCAGACTATATCTATATATATGTATACATATGTAGATATCGCATATATATCGCGCATATCTGTCATGCGGACAGCCATTATGTAATCGTCTTTTGCCGCTGAGCGAATTGTTTATTGTTAATTATTATTAGAATCATAATAGAGAGGAGAAGAGGGAAAGAGAGAGAAAGAGATGATGTGTGTGTGTGTGTGTAAATATGTAAAATTATTTATTGTGCTTTTGAATCAATTTGGACTAATCTGGCAGTAGAAAGCGCTGTAGAAATTTGACAGCTAATTTAGAAAATTAATTTCATATTTAATAATTGACTTGTTAAAAATGAAAATAATTCAAAGGAATTTTAGCTTGATATATGAAAATGAACTATAGATATTTGTGGATTTTTTAATGATATAATAAATAACATTTATGTCAATATTTGTCTTAGTAAAATAAACTAAAAAAGTAGCCAATTAATTAGTTCAATAAGTTTCACTTAGTGTATTTCCACATTTCCAAAGATTTCTAAGTATCTTAACTTATAAAATTCTATCTGATTACTAAAGTCTATTATATATAATACTATTTTTCACTCCGCCACTCAGCTAGTTTGAAATTCCACAACTTAACTCTATTGATACCCAATGAAAACAACACATTAGACCCAAATTCCGATAGATCTCGTGGCACTTAAATTATTTTAAGAGGCTTTTTCATTGGATAATTACGCTTTATAGACTGGGTCAGACGACCGACTGTGCGCACGTGAACTCAAGTATGCCAGTGTGTGTTTGCGTGTGTGTGTGTGCGAGACTGAGACAATGGCAACTCGTGGCCTTATGTGGAACGCTTTTTAGCAGCAGTTGCCGAATTAGCATAACTTGTCATAAGTTGAAAAATCTCATTAGGCCAACTGTTTGTTGGCCACCTTCCTCGGCTGCTTCTGTTACCTCTTGCTCTTCATCCAATTCTTCTTCGCTTTGTTATTGTTGCTGTCTGTCTGCAGTTTGTCGGCGTCTTGACTTGTTGTTGTCGTTGATCATTTTTAAATTAACATTTATGGCGCCAGATTCCCTTCACTTGGCCTGGCTTTGGCTTTGGCTTCAGCTTGGGTCGGCTTGGCTTGAGGCCAATTAATTAGCATAAATAAACAGTGGAGAAGATCTATTGAGCATCTTCGGTTTCGGTTTCGATTTTAACAGCCTCTCTGGTTGCGCCACATTTCCCTTCAGATTTAATGCTCCTTTTGCGCTATAAAAAACGTTGAAGAAAAACATCAAATAGGGCCGTCTTTGTGGGCGTCACATTAACTTAAACGATATCGATTAATTTGCATTTCGCCTTTTAACGAAAACTTTTGCGTTTTTGCGTAATTAAAACGCCAAAGGTGCCACGCCCAAGTCACGACTCCCCCAACTCCCAACACTTTAAAAAAGAAACTGAGCAGCCGAGAAGGATGCGAGAATGTCTGGGCGCAAAGTTGGCAAGCCAAGAAAGCGAGAAGCAAAGGCGAAGTCAACGTTGAAGAGGACAAAGTTTTATGCCAAAAGTAATAGGCATAGAGTAGGGGGTGGGGGGCAGTTGAAGCACCAGCGGGAGTGGGAGAGAGGGGCAAGCATAGCCACGGTAGCTGTGCAGAATATGAAGCAGTCGTAAGTAGCATTTAACAGTCGACTTATGGCCACAAGGCAGTGGACAGCAGTTGGCTGGGCACACCTCCTCCCTCACCTACTCTTACTCCCACTGCTGACCAGGCAAACCAGCCATGAAACCCCTCGAATAGAAGAAAAGTTTCCCCCTGCTGTAAGAGGAAACGCAAATTGTGTTGCATACTTGCCGGCGCAGGCAAATTCCGCATTTGACAGACGAAAAACTTTAGCTTCAATCAGAGAGTTAGAAGCAGGAAAACTCCGTGGAAAGCTGCCGGGTGTAGCTGCAAATAATTGTTGAATAAAGATGTGTTTTAACTAAGTGCCTAGTTCAATATTGTTTTGAGGAGTATAAGAGTTGAATTTAGATTGTATAAGATTACTTTAAGGAGTATAGTGTAGTATTCTGTCATCTTGAGGTTTAAAAGGAAATTGCAGATATCATGAAGTGAGATAGGGCTCCTCACTCAGTTTAAAAACGTCGCCTGCTTTCCTTTTCAAGTTGTTGCTTTGTCAACTAAAAATATTAAATAAATATGTGAATTTTAAAATATATATAAACTAATCAATATTTCTTTAAATTATCTACATTTTAATCCTTTAAAAACCTCCAGTAAAATAACCTAAACTGGCAACTAAACGCATCGCCTGCACTGACCGAACTTGTATAAAACTTTTGTGCTTATATAGCCAAAGGTAAATATATATCAGATATATATAATCTCTCTCTATGGCAAAAGGTAAATATATAACTAATATATACACTCTCGCTATATAAGTTCTCGCCGCCCTCTGCCCTTTGCTACTCTTAAGTTTTTCTCCTGCTTCTTTTTTGCCTTTCTGCATGCAGTATGAAAATTTCATTTAGTTTTTCTTTTACGAAAAACTTTTGTCGTTGTTCAAGCTGCTTTTCGGGTTGCCTTTAAATTTGTCTGGCTTGATTGCTGTTGCTGCTGTTGTTGTTGTTCTTGCTGGGGTCTTTTACATGGCGTTGCAAAGCGTTGCAATCCCCAGCAGAAAGTTTGTCTGCATTTTTGGGGCAGAACACAAAGGGGGAACTTTAGAGAATTTTCTTGCTGCTTTTTGTCATATTAACAGCAGCCGAAGTAGACGTCTTGGAGAAAGCAGAAGGGAGGGGGGAGGGGAAGTGGTAGCCCAACCGACTCCAATTCTTCGTCATTATTTTCAACATTTTGCTGGCAAAGTTTTTTCTATTTGGCTCAACTATTTTGGCCTTTGCGCTCAGTGTTTGCCACTTCATCAGCTACCAAAATTGGACTAGAGAGAGAGAGAGAATTATTGACATTTCTAATGTGGCATGTGCCACTTGTGCCACGTATTGATGCGTATTGATGTTAAGGCCGCAAGCATCAACTTGCTGGAAAGAATGGACTTTGGTGAGCCGAGCAAGCAATGCTGCCTCCATGTTGCAAGTCATCCTCGCCAGCTTCCTCTTGCTGCTGCCTCAGGCAGCGCACTTAAGTCTCGCTGCTGCTGTTGCTGCTACTACTGTCTGTCTGTCTGTATTCCTGCCTGAGTGCATTGGCGTCGACTGTCCTTGCACACACACACACACACATATACACAGCGCAATCCGCAGACAGCTTCCTTGGCTGCTGCTGCTTCATCCCAAGAAGATTCCTTTTTGTTGCCCTGCCATGTGAATGTACTTCAAGCGTTTCCGGTGCACATTACGATGACGACGTCGCCATTGTTGGCAAACATACACACACACACACACACTCCTTCTCACTCCACCTTTCTCTCTCTATCTCTCTCTGCTTCTCATCCCTCTCAGAGTCAACTTTTTGCTTTGCAGTAACTGCAAAAAAAATATCAATTTAATTTTGTAACTCAACTTCCGTTCTTCGTGCTGCCACCTGACATGCCCACAGAGCAAACGCCCAGCACACCCACAGCAGAGCTCCCCTCTCTCTCTCTCCCTTTCTGATTGTCTGTCTCTCACTCTTTATCTCTCTCTTTCTTTCTGCTGCTTGCTGAACTGCTTGCACTCGCTTTTCTCGCATTTTCCGCCATGCACAATGTTGACACTGGAGCGCGTTGCCTTTTTGCGCTGCTTCTCAACTTCTGCCAACTTCTACACGTACCTACATCCTCCCCTCTCCACACCACGACCGCCTTCATATCCGCCCACAACATTGCTTACATAAGCCCGCCTCCTCACCACGCGGGAGTGCAGGAGTGTGAGTGTCTGTGTGCAAGTGTGAAATTTGCTGCATTTCTTGCCACGCGCAGCCAACTTGCCAATGCAGCGTATACGCAATATGCGAAAATTACGTATACGCCGTGCGGGCAAATACGTTTTTATCCCACACACACACACACACACACACAGAGAAGAACGAAGAGCGTCTATTAAAAATGCATGGACGAGTGCAGTCAAGGGAGGGAAGAGAGTAGTCTGAAGGGAAACAGAGGGAAATGGTGGCCAAGGGAGCTGGAGCTGGTTGCATTTGTTTGCCTGTCTCACGGACTGAAAACTGAAATGAAAAGAAATTTTTACTTTTCTCTGTCTTTCTCTCTGTCTCTCTCTCTCTTGTGCTGTCTGTGTACTTTACTCAGCCAAGTTGGCAGCTCGCTTAGAACTAATCCAGAATAATACGTGAACGTGCACAGCACTTGCAAAATAATTATACAATGTGATGGAAGTTCTACTCGAGATGGAAGACAGGAATATAATTAGAAAGAGAGCTGCTTATATTATTATTATTATAAGCTAGCTGACTATACAATAGTAAATGATATATACGGAATATATTTTTTAATATATTATGAAACTGTCTCAAAGCTAATGAACTACACTGAAGATCCTGCAACATTGTAAAATTGTATTCAAGTTTAAAGAACTAAAAGTTTAATAATTTATAAATTAAACACATAATCAATTGCAACATTTTATTTTCGCCTAGCCAGGATTAAGTTCGTCTCTTTGGCATCTTAAGTTTTGCCCCCTATTTGCCTAGTTTTAATTAGATTTACTCCGAGTGAGCAGCAGCTCAGCAAAGTGTTCGAAATGTTTTATGTTTCTTTCTCTTTCGTCTTGCGTAATATAATATTCCATCATTATGCTCGACATTTACGGTCCCAGCGCACTGTGCTGCTTGAGCCTTAGCCCAGTTTTAGACTGTACTTAAATTTCCCAAGCGTTTTATGCCATCCGCACTTAAAGATTCAGCAGAGAGAAAGACAGAAGGAGAGGGAGAGAGAGAGAGACAAGTTTCATTTTTCATTTATGGCCCGCGCTGGGCGAAATTTTACTGCTGCAATTTGAACATTTGCGCTATTTCAGGCGTTATGGCGTTCTGTGCCTTTGGTTTCGTTTTATGCGCTGCTCCAGGTGAAGGAGAAGCTGCCCAGCAACAACAACAATCACTAGGATGGCACAACTAGAACAACAACAACGGCAACAACAACAAGGACAATGAAAAGCTGCGGCACACGCAACGACATCGACGCAAGATTTTTAAAACCCACAGCATAAAACATCAGCTAGCTAGCTGAAGAACTTTAGCCACCTTCTACCCCTAACTCTGGGTTACCTACTCCCTCCTCATTCCCATCCTCTTGTCCTTCCCCTGCTGCCTTCCCTGCCTGCCCCCTTTTGGCTTCTGTTTCTGCGTCTGCTTTACGAGCACTGAATACGAAATGTGTTTTTGGGAGCACAGCAAACAGCAGGCTGCCAGTGCCTAACCTAGCTAACGCTTGTCTCTCTCACACTCTTTTAACTCTGCCTCATACCTCTCTACCCCTCTCTCATTTCTCTTTCCTTCCCCCAGTTCGCCTGAACTTCGCTTAGCGCGTGAAATTGCCACTTGCTGTACGCGCTACTCGCCTGTTCAACTTGGCCTCCGTCACCGCGTCAGCGTTGTGCCGTGCCACGCAGCAGTCCCTACTCTGCTCTATTCACTAACCTGTCCCCCTCCCTTCCCTAGCAACACTCCAGGGCTGTCTCCCTAGCCAAGCGTGGGACTGGCACATAAAGTTTATTTCATTTACGCGCACGTTGCGCTCGCCTTGTTGCTGTCATTGCGTTCGCCTGACTCCTGTTTCCTCTCACAGTCCCTACTCCTCCTCCCTGCGGCAGTTCTCCTTCTTAGCTGAAAAACAAAGCGTACGCGAAATGGCAGCGTCATCGTAAAAAGAGTAAGCGAAAAAAACAACAGAAACTGAAATCATTTTCACCATCAAATCCTGCAGAAGTTGCAGGAAGTGCAGCGCGGTGACAGAGGGAAGGATGAAAAGGAGTAAGGGTGTGGGGGGCAGGAGTAAGGGGAGGGGGCTCTATAGTACCGTAAATAGTGTTGTGGGCGTGGCAGCTGCATAAAATGCAATGCGAGCTGCGTGTTTCATGAGTTGCGATGCTTTTTGTAGCATACTTTTACGGGCAGCACAAGAGCATGTAGCAAAGAGAAGGGAAAGAGCGCGTGCGAGCCACCGAGAGAGTCGTTTATCGTGCCCGCGATCCCCCGTAACTTTCTCACCATCTCTCTCGCTCGCTCCCTGGAGGGTTCCAGGCCGGCAACAATGAATGAAGCAACAAAATTATATGAAATCCAAGTAAATAAAAAAGGTAGAAAAGGAGAAGAGGAAGCAAGCAAAATGCAAGAGAGAGGAGAGCAAAAAACAAGAGTAACAAATACGCCGCACGCAAACAGGCGGACAGCGGCAGCAACAGCGTAGCCACAACGCAATGAACAACGGCTGGAAATTATTAACGATAGACAGGTCGATTTGTGAATACTCTACAGCGAATAATGAAATTAATAATAAAAAAAATATATTTTAAAAAGTGATAAGAGTAAGAAATCGTTAAGTAAAGAAAGGATTTTCCTCTTAATAAATAAAATTAATTTAATAACAGAGATCTAATAAATATTTTACTCCATTAAGTTCTAAAATAATTATTTTTGTGCATTATTAAAATACTTCATATGCAGCCCAACCTCACTTTTAAAACCTAACCTAATCTCACTTTTGCAATATTCCCTTAAACATTTTGTTTCAACAATTTTCAATTATAGTTTACATATATCAATCGATCTCCATAATTACCCCAGCCTCTTCCACACTCTCCTAGTTTACTTTCATTCACTCAAAACTGATTTCAAGAAATTTCCACAGTTTACCGCACTTTCAATAGCGAACAGACCTAGAACATATAAACTCTCACAAACACACACACACACACAGAAACATACACAGTCACTCAGAAAAATAAGCATTTCAATAGAGAGAATGTAAAAAGGGAACGAGAAGCAGGAGAAGGAGAGCAGCTAAAGCCAAAAGCTCGACAGGCACAACAAGAACAACAACAACTACAGTGGAAAAAGGCAACATTGGAGTGGCCCACAAAGGGGGAGAGGGAGGGAGCAAAGAAATATATATGTATGCATAAGCGAGATACATACATATACAAGCAGTAGGTGTGAGGAAGAGGGGGGGAGGAGGTGGGAGGGAGACAGAGTCGAGAAATGTTTTTGTATGTATTGTACCACTGGGGCATTATAGCGTTATCCTTCTGGTTATGTTTCCGCTTGCCAGCAGGCAGAGCAGATAGAACAGGGGGCAGTGGGGAAGTGGGGGTGCTGTGCCAAGGAAGCACAACAACAATGGCTGACTGACTGACTGCCAAGAGACACACACACACATACACAAACACACCGCACAAATGCCAACACCCAAGCAAAGTTTTTTTATAGCGTGTGGCAGAAGGAGGAGAGGCAGGAGGAGCACGATGTGGAGGGCAAAATGTGAGAAAAGCGAGGAAAGCGTGGCACGAGTGCAACTTATTTTTATGAGCCAACACACCAACACACGCACACACACACACACAGCATGCATACATATGTAGAGCTGCTGCTGCTGCTGGCAAGCTCATAAAATTTATAACACAACGTCCTTGCCGCTCCTGCGGCTTTGCCTCACTGCCTGTGCGAGTGTGTGTGTGTGTGTGTGCGACTTATGTTTGAGTTTGTCAGTCCTTCTCAGTGTCTGTGTGTGTGTGTTGGTGTGCTGGTGTGTGTGCTCTGGCGGCTTCGTTTGCTTTTTCATAGCATTTTATGCGCTTGCTTCTTGCTCGCTGGCTTGTTGTTGTTTTTGGCTGCGCTTGTTAAAGAAGATTTACCAAAATGTCTTAGCAAAGCTGGCGTGGAGAGTGGGCGAAGATGGTGGGAGAAGAAAGAGAACAGAGGAGAGAGCAAGGGAGACCAGAGGGGGGACATAACGTAGCATAAGCAGAGCGCCCACAATGCCGCCCACTTAAATGCTAAGTGCCGCATTGGGCGAGCAAGGCTGCAGAAGTGGGCGCAGGGGAAGGAAGAAGAAGGGCAGCACGGACAGTGGAAACGCAGGGGAGCCAAGCACCTGTCGCCTCCTCGGTCTGTCTATATGTTTAGCGCGCTGTGTGCGCTTTGTCGTCGTGTGTATTGTCGCTTAATAATGCACACTTATGAATTTCTCGCTTAAATAATAAAAATCCAAACAATAGATTGGGTGTATAGTGGGAGAGTGGGAGAGAGAGGGAGAGAAATTATCGATAATTGGGAAACTAAAGAATTGACTCAATAAGTTGAAATTACTGAATTAAAGTGGAAAGTGAACATTATTCTAAGATTTCAAATGCAATCTAAAGCAAAAATTATAACAAAAGAAATAAACAAATAATTTGTATTGTGTTAATAAGAGAATAATTATCTCTTAATTTACTTTAATTTATTTGAATGTAAAATAAATAAATAGAAAGTATTTAATATGTTCGAAGCTGTTAAATTATTTATTTATTTTAATTTAATTTATTTACAGTAATTTATTTATGTTAAGTTATTTTTAAATTAGTTTTTAATGTGTTGGAAAATGTACATTTATTTATATATTTTTAATTAATTAATTTATATTTTCCAACAGTTTTTTAGCTGTGCATTTCGACTCATACAGATCATAAAACCTTCCTCTCTGCTACTCTGTAAATTCAAAGCTCTTAAGCTCTTAACTTGCTTAAGATCTCATAAAGAGCCGTTTTATTAAAAGCTTGTCTGAATAGTTTTACATAAGTTATGATCCCATTAAGATTTTCTAGCAATAAAGCAAAGTAAATATGTGTATGCAACATTTTAAAAGTTAACTAAGCCTTGTTGCAAATGTTGCTTCGACCACAACAAATTAAATTGAGCTTAAGTTGTGATGGTGAGAGGGGATTTACATCAATATATACAATATATATGGTAGCATATATCTGAGCACTTAAAAAAATATGCTAAAAGCTATAGTTATGTGGAAACTTTATGTGCTGCCAGTTTAAGTAGCATGCCACAAAATGTTGCAAGCGTAAAACGAGAGCGAAGCTGCTCGTTGACTGCGTCAGTTAGGTATATCAGTCAGGCAGCAGCAAAGAGGGACACTGTGGCAAAGAGAGGGACAGGGATGGGGACATGGATAGGGACAGGGATATGGGCAGGGACAGAGGCACGGAGACTGAGAGGGAAAGGGCTAGAGGCACAGACTGGGCCACGGCGGGAGGTAAGAGCAGAGTAGGAGGCAGAGATGGAGGCACAGAGTCGGCAGTAAAGTGACAGCAAAAGAACAACAACAGAACGAGTACATATGCCACATATACGACAGGCACATGCATGTAAGCAACATACACATGTATGCGAGTATATTAACACGTGCACGCATGCATGTGTGTGTGTGCGTGTGTGTGCATTGTGCGTGTTTGTTGCGTGTGTGTGGCGAGAGAAAATTTAAAAATTTGCTTGCAAAATGCCAGGCGAACAGAAGTCAGTAAAAAGCAGACACGAACTGGCAGGCAATCAACAAGAGCCAGCATGACCCAACACACACACGCACATGCACACTCAAATGCCCTCTTCCCTTCCCCACACACACACAACCACACACATCTACTGACACGCAGCGTATAAAGCTCTGGCCGTGCTACACATTGTGCCCAGACAGTTTTCGGGATGCCACAAGGCTTTTGTGAGTTTTCTATGCGGATTTTGTGTGCGATTTGCGGGTCATGATGGCAATAAAAGTTGACCCCCACTACGCACACCCTCCTTGCGCAGCCCACTGCCCCTCCCTCTCTCTCCCCTCCTTCTCGTACCTTCGCTGTTGAAGTAGCTGTGGCTAAGCATTTGCGAATGGCCAGAGATGTGTGCGTTAGATGAGAATGCCAGACAAGCAGCTGCGTTGCATGCGTGATTAGCTAGAAATACTGATGTATAGATAGACAGATAAATGGCAGATAGCTGACAGATATATAGCAGATATACTACAGATATATATCACATGTATGGCAGATATATAACTTATATAACTATATAGTTTCTTGTTCCTTTTGCAAGCGCATGAAATCAATGCAAATTTCTCAATTCATTTCTCGATGTCAGCAAGGGAGCTTTGCTGTTGACGTTGCTGCGTTGTGGGCGTGGCAGTCGAGCATACCAAATGCACTGTCAATGTCTGTTTTACTGTTACACATACAGTGGGGCAGATCAACATTTACATATGTGTGCATGCGAGTGTGTGTGTGTGGGGGCACAACCGCCGACACTTTTCGGGCACAAACACACTTAGGCAAAATGTATACATGTATCTGTGTGAGTGTGTATGTTTGTGTGCTGTAACGCAGTTGATATACAAATTGTAACTGTCTGTTTAACACACACGTACAACGCGCCAGTCTCCTTCCCTTTCCCTCCCTTCTCTTCTTCCTCTTGCCACCTTCCCTTCCCCATTCCTTGCTCGCTTACAGCTTACGTGCTCATATCGCTCGCTCTCTCTCTCTCTGTTTCACTCAGCTCTGCCTCTCTCTCTCTTTTATTCCTCTTGCGTGTTTGTGTGTGTGTCTGTGTGTGTGTCTGTGTGTGTGTTTGCATAAATAGACAATGAGCAAACAGCTTGCACGCTGAATGATAACGGAGGAGCTGCGGCAGCGGCAACCGAAACGGCAGCCCCAACAGCAACAACAACAGCAAAGCTGCCATTGTGCCATGTGGCAGGCAAAGCAGCAGCAACAACAACAACAACAACAGGGACAGCATCAACATTGAGACAACACACTTACTTATACACAGCATCGCTTATATGTCACCAAGCTTCGCAGAAGGCACAGTGCCAGCCGAAAAGCAACCTCCCAGTCGACTCCAGCTACGCAAGCTGCGGCAAAGGCAGGATGATAGGAAGCTTTAAATACCCTGTAGTTGCATGGAATTTTGACATATTAGAGTTAAATGATTGAGCAATATATATAATAAAATTACAGGGTATAATATACTTATAAATATTGGAAGTAATTGTATAAAGTAGTGGCAGGAAGTATTCATCGCATTACATTTTTTATTTTGATAATTTTTTCCCTATTATTTTCTCTTATAGAAACCTTCCTCAGCTTAAACATCAAAATAGACACTCAACTTCTCCTCCATCTATATCAAATATCTGCCAGCATGCAGCCCAAACTAAACTCACATAGTTTCTCTACCCTTATCAAGTTGAACTTTAAGTTCTCAAAACTGTTCTATAGCCTCCATTAAAATACGAAAAATTGTTCGCTCTCGTTGCAAATATGTTGGTCGCGACGGCGTAAAACTTATTTTTGCCTTTTTTGCGTTGTTTTTGTTGTTGCTGCTGCTGTTCTTGTGGGTGGCCAGCAGGCCAGCAGGCAGACAGCACAGTCCCAGTCTCAGTCCAAGTCCCTGGCCCTGTCCCAGTCCCAGTGCCTCTTCCATTCCCTTTCGGGATCCGCCTCCCACTCAGCACTCGCTTCCAACTTCGCCGCTGTCAGATTTGCATTGTCTTTTTTGTTTTTGCTTTAATTTTCATTTTCATAGATTTTTCTTGGCTGTGTTTTCTTTTTTCTGGTATTTTTTTGCAGTTCTTCTTGCTCGCTCTCTCTCCCTCTCGCTTTTTTTGTGCCATTTTGTGTGTTGAATGCTGTGGAAACTTTTTGGCATTTTTGCTGCGCTGCTTAAACTTTTATGCGCTACGTGTGTGTGTGTATAAGAGAGTACCCATGTGTGTGTGTGTGTGTGTGTGAGTGTGTATTTCCGTGCAAAATTGTATAAATGTTTTTTGGCAGCCTCTAAACGGCAGCACAGGAAGCATCACCAGCAAAAACGACGACAACGCGAGAGAGGAGAAAGCCTGGCACAATTTGCGCCTCAAAGTGGGTGTATAAAGGGATGGGGGAGAGGAAGGTCTGGTAGTGGGTGGCTGCTTGAGCTGGGTGTGGGAATCAAGAGGGCTGTTGGTTGTTGGCTCGACTCGGGCTGCGCTGGGCTGACTCTGCTCGACGTCCTTCGCACAATGTGGCGTATGCGTAATAATTAATACGCTTGAATTCATTAGTTGAGCAGATTTTGCATGCCAAGGATACACACACACTGCATATGCCCGTGTGTGTGTATGAGTGGCTGTGTGTGTGTGTCTCTGTGTTGGTTTTTTTGTGCTGTCTGTAAGCTTGCGAGCAGCAGAGAACGTAGACTTGTTTGTCTCTCTGTCTTTTTCTGTCTGTTAAAGCCAAGTTTAAAGGTTACTCAGCTCTATCTGAGGAATATCAGGTATGCAGGGACTTCAATTGATTAGCTCCGCATTGAAGTGCAGCTAATAAATAAATTAATAACAAATGAGCTTCAAATATTTCATATTTTATGCACAATTTGGCAAATGAAACTAATTACAATATAAACAGCATGGGAAAGGTTATATATAGGTAATCAGTCGAGGAGTCACTCAAAGGTCAACTGAAGGTTATTACATAATCAAAATGTTACGTTAAGCCGCAGCTCGTAGTCAAATCATCCTCGCATTGTCATCACACAAAACGTTCGTAATTGAATTCTCGACTCGACTATCGTATCAAATATTCTTTTATGATTTTTATAGCACTCATTATTATCTCATTAAATAATCTCTTTGATCTATTATGCTCACAGCATTCCAATTAGCCTTCGAAAATAGTCGAAGGAGATGGCAGAACAAAGGGACAGAGAACAGAAGAGGCATAAGCTGGCAGAGCTGCTCACATTACGCATACGCCGTGTTTAAAATGTTACAAAACTCAAGTCGCACTGAGTGAGAGGTGAACACCTCCTCATTAGCTTAACGCCAACTGTTTTACTCCTGCTGCTGCCACTTCCGACCCTCCCCCCCTTCCCTTTCTCTCTTTGCCACTCCTCTTACGCAGATAACATTCGTCTCGCGCCCCACTCAAATGCGCATTGAAGGCGTTCGCAATGAAATTATTATTTAAATGAAAACAGCAACAGAATGACAGCAGCAGCAACAACAACAAGGATGCCACAGCCACAACAATGAAGAGAGAGACAGAGAGGAGGAGAGAAAGAGGCAGAGAGAGGGGCGCAAATGTTAATAATTACATAAATAACAACTAAAAACAAAATGCCGAGCAAAATGTTTAAGCAGAAGTGCCAAGGGAATTGGGCACCTCCCTCTCTAGTTAGACAAATATGTATGTAGGTCTGTGTGTGTGTGTATATATGCACAACAAATGACAAACAGCAGCAGCATGATAGAGGGAGAGGGGGCAGCGCGGAAGAGGGGTTGCCATTGTGCACCGTCGTCGACGAGCAACGGCAGCGCCAAAAGTGACAGCGCACAATATGTAATTATGTTTCATGCACAGCTACGTACAGCACTGTAAATATATACTCACACACACACAAACACATACAGATACAGATACAGATATATATACGTATATATAGCAAGAAATATGGCAAAGGATGCAAAAACGTTGGCAATTTGTGTCGCGTTTTAAGCGAGCGAACGAACGAACGAGGGACCCAAGTCAAGGCAACAAAGGCGAACTGAGGCGGCTGCCATTGTGAATCTGGGCGTGGTGGACACTGTGAATGGGCGAAGAATGAAAAGGAGAGGGCTCAATGGCAGCCCAAGTGCTGCCCGGGGGGGGACTCGGGAGGTGAGCAGGGCGTTACAGGGTTCAGGGTGAGACGGATGGATGGCACAAAGGTGAAGCGAGCGAATGCGTGTGGCTTTTATTGCTCTTGCCAGAAGGGAAGAGGCAGGGCAGAGGTGGCGTGGGGTGGAGCCAGGGAAAGGATCGTTGGCAATGGGATGGGCAAACTGGCGACAGGTTGCGCGTGTTGACAGCAAGCGTAAAACCCGATAGACCCGAGGGTAGCGCAAACAGAATGTCATTGAAAATTTAACAATATATTGATTATATTTTGGATAAGCAAATTGGGCGAGACTCACGAATTAGTGAGTGGATGAAGTGTTCAACAGTATTCATATAACAACTAAAGCCTATGTTAAACACTTTAAATTTTATTTATTTTAAGTACTTTTACTTTTAGTTTATAATTATTTAGTTGGGAAATTGTTTATTACTATGTTCTGGTTAATTCCATTAACCCTTTAACTATGTTTATTGTTGTCATCTTCATTATTAATTTCATTTGTATTCTTTATTAGTTTTTCATTAATTATACCCGTTTTATTATATTTATTATTATTATAATCTTATTTTTGTTTCTTCATCTTTAATAATTTCTTTACTAAATTCATTACCCGTCCCACCCACTTTATTTCCTCTAATTGAATGCAGAGCAGCAATGAAAATGAGAATTAATTTAAAAGCCTTACTGCAAAATGTCAATTTCATTACAATTGTGCCGCTCAACCTTTGACCTTTTGCGCTGAGCCGTTTACGGCCCAAGTCGCCCACTTCAATTGATTTGTTTTCTAAGCGCCGGAGGCGAATGCCGCAAAGTATGCAACAAAAATGAGAAGTAAACGACAAACACGGCACGACGCGATCCCAAGGGTTGGCACGGGGTGGCAACAAAATAGCTATTTATAAGCATGTGTGTGTATGCCCACATATGTGAGAGTGGGCGTGTGTGTGTGTCTGTGTGTGTGTGATTGTGTTGTTGTTTGTGTGGGCGCTCTAAATGCCAATCGAAGGCGCCGACAAAAGAAAACATGGCCAGCTTAGTCCCTTTTTCAGGCTTAGGCCCCGGCAAAACTTTGACGTCGTCGCTTGACAAGCCCCGTGGGTTGCGGCAATTACGTCACAGTCGAGTGTGACGTCATGCCAGGGGAGATTTTGTTTATAAATGGCACTTGAAGTTAACATGATTTCAAATTCAAGAGAGAGCGAGAAAGAGAAAGAGCGCACAGAAATAGGCAACACTTTTGAGGCAAAGGGTAATCAGACCATAGCTAGGAGTACTTCCTACTTAATTGGTTTGAGTGCAGGCAAAGCAACACAAATACATGCACACGAGCACACACACACTCCTCGAAGGCACTGTCAACGAACCGAGCAAGGAGACGACCTCGCTGCAGCGCCTACTCAACGGCAACCTTCGCCTCGCCAGCGACGGCCCGACAGTAGCCTCGACCCATAAATATGAAGACCGCCAGCCAGCCAGCCAGTTAGTGTGTGTGTATGTATGTGTGTTGAACGCACTGCCAGCTGAACTACCAAATAACATTTTACATGCACACACAAAGGACGCACACGCATAGATCCACCAAGCGCAGACGGCGAAAAGTCCTTGCTGCGCTCAAGTGGCGAACGAAGAGAGGGGAGAGGGAAGTGGAGGTGAGGCGACACTGCCTGGGCATGCCAGGCGTCGCGCCTTCTCACCCCAGCACATTCCTTGCAACGCCAAGGCCAACAACGGCTCATTGTCCTAGCCAGTGCAGACCATGTAGACGGGTGGGGAGGGAAGACGGGCAGCCAGGCGCCTGTCTACCTCCTGTGAGGAGGGTTGGCAGCAGTAGCAGGCGAAGTGGATATTGCCTGCCGCGCCGAGCAGCAGCTTAGCGACAAATTGGAATTCATTTAGTGGCCACCTGCGAGTGACTGTGAAAATATTAAAACTATTCCAAGCCACAAGCTGCAGCTGCTGGATGGGAAAGGAACTCCGTTTAAGCAACTAAGGAGAGGATAAAGCTCAGCATTGGAATTTCTGCAGTGAATTTGGTATGTAAGAAGTTGAAAATGAGCTATTATTCCGGTTGTATTATAAAGGAACTCTGGATTGACAGCTGATAAAGCAGAGAAAGGGAATCCTAATGTGAATTTCCAGTATTATATTTTGAAAATCTGTGTTTATCTCTGATAAGTGACAAATAAATTTGTCAGAAATTCAGTTTTACAATAATGAAATAATAAAACTCAGAAAAAACAAGGAAGATTTTGCAGATAAAGATATAGAAACCAAAAGACTAAATCTAGCGTGCCTAAATCTAGAGTAATTTAAAACGAAATGGAAAGTTGCTTTGTTAAAATTTAAATAAATTAAAGCCTTGCAGTTAAGGAGAAAATGCAACTGCAGATGGCGATTTTCTTGACTAATAAAGTAAAAGATTAGAAAGAAACTCATGCTTAAAAATAAAACATAAGATACAATTAAGAAAAGGAGTTTCCTAAAAAAATTGTATGCTTAATAATTATTCCACCAATAATCGTACTCATTTAAATAGCGATAAGAAAAACAGAATTTTAAAATAGAGAAGAAAATTGCTTCCAATTGTATTACTATTACCTAAAAAAGTCCACCAAGATTTCAACAAAGAAACCCCAACAAAACTGCAAATTAAAACCGTTCAAAATAATTATAGCACTCCCCAAACGATCCTTCAACAGTCGCCAAACAAACCCAAACAGCAAACGACAATCGTTTATCTTTTCTTCAGCTCTTTTTTCACAACTTATTGCTGTCCGATCTCTCTAACCCAGTTAGTCGAGTCACAAACGATTTTCCGCCTGAGATATTGAGGCAATTTGCAATGCCGAAAATGCCCATTGAGAGAGATATTTTTGACAGTCGAAACTGTTTTGCCCCAATGCTCTCTGGCGTCGTGGTTCACACCGAGGCTACTATCTAAATTTCGCAGTGAACACGCTTATAAAACGCACAACGCTTATCGCCTCAAAGCGCACTAATTCCAATATAAATAGCCCCAGCCACAGACCCGGTCGATGAGACTGAGAGCCCGAACGGACGAACGGCATCGAAGCAACCGCAGAACCGCAGGCCAACAGCACACCGCAGTGGCAGGCGCAGTCGACTAAGGCTGAGACGGCAGCAGCAGAGGCCGAAGCTGAGGCTGAGGCAGAGGCAGAGACTGAGGCTGAGGCTCAGGCAGCCGCTACACATAACAAATGCTACCCAATAAAACCAGTCCGATAACTGTTCATAGCCGATTAACCGAACCGAGCGGCACGCAAGTGAGCAAAGCGAACCAGACCACAGACCAGAAGAGACCTGACCAGGCAGCCGGCTGGAGAAGCAGGGGGAGCAGGAGAGGAAGACTGCGTTGAGGTAGATGCAACAGTTGTCGCTGCTTGTTTGATGAGCGTGAAATACAACAAAGTTGAGAACAGCAGCAGCAACAATAACAAGTGTGGCCAGAGGGCGGCAGCGGGGCGTGTCGCGGGCACACCAGAGAGAGAGAGAGAGAGATGCACGACAGTTGTGTTGAAGGTGGCTAGGCCACTGGACACTGCATGCTGATCTCGCCGCTGCTTCTGTTTCGCTCTCTCTCGTTCTCTCACTTGCTCTCGCTCTTTCTCCTGCTGTCGCTGTCTGCGTCCAGTTCTGGCCTGCTGACAAAACGATCGTAAATAATTTTTATTTCAACTTCAAGATACGAAACTAGTCTGCGTCGACAGCGACGTCAGCGTCGACGGCAGCAGCTAAAGAATTTAAGAAAGTTTTTCGCAAACAAAAGGCGATGATGCATATAAAAACAAAAACCCAGCACGGACACAGCCAGAGTGGGGACACCAGGAGAGAATGGGGGGGGCAGACAGAAGAACTCTGCGCCTCGGGCAGCCACTAATGATAGCCTTGCCTTGATCCATGGCCCCAGCTAGTGGATCAGTCCCAGACCCAAGCACCACAGCCAGGCAACCCGAGAGCCAACCGAGATCCCAAGACCAGAGCAGGCAGAGCAGGTGAGCCGGCAACCAAGAGACTTTAGCATAGATCATGCGACCAAGTGACGTTTTGTCTGCGCTGTGCTGCGCTGCATCTCGCTGCCAAAAGAGCGGAGGCTCTGGCCTTGCCTGTACGTGTGTGACCTGTGTCAATGGCCGCTGCACAGACGCAGATGCCAGACACACATGTGTCCAGCGGTCGGGGGCAGAGGTAGAAGCAGAGGTAACCCAGGCAAGCCAAGCTTGTCCTGGCAGCCGGTCGCGCAGCGCGCAATTGAAATGAAAATATTCGCAAATTGGCTGCGCCCTGCGACCGCAGCGATCTCTTGCGCCCTCCTACCTGTCCCAGCTGCCCCCCCCCCCCTCCTCTCTGCCGCCTGCCACAATCCCAAGTTCCTGACCATAACCACGCAAATCCCAACCAACTTTAAGGTTGACTCCGGTTAGTGTAGTCGGGAGTCTATTGGCATAACCATATCAATTGGCCAAGGCCTTGGGGCTTATAATTATGCCATATACCATTGAAGTCTGCAGCTCAATTGGTAGTTATGAACTAGGCTGCAATGGGAGCCTATATAAACAACGTTCTATAAACTCTTACACAATTAAGTTTAAAGATGCTAAAGATGTTGATCTGTAGATATTGCTTACTGAAACTGATCTGTAAAGATATAAAATGATATCGGAAACTTTTAACAGAACCATTGAACCTATTTACTAGGGTAATGCGCGCTCTTTAGCACTTAAATAACCGCTCTTTACTATTTAGTGAATCTTTATTTATGGTTTTTCTTAATTAAGTTAAATATCCAAAATAAAATAAAAGAAAATTGTAAATTTGTTTTTCTAAGTTTTAGATTTATTAAAACCCATATAACTTAAAATGAAATGATTTATTTAGACTAACTAAACACATTATGATTATTTTAACATCATTCTAAATTTAAGCTTATTAAATTATATATATCTTAACATATAAACTATATACTTTTTTTCATATCTTAAACTCTCTTTAGCTCTCATAGCCCAATTAACTTTCCCGATTAACCAAAGTTCTTTACAGTATTTCCCGCAACTTGCACAGGGTATCAGCGAGTCTAATTGATTTCAGCCTGCGGGTCATATTTCTTGTCCTCGTTGTTTTTTGTTGTTGTCGCTCCGGCTGTTGTTGTTGCTGCTGTTGTTGTCGTGTATTCTGTGAATGTTTTCATTTCCCGGGCGAGCATGTCGATTTATTTGAATTTAATCTGCGACTTCGCCAAGGAACCCAGCATCATCGTCGTCCCTCTCTCTCTCTTCCTCTGCACTTTTGTGATTTTTGTTTGCCCGTGTGTTTATGGACTTGCCCCGCGCTGTTGCCATTGCCGTTGCTGTGGCTGCTGCTCGCGTTGTTTTTGGTCTCCTTCTCTTTTGCGCTCTGGTTCTCATTCTCAGCCTCCTGCAACTGCTGCTGCTGCATTTGGCATTCCTCAAGTTTATTATGGTCTAGGACAACGACACCGATCGTCACTTAGCAGCAGCCTATGCCTGTCTATGTGTGTGTTTGTATGTGTGTGTGCCGGGAGGAGGTCGCAGAGCCTCTGCCCGTAGAGTCGGCGGCTAACAGCCAAAATAATTGCGAGTTTTAACCGTTTTTGGGCCCTCGAATAGAGGAGACAGATGCAGATACCAGTTGCTGCTGCCTCTGCTGCAACTGCGTGTTGTTGTTGCTGTTGTTACTCTTGGTGTTGCTGCTGTTGTTGTTGTTAATCTTTGTGCTGTTGGTGCTGTTAGTCTTGCTGCTGCTGTCGGGCATTTTACAACTAATAGATGCATTTTATGGCTGGACAACGAGCGAAGCTCACAGAGAGATACTCCCTGTGTGTGTGTATGAGTGTGTGTGTGAAGGTGTCTGGCATTTCCTGGCCCTGGAGTGGCATCTTCTCTAGTCTCTCTAGTCGACGACCGCAATGGAATTTGATTTATTTTATTTGGCGTTAAAAAGCAAAGTTGAATGATCATGTTTGGTGATCATCGCACTCGATACGAGCCAGAGAACCAACTCAAGTCAGCCCAACTCCAACTCCAACTCAGCCGAGCCGAACCCGAAGCCCGATGCCCGAACCCAATGCTGGACAACGGCAATGCGACGGGCAACATGTGTATGTATCTGGGTTTAGCAATTGGACACGGATAGCTCAATAGACACAGCAGCAGCAGAGGCAGCTTCCACAGCGCTGCGCTGCCTGCGCTTGCCTCGCTCGGCTTATTAGATGAAGGCATATAATAAAAGTGTTGCGGCTGCTGCTGCTGCTGCTGTTGTGCCATGGTGAGCTGTGAGCTGAGCAAAAACCTGGGAATTGCAGGCAAGTGGGATAACTGCCAGCAGGAGGAGGAGGAGGAGGTGGTGATGGTGATGAAGAAGGGGTAGGGGAAGGGAGAGGTGTAGTGGGGTACAGCCAATGCAAGAAACCAGTTGGTAAAAGTTGGCAAAAAGCAAAGCAGCTTAGATGCATTTTTACAGCCAACTCAGGCTCAGGCTCAGGCTGTGCCAGAGACTGGAGTGAGACTGTTACCCCTGCTCAGTATTGCCATACCCCTCCTACTGCTCCTCCTTCTACTCCACAGGCAGGTTTACGCTTACTTTGGCTGCCGTATCTGCCGTCACGTCGCGTCGCCTTGCGTCGCCTCGCGTCGCATCGTTCGTTGGCTTTAATTTTTCCATTTGTTTTGGCATTTAAAAATGCGCTTCCTTGTGTGCCCATGAGAGCATTTGGGTGGCAACCAGGAGGGAGCGAGAGAGAGAGAAAGAGAGAGAGAACGAGAGAGCGAGACAGTTGCTTGGTACTTGGCCCCAGCTTGGCTTGGCCAAATGCAAAAAGCATTGAATTCCATGGATACTATTGACCCCGAAGCTGCTGCCGACGCGGCTGCTGTTGCTGTTGCCGTTTTGGCAGCGGCTTCTAATGATGTTGTTGTTGTTGTCGATGGTTGTTGCTGCTGCTGCTGCTGTTCTTGTCATCATTGTTGCTGTTTGCCGTTGTCGCTGCTGCTATCTGTCTTTCGTTTGTCTCATTTAAATTTATTAAATTATATTTGCTACGTTGGCGGCAACTTGTAAACACACACAGACACACACACACACACAGCAGCAGCAGCAACAGGCTGCATTATTGTCGCTGCTGTTGTTGTTTTAGTTGCCGCTGTCCGAAATATAAACGCAGCAATGCTCAATTTCCAAGAATTTCGAGCAGCTGCTTCCTGTGCCACCGATCCAACATCAGCTCCAGATTCGACTCCGTCTCCGGCACCGTCTCTGGCTACGACTGCGCTCTGCTCATACACGCACAATTTGCAGCAGTCCACACTGTCCACACTGTGGCGTCGAGGCATGTAAATTGCGACAAAAGATACAGATACCAATGCCAGATACACACACAGATAGAGAGACAAATATAAACAAGGAAACAGAAAGAAAAATAAATGCTGCGTCAATGTAAATGGCGCCTTTCTGAGTCAGTTAATCAGTATTATTGAGCTACTTATAATATGATATTCTATATTATAAGGATCACGTTGAGTGTCAAATCAATTCCGAGATCTTAAAAGATATTCTTACCTTAAGTTGATAAAATTTCCTAAGAAAGAATTGCAAAACAAACATAAAATCAATTAAGATAGAAATAGCATACGATATACATAACGTAAATATTTACAGAATCTGTAAATAACATAAGCTATTCAACAACACTGGCGACTAATAGCATAAGCTGTTAGAATAACATAAGCGATGAGCCATAGGATATCGATATTACAAAGCAATGTGTATTTTTATCGAAAAAGCAAAGCGACGTGTCTTGACTTAATTAATTTTGCCTACATTTATTTTACCCACCACGCTATTAAGTTTCAGCAAAATCAAACAATGAAAATAAACAATAATAAGCCTTGCTCTTAATTGTTTAATGAGAATGACAAGCGACTTTCAGGATTGCCGTCTTCAAACAGATCTTTCAACATTATTTAAAACATTCTCACTGAAAGCTGCTGCAGATTATGATCGCAACTTAAGTGAAAACTGGGCAGAGAAGTTGATGAAGTGCCTGTTGAATAGCCGAAAGTGGCGCATCTGTTTGATGACTGTCGAGGAGGGATAACACAATGTGGCATGTGTTGCACACTGTTTTGTGGACTGTTTGCAAGTGGATACTGCCTTTTCTCGCTGCCTCTCACTCGCTCTTTCACACTTTGCATTCGCTCACTCTGTCAACAGCTGTCAGAGGCAGACAAAAGGGAAGAGCGCTGTCAAAATTTTATTAAATAATAATATTAAGTAAATAATAAAAAAGAATATGCATATAAAAAATATGCGTGAGTCTTTTGTGAGTTGTCCTCGACTGACAGTTGTTGTTGCTTGTGTTGCTGTTGCCGGCGGTGTTGCTCTTATTGTTGTTGCTGTTGTTGTTGTTGGGTTGTTTTTGTTTGCATTTTAAGGGCATTTAATGACTGACCGCCACCGCCAGGTGAAATACGAACAGTTGCCAGATACCCAGACGGACACTGAGACAGCTACAGCGACAGAGACAGAGATAGAGAGAGCGACGCGGGACAGGGACAGGGATACAAACCGAAACCGAAACCAAGCTGGGACCAAAAGGACAGACCCTGCATGCAGACAGGTCCAATGTGCAAAAAGAGACGCAGCAGAAAACCAAAAACAAAAAAAGTAAAAAAAATTATTGTGTGTGCGACCATGAAGGATGCGGCCTGCTCACAAGGCGAAGGTGGAGCGCGCGCGCCTGGAATGTCGTAGTCAGTCAGCAGCAGCGGAGACGAAGATGGAGATGCAGATGGAGATGGAAACGGAGACGCAAATGGAGCAGGGCGAGGTGAGGAGAGAGGGAGGAGAAAAAAGGGTTAGCAGAGGGGGGAAGGGTTAGGGATCGAGCGGGGGCTCTGGGATATAGGTAGGCCTAAAGCCACATCGGGCCACCGCCGCCGGAGCTCAAGACTTTGTTTTAAATATTTAAACTTGGTGCAGCAGCAGCGACAGCGGTGGCAGAGAGGCGACTCTCCAAGTCCAAGTCCAAGTCGACGGATCTTTGATGTTTTCTGCTGCACTGCCGATTAAAAAAATTTATAATGAGCGACGACGGCGGCGACTGTGTTGGCTGTGCTCGCACTCGTATTTTATATTTTTGCCTCTCGATATTTCGTTTCGATTTCGCATTTAGAAGAGCGAGAGAGAGAGAGAGAGAGAGAGGAGGAGAAGACGCAACCCAAGCTGGCCGCTGTCTGTCCCTGTTGCCGGTCACAGTTGCCCCCAGCTCCCTTGCCTGCCCTCCCCCCTACTCCGCCCCGTTACCCTTTGGCACTTAGTCAGTCATTTAGTCATTGGCCTGGCGGCCGTCGTCGCAGTCGCAGCAGATGAAGCCGCAGCCAGGCGACGTCGCGACGTCAGATTGCGTCTGTTATTATTTTATGTGCTTTTCTTTGTCTTTTGCACCAATTTCTGCAAAAATTTACTTAAATGCGCCCGATACACACACGCAACACTCGTCCCGGGCAAACGAGAGCAGCAACAACAACACACACACTCGCACACACACACCACGCATCGTTCTGGGCTGCCCATGTACCGAGAGAGATACCAAGATACAAAGATACGACGCACATACCTTGCAGTTATACACAGTCATACCTAAAGATATACCTACATATATAGATATATACATATGTATGTATATGTATGTCTGTATAGATATGTATATGTACCATCGCTCGCCTCATAATCCACTTTAATTTGTCTTTGGCTGCCGCTTTTGTGGCTCGTTTTCCTTCACTTTACTTTACTTTACTTTTTTCTGTCTTTTGTCGTTGCCTTTGCACGAAGCAAAGAATTTTAATTGAAACGAGTTTCACGAGACTGTCTTCAACTAAACACAGTCCACACACAAGAGAAGTCCGCGCTGCCTAGACCTGGGTCAAGTTTGGCCACAACCAAACAGCCAAAACTCCCACAGTCCTCAGTGCTCCAGCGGATGCAACGAAACTGGTCACAACATGCCAAAGGTAGCGACTCTTCTGGAGGTGGGACGCGCTGGACGCGACGAAACTGAACCTCGAGTTCTTCTCGGCAGTTTTGCATAATACGAGTATTAGATTGTGCAGGGGAATGTGGTACATGTAATCTTCAGATGAAGATATTACCAGGCTTGTAAGCTATGTTTTTGAGGAAGTATTTTGATAATCTAATAAAAAAAATACTAAGAAATTAACACAGTATTTAAGATTACTACTGATTTATTAGGATATAAGGAATATTATAAGAACTGATAGAAATATTAAAAATGGTTGCTTAATAAAAATAACTAAACTGCAAGAGAATAATGAGTTTTCATTCATTAATTTATTAAAATATTCAGTATACTTTCACTTGATTTGAGAATTGCTTAGTATATTTTAATTATACATTTATATTATTTATTTCTAAATAAAAATAATAAAACAACCTGATGAAAATTAAAGAAAGTTAATATGAAATGGTTATTAGAATAAGTATTTTTAATTTATTCCTTTTTCTGGAAATTTCGTAACATTAAACAAATTATAATTAAATAAAGAAATAATTCTTAAATAATTATACAACTAATCCATAAATATATTCACGATATGTGCACAACATTTTTTTGTAATTGGAAATGTAAAGAACTTTCTTTCTCTAATTCTTTTATAACAACATATTTTTCATCTTAAGTCTTATTTTCTCTCTCTTTATCGCATACTCTTTCACATCTTTAAGATAATACAAACTTTTCTAAGACATTCTCTAACACTCTCGAGTCTTCTGGACCCGCGCATTCCTCTAGCAGATTCTACAAGAAGCAAAGCGCCAAAGCAATCCGGATTTTGCTTATTTTGACAATCGGGCTCAGTTCCATTGAGTCTCTTTCTTACTCCTAACTCCTCCCTGTTCCCCCCTATCTATCTTCCTCTCTCTCTCTCTCTCTCTCTCTCTTTCTCTCACTCTCTGCAGCCCATTGCCTTTCGCTGAGCCCAAACGCAAATATAGCTGACAAAGCACTCGACACCTGATGGCATCTGCTGCTGATGCAGCCGCAACCAATGCCCACTTGGACGTGGGCCAAGCTCAAGTCTCGAGCTCAACTCTGCTGAAGCTGCTAGCCAAGTCTCAGCAATTTGTCTAGAGAGACCACGTTGCCAAGCTGACCAAACTGGTCGACTGCACGTGTGTGCCGGGGAGAAAGACATAGAGAGCGAGCGGGAGAGAGAGAGAGGGAGCATCATCTAAACTGGTCAAGTGCAGGGCCAGGGACAGGAACAGGAACAGGGACAGTTGCAGAGCTGTGCTGAGCTCTGGCTGAGCTGAGGCAAACCTGAGCCGGTTGCTCAAAACGACAAACAACAAACAGCAATTTGCAAAAACTATTGACCTCAAAGTGGAAGTGGCCACTGGGCTGGCAGCAGCAGCAGAAGCTGCATCGCTGCTGGAACCTTTCACATGAGTTAACTGCCACTGCCCCCGTTCCTCTGTGCCACTCTGCCTGCTGCCCTGCCCCAGCTCCATCTGCAGCTCCTTCTGCTAATTGAATTCCAATGGCAATACAATATTTTTCGGGCTATTATGTTATTACCTGAAAGATCGGCGCGTTCCTTTGGCAATTGCCCTTCACTTAGTCATGGCAATTGGGGCGAACTTTCTTCTTCGGCCACAGCCCAATAAGAGGTCCTGATGTGCCGTGCCTGGCAGCCTGCCCGACTGGCCTTCCGTATCATTAAATTCACACCCGAAATATGCAGCCAGGCAAAAGGGGTGCGAGGGCCTCCAATTGGGAATTATGTTGTAATGCGTTGTGGTAATTACAATTTGTGGCCGGGTTAATGCGCATGTGCAACAACACGTCAACAGGCACACACACAGACTCTCTCACACACGCACACTCGCTGCGTGCGCGCTACAGACGACGACGACGAAGAAGTTGGCGCTGACCACTTTTATTGCGGGCTGCAGGAGGCTGCAGAGGAAGCGTTGGCAACAGGAATGAAATTTGAAACTGGCTACGCTTGTAAAATGCCCCAAACATGCGCCACAGTTGCCAACGGTGGCAAGCAAGAGATCAAGCGACAGTTTTCGGATAACGCAACAGGAGCGCAGCGCAGGTGAAAAGCTGTCGGAAACTAGAAGCAAAGAGGGCACAGCAAATGCAGCTGGCAAAGAAAGCAAATCATACTATTTAATAAAAGAAAAAGAAATAGAAAAGTCTGATATAAGATAGATTAAGAAACTTTATTTTAAAAGAGCGAAAATAAAGACAGTTATATTATGTATACTATTAATATTATAAAACAATACCATAAAATAAGGGCAATATCAACTGAAAGAATACTTGATTAACTTATTTTATTCTATGAATATAAAGTCATTAAATATGCTCACTAAATTTAAATTAATTTATTATCATTATTTTTTCAATTTATATCTTTACTTTTTTGTAAGGTTTTCAAGTTAAAACGTTAAATAACATAGATTAATTTTGTGTACTTTATTGACTTTTCTTATTTTGAACTTTTTGATGTTCTCACGTAAGTTTTAATCATTTTAAATTCATATAAAATATCTGCAGTTTATTTTTCAATTTATTTGTATTTTTTACTTTATATCTTAAACTTTAAAAAATTAAATCAATAAATAATTTATATTAATTTTCTACAATTTCTTGACTCGAACAATTTATTTGTTGAAATTAAGAAATCATTTATGCTTTTAGATTATTAGACATCAATCTATGCCAGCTATGTTGATTATTCATAAATGACTCTTCAATCTTTACAGCGCCCCATTACAACGGGCGCCCAAGTGTGCTTGAGCCGGCCCTGTGTCATCTGCTGTTGCTGCTGCGTCTGGCGATGGCAAAGCAGCTGCAGCTACAAGTTGGCGCGCACGCAGGTGCTGAAAACTTAATTATTGTATAACGCACGACGCTGGAGCAGTTGCAGGTGAGGCAACGAAGGGGGAGGCGAGGAAAGTTGGTTGGTACCGAGGACCTGACAGTTGCCAGTTGGCGACGGCGACGACGACGACGGCGATATTTACGGGAGCAGCCACTGAAAGCGGTCGAGTTAATTAATATTTCTGGCTGGTTTGCGCGCGTTCTGCGCCATGTTGTTGTTGTTTTTGTTGTGGCCGTTGAAAATGTTTTATTAATTTTGTTAATTAATTTTCTGCCATTGAGCGTTGGTAAATGTCAAAGCATGTGCGCACGCTTGCTCGCTGGCTCTTTCTCTTTCGCGCACACTAAGGACTGTCTCCTCTCTCTTCTTCTCTCCCTTTCTCCCTCTCTGCTGCCTTGGCACTCACCCAGCTTTCTGTCTCTCTCTCGCAGCTGCTTTCTCTGCAAGGCGAACCGGTTTGCGGCGCAGCGCAGGCGCCAAAGCGCTTGTTAAGGCTAATTGCAAACAGCAGCAGCAGCAAAAACAACAACAAAAACCACAACAACAACAGCGAACAGGACACTCAGCAATTAGCGCACGCGCCTAATTAATTAAGCCAGCAGCTACAGCAACTTTAGCCATTTTTTGCTCGAGATTTTGATTAGGATGAGCGCGAAAGCGATCACGATCGCGAGCCAATGAGTACCCGACTTGACACTCGTTCGACTCATATTGCGATTCATATTTGCGCATAACTGTCATTTGCTGTAACTATTTATGACTTAAGCGGGCCCAACTGGTCCGCCGACTGCGATGCCAGCAGCGACGTCGACTGCAGCATCAGCAGCAGCAGTAACTGACATCGTCTCATGCAGCGCAGAGAATGTTGGCAATGCAACGCGACGACGATCACTAAACGAGTTTCCTTCATGCTGCATGGCGAAAGAAAACAAAAAAATGCAATTGAATGATTGATTGCTTGACTGATTGATGATTGAAGGTCTTGCCTGGCTGCCTCGCTGCATTGCCAGGCATTTTGCGGGCATTTTGGCATCGCTTTAAGTGACTGCTGACATGTTCACTGGGTGTTTTGGTGTTAATTACAGCGCCAACTCGCCGACTTGCCGGCTTGCCGACTCAGCGAGTGCCTCAGCCAGTGCCTCGACTTGCATCGTTTCTACATAAATGAATAAATAAATAAATAAATGCAATGCGCATTCGCTGCAACTGCAACTGCAACTGAAACTAATCGGCGTTTAAGACTCCGCTAAACTGCAATCAATTTCAGGCTGACAATAGAAAACACGCAAGTGCGTTCGAATTCATTCGAGTTACTGTGTCAAATTGGCAGGCGATTGAGTGATTGATATGATTGACAATCTTAATATTTGGTGCTTGTTATTTGCACGGGGGACCCTGAGTAAGAAATTCTTTTAGTTCTTGTAAATTAGCAGAAACATTTGCTCAAAATTAGCTCACTTGTTGGGAGACTGCACTGTGAAACAATGAAACTATTTGGATACCTTACAAATAATATTTTAAAGGGCATATTAACTTTTATGTGGAGTAAGAGAAGTGAAATTTTCCTAGATTATAATCTATGGTTCCTGGTATGCCTGCCTGCCTGTATACTTCTCATTCAACCTCTTCTTGATCTGTAGATATGTTTCCTTCTCTGTTTTCCTGTTGCATACTACATGTTTCTGCTTATTTTTCTCTCACTCTGCCTCTCTGTACATCTAAGACTTTATATACTTATCTGTCTTGGCTTTTCATCTACTTTCTGTCTATTTAAATTTGTCTGCTTGCATATTTCCCTCTTTTTTTCTTTGCCTTCTACAACCTTTCTTTTTCGCGCTCTATCTATACATAAAAGATTCTCTTACTCCTCCTTCTATCCCTTTTATACTCTTTCCATAGCTCTCTCCCTCTCCTTCACCTATACTTATCATCACCTCTTATTTATCCCCACATTCACCACCTCCTACAGGGCATTTACTAGTCGATCAATGCACACACTTGATATGATTATTTCTTGTTCAACAATTGCCGTTGATAAAAGCCGTTTACACATATCAGCAGCATTCACACAAACACAAACACACACACACGAACCAAACATGCAAACAAAGAGCACCGCTCACTCACCCACAGTCGCCTCACACACACACATCAGAACACACGCACACATAGACAAGGACTCAGGTATGGCAACAGCAACACGCAGCTGAATGGCAAATGCAAACAGAAAGCTGCAAGGGGTGCAGCAGGGAGTGCAACAAGGGGCTGCAGGGGGTGCAGCTGCTGGTGCTGGGATGCTCCTACAGGATGTCATCCTCACATACATACACACATATACATATGTATATGATGATGCTACGGCAGCAAAGTGTTTACACGTATGCTGTGTATAAATACGAGTTTTATATATGTTATTTACTCAAACGTTGCATGCAGCAGCCGAACAACTCGACACTCCGCTCCCCTCCCCCCCTGCCCATCCCCTGCCAGGCAAACTTTGTCATTTGCATAACCTTTGGGGAAAGCAGGAGAGGGCAGGCGGTGTGGCAGGCGGGACAGGCGAGCGCTTTATTTTAAAGCAATTTAAAATATTTAGTTGCAATTACATGTCAACAAGCAGGAAGAGCAGACAGGACAACGACAAGAACAACGGAGAGAACGGAGCTCGGAGCACGGCAACGGCAGCTCGTTTATTTATAGGCAAACACAAACACAAATACGTATACAAATACGCATACAAATACGCATACAAACACAGATGCAAATGGCAAACACAAATACAAAGGACGAACGCTTGTGCATTTTTGGATATGTTCGAGTATCGCCGGAGATATTTGCATATTGCGAGCTTTGAACTCGGCACAGAACACAGAGAAAAAATACGTAACGTACTGGTGTTTGGATTTTTGCATTTAATACAACGGTGCGTATGATTATTTTAAGTTTACCCGGGCCAAATATTGCGCATACGCTGCGTTGGCGAAGCGAAAAGCGGCAGTGCGAGACAGGCCAAGTCTAGACAATGACAATGTCGAGCTGAAGGCAACGCTTAACATACACTTACACACATACAGACACACACTCTCACACACACATTCGCAGACAGTTTGAAAAGAGGCTGAAGAGTGCAACGAGAGCGGACAGAAAGATTTAATGGAAAAGTTGCTGCGGCTGCCGGGATATAGCAAGGATGCAGACTGGCCTAGACAACAGGGGGAGGGGGTTGGGTAGGTAGCTGAAGCAGTTGGGCTACCTGAATGGCAGGCAAACAAACAAACCAAACGGGCAACAAATAAACGCCAGGGGAGCCACCAAAGGAGGAGACTGAAGCCAGCAGCGAGCGCCGTTCACCGTTCACCGTGCACCTTTAGCCCGTTGTCTGTTTGCTGTTGTTGCTTGTCTGCTGTCCCGCCAGCCCCGTCTGCCTTCTCTCCCCATCTGCTGTCTGCACTCTACTCCCGCCTCATAGACGCAATAACGGCGCCTTGCATATGCATAAAGTCCCGTTTGTAGCACATAGGCAGGCATTTACTTAATGCACCACAGGCTCGCCTCGTCTCGGCTCGACTAGGCAAAGCTTCCCCTGTCTGCTCCCTTGGATTTCCATTTGCGCAGCCAAATGGCAGGTAACATTCAACGCAATTTCGCCGCCAACAAAACATGAAACAAAAACCATTATTCCTCCCTCTTCCCCTCTGTCTCCTTCTCTCTATTGCCCTAAGCACAGTGAACTTCTCTCAGGCCTCTGTTGATTGTGCTTGGGGGCGTATTGTTGGCTTAGAGCGCGGCTAAAAGCCAATGACAACTTGCATAAGATACCAGTAACAGATACTCTTGATGCTCTTAAGCCTCCTTATTTCTCTATAAACTGGATTTGTTGCTGCTAGAAAGAAAGCCGCCTTATAATAATATCGATTCTCACTCAGTTTATGTCGATAATTACTGTAATTAGTCGATCGATTTCACGCAGCGATAACACACCAACACAACAACTTGCTGACATAACAAGTTAACAACTCGAACAACTTTAATGAACTCACTTCCAAGTGAGATGATCAATCAAAGTGTCGATTCAAGCTGCCGACCTCTGCGAATGACAGCGAGCTATCTATATAGAAAGTCATGTAAGCTCAGGTGTGAAGATCAAGTTAGTTGAGTAGTTTTCTGATTGATATTAAGAGATGTTTAATGTTGATTAGTTTAACATTTTAAGTGCGATTACATCTTTAAAGATTGTATAAATAAGTAAGTTTATAATTAATTAATAGAGATTGTAATAAGAACAAGTAATCAATATATTGTATAAGTACTTACATTAATAAATATTATAAAATCGCGTAAGATTAAAGAAATTAATAAGAATATTTAATTACAAGATTTCTGTCAAACAAGAGTATTTAATATTGTAGAAAGATTGAACAAACTGCAGTAAATTAAATATATAATGCAATATAATATAAAAATATGTTTAATATACAGTAAAATTATAAGTGTAAATAATTCCCTTTCTCTCTTTTAATTACCCTCCTCTTTCCCTTCAATTGATCTTATCAATTAGAAGCATAAATTTACTCTGGCGTTAATGCACATATCTATTTCCGAAAGCGATTTCCAAATTTTGTGTGTGCGTGTGTGTGTGTGTCTTTTTCAGTTAACAAGTTCATTTATTCAATTCATTATCAGCATAAGCCAATCTATTAACAAACAAACAAATTGAGTGCGGCCCGAGGGGCGAAGCCAAAGCTTTGATTACACATTTAGCGAGTGTGTTATTTTAATTTATAGCCCAGTAATTTACAATAAACCAACAACAGCAACAACAAGAACAACGAACCAAAATAGCCGGCAGATGTCACAGCTCAGGCAGGGAGAAAAGGGAAATAAAACATTTGCCATTTTGCAATATTTGAAACCGCAGTCGACTGATGTCTGTGGTAGCAAGGAGCGGAGAATGTAGAAGGGGAGGAGAGGAAGAGGAGCGGAGTGGGAGGAGAGGAAATAGTTAGGAGTTCGGGGTGCCAGACAGTGGTCTAGCCGAGCTGCACATGTCATTACACTGGCCATTACCAGGCGTCAGTTAGCGCGAGAAGAGGCCACACACACACACACACAACTTCACAAGTGGAGGAAGTAGGGGGCGTGGCGATATCGTTGTCAAGCCCCATGCTAAGTAAATGCCTCTGTCTCTCTGTTGTCGCGCATCAACTCTGATAACAACAACAATAACACCAACAGCAGCAGCAGAAGGAGGACAAGGCAGAGTCAGGTGCAGCAGCAGAGGCCACCGCAGCATCCACAGCATCCACACGGTATTCACTGTGTATTCACAGCGTATTCACAGATCTGCCGACACCGACACAGACTTATTATGTGAATTTATACGCTTGGGCAAACCATTTGCGAAAGGGTGGTCTACCCCCGCACGTATGTGGGTGTGAATGTGTGTGGGCGGGTTCCACATCCTGCTCTGCCACTCTCTCTCTTTCTCGCACTCATGCACGGGCAAATGTTATGCAAATTTGCAGCGTGCGCGTGTGTAAATTGTTGTATGCATTGTTACCTTATAAAAACAGCGTAATTTTTAAATGGGTTTTTCGCAAAAAGTGATTTTCCATACAAATTAACAAAAAACAAAGAGTGCCCATATAAGCAAGGCAGGGCAGGCAGACCTACGTGTGTGTGTATGTCTCTGTGTGTGTGGCGTATGTGGCACGTTTATTTATACGAAGTTTGCGGAAAATGCAACGGGAAAATGTTGCATTGCAATGGCGTTGTGCAAATTTAATTCGAGCACATTGGGAACAGTTTTTACTCTCACGTTCGTTGTTAATCTGATTATCGAGTTTTAAAGCAGACTTTCAAGAGGCATAACTTAGTCAAAATTTATGTGATTTCTGTGGAAAAGGTGATTATGTTATTAATTATAAAAATAAACATAGTCCTTCTATCCCTCTCTCCTAACTAAACTTTAATTTATTTGCTAACATTCGATAGAGTTTAGCGAAATATGTTAGAAATAAGAATTAGTTTTATGGCTTAAAATTGATAAAGTAAAGCATCTGAAAAGAAGATAAGAATAAAGTAAAAATGTCAAGTTGTATAAAAATATATAAGAAAATAGTTTTAAAATTTTCCAAAGGGTACCTTTATTATAAATTTTATAATAAAAAGTATCCGCATAAAACTTTTCCTTATTCTTCTAAATTTTTTTATTGATGAACAATCCTTATCAACCAACCATGTTGTTAGTTTCGGTTCTATTTCGGTTCCATTTCTTAGAAAACACATCAACCAATATTATATAAAGATGTATATATAATTCATACAGTATCTTGTTCCACACCAAGCCCTACCGATAACTGTCCTGACTCTCAATCGATATGCAGAGTCATTTTAATTGTTGTCTTTTTCACCTTGCCCGTCATTGAAGCTGTTACAGATTGCCGTAAACTCACACTCACCCGAAACATACACATATATAAAGCTGTATATGGTTATACATGAGAATTTTATATTTACATATTATTGTTGTTTTTTTGTCAACGTGCCAGGGCAGAGCATGAACTGAGTCGGAGCGGGGCGGAGCAATCGAGCGTTTATTTAAGCGAGTGTATTGTAATTATTTTGAAATTTATTATTAAATTAATTTTAATTGTAATAATGCGCATGTTAAAATGGCCACTTTCAGTCCATGGCACTCACACACACTGGTACACACACACGCGTGCATACGCCATTGTGGTCAGCTCAATTTTTTTATTGATTTTAATTTATTTATTCAACACTTTTGCACAAACATGCGACAGGAGCGAGTTTTACATGTGTATCCAGCGCGTTAATCATATTCAATGGCAAAATGAAATGAAATTAAAAATGCATTTTATGCAAAAAGGGAATTTGCAATGTTTACGGTTAAGTCGCCGCACAACAAACACACACACACGCGCCACACACACACAGACAGAGACAAATATAAACGGCAGCTGACCACATTTTATGCCTCATCTAATTGCAAGTTGAGCTGGAATCAGAATTCATTTTATTTTGCATGTAAATGTGAGAGTGTAAACGTTGTGTGTGCCTCTGTTTGTATTTGTTTATTTGTGTGTGCGTGAGTGTGACTGCACATATATTTTAATTAACCCAAAAGCCAAACAAATGTCGCACAATGGGCCAACTTGTGGGCAGATGGTGTCAATGGAGAGGGGGCGTGGCGGTTGCGGCACTGGCAGCGTGTCTGTGTCAATTGTTATTACGTGTGATTTGTAAACTAATACAACTAAAAGCTGCGTATCCGTGTGTATGTGTGTGGGTGGATGGGCTGCAAATTTTTCAACAGATTTTGCTGCCTACTTTTAGGCGAGCCGAGCAAACCAACTGCAGCAACAGCAGCAGCCGCAGGAGAATGGAACGTGGGCTCGTTAGACCAAAACGGACGTGCTTAAAATTTCACAAGCCCCACACACACATGCACACACACGCAGGCATTCGTAATGAGTGTCTGTGTGTGCGTGCGGGCTTGTGTTTGTGCGTATCCTTTATGGATTAAATCCGCATGCCTGCGGTAGGCCACAAGATCAACTGTTGGCAGAAGTATGTCAACACGAGTGAGAAAGAGAGAGAGGGAGCAAGCAAGACAGAGACAGAGAATGAGAGAGAGACAGCACGTCGTCTGTCGGCCGACGATGAGCTTACAGCAAGTGGTCATAATGGTCGACTCGTTCGTCTGCGCGTGTCTGCGTGCGAACGTACGAGTACGAGAGCTTCTGTGTGTGTTTGTGCGGCTGTATGTGCTTGTGAGTGATGTGTATGTGTGTGTGTGCACTGTTGTGCTAATAATGACGCTTTAAGTGAGCATGTGTGCGAGTTTTGAGTGCTACAACAACAAGGATAAGCCACACAGTGCGTCAGTTACACTCGGCATTGTTGTTGCTGCTGCTGCTGCTGCTCGTTGACTGTGTGCATGTTTAAATGCACAATAACTCAATTAAAATGCAATGACATTAAACAAATAACAATTTACTGATTGTCTTTCAATGAATCGATGCAATAAATCTGACATTCTCAATCGCATTCACCTGGCAGCAGGCAGCTTCTTCCATCATCTGCCCTGTGTAACTCTCTAATTTCTTAACTTGACTTTTATTTAGAGCAATTCGTAAATATTTATTTTGATTAAATTGATTTTGTGATTTGCCAAATTTGTGGAATTTTCACAGCTAGTTGCGTTGGATTTTGTGTAGGGAAAGATCTTTTATTAAATTACTGTCTTTCTCAATTATTTAGAAACTTAATGCGTATTGTTTGTTGTTTTCAAAAAGATTGTACAAACGAGATAGCTCACACTTACTTTTATGGAAATTGGCTAGAAAGATATTTGTAGTTTTTGATGAGATTATATTCGATTATTTTTAGAGGATTGTAATGAGGAATATGTTAAGAAAGATCTTAAAAAGAAGTTTAAAATATATGTTAAAATGGCGAGAAAGTTAAAAGCAGTTGATTCGTAGATAGTCGGATTCTGGGATCTTATTCTTATCCATTCTCCATCTTATTATATCATGGAGTTTCTCATGAAAATCTAAAAAAAGATGACCAATTTCCAATTTCAATTTTGTTGCATAAAGAATGTTGGATATAATGATGCAAGGAAACTAAAATACTCAGTCATCGCTGCTCGAAACTATGATAAATGCCGGCTTGATTAATTTCTATGTCTATTGCCTGCTCAAATAGGTTAATATGGTATTCATCTATTTGTATTCTAAAGCATAAAAAATAATTTTGACTTCAACACTTCTCCAAATTATAGAAAATTTATGATTTGTTATGACTAAATCAAGTCGGCTAATGCTCCTGATCAGCAATATATACACTTTGTGGGGTCTGTCATCCATCTTTCTACCTGTTACGTAGATGTGCACTAACTTATTACCCGTAGGTACCCTTTTTGCATCATTTTCGAAAGGTTTTAACAGCAAGCCATGCCACATCTTCAAAATACGTAGAATATCTTCGGAATGTGTTCTTCTATCTTCATATTTCTTGGAATTCCTGGCAATTTCAAGTTCGCACGCCAAGTAAACCATTAAAGTAATTGTTTTCCCACTCAAAGAGTTGATGCGAGTGTATGCTATAATTTTTGCTGCACTTATTGCCAATTATACTGCGAGAATAACGAGTAAAGTAGATTGTGCATATGCATTCTCCTGTCCAACCTTCGGACACATTGCTGAATGGCAGTCATAATTGCGGTTGTGGGAATGATGTGCATTTCATGAATTATACAAGAAAGTTCAGTGGCGAGTGGGCCAAGAGCACGGCCCTGTGTAACTGTGTGAGTGTGTGTATATATTTATGTGGTTGTCAGGACGATAAACTCAAATTCAATATGAATATGTGTGGAAGTCCTTGAGCAGGAAGCAACTACACCCAGCGCACACCGAGCAAACATCCGTGCCCATACCCACACCAACACCCACACACACATCCGTACGGACTGAATGGATGGCCAATGCATTGAAGCAAGTAATAAACTTATTGGCCCAACGGCTTTCCGTTGATTGTTCATATGTATGGCACAATATGGCGTCAGTCACACAGGCAGACAGACAGACTGACGGGGGAGTCTGATAGCCTGACAGGCGAATCGAGTCTCGGTGGGCGCCCCCAAATTGCCAGTGTATCCATGACCAGGCAGCGTCGTTAATGTGGAACTGTTAAACAGATAATGACCAGGCGTGGGCATCGAACAGGGACATCAACATGAACATGGACCCGGACACACAGCGACAGCGACAGAAACAGGCACCCCGGACTGGCCTGTCCTGGCCTTGGTGTACAGGGCTTTTGTGCGACGCAAATCCCCCCGCCCCTCAGGGTTATGACCAGGCGGGATGATGTGGATGATGATGTGATTGTTGCCATACTATATGCGTATACGGAAACCAGACAACTGTCATGCTGAAATTCTGATGCATTGAAATATAATTATTGGGAAATATGCGATTGTCGTTTGGTTTCCGTTTACGTGCGCTCACACACTTACATCCAGTGTGTTTGTTTGTATGTTGATATGTGTGTGCGTGAGTGTGTGTATTGCATTGTGTATTCGCATCGCAATGTGCCCAGCCAGTCAGGCAGCCTCTCTCTATCGATTATGTTTGGTGTTCTGCTGCTGCCAGTGGATGCCACCACTCGACCCTGCCCTGCCCCGCCCCTCCTTGCTCCACATTCCTGTCCCCCGCTGCTTACACATGCACATCCGTTACCTTTGCCACATAACATCATAATTTATGCAAGCAAAATGACATAACAGTTGCAATATTATATACAGATACAGGATATATCTTTGCGAACACACACACGTGTGCAGGGTCAATTGGGGATGGGGCTAAGGGGCGTATACTCAACTTGCCACATGCAGGAATAGCTCATACTATCGGTAAAAGTAGCAAAGTGGATGTGTGTATGTGTATGTGTGTTTGTCAGTGTGCGTATTTGCTCAGAATTAACATATTAAGTTAACAAAGAAATGCGATTGGATCAGATACAATTTCATTCTGAATGAAGGCAAACGGTAGTTAATGTTATACATTTATAAACTTATACTGAAAGACTGTATTATAGTTAGACTATTTGTGTGGACTTTATGGTAAAGAGAGAGTTTCTATTGTTTTGAGATAAGTTCAGAGTAACTTTGTAATTTGTGACGTGATCGAGTTTGGTAGTACGATGATTACATGCGATGCATGCATATCGATTAATGAAATAGATAACTATGTAATACCAAGCTGTGAATCGCAAATTACAAGTGTTGCCAGATCTAGGTTCAAATCTCTTCTTAATCAAGTTTGCCTATCAATTTAAAATCAAACAAAGTTGACAATCACTTTTATGTTTGTGTTTACATTCATTTCATTTATACTTATTTATACTTACAGCACCTCCAAACAGTACAAAATAAAAAATTAATTTTAGTTTTTATACGAAACTTTGTCCACATTTTATACTCTACAGTGACATGGATCGAAGTTTACCACGCAATTTTCACGGCTTTAACTATGAGAACAGCTTGCGGTAAGTCAATAACAATTCGCATAGAGATCCCAATCAACTTAATCTTCTCCGGACACGCAGCAATGAGCAGCTTTTGCGGATGGGCTATGAGCCACCGCCAATGTTCAGCACGGGCACCACCGTTGTGGGACTGGTCTTTGACAAGGGAGTCATGCTTGGCACTGACAGCAGAGCGACGATTGGCAGCTTGATAATGTCGAGTGATAGTCGGAAGATCTATCGTTTGCACAATAACGTATTGTAAGTTTGGGAAATCAAAGTGTTGCAGTTTGAGTAACCCTACTAATGAATTCCTTTCTAGCTGTGCTGGAGCTGGCGTCGCCGGCGACTTGGCTAGTTCAGCGCGTGTACTGGAAAAACAGTTGGAAATGCTTCATTTCAACATCAATAGACGAAAAGTGCGTGTCAATTGCGCCAAGCATATGACCAAGGAGCTCCTTGCGGCACAAAAGGGTCGCCTCATGGTCAGTTTCATTATTGCCGGTGTGGACCCTTCTGGCACCTGTCTGTACTCTGTGAACTTAGATGGAACCTCAACGAGTGTTCTATTTGTTTCTATCGGATCGGGAAATTACGGTGCGATGAGTATACTGGAGAATCGTTGGCACTTAGACATGAATGAATCTGAGGCACGTCAGTTGATGGTGGACGCTATCTCTGGTGGCATCAACAACGATCTGTGCTCCGGTTCCAGTTTGGAGGTGTTGATTGTGCGCACAGATTACAGCGTTGAACGATTCACAGAGACCATTCATAATAGCAAAAGAGATAGTAAAAAGGAAGTGCTTTTACCAATACAAGGCGTCACTTCCGTGACGAACACTAAGTTTGTCGCACTAGAGGTAACTGACGAAAAAGTACATAAGTTGCCGCCAATTGCGCGGTCTCTACCGTTACTTCCAATGCAATCTAGCGAATTGCGCCTGACGTTTAACGACCCAAGGCGTCGGCGAAAACGATCAGCTTCAACCGATTTGGAGACGCATTCTACAAAGAAGCCAAGACTCGAATGAATCCACAGAAACATTACCATTCAAAATACAAAAACAAATGATAATTTAAATCTAATAAATTTTGACTTTCTGTCTGAATACAGCTCATATTAATCGGTATCAATAGCAACAGTATTGGTTAGCGCATACTGATATAATCGAAAACTGAGCTCAGCCTGCAACTATCGAAATCGTAAATAGGTAAAAGATGAACTTGAGGCAGTGTTGGTAAATACAAAAGAGAACACAGCTGAGTTTGTTTACATTGAATGCGGTGTATTTTATGACATTTATGTACTTTATTTTCGTATTATAGAATTAACAAAAATGTACATAAAAACGTTTTTGCTGTTTTCCAGTTGCATCGGTCCTCATTTATATAGGGAACCGTAAAATTACATAATACATACATACATAATTTGACATTGCCTGTTGCCCATCATTATCATCATAAATATGATGCGTATAATTCCTGTTTCTGTTTATCTCACTTACTAATCATATTGGAGAAGACATTCGCATACGTTATTATAGATAAGTGAGTTGAATTTGGTTGGAATTTGCCTAAATATACAAATTTATATACCATGCTCTGTACAGATAAAAGATTTTTATACATTTCTGTTGCTTGAAGTTGTCTGCAAACAAATCCGTTATGGTATTGTTCCACTAGTGCTGCGATATACGTATGAATGCATTCCACGTATATATACATACGTGAATACATCATACATATGTATATTCACCTCGTTTCTTTTTCTCGGCTTCTATTTAATTGTTGCAGTTTTAAAATTTGCCTCCTATTTTCATAAATATATTTGTTTCTATTTTTTCATTTCGCTTGAATTGTGTTTACTATTTTTATAATTTATTAAATACATATTTTTCATTAAAGTTTTATTGTATAAGCAGCCTGTAGTTTTGCTCAACGACGGTTTTTAGACGCTAGAGGTGAAGTTTTGTCTTCTTCTTTTGATTTATACAAAGTTTTCTAAACGATTTACAAAAGAATGCAAATTGATTTATCATATTAGATTTAACTAAACACACTGTCATCTGCCAAATAACTTACATACATTTTGTAAAAATACAAACTAAACCATCATCATCAAATCGGTATATAAATATACATATATATCTTCCTTTATCTATCGTTTGCTCTCTTGCAAGTTGCGCTACTTAAGTTTATTGTACAAGCAAATCAAAACCTTATCGAGGTCGTCAAACGAAACAATTTCAAAGTCCCAAAAAAGTACAACGAACAATTCATAAAACAAAAACATAATGCACACACTCGGAGGAGAAGGGAATGCACTCTTCATCTTCCGCTCTACTGATACTCATCGTCGCTGCTCAGCAGCATGGTCTTCTCGTTGTAATTCTGACTAATGGTTGCCACACGTTGTCCACTCTGTGTGAATTTCCGCTGATTTCCAAGCGTCTTGGATGCCACACAGCTGTTGTTGCCTCCGCCACCGGTAGCCACGGCATTGTATCCGCCGCTACTTGCATTCGGTGTGCCCATAGGAGCCGCTTGATTGGCACCACCACCACCATTAGTTGGATCATCCGGATCGTAGCTGGAGACACGCATGCCACGCGAGCTCTTGCCACCTGCATAAATCGGTTATTAACTTAATGCTTTACATAGGGGAAACGAGAGAGATTGGAGGAAGAAGAAATATCATGCCTAGAGAGAACATGCACAATGCAGACAGGCAATGCAAGCAATGGAAAGGCAACACGTTTAAGCTTATTGTACATTTATTTGATACAGATAATTTATAAATATTTTATACAATTTGTTTAAACATTTACAAAAGTTAATCAAAAAAGAACTAAAAAAGCACAAGGCGCTTTCGATTTGAGTTCATCACACAAAAGGAAATCAAAAAGCAAACAAAGTTTCTATTTTCTTTTTTGGTATCTTTGAGCTAAAGAATTTTGTTGAAATTGTATTTATACTCGCGTTAGTTGATTTAAATGCATAATAAGCTAAGTACATCAAGTGTGTAGCGCACTGAAGGAACTGAGGTGCTCCTTGCAGGCGCCTTGATATGGAAAATTCACCAAAATTGCCAAGTGAATGTAAATCTATTGAGTTAGTCTGCGAAGTCTGTTAATCTGTGCTCAGTTTTAGTATAAGCTAAGCTAAGCTCCGCGTTTTGATATCTGTATACGTTTTTGTATTGCCATTTATAAAATAATTACATACATATAGTAATAAAATCTTTGTTTACAAATACAAATACATAATATTTTACAATATTATCCAGTTATAGTAAATATATATAATATTATGTATATAAGAATGCATTTTTTATTATTATAGCTAACATCTAGATAAATTGGATAAAGAAGTTCTTAATCAATAACGTAAACATAATAAAAAAATACACAGAAATCAGCAAGGGAAACACGAAGTAAACATAAAAACACGAGTAATACACGGATGAATAGAAGTTAAGTACAAGTATAAAGATCTAAGGTAACTAGGCAATTTTAGTTTTGGGTTTTGAGTGCGCGCTTGTTTTAAGTAACTGTAACTAGACCTAATACAAATTACGTTTATAATCTTTTTTTCATTTTTTTGCGTGTTCAAACGGCAATAGAAGGCAACTCTGGTATCGATTTGTAGGCCGAGAGTTTAGAGCTATAAGTACACTTGATTTGTCTTTTAACTGCTTATTTGTTTTTCGTTTGTATCTCTTATATTTCTCAAATTGTTTCCGGTTTAAAATTAGTGTTTAGTAGCGGGCATCGCTAGAGTTTTGTTGTGTTTTTAAATGTTATATATTTTAGAGTTTTTCGTAACGCTGAGTTGAGGTTACTTCTGCAAAAGATAAGAAACGGAAAGAAAAACAAAATTTAAAATCATAACAACAATGTGTTTGAAAGAAAGTAACGAAAAGATAAGATTAACAATAGCTACAGAGCGCAGGCAACATACACACATACACTTCAAGAGAAATTTCAAAAAGACAAAGAAGACAACGAGAGAAATATTCGTCTTACCTGAACTATACTGTGTATATTGTTGGTACTGCGGATGGAAATTGTGAATAGCATCTGTCATTATATCCTTGGGATTCATGGTTTCCTATGAAATAAATATGTATGTTAGTACTTGATAATCTTTAAATATGCTGTGTGAGTTACCTTGAGGCTGCTAGAAATGGACTGCATAGTCACAGAGCGACCATGGCCATCGCCAATGCAGCTGCGCGCATAAACCTGAAATAAATCAACATTAAAGCATTAAGATAAGGCAACTCTGATATTACCTAATAAGAATACAACCTAATTAATTATTCAATAAACTTTCGATAAACATTTACCCCTTATCAATAAAATAAACTAAAAATGGGAATATACCCGTGATTCATATGGCAGGCATGACTGTGACTCGACACAAGAAATAGAAAAAAAGATAGTCTAATTGTGACTCGTGGCGATTCGGAATACTTTAAAGTAAGTTTTGTGTTATCTCACTTGAAAGACAAAACGAAACCAAGTTCTTTATCTTATCGTACAACACACTATAATAACGTGGCTGCATAAATACCTGTCAAATCTAAACACAATTCACTCACCTGATAGGGGAAAGCATAACGCAACGCGATGGCAGCAAACAGCATTTCAATGCATATGAAAAAGTTCTGATAACCAGCGGAAACGGTACCCGCTGTCACAGTAGTGCCAGCACTGTCCACAATGGGCGAAATGACCTGAGCCTTCTCGAGTATGGCCAGACCCACACCCTGCCAGAATGACAAGAATATAACCGACTTGATGGTGCAGAATTTCAGTACAGGATCGAAAGGAGTCAGCAAATCGCGTGTGGCAAAGTAAAATAGATAGAGGCCATACAAAGCCAGCGATACAGATATATTATAGATGATGGTTATATAAATATAGCCGCCATCAGCACTGCAACAAGAAGACACAAAAACCATTAGCATATTAGAATATAAGTTGACACAAGGAGTAGATAGATTGATAGCCCACCTCCAATCACCATCGTGATAGTGTCCGAAAGCCTGAAGGAAGATGATTATAAATGCCACCAGTGGCTTAACCAAACAAAACTGTAACGTTGCCTGCTTGCAGAAGCGTAAAAAGCCAATGGTGTATGTCTTGCCCTTGAGACAACAGGTGCCATACAAACAAGAGGTCTTTATGGGCTTGCCGCGTATCTCAGACATGATGTTGCCCTCTCCCCCCAAATACTCATAGCACAGCGACAGAAAGTTGTAGATGACAAAAGCTAAAAATAGACAAGATATCAAACAAAAGGATTAGAACACAACCCTGAAGGGAAGGTAAATGAAGCGTACCTTCATAACAGTCGCGCACGGTAAAGAAATAAATGTAAACATTGTCAGAGTTGAAGAATAGCAAGCTTATCCATGAATAGGTGGCATAAATGGGCACAATAAACAAAATGCGAACAATCCAACGTTGCTCCTGTGGATTAGTATACCAGCGCAAATGTTGATAGATCTGAAAACCAAACGAAGTTTTGCAATTCATTGTTAGCCATTCGATTAGAGCTTATTAATTCAATAATTTAAAACTATCGTATACCAACCTGTTGACATGTGACAAACAGTGCCGCCCACACAAACACGCCCGCTAGCACCTGTGCGGTTTTAGTTTGCAGGAAGATACCGTCGCCCACATGAAGCAGCGGATCCAGTGGCTCCTGTGAAACCGATGGACTTTTCATTTGTACAACGTAGTTTGTATTCGGTTTCAAAGTTGTTGACGTTGATGTTGTTGACGTAGCAGAAGTTCCGTTGCTAGTCGCACCAGCAGCAGCAGCTGCCACAGTTAATGCCGCCTCAATGAGACTGGCCGGCGTTGCGCTCATTCTGCCACAAAAAATATATTATAAACAGAGAAAGCGAGAGAGTTAGATTCAATTACACTGAATATTAATGATGAGGATATTAATATTTTTGACAATCCAAACAAGTTAGCAAGCCTACTGAAAATTTCGTGAGAATTAATGTGAAAGGCAACTTGCAACATGCCCCACTAATTTGGGTCAGCAAACAGCAAACCGCAAACTGTGTAGCGTAGTGAAGAGTCACGCATTAGATCATCATCATCATCATCGTCGTCATTATGATGATAGTGTAAGCATAGCGAGAGACACGCAACGCGACCATATGAAATAGACTCGAATCGCAAGAGCCTTTAGAGGCATAGAAACTTACCCTCAACTCAGGGTCAGCTCTAACTGTTCCATATCGATTCTATACTATATAGGATATGTATGATATACCTGCTTGTTGGTAGCAGCTACAGCTGTGGCAAATCAATAAACAAGTGTGAAACAGCCGCCACATGCACACGAAGTAACTCTAATGGCGACGCAAATCGACAATTATCTGCTCTCACACACACACACAAACAAATACATGGGAATTATTGCATCCATTCTGAATTATGCATCTGCTTGAGACAATTGAATCGTGAGCATAGATGCTTTAGGTGCATTCAACTTTAATTACATCATAAGGTTTTTATATAAATGAAGGTGAGGTTCAATGCATTAGTATGAGTATTTGAAGAGTAATGATAAGATGTCAATGCACTTGTATTGAAACTTCGAGAGCATTGATAAGATTCTTATGCGTTTCATTTGAGCAATTTCAAACTCTCGTGTCGACAAATCTGTGGGAATTATAACTGTGGTTTTGTAGAGACTGCTATCAGGTTTGTGTGAGAAACAAAGGAGAAATGCGCTAAACACAAAAATAACACAAATGACTCAAGCAATGCGAACTGGAACTGAAAGCTAAAGTTTAGCGAACTGATTTCCCTCTCTTGCTCACTCTCGCTCTACCTCTCCTCTCTCTCTCTCCCTCCCTGCTTCTTTGCCACAATGCGTTAAATTCTGTGGCACTGAGATGCAAAAAGTGTGAAGGGTAGCAGAGCAAATAACCGAAACAAATCTGCAAAAGCAGTTAAAATAGCTAAACGACGGACATAAGATATAACGAGATACATAGAAGAAGCACAGAAGAAACGCAGAAAAGCAACAACAAGTTGCTGCTGCTGTTGAAGATACTCAAAGCCAGTGTATACATGTGTGCGTACATATTGGCACAATGGCAAGTCTACACGGCACACAAACACGCACACACACAACAAAGTCTCCACTGAGCCAATCGAAGTGGTAGCAGCGCGGAAGCGTTTTTGACAGACAAGAAAATGCCATACTGCTGCATATGTGTATAAACATAATACATTCATGCGACTTTATATGTGAGTGTGTCTGTGTGGTGGGTGGAAGTACGGGCTGAAATCAAAACCTTAGGCAATTTTTAAGGCAGCACTAATTACAGTTAGCTTTGTGGGGCTTCTCCTTAAGCACTAAAATTGATTTTTGAGCAGCTTCAACTGTGTCCAAAATTTATGTATATTACCCACAGAGAGTGTAAATAAATACGAAGCTTAAATGCCAGCATATGCGACCTTTCAATGTAGGGGGGAGACTTTCAGTGAACAACAACAGCAGCTTATCAAACCCCTCTCAAGCAAACACACACACACACCCACATTGACGTATTTTTGCTCACTCACACCTGCTAATCAAATGCGAAGTACGTTGAAAATAAAAACACACACTCACAAACACACAACCTCATCAAATTTCGTCATCAAAATGGGTATTTTTACTTGCAACTTGTTTAATTCAGGGAAAACAACTTTTGCACTCACTGCAATACGCACGCAACACGTTAATGCAAGTTAATTACCTTTTATAAGTGCAACTCTTTACGATTTGCTTTTACGTATCGTTTTTCACAGCCCGAAATTCCGTTTAATTTTGCCAGCACTCCGACAATTGCTACTCTAATTTTCTTTCTACTTCGTCGCAACGACGCGAACGTGAGTTCGTGTTTGATGTTATCTGCAGAGAGAAGGTGAATTGTAAACACACTGTTAGAGGCGAAATCAATACACCCGCAAGGCTGTCACTCTCTCCATGGTAATTACCAACTATTCCGATTTATTTATATTTTGCATTTGCAATAAAGTAAGAGATTTGTATCTTTTTGTAAAAGTAGACTTTACACAAGAAGTAGATATTTGACAGTGTGACCTGATAAACAACAGCGTGAAAATACCATAACATCCGATGAATCAGCTTACAAGCACTGCTGTTCTGTTAACTCACAGAACTAATCGATAATGATATCGTACCTCAAAAAGAGCTTGTCTTGTGTTATTTTCAGTGATGACATTGCGATACAGCTTGCATACGAATCGATAGATGATAGTGCAAATCGTAAGCAAGTCCGTGATGATCAACAGTGTTGTAAAAAACACATTCATATGTCGATAGTATTATCGATAGATATGTAAAGCCAAACATTGGAAATAAAAAACAGAATTATTCAGCTTATCTTTTCGAACTTTGAACGGCCTTTGCGGAACACATCTTCTTTTAATTAAAAAATGTAATTTAAAACTGAATTTAATTGGAATATGGACTTTCGTAACGCTCGGGCGCGGCAACCCGAAATAGTACGCTCAGTACAAAAGGATGCCCGTTACACAAATGAATTGGCTGAGGATTTATCTGATATCTTACGAATTACTGGCCCGCGGAACTGGATAAAATATAATCAACTGTGTCAGTTAATTGCGCAACTAAGCTATCACGGTTTTGCCTCGATAAATAACTTGCAAACTCTGGGTGAAGAGTATACGGGTATTATTCAAGTCGATGGTAACTATAAGCAAATACCTAGTCGATTGGTAAGGATATCATTTAATATCAAAGAAACCTTATTGTAAACTTACTTCTTGTAGCTGCAACTGGTGTCAATCATATTGGAATTTGGTGGAGATCAACTGTTCCTTCGTGTGCTTCAGAAACTTGAGGTCTATGTTGCAGAACACGATGAGATTGTGCCCGATGCCAAGAAGCAGCTACAGGGTGTCATACAAAAACTGCGACAGTCGCCCAGCTACATAAAGGCACTGCACAAGAGTCTATTTTACCTGAATGCCAGCAAGTATCAGCTGTCCAAACGCACCACGGGCATCAACTATGTCCTCATCCGCCACTGGCTGCAGCCAGAGTTCTCGCTGTACGGTTACAAGATTCTGGGCGTCATAACATTCCTGCAGGTTACCGTCTCGCTGGCCATAGGTGGCTGGGAGACATGGAAGGAGCACAAGCGCAAGCAACTGGAGGCAATCAAACAGGCAGGAAAACGATTCCTGCAACGTGAAACAAGCACCAAGCCCGCTGCAGATGATACGCCACAGTGCATACTCTGCCTAGAGCCGCGCCAAAACAACAGTCTAACGCCGTGTGGTCATCTCTTCTGTTGGTCTTGCATACTTGACTGGCTCGAGGAGCGAGACGAGTGTCCGCTCTGCAGAGAATCCCTAAAGAAGTCGCAGGTGATACAGCTGCAAAACTACAGCTAGGGAAGTTGTTGTTGTATTTAAAAGTCAGTCATTTATTGTATTTTTTTTATTCGATTTTTGTATAATTAATTTATTGAAGAGTTCATGTACATACTTACAAACATACATATAGATCTATGTACTTTGGTTGATACTTAAAACTACTTTGGTGGCACTTGACAACACTGCCGCAAATAGATCCCGTCTGGGCTTATCCCCGTGTACAGTGTTTCTTAATAATTATTCTTAACATTAGCTATACATGCGTTATATGTATATGTGTTATAATCTGGTGTATTTACAGTCCCTAACTGAGTGTGTGTGTTCCGTCTAAATAATTTCCAGAACTACATTGCGATTAAATATTAACTTTCTTCGTCGAGATTCAAAGGCAGAACGCGCCTCTGATGGCGATTCGAAGGCGACACGTGCATCTCCTGTGGGCTTGCCATCGTCACGGAAACGCCGTATAATATCATCGGGACTGAGCTTGTAGTCGCTAAAGAAGCGCAATATATCCTTAAGATCCGCCTTGAAAGGCACATTGCGCATGGCCACCACACAGCCAGGCCGATTGAACTTGTCTGGGATACCATCGTTGTCCACATCATTGTTATTATTGTTGATGGGATTTATTGGCCCCAGTTTGGGTGAATTGGCAGCCATGTCATCCATGCCCAACTCTGGGGCAGTGCGCACAGCAAATGGATTAAAGTGCTGCTGCTGCTTGGAACTGTTGTTGTTGTCGCCACTGTCGTTGGACGGCGGCGGCAGCGATTGCTGTTGCTGCTGCTGATTGTCAAAATTGTTGTTGTTTCTATTGCTGTCATTGTCAAAGCGACTGGGACCGCGACGTCGCGATGATTGTTGCTGCTGCTGTGGTTGTGATTGTTGTTGCTGTTGCTGCTGCTGAGGAGGCAATGCATCACCATCTCCACCCGGCCGTGCTGCACCAGTACGTGGCAAATAATCCATAAATGGTTTCTTCATGCGATCGGCAATCTCTTGCGGCGTTATGGGCACTATACGCAGGCCACGCCCACGAAAACGACGATTGTGAAAGAGGCGTATTGCCATTTCGGCGCTTTGTGGATCGCAGAACTCAACAATGAATTCCCCGGCGCTCTGATTGCGCTCATTGAACAGCATCTCGATGTGTTCGATGCGCAGTTGCTCCGAGACGAAGAGCTCGCCCAGATCATTCACCCGGGTGCCATATTCACAGTTATGGACGCGCACAAAGACATCCTCCCGTCGCTGGGGATTGCCCTGATGCGGGTGTTGCATTTGCTGATTGTTGTTGTTGTTGTTGTGGGGCATGCCAAATGGCCCCATGTTGTTGTTGTTGTTATGCATGCCCATGCCATTGTTGTGGTTGTTTTGTTGCTGCTGCTGTTGGAAGGCAAAGGGCATGTTGTTGTTGCCGTTATGCATGCCCGGATTACCAAACGGCTGCAAATTGTTGTTGTTGTTGTTATTGATTTGTTGTTGCAGTTGCTGCTGCTGCTGCATTGGATCATTGTTACGTCGTCGTGGATCACTGTTTTGTTTGGCCAACAACTCCTGTTGTTGCTGCAGCTGCAGTTGCAATTGCAATTGCTGCTGCTGTTGTTGTTGTTGTTCCAGCTGCTGTGCCAACGCCTCCCTCTCGGCATCCTCACGCTGCTGTTGCTCCTCCTTCAACAACTGTTCGCTGGCACGTCGCATCTTATCCCTGGCAGCCTGCATGACCAACTGATTGCTCGCATGCACACGCAACTTTCTGAAGCCAATATAATGTCGCGCCGTATCCTCCAAAGCGGAGCGTGCCTCGTTCTCACGTGCAAAGAGCACATAAGCAACAGATTCTCGTCGATTCTTGGGACTCGGAGTGAGCAGAATGTCCACCACAGTGTACAGATCAGAGAACATTTTCATAATGTCCTGCTCGGTGGTTAATTGCGGCAAATCCTCCACAAAAAGAACAGAAGTGGGGGGTAGATCGACCGCAGTAGACGCCGACGAAGCTGCCGACCCAGCGCCACTTGTGGAACGATCATCAACGCCGCCGTCTCTATTGCCACCACCACCACGGCTACCACCACGACTATGACCATGCTCTGCTGCCGAACGCTGCACGAGCTCTTCGGCCTGTTCGAATTCCTCATCGCCAACAGGCGCTATTTGCACAAGACGATCCCGGAACATGGTGTTGTTGCGCGACAGCGCCTTCTGTGCACTGGACACGCGTGAGAACTCAATGTATGCTATGCCCGTGCGCACACCATTGGCCCCATTGATGATCTTGATGCCGTTGTGGGGTATATAGAGGCCGGCAAAGTATTTGCGCAAATCACTGTACGATGTGGTGGGGCACATGCCGCTAATCTTGATGTAGCATGTCTCCGCAATGGGTGCGCCGCCAGATAAGCTGTTTGCGCCAGCGCCACCAGCAGCAATGCTTCCGGCGGCAGCTCCCACTCCTCCAGCAATAGTAGCAGCGCCAGTGCCACCACCGCTGCTGCCAGGTGAATTTGCCAAGCCGGATGCAGTTTTGGCCGTTTGCTGCTGCAGCAACAGTTGCTGTTGCTGCTGGAACAGCTGCGGATATATTTGCGCATACGGATTGACATTGGCGAAGGCGATTGGCTCCTGTTGTTTTTGTGTTACCTGTTTGTTAGCCACCACTCCCACATCCGGAATTGCAGGATACTGTTGCTGCACCGGCTGCTGCTGCTGCTGAGGCGGCACAGCCGCGTTGAGATTATAGTTGTTGGTGGTGGTGATATTCGTGGTGCTGCTGTAGTTCTGCAACACCGGCGGCAGCACCGACATGAAGCTCAGCTGCTGCTGCAGACCAGGCATATTGCCCAGACCTGGCACCGGCACCATGGCCGGAGGAGCAGCAGCCGGAGCAGCTCCTGGCACAACGCCAGCAGCCCATGGCATGATATTGTTAGCAACGGGAGCAGCCACCGGCTGCGGCTTCAATTTGAGCTCACGCTCGCTGCTATCGCTGCGCACATCCGGGCGGCGCTTGCGGCTGCGATAGCGTGGATCCCTATCGCGACTGCGATCACTTTCATCAGAGCTGCTGGAACGACTGAGACTACGACTGCGGCTCTGGCGGCGTCGTGAATTGAAATATCCCTGCTCTGGCGAGTGCCGATCAAGCGTCGTGGCCTTGTGGCCGAGCCCGACGTTGCCGACATCGGCCAGTGTGATGCCTGCCTGCTGTTGGTATGCCAAGAAAGAGGGAGTGGCCGCCACGGGAGGCACAATCTGTTGCTGTTTAGCGAGTGCCTGCTGCTGCGGATCAAGCATGAATCCGCTCAAGCCCCCAATGATTGGCGGCTGAAGCACTGGTGGCATTGCTACTGCTGCTGGCAGAGTTGGCGGCCGCTGCTTGGTCAACTCAGCCACTGGCGTGGGAGTGGCCACAGCTGCAGCAGCGGCAGCTGTGCTCGCCAGTCGTGCTGTCTCGATAACCTTCTGCATTTCGGCACGCGAGGAGAGCAACAGACGCACCTGTATCTCCATCAGTTTCTCACGATCCTTGAGCATGGCGCAGCGTGCATCCTCGTCGGTGCTGTTAATGGTAGGAGGAAGAGAAAGAGAAATAGGAGGACAACAAATAAGGACACGTGCTTAATAAGTAAAAGATTTAAAGAGAGAGCATGAGAGATCCTTGTGGCGGATCTGGAGCTGTGCTACTAACTAATATTTGCTATATATATCAGAGAAAGTTCAGAGTTAACTAGCTACCTGAAAGCGATGAAGGCGTCGCCCATTTCGCCACCGATAATGTGCACACCACCCTCCGGTATCGAAAGGCCCGTGAAGAAATTTCGTATATCTCGAGCATTTGCTGTCCATGGCAGATTTTGCAAACGAATAATGACACTCATCTTGATTCAAGAGTTTTGTTTCAATTTATTTGTTATAGTTTTTTTTCAGTATCAGTTTTCTTTAAGCTGATTTCTCTTCTAACGCCACCAATATCAGAATTTTGTTTTACAGACACACTTTTCTATCCCTAAGACTGATTAGTCCACATCCATGTCCACGTGAAGGCCGATCCTGAACAGCTTGGAGCATCTGAAATGAGAATCACAGGCTTATGGAGAAATTGCTACCAAGAATTGATCAAGTCTTATAAATAATATAGAATGGGAATTGTTCTGGAAGTTTCTGAATATTTGTTAATATTATTACTGTTTAATGGGGTTTAGTTTATGGTTTATTTTAATTTATTATTTAATTATGATCAGATTAAAGATATTCCTGGGAATTTTAATATTATTTTTTATCTTTTCTGCTATATAAATAAGGGCTTTTATGGGATACATAATAGAATATATTAATTTGTTTCAATCTTTCACTTACGCTCTACCCATTTAAAGTCCCAATTTTCTCAATTTCAAAAACCGATCAGAAAGAAATTTTATAGCTTCGAAACTTACCAAATCAAGATAACCAGATATAAATCTTACTAGCTAATTACTTTGTACACATTAGAGAGCTAAAAATTCAGTCAATTTTGATTTGCAAACTTCAAAATGATTAAAAAAACCATAAGACCAAACATATTTTTGTATTGTGCTTTATTCTTAAAGATTCATGCGAATAATCCAAGCAACTTTAACTTTAGTCAAGCCAGAAACATTGATAAAAGAAATATCAATGGAGTCAATACTTTTAGACACTGTATCTCGATTACACCTTAAATATAGATAGAATATTCCCCTAATATGTTCATGTATCATTCCAGAAATGTTATAACACTGAAAGTATTTATAGAAAGTATATAGAGCCAATCTGTCTAGACACAGTATTATGGATTATAAGTTAAACACATCATGTACCTGCTACATATTCATATTTTGCGACTTGTTTTCAGTTTTTAAACTGCAGCTTAAAACTGGCTACCATTTTCCAAAGCAATTTATTAAAAAGTTTATCCTATTACGGTTAAAGCCTGATTCCCCCGCCCGTTGCTGTCTATCAGCCTGTTTATTTGTTTCTGGAATATCCGAAAAAACGTTTCGTTTTCTACATACATTCTCATAACAAACTGCGTCTGGAAAAGGCATGTCGTGCGCGGCCAACTGTACGGGAGCCGCCGTTGCATAAGAGGACCAGTTTAGAGTGATTGCGGGCGACGCGTTGTGTTTACCATTCGTAGCGTAGCGTAGAGATTCGAAATGGCGACTGGTTAATGGCTTTAGAAAGATTTGCACATGTTGCCACATGTCTTTCACTTACCCACGCCGATTTCGCCGATTGCAACGACGACAACGACAAAGATAACGACGACGACTCCGAGTCCGACAATGTGCGTCCGGCACGACCTTACCCGATGGCGCAGCTGCACAAATGAAGGTCGCACAAACGGGATGACCAGCACCCGAAGACCAAACTATGTATGCTACTGTGCTACTACTCTATGAGTGTGTGTCCCTAGCCAAGGCCCGTGTGGTGAGCATTAACCAAAAAGAAGAAGGCCGACAAAGGCGGCGATGACATTAAATGCGTTTCAATTTCCTCATTAGATGCACTCAATTACCTGTTAATGTGGCGCGTAGTGGAAAACGTTAGCTGCTTTCCCAAAAAGAAAAGCGCGTTAAACCAGTTAATCAGATAGGACGTAATTGGATACGATTATGCAGCTATATTTCAATTTAAAATTGTATTCACATTTAGCGCGACTCTTTGGCCGTTTTGCCGCCAACTCGGAGACTCCCCGAACCTCTGCACACCAGCCGGACATTTGCCGTTAAGTATAAAGTTGTCCGATCATCAGCAACGACAACGACAACACCTAACAACGACAACAGCCTCCGCCGCCGCAGCCGCGGCAGCAACATCAGCAGCGGCAGCACAAACAAAAATAAGCAGCGTCCGATCTCTAAAGTGACAGCCTGGAGCTGGAGCAGCCACAACATCAACAACAGCAGCAGGAGGAGATGGCGGCCTGTTTTGCTGGAGTGTGCGTGTGTGTGTGTGTGCGTCCGTTTGTTGTTTGGTTTGAGTTTTGGTTTTGGCGCAGCTGATTAAAGCCAAAACACTTCAGGAAAACCAACCGAACTCCAACTCCTTCCGCTTGGCTATATAAAACAGCCATTGTTGGCCATTTGGGCCGCAGTTATACAAAAGATTTGACCGCGTTACCGTCTCCGTCTACGTCGTCGTTGTCGTTGCCCATCGATCGATCGCCTAGCCAAGTGGCGCGTGCAAAGAGTACTCAAAAGAAATGAACTTCGCAATTGTGAGTGCTCTATATAGTACAAACAAAACAAAACTCTACAAATATCCAGCTAGTGCATATATACACCTATTTATAATAGATTACGCGAGATATTGTTACTGTGTGATGGATTAAACTACGTTCGATAATTGTGTTGCAATTTTCAGTATCAATTTTCCAATTAATGTCTGGCAGCTTAAGATTTGCAATACTTAAATCTAAAATTTGTCAAGTTGGCGCATTTTCAAAAGCATTTTCCAGCGGTTAAAAGATTTATTACAAAGCATAAATGGAATTTAATTGATAACTAATACGTTCGTTTGTTCAAGCTTTAAATCTTATGATAATGGCCGTTTTCATTTTTATATTTTATTCAAAATCAATTGAAATTCAAGTGGTTTTAATTTCCGAATGATGTTTATACTTATACTAAGGATATATGGAGGACAATCCCGCTTAACTTAGATCCCACTGAACATAAAATAATATATTTTTTATTATTTTCAATTATTTAAGAATATTCCCTGAATATGATAATGTATTGTCCGTTTATTTTAGATCACACGTGCAAGGTTTTTTAGCATTTCAAAGAGATAATTCCTATATATAATCCTAATTTTATGAAGAAAGCTTTAAATACAATGCTAAAGCAGGAGGAAAGGAAGATTTATTAATCAATATTGCACTGGGAAATAATCCACATAAACTCGGAAAAAAAGCATTTAATAGTTTCTAAAAAAATACCAGCTCAAGGATATCAAGTTCCTACTAATTAATATCATGCCTTCTGCGAACTGATTAATATATTGTGCAATGGCCTTACTAACCATACACTGAGGACTGAGAACAGCACATTAAATATTACTGAATATTATTTTCTGTTACATTTTTAGTCAATGTCGGTACTTGGGCTACTCCTGTTGGTTGGCGCCCAGGGCACAACAATCATTAGCATTAAATATCCGCCACAGGGGTCTGCAGATCCTAAGCCTGTGCAGCCAGCTAAAAGGGATCTCAGTTTAAGCTATGCAGCCACCAACATTGACTCCAAAGAGGGAACGCGCGTTAAGACTATAACTGTTATAAAGAATGTGGGAGGAATTGACGTGGGCGATGCGGGACCGAGTGCTGCGAATATTAGACAAGCAAAGCTCGCCGAGCTGCACAAGAACGAAGAATGGGCTGCCGCATTTCGTGATAACTTTGAGTCCTACGGTGGATTACCTGAAGTACCCGATATAGATGATCTCTTTGACTTTGTGAATGGCAAAAAATCTACTAAAGTGCCAGAGAAGGAGAAGGAGAAAGAGCAGAAGCCCAAGGTTGAGATAACCACGGGAAAACCAAAGACGTCGCCAGTAACACCGAAAGCAACCAGCGAGCATGCTGAAGTTGACAGTGACGAGGAGCCCGCCGAGAAGATAACCGGAGATGCCGAGCTGTTGCCGAATCACAGAATGGTCAACTTGCTACGACTGCAGCCAGTAGAACACAACCAGAAGCAGCCACAGCAACAGCAGTCGGAGCAGGATAAACATGTGCGCACACGAGAGTCGCTCGTCAACGTCAACTACTCGACACCAATGCACTCGGTCAACCAGTTCTATGACAAGTATGTGCAGGTGCTGCCCAATGGCTATGACTACAGCAAACCACAACCCTGTGCAGTTCCAGGGCCACCTAACAGCATTCCGGTGACAACGCCATCGGGGCGCCACTATGACATACCGCAGAGCAACAGCAGCGGCACTAACGGTGGCATCAATCATCCTTATGTGGCTCCAGCGCTGGCTAAGCGAACACAAATTACCCCTGCACCACCAGCTGGCCAGCCGCAACCGCCACCAAACTACTCATCGGTAAACTCTCTGGTGCCGGCCATTGTACAACCACAGCCACAGGGTAATCCTCCAACCAATGTTCCGCTGCCGCCGCCGGTGCAGCCGCAGCCTCAGTTACCGCCACAAGGTGGTGCAGTCGGAGGTAGTGCAGTTGGTGGACTTTCCACAAGCCAGCGACCGTATGTAGCGCCCAGTCTTCGAAACAATGGTCTGGGCGGCAATCGAGCACCGTCCACGCCGCCACAGACGCAACCGCTGCCGCCGCCGTTGCCTGCATATCCACCTGGAAATGCCAATGCCAATGTGGTGCCAAATTATCATGGAAATGGTTATGGCAGTCGGCCAAACACATTTCGATCACGCGGCTTAAAATATTAAGACGTTTAATTTCTATTTTTACTAATTATTGTAAGACTTGTTATGTTGTTTTTATGTATAAATGTATGCAAGCGTATTCCTAATTATACTATATTCCTATCCATGAAGTACGGGAGAAATCGATAGCAGAATCGATAGCGTCGCTTGGCGGCGTTGTTCATATGAAATGCGCACTATTTTCTATGGCCTCGTAACCATTTATTAAGCTACAATATGTAAATTTCTAATTATAATTATGCACAAAACGTTGTTTGTTTGTTGTTGTTGTTGCCAGTTGAGTTGGGTGTATCCGCTGGCGCTGATTTTTTAAATTTAGTCGTCGCCGTTTCCCATACACATGTACTTTCGTCATATGTATGCGTGTACTTTATCAATGAACTTTTACTCACCAATGAAAAACCATAAAAACGCAATGCAAACTTATTGAGGACCAATGCACAAAGACAGAAGAAATCGTTTTTAGGACAAACGCTATATTTATTTTAATAATTTCTATTGTTTATTTGTGAAAATCTGAATTTTCTCTCAGCAACACGGCCTAGCCGACTTCAATGTGTAGTTACAAAAAATTAAAATGGCGACCGATACTCAGCTCGATAACAAATTAATATCGATATACTACAGTAATTACAATGATCAGCAAATTAAGATTTTATATTTACCATTTACTTTACCTGTAAATTGGTTAAATATTCTTATTTTTTAACTATTTATAGAAATAGTTGTATACGCTACGGTTGAAATTTCTAATTTAATTTTGCATTTACGAAAACCAAAGTTTTGCGGAAACGAGAGTATTTTAACTGCTGAAGTTATTGGTCACACTGTTTTTCATAGGTCAGCACGGATGCTGATTTTTCCAACCAAGGCATTTTTGGTTTTTATATCAAAATTAGTTGCTTTCAATACATAAAAAATATTTTAAACAAATTGTGATTGTTTATAGTCTGTGCGCGCGCATTTGACAAGTCAAATTATAACCCCATATTCGTCAATTTACGCATTGTAAAATCGCTGTGTAGACGTCTTCGTCACAGTCACACCTTGGCACCTTACACGAATACCTATATCGATACCAATACTAAGAGATAACGAACAGTATTCGAAGAAAATAGCCAAAAAGCAAAGTAAACGACAAATTAAAAGCTAAAAAGTCTCATAACAAGCGCAACAGCAATTAAGAAGTACTCTGTTTAGTACTTTAAAGCATTTCGATTTTCCATTTTAACCGGAAAGCAAACAAAGAATAAACTTTTGGAAATATTACGGAAGTATTATTTCTGGATATTTGGTTAGTAATCATGGCTCAGTAAAGATGAATCCTCAACAAAAAATATTCGCGCAACGGACTCCTTGTGGAGACAAACGCTCACGCGAGACGCCATTCGCTGCCGATTGGCAACATCAGCAGCAACAACAACAAACACATCCAACTACCCTGAAATCCTCCCACCTTCTTCTAAACGAGCTCTGCGGTCTTAGCGCAGCTAAAAATATATACAACAATGGAAAACAACAAATCGAACGGTAAGCATATCGTATACGATACGATACAATTCGAATAAGAATATTTTACCATCTAAACTTGCCTTCCAGACTTGCATGTTAACAACAAAACACGCAATTCACGACGTCGCGAACAACTACCGACACCACGCAACGAGCAACAACAACGCAAAACCAAGCAACAGCAGCAGCAACAACAACAGCCAGCTAAACTTCGTCCCAATGTCGACAAACGTCCGCGTGCCCGCGGCAACGGTGGCGGTTACGGAGGGAATGGATCAGGATCAAATTATGCAGCCTTTGGCGATGGCTTTGACGACGCTTATGGCAGCACCGGACTAGCACCATCTGGCGCCGGCTACAGACGTAGCGGTGAACTTGATAATGAATTAAACTCGGTGTATGCGCACGGCAGCAAGAAACAGAATTTGAATCATCTTCTGAACTTTCACTGTGTGCCACGTGAGACGTCGTCTGCGTCCGACTGGCATGCTAGCAATGGACACGGTGCTGTGTCGCGCAGACAACCTCGCTACAACAAGGAACAATTTCTGCAGGCCAACTTTCAGTTTGTCATCCGTAGCAGCGCCAAGGCACAGGTGAATGGTTCGCCAGATACATTGATTGATTGGAGTTTGATCGAACAGATCAATATACATACAACCGAGGAGCCCCAATGTCCCATTTGCCTGTATCCCCCGGTGGCAGCCAAGTTAACTCGTTGCGGCCACGCCTACTGCTGGCCCTGTTTGTTGCACTATCTCTCGCTGAGCGATAAGACCTGGCGCAAGTGTCCCATCTGCTATGATGCCATTCACGCCACGGATCTGAAGAGCTGCACCATCGATCAGCAGCACGCAATGAATGTGGGTGATTCTATTAGCTTCCAGCTTATGCGTCGTCGTAAGGGTTCCATGTACATCGAACGTTACGCTGGTGCAGGGAATCCAGCCTTGGAAACACATGAACGTTTCCCCCTATTGAATGCTTCCGATGAGGCAAAGCTTTTCTCGAAGTTTTTGATTGCCAAGCGCATGGATATTGCAGCGATTATCGAACGAGAGCGTCGTGAACTATTGGCAGAGTCGGATATCTCCTGCCCTGAGGATATTTTCATACAACAGGCGCTGTTAACACTCAACGAACGCTGCGAGAAATTGGGCTTGGAGCCAGAAGAACAACAGCAGCAGCAGCCTGAACAGCAACAGCAGCAGCAGCCTGAACAACAACACCAGCAGCAGCCTGAACAACAACAGCAGCTACAGCTCGTGGAGGAAGAGCCACCGGTTAAAACCGAGTGCGAAGAAAAACCAGATGACGCCTCTGTATCTTCGTTGGGAGAGGCTAGCAGCACCAGCAGCTCTAATATCAACAATAATAATCATAACAACAACAACAACAAATATTATTATTTCTATCAATCGAATGATGGTCAACACATTTATTTGCATCCCCTCAATGTGAAGATGTTGCAGGCCTGCTATGGCACCTTGGACATGGCTCCGGCACTGATTAAGGCGCAGATATTGCAGAAGGAGCATCACTCCATGGACGAAGAACATCGTCGCAAGTTTACCTGCTTGGGTCATTTGCCGTTAACCTGTCAGTTTTCTGTTGTCGAAGTGGAGCTGCAGCCTCCAGTTATATTAGGCAGCATTCTCAAGCTGTTCAAGGGTGAGTTACGGATATATTTTGTAAGTGGCCTGTTATTAATGTCAATCTTTGCAACCTACAGAGGATCTACTACATCGTAAGCGGGAGCGACAGCGTCGCGATCGTGAGGAACTCAAACGCGAGCAGCACATCAATGAGATCAACGACCGTCAAATGGGCAAACTGATTGCCAGCACGGCTAACATCAATCTTAGCTCAACCCATGAGTTTCCCACTGTGAGTCTATTACATCCATCTCAGCTAGTTCTCGTTTAATACTTCCCCTTTCTTTTTGCAGTGTGGCTTTGAGGAGAACTTGCCCACACCTCGTGGCTCAATGCCCATTTCCATTCAGCAAGCAAACGTTGGCACGCGATACTCAAGTGTGACTAGTGCAAGTCCCAAACAGGAGCTATGGCCCACCATTGGCAGCGCATCACCAGGCACCTCCGCGGGCTTGCTTGCACCGGAGTTTAATGTGGGCGCTTGGGGACGTGCCGCTCCACCACGAGCAGTAGCAGCCGCACCCTCCAAAGTGGTAGCCAGTCGTCCCATTGCAGATGAAGATCACGAGTTACGTGCAGTTGGTCCTTGGGCACTTGGCGATCTGCTTGTCGATGCTTTGGGTCAGCAGAAACAAAAGCGTGGCAACAAAACCGGCAATGCCAAGGGTTCCTCCACCTCGTCTGGAGACACCGTTGATAGCAAGAAGCAGAAGAAGGCTAAGGGCAAAAAAATGGTTCCCCTATTCGCAGTTGGCATGAACCGAGCTCCATGAAATCATCCAAGATGTGTTGGATTCAATGAAATATCTTAACTATATCGCAGAGTAAATTGAAATTAAATTGTTTTTGTTTCTTGCGCCCAAGTCGCTTATTTCAACGTTATTTTAAATAACATTTTACCATAAATTCACTATTATAATTTTATGAACAACTCGTGTATTGCATCATAATTATATAACAATAATATATAATCCAATAAAGGCAGAGAGCATAGCAATGAAAAAGATTCAATTGATTCATTTCCTCCTCGATCTAAAAATATTCTTCAATGGAATAACGGAAGTAAAAATATGTATAAAACAATTATGATTTGTTTTCATTCAAATTTATTTTTCCAAAAAATATTCAACAAAGCATTTGCAACTATTTTTTGCATCTATTTTCTGTTTCCGTTTCATGTTTTTGTCTTCGAATGTGTTCTTTGTTTTGCATGATTGTTGTTTTTGTTGTAGTTGGTGTTGTGTTAACTTATAGTTTAGGTTTTACGCGAGAAATAATTTAATATAAATATATCTATATGTGTATATATATATTTTCTTCTTTCATTCACGCACAATCTTTAAGGCTTAATACAAAAATGAGTCTTCTGCGTTGGTTTCTCGGCTCCTCCTTTTCTTCTGCTTCATGTGGAAATTGCGAATGATTTTTGGCTAAATATGTATTGGCTAAATCGGCTATAGACACAGAGGCGCGCAGGGCGCGGGGGTGCGTTTGCAACTAAAAGCTAATAGATTACAAGTTACCAGTTAAGAGCTACAGCTATAGAAAATTGCAGGTGTGTGTGTGTAGATTACCCGACAACTTTGTGTGCTCCATAGTATTTTCTGTTTCGCACCGAAGGACAATTTAATAAATATACAGTAGCTTTATATATAGTATATATATAAATAGAGAGAGAGAGAGATAAAGGGAAAATTTAAACTAGCCAAATCTAAAAACGTCTTTCCACAATTGCCTCAATTACTGCGACGTTCAACAAAATCCGCATCGTAGGCTCCATTATCATCATCGTATTCATCGGGCGAGGAGATTGTCGCAGCTGAGCGGCTCTGGTAACTGGGCCGCGCCAGCGATGAGCGTTTATTCTTGCCATTCAGTGAGCTACTGCTGCCGGCACTGTACTCCGTTGGCAACTCCAAGTATTCGTCTGACGACTCATTGGCATCGGCATCCAGATCATCACCATTTACCGAACCCGATGGGCTGCCGGGTGGACTCAGTGCCTGGATGAGCTTGCCCTTTGACTCGTTCCACAAAGTATTCAGACGCTCGCGCCCGAAGAGTAACAGAAATGTGTCAATAAATTCACGAGACTTCTCCTCCCACTTGGTGATGATGTCCCCCTTGACTTTGGTCAATTCGCGCTTGCCACGCGACTTGAGCTCATCCATTTTGTTCTGTAAACGGAACTTCTTCTCGGATAGGAACGATACGTTCAGCTCCTTGGCAGAATAGCCACGCGCAAGATTACGACGCACATACAGATCATAATCCTTGACAATACGCGCCACAATGTCCGACGTGGAGACGCCTTCTGTTCGTTCAGTGGCAACGAACATGCCGCGAGCCTTGAGTGGGCCATAAATATCATCCAGCCCATCACTTCCGTAGGGAATGTCATCGTGTGCCACAAAGTCGATCTTATTGTCTTCGATAAACTGGTCCGACAGCGTCCATGGGGCACTCTGTACAATCTGTAGAAGGTAGAAAGATTCGTTTATATTAGAACATAGGGAAAAGCGTCCGTCTAACTGACCTCGTCCACATAGCGACAATGACGCACACCCTCGTAGCGCTCAAAGCCGTTCATCACGGTGCGACCCTTCATGCGGTGCGTGAGCTCATCATTGCAGACGCCCACAATTAAGTAGACATTCGGAAAGATATTCTTGGCCTGCATCAGCTGCCTGGCATGGCCCTGATGGAACAGATCATAGATGCCATCCGCATAGACGCGTACACGGCGCTTTGTTTGTCCCGAACGTGCCATTTGATAGGTAATCCGATATGTGTAATCGCAGCGGTCACGCTCCAAAATAGCCTCCTCATCGCATGAGAATGGTGCTGGCTTGCAAATTGTCTGCAAGAGGGAAAGAAAGCGAATAGACTTTAGTCAAGGTTCAAGGTAATCCCTTCCTGCCTGAGCTTACAAATGCCTTAAAATCCATATGTAGGGGCAACATTTTGTACTCAGATGACGGCGGAGTTGGTAGTGCTGATTCTTGCTCCTGCTCGCACATTTTATTTTAATCTTATGAAATATATACACGATATTTAGTTATATCACAGTCAATCTACTATATGATCTGCTTGGCTTGCTATCAGATGTCTAACTGAGCTCAGGCTCACGATCGACATTGCTGACATTATGCCGCAAAACGCTCGGCTAACTGCGAGCACTTGTGACTTGGGTTTGTTTGTGTGTATATGGGGGGTTTCTGGCGAGGATTGGCCGCCTCAATTGCGCAGTGGACTTTCAATTAGTTGGCGGCAACTGTTTCCAAATCAATACAATTGACAACAATAAAACGCGCTTGGCGCATCTTATTGCACATCCAGCAAGCCTACAGATATCCCTCCTCCTTCTTTATCTGCCCCATCTTTCTCTTTCTCTTTGCTTGATCTGGGGGACTTTCAATTGCCTCAAATTGATCGCGAGCATGTGTGTTTATTTATATATAGGAAGAAGCAAAGTCGCACGACTCGGCACGAGGCATCAGGCCACATCCCATCACATACCGTATCGTACGACATTTGAACAATCAGTGAACCGCATTCGACCTGTTAGCGACGAATAAAATAGGAGCCAATCAAGGCGACAAACAGTCGGGAACTAATTTAAATTTATTGCCAAAATTTACTAAACAGTTTAATAGTCGAAATCTATAAATATATCATAGAGAGACAATTTATCTCAAACTTCTAATACCCAACAAAAAGAGAACTTCTATTTGCAGATAAAAATATAAAGTATTGAAAATATTATACAGTTAAGAGCATCAAAGAGCGACAATGAATCTTTTTACGTCTAATAAAACATTGTTGGAAACATTTCATAAATTTTGGCAAGCCCGACATTTGATACACATATGGATCAAAGGAATTTCACACGCGAATGATTCGACAGATAAATGCATATATAATTTCCCAGTAAACAAAACTGACAAATTAAACGGAAATACGCGAAATATAATGGATATATTTATTAGATCATTCTTGTAGAATTTTGAATGGGAAACCAACATGAGTTCCATTCAATTGAATTCCTATAACTGCCTATAACTGGATTGTATTAGTTTCTCATCGAGAAAAATTCTTCTAAGTATTTTACATCATATGAATATATTTCTATTAAAGGAAACATTAAATCATGAAAATATGTATAGTAAGAGTTCATTCCCGTACCTAACTAGTTTTTACATAACTGACTCAGTCGTTTTAAAATACTCTGACGTATCATGCACATATCGTATACGATATAATACACTCTCGGGGGAATTGTAATGATTGAGAGCTCAGCATTTGTGCTGTTTGCAGCCGAGCAGCAGCAACAACGCAATAGTTCCAAATTTAATCCAGAATAGTGCGAATAATATAAGTTTGTATATTTCCCTCACCCATTCCCCACCAGCTACACTCTGCTGGATGATGCAATTCTCTTGTGACCTTGCCAAGGACAGGCGGTGTTTTTTGGTATGATGATTCAACTTACCGCGAAATCGGATGCTCCGCTGCCTAGGAACGATGGGCGGGTTGTGGTGGTGGGTGACAGCGCCGCCAGCTCTGAAGGCGTCATCGGTCTTGCCGTTGGTACAACATATTTGCGTTTAACTCCTGCACTGCCATTGAGATAGTCCGCTGCTGATGATGATGCCGCTGTCGAGGCCGAGGGTAGAGTATCGTCCGGTGAGGCAGCTTCGCCGCCATCATCGGCATCGCTTTGTGAGATTGTGCGCGTCGAGTCGCGCAATGTGGTAGCTGCCTGGGGTTCACCCAGATCAATGACCACCGTAGTGGAGCCATTACTACTCGCTGTTCCTTTGGTTGTGGCTGGGGATGTCGTTGTGCGTGCTCCTGTTGTTGTTTTCAGTTCTTTTGCCTCCATGGCGGGCATGGCAATGGCCGACTCGTAGGTGCGTTTTCGTGTGCTCAGTGTGGATGTGACTACAACAGAGGCAGCGGTGGCAGCGACGGCGGCAGCAGCGGCAGCGGAACCCGCATTAATTGTGTTGCTGGTGGTGTTGGCGATTACCGATGAAGTTGCCATCGCAGCGAATCTTGCACAACGGACGCGGCAGTTTTCCTGATTTTCTTTAAACACTTGTAAACGCAAATGGAACTATTGATTGCTCTTCTGGGCTGGCCTGTGTAGCTGCAATAAACAAATGAGTTAAAATAACCAATTAGTTAGGGCAGACTTTCGTTTATCGGCTTGCCGCCAGTTCGATAGGCAACCTTCAATATAATTGCAAATTTTTGTAAAATCACAGCAAAAACAAGACAAAACATAAACACATTTTAGCACGTACACGGCGTAAGAATTAAGAAAGTAAAACAGAGAAAGCACACAAGTGCATGCAGAAAGCAAAACGCAAATTCACCGTTCGAGCGAGAAAATTGTTCTGACTTGCGAACTATCGATGACGATTGTTTAGACATAAATTTCACACACTGACCAACACAAGGAAATGCACGCGCCCACATATGTATATACACACACCTATGCAAATGTGAATACACACATACATATATTCATTAATTAAAACTAAACACGCACATGTGTGTCTCTCGCGTTCCCTCTCTCTCTTTTTTCTCTCTGACTCTCCGTGAGAGCAGTCAGCTGTTCGGTGCGTGTTTCATAGTGCTAAGATATTTAAATTTAGTAAGTTCTGCGGTGGCTCATTAAATATTTATCTAGTCTGGCATTGAGCTGCCTCTACTTGTTACGTCAAACATTTTGTTTGTTTTGGCCTTTTTTTTTGTATTTTGCAATCGCCTCTTATCGCGTCTGCTGTGATAAGTTGAAGAAAAGTACCAGCACAGAAACCAAGTAACTGTTAAACATTGTGGGTGTTCCATGCCAATCTCAAGGTTTCTGCGCGTTGCCAGCTGACTCACAGATCTCTCTCCCTCTCTCTCTCTCTCTTTCAACGCCGAAACCGGATTGAAACTTGCTCAAGTTCAAGTTGATATTACACAGAACTTGATTCTGTGGTGTTGTGTATGGGAATTCTAAAGAAACTGAGCCAAAAACTATGCTAATTAAGTTGCCAAGGGAAAATTTTGCGCTGCAAGACGTCGCGACGTCAGCAATGACGTCACGCGCCGCGCCAGTGTGATCCCAGTCGTACGATCGAGAATTACTCTGAAAAAATAATCATGTGTGTTGGCGTGTTTGTGTAGCCTGCCTGTCAGTGTGTGCACTGCATGTTCATGTGTAGCCTGTCAGTGTGTGCACCGCATGTCCATTTGTAGCCTGTCAGTGTGTCCACTCAAGCATTTGTGCAGCCTATCAGTGTGTCCACACACATACACAGTATTCTCACACTGTGAGTCAAAACGTAAACAAAGTAAATGTGCGACGTGGAATAGAAATGAGAAGAAAGCGCATCAGAGAATTTAATGTTTTGTGGGCTGGCGACAGGCAACCGCATGCTACCTGTTGTTGCCGCTGTTATCTTGAATCGCATTTCCGCTCTTCAGAGGACATTACCTAATGAGTTCCCAAAATATTGTACGATGATGTACTCTAAGTACTCTAACATATCAATATAGATAAAATAGAATTAGTAGGAAGGTACAAGTATATTGATTCAGGCACGAGTAGCAGCTTGATAAGCAGAAATTGACAGCGATAAGGTGGCCACAAACGGATCTACTATATGTACATACGTACGTCGACTAATGGAAGACCTTGGTAGAGTCCCCTGGCAAACATACTATAGCGAATCAAAGTTCACTATCGTCATTGGAAACGTCTCTAAACTGAACCGCGCGAGACGAGGTTAATGGACGCCGAGCCGCAGCTCGCGTTTCTCTGGCCAAAAAATATGTGTCTGAGAATCAAGTGGAAAGGCTAAGACAGCAAATAAAATTATGGTTTATTTTTTTCTGCTTCGTTGGCATTTTTGAAGCCGCGGCTAAAGGTTGTGATTTTTTACTGTTGTCCCCATGTACAGTTGGCACGTTGGCAAATCCATGTTAACACGAGTTAGGAGGGCCGTTTTAATCGTAGATAAGCCACTGTTGCTACAGTTGTTGCTCTACCTCTCTACATATAGCAAAATTATACTCTCTACTATGCATATTATACACACAATGCATTGATAACCCTACGACGAGTTCGCTAGGCATCATTATCACCATGAAATTCCCAAAAAAATAACTCGAATGTTTACCCCAATTATTAATTAAAATTGTGAAGGGAATTCTTGCATAGTACGTGACAAAATGTAAACAATTTCAGCTTCCGTAGTGGGGAGAAATTAAATATATTCACGTGCCTATCGCATCATACCAAAGGTAAACTTTATGGTACACATTAACTCTTATTTACACCTGTACCACTTGTACGAGCAGATAAGCGGCCCCCAGATCTTAAAACATATTATTCGGTTAAGCTCTGCACCTCACACCACACGTAGTGAGTAAGCGAGAGAGAGAAAAAGATAACCCACACATGACACACATGTCGATATAACATACAAATTCATTGAGTAACGGAAACAGCTGACTAACAATGCGTAGGCCTCACATGCGTGCGCCGACACGATCACAACGAACTCTCTTTGAGAGACAGAGAGAGTGAGGCGGCGCTCTCTCAAAAACTCCCTCACTCACTCTCTTTCTACTTCTGCCTTCCTCCCACTCACTGCACATGCATAGCATAAGCCGCAACTGGAAATTAGGCAACGGTAAAAATGTTGCTTGGGAAAGTGGAGCACGAACGCAGGCGGCAGAGGCAGTGGCAGAGAGCGACGTAAGCGGCGACGGATGAGTAATGCTGCTTGTGTTATTATTAAATGTGTTTTGTGTTTTTTTTTTCACACTGATGAATGCCAACTTTAAAATCGTACGATCGCAGCGCAAAGTTCGTTAGCTAAGGTGCCACATTAGGTGCAGCGAAAGGCAAACCAAGATAGCGAGAAAGAGAGAGAGAGCAAAAAAAGAGAGTGCGAGAGCCAAGACAATGCCAGGCAGCGACGCGCGTTGCAAGTTGCAGCCACAACAAACAGAAAAAAGTCGTACGATGCCGAGGCATGACGTGGCGACGCAACTGCGGGCTGTGGATGTGGCAGGAACGGACGGGAACACAGACAAACTGACGACGTCGCTGCCGCCGCCGCCGGCTACAGAAATAAATCAATAGCGCAGCTGTTGTGCGAATGCATTAAATGTGGGGTGAAATTATGTAAACATCCGAGACGACAAAGCCTTGGCAGCCGCAGCCACATTATCTACACATAAAAACGCAGATTTTTAAGATGTAACAAATCCATAAGCGCACGCTGCGCAAAAAGTGTGTCGTCAAGAAAGACGTAGTGAGAGAGAGAGAGGAATTTGCCGTTCACGTCACGGGCGCCAACGTCATCTCCAATAAGCAGGGAGCACCCTGCCATTAAGTACTCTCATGCATATCTAATATTTATTTTTGTTTTTTGTCATGTCACAACAATCACACAAAAACTGCAGACTTTGATCGACGTATTAGAAGAAATTGAGAGCAAACTTACTTTCAGCTTTTCCTTTAAATTTAATTTCGATTTTTCGGCTAAAAATCGATGACTGCTCGTCGTGGCCGTGGTGCCGTATGTTATTATATATTTTTTTTTCTTTAACACAAATTGACGCACCACACGAATGGAAAATGGCTTTGCCTTGCACTGTGCTCAAGTGGCAATTGCTAGAGCTCGTCACTGCTCCACTTGGTTTTTATTGTTTTTGCTGCTATAATTACAGCAATTGTTTTAAACTAATGTGTGTCCGCGTCTGTCCGTCGCAGCGAAACGAGTGGAAATTGCGCTCTCTGCGATTTGCCTGGAGTTGCCACACCGTTAATTAGTCAGCCGATAATTTATCGATATATTTGCTTAAATGTTTTCATTTGATGCATGAAACTATAAATCGATTTAATAAAAAATGTAATGAAGACACATAAAATGTAACGGTATTCCTAATTTCAAATAAGGAAATAAACATTTTAACCCACATGTGTGTTGAGGAATACCCGCAATAAGTATTACCATAGGAGTATATCAAATTAAAGTCACAAATATTTTTAGATTTATTAACACTCAATAGATTTGTTTGTCTTTTGTTGAAATAAAATATAAAAAATAAAGCTTTATTCGAACATAAACACCATTATTCTTAATCTCTATTAATTAATTTCAATAATATCAGAAAATTGACAATATTCGTTTGACTGTAAGTAAACGAAAGATTCTTTGGTATCAACAAAATCAAAAGTTAAATAAATTCACTAACTTAGGAAAATTGACCGAGATAGTACAGTAAGATAAGATACATTTTGAATATCTTAAGCACTAATAGCTACGCAGATTCTATATTGAACAACATTTTAGAATTCTTTAGAGTAAATTTCTTAATTGCACAGAATTTTTTGTTCAACTTTGGCTTCACTTTTTGACTTGAACACTTGGCAAGCGTGTGTATGTGTATGTGGATGGCAAGTGATTGGGTTCTTACTAAGATTAGGATTAGGGTAAGGTTGACAGGGAGAACAAGGGTCTGTCTTCGTCTTAGAACTAATAACGAGAATATATTCGAGAAAGTTTCAGAGATTCCTCACTTGGTTGCATCATGTACTTAAGGGCATATGTATATGAGTATTCTAGGTCACTGGTTGCAAATGTCTGTGGGTGAGTGTGGGTGCTAACATAGCTCAGCACTGTGATGGAATGCGTATGCCCTGTGTTATAGAGTTCTCCAACACGATGTGGCAATCATCGAGTGGCTCCAGAATTTGTATAAGAAATGTTAAAAGATTGCGACGACGCAGAAAACTTTCCTCCTCGTACATCTCGTGGGTGACCTTGGTGAGGGCCATGGGTTTGATGAGGCGCGTTAAAAGATGTTCCCTGAAATAGGTAGCTCTTTAAGTAACATATAAGTGGATTTATCATAAAACTGAACTCACCTCAAGCTCAGGCAGATGAGCAGCTGAAATTTGCCATCCTTGCCCAGCGTGCTAGCGGTGCCATTAATCTCGTCCATAAGCTGCACATAAAGACGCCATATACTGGTAACTTCGCGACGTTGTAGGCTGTTGCAGCTGCCATTGCTGAAGGAAGAGTCCATGCTGGATGCTGAATCGTCGAGCTCCTGTTGCAGATTCTGTTCGAAGAGCTCCTTGATTTTAGCTATAAATGCACGACAATTAAAATAAGTAAGGAATGAATCTAGGCAATCTTCACTTACTAAAGTAATCCCAGATGTACAAATTGCGGCCAAAAAAACGTGACGAACGAAAACCACAGAGGAAGACCTGCTCCAGACACTTGACTAGTCCATCATCGCCGCACAACAGATTGGTTAACGTTCCCACATCTCGATCCCGACTTGGCTTGTAGTGCCACTTGACAATTACATTGACACAATTGCCCAGCTGATGCTGAATCTCCGAGGGTGCAACCGACTCCTGACGCTGCACACTTGGACTTCGCGTACGTGGTGGTGTACGTGAGGGCGGCACCAATTCCGCATTCTTTACACTAGTAGAAACACGTTGTCCCACAAGCAAACGTTCCGTGGAATCATCATCGACACCCTTGCCCAGCCAGCGACCACATGGGAACCTGCAAAAATTATTTGGAACATGACGTTAATTGCTTATCTCAATTGCTCTACAGGTGTGTAGTATATAATTATTCCCCATACGGGGCACACAAGTCACGCAAACTTGACTTACTTGTAGGTGTGACCGGTGACCTCATTGCGCATCACCACCTGCTCGACAAGCCACTTGTGGCTCGGTCCCGAGTTGTCGTGTCCTATGCGCATCGTGGTCAGCAGGCCCAGGTTTTTATACTACAAATTCCAAGAAAATTAGAAAAAAGGAAATAAAGCGCATGTGTCACACGTTACTCACATGAAATATGAACTCCAGGGAGCCCTTTGGCACGGGAACACGTTGTGTTTCGTTCATGGTACCGGAGACCATGATCCATACATTGCTGGAGGTGTGGTAAGAGCCGTGTTTACGTGAAGGGAAGATGACAACGCGATAGGGTAACTCTACGCAATGGCAAAAGGGAAAGAGAGAGTATAACTTATGTGTACAAATGGATTAGGACTAGCGTAACCTACTCGTTGTGGGATAAATGTTGGTAAAGCTAAAATAGTCCACGGTATTGAGAGTTAGCAGATGGTAAAGGAACTGCTCTTTTTCCTCCTCGCAGCGTAGGAAAGCGGATCGTTTATACAGCGAACGCAATAGGCCGTCATCGGATAGCAGCGTGCGAAAATGACGCGACAGCAGCTTCTTTTCCAGCGATAGACGCACCCAGGCGCGAGTATAACCAATGTGTGTCTTGATGTCCGCCATGGCCAGCACGTTTCTGCAAAGGAGGAGAGAGGGCGTTGGGTTTAGCATCAATGGTGATGAAGGAATTCCACTTTAACTCACTTGACATCAAACTCCAGCGACTCGGGCAGTGGGCAGAGCTGCTCCAAGCCCACAAACTTGTTGCGATCTCGCGATCGACTGCGATTCGGACTTGGTGGACTCTCGAAATCCGTTTGGAATGTGGACAAATCTAGCAGAGATCATCAGTCAATAATTTAGTTCCACCTTAGCTCACTTTACTTACAATCCATTCGTTTACGCATTGCATTCCATGCAAGTGCTGGGGATGCACTGGCAATGTTCATCTTATTGCTGGACACTGGCGTTGTGGGCTCTACACTGCCAATGTTGGCGCCGCCGCCACCGCTATTGCGTGCCTCCTGCAACTCCAGATAGGCCTGCAGATGTGCCCAGAGCGCAGATTTTCCTTGTTTATTCTGCAGTCCGTGTGACCAGATCTTCTCCAGCAAGTCACACATGCTTGCTATAAGTGTATTCTCCTCCACTCCGTCGCCCTTGAGGCCCAGCGCAACAGCCTCATTTCCCATCTTCTCCAGCAGCATGCGCTTAGTTTTGGATTTGATATCCTAAGGAAAAGAAATTAGTTTGGGAACAGGTTCAAATGATTCTCTTCTTACCTTCAGCAGTCGCTCAACAAATGTCCAATTAGCTTGCGCTATCAATGCCGGACTCACATCAGCAGTGGTCAAGTTGGCTGAGAGGCGATTGAGAGCCAGATTAGAATTGGAGTTGCTGCCGCCGCTGCTGTTCGTTGTTGGTTTCTGATCCAGTGATATTTCTCGGGCGCGCCACTTGTTGCCATTCTTGACACGCCTCAAACTGTTGCCTCTGTTTGGGATTCGGTTTTTGTATACATTTTTTATGTTTGTTAGCGGCATGAATTCAAGAAGATTTAGTGTAGTTTTGAGAGGAAAACAAAGACACGATAGATAAGATAATTAGTCCAAAGATCTATAGGTAGGGACAGGATGGGATTGTGTGTGTGTGTGTATGTGTTGTGCATGCGGTGGTGCGAGAGATCAAGACGAAAAATGCATTTAAAGAAAAAGAAACAAAAATTGAACATCAATTAACGTTTATTTGTATTTATTCTATTTTTAGAAACTGTATTCATTTGTTTAGTATTGTTGTTAATCAATAAATTAATGTACAAAAGAACAAAGAATGCGACGTGTATAGAACAAAACTAAACAATTGCAATAATAACAATACTACGATAATACAATATGCTAACAGCTTGAATAATATCAACGAGAGCCTCGGGGGGAATATGCAAAATGGTTGGGCTAACAATTTATTGTGGAATAGTAGGGAGCGTGCTGGGGTTAGAGTGGGAAGGATTTAAGGCATGGGGGATTAAGCAAATGGAATAGGTGCACAAAACACTCTACCTCGAGGCGCACTCCTGATTCAGCACGCCCTTCTCGAGCAGCGGAAAACTGCGAAAGTAGGCGGCACGATTCGATAGAATCTCACTTGGTGGTGTCACCTCAATGTCAATGCAGTTGAGTCGCTTCTCGAAATACTGCTGCGAATCCTGGCTGAGCACACACGGCTCGTAGCTGGTGCCACAGATCATGTTCTCGCCATGGCGACGACTGCAAAAGTGGATTGATTAGCAACAATTTACAACTGATATATTCTTCTCGTTACTCACCGCAACAGCTTAATACGCTGATCGAAGAGTTGCAGCTGCTCATCCGGCTGTGACTCCCACATGGCCAGAATTTTGTTGTCGATGAGTGTTGCAAACATTTGAGATTCAAGGAAGCGTGCCAGAAACGCACGATGATGTTCCGGTTGATCGGAGAGAAATGAGGATTTGTCAAAGTTCTGCAATGTTTCGCGATTCGAGAGCCATTCATCCTTAGCCTGATTCGGATAGATGACAAAGTATTCGTAGGCATGAAACATATGCACGAAACGATTGAGAAAAATCTCTCGCAATGAGTTATTGATACGTAGATCCTGATAGTATTGTTCCACGGGTGAGAGCGTAACCTTCTCGGTACGACGCGACAAGGAACCCATTCGCGAGGGTGGCATTGTGGCATCCACAGCATCAACATCGTGATATATACCCACTGGCGATGAGGATAACGATAGTGTGGGGCTGCCAACAGGCGAACCAGATGATTGTGCCGCACGCATGCCTCCCTTGCGACGCAAGTACTCCGCTATTCGTGGCACATGATCGATTTTCGAGGGATGCGCTACAAGTGGCTGATAATCCACACCAGGTTGCTGTGCAGGCGACGCACCCGGACCTGATAGTGTGTAGACAGTCTCTTGTAACTGTTGGAAGCGCTCCTTGCTGCGTCGCGCTGCCTGCAAACCATTTGGCAGCGTGCAACTGGAGATCATCGCGTCGGCACCACCACGCATGCCATAGCCATTCTTCAAGCTTGGTTCATGCGCACGATCTCTTTCGATTTCAAACTTATCCAGCACCGAGATGATCTCTGCCATGAAGTCCATCTTGTGTGGAAAGATGGGCAACTCCTCTGGAAGCTGTATATGTTTCTTGTCAATGTCCACAAAGCATAAAGCAGCCTCGCTGCCAATTTTATGCGCTGCCTCGCACTCAGCGTGCAGACCCATCACAAAGGGCACTGGTGCGTCCAGGAAATGATGCAATGCAGCGGGCAAGATGGGCGCATATACATGGGGCCAGATAAACGGAAACAACAACGACGTGATGCACTCGCCCACAATCATAAGTCTTTGGTAGTCTGAAAATCGAAAGACAATTAAAATTGGAAACTTTCCGAGACATTAATGATGCTTCAACTCACCCGTCGAGCGCAGCAACACCTGACTCTCGAGCAGCACGCAGGTGAGCAGCTGTATAACACATTCAACGCCCAGATAGCTGAAGAGCAGACGCAGCGGAAAGTCCAGCAGCGGCAATTCTGTGGCCAGCGATGGACGTTGCAATATCAAGGCAATCGCCGATAGATGCGGCTCCATTGGTGGCAAATAGACGCGTATGGATTTACCAGGCTGAGGTAGCATCACTTCGTACAGAATGTTGTACACATAAGATTCGAGACTGATGCCAGCACCAGGCTGTCGTGGAAGACAACTGCAAGGGGAGAAGAGGAAAAAGGAAGTCAAATAAAGCTTATATCATTTTACAGAACAGTTGCATTCTTATATATTGATAGTTTAATGCAAAGCGTATTATCTACATTGTTATTTCTGATTATTGTTTATAAATAAATCCAAGCACTGATTAGATATAGTGTGAGCCATTGAATTCGTGGGGTATTTATAAAGTTTACTGGCATAAAATAACCTTACATGCTGAATTTACAATACTATAAATATCAGGACTGATGCCTTACTTAGATATATTCTTTATATAGATTAACTCTTTATATAGTTACATTCTTTATTTATATATGTACTGTGTATTTTTATATACTTTATATAGATATACACTTAACAAAGCATTATTTTTAATAAAGACGAATTTCTGATATATTCATGTGTATTCCTCATTCAGTATCTATATTCTAATTTCACTCACCGGTACAAGTTCTTGAGAAACAGCTGCGCGGCAAAGGCGTAGGGTGCTTGGCAGATCAGTGAGATACTCTTGGCCACATACAGCTTGTCCTTGCTGATGTCGTAGTAGCTTTGTGCGGACTGTGGAGCCTGACCGGCAACCTTGAAGTGCCGGGGCAGCGATCGGCTAACTGGACCATCCTGTTTAATGCGGCTCAACGAATGCGTCTGCTGCCCATTCGATAGCTCCGTAATGAACATGGACTGTAGCGTATGTATGGCGCCGCATATATTCCGATTTCGTATCTCTTCGTAGAACACTAAACTGAAGCCATAACATCGCTTGCCATCCTCCCGCGTTGTGGCAAATGAATGGAACTTCGGCTCGATGTTGTGTTTCTGTGTGCGAAAGCGTAGACCCTGCGGCAGCGAGAGCTAGAAGAGAAAAGAACAGCCATTAGTGGGTTAATGAATCCATTAAGAACCAAAACAAACGAATCTATTTATAAGGAAAACTGCGCAGTTCCTATTAAAAGGTCTCTTGGGTGCTAATTATACTTAATGTTTTTCGATTATAAATGTGCTTCGGCTATAATGGGATGCTCTACATCTAAAAGAGATTCACATTTGTAAAACACTCATTCTCTATATACGAGAGATATGTAAATCTTTTCTTGGAAAATGTCAATGGGCAAAGCGCTAATTGCTCTTGCGAATAATCCAACACAAAGATGATCTAATGAAAATACTCTTGAAACCATTTGGCATTAGATTAAAAGTTCAGACAGTCTTTGCCCTAAGAAAATGATTCAAAAATTATTCAATGACATATTCATATTCAAAAATTATGAATAATCTCTCTACCCTTGCCCAAAGCGGATGCCCAACCTTATCTTCTACGTATTCCCCGAGCTAGAACCGAAGTATTTATGGTGTTTAGAGTCGAACACATGCCAAGATTCATATGATAAGATGCGCGCCGCTGCTTGCTTATCGTCTGTAGCGGCGTCATCGGCTACGTCGACGCTATAGGCAGCGTCTGCCAATGTGGCATCAATTAAAAGCGGAGCGTACGCGGCGTTCGCTTGTCAGTGAAGCATGAATTTTTTATTCATGTGTGCAGGGCACTTAAGCCTGGACCGAAGTAAGGGGAGTACGAGGGGTGGGGAAAGTATGACTGGGTTGGGTTGGAAATTGGTCGCGTCATGCAGCCAATTGAACTTAATTGAAGCTACTTTTCAGACCTCACCCATGCACAGATAGGCAGAGGGTTGCACCTACCATGCAAATGCCGTGAGCATCGAACGGATTCCAGGGCACATTTTCAGGGTAATGGGCCAGTGGTTTGCTCTTGTAGGCGCGATCCAACGGTGAGCAGTGCAGATTGTCGCCTGTGGAAAGTTGTGTGAGTTATACATGTATGTATATCGTGCATTGATTTTTTGTTTTGCTGATGTGGCTTACCCGCAAAACGATCTGGCTCCAAGCCCGTGTCCAGATCTAAGCCACATATCACAAAGTAATCGGCAAAGCGTGAAAATTGCGGATCCGCATCCCGTTTCAGTTGATTCAGCTCAGACTGTTCACCAGGCGATGTAGGTGATTGCACCATAGACATTGATGCTGCCGTGGCTGCTATCGTGCTGTTGTTGCCACCGGTGCCACTGCTGCTGCTGCTACTACTGTTGTTGCTGCCACTGCTGGCATTGTTAAGCATCAATTTGGACAGACGACTTGCAACATTTTCACGCGTCGTCATAATTTGTTTGTCTGCTGTCTTTGTTGTTCGCTGCTCCAAATCGTTCATCAAACAAACACCTCCATGTGTGCGTGCAAGTACATGTGGCTGTCTGCGTGTGTCTCTCTTTGTATGTGTGTGTGTGTGTTTTTATTGCTATTACCGTTGTGCGCTCACTCGTTTTTGCCACTTTCCAATTTATCTGACGGTGCCAAAGACGTCAACGTCCGTAGCCCTGCAAATTATTATATGTATTGTTTTTATAATTTTTCTTTTAATGATAGTATGATCTCCCTTTGATTGCCCTCTATGTATGGCAACTGTATACACATACGTAAGTATGTGTGTATGCAAAATTTTCTATGCCAATGGCACAGTTGTCGTTGTCTGTCGTTTTCACCCCCACACACTCTTCTCTAAGACGCGTTCGTTTCTGTTGTTGTTGCTTATGCTACCTTGAGAGCTCAGCTGCGCTGCTGAAAACAGCTTTGAAAACACTTTAAATTTAGACAAACAGAAACACAAACAACTCGCACTTGTCTTTGCTGTGATAATTTTTGCATATTAAAAATAATTTTAGAGACAACAAAGTAGTTTTTACCGTTGTTCGCAATTTTGCACTTTCCAAAATAATTTTTACTTGGCGATTGGTTTGCTATCGATGTTGCTTCGATAAATTTAAATGTTGTGAACATTTCTGAGGTTCGATAAATGGTTCATTGTAATTAGCTCATTTTTACAAACAAAAAGCTCCAGCTGATTTTTGTTTACCTTTTTTGTTTGTAAATACAGACGAATTTTTGCATTAATAAGATAATAACAAAGTCATAAACTCGTCGTACACACCTAAAATTAATATGTGCAATTAAGTTGATAACTTTTAATATGATTTCTGATTATGTTTTTCAAGAACTATTCGGTCGAAGAAAAACATTTATTTATATATTAATGCCAATAACAAAAAGGCAAAATAAAGAAGGAAAAATAATATTTTTAATTTCATTTACTTTATTTTTCCACTATTTAAATAACATCCAATTTGTGCTTTGTTGTTAATCAACACAACTATCGATATATTTTGAAATACCAATCTATCGAGCTTAGTGCATATCGATAAATTGAATAACAACAATCAGTTGATGTGGGCACACTGACTTCGTGAAACGTGAAAAAGTTCTAAACTGTTTTAATGTGTGGCGACATTGTCGCATTTTTAATAAAAAGCTGGAGAACGGCGTACGAAAAAACACAATAATAGCTAATTTAAGCTTAACCGATCAGGAATTTGTCTATAATGTTGGAGTTGATATAGAATTGTTTTTAAAAAAGCGCCTGAGCAGTGGGTAAGAGACCTCTTAGAACTTATTTGCCACGGCATGTGTGTGCGTAAGTTCGTGTGTGGGAGTGTATTATGTATACATGTGACGGTGAATGCGCTTGTGTTTGTGTGTGTTCCTCTGTGTGTGGCGTGAAATAGCCTTAATCATGAACGACAGCAGCTGGTGGCAACAACAAACAGAACAACATCAAGAAGAAGAGGAACATAATAAAATCCTTGTGTAGAGTTCGATTCCCTTTGTGATCCCTTTGATACCTCGTAGCCCAATTGCGTCGCTAGCAATGCGGAAATGTGCAGCAACGAATTGAAGTGTATTTCGCCTGTTGTGGGGTCTCGTTGCAAAAAATTACCGGTTTGCAAATGCCACAAAATTCAAGTTTTCCCAGCTGCCCCACAGTTGGAAACAAGAAACACAAACAACAACAATGAGGAGGCATGCAACAACTTTGCTTTCCGCATTGCGTCGTTGCTGCCGCTTGGAGCTGGTAACACGGTTTTTGTGTGCTGCCCGTGTTAGTTAACCGTTTTTTATCGCTTACCATGCAAGACGCGTTTAATAAACAATTAATCGTCGTGCAATAAACAACAACGAATCGCGACCATCAGCAGAGTATTTTTTTGTTTTTCATTAACATTTCTTGCGCACCCGCGTATAAAATATATATTTTTGTTTTTGGCATAAATTTATTAGATTATTACATTGCGTTGTTGCTATTACCGCGCTGCCTCTACCGTGTTGCATAATAAGTAATTTACAAGTCGCGCTTTGCGTGCTTCTTATTGTCTGGTCTGCTCTTCTATACATCGAAACAACCTGTTAGGTTTGTGTGTGTGGGAGAGACAGAGAGAGACATACACAAAAACTTCACACACACACACATAGATGTATCAACGTATAAGTGCCTATCGCTGAGCTGAACTCGTTTTGGTCTCTTTCTTTTACAGTGTGCTGCTCTTTCCACCTGTGAATAATTATCGCCGTTATCTCATACATCAAACATGTGAGAACTATCGTCAGCAATACGATCTTTTGACGTTTTCCGTGGGTCAAGGCCCGCATCGACGCACAGTTGTCTGTTTTCGCAATCAGCTTATCGATCCGCACGGTTTTGAAGCGTGAGTAGCTTGGAATTTCTGACTCACACCAACATAATAAAACAGACCTACACACACATCCATACATACAGAGGAATGTTTATTAAAATAGAATTCTAACTGTAATTGACAGCCGTAAACAGCAGCAGAAGGAACAACAACAGCAAAACCATCAGCAACAGCAACCGCTGAAAAGCTGGCGAAGTAACGGTCGAAGCAGCAGCGCAAGCAGAAAACGCGTAACGGAACTGTGTAAAATGGGCGTTAAGAAGCATATCAGCGAAACACCTTGTAAGTAGCATGACTTGTACATTATAATTATTAGAAAAAAACGTAGTAGTTTTCTTACATTGTCAAACGAGAATTGTCTCTCAAATCAAAACCAGTTTAATCGATTAACATCGAAGTAACAAATACGAGCTTGATTAAAATAACAAAAATAAAAATACGCCGTAGCGGGGAATACCTCTAAGAATCGATACCAAACAAAACATATCAATAAGTTTGTGTACGTGTGTGTGTAAAATTTGCAAAGCATTTAATAAAAGGTGGCACATTTGGCAAGCCTCAAAGACAAAGAAAAAGTGCAAAAACAAAAGCAAAAAGCGAAAACAAAAACCAATTAATTATATATGTGCAAACTACTAAAAATAAAGCTAAACACGCCGGCGAACGTGCACCCGCCCGTCGTCGTCGTCGTTGTAGTAGTTGTTGTTCGTTTCGTTTTGTGTCGTTTCTTGTCTTCGGGTCACGCAGCTTATTCAAGGTCGCCCTCTTTCGTGAGTTTGCTGCTTATGTTGCATCATAAACATACAAAACTCGGCGTCTTTCGACTCTCTCTCTCCCGTGCGTTCGCTCACTTGTTGCTTGGCGCCCAGTCTCTCTGTCGGCCATGTTGTTGGTGTTGACATTCACGAAGCAGCAGGCAAAGTGAAATGAAGATAAAATTGGGTCAACATTAGTGAATTTTTGTTTCTTTTGTACACACTTCTCATTTTCGCATTGCTTCACCTGACTTCGCTACGAGTATTTGCTAATAATCTCCGCTCTACCTCTCTCTTTTGCTCCTGCAGTAAGCAAATCGAATTCTGTGGACCTTTATAGACCGCCTGCACTTAGAAATAGCAGCAGTGAGGAAGCAACAACAACAACTGGTGCATCGAATGAAACTCTGACTGAGTCATCGGGAACTGCAACAGTAACAACAACAGAACAATTGGAAGAAACAACAGCAATAACAACAGATACATCGATAACTACCTCAGACGACCGCAAGAGGTCACCAAACAGGTAAGTCATAATGTAATTAAGTGAACACTGCGTAATATCACTCATGAGCAAATGAAAGTAAATTGAACAATAATAATTAAATGCAATTTGCAAACTGAGTGTGCTAATTGTTTATGATTGGTAATTATCAATATTTTACGTTTAGTTTGGGCATGCACTGCGCCTAGTCGATATTTACGAAATTCTGTTTGCCAATCGCGCTTACCTTTCGTTTTCCGCCTTTCTGTTTTGATCTACTCATTCGCAGAGAGCAACAACAAGCCAGCGTCGCTGCAGCAGCTACGACGCGACGCGAACGACGTCCCGACCGTGCCGTTTATGTGCCAAGGGCACGACGCAGTCAAACGACGCCGCCGACGACAACTACAACGACAACAACAATGCCGATGCCCACACCGACGCTGACGCCGCAGTCACCGTCAGCAACGATTGCGACTGCGGCTACGTGCAGTCCGCAGCCATTGGAAATGCCAGTTGTAGATACGAACCCGCCGAAGGCAGACGACGGTTCGCAGCAACAGCAGCAGGCAAAACCCAAGAAATCAAGATCGCGTAGAGAGCGCGGCGGCAAGAAGATAGTCGGTAAACAACAACAACCCCAAGAAGAGGCAGCTACTCTGCTTGTGATTGCGCCCAGCGAAATCGAAACGAACCAAGTACCGCCAGACCAAAACTGTGATAAGGAGGTAAGGCTAATCTGCTGCAGCATTTCGCAAGTGAAAAATAAACTAAACTGTTTTTGTTCTACCTGCACAGATCATGGGCGGTGCCCAGCGAACAAAGTCTGGCCATGGTGGCGGCAAAAACCACTGTAAACAACAGCAACAACAACCACTGCGCATTGAAGATGCTGCTCTGCCGAGAACCAACAATGCGTCAGCATCTGAGGATGCCAACAAATGTGATAATGAAGTGCGCGAGCTGCAGCGAGCCTCCAAGGTGGGTAAACAGTCGATGCATAAAACACATCTATAAATACCTAATCTATTTTGTATCTATTGCCCTGCAGGAAATCAATCGCAGCAATCGCCGCATCATGAAACAAACCTTTGTCTCGGATGTGCTTGAGATACCCGATAAGATTGAGACAGCCGCGACGCCGAAGGTTAATGCTGTAGCCGCAGCAGCGACGACAATTCCAACAACACACCCTGCCGACAGCACCACCGAGGATGATGATGAAGAGAACGAGGACGATTGGGAGAATATGTTCGATGAGAGTGGTGACTGCTTGGATCCAAAGATACTGCAGGAGCTAACCGATTCGGTGGGAAAGTGTAAGATCGAGTTACCCAAAATGGATTATAGCGTAAGCAATGCATATTGCATGTTGTCTCTAATGAAATGCTAATGATAATCTTTGGTTCCTCTCTAGGTTTATCATATTAAGCAATCGCTTCTCAACGAAGAGGAATTCCCACACGTCTTGGAGATTTCAAATTTTCCGGTGGAATTCAAGACTCCAGATCTGCTTATGCTTTTCTCACAGTACAAAGGCACCGGCTTCGACATCAAGTGGGTGGACGACACACATGCCCTGGCAGTGTTTAGCAGTTCCCGTATTGGTGCGTATAATATAAGATATTCCCGTAAATATATTAACATATCACTTCCTCTGCAGCTGCTGAGGTACTCACCATGGGCCATCCATTTGTCAAGCTCAAGCCGCTGGCCGAAGCCACACTTGAATCCCGTCTCAAGGCCAAAAAGGCGGGAGCCACTTCGCTACAGCCTTATCGACAGCGTCCCGAGACTTGTACTGCGCTAGCACGACGTCTGGTCTCCGGCGCACTGGGCGTCAAATTGCCCACAGCACCGGAGGAGCGTGAGAACGAGAGACGCGTGTTACGAGAAGCCAAAGGTGAGACTAACCACATAACTATTCAATTTTATTTCTTTTTTACTCATTATATTATCTTTTACTTTACACAGAACGCAAACTTTTAGCTGCCAAACAGCGCGACGAGGTCTGGGAGAGCTAGAAGGCCTCAGAGCGCCAAGTGCAACAAGTGCATTTTCAGCGGCATTCTGATACTTGCCTCATGTGCCGCATCACAACAACAAATTCTCTCAGCAAATACCTTCTCAATCAAAAGAAAGCTTCTAGTTTATAACTAAATGATAATTTGCCTACAAAATTGTGTATTTAAAAATGTTTTTCGCTTTTCGTGCAATTTGCATACAACTTTTGCTCAATTTGTTGTAGTTTTTAAAATGAGGAAATTGTCAAAAACAAAACAAAAAAATAAATATATAAATCATATATATTTATTTATCGTAGCACGTAAGCGCGCATGCATTGATCACATGCATAAATGAAATACTTATACATATGTTGTTTTAACTCCAAGCATAAAAATATTATTTATAAGCGCAAGCAATTTATATAAACATATATTTTAATAAAGTTTATAGTGCGTAAGTACAGAGACAAGTCGCAGTTTGTTTATTTTTACTGAGTACCAGCAGAGTTTAAATCGAAGGTTATCGAAGTTGTACTGCCGCTGCAAAGACTATTATCGATATTTAGACATGCATTGTATTCATAGTCGGTTATCGGGGGTGTTGCAAATGCATTAAAACACTATAAAACATTTGAACATGAGCAAAATTAAATGGAACAATTGTTAAAAATAATATGATGATGCAGCACGTATTTTACACATAGTTTACTTCATTTTTTTATTTATACTATTACAAGACTTGCGTGTACAAACACCTTATGAGGCACGCGATATTTTTCATCGGCACATCTCTAGCCGGCAAGTCATTGCTCTAGCATATTGTTTGCAAGTATCAACAACAGTTCTTATTTATTTAGAGCACACTCCTCCAATTAATAAAAGGTATCACCTGTGTAAACAACTAAAATGTGCCTGTATAGGACTAGTGTACGGAAATGAAATTGTATACGTCATCGTATCGCATCGCAAAGGCTTTGTTCTCATTGTCAGAATCGTAGTTACACTTCAGTTGACATTCTACTAAATTATAAACTTGTAGCTTCTGTTCATATATTAAATTGATAAGGTTCATACGCTCGCGCTTATCACTAGTTTCTGACGCTGCCACCCCCTTTTCGATTGGAACCTTATTGTAGTGGGTTCTTGCGAACGTGGATGTAGCCGAGAAATTTTGACTGCGTGGCTAAAAGTACGGAGAAAGTTTCCCCTGTTAGAAGTGGCATTATTTATGTGGGCGATGGTGTTTCACAGCAGGCATCGCGTGCCAAATTTGACCATGCTAATTGCATTATGGCGCAACACTAATACACGTGTCCTTTTACTTTCAGATTAAAAAAACTAGTGTTAACATGAACCACCAGTACGCTTGCTTGGCTCTTGTACTGCTCCTTGCTGTGGTAGCCGGCAAGGCCGACGACAATGATTCTTGTTACTCCTTTGCCGGTGGATCCGTTTACCCTGCCGGTGAGCCCAAGGGCGACCATCAATTGCAGTACACCAAGGCAGTCAGTAAGTGGGAATTCTCAAATTTAAATTATGACCTCAAATTAATTTTATTTTCTTCGTACAGTTTCAAAACCAGCGCCTCCATTCGAAGGCACCGCTGTGGTGAACAAGGAAATAGTCCAACTCTCCCTCTCCCAGTATTTGGGCAAATATGTCGTGCTGCTCTTTTATCCGTTGGACTTGTAAGCGCTATAGTTTGTGACGTTCTAGAGACACCAGTAACGTTTTCCCACATTTTCTGACAGCACCTTCGTTTGTCCCACCGAGATTATTGCTTTCTCAGATCGCATTGCTGAATTCCGAAAGATCAACACTGAGGTAATTGCCGCCAGTGTCGATTCACACTTCACACATTTGGCGTGGATCAATACGCCTCGTAAGGAAGGTGGCCTGGGAAGCGTCAAAATTCCGTTGCTCTCAGATTTAACGCACAAGATTAGCAAGGATTATGGTGTTTACTTGGAGGCAAGTGGGCATGCTCTGCGTGGTCTCTTCATTATAGATCAGCGCGGTGTTCTGCGACAAATAACAATGAATGATCTGCCCGTGGGACGCTCAGTGGATGAGACCATCCGATTGGTACAAGCCTTCCAGTACACGGATACACACGGTGAGGTGTGCCCGGCCGGTTGGCGACCAGGCGCAGACACGGTAAGTAACGTTTAGTAGTATATCCTGAAGGATTAAAGTGCTTATCCGTTACTCCCTTGTAGATTGTGCCCAACCCGGAGGAGAAAACAAAGTACTTTGCTAGAAACAATTAAGGTTCGTCCAGTGAAGCAGCCCATAGATTAGGGGCCTTTCGTTGCATCATTTCCATTTCAAATGTTCTATTCATGACTGACTGCGAACAATCGTACGAATGATCCTAAGCATTCCATGATCATGTTTTGTACATATGCAATCCCGATAAGAGATATGTTGTAACACTTGTTTTATATAAAATATATTTCCTTTTATTTTACAATGTATGTAAAGAAAATACAGCATAACTTAGTAATGGGTGTGTTGTTAAAATGTATGAATGCAGTAACAGTTTGTTTTTTTTTTTTTATCTTTTAGTCCCAATAATGTCAACAATTGCAATTTCTTAAGTTCAACATACAAAAATGTGTATATTCGGACTTGTAACCAGTTAAAGTATGAATATACTTAAAAATGGGTCGGGGCGGGACATCTTAAGGCACTCTTGTTTTTATCGGTGTGTCTGTGTGTGTGTGTGTGTGGGGTTATGTGTATTAGTGTGCATAGATTGTGCGCTGTTAAATATGCGTTTAAATGCCAACCGAACGTCGGTGTCAGAGTTCAGGCACTTGTCAGGCCTGTTCCCTGTATATAAGTATTTGTTAATAAGTACAAGTTACTTTGAATGTTGGTTCATTCGAAAAAATATTTGTGCGCTATTTGTTCGCAAGGGCAATAAAAAAACAGTCGAACGATTAGAATAAATGTCGGTAAATCAAACTGAAAGCCGTAACACAGTTGATGGGGTAAGATTCTGATTGCAATAGAGATTCCCAGCTTAAAGAGAGTTCCAAAATTTGTGTTCGCTTCAAAAAATCTTAAACGAACTAAGCAGTCGATTTAAATTGATTCAAGCTCCTCCGTGGTCTATTGCTCGTAATAAACAATGTCCTGCAAATCGGTAAACATATTAAACAAATAAATCAATAGACTCTCAATCTCAAGTTGCACTTACGATCAAGAACACGGCGGCGAAGAGCAGCGCCTTCATGCGCACATCCAAGTTAAGAGGGAACGTGACACTGAAGTAATCGGCATCTGTAAACAACTCTCTGCCAAGTCCCGACCATTGTTTGGTTATCTTGCCAATTAGTTCATTGTTTACGCTGTAAACCTATATAAAAAAAAAAAACAAAAAACAGACCATATAAACATCGCATTAATCGGACACACCCGGGGGCACAGACACAGCCATGCATACCAATCTAAATTGTGGATACTGCATACACATACATATGCATATGTAGGTTCTATCAATTAAATTGCTTTGTACACACACTGAAGATGGCAGTCAAGCATAGCGACGGCGGCATTGTGACGTCATCTCTTGCTTGTATGCATCCAAATCTGTATGTACTTGTCTATATAATATATATGTATGCATGTATCGTATAACAAGTTGTTGCTGAGGCTGGCCCGCACACTGACCTTCATGTTGCTATCGCTGAAACATTTCCAGGGACAGTAGGGCCCTTTGATGTGGAGCACAACGTCGCCAAACGAGTTCTTAATGACGAATTTTGGCTTCATAAAAGTGCAGACCTGTTCCACGGTGCCGATAACCTGTCCTGGCGGTGCTGAAACTTCTAAAACATTCTGGCAACTGGGAAAACAACAGCATGCATCGCACCGAAATGGACGATTCAGGTGCAACACTTCGTTCTGAAAGTTGTCCAAAATCTTCATCTCAAATGGGCGTGCCCGTCCCAAACAGTTGCGTGTGCAGCAATCGCTCTCCTCATATGCGAAATAAACATTCTGTCCCAGCGAGTTCTTCACTTTAAAACGATTTTTTGTCTCGAACGAGGTTAACAGCTCTAGTTTTTCGATTTTCTGCGATACCAACAATTGGTCAAGGACGGTCAAGTATTCGAGGCCCTGTGGGCAGTTGCTGCCCACTGGAATGCTCATCCATGGCTCTCCTGTCGCAAGAATATATTATATGGAATATATTATAATTGATGATTTGTTAAATTTGTTCAAATATATATTTTGGCAAACGCCCACAGCCACACACACAAACACACGCGCGCAATATACAAAATATAACGATAATAATAACTTTGTATATGTATTCTTCTTCCGCTTGTATTTATTATCTCACCAGGGCTTGTGGCAGTTCCGCCGGGTGCTGCCGGTGGCGCATCCTGCGGAACTTCTTTATATTCCTTCATTTGCATCATTTTTAAACGATGCGTAGGAGCAAAAATATATATTAAAATTAGTTTCACAAGAAACAACAAAGCAGCAAGGCCAGAGTTGCAGAATAATCGATGGCGACGATGCCGACATCGATAGTTTAAATTGTATTTCAATCGAATCTTATATGTGTTTGGTGCTATCGATAGCTGGGCGGCGCTCCTTGTCAACAAATCAAATTTCATAGCGGTATTCCCTTTGTTTTTGTGATTCATTTATTTTCAATGAATTTGTTTTGAATTCTGGAATGTTAAAGATTAAATAACAGTTTCTGTTTTCTTTTTGATTTTATTTTAGAAGATGCTTGTAATATACAATAGACATTCAACAATTTTAATTTGATTTTGCTTTTAATTTATTAATTATTTAAATGTATTGTATTGCTGCATTTTATTAGGTGTTAAATTGTGTATTGCAGTTGCGAATTGCAATTCTATTATTACATAAATTTTTGTTTTGGCGCGCTAAACATAAAGCTTAAAGTGTAAATATTTTTGTGTATTGATTTTTGTTTGTTTCTTGTGTCCGTGTGTGTGTTGTTTTGTTTGTTTGCATAAACAATGAAAACTTAAACGAAATACTTAATAAAGAAGATCGCATGAAACAATGTGTGTTTGTGTGTCTGTATGTGTATGTGTGTTTGTGTGAGCGTTGGCTGTGTGCGTGTCCAGAGCGTGTGGGGGGCACACAAATCCAACTCCAACTCAACGGCAGCCAAATTAGGAAACGTAAATAAACTGTAAAAATATACTAATTTAGTACAGTTCATATATGGAATATGCAATATACTGTATGGTATATATTCTACTCACCCAACTTACTGATCAAACGAAATTTGAGCCATCTTTCTACTTGTTGTTGATGGATAAACGCTCGACACTGGCGAGCAGCTCGTCGGCTGTCTGTGACACCACCTGCTCCTGATCATCCGAAGTGCTCAGGTTTTGTAGGCGCTTCTCCAGCGCCGACAGATCCTCCAGTTCGCGCTGCTGCTTGACCATGTAGCGCAAGATGAGCGTTGTCAGCATGCACATATCCTCTAGTATCTTGGCTGTTTCAGGTGTGGGATGATCGTAGCGATTGCGCAGCAGCCGCAACTTGGCCTCCGCCAGCTCCAACGGTGACTTGCCGCTGCGGTCGAACATGTGCACACTAGCGCCGCCCTGCAGCAGTACGCGCACAACCACATTAAAGTTATTCGAACTGGCCGAGATGACCGCCAAGTGCAGCGGCGTATTACCCAGTGAATCAACCACGTTCGGATTGGCGCCGTATTTCAAAAGTTGTTGCACAATCGGTATATAACCCCGGCACGCAGCCAGATGCAATGGACTGCGATTGTACTCATCGGCCGCATTGGGATTACCCCCCGAGTCCAGTATGCGATTTAGCAGCTCAATATTGCAGGTGGATGCGGCGGTTCGCAACTTACGATTATTTGACTCGGTAATGATGTTGTTGTAGCTGCAGTACATCAGACGCTTCATGCGGGGGCGCATCTTGAAACTCTTACTGCTCGAGGGCAGCGTGCTCGGATGTATAAGGCTCGGCAGATAGTCAACATTCAACGGAAGCGGCGGTAGATGAGGCAGGGCAAAGTGCTCTCTTGTGTCCCCACCCAAAGCACCACCACCACCACCTCTGTCTCTGTTTAGCTGGAATGCGTTCGCGTTTGGATTCAGATTTGGCCATTCCCCGTGTGTGTTCGGCGACGATGTCGGTGTTGGGGGCATCACTGGCGGCGGCGGTGTAATCATAATGCCTTTAGATACAGGCATTGTGGGCATGGACATGGACGACATGGTGGGGAGCTCCACCTCTTGTTCTTGTGCGATTGGCACTGGCTCTGGCATTTCCTTGCCCGTGTCCACACGGTCATTGGACATGTCCGAGATGTGTGCTTCCTTTGCGCGTGTCGCCCTACTTTTACAATTATTGCGTTGTGTTCGTCTGCACAAATTTTTATCTTTTTCTTCACGCGCTTCTTACTTTTTTGTCTGTATTGTTTGTATTTTTCTCGATTTTTTTTCCTGTTTACATTTTGTGTTTGGACTGCCAACTCTTTGCAATGTTCACAGCTAGCGCGTGCGCTCCAGGTGGCAACGCCGCAGCACCAACGTGAATATCGTTTAAAGCTCTGCGATTTATATTTTCCGTGCTAAATATTTTGTACTCTTCTTGGTAGACCCGCGATATATAAATAGGAACTGGAAGTGCAGATAAATAAATATTTGTTCTGAAAATACATATGACGGTAATAATAGTACGTACTGTTAGTTGGAGTTTAACATTCTATTTTCTTCGTATCCTAAAAAATAAAAGATTTTTGTTTTGCGTGCGTTCGTTGTTTTGTTTATTTATGTTTATACAAACAGTTGAAGTAGCTAGAGTTGCCTGTTCATTGATCAAATTTCCACTTCGAACAAAAACATAAAAATTCATTTTTCGCTGCGATAAAATTTGCATAACATGTTCCTGTATATTGCTTAGTTTAAAAGGAAGTAAAATAATTTTGTTAATATTCTACAGAACAGTATTTCAGTTAAAAAACTAAACAAAACCGGTCTTTCAAGTCGATTTCAAATGAAGAATTCTGTCAGAACTAGTCCGCAGTGAGCGGAAATATACCGTATGTAGCCCTGGTTGCAAAATCGCCTTTAGTCACTTGCCAACCCTGCTCTGGCGGTAATGCAGAGTTAAACACAAAAAGTTCCCGTCTGGGCAATACAATTTTGTGGATTATTTATTAAAACTAATTAAAAAAAGATATAGGTAAATATCTTACTGGTGTAATTGACTTATTCAAATTAAAAGCTAAGAAAGTCAAAATATTACTGATAAACTGTAATTAACTGTGAACTGTTCCTATCGTCATTGGCCGTTGCTCTGTTGCTGATAAAAGCTCGGTGGTAAAATTCATGTAAATAATGTATAATATGTTCCGCTGTGGTACCAGCAAGTGCGCAGTTCCTAAATGATAATTTTTTTGTATTGCACTGACATTGTTTTGCGTTAAACAAATTGTTGTGCCTTGTGCGGGAAAGCAAAGCGTATATTTGTCTCCCTGCATTAGTGTGTGTATATGCGCACATAACGTACCTGTCTTCTATTTGTACATACACGGACAGTGACGGAAAAAGTTGTATGTACGTTATTAAGCTTTCTATGAAATAAAAAATTAAAAGTTACTATATGACTTTTTGTAACTGTCAACTATTTAAACCACAAGTCAATCTTAAAATATGTTTCTTGGAAAGTTCTCTCTGTGGAAGTATTAGTACTTCTGTGTGGGTGCGTGTGTATGTCTGCGCGAGAGTACATACATATATGCAAATTGTGTGTGTAGTTTGTTTTGGTGGTGGGTGTAGGCGTTGCCGCCATTCTCCCCCTACCAAACATGTCGTTGCGTGCAAGTCTCTAGCTCGACCTCGGTTCGACTTGAACTTTACCAATTGCTGGAGGAAGTATGAAAGAAGTTACTTATTGACATTTAATGTAAATACAAAATTCGATGATGTAGTTGTGTGTTGAGACATTTTAGCGATAACATTGACTATGAATCAGCGCTCATCATCATCATCATCATCAGCAGCAGCAACGGTTCGCGATAAGGCAAAGAGCAAGAAAGCAAGCTTGGCGTTGTTAGCTAGTGCTTGTTGGGTGTACCTCGTACATGGGTTGTCAAAGTCAAGCAATCGATGTGACGTCATCAAAGTAGTCTTTACACCCAACTTGGGACTACTACTACTATTGTACATATTAATGTATTCACAGTGTACTTTTTTCCAGCTGTCGTTGTCGTCGTCGTCGCCGTCGTTTTTAATCAACCAGTTTTCGCATCGACGAATTCATCATCAGGGCAATGGATGCCAATTCACGTTTCTCAACGCGATTACCAGGTAAGACTCGCTGCTCGACTGACAGCTAAGGCCGACAATTTAGTCTATTTACCCATATATATAACTGTATAATTAATACGTTTGTTTGGTTTTATTTTTTGCTACTAAAACATTGAATGCTTTTTCGCTCGCTTAAGATTTAAACCTTGTAAATGTAACTGTAAAACTAAAAAAAAAACGTATGTCTAACTGTAACCAATTCTGTTGGCTTGCTTTAAAATAGAGACTACCTTGACTGCCCTGCGCTCCCCTTACTTTGTTGTACTACTAACCTAATTCGGAAAAAATTATGCCTCTCTTAGATGGCTCCTCACTTTATATACAGCAATATAATATAATAATAATATAATATAATGCATTATATCGTAACTATTCTTCATGTTTGTTAGCTGCTGTTGCTATATTGTTGTTTATTGTTACATTTTGTCTATGTGTGTTGTTGTATATGTGGCTAAGATAATTCAAACTTTTTCACTACTCTCTTGCTCTTTTTTCCAAATTCCTTTGTAAATACTTGAATTAAAATTCGAAACCGAAACCGTTTAAGCCCGAAAACTCATCAAACTCTTTCTGATTCATGTTTATTCACTTACTCAAATACACAAATCCGAACTAACTTGTTGCCTAAGGCCGTCAAAATACTTAAGTGAAAAGCATTACTTGTAAGATTCAATTTTTGAAATTTGTACCAATCCCGAAAAAAAACCCTAAGAGATTAATAAATTACTTTTTCTCATGCATCATCATAAACATCGATAACATTAAGGGCCCGCCATTAGCTCGATTGTGGGTAACTCTGAGGAGCCGCTACCGAGTCTATCCGATTTGCATGACTGCGAACCGAAGCTTGAGTTTGATGATACGGAGCTATTGACCCCAGCACCGCTTGAGAGTAAGAAAATATACCCAAAGTATTTGCATATAATGAACGTAAATGACTAAACACTTGATTTATTCATAGAAGATGTTATGGTCGGCGATTTTGTGCTAGCCGATGGTGAGTGCAAGTCATCTAGTTGTGGGAAAGAGACAGTGGCTAATTGGTTCTTGTGCATTTCCCGCAGATCCCGAACTTGAGGAAGAGGAAACCGTGAATCCGTTGGAAGACGATTTTGAAGATCAACTGCGGGAGCAGACTGAGAACATTCAGGGCGTCAAGAACAAATGTGATTTCCTGGGCACAGATAAGCAGGGACGTCACATTTTTGGAATTTATGCCTCGCGCTTTCCGGAGAAATCACAACTCGAGAATTTTGTGCGGTAAGTGCGGAGGAATCTCTCTATTAAGGAACCTAATTGACAGGTCTTTTTATTTATGACAGTCAAATCATCAAGGAGATTGAACCCTTTGTGGAAAACGACTATATACTCGTGTATTTCCATCAGGGTCTCAAGGAAGATAATAAGCCATCGGCGCAGTTCCTGTGGAACTCTTACAAAGAACTGGATCGTAATTTTCGCAAGAATCTAAAGAATCTGTATGTGGTGCATCCGACGTGGTTTATCCGTGTCATCTGGAACTTCTTTAGCCCCTTCATCAGCGACAAGTTTCGAAAAAAGCTAGTGTACATCTCCAGCCTCGATGAGCTACGTCAGGCTCTGGGCCTGAATAAGCTGAAGCTGCCCGACGATATTTGCGAGTTTGACGACAAACTGAACCCCCCGAGTCGCAGTCGTGTATCGCAGCCAGCCAGACCACTCAATGGGCAGCCGACGACGATGCAGTTTGGCGTGCCCTTGAAGTACATCGTTATGCACAGTCCATGCCTGAATTCCATACCGCCCATTGTACGCAAATGCGTGGATTCGCTCTCGATCACGGGCGTCATTGATACGGAGGGAATCTTTCGACGTTCGGGCAATCATGGTGAGATTATGGCCCTCAAAGAACGTGTGAATCGTGGCGAAGATGTCGATCTGAGTAGTGTCAATGTACACGTCATCGCTGGACTATTGAAAAGTTTCCTGCGTGATCTAACTGAACCGTTGCTAACCTTCGAACTATACGATGAAGTAACCAAATTTCTAGACTGGCCCAAGGAGGAAAGATCCAGAAATGTCACACAGCTGATACGCGAACGACTGCCCGAAGAAAACTACGAACTGTTCAAGTATCTTGTCGATTTCCTAGTACGCGTTGTCGACTGTGCCGACCTTAACAAAATGACCTCCTCCAATCTGGCGATTGTTTTTGGGCCGAATTTCCTATGGTCTGTTCGCCAGAACACAACTCTGGAGGAGATCGCACCTATTAATGCATTTGTCGACTTCGTGCTGCAAAACCACAAAGCCATCTATCTGATCGACGTTAATCAGCGCACTGTGAGTGTGGATTAGTCGTGGATAACCGCACAAAAGCACAAGTCCGCATTCTGTAAATTGTTTGCATTAAGTGTTAGCCTTAAGCCTCAGCAGCACAGTGGAAAGCGCAAGCGTTGTTTCGTGTATAAAGTGTGTTTAAGTTAAGATCTATAGATTTTCCTCTCATCTTTTAACCTCCCTGTGTAACTGTGTGCAGATGTATGAGTTGCTTGTAAAGATTATATGCGTCTTTTTAATTAATAATACTATTATTATAAACTGTTTCAGCTATTAACCGTAAACTACTGTATTCCCTATTCCCTTAACAATTATTTCAACTCATTTCAAGCTAGAATTGTTAATTTACCAAAGAAATTATACTTTTTACAACTGCAACTGAGAAACGAATTACGAAATAATGTTATTTATACTACGAAAAGAATCCACAATCCACACACATTCCAAAACTAAAGTATAGGCTGCTCAAAATGGCAGATCATCGTATTGGAATTGTAGAAAATTCACACACGTAATAAGTGTAGATCATTGAATTTCCTTATAGTAATTACAAAAATTTTATATAACAAAACGGTATTGTTAAAAAATAAAGTAAATGTTAAAATCTTAATCGGAAAACGTCAGATTTGATTCGACCTTTTGCTGCGTTACTTCGCATTTTGAGTTTTTATTGGTATGGTATCAAAACAAAAGTCCAGAATGTGGAATATTGAATATGGTTTGTCGAATTACAGTTACAAAGTAGTTGGGCTTATTTGTTTAAATATTGATGTTCTTCAGCTTACGATTCAAGTCGTTGAATTTCATTATCTTACGCACAAAGAAGTCGCCATAACGATGTGACACCTTGGTGTCTGCAATGTGAATCATGTCGTCGTCAATGTAGAAATCAAGCTGGAAGGGAGATAACAACAAATTAGTCACTTATTATATCACACATGAGATATAGAACTTACCTCAGAACCGGACTTGAAAGTGCCCTCCAGACCACTGGGTCCCTTGCTCCATACCAGATTACGCATCTTGTGCTTGAAGCAGAGCAAGCGGATAAGCAGTTTTGAAACGTCATCCTCGTTGGCGTTGGGGTCAATGAAGGAGGCCAGCTTGGTCAGTGGTAATGTGGTGTACAGCTTCAGATACGAGCGGGTAGTGGGCAGATCCTTTTGTTGGCGCACCTCATCCATGAATACCAACAGCTGGTGCTCCATGGGATCCTTGACGTAATCCTCCATGGGTGCATCAGCGGCAGGAGGGCAGGGGCTGACGAATCGTGGGCATGCAAAGACAAAGAACGACTTGAACACATCCAGATCACCGCACTGCATTTTGAACATGGCATCGTGGTAGTTCTTCTCGCGCAGCACCTGCTGGATCGACTCGTCGATGCACTGGGGGTGCAGCACCAGGCAGATAGCCAACAAGTGATACATCTGCTCGGCCTGCTTGTTGATCTGATCGTTCTGGTAGGAGCGTGTGCTGTACAGCTGCTTGGTGCGCTGGATGTACAGCAGAATATCCGAGAAGGTGCGAATGGCATCGGCGTAGCGGCGCATCATCATGTAGGCGAAACCTACGTAGTACGATGTGGATATCTGGCAGGCAGGGATGTGCGAATACGCAGATTTCTTGTGGATCTCAATTGGCTCCAGAACCTTGATGGCCTGGTAGTAATCTCCCAGCAGGGAGTGAACGCGCAGCAGACCAACCAGCGAGAAGTAGCCCAACATCTTGTAGAAGGCGAGCTTGCCAAAGTCCCCGGCCACTGTTTGGGGATCAATGCCCTGCGAGATGGCCTCCAGTTGCTTCTTAATGTTGGAGATATCCACCAACGAGTGCAGCACATTCAGAATACACAAAATACTCCAAACGTTGCTGTGGTTCACGCACAGCTGCTGGATTTCATCCTGAGACTTGTCCGTCAAACGTGCACTGTACGGGCAGATGTAGATTAGCTTCCATTTGCAAATATAGTCCACGCACTTAATACATACCGATATTGGGCAAAGTTCTGGAACTGGTAGACAAATTCATCGACCAACTCCCACAGCCAGATGTCCGGCAGCTCCAGCATGACGGGATTCTGGGCGGAGATGATCAGATTGAAGAAATCACAGTAGTTGAAGAACGAGTTGATACGCTGCTCCAACTTGGGACCGCCTGGAATACGCGCATGGATATGACGATAGTACAGCTCCTTGTAGAGAATCAGAAACACCTTATCGTTGTCGACAATGGCGCCAACCTCTTGTTCCTCCGGCCAAGCAGTCTTGTCGAAGTGGTGATCACTGATTTGTGGGAATGTGTTCTCATACATGTTCTGTATATCATAGAGATTCCCCTCCTTGATCGCCTGGCAGAAGTTCATGAGGAAATACTTGACATTTTCCGGCATGCGATTGGCGTAGTAGTTACGCTCGTATTCCAGATCCAATTGTGGATCGCCGGTATGTGCGTAGTCATCGTAGAAATCCTAAAATAAAGTAAAAACAGTAAATAAAGTATAAATTTTGCATTGTTGACGGTGGTGGGGGCACCCAAAAGTTGGGTTATGTTTTGCAAATCCGAATCGACAATGAAATTGTCCCAATGCAGTTTGGACTGCCGGATTCGATTTGCAAGCACTTACCGAGTTACCAAAGTCTTCGCCGCTGTACATTTTTTCTATTGAATTATCTTTAAGTTGACACAAAAACCGAATTACTTTGCAACGTCTGACAAACACGCCAACAAATTTTTCTGGCGTAGCAGAAAGGAGCGTAACGTGAACGCAAAATTGCTTACGTGACGCAAAAATGAGTAACGTAACGCAAAGTAACAGCCGTAGATAAATGGTGTTCCCTACTCTAATTTTTAGTTGTTGATTGATAATGAGAGTACCCAAATATTGATCAATTTTTAATTCGATACTTGAAAATAAAAATGATGTAATTTTAAGAATGAACTGTGAACTATCAAATGTATTTAAAAATAATCTATCTATATTAAATAAAGGATATTCTCTTTCCTTATTGATATCGATTTGCGCTGTTATGTTAATGTTAATAACAGAGCCAGTCATTTCAAATTGAAACAGCTGCAAGGCTTTCCTTAATTTATTTTTCCGAGGTAAATTGCCCGTAAAAGAAACGTAATTTAGTTTGAATTTTTATTATCACACAAAATACAAGTACAATTAGATTTTTGGCCAAATTAGTTTCGGTGTTTTCTTTTAAAAGCTGTTAGGCGTAACGACCGCTGTAAATAACATTCCAATGAAATGTTAGACATTTGGAAGCCAAAAGTCATAACATAAAAACGAACGAGCGAGAGTGGCAGACGTGTGTGTGTCATCAAACCCCGTAGCGTTAATTATTTTTTTAATAATTAAACGTCAATCGCTCCAGAAATTTGGGCGTACTTAGGGATCAATTTGTTGACTAACGCGTTTTATTGGAAATAGTGAACCTAGAAGAATCATCAAATTTTGTGTTATTTTAACCAAATCGTGCACGTTAACGACGCCAGCACACACACTACGCGGGGTTGGCAAAACAAGTTAGGGATTGTTGGCTGCAGTTAATAAAATAAGTGCATTGGACTGTGAAACATCACATTGAATTAAATATAAATGTGTCTTTAAGTTGTAAATCGTGTGAATTCTAAGCACAAAAGCCACTACAATGAGGCAGCCCAATTGGACAAGTGGGAAGACTTTGAAAATTTTCATTTTCTCCTGTTTCTTGCTGCTGTGCAGCAACAGCGTGGGAATCGCTCAAGCAGGTAAATAACCAATAAGAAAACTATACAAAATATATAAGATAAGTTCGGGAAACAAACTCTAGATTCCATAAAATCGAATATAATTCTTCTAAGCCAAGTTTTGGGCGTGTTCCCCAATGCTGTGTGAGAAGACTCGTCATTTTCATTCTTCTTTTTGTTTGTGCTTCGCGTTTGAGACTCTCTCGCTGACGACGATCGTGTCTGCGCTCTCTCTCTTTCTATGTCATTCTTCTCTCGCGCTCAGCAATTCCAAACGCTGCTTACGAACAGCGCTGACAAAACAAAACCAACAAACAACGCCTATTTTTACTCTTTTTTGTGAACTTTTTGTTGGAGTTTTTTTGTTCCGCTTCTTGGTGCCGGCGTTTTCATTGCGGCTGTAGCTGCATTGCGCATGCGAACGGGGGAAAAGCGCTGCAATTATATTATAAATGATTTACACGTGCTTGTTCCGTAAATATATATTGTACATACATATGTTTCTATTTATACGTATGTCAACTGGAATGTATTTTGAAATGTTGCGTTTGGCTGCAATGCGAATTCTATTCGCTGGCAACACAATAAACATTTAGGGTTCATATGCCAAACATTTTATGGTCAAAAATAAACAATTCCTCACGATATTCTGATGCTGAGAGCTCTCTTGAGTGGGGGGAAGGGGGAAACAAATGGACAGACAGACAGACGGAGGGAGACGTGCAGACAGACTCTTCTAATTTATTTCAGTGCTTATAGTAATTATTTCTCGGCCAAGGCGGGCATCTTCCACACTTCTCATTTCGCTTGAAGGCGGAAATTACTTTTCAAAATCGGTCACGTCATTTTTATTTCATTGAGAACATTAGCCAGATTTTTTATTTCTATTTTATGTATGTTCCAATACACGATGTACGTATGTTGTCCAACGTTCAAATTGATTGTGCTAATAATAACAAAGGAAACTTCTTGGAATAGCGTGTAATTTCGCAATTATGTTAAAGGTGAATTGTTTTCTTTCCCTAGAGTTAGTTGAGATATCCAAAAAGTAGTTCAAATTTGTCGTTCCTTCCTCTATTGATTATTCTTCCTTCAAGAATGTCGTGCGTGTTTCAGTTGCTTACTAAGTAAGCGTTACTCCCCCTTTCCCTGTAACAGTAACAGTTATTTGTTTGGGGTTGGGTAAACTTTCGTGCGTAAGTATGTCTTGATATTATATGTTTATAGCATATGTAGGTACAGGTACGATTGTAGAGCTATATCAAGATTGACTTTTGCTAATCTGCTGCACGCTTCCCAAGCCGCAGCCCGTTGCGCCCCCACTTCGAGTTGAACTCAAAGTGCACATGAACTCTGATAGCTTCCTTGCTCGTATCGTATCTAAGGGTTGTTTTGAGTCCACTGTTTAAACAGGAACTGCTGCACCCACAAGGAAGGTGCGACGTCTGCTTGGGGGTTTGTCTGCGACAGACAAACAATCGACGCTAGGATTTCCGTGCCCTGTTATCACGCCTGCTGTGCTCTCTGCCTGCCCCCTAAGTGGGCACTTTGGCAGTGCAGTCATGACAACATAATATTTACACAACTAAAGACGAAAGATAGCGAGGGCAGTCAACGAATTGCAGCAAGTGCAGTGTTTACCCTTTACAGAACCTTTATTTATGGACCATACAGAACCGCATGACCAAGAGCGAACACGTCAAGGATCCGAAATGAATGCTACTTAAAAATTATAATTTAAATTATGTACGAACTCTTAAGCGCCTTGGCGGCTGTCCAAATGTTTTATTTTTAGCTTTTGCTGGAATTTTTGTTGTTTACGCGTGTGACAGTTTACATATGTATAGTACATATAACAAGTATTTTCCCCAGCAATGTGTACTTTATCTAGGTCAGAAAATGCCAATTTATACTCAGAATTGATTGTTTCTCTTCTTTCTTTCTTTGCAGATTCTTTTACAGATTACTTTTCCGACTATGAGTGCAATCAGCCACTTATGGACCGTGCCGTCCTCACGGCCACATCGTCGTTGTCGGAACGGGGTCCAGAGAAGGCGCGTTTAAACGGTAAGTTTGTAAAATAATTACAAAAAAAGTCGGTGTAATTAAAAGAATACCGCACTTTTTCCCACTTAGTTTGTTAGTTTGTTTTTTTAGTTTGTACAGCTTTCGTTGATTATTTGCGTATAGTTTCGGCTTAGAACTTTTAGTTACTTTGCGTTTATTCGTCTTTGTTAGAGCAAATTTACCCATTTTGTTTGTGAGCCGCCATATTTTAAAATCCCAGCCCCAATCGCGCAGGTTGACAGCTCTGTGCGCGGCTCCAGTCATGCTAACTTGTTTTATATTGTGTGTCTCCGCAATAAGTGAATGACACATTACACATAGAATAAGAAGAAGCAGCAGTAGCGAATTAGCAAATTAGTTGATTAAGCAAAAATAGGCGACATGTTTTGTAATTTCATAAAATAGTTTGCATACGCATTATATTTGCACCGATAATCAAATGAATAAACATATCTGCACACGCTGGGCATTTGATCTGAGCACATGGACGCCCACATTGCCACAGCTGACGAACGCCGTGGCTGTCATCCAGCCCGAGGAGCGGACACGTCTAATGAAGTTTCACTTTATCGATGACTTTCTGTCCTCGTTAATTGGCCGGCTATTAATGCGCAAATTTGTGAGCACGTGCAGCGGCGAGCCCTATGATCAAGTGCAGTTCAAGCGAGATGTTCGTGGCAAGCCGTACTGGGTGGAGGGACCGGGTCAAAAGGGCACAGCATCAGCGTCAAAGACCGCCCTCAGTTTCAATGTCTCGCACCAGGGCAGTCTCGTGCTGCTGGCAGGCATTGAGGGTAATAAAGATGACCCAGAATTTGGCATTGGCACGGATGTCATGAAGATCGAATATAGCGGAGGAAAATCTCTATCGGAGTTCTTTCGTCTAATGCAGAACAAATTTTCGCCACAGGAGTGGAGTTACATTGGGCGACCGCAACACAATGAGCGTGCTCAGCTCAAAGCATTTATGCGCCATTGGTGTCTCAAGGAGGCCTATGTCAAGGAGCTTGGCGTTGGCATCACCGTTGATCTGCAAAAGATCAGCTTTGCCGTCGACACCACGCATCCGTTGGAGGTGGCTGCATCGCCACTTTGCGGCACAACGTTGCGTTGCAACGGCACACCCATGACTCAGTGGCATTTCGAGGAGCATTTAATATCACAAAAATATTGTGCTGCCATAGCATTCCGTAATTGTCTGCCAGAGGTGAATGCTAAGTTTGAATTTGTGCGTTTCGAGGATTTGATTGTGAAAAGCGCAAATGCCGAACCAGAACCGGATGTGGTGACCTACTGCCAGCAGGTGCTGCTTAAGCCGCACAAGCGTCACTCATAAGACAATAAAATGATAGATAAATTAGCTAAACTTTTACCTTGTTGAACAAATAAATGTAAATATATGTATGTATGTATACCTCCTCTGCCTTATCGTGCCCATGTCAGTGGCAGCTGTCGTCGGCGTGCCAAAAATAACAAAAGCAAAGTAAATGCCGGAAATATGATTAAAAGGCAATAAACCAACCTACCCAAATGTAGGAGCTTGTCGTAATGGGATCCAGACATGGGCCAGACAAGTTTGTTTGTTAAATGTATGCGCAAACAGGAGGGGAATGCGGGAGATGGGGAAGCAGACTGCAAGGGAAGGGTAGCGACCTGGTAGTTAGGTTCTTTTTTATATATATTTTCGGTTATTCACCAAAGTTTTATCGATGGATTTCCGCAGAGAAACTTTTTCACATGGCATTGAACCCAACTTGAGTGCAATTTCGTTGGTAATAATCCCAGACAGAACAATGAAATACCCTGTAGACTATTCACACACTCTTTCGTCACACCGGGCACATTAAGAGGAAAACAAAAGCAGCATCCGACTGCGACAATTGTTTATGCTCAGCCCGATGAGGATGACGACGGTCTGCCATTGCCATTTAGTGTTAACACCAGCACTACAAACGGGGTTCACCCCTCTCATAGTTGTGATTTTCCTTCCCCAACTGCAACTGCAGTTCGTTTGCGAGGGTTGATCTCACCCTTGCACATGTGTGAAGGGGACATTTGGGTTTCGGATCAGACCACTTGCAGCTGTCAAACGAAATCGCCTTAAATTATGTCCTCTTAATTGGCGGGCCATAAAATGTTGGCCGACATTTGTCTATAGCTAATAGGTTCACATTTTACTTTGTTTTTATTTTATTTTCATTTTTAAATTATCTTTGCCTCCCGTCTCGCTGTGAAGCTGGCACCTCGTGGTCAGCCAAGAATTCGGACTTTGATCAGCGTCTGATTATTGATTTGGGTCTGGTGAAGAATGTCACGCACATTGCGCTGCAAGGACGCCCGCACAGCAATGAATATGTGACTGAATATACCATAAGCTATGGCATCACAGACCTCGAGTTTGCCGACTATAAAGAGCCGGGCGGCAACATTAAGGTAAGCAACACGAAGCGACCCACCCGCCTTAAATCACTCTCTAATCCAATCATTGTTCACGTGTGTGTTGCTTGTGTTGGTGATGGTGGTGGTGGCTTTGGCAATGGACCCGGATATGAGCTAACTAAAAACAGCTGCAAAAACCTCCAGATTTTCATTAACATTTAACGTTCTATTTGCATTTATACTTAGTTTTATTTTCTGTTTACTTTGCTCTTTCTTTTTTATTCATTACAACTGCTTTTGTTTGCACGTTTTGCTTTTTGGTTATGGTTCCTTTAGTTTGGCTTGTGCTATCTCACATAATCTCCCTTACTTGATCACATACATTCTAACCCAAAAATTGCACCCGGTGTAGGAAACGCTGCTTGGACGCCGGTCGAGAATACGTATAACCACTTTCTAACACTCGATCTGGGCGACCCGCGTATGGTGCGCAAAATCGCAACCATGGGACGCATGCATACTGATGAATATGTCACGGAGTATATTGTCCAGTACTCGGACGATGGGGAGTATTGGCGCTCGTACGTTAATCCCACGAGTGAGCCGCAGGTACTGTGACTAACCCTAGACTAAGTCGAAATCTAATTAAATTTAAATAAAACTAAACTAATTATGTGCTTGGTGAAATTGAATAATTATTTATATGAATAATACTAAATATAACTAATAACATTACTAATATTGTCTCTGTTTGATCGGCATAGATGTTCAAGGGAAATTCAGACGGCAATTCCATACACTACAATGTTTTCGAGGTGCCTATCATTGCTCAATGGGTGCGCATCAATCCAACGCGCTGGCATGATCGCATCTCTATGCGAGTGGAGCTCTACGGCTGCGAATACTGTAAGTGAATAATGGGATACCCTTTTTATATAGATACTTATGCACTTTTCTATTTCTAGTGGCGGAGAACCTTTATTTCAATGGCACCAGTTTGGTGCGATACGACTTACGCCGCGAGCCCATTGCCTCTTCCCGTGAATCCATTCGCTTCCGCTTCAAGACCGCCTACGCCAATGGTGTCATGATGTACTCACGTGGCACACAAGGCGATTACTATGCGTTGCAGCTGAAGGATAACAAAATGGTACTGAATCTCGATTTGGGATCAGGCTTTATGACATCACTATCGGTGGGCAGTCTGCTGGACGACAATGTGTGGCATGATGTGGTTATTTCTCGCAATCGCCGCGACATAATTTTCTCAGTGGATCGTGTAATTGTGCGCGGACGCATTCAGGGCGAGTTCAGTAGATTGAATCTAAATCGAGAGATTTATCTGGGCGGAGTTCCTAATGTGCAGGAAGGTCTTATAGTTCAACAGAACTTTTCTGGCTGCATGGAGAACTTATATCTGAATTCGACCAACTTTATTTATACCATGAAGAAAAGCCTCGAACTGGGAGAAGGCTATTTGTATGACAAAGTGAACACCATTTATGCCTGTCCCTCTCCGCCCATTTACCCGGTTACCTTCACGACTCGTGGCTCGTTTGTGCGACTGAAGGGCTACGAGAACTCACAACGTATGAACGTCTCCTTCTATTTCCGCACCTACGAAGAGACTGGAGTTATGGTGCACCATGATTTCTACTCAGGTGGATATATCAAAGTATACCTGCACTTCGGTAAAGTAAAAATCGATTTGCTGATCAAGGACAAGCCGCGCATTATATTGGACAACTACGACGAACAGTTTAACGATGGCAAATGGCATTCGCTTGTGCTGTCCATCGAACGGAATCGCCTCATACTGAACATCGATCAGCGTCCGATGACAACGACTAAGAACCTGCAGATAGCCACGGGTCGCTTGTACTACATAGCTGGAGGTAAAGATAAGGATGGTTTTGTGGGCTGCATGCGTCTCATTTCTGTGGATGGTAACTACAAGTTGCCTCAAGACTGGGTGCAGGGTGAGGAGGTTTGTTGCGGTGATGAGGTAGTCGTGGATGCTTGTCAGATGATCGATCGTTGCAACCCGAACCCCTGCCAACACAAAGGTCTGTGTCATCAGAACAGTAGGGAGTTCTTCTGCGACTGTGCCCACACTGGCTATGCGGGAGCTGTATGCCATACCTGTAAGTAGGAATGTAATCTGGAAACCTTGTTCATTTACTCATTTTCTTTATTTCTATTTCTATAGCCAATAATCCTCTGTCCTGCCAAGCTCTCAAGAACGTGCAGCATGTACAACAGCGTGTCAATCTTCACATCGATGTCGACGGCAGCGGCCCATTGGAACCTTTCCCTGTTACCTGCGAGTTTTACTGTATGAAACCTTAAAATATTCACAAGACTTAAACTAATCAAACATATTTACACAGCTGATGGACGAGTTATAACCACTTTGAGTCACAGCCAGGAGCACACCACAACTGTTGATGGTTTCCAGGAGCCTGGTTCGTTTGAGCAGTCCATTATGTATGATGCCAATCAACTGCAGATCGAAGCTCTGCTCAATCGCTCACAGAGCTGCTGGCAACGTTTGAGTTACTCATGTCGCTCATCTCGTCTCTTCAATTCACCCTGTAAGGTTTTTGTTATAGTTTCTCATGTCTGCTTATTATAATCTTATTTATTCCGAAATAGCTGAAGCTGGTAACTTCCGTCCTTTCTCTTGGTGGATCTCACGTAATAATCAGCCTATGGATTACTGGGCTGGCGCTTTGCCTGGTTCACGCAAATGCGAATGCGGCATTCTGGGTAAATGTAACGATCCCACAAAGTGGTGCAACTGTGACTCGAATAGCTTAGAGTGGACTGAGGATGGTGGCGATATTCGTGAAAAGGAACATTTGCCAGTGCGTGCAGTCAAGTTTGGTGACACTGGCACCCCGCTAGATGAGAAGCAGGGACGTTACACACTGGGACCGTTGCGTTGCGAGGGTGACGATCTGTTCAGCAATGTTGTCACATTCCGCATTGCGGATGCCTCGATTAATTTGCCTCCCTTTGATATGGGACACTCTGGCGACATTTATCTGGAGTTCCGCACCACACAGGAGAACGCTGTGATTTTCCATGCCACCGGTCCCACGGATTATATTAAACTGAGCATAAATGGCGGCAACAAGTTGCAATTCCAATATCAGGCCGGCAGTGGTCCTCTGGGTGTCAATGTGGGTACTAGTTATCATCTGAACGACAATAACTGGCACACTGTGAGCGTGGAGCGTAACAGAAAGGAAGCTCGTCTGGTTGTTGATGGTTCTATCAAGGCAGAGGTGCGTGAGCCACCAGGCCCGGTGCGTGCGCTTCATTTGACTTCTGATTTGGTTATTGGCGCAACGACCGAGTATCGTGATGGCTACGTGGGCTGCATACGTGCGCTGCTTCTCAATGGCAAAATGGTGGATCTCAAACAATATTCAGACCGTGGTCTCTACGGCATCAGCACAGGCTGTGTGGGCCGTTGCGAATCGAGTCCTTGTCTGAACAACGGAACCTGTATTGAACGCTACGACGGCTACAGTTGCGATTGCCGTTGGAGCGCATTCAAGGGACCCATCTGCGCTGATGGTAAATTAAATATTCAATATATATTTTATGGAGTTATTGCTAAGTTTTTGCATTCTTTCCCAATACAGAGATTGGTGTCAACCTGCGGTCAAGTTCGATTATCCGTTATGAGTTTGAGGGTTCCTTCCGCTCGACTATTGCTGAAAACATTCGTGTTGGCTTCACTACCACCATACCCAAGGGATTCTTGCTAGGCTTCTCCTCAAATTTGACTGGAGAATACCTGACTATACAAATCTCCAATTCAGGTGAGTTCGCAAAGCCTAAAATCCACACAAGAAATAATAAAAATAATAATTTCAGGTCATTTACGTTGTGTCTTTGATTTTGGCTTCGAGCGTCAAGAGATAATATTCCCTAAGAAGCATTTCGGTCTGGGTCAATACCACGATATGCGCTTTACACGAAAGAACAGCGGATCAACAGTTGTGCTTACTGTGGATAACTACGAGCCCGTTGAGTACAACTTCGATATTAAGGCTTCAGCTGATGCGCAGTTCAATAATATCCAGTATATGTATATTGGAAAGAACACTTCAATGACAGATGGCTTTGTTGGATGCGTGTCGCGTGTGCAGTTCGATGATATATATCCATTGAAGCTTATGTTCCAACAAAATCCACCAAGCAACGTCAAGTCGCTGGGCAGTAAGTGTTATGCAAACAGAATATGGAAGACATAAACTAAATATTGTTAATTTTAATTGTAGCTCTATTGACTGAAGACTTCTGTGGCGTGGAGCCTGTAACACATCCGCCCATTGAACGTGAAACCAGACCGCCTCCATTGGTCGACGAAGAGAAATTGCGCAAAGCTTACAACGAATTCAATTCCGTGCTGCTGGCATGTAAGTTATCTATGATATTAAAAGATATTGCAATGTTCTTATTGGTTCGTTTATATTTACAGTCCTGCTGGTGATTCTTTTCTTACTGCTATGCCTGATGTTCTTCCTGATTGGTCGCTATCTGCATCGACACAAAGGAGACTATTTGACGCATGAGGATCATGGTGCCGATGGAGCTGATGACCCCGATGATGCAGTTTTGCATTCGACCACGGGTCATCAAGTCAGAAAGCGTACAGAGATTTTCATTTAAGCGAGCCTTTAAGTGCAGCGAATCGGAAGAAGAACCACAAACACAAATTGTTGAAAATCAATCGCCTTAAACAAACAACAGCAACAACTTACGTCACACCCATAAAATATATAAAAACATACACAACAATCAAATGACTAGGATACAGATAAAGTAAATTTTTGATATCATTGATATTTGATGATTGATTATCGATGAAGGCTTTCCCAACTCACTGCCAATTAGTTTGAACAAGTTAATTGCTTTAAAATTGGTTGCTAATTACAAATCGTATTATCCTAATGTAATTTTTTGCTTTTGTTGTTTAATGGCATGCTATTTTATTTGATTTTACTTTGTACTTTCGACACACACACTCTCAATAGTCATCGAAAACCGTCCATTATTTGTTTAGTTGACTTTTATATAACATACACACTCTTATTTTTTACAAAATTAAGTTTCATTTGTACTTTAGGTCCCGTTATCCAGCCAATTATCATAATGTGTTGTACGATTATACATAATTTTATACCAACGACATTCCATTATATATATAATACGTTTTGCTCTCTCTATATAATGTATATCATTTCAAATGTCTTCTAATTTACACAAAACGAAACAAAAGTGAATAATTTTGTAGTAAAACGTAAACGAAATAAACCTTAACATATATGTATATGTATATATGGATAGAACTACTATATACACAGTGTGTTTACACTGACACCACGGAGATGTTTCAAATTTCAATAAACTTAATTATAAAATACACAAAGAATAAAAAACCTTTTGACTTACCTAACATGAGTGGGGGGAAAGAAGCTATACGAGATGATGCGATTTTTCAGTCTCTTAAATGTTTATTTAATATAATTTTGTATACTAAAAATATAAGTATGTATACGTATATGTTTGTGATGGGGTGTATATATATGTATATATTTATATGGTTAAAGGCTATTCCATATTCAATAATAACTCATGTTTTTATGTAGGTATATAACAATATCGTTTAACGCTAATTTTGATTACTACGGGGTTTTATTTGGATTTTCGATTTCACTCTTTCTCTACTGGAATATTTCGATTCACATAGTGTCTAAGTACTTTTATGTTTGTGTGTGGGTGTATGGCTATACTATATTTAACAACAGTCTAAATCGCATCTAACACTATGATAGAATAACACTGGGTGGGTTAAGCAATAATACTTGGCAAATTGTTGTCGATGTTGAGGTTGTCGTTCTTATTGGATGCTTCCTTGCCATAGTTTATGCTAACTATACGTTCGTTGTATCTAAATTATCTATGTATATATGGTATATATAATATTCGTTATTCGCTGCACCCAGCCAGCTATTCGTTAGATCGTTATTCAATATACTTAGTGGTGCCTAGTGCAAGGGGTAAATGGATATGTTGCAACTGGGCAGCGCCGTATTGATTATGTACTTGAGATTGGTATTAGTAGTTGCTAATACCTCTAGATCTGTATGTGTGTATATGCCTCGATATTCTTTCGTTTGCGAGCGAAGCAAACTCATTTTGAAAAACCTATCACAAATCGTAAATTGCAAACAAGAAAACGGATTACTACAAGCATATGGAGGGGGCATGCCCGCCTCCCATTTCCTCCTTCTTTGCACTTGCTGACAAGCGCAGCATATTGTCCTTGGTCCGTCGTCCGTCATCCCCAGTGGCACCTCTAGTTATGCACATTGCTGTTCGCGAGCATACGGTAGCGATTCAACAGCACCACAGCAGCATCCTGGGCGGGTTTAATCTTGCCGTGCGTCTCCTCGTACGCGCCCAAGAGAATTCGTTCTCACAAAATCGTGCAGAGCACAAATAACAGCGACACCAGGCAGAGCATGGCGACAATGTCCCTGTGCAACTTGCGGTCGCGATAGAAGGGACGCGTCGAGAAGCTTTCGTTGCGTGTTCGGCGTAGCAGCCAGAGTGGAATAAGCAAATGTAGCAAATCAGGCAACATGAATCCAATGTCGCGTACTACCTGATGAGCTTGCCCCTCGCCTCGTACCACATTCATGAAGAACTGATCGAAGCTGCCAGCGAGTATGTGCAGCAATGCTACGCCCACAATGCAGAACACCTTCTTTGGTTTGACAACATTTGTGGTGCTGGCCAGATGCATCACTAGCACCGTCGAGAAGAGCTCCGTTATCTGCAAGGATAGTAAAGAAATAGATGGGGCGTTAATTGGTGTTGAATTTCAATTTCCTTAAGAGATCTGGCAACATACTAAATTTGTCATTCACAATGCTGACTTGCATACTAGTTATTGATCTATTTGAATTATCGATATTATTTAAATCATCGTAGAATAATTCTCTTTTATATTACGCATATGTATATTCCTAATAAATCTCTAAATTCATCAAGCTTCAATTACAATGCAGGAAAAATAGTTCGTTATTTACTTTTATTATAAGCTGCGCTTGACCTGCACCAAGTGTAAGCATGGCAAAGATCCAACCATTGAATTCCTTCATTATTTCTTCGCACCCTTTCAGCGATTACTGATTGGCCGTGCTCATCATTATCGCATCGTGCTGCACATTGATGAACTTTTGAGCTGCCGTTTTTAGGCCCCTTGAAACTTTTCGCATGGCTATTTAACCAAAATTTAACATGACCTGGCGTTGCTTGGTCGTGCATGGCTTATCCTTAAAATATCTAAAGTGTTCGCCTGTTAGTGGTGGTGGGCGGGAATGCCTGAGGGCGTTCCTGCTGGGCCAAGCCAAGTTTAGAAGTGGTGCACGTGAAGCACACGCCACAGAATGATAGAAAGTTCCGTTCAACACGAACCTGCTGCCCCGGCGCATATTGTGCAAGTTTTGAGCATCGTCGTAATTCTGAACGGAACTTTGCTAATAAATTATGGATAGCCGCTGTTCGGGCGCACTTGGCCGTAGCACAAGCACACACGGAGTGGTTTATCGAGCTGCTTACCGTGAAGAATAGTTGGTGATTCCATTGATTGTAGTAGTCATCATTGTAATAGTTGATGTACGCCCACCAGGCATAATAATGCGAGAAGATGGAGAGCAGGAAGAGGAGCATCATCGAGTAACGCACGCGTTGCTGCAGGATCAGAGCGATGAGACGCTTGATGCACTCGTACAGGGCAATTACAGCGAATACGGTCAGTATCCACATCTTGAAGCTGTTGGGCGTGGCATTGAAGTACATGTGCTTGTAGGCGGCCACTCCGGACTCGTAGGGGCCCTTGAAAACGGTGTCCCAGCACGAGCAGCTGCAGAAGTGTCTGTCCACGTAGCGTGCGTAGTTCTCCCAGAAGTACCACAGGATGACAATGTGTGCCGGTGGTATCAGTGCCGGTGCCAGCGAACCACAGGCGGTGGGTAGCCAGGTCACGTCGAACATGCTGCTCCTCTACTGCTGCTGCCAAAGTGACGAGGGTGCTGCTCTGGATAACTCGAATTGCGAGTCAGTTCAGATTGCTGCTTGATTTGTGGCTTGCTTCTTCCTGGCCTGTATGTGCAATTCCTGTGATTATTCCCTTAGTCCATGCTCTGACCCTTGACTTGTGCGACTAAAAGCAAACAAATTGCACAAGTTAGGAAAGATTTGCTGGGGATTGCTTGGCTATTAGATACCCTAAAAACGAAATGATATGGTGCATACATAGAAGAGGCAGACAAGATTTTTTCAATGTTGCATAAAGGGAAGATAGGGGTATTCGATGACTTTATCTTAAGCAACAGCTGAGTTTACAATGTACGAATTTGATATACCCTAGTAATACATTTCATATAGGTTAAAAGGTATTAAACTGATTTCTTTTGGCTTTCTTTTACTATTTACCTCAAATTTCCATTTCTAATGCTGAATTCAAAGCCTTTCAATTATTATTTCATATCATGTACAGAAATGAATGGGAAATTGAAGTGAAAGCAACTGCATGATAATTGAGGAATGACCTTTTCAGTAAACTATCCACAAAATCGGGCTATTTGCACTCGTTTACGTGCGTTTGCTTGGACAAAATTTGTAAAAGGTCTATGAAAAATTCATTGTTGTTGTACCTGTAGGCCAAAAGTTGATTAGGGCTATCTGCATATGCAGCAGAAATGTTTATATGCATACAGTTTCCACTTCTAGTATTAATGTTGGAAATTTGTATAGCTATTTAAAGCTTAAATTTGGTTACACTCTAAATTCGCGCAGTTAACTTAGAGATTTTTATATGGATGATAATATATTTCAAATTTATCGAATTGCTTTCATAAATCTGTTGCTGTTTACTCGGCAAACATTTGCTCTACTTATGAAAATAAACACAAGAGTCTTCGGCATTAACAATCAGCAAATTGCAATTGTCGAAAGATGGGATATCTTTCTGTGTGTGTGTGCGGAGTGTGTGTATCTCTGTATAAATAAATCTCCCTTGGAAAGCCCATTTGGCACATTGGGCTGCAAGTGCCATGCGTACTCAATGCATCTCTAGTGTGGCATGTGCGGCATCTGTAGAGGTAACAGGGCCCGGCCAAAGAATGAAGCAATTATAAATTCATACGTTTGTCAGCCTGCGAGAGGGAGAGAGAGAGAAAGAGGCAGTGCAGTGTGAAATGCAGCCTCCTCCTCCTGCCTGGCAACGTTGCCAAAAAACCAAAACTGCGGTCATTAGTGCCGCACAATGTTGAATTGCGTTGCATTGCGGGGCGATGTTATGAGCAGCGTCAGCATTGGGAACCACCTCCCTACCTACACTTCCCCCCTGCCTCTTGCCCCTTCCCTTTGCAGTTGCCTTTTGGCCGGGCGTCGCTTTAATTAATGTCGATGCCGTTGCCACTGCCTTTGCCGTCGTATCTGAATCTGCAGCTGCCAGTTAAAAAGTATTTCGATTTGCTTTCCTGCTGTTTCGTTTGTTGCGCCACAGTTAAATAAAAAAACAAAGCAAAACAAAACAAAACAAAAATTCGAAAGCCCAAAAACCAAAACAAACGTAACGTGCCACATTGACGTCATCGTTTCATACGTTTGGGAACTTTTCGCTGTGTTTAAGTTATGGAATGTGAGCGCCAAACAAAAACAATAACAACAACCATTAAAATAGGCCCATTGAAGAGCGAAAATCAAGTGGAGCATGAAAGCTGAAAAGTCCTACAATTAAACGAGGGAATTGAAATTTTTGAAACTTTTGGGGATTTCGTATGAAACTGTATGTTCTCGTTTGGGTTTTGCAATGTGTTAAATGCAGATAGAACGCGTAGCAGATTGAATGGAACTTCTTCTCTGTTATGTTTAAGAATGCCTGTTTCAAATATTCAGTAATATTAGCTGTGTAACTACATAAGTCGCATAGGTACCGCTAGATCGCTTAGATGCAGCTTTATTCCTTCTATTCAGAACTGTTTAAATGTCTTAAGAGGGACTTCTCACTCAATCCATGCCTGCCATATCATTTTACTCATGATATAATAATAAAATATACAGTTTAGTTTCGCACAGTTACTTTCTCTATATGCTCAAGCATGTTTACTACCTGTACATAAACATAAACAACATTTGCAGTCCTTTATATAGCTCATTTGCCCGCCTTGATTATCATACTCGTCGGTGAATATTCACGCTTTTTGTTTGCCAAGTCATCAAATTGAACTTTTGTGCTGCTTGAAGTATGCACATAAAATCAAATGTCGTCTGCTCTGAGCTCTGTTCCCAAACTGTCTCTAGTATATCTCCCTCTGCCTCTCCCCCTTTTTTTCTCTCTCTGCCTGTGCCATCGCGTGTGAACTGTCACAATTCGTCTAAGGGCTTCATGTAAACAACACCTACGGCAGCAGCAACAACAACAACAACAACAATTACCACACAGTGATAGTAAAACTGTCAACAGTCAACGCGCTCATCACTTGACTACGACAACAACAAGCTTAGCATGTGTGTGTGGGTGTGGGTGTGCGTGGGGCACGAGTGCGACACTCGCAATCCTGCACCCGCTGTGCCCGCTCTGCATGCGCCTGGCTGCCTGCCTGACTGGATGCCTGTCTGCCTGCCTGGCTGGGTGTGTCTCGTCTGGCGGCTGTCTTTGAGCCATTGAGTTGTGTTCTTTGCTTGCTCATTTGTGTCTCCTTCAATTGTTGTTGCTGTTGCTGCTGTTGTTGTCGCTTTGCTTGGAGTGCTGTGCAGACGCTTTGTTTCGGCGCCGTTTGGAAGCCATAAAAGTGTTTTTTTAATAGGCATATGCAAAATTCAAGCGCAACGCAACAATATTACGCATACGCCGCGTGTCGCGCGCGCGTCTGGCAATCGTATTAAAAATGCACTAACTGATGAGCTCCGAGCACACCACCAGCCCGACCCGTCCAGGGTTGCTACACCTACACGTGTGTGTGTGTGCTCGCATTGGGATAAACTGCAGGCAATAAGACATTTCAACTGCCTATATGCAAATATATATGCGCATATATATATGATGTTTGTTTGGTCAATATTTATTTTGGCTACCAATACGAGAAACACACTCGCACACACACACACACACGCCACCCACACACAGTTACACATACATAGACAGAACTAAACGATTTGCAACTATCGCCAGCCCTGTCAAGTCGTTGTTGTTGATTGCAAATTGCCTGCAGCTGCTGCTCCTACGCGGCATCCACCTCCCTCTTCTTCTTCTCCCACTGCTCCCTGTGCCGGCATCAAGTACAATGAACATGCCAGGAAGGGAGGCAGGGAGGGGAGCAGCCCCGAGAAAATGCGGGTACATGCAGGCGCATTGAAAAATCGAAATAAGATTAACTTGTACCGAAATCTCAGTTGGAGCACGCGGGAGTTGGCTCAATCCTTAAATGAACTAAGGCATATACAGACAACGCACACCCACGCACAAACACACACACACGCAATGACAGAGGATTGGGATTCGACTTACATGTCATATCCCTTTAACCTCTTCGTGCGTTTCACAATTCGCGTTGCAGGCGCAGCTGCAACATCGTCATGAATATTTTTCACAATTTTCACCAAAACGAACAAAATAATAATTATTTTCTCGGGCGATGCAATTTAGTGTAACAAAAAATCTGTTTAAACAACAAGCGCGAGAGCCGCCGCCGCGTCGTGAAAAAGCCGACTGAAATTTTTGTTATGCTGCCTGCGTGTGAAATCGCGCTGCTCTTGACGATGCCGTCGTCGGCAGAGACAAGCAGCGCCGGCGCCGGCGTCGTTGTCTGGCCAATGTATTTCTAACAGTCAAGAATACTGGGCGCAGCTCTCAGCTGTTGTTGTTGGCACCCTCTGTAACAGACACAACACGTGTACGTGTGTGTGTGCTTTCTCTCTCTCTCTCCATGTGCGCTCTCTCACAAAAATACTGGGAAATATTGCAAGAGGGCAAAGGTAAAATGCAGGCGGCATCTTTGCTTGGCAAATTAAGTATACGCACTGTTGCTGCTGCCGGTCAACCATCGGACAGTGCATTGGCAGCGCCAGTGAACCGTTGCGACTGCCACACACACACACACAGACATTCGGCTTGTGCTGCTCCAACTACATGTGTTTTTTGCGTTTATCGAAGTCCTTTTTTTGTCGACTATTTTCTTGTTGTTGCCGCCGTGCACCTGTTGATGGCACGTTGCGGGTAATGAATGTGTGTGTGTGTGGGTGTGTAAGTTGATTTGCATTTATCGCAAGGAAAGGAATGCGAATCGAGTACGAGGCAAGTCGATGAGTTTTTGAGCTGTAAAGCTATTTACGAATCAGTTGGAAATGCAATTTCAAGCAACCTTTGAGCATATTTCGATTCATATTCGAAACTCTCCGATGCATAAAACTAATCCAAATTAAATTCCAAAACTTTCAATGGCAAATAAAAGTTGAGAAAAGTCTTGATGCTTGCTTTTACAAAGTGGCACATTTATTGGTTTACAAACGTAGAACATACGACTATATAGTAGAGTACCATATAGTTGAGTGACACAATTACAAATAGAGTTGCTTAAAGTTACACACATACACATACACAAACTAAAAGCAAACATCGCATTGTCGCAAAAACAGCCACAATTTACTTGAAATGTGCTAATTAAGTTGTTTCCTTTTGTGTTTACTTTCGCTTTGCTTTGCTTTGCTTTTGCTTTAGTTCGGGCTTTGCATTTTGTGGGGGGCGGGGACGGGGGTTGTAAACGAGACAAATAATGGTGAATGCAGCCCCTCTATTTGAGGCTATTGTTCTTCCTCGAATTTCCACTCACGTTTTCACGTTGTCTGACTAATTGTTACAATATTGTTTCGTATTTCATTCAGGTGCATGGAAAAGTTCTTCGCTATGAAAATAGTACAATTTTTCTTTGGTTAATTTCAATCTACTATTATATATCCTTTGGTTTACTAAACATTCAATATTTTCAAAGTTAACAAACCGAATCGAGTGCTTCTTTCAGTGTATTTCGATGTCGACTTACCTCGTCCATTATTGTAGACTCGTTATTACAATTTTTTGCAGGTCTCTTTTAGCATATTTTACCCCATTGTTCTCTGCTCGTTTTTGTTTTTGTTTGAAATCGTATATACAAACACACAAATATACATCTAGTTGTTATTTTTATATACCTATTTACAGACAGTTATTAAGCTCAAAACACTTAAAGAGTATAAATTCGTACGAGATTATGGATAATAATAATAATAACTCTGCCTTAGTATTTTTATTGTTATCATTTTGATTAGGTACAAGTACTCTTTGGGCTTTTGGTCAAGTCCTTTTCTGTCGGAAAAAAACAGCACTTAACATAGACATCTATAGACAGGAGCTTAAATCTATATATTTTATATATATTATATTTTTATATATTTGGCCAACAGAAATACTTGCTAAGTGGAAGATATTTCCATATTCACTAGCAGTAAAGCATTATAATAACTATTACGTATGCATATTTGGCTCGATTTAATCATAAAACTAATTTAGGCGATGAAACGTAAGATCTTTCATCCTCCTTTCCAATTATTAGCTATTGTGTTGCGCAAACACTCTGGATATGTCGCATTCGGCTTCGATTGACCCGGGCTAAGATGCTTACGATGATTACAATTATGGTATTAATTGCACAGGAATTGACTTACAGCATGATACAAATTAGTTGCGAATCAACTGAATACACAATAAGTATTCATACTTAACTGCGTGTGTGTGTGAGTGCGAGTTTGTGTGTGTAAGCCTAATTCGATTTTCCCTGATAATACTTATCATACATACAAGTATCCACAAGATACATTTGTGTTTGTACCGATACACACATAGTTACCAGACACTTATATAAAGACTTAAGAATAACTACGTTAAAGTATTGTAAATCTCTCTGTGTGTGTGTTTATGTGTGTGTGAGTATTACGCGTGCCTTTGCAGGCAATCTACAAACATTCAGTAAGCTCTCTTAACATGTTTTCCATCCGCTCATCGTTGCCATGCCCCTGCTCACGACAATTGTGAGAAACATGCAAACAATATACACAACATACACCTCCATATATATACGTATATATATATATATGTCTGAGTATATTATATATGCTTGCTTGCACCTGTTCACCGTCATAAACATATATAAGCCAGCTTTAATTGCTCTTCGTGGATTGTAGACGTCAGGCAGGCAGAGTCTGCCATATCAATGGTAAATATTACAATGGCCATGTTTCCCGTTTTGGGTTTCTTTATAATTGGAACGCTCAGCGGAAAGCGTGGCATGTCGAGAACTGCAGACGCGTGAAATGTAACCTGACATTATAACTTAAACAAGCGATTGTGCGAACTTAAATGTTTCAAATATCTCTTACGGAATTTGCAACTACAGAAAAAGGTTTCATATATACAATCTTTATCAACAACAGAGAATATACCTGGTTAATATATTCTCAGACTCTAGAGTTATAGTTCAATCTCAGCCTTCTCTATACTGTATGCGATAATATCACGTTTTTAGTATCATCTCCACTTCCTGTTTTCCCCCACTCTCTCTATCCCTCCCTCTCTGTTAGTTTGTCTATTTCTCTCTATGTTCCTGTTTTTCTTTTCTTTAAATTCTTATCCATCCCACTGCTCTAAAACTTACTCTGTTCCATGACTGTGCAACTGGAATTATTGATCTCAGCGACAACAACAATTTCCTCATTTTCCTCGGTTTCCTCGGGCACCATCATTAGGTTGTTGTTCAGCATATAGGGTTCATTGCGATTCTCGGTGTCACCCGAGCGCAATCGATGCGTAAACGAAGAGCGGGATCGTGTCATGTAGGAGGAGCGTGTGGTGGACACGCGTCTGAGTACTCCGCGACCATAGAGGAGTAAACGCACCTCGACACGAAACCTTGGATGCGTTGCAGCATACAAATAGGGATCCACACAGGCGGCCGTCTTGCAGAACAGTGCGGGAATCATAGAACCCAACGGTGTGATATGCTGCTCCCAGCCAAAGACACCCATCATGGCCACAATGGCATAGGGAGACCAGGCAATGAACCACAACCCAATGATGGCAGCCACAATGAACGTCAGCTTTTGCTCCGTTTTAGCCTTATCCTTGCTCGACTGGATGCGATTCGCGGTGAAGACGACCTTTAGTATATAGAAATATGAGTAGACTATGCATGTTAGGGGTATGCAGTAAGCAGCGACGAAAAACGCTGCCATGAAGATGCGCGCCGGCGTCTCTTTGTTCAGGTAATCGAAGCTGCAGGTCGTCAAATATCCCTCGGGCACATACACCGAGAGTCCAACGTCCAGGGCGGGCATGACAGCGAAGAAAAAACTGTAGCACCAGATAAGTATGATGATCAGATAGGAGCGAAGACGCGAGTAGCGTCGCAATGGCTGCAGTGGATGCACCACCACATTATATCGATCTAGGGCTATGGCTGTCAGGGTGCCAATGGCACAGGTACCGCTCAGACCTCCCAGAAATCCATAGATGCGGCAGGCTGTGTGTGTGATAAGGCACCTTGTAAGTATGTAGAGTACTGATATGCTCCCTCACACCTACCTGCATCACCCAAGGCGGGACCCTCTTTGATATTATTGTAAATGGCAATGGGACACTTGGCCAGCATGAGGAAATCGCAGATTGCCAAATTCATGACCAATATATTCGCTGGAGTGCGCAGCGATTTGCGGCTGCCGAACATGAAGATAACGAAGGCATTGCCAAAGCAGCCCACCACAGAGATCAGACAGTACAGACCCGCCATAATGTAGAAGGTGCTCGTGTTGGGGGGCTCGAACTGCAGCCAGAAAGGATTCACCTTGGCAATGTACGTGAGATCGTACTTATCGCGGTAGTGTATGTAGCCGGGGTAAGAGCTGGAAGAAAAGAAGAGATAGATATTCTAGGGAAGCTGCTAGTCAAGCATTGCCAAAACACAATGTAGTTCTTTGTGGCTCGGCTTAGTTTCAGTCATCATCTGTGCCGTTGCTTACATAATCAAAGCCAATGTGAATCACACTGGATTTGGCAATGGAATCGGCGAGTTAACGATGCAGCTGCTACCCGTACGCACTCACCTCAAATCCGATTCACTGTCATTCACCGCATGTGGCTGCTTGTCATGCACCTTGGCAACGCTGTCCGCCGTTGCCTCAGTTGCTGAGGCCGTTGCTGCAGTTGCCGTTGCCGCGGCGGCGGTGGCTACAACGGCAGCAGCAACTGTAGTTGCCGCGACTAGCGTTGCATTTGGTTCGTGAAGGCCCTGGGCACTAGTGGAACTGGCCAGTACCTCGGAGAGAGCACTAGCAATCCAGAGACTACCCTCGTTGCTTGTCAGCGTAGGCAACGTTGACATGATGCTCTCCATTGTATTCTCCTTTTTTCCGGTTTCGAATGCTTCTTGGATTCTTGGCCAAATTTATGGCTTTTCAAATGAGTCAAAGGTTGCTGTGGATGAATTATGCATGCACAGCCACGTGACTCCACACAGTCTAGAGCTGTGCACTGTGCTCCCCTGCCTTTCCAGACTCTGGCTCAATTACGCCAATTGGCCACGCGATGCAGCCTCATGGCGCACAATGCCCACTCATGGCGCCAATTAAATTTCGTTTCGCTGAAGAGTAGACAAATAAAAGAAGCATTAAGTTTAATCGATCTTAAGTTTTAGTACCGACAAACTCAAAATAAATGAGAAATTCGACTCGGAGTCGATTTAAGCTTCAAGAACAATGTTAAACTACTTGAAATTAAGAGCTTGACTTGTCTGCTTCACGTGTTTCCTCTTAATCCAAGTCAAGTGCTCTCATTAAAGACCTTTGCCGTAATGGACCATTTGTTAGTTTCAGCTTAATATGCATATTCGTGGAATCCAGCACACTTAACACTAAATCAAACTCCTGCAGACCTCCCCATGCCAAGGCTGCTTGGCATAACTTTACGGTCTTGCCACCAGGTGAGAAAAGTTATTAAAAGCAACGTGAAAATAATAACATTGTACGGCAAGTTGCTCGATGGGACAAGTTCGTTGCAGACTAAGTGAGGGATGCATTTCAGAGTTATATTAACATTACGTAGAACCAACAAGAATGTTTAAAGCATTTTAATTTATTAAAATAGTTTTAAACGAAGTGCGTTTTAAATAAATTCGTTTATAATTTGTATTGCAAAGAGTAGATACCCTATATATATATGTAGTTTTGGAAATACCAAGCTGAATATTACACTTTAATGTTTTCATTATAGACCTATTTATGTAATGTTTATTAATAAGCTCTAAACCCCTTTTTCATCCTTTACATCAACGATTTTCAGGAATAATTGCGAATAAAATCGCATAATTTTGTATCATTATAAGTAAACCTAATTATTAGTGCAGGGGCACGCATAAAATTGATATATTCACGAGTTTATATATAGTATTTTAATTATCATCTCATTCGCATCGAATTATGCCACGAACAGTGATGATTTTCGATTGAATTATTGTTGATATTTAAATTTTTTGCCAACCCATTGAGTATGTGTAACTCGACTGTGTGTAAACTTGTTAAAATCGATTCAAGGCGCAGACAAAATATATAGACAGAATATGTGGAATTTGTGCAAACAAATTGCCGTTTCCGGCAGCCGAAAAGTTAGGCATCTAATCAAACAGCTGCCCTGAAACTCATTTAATTAAATTGCTTACTAGAAATAAAAATTTGAAAATCTAATCAGACTTCTGTTTTGTTGAAATAGAAACCCAATTTCACAAAGGAATTCTTTGAATTTCTCTTCAGAACGTCCCACACACAGAGAGAAAAGTGGTTAAAAGTGCCAAAGCCACAATTTGTAACCACATATATTTCGAGTGTGCATGTGTGAAAATACCTTTTAGTCAATTATACGACATGATAACTTCATTATTTTAAATAATGTGTATACTCAGGTGGAATGTTTATTTGCATGTGACGCAATTAGGAAATCATTGAAGATTTCCTGTTAAAAGTTAAGTAAGAAGATAATTCAAGTACTAAAGCTACAGTACAGTGTGGTTGACTGTGATATACCGATTGCTAAAATATAAAATAGTATTTTATTAGCGTTTTTTATGTTGCATACTCTTAGGGAGTTATTGGAAATTCGTAACTTAATTTTATTTCTTAAATAACTTCTATATTAAGTATTCTTTCGCAACAAAAAATCATTTGGACGTTGACTGTTATTATGTTTAATAGAAATTAATGTTTACCAGGTATAAACAGAATTTTAATTGGTAGATCACCGTTAAAGTTTGAATAGGGAAGTTTTAGATTAATGTGAGAAAACTATTAATTTGTCTTTAGATATAATATAAATAATAGAAAAGACAAGTGATATTGTGAGATTTATTATTCTTTTGAGCCTACAACTTGTGTTGCCGTCTTGCTAATGAGTATCTCAGAGTCAACCTTATGTTATTAGTTACTGTCAATGCACATTGGTTTAACGCACAAAGGGCTGTCTAATTCCTGGGAACAGTGTTCCATTTGTCTTAATCGTACGCACGATTTTAATAAAATTTATCAGTAATCTGCTTGGAAATTACCTGCCATTATTAATGTATGAGTGTGTGTAGGCCGACAGATGCTTTCTGTGGAAGAAGGTGTGTCCTTGTGGCTGCCTTATCAATGCAATTTGCTATTTAACACCTGCTGTGCCGGCATGTAAGCACGTATGCCATGTAATATCAGGCTGGGGATTATGTAAATCTTTGGCGAACGAACATTTAATTAAAGCGATTTAATTGCTTATTAAATAACTTGAAGCCGGACCGCAACAGGCAAGGGCTGCAGCGTATCGTTTCCGACGAAGATGGTGGGGCTATAAGTGCTGTTCAACACAAACACGAAGGCAAACACACTGAAACAAACAGAAGCAGCAACAACGTTGGCAACAGCAACAACACAGCGACGACAACAGCAACTAAAACATAAGCAGCACTTGAAGCTGTTGGCAGGATAACTTCTTGCCTCCAGTGGCGGGCACAGCACCAAGAAAGTTTTCTTGGCCCTCGAGAGCAACAGCTCTGAAGGGAGGGAGGAAAGGGGCGTGGCACCAGCAGCAGCAAGTGCAACTACAACTATAGACTGAAGTGGTCCCGTGGGGTCAGCTCAGAGAAGGGAGGAGGGTGGCATCCTATTACATTTATTTACAACTCTCACTGGGAGCAGAACTTGACGTAAAGAGTTTCGCTTTGAGCGGATTGCGGGCATGGAAAGGTGGTTTCCCCTCCCCCACTCGTCCCTTTCTAGCTGTCAAGCTGCAGAAGCTGCTGCTCATTTCGCGTGAATCGTTCAACTGTCGCTGGGGACTTGTTTTTGGGCCATTTAATTGGCACTAATTGGCCATTGGCAATTTAGAGTTTTGTCAATGGCCAAAACATACGACAAGGCGCACAAAGTGTGTTCGTTGCGCTTTTGTTCCACTATGAATGGAAAATGAAAATGCACTTAGTGGCAGCTCAAATGCGTGAGAAGAAAGAGAGAGAAGGAGGAAGAGCGAGCGGCAACTTCTGCTCCAATTAATCATTGACAGTGAATAGTTGTTATAAGTTGCCATAAATTGCCATAATATCTCGCAAAGATGTCAACTGCACTTCAGATCGATTACTTTAAGTGCTTGAAAATCTGTTGTCTCCATTATCGAATCACTTTCTCTCTCTCTACCTCTCCGTGTTGCATTCCTTCTTAGTGGGGTTTTTAGGCCAAATGCTAATTCAATTTGGCACCGAGTCCACTCCAAACGTCACACTCAAGTCCCTTCAATTATTTTTATCGCAATTGTTTCCCCTCCCCCCACAACCCCACATAGGCTAAAGCAGCTGCTACAGCTAGATAATAGACTTTTTTTTAGTCCGATTCGACAGAGTGTGACCCGCTATTGGCACTTTAGACTTGTCCCCCATATTCTCTACATCTTCTTCTCAAAGTTCTGTCCATTGTGCAAGCCAGCATGACCTTTCCAGGCCCATTTGCAATTCAACCAATTTGAGTCGAGCTCTTTTATCTGAAATTTACAGCAAAGTCACGTTTAGTCCATATATTCTCTCTCTTCCTCTTGCCCCCTACATGCACTTACTACATATCTCTGTCGTAGTAAGTGCATCAGTTACGAAGATTTTTCAAAAACTATTGCATTATGCGCGTCATCTGCCAGCTAAATGGATTTAAATTGTACAAAGCAATCTTCAGAGGCAGGGGACAGGAAAGGAATGGGGCTGAGATTTGAGATACTCAGGCTGCTTCTTCCGCAGCTGCAATAACAATTAAATTACACAGGAAAATCGTTTATTTGTCAGCGAACAGGATGTGGAGGGTGTGAAGTGCCCATAAGGGGTGGTGGTGGTGGAGCTGGTTGGTGGTTAGTCAGCTTGGGGCTGCTGAAACAATTAAGCTGCACTTGCACTTCAGTGGCGAAAATGAAACGGAATTGAATGAAATGAAGCAGCGGAAATTACAAAAACGCGCGCCTAAAAGCATGCAACAATTATTATTTTCAAATATCTCTCTCTCGTCACGATTTTCGTTGTGTTTTTATAGAGAACGCAACGCGAGTTCGCCATTTTGCTGATTCGACACACTGTCCACATAATTGTTATGCCAAAATTGCTTTCTGTACGATGCGTTAAGCAAAAACTTTGATATCAATTCACGGCCAGTTGAAGCGTGGCGCTGGCTTGGCAAGCGGATTAATTGCATTTATGGTCATTAAAGCCAGAAAGGATTTAAAGGACATAAGGTACTTAATTGCAAACAGCTTGATTTCTTTGTAATTATCGATAATACAACCAGATAAGACACCCAGGTTGTTTTTAATGAATGAACTTTTATCATTATTTTGTTTAAATGGATTGTCTTTATAGAAAATTAAAACTTTAATATCTTTTAAAGGAATAAAATAAAATAAAATGACAGCCAGTTTCTTAAAAACTGATGCCAAATCATTTTAGAGAGAAAATTACGCAAACGAAACATATCCTTTAAAAATCAAGAAAATCATGTCCAAAACAGAAAAATAAGGAATTCAATGTCTCTTCGAGTTAGTTGTTTAATTATTATCCAAGAAACGTATACTAACTTGTGGGAAGGAAAAATTTCTGTGAAATTATTAATTGCGAAAAGTGTTTTATAGTGTTCTTTTGCCATTTTTGCTGAAGCTAACAAATTGGCTGAATTCTGCATGGGAAAACACGTTGATTAACGACAGAGCCGAGCAGCGCAGACAGGTATGTGTAGTTTCTAGGCTTTTGTGTATAATACATCATATATATATTTTCTGTGCTCTACCCACCCGACGACTGCTTGCAGTCATTTGCTGATGGCTTTAATAACGGCAAAATGCCGGAAAAAATATGTCAGACAGCTTAAGCGTAAAGGGCGCGAGAAACTCGAGTAGTGCCTTTTATGGAAAATATGCGCAAAAAACGGTGCAAATATATGCAGCAGTATATTGAAGTGAGTATTATGCTTTTCAAATCAAATTTTCACATGTCAAGACCGCGTGTGTGTGGGTGTGTTTGGAGTAGGAGTGGGCGTGTGTTTTGATTTGTTTCGTGTATAGAGCCTGTTGGGGCTTACCTAAAGTTGATCATATGTAATGTGTCATTTTTGCAACGTGGATTGCCTCGTCACGAGGATTTTATGTATTGATTTATGCTCGCACTGGTCTTTACTGTCATTCTGCTGTTTTTGACTTGTGTGCTGCGATTTTTGCACTCATCATCATCAGCCGCATTGAGCTCTGCTTGATTTCACGCCTTCCACCTCCCCGTACCAAGAAAAAAAAAACCACGCCCAGTCATAAATGAAATGTTTTTGTAGCCCACTCAGTCGTCAAGGTTGTGAAGGTTGTGTAGCACATCAGCACAACAGGCACTTAAAGACCTAAATGCGGTATCGAAAGATATCCGCAGAGGATGAGGCTGAGATCGGTAGAGGTAGAGGTGCTGCAATCTGGGCCAAGTCAACTAGTCAATGGACTTGGCTTTAAGGGAACTTTAAGCTTTGAATACCGTTGGAACCTCTTCCCCGTCGCACCAGCACAGTTCTCGCATCTCAAGTGACACTAGCCGCCGCATATGTCGGACAAGTGCGCCCCAGGCTGTACTCCAGCCTGGCCAAAGAGGCTTCAGTTACCAGTGAACAGTGAGAGGGCGAGAGCTGTTTCAAGGCCGAATGCCTTGTGCCGAGTGCATCTAGCTGGGTAAGCCTTCTCCTTCCGTCTATCCGTTCGTCGCCCCAAGACACTGCCGGCCGGCCACTTTAGGCAGTTGCCTAACTGACTGACTGACTGATGCAAGGACTTGTTTACGACAAGAACCTGGTAAATGCTACAAAGCGTACCGCCGCCCACTCAGGTGTGTCCGATAAACAAAAGCAGGAACACTGCTTTCCACTTTCCGCATCTTTTCTGTTCCCTTCAGTTCACCCAAAAGTGCCAAAGAATTATTTGGTCCCATTTCCTTTTAAGGATAATCTCCCCGACAATTCGATTTGCTCACCCGCAGCATTGTTGTCATCTCCTGACTGTCTGCCTGATTGGCTCCAACACTTGTGCGACTTCAAGAGCTAATCTTTAAGTTTCCGCACAAGAAGTTTCCGTTCAACTTATCTCCTATAAAAATTGAGAGCTTGTCAAGAGACATGAATCAAAGAAAATCCATTCAATCAACTGTTTCATCGGCGAAAACAAAAAATTTAACTCAAGGGCCAACATCGACGATTCGAATCGAGTTTTGGTCAATTTGTATTCATATATGTACATATTGATTCGCTTCGGTTGTGATTCCCTGTTTGCAAAATGTATGCCCATCGAAAATTTCCACGAAACGTTCGTGGCATAAATTACTATATGTAGCATAAAAAAGCTATTAAAATAATAAAAAGTTCATCTATCAAATTTTATAAAATTTCATTGTATGAGAGAAATTTAAATAATTGAAAGTTTTTAATAAGTCATATCGTGCTCTCAATTCAATAGACTCTAACCTCACGGAATGTTTGAATGTATCAAATATAGCGTAAAGAACCTTTTTGAGACGCCAGCCAAATTTAATCAAAAAAATTAAATAGCCGCAACAAACTTATTGAATACATGCCTTATCGTCGCTTTGTCTGCTCACATCAAAGAGATGTAAATTTAGGATTCAGTCAAACATCACAAATTTGTTAGTTATGTCGCACCCAAGTTTTGTTCCCTTCCCATATCGAATACCATTTATGGCTTTTGGTCCTGTGGCCAGTTTAGTTCATGAAACTATCTGTATTTACCTGTGTCACCTGGACTGCCAATAACAACTCACCTCAAAGTTGGTTGGCTCTTTTGTAAGTTGGCCTCGGTAAATAGAAAAGTTGCACCAGGACTTATATTTTGTAAACTGGCGCCAATGGGTCGCAAGAGTTTTCCGTAAGACTTCACACACAAGCTTAGAACAGAATTCCGATTGTTATCAGCAATTTCAAATATTTATTTCATGATTTATTTTCATTGTTAAACACATGCGGCGTATGCGCAATTTTAATTGCAAGCTCGCGTGTTAACGGTTTAATGTTTTTCGATTTCCGAATTTATTTGGCGCCCAAAAACGCTGCGATTGGCATCCAAAACTGAGGATATTCACTGACTGAAGGCTCGCGTACGACTGACGCAAAGGACACAGCTGCCAGCATTTTTATCAATGAAAATTGTTGCTTGGCCAGCTTGCAGTCTGCTGGCTGCACAGCGCCAAGGAAAGTGAGAGAGAGAAAGTGAGATGAAGCGCCATCTGTAAAAGAGCGGCAACCACACTCTCCGTCTGCCGCTCTCTCTCTCTCTCTCTCTCTTGAAGTCTGCATGCTGCGGCATTCGCTCTTTAAGGGCATAGTTTGTATGCCACAGGATGCTCGTTTAGAGTGTGCAAATGGTTCTGTTTTGTTATTAATATACTGTACACATAGTGTTAATGAGCGGAAAGGGGTGTCTTAATTTAGTGAGAATTTATGATGGAAGAAAACGCTTGAGAAGTTTTAACGGTCTCTTTGAATGTTTTATGTTAGTCCATCAACACGTTTGTCCATACAGAAGGAAGTAAGAAACTTATCTAATTTTGATATCTCTCTATTTTATAAAAAAGTTTTCTGCTTTTGCTTTGGGATTTTTTAAGCATATAATAACTCAAAATGGTGCGATATGAAATTCGTTATCGATTTTGTTTTCATTATCCTTATAAAATACTTTATCGATTTGGACTGCATTATCGACATAAAACTTGTTATGGATGCACAACTAATTGATTCACAACACGTTATCGATAATCGATCTGTTAAAAAGTGGCAAGAAATAAATCACTAATAACATGAAAAGTGGCAACGTTTTTAAGAAATTCTTCTCTACGAATACCCAAGCGTACTTCACAGCCAACTTCAGGGTGTATTACAGTCGAGTTCGCTCTATTTTTCCGTCTTTACAAGCTATTATTGGTTTTATGTTGTTTCTTTCAGTTTTCATTAAAAGCGACTTTCGGGCTGCGTGCTTTGGCCTCCTTTGGCTTTGGCGTGCACTTGAACTTGTCCGTGATTGCCATCGGAAGCCGCAAAACTGTCGACTGTGTGTGTGCGTGTGTATGCTCAGCAGCACATGTGCATGCAGGGTATGCAGCAATTATCTGATTAAGTTGTACTTACTGCGCGCGCTTGTGTGTGTGTGTGTGACTGTTTGTGTGCCAGTTATTTGGTTATGAGTATTACATCTATTTTTCATCTAGCTGCCGCATGCGTGTCGGCAACAGCCACAAAGCTACGCCTGCTGCATTCCACTAGTATCCTCTCTACGTTGACATTTGACCGCAGAATAGTCGTAATATATTACGCGAGCATTCTTGATTTAAAATTCAAAATTTAAATAGTTGTTCCGCTGTTATGCGGAATTATCTATGCGGAATTTGTAAAGCCTTCTCTATCGCGCGTCTGTTGTCGCACAACTCCCATGTGGATCTGTGCATTGGTTGTCAATACGCGTAAATTGAGCAAAGCTAGCCGCATTCATTGATTGCTGCTGCACTTTAATTAATGGCAAATTGCGCAATCAAATCTGATTGACTAGCAGATACTCTATAATTGCAGAAAGTCATTTATACCTCCAACAAGTGATTAACTTACTGTTTCATTAGATGTTTCCTACGCAATTTCTATTCAATTATAATCTTTACACCGCCTTAATCAGGTATTAACTACCCTAGAAGATAGTTTCCTAGTAAAAGCTGTTAATAATAGGACTACTCTCGCTGCAAATACCAACCGGTCTAATGACTGTTCAGTCTGATTGTGTTTTTCTTTGTTGCATTGCTCAGAGTAGGGGAAAAAACTGCTGACCTCTTGTCGGACATAATCAAAACAAACAAATGTAGAAAAACCTAACAGTAGTTAAAGTTCACCCATTGGAATTGTTGACAGCGGGTGTGCTCACATAGGTATATCTGCTTGTCTAGGATAAACTCGTTTTTCCACAGCTAAATTCTTGATGAGTAATTCGCTCAGTTTGTTATTGACTTCAGCGCGTCGCTCTTAGAAACTAGATGACCTAGATACATTATATTTGGTAAAAGGGAGCTTGAATACCATAAGAAGATCAAGTATTCTTCAAATTGCGAGTGTCTTTCACCCTCCCACGTAAAAAACAAAGCAACAACAATTATGCAGCATATTTTGAAGAGTCTTTACTTTAGCTAGGGTGTCTTTTAGCTGAGTAAACTAAACTACACAAATCTTTATATGGCCAAAGCTTTGTTGACTGGCGGGCCGAAAATTAAAAGTTTTGCTTTGTGGAACTCGAAAGCAAGCGACAATTTAATGTGCGTACTATATAGCCTAAGCTGCACCTCCCTACATAGGTTAACAAACACACAAACAAACACACATATACTTATATACGAATTACGAGCTGCGTTGTAATTTTTCTGGTTCTAGCCTCGTATTCAAAGCGGGCCAAAGCACTTACTCTTCACCTTGCCATTACCATTAACCGCACAAAGTAATTAGAGACTAGAGAGAGAGGATGACAGTGAGACTGGGATAGAAGATGAGCAGCTTCAGCCGACCTGGCATCGGCTGGCATCGGTAGTTCCACACTGCGAGAGCGATGACAGATAAGTGTAAGTGCTTTTCTAAAGCGAAGACCTTAAAACGCTAGACAATTATGCGTCTGTTCGGAAGTTGACTCGTTGGAAGTTGGGGATAATATCTCACCTACATATACATACATATATAAACCTCACAACAACTATGCTTGGGATAATATCTCACATATGTATACATACATACATATATAAACCTTACAATAACTTTGCAAATACAACGGCGTGAAGTCAAACTAGATTCAAAAATAAAAAGCAACGTAAATTTCCACTGTCTGCAGATTTGAGTACAGCATCTACTTGATTCAGCGGCTTAGATGACGTCAGACATAAATAGGTACACGCAGCTCATCGGATACAGGGTATTTCCCAATTAACTAAGAATGAAACCGTTTGGCAACCATTGTTCAACGGATAACAAGCATGCAAATTGATTGCCGCATTAATAGTCCAAAAAGTCACTTGACTCATTCATTTTTTATGTCCAAATCAAATCTTTAGGGATATTAATTGCGGGTTTTACGGAAATAGGAGGGTTCCCAAGTGACACAGACAGTTTCTCAATTGCAGTGCAATTTATATAGCAATGATATCAGAGGTAAAAGCGATGCAATCGCACAGACAGAGATAAGCACTGTTGTTTCAATCGGACTAGAAAGCTAAAGTACTCGCCGTTTATACGGCCAGATCAGTAAAAAAGATAAACAAACCATAAGCGGAAATCTACTTGGACTTCAAAGTGTTTACTACTCCAAGCAATCAATTCTCATTTTCAACACGCACACAGTCACTCATTCAACAAAATTGCCAAAGTTTCTACAGTGATGCGTGAGTTGTCACACGCTGTCAAACTGTGACTCTTCACGAACAGCTGATATGATGAGTTAACAAAGTTAACATGTCGGTTATCTACAGCTGTAATTGAATGCGATATGAGGAAGTCAAAGTTGCGAAACTTTTAATGAAGATGCGTAAGTTGTGACACAAACTGTGACTCGTACGGGCAGCTGATATGACTAAAGTAGTTCATTTATTGGTTATCTAAGTCTGAAAATCAATATTTATTATTATTTGCAGGAAATTAAATACACATAGCGTCTATTTATGACCATTACAGTTTTTCTTTCGTTAGTCATAAGTGAAATTTGCGTGTCACGAAGAATCTTCCTCTTTCTTTATCACTCTCCCTCTCTCTTTCGTACTTATGCTCTGTATGGCAATGTCGTCGGTGTCGATTCAATAATAATGCCGAGGGTCGATTTAAGTATCAATTCAATTCGAGTTGATTCGACTCGACTGAGTAGTAGCCACAAAAACGGCGACTGTCGAACGCCTTTGGAAAGTTGATATAAGTTTCGACGCTGTTCGGGCCCTAACCGCAGTTGTGCGACCGCATTTGGCGGGTGAACACGGTGAACAGGCAGTCGAAGAGAGTGAACGAGCGACAGCTAGAGACGTAGTGAGGGATATTAACCACCCTACAGATTGTCGGCAATTAAGGGTCACTCGTTACCTGATCAGTTCGCAAAATGTGGAATACTCAATATTCTGGAAGTGTGAAAAGTGCATCAGCATCTCGTGCTGTTGCACTAATGTTCCTGGCTTGTGGTAAGCACCGTTTCGAAAGCACTTAATTGGTTTGCATTGAAAATAGCAGTAAATAAAGTTGCCTAAGACCCTCTTCAAAGTGCCGAGTGACAATCCAGATAAGCTTCAATGGATGCTTGAACAATTTTACAACCCAAATAGTACAAGTGCAAAACAAAAAAAAACAAAAAACAGTGTCTATTATCAGTTTATGTAAACGTATAATTTATGGCCAGAGTTGCGTAGCTCTTTAGACTCACGAGAAACAAATATCAAAGTGGGAACATTGATTTAAAATTTAAAGCAGAACATCGGGCATTAAATTAAATTCTATCATGTCTACACGGGGACATATTTGTCCTTGGCATGACATAAGTCTACTACGGGTAGAACTACGAGTAGAACAAGTTGATTATCTTTTTAAAAATCAAAAACACGATTCTACCATAACATATACCCGTATTGACATCGGCCCTTTCGCGACGTCCCACCTCGTGCTGTTCACGTGAAACTTTTTGGACTTACACAAAAAGGTCGCATGGTTGTCTGCTGTTTCTGCCCGCTTGAATTACTCATCACACAAGACTCATATACATATTAACTATATACTATTCCCATTGTTAGTTCTACCTACTGCAGAACCGGAAATATGTCTTCGTCATGTCTGGCAAAAAGCGCCAAAGCGAACTACCTGAAAATCGAAAGAAAGAACAAAAAGCAAACAAAGCATTCGCTTGTTATCCAATTATATTTGGCCAATTCTCGTATGAATAATACAATGATAATCAGCTGTGAAATTGCCCAAGTTCTTATGGGCAAGAGTTGTTTAGTTTTTTTCCGAGTCCACAATAATTTTAAATTTACGGTATTAGCAGTTGCGTAAATTAGCGCGACTTATTACGGCTTCGTAATTCCAAATAATTTGTATGCTAGCTAAATGCCCGCTCGTTTTCGACGCAATAGATTAAATTAGTCTGTATTTATAATATTTGTGTATATGAGTGGATGTGTGTTATACCCCAAGGGTTATTTTTTTTGCGCTTCCGTGATAATTTATGTGAAACTTTACAAAATTTTCGTGGGAACCAAAAGGGTTATGAGCATTTTGATATATTAATATGTTAATTGGTATTGGTTTGATAGAATTGTTGATTGATTATTTCTTTATCCTCTCCTTACATTAGCAAGATTAGAGTGCTATTGAATTGAGAGTTCGACCCATTAAATCTTCTTTTCAAAAGTTTATCTATTTGTTTAACTTTGTCAACCTTTTGCTCCAACTTAAAACAAGAGTAAATTCCTTTGAAAGTCCAACTTTGAGCACAAGATCAATCAACTAATGTAGGTTAGATGATTCGCGTTTGAAGAGTTAGTTAAAGTTACGTGTTTGCTTAGAAAGCTTATGCTAATGAGGGCTCTGTTTAACTGTAAATGACTTCAGAGTAGAATCAGGTTGACGTTTGACAAGTTAAACGATGTGCCCGGAGATACACTATACCTACGTACAAAGTGTGTATCACCCAGACTCACCTAGTTAAAGACCAATAAGTATGAATTAAACGGACGGCGTTGAACTTTACACTTTAATTATTGCTGATTGGATGAATAATTACGATAGGGTGACCTACGGTGTGACTACGGCAACAGTTGCCGCGAGTGCTTGGGTAGGGCGGTCGCATTAAAGCCAATTAACAGTTATAGACACGCTGCCTCAGCTGACGAGAACGGCAAATTGATACGACACACAGACACACACACACACACACACACATTGACCGACACACTGAGGAAAATTTAAATATTTGTGCCAACAGTCTGTGACTATTTTCGGATTTCACTCTCTGTCTGGTACGCCGAAAATAGTCGCCTAATTAATTAAAAGCATCCGCAAATATTTACAAGAGGAATCGAGTGTCCCCAAGCGCCGTCGGCCAGCGCTATCGACACCGATTGTCCAAAGCAATTAGCAAGTTTTCTATTGGCCATCAACCCGACTCTGACAACGGCTACGACTCCAAATCGGACTCTGATCCAATCGCATTTGTATTCATTGTTACAGTTGCCCTTGCCGCGGCCCAAGACTTTGGCTACAGAGGACAGCACGGCCCGGAACACTGGAAGGAGGATTTCAAGCGTTGCAGTGGCAAATACCAGAGTCCCATTAATATTGATGAGCTAACGGTGGAGAAGAAGAATTTTCCCGAAATTGAGTACATCAATTTCAATGCGACACCAGAGAGCATCACCATGACCAACAATGGCCATACTGTGCTGGTCAACATGAAGTTTGCCAAGGGCATGGAGCCGCGTATGCGAGGTGGACCATTGGCCAGGTCCGCTGACTATCAGTTTGAACAATTTCACTTTCATTGGGGAGAGAACGATACGGTGGGCAGTGAGGATTTGATTAACAACCAGGCCTATCCCGCCGAGATGCATGTGGTGATGCGCAGTTTGGATTATCCCGATTTTCAGAGTGCATTAGATCAGGATCATGGCATAGCCGTGTTGGCGTACTTCTTCAAGGTGAGTGGCGGCTAGAATTCTCCCGAGATTATAAACTTATTTATCTTCGTTTAGGTCAGAAACATTGGTAGTGCCAGCTATGCGGAGTTTACCCGACTACTAGCTGATATTAGCCGCAAAGATAAGTCTACGAAACTGACAAATCCCCTGCCTCTAATGAGCTATGTGTCAAAGGATCCGGTTAACTACTTCAGCTACACGGGATCGCTGACAACTCCGCCGTGCGCCGAGGAAGTCGTCTGGATAGATTTTCACGAGCCCATAGATATCTCTGATCATCAGGTTAGCCCTCTAATAATTTATATACATTTGTAAATTCTTTTGACATATATTTTTCGTCTTTTACAGCTGGATCAATTCCGTCTCCTGACGGCCAACGATGATCATCTGAAGAACAATTTCCGTCCCACACAACCGCTAAACGACCGCGTGGTTTACCAGCAGATCCCTGTTCCATTTAATAATACAAACAGTCGCTGGGGAATGATGCCAGCGCAGGATGCACGTCTCACACCCAGAAGCAGCTCTACATCCATGGAGGCGAGTCTGCTGCTCTGCGTAAGCCTGTTATTCCTGGCAGGCTTGAGGGCCTAGATGAGGCCGTGACCAGGAGAGAGCGCGAGAATGTTTTGTGTTAAATGCACACTCAAAATTTTAATTAGCCTCCGTAATTTTCCTCACATGCCTTGCTCGCTCGCACGTGCTTTGTTTGTTCGGGAAGGTGACGGTGGTAATTTGAGGCTTTAGCTTCGGGACTTGACCTCACGCGGAAGTAACACACACATGTCTGGCAACTCTGCCGCCATTTCATCGAGTTAAAAATTGTTGCAGCCACACATGACCCAAATTCTTTAAACGGAACCATTTAAAACCAGTAAACTTTCATACTTAGTTATAATCTATTTATGTGCGCGTTGGGGCGAATTTACTTTTCTCCCCCTATGAATTTTAAACTCCCGCCCACAACTTATCCATAAGTTTGACTTAGTGCTACTGCACCTTGTGATTTACGTTAATATGTTTTGCTTAAGATAAATTCCTCTTCTTGACACATAATGTTATCATAAATAAATGAAATGAAAACAATTGTCTGCCTATTATCATACTCTTGGAACTTTAAGGAATTCAAGGTTTCGCTCAACTGGGTCGCATATCGGACATGACATCGCATGATATAAACCACACGTTTTGTGAATCAATAATTGATATGTAAAGATAGCGTGATGACAGTCGTTGAACTTAAGCTTCTTTTTTGAAAACTAACAATTATTTGAAAGTTAGAATATTAAATACTCTCTATGAGTAGTTTACCATGCAAGCCCATTGCTTTTACAGCGTTTAATGTTGCTGTATACTAGTTGTAAGTATTAACAGAAAGTGATTAGTGCTGCCTGTTGGAGTTAACAGCCATCTATTAGTATTAGGTGTTAATTTTTTTTACTTCTGTTAGCTGTAAAGCTCTCGTTCACATACACAAATTAGTCAATTAGCATGCTAACAGACACTGTCAAAAGAATACTAACATTTTTATGTGGGTGTACAGTATAGACGGCTGATTAATAGTGCTGCAAAATAATCGATATTTGGCAGAATCGATTTTTCCGATCTTTTAGGGGGAAAATATCGATATAATCGATTAATCGAAAATCTGGTTATAGCCAGATTTTTAACAGTGGTTTTGTAGATTTGTCGTATTCCCACCAGTTTTACATATTTTTTTCTTTTCAAAAAATTGCCATACCCTGGATTTTTTGGCTATGTTGTTCGTGTTTTCTTCATCGGAATCTTCAACATCAACAACTGCCGCACCTGAAATACTCACAAGTTGTAAATGCATTTCTTTTGAATAAAATTAATCAAAGAAACTCAAGTTTTCTGCCAAGAAACTTATCCATCCTTTAAGATGTGCCCGTAAACCATTCGAATCATCAAAAATATGTAAACTATTTGTATATTTTGTAACGCGAATGCAATAATGCATAGTGTGAGTTGATTTCGTCGATATATCGATTTTCTGAAAAAGTATCGATTCTTTTCTCAAATTTCAAAATATCGATATAATCGATTCTCCTTCGATTCTTTTGCAGCACTACTGATTAACTTGATGTATACAGAAGTCTTCGTGTAGCCTGGCCGATAGTTTGCGATCGAAAAGAAAGAGTGTTCGATAATTCAAAGGATATCGATTTATTTTATGCAAATTAATAAAGCTGTGATTGGCAAAATCAGATTTGCCAGATGCGACACTGTAAGGAAGACCAACAACCGTTATAGTCGTTCTTTCTTATTGTCTCTTCTCTCTCTCAACTTTATTCTGCAGCACGCGACTTGAGCACACAAATTAAATGTCTTTTATAATTGTTTAAAAATAAATAAGTCTGCAAAAATCACCAGACAATACTTATCTGCACCATAAGTATTCGTGACGTATCATAAGCCACTTGAAATACATCACTCCGTCGGGAATAGACCCCGTTGCGGCGATTGACAGCTAGATTTAAGTTTCAATGCAAATTACGGCGAAGTGTGAATCGCAACGATCTAACACCTACGGAAAGTTAATATAAGTTTCCACAACCAGCGACACCTAACCGCAGTTGTGCGACCGCAATTGGCGGTAGAACACCGAACTAACCGTTCCATACACTAACTACTCCGACAGTTTGTAGTTTGTAGACCTCAAAATCTAACTTGGTGGCATGTTGAATCCTGGACTTGGTGTTGGAAGTATAGCCTGCGGCAGATTGTTGCTCGTCTTGGCTTGTGGTAAGTTTAAAGATAAACAAACATCTGGGCAGACAGCTGATGCGATAGCTGCAGGTGATACCCAGCAAGTTTTGTCATCAACTGTGGATAACTTAGTTTACAATAAGCAAACTGTCTGGTTTGTTTTGTAATATGTATTTGCTTAGTGGTTAGAGCATTATTATTTTCTATGTTGACCATGGAAATTAGCTATGCAAAGAATTAGAGCCGTATTATATGACGAAGTAATATCATACACGTGTATGTATCTGATTTTTCAGTGTGTCTTACCTCCGGTTACGACTTTGGCTATGCTGGTAGTGATGGACCGGAACATTGGAAGGATGAGTTTCAACGTTGCAGTGGCAAATATCAGAGTCCAATCAACATTAATGAATTTACTGTGCAGAAGAAGTCATTTCCTGAGTTTACATATGACAATATTGATGCAAAGCCCACGGCAGTACACCTAAAAAACAATGGTCACACTGTGCTAGTCAAAATGGATTTTGAAAAGGGAAAGGTACCGCTAATTCAAGGTGGTCCACTTGAACGTAAAACCCCTTATCAGTTAGAGCAGTTCCACTTTCATTGGGGCGAAAATGATACGGTGGGCAGTGAAGATCTCATCAATAATTATGCAGCTCCCGCCGAGCTGCATGTAGTGCTGCGTAACCTTGAGTATCCAGATTTTCAAAGTGCCTTGGGCAAAGATCATGGCATTGCTGTCATGGCATTCTTCTTTAAGGTGAGTGAGACCTTAAGTGTATTGGCATAAAAATTTATATTTCCTTTGGCAGATCTCACAATGGCAAAATGCTGCTTATGGTGAATTTTCGGAGGCCCTTTCCAGTATTGGCAGAAAGGGCATGACAGTTGATCTGGTGGAACCATTGCCTCTCTTTAGTTTCATATCCATGAATTTGGTAAACTTTTACACATATAACGGTTCACTGACAACGCCACCTTGCTCAGAGAAAGTAATCTGGATAGATTATATGCTGCCCATAGATATATCAGAGTATCAGGTGTAGAATTTTATTTATTTGGTTGAAATTGGCAACTAATTTATATTATTTTTATGCAGATAAGTAAATTTCGGGAACTGACAGCTAACGATGATCATATGAAGAACAATTACCGGCCAATACAGAAGCTGAATGATCGCGTTGTCTATGAGAACATTCCACTTGATCCCTTTAATGAACCAATGAGTGCAATTCCCTTCGTTGATGTTGAAAATTCCGCTTATCCAGTTTGTGTTGGATGGCTGTCTCTCTTTCTCTCATGTCTTGTACTCCATATTCATATTTTTAAACTGTAATGTTGTTGTTAGTTATTTTTAATTTATTTTATGTATGTTTAGTAGTAGAAACCTGCCTACGCCATCTAATTTTTGTGATGTTATTTTATCTAATGCTATTCAAATAAAAAAATTATAATTAAAAACACATATGGACAGCTTTATATTGTGCACCCTAACATCCACTGAGTTGATTTTAAAATTTACTAATGCTAATCAATGCAGTTAATTAATTAGCAAAAGCTTCTGTATTAACTTTTAATTAATCTCTTCTCAGAATAGCATATGTAGCTTTTACTGGAATTTTTGATAAGCTGAATAGGAAATGGCAATCAGCCAAAGTATTCTACAAAGTACAGATGGAAGATAAACCCATTTTCATCAGTCCAAAATAGCTTTAATCTGTCTGATCTGACTACATCCAGCTGGAATTAAATGGCAACAGCCATGAATACAATTACCTAATGAAATGTTTCATAGTAATTTTTTAAGGCATTTATCATTTTCGATTCTCGTTTGCTTAAACACATAAACTTTATTCGCAAAAGTCCTTGGCAATCAGTTGAAGTAGAAACGTTGAGCAATAAGTTCACAAGATGCGGAGTCTTTTTTCTGTCAGTCTGGAAAACGTCTTATGTGGATGGACAGCCTTAACATTGCTGTGTGGTGAGCATTAATTGGATTAAATTAGAACAGTTAAAGTGAGGATGGCCGTAAATGCCTGCAGGCTGTTTACCCCAAACAAAGTGAAGCCTTTCAGGTGAAATATTACACGTGTTTTCTCTGCTCTAACACGATAATTGTTATTTAATGAGCGCTAATTGAACGAATAATTATGCATGCCACACGATACTTGGTGTAACTTGGGACTTGGGACTTTCCTACTCCACTATTCCAGACAGAATACTAGTAATTAAATTACTCAACCTTTAAACTTTTAGCATCCGCACAAGATTTCGGTTACGGACCTCAGCATGGACCGGAGTATTGGTCGGATACCATTCGTTGTGGCGGAAAGTACCCAGTGGGGGTTAACTTTGGTGCGCTCAAGATAAATGGTCAGAGCTATCCAGAACTTGAGTACACTAATTTCGATAGAATACCCCATGCGGTACATTTGACCAACAACGGCTACACTGTGCTGGTCACAATGCGCTTTGCCAAGGGTAGAGAGCCGCGTATTTCTGGTGGACCATTGCCAAGCAAAGCTGGTTATCAATTTGAGCAGTTTCACTTTCGATGGAGTGACAATACAACCGTATTCAACAGGAATCATACCCGAAGTTTAGATGATCCTCTGGAATCTCCAGCTGAGTTGCATGTAGTTATGAGGAGCCGGGAATACCCGGATTTTGAGAGCGCAGTGGCTCACAATAACGGCATAATCGTGTTGTCTTACTTCTTAATGGTAAGCTCCATATAACCCCCTGTATTATGCAAGTTTCAATCCGTTTACTACTTCTGAATAGATTCAAGGACAGAATAATACATTTTATGAGGAATTTGTAGAGCTGCTACCGACCATTATCCAGAAGGACAATTCCGTGGAATTGCAGCAGCCGTTGCCTTTAATGCGGTTCCTCCCAAGCAATCCAAAGCATTATTACAGTTACGGTGGCTCGCTGACTACAGCACCATGTGTTGAACAAGTTATATGGATAGATTTTTTCGACACCATTGGCATATCTGAACTTCAGGTGAGACTAATTTGTTTTGATGGAAACCAACTCATGACGTTGCCTTGCAGTTTGATAATTTCCGGGAGCTAATTGTGAACGATGATCATTTAAAGTACAGTGTTCGCCCAAATCAACTAGAGGGAGATCGCGTCGTCTACACTAACATACTTAGCAATGTCGATATTGGCGTGCGACCTTACCCGGTTGGAAATGCAGAATCCTTCTATGCGGATAGCGGCATCAGGCTAAAGGGCATGGTCGCCCCGCTGGTCCTCGCAGCCTGGATTTTCCACTTGCTGCTGCTCAAGGGCAATCCTTTAGTGGCTTTTAATTAGAGCCACGCGGCAGAGGCCGTGAATGTTTTGTGGGAAATGCCTTGCTTGCATACTCCAAATTTTAATTATGCTTTGTAATTTGCCAACCTGACTCGTTCGTGCGCTTCGTTTACCCTTCGCTTGTTGGGAGAGATGCAGGTGTACCGCAAATTTAAGTTTAATATTGACGAAATAACTCAATGTTCGAGTTTGGGAAACGGCCAGCTAAGCAATTTGCGTTCTCATGCTTTGTAAAGCACATTAATATTTATAATGGTTAAGTAACTCTTCATTTAGTCAATTCACGAACTCAACAATACACATAGAACACGTGCACCAAAATATAACGCAAGCTATACTTGATTGATTGATTTTAACTTGCAAATTGATTGATGACATCCATTCTTGAACAACATCCCATAAATCGATACTCCCAACCCTTTTACTTTAATAAATGATACTGCATTTTGTAACTAATGTAACTAATTTTATTTTGTTTTACTTATTTTTACAGGTTTTAATAATTTATTTGTATTATCATTATCATCGAATTGTGTATATGCTTTTGTTTTTTTTTCTGTTGTGTGAAATATATCTATATATATATTATATTTATAGCAGATGCATATATAGCTGCATGTGTGTGTTTTAATTTGTATATGTATATATAAATATGTACGCCTGGATTTTCACTTTACAATCTTACATGCTAACCGATAACTTGGGCCAATTTATGTGGCTCAATGTTGTTTGTGTGCTTGGTTTTCAGCTTTTTCTCTTGTATTTAATATTCTCGCAAAATTCTACAATAAACGCTGTATATGTATAAGTATATATATATATATGTATATAAGTTCAATACACTATAATTCAATGTGTATATTCAAAATGTGAAATAAAAAATTGTATTTAAAAATATTTAATTTTCGTTATAGTATATAATGCACGCTTCATATGAACTTCTTGTAGTTTGTGTGTGCGTGCCTGTGTTTTTGCATCCTATATATGTATGGTATAAACCATTTCAATGAAAAATTGGTTTATTTCCATCATTATAATGGATGCTTTTCATGTATATTTATATTATATATGTATATGTTATGTATAAATTACTAATATAAATTAAGCACTCAAAAAATTGCAGCTGCAAGTGCTACAAATGCACGGGCCGCTCTATAGCTATATTGATATATGCAGATATAGTACATGGATTGCATTTTGGGGGGGACTTATCGAAATTTACTTGCATTTTTGCTTTGAAAACCGGATTCATCATTCCCATATATCAATTTAATTTTCTTACTTATGAGGTAACTTCCCTTTTAATTACTTTGTTATGCAATTTACAAACAAGCATTTCTTGCTATGATTTCTTTTATTTATAATAGTTATAATACTCTAGTTATAGGCAAAAATAATAAATTAATGAGTAGTAAGTAAGCAAAGCTAGCCAACAAAAGTTAGGGGACTAAGATGATCAACTGTGGACCAAATCAAATCAAGATAAGCAGCAAGCGGACTATTAATAAAACAAATACATACATAGTTCAATTGTGGCTGGAAGTACACTAACTTATCATATGCATATCTCAGCACATGAGATGTCAAATTAATTACAATTATATAGTAAGCGACGTGCCCTTTGTACAAGACAGAATAAACTGGCATTGGTTGGTCTGCGATAAGCATATTGTTCTATCTCCCACATTCGCGAGAGCAAATAGAATAAAACTCTGCCGACTTCATACACATAAATATATACTTAAGATCCTTGCTGTACTAGCAAGAGTTTTGTCTCTGTGTGTGTGTGTTTTGGTTTAACTCCGTTATTTCATCTAATTGCAAGTGTCTAGTTAATTTGATTTCAATAGAACTTAGTATTTAGTCATAGGTTTTTATCAAAGTGGTGCTATAATCTGAAATGTTTTGCACATTATCCAGTTGAAAACCTTAAAAGTTGTGTGTGTGTGTGTGTGTGTGTGCTAGAATTTGTTCCATTTGCCTTAATCAATTCTCGTAAGCTTAAACGATAATTAACACGCTTTCGTTTGTTAGAATTTTAACACTATACACTATAAAGACGATACTTAAAATATTGCGACCATCATGTTGTTTTCTTTTGTTTGTTAGTTGCCTTTGTTGGGTTGTTATTGGTTGTTGTTTGCTGGCTTGTTTTGTTGCATGTTTTTGATTTTAAACGTCATTCATTGTCGATGAGGGGGATTCAGCTGCCGAGTTTTGATTTCCAGTTATCGCAATTCCCTGGCTCACTTAACGCAGTTGATTCCTGTTTTCGGAAAATGGAAAGAGATTCATGAAAACGGGCACAATATGGTAATGAGAATACTGTATAAATACTGACACGATGCACGATATGAATGCATAAGGATGGAAAATTAAAAGAAGAAAATGTACTAACTTTTTACATAAAAACTGGATAAAGCGTTGCACAACTTAAAGCTGTAGTAACATATAGTTTGGATTCACGTTGTGAGCTATTTTGTTGGGGGATTCTGCGATTTATATATGTTATATGTAAGTTTTATAGTTGTTTTGGTTGTGGAGTTGAAGTTGAAAAGCAAAACGGGAAACGTTGGAACACAAAAATCACACAAAGCATTTTCCTCACGGCCACGAGTTCTATCTTTGTTCAGTTGCTTGTGATTCTACAATTGTTGCCTGCCTTTCTTAAGCACTCTCTCTCTCTCTTTAGTCCATTTATCTGGGCCGTTGTCTGTTGTAGAAAGAGAATGGGAAGAAAGAAGTGGGTGTGATACAGATACCCAACGAAATGATAAACGAATAACACAAAACAAAAGTCACAAAGTCAAAATACAGATGAGTTAATGATGCCTGATGACTGACTGTTGACAATTGTTTGGTCACATATGATGAAATGGGAAATCCTTACTCACCTAAAGTATTGATCGTGCAGCGATTGACGTTGAAATTCGGCGGCCTGTAAATACTGTATATATGTAATTAATCAGTTAGGAAATTTGCTTGGGATTTGGGAAACCTGTAGCTGATCCGCATATGACATCCTCAGCAACACGTCCGAGTGTGGTTCTCTAGGTATAAGCATATTTGGGCGTGGATATTGGCCAACATTCGCTAAATATCGATCGAGAAAGTGAAAAATAAAACAGAAATGGAAGAAAGATCAGTATTATTTGTTGATGGGTTGGCTCAATAGCTATACAAACTCACGTGGCAGTTGGAAACCGGCTTCCGGTGGTTGCGGCTGTGGATGCAAAGGCAAATGTAAATGAGTATGAGAGTGTGCATGATATTCTCTCGTCAATCGTATCTGAAAATTATTGAATATCGTAGATAGTTTCAAAAGAGCCAGTGCTGCCTGAGTAGGATTATGGAGCCAGCTTGCGCAAAGCGACATTGTTGTTGTTGTAAGTGGAAAATGCGGAAATATGAATTTGAGTGGGTAATGCGTGTTAGAATGGCAAACGAACGAGCACCGACCAATGGCTTATAATGGGGTTAGGTACGCCTCCTTCTCTAAGAAGAGGAGGACGAAGCATTTTTAATGTTAGCACACGTGCTTTTGGACATGGACAAATGATATTCTACATATAAATTTAAACTTTTCTTGAGTTATTTTAGCTGACAATAGGACAAATGATTTGTGCAGATGCTGTTTTTTTTGGTTTGGTTTGAATATTCTTCCAAATACGATTGATTTTTGTGAATATGAGTGGATTATCGTTTTGGTGTACAATGAGGTTCTGCTGGTCATGCTGCATACATACCATATGCTCTCCTGGATCCATGCCTACATGATGCGGCGGTGGTATACCAAGTCTCTCGCGCTCCATTTGTGAAATCGCCGGATTCGCATACAGTGGAAACTGGGAGGGATGAATGCCACTGCATTGAGAGGGAGAGAGGAAAACCATGAGTAATAATAAATGAAAAGTATTATAAAATGTTTCACATACCGTCTGTAGTATTCCATCCAATGCGGGTCCAGTCGAGACTGACTTGCTGCGGCCGCTTGTGCGTTTTTGATCTCTTCCAATTCCCTGTAATAAGTCGAGTAATGAGAATAAGGAAGAGCTTACAGATATTGTGGGCGCAATAGATATATTCGTTTGTCGAGGAATAGGTTACGGGCAGGCAATTATGAAGCGATTTAAAGGTTAAAAACTAAAGCGTTAATCGTATAGACGTGCGTAGAACTAAGCAAAATAAGACGCATTTGAATTCTTTTGGTTAGTTGGCGTAGGATGTCAGAGTTTTTAGTTAGTGTGTGTGTGTGTGTAGTGAGATGAGGGTTTGGCAGGCTTGTACTAGGTACTGTACCTCTCTCTGCTATACATTGGGCCCATTGGATGATGATAAGGCACCATCTGCTCAACAGGACTGAAATCGAAATTGGAAATTATTACAATACAAACGCGATAATAAACGACTCACAAAATAAACTACAACAATAACTACAAATCAAACACTTAATAAAAGACTCGAACACAACAGTCATAACTGGAATCCTAACACAGATGCGACACTAACCTGAAGGCGACATGTGGACGTGCATATTCCGACAGCTGTCGCAGCGCTGGTGTGTCCGCATAAGGTGGCTTCAGCTCTGCCTTCATCTTCGCCTGTTGTGCAGCCTGTTGGGCTGCAGCTGCCTGCTGCTGCTGTTGTTGTTGCTGCTGCTGCTGTTGCTGCTAGGAGGGGGACAGATAGAGAGAGAGAGAAAAAAGAAATACTTAAAATGCAAAACTTGTCCTGGTTAAATTCAATGCTCACTTGGCGTCTCTCGCGCTCCTTTTCGGCCAGTTTACGATCACGTTCCTCACGTTTTCGTGCCAGTTTCGAATCCGTTACTGGCTTGAAGATCAAATCCGTTCGCGTGCACGAATTGTAATCGCCGCGATCGATGTGTCGTACAAAGCTGCAATACAAAATGAAGATACGTGTTTGTTGATAAACCATTATTATTATCTTAGTGTTCATTCGCTACTTACATAGCCGATTGCGAGCGATGACATTCAGTATCATCAGGCTTAGCCTCGGGACTCGGGCCACGTGGTATGTTGTGAGTGGGGCTGGGTATCTCTGGTTCCGGATCGGGCTCAATGTCAATTGGCACTGCAAGTGTGTAAATATTTCATTATTAGATTATCTCTCGCACAAGCACTCCCTATATTTTATGGACACTTACATGGCTCTGTCGGATGATGTGCGCTACCGAGTCCAGCCGAGTTGGCCGAGTGTGCGTGCGCCCGCAACGCATCCATGTGCGAGGTTGGCTTAAGGCCATGTGGCTGTCCATCCTGTGGTGCAAATGGCGAAGCGTGCGGAGGTGGCGGATAACCAGGCATATGAGGAGCTCCGGGATATGCGCCAGGTGGTAGACCTGTAGGCGTACCCGGCCCACCCAAGCCAACGGGCATGCCACCCGGCCCTTGTGGTGTCTTTGGCGTCGGTGGCTTGTTCTGGGGTGGACCTCCTTGTTGCTGCTGCTGCTGTTGTTGTTGCTGCTGCTGCTGTTGTTGTTGCTGTTGCTGCTGTTGTTGTTGCTGCTGCTGCTGTTGCTGTGGCGTCTTGTGTTGCTGCTGCTGCTGCTGTTGAGCTGCTGCCGCCGCTGAAGCTGCGACTGCCGCCGCATGTTGCTTCTCAGCGGCAACGGCAGCAGCTGCAGCTGCGTTCTGTTCGTCTTGACGTGATTGCGGTGGTGGTCCGGGGAGACCAGCATGATGAGCGGCCATCACAGCGGCAGGATCCAGGGGTCCAGCTGGCGGAGGTGGCTTCATGTAGGCAGGGAAGCCGGGTCCATAGGGCGCATAACCGTAGTTGAAGGGATTGTGATGATGCGGCGAGTAAAAGACCGACGGATGCAGTAGCGGGTGCGGATATGGCGACTGGCCAGGATGAACGCCAATCTGTGGAATGCCTCCGCCAGGTGCAATCAGTGGCAATGGCAGGGGCATCTGTGGATGGCGAATAACTGGCGGCGAGGCACCTGGCCGCAAATGTGGTGGCGGAGAGGTACCCAGTCCGCGCTGACCTGGCTGCGGTGCATACATCTTACTCAGCGGACTGGCCATCAATCCGGAGGCGCTGGACACTGGTGGCGGTGTCATATGCGGTGACTGTTGGCGCAACAGTGCGTGCCGATCCCGTTCAGCTACCGCCGCTGCGGCTGCAGATAGAGCTGACGATGAGGGATGATGACTTAACGGGGACTGCGGCACAGGATGCAGCGGACTTTGACGGCTCAGGCTGCCCACACTGGAAGCTGGTGAAGCTGCCCGATGCGCAGCAGCAGCGGCCGCAGCAGCTGCAGCTGCTGATGAGTTGTTCGGCGTGCTGCTGTTGCTGCCACCAGGGCCAGCTGGAGCGGCACCGCTCGAGAGTTGCACGCTCGGACTGGCGCGACTGAAGGCGGACGATGGCACCGTACTGGGGGTGGTGGTGAGGGCCATGCTGGTCGAGATGGCCGCCGAGTGGGGTGTCGATGGCGCTGATGAGGCGTGCGGGTGGGACAGATGACTTGGCGGTGTCCGACGACTAAGCGCCGATTCGGGTAACCCACCAAGTCCACCGGGACCCGCCAGCAGTGCAATTGGACCACCACCATGGCTCAATCCTGCTATCGAGTGCGAAAGCAGGTGATGACCGGGATGCGCCAGTGCGGCGTGTGCTGGATGACCTGGCGGCAGATGAGCCAAATGCGGATGAATGGGCATCGGATGACCAATAAGCCCTGACGGATGCGCCAATCCTGGTAGTGGTGATGTGCGGTGCGAGTGCGGAGATTGATGTGGCATTGGTCCCGGTCCCGCTCCCTGTCCTGGTCCGCTGTTAATCCCGCTACTTGTCCCCGTTGGCGCTGTGGATGTGTGCGATGCAGGCGGCTCACGTGATGTCGGCAGTGGCTCGTGCAGGCTACGTGGTGGTTGTTGTTGCTGCGCCGGCGATGGTGTGCGAACTGTGCCCGCTGGACCAGGTCCAGGTTGTCCGGGCTGCTGTGCATGGGCGGGTGCCAATGGATGACCGTGGCTGTGCGGTGGCGGCGGTCCCGGTGCTTGCAGTGACATCGGCATAGGCGCATGCGGATGCATCGATGGAGGCATATCTGGATGTGGTCGATGCAGAGCTTGCAGCGACTGCAAATGTTGATGCTGGTGCGGGTGCATGTGCGGATGAATTGGATGTGAGGGTGCCATGGTCGACAGCGTGGGCGCTCCCAGGGATGACACTGGAAGTGGCAACGAGGAGGCAACAGATATTTGTGCGTGTGGGCCTCCTGGGCCTGGTGGCAGTCCATGCTGCAAGCTCGGCGGTCCCTGACCTGGTACTACACTGCCCACAGGCTGATGCAGCGAGGTTGGTGGCTGTGGTCCTGGTCCTCCTGGACCACTACTTGAAACCGGCGGAGGCGGTCCATGGCCATGCGGGGAAATGAGATTTTGTGGATGCATGCCGGGAGGCAGGCCACCACCCGCCGGGGAAGGCATGTGCGGCGAAGGATGCGGCGACTGGAATTGCTGCGGCTGTGATGATGGTGGCTGCGAGTTACTGTTACTATTGCTGCCCTGACTATCCTGGCCGGGCGTAGAGCGTGCCGAGGCATCAATGGGACTCTCTGGCGGCGGGCCATAGGGCGAAGATTTGATTAAATTCTCGCCGCCTGCAACAGACACGGGCGGCATTGGATACTTGAGATCCTGTGGCTGTGGTGGTCCATACTTTGCGCCCAGTGGATCGCCGTACTTAAGCATAAGGCCAGAAGGCTCAAATGGTCGTCCCAGCGGCGGCGTCTGCACGTCGTGCTGATAATGTGGCTTGGGCATGGCAATTCCTGGTGGCGGAGTGGCACCCGGCGGCTGTTGATCCAGTGCAGGACCAGGCTGTCCTCCTGGCACATATTTATGCGGTCCCTGTGGTCCATCGAGACTGGCTCCAATATTGTGCGGCAGATGGGCAAACCCAGGCTTGACATCGGGTATCTTGAGCCCATCCTGATAGCCAGGCTTGGGTGGCGCCAAGTCTGGATATTTACCCTGCTGTTCAATCATGTACTTCATATCGTACTTGCCAGCAGCTGCTGCTGCTGCCGCTGCCGCTGCCGCTGCTGCAGCCGCTGCTTGCATCTCCTGGTTGTACTTAAGTGCATCCAGCGGCGGTGGCACTGGATATTTGAGCTCTTGTGGCGTAAATTTGCCACTGCTCGGTTCGAATTTGACGGCAGCCTCGTTGTACTTGATTTCCATATCTCCTGGATACTTCTGAGGCGTAACGCCTGCTGGTCCTCCACTGCTTGGATCGCTGTGGAGTTGTGGCGGCGGCTGAGGCGGCGCTTGACCCGGCGGTCCATACTTCAGCTGACCATCGATCAAGTAGCTTGTGGGCGGTTGCAGCGTTGGGCCATGCGGCAAATGTTGCAAGTGCAGCGGTGGCTCAGGCCCACTAATGCCATCACTGGAGCTATGATGGAGACCGGTCAATTGGGAATTGGGAGGCGCTATGGAAGTTGGAGGCGGTATTCCGCTGGCATTAATCTTAAGATCCTCGTTTTTGATTTCGATTTTGACTTTTAGATCCTGCGGCTCGTTGCTATTTTGATTGCATGTGGCATCCATGGAGTCCTCCATGGGTTCCTTTTTGATGTAAACGGGCTCCTGCAGTGGCCCTGTGGCAACCGACACTGGTGGCACAACCGGCAGCTGTTGCACCTGTTGCTGCTGCTGCTGTTGTTGTTGTTGCTGCTGCTGTTGTTGTTGCATTTGTTGTTGATGCTGTTGTTGTTGCTGCTGCTGCGGTGATGTCTCCTGTTTAATGGTAGCCAACTTTTTGAGCAGCTCAGGGTCACGTCCAGCCACCTCGCTCTCGCAGATCTCCATTTTCTCAATGGCTTCCTTGCGGTCACGATCGACAGAAGCGTTCAGCGCCTCCACGGTGGCAATAGTGGGCACCTTCATTGCTATTGGTGCCACCGGTGCCACAAGAGGAGTTGCATCCGAGGAGCTGGACTCTTTCAGCAAGCCATCTACGTGTGTGGGCTTCAGTCCCAGCGGTTGAATGCTACTGGGCGCCTGAATATTGGTCTCCTCATCCATATTCTTGATAGTGTCTTTGCTGTCTTCGGTGCAGGAGGTTTCCATTTTGATAGATTTCTCATTGAGCTCAGATTTGGTATCCAGATCGCCAGACAACGTAACCGCACTCTCCTCTTTGCAGTTAATCTCCTTGCTGTCCTTGTTCGACTGTTGCTCCGCTGTGCGTCCATCCGTGTCGGTTGTATTTGACTCCCCATCGTCCATAACAGAGTCAGGGCGACTATCGGAGTTCATGCTCTCGACCGGACTATCGGGACGCTTACGCTGCTTCTCCTTGATGTTGTCTTCGCTGCTATTGTTGGGCTGCTCATTGCTGCTGCTATTGGTCTCGGCCTCAGTGCGTTTCTTCTTGTTGGGCGTGTCCTGTTTGCCGCCCTTGCGCTTATTGCTCGACCCCTCAGCCACACTCTTGGTGGGCGTTTTGGGGCTATCACCAGATGCGACAGCAGCGGCATCTGGTGTCTCCGAGCCGCGCTTGGGTCGCTTGCCGTTGGCCACCGTGTTGCTGGTATTACTGGCCGAAGCCGAGGATTGATCCTTAGAGGAAGAGCTGTTGGCAGAGGCATTCACGGAAGCAGCTGCAGCAGAACCTCCACCGCCACCAGCTGCACTGGCACTGCTGCTGTTGTTGTTGTTTTGTTGTTTATTTCTTGTCCTCATCCTAGAGGGTGATTCATCCCTTTTGTTGGTCAGACTCGAATCACTGTCGCACTCGCTGGCGTCGTCCTCGGTTAGAGAACTATTCTCCTCCTTGGAGACAGCGGGCGATGAGCGATTCGCCGTCTCTGCAGCCGACGCCGCCGCCGTCGCCGTCGTCGCAGCTTGTGGTTCCGGGGTGTCCTCCTTCTTGGGAGGTGTATTGTTGGCGCGCGTAACACGATTGCGACGCAAGGCGCTCTGTCTACGTCGCCGATGCGGGCGATTATTGTTGGCGCCGGGTGTCTTCTTCCACAGATAATAGAACTCGACCAGTTCCGGTGTATCCTTGTGCGGCAACAGGTCCTTATGGATCCTAAAGAAATTCTTGCCGAATTGTCGCAGACCCTTGATGAACTTTTTCGTTTCGTCCTCGGTCCACTTCTTATCGATGCCCTTCGAAACGGGGCACTTTACGAGCGCTTGTAGAGCTTTGCCTGGATCGTAACCAGAATCGTGTAGCTATAAAAGAAGAGAAGGGTGGGTTGATGAGGGGATGTTATAACAAGCGGAAATCGCACGCAGGCATGCGGCATGTGGCATGTGGCATGCGGTACTTACCACGTCGAGTGCGTTAATTGTTGTGTCGTCGCGACTGGCAGCCAAACAACCGTCTTCTAGTCCGCCATCACACATTCCTTGAAATGCAGCCATGGAGCGTGCCGCACGCAGAAACATTAACAAGTCGCCATCGGCCACAACGCCAGGACTCCATCTTGTTTCCTCTAGTTCACGTTCATCGGTTTCCTTGTCAACGGGGAAGCTTGAGATTGGATTATAATCGGGCAGTTTTGCCTTCAGTCACAGGACAAGACAAGACAGAAGAAGTTGCGGTATTAGTTAAAAAAAAACCAACAACAAACGCCAAAAACATTTTGAATCAATTGTTTTTTTTTTCTTTTTTTTGGATTAGTTACGTCACACACAACAGACACAACAAAGACACAACAGACTCAAGACATACTCTACGAGGACGAGGACGGCACACGACGCACATCATCAAGCCATACAACGCTACATATCAATATACTATACGTACATATGCCTCTATATATGTATATGTATATGTGTATGTATGCATGTGTGTGTGTGTGCAGTTTGTCTGGTGTCATACGATACGACGACGACGATACAACACAACTTAAAACTAATGCATGAAATGTATGAACAATGTATTGATGTGGAGTGTGCGTGTGTTTTCTTCTTCACTTTCTTTTTTTTTTTTTGGAAATCGGATAAGCGCCTCTTTATTTTTTAGTGGACAGTCCAGTGGTCATGTAAACGATTTGACCACAGAGCAAGTCCTTTAAATTGGCTTAGCAGGAATGGGTACGGAATTCAATTAGGATTTAGGGGAAAAGGTACTACAGGTTTTTAAAAAAAACGATACTATTACGATAAGCCAATCATCGTATACAACGGTATTATGTACACTCGGTTATTTACAATTGTGTTAGTTATTGATTTTGAACAAACTACATATCAACAAGAGCTCTACAAGTTGCCCACATCCAGTCAATTGATGTCAGACTGTTTTCGTAATATCATATCGTATATAAGACAGTTTCTTAAGTGAAGAAATTTCATTCTACAATTATAATTAGATGTGAGTACTCGAGGACAGAGTATACGAACAAAGGTTGAAGTTTTCAAAGTATTCTTGTTAAGCTTCTTATATCATTTTATATTGAGTAATTTTCTGTATTTACAAATTTCACAAGAATTCAAAGCTCACGGAGAGCACAAAGGTTGCGCTGAAGGTCTCTATCTGATAATGGGCAACTCTGTAATTATTTGTCAATTCAAATGACTGAAGTAGGTGTAGGTGGGAGGAGGGCGTGGGCAGGACTAGGTTTGTACAATTAGAATTTGCAACATTACGATTACAATACAAAAGAAAAGCTTTTTGTCATTTTTTTATTTTGTTACCGTGAGCTGAATTTCTGAATTGTGAGAGTTATGTACGTACATAGACATCGTTTACCTGGTGGCCGGGACCCACTCGTATTTCTCCTTGAGTGGAGGCCGCCATCACCCTTTAAAAACACGCTTCCGGTCCAGTGTTAAGCCTTTTTATGCCCGCTGTGATATGAAAATTCAACTGCAAAGAGTACAACAAGAAAAGAGAAAACAGAATGAAAACATTTTGCTCGATATGAAAGGATCAAAAATGTGCACACTGAAATGGAAATACTAAAAAACATGCAGGCACAAGATTACACTGTACCCTGTACAGCATAGTTTCTGATAGCCCCTCGGTAAAAAATACCCCTTTATTCACACACATTTTCAAGTGCTGCAGGGTATAATAATACATTTCAATAAAAGCGATGAAGTTGATATCAACATGCATAAATAAATAATCCATAAAAATAATGTCATGTAATGTGCACAGGATGAGTTTCATTTTATACTGTCCGTAGGGCCACTTAATCGTTTGTATACAAACATATGCGCACACATACAGGCACATACATATACATATACAGAAAACTGTTGTAATGCGCCCGCTAGACGTAGAGAGCCCCGTCAGACAGATAGACAGGGAGACCAACGAGACATGCAGACTGAGAAGGGGGGGCCAAACAACAGAATCGGATTCGGATTCGGTCTCGGGCTCACTTTGTCTTTTTTTTTTTTTTCTTTACGGCTGTGCTTCTCTGCTGGCTGTGCCGCCTCTCAAGTGTGCGTGCAGCTGTAAACAGATTTTCCGCTCAAGTAACTCGGCGAATAACTGTAACGAGGCGGCGCAGAGCGACGCGACTCCGTAGCAGAGCAGGGGAATTATCATTGAATTTGCTTACGAATCAATATCACTGCCAATACACACGCACAGACGCACACTCGCCCACACACACACATACACACACACACGCATGTCTCGCTCGCATGCCGGCGGTTGCGGTTGTGTGGCAACGGCACACAAATTATGGCAATTAAAATCAATTAATTAAATGCAGCAGTAGCGGCAGCCAGGCAAATAAAAAGCATTGCGGCTTGGTTCGACTCGACGCAGTCGTCGGCTCTGGCCAGGCGCAAAAAAAAAAGAGGAAATATTGTCGACAGATTTACACTCAATAAGGCACGACACGCCGCCTAAATGACTGACGACGGCATCGTCAGCGTCGTTGGAGTCCCCGAATCGACCACGAGCAGGCACGGGCACGGGCACGTCGTCGTCGTCTGTACTCAGGGCACAGTGGTGCCAAATACATTTGCATAAATTTGTGTCCGGATTAAGCTAATATTAATTTCGAATTTTTTATGGCATATTCCATTAAGTTTACAACCAACTAACTATGACTTTATGGCTGCCTGTTTATAGCTAATAAAATGCAAAACACTTCTTTAGTTATGCATGTAATTAAACAATTGAATTCTCTCCACTGTGCACCAACGTTGCGCTGGGGCCAACACTTATCAGCGAGACATCAGCAGCAACACCACCGAGTTAGCTGCTCTGGCCTGGCCTGGTTGGGTTGGCTGCCCTGGCCTGGCCTGGCTAACTGGCTAACAGGGCAACTTGGCTTGGCTGCTTGGTTAGCAACTTTTTTTACGAGCGGGGGGAAGTCGTGAGTGGAAAAATTTCATATAAACACAGAAGGTGAGCTGTGTCTCTCCCTCTCTCTCTTACTCTCTCTGTCTCTGGTCGCAGGGCACGCGAATGGTGGCCCAAGTGGCTGCCGTTGTTGGCGCTTTGGGGAAAATTGTGTAATAACTGCGAGCAATGTGCTAAGCTGTGTGTGCACCCCATCTCCTCTCACCCTTGTCCTGCACTTCCTGCTGCTTACCTACTCAGCAGCAGGCACAGCTCCTGCCTCATCTTGTGCCTTGCAACTTGCGACCCCTGGTGCTGCTGCCTCTGCTACTGCTGCTGCTTCTGCTTCTGCTGTAGCTGCTTCAGCTTCTGCGGTGGCTGTTATAAAACAAATGTACTACAAAAAGCGCCGTTGTAACGCACAAAAGCCATAAAATCTAAAAAGGCAAAATGAAAGGCTCGAACACATTTTTGCCACCACCGAAAAGTGACGACTTCCCTGCCCTCCACCGGGATACAGCAGACCACAGACTGTATATATGTGTGTGTGTGTATGTGTATCTCTTTCTCGCTCACACCAACTGCGCGACCTCTTCATCTCTCCCTCTGTTGGTGTGTGTGTATTAATAGCCGTATCATAATGCCCTGTGCTGAGGTTGCGGCACACAACAACAATGGGGCAGCGCGGCTGCAACAACAGTTCACAGTAAAAGACCACAAATTATGGCAGCGGCAGCAGCAGCAGCGGCAAACGATGATGGGGCGTTGGTTGTGCTATAGCTCTTTGTTGTTGGTCTTGTTGTTGTTATTGCGCTGTACATCGTTTCGGGTACGTGACTGACTGAGTTCGGCCAGTTTCGAGTGCCCATGCAGGGCCTGTGTGAGTCAGCAGCGCAGCCAAGTGCGGTTGGTTTGCTTGGCTGGCTGGCTGACTGGAGAGTCTATACGGCAATGGTCAGTGGTTGTTGGTCGACATCGGGATCGACCAGGCTGGGGCCAGGGCCAGAGACAGAGAGAGAGAATTTAAGGCCAATAACGCTGTCAATTTCAAACGGCGCATTCCCTCGATTAATGTCAACACGCGCTTTATCAACTTACACACAAAGCACACGCACGCACGCAAAGACAGAGGGAGGGAGAGAGAGAGAGAGAGAGCGAGAGAGAGGGAGTGAGTGTGTAACAGAGACAGATTAACAACTCAGTTGAGTCTACTTTGCAGTGTAGGGCACACACACAGGGAACAGGGAGGGGGTTGGTGCTGCCGCAAATTGTTTTCTAAACAGCCCATAAACATAAAAAGAAACAAAACGAGAAATGTAAATGAAAATAAAACTTAGCAGCGCAGCGCCAGAGCCAGAGCAGGCCACAGCAAGAGGAAATCCAATAAACAATTTGTATCATGAGTAGCGGAAAATTGTGTGTACGCACGCGGCTAAACGACGATGGCGACGACGACGACGACGACGAGCACACGTTCCCCCGAGTGTCTGTATGTGTGTGCGTGTGTATCAGTGTGTGTGTGTGTGTGCGTAATTTTGAAATGGAAAAGCTGTCGGTTGTCGGGTCTCTGTGAGGTTGGGCGGCTCTGGCTTTCGGTTCGTTTGTTGTATGAGTGTATGTGTGTTAGTTTGTGTGTGTTTGTGCTTGTATTTAGCTTGTTTTTCCTCTCTGCAATCATTGCTTGCCAATAAGCTGACTAATTGACTGACAAATAGCCTACAACAACAACAGCAATAACGAACGTCAGCAGCAGCAACAGCAACTGCGGCATTGCGGCGTTAATAAGAGCAGCAGACACAACTTAAAATGCCTCTGCTCTGCTCCGACGGCTGCTGATGAATGCGCGCCGCACAACTGTACATTAGGGTGGTTATTAACTTGATGTTAATAATCTACTCGGCACTCGACACATCCGACACCCAACACCAACTCATTCTCAGGCTAGCGCAGAGTACTCCTCTTGTACCCTGAGCAGCAGAGGCATAGGCAGAGCAGGCACTCAGCACTGACGCCTGAGCTCAGTTAGGTGAAAACTGAATGCGAGTGAATAAGAGTGCAAATGCAGTGCAAATATTTAACCTGCTTATGGCCTGCCTGATCATTAGTGCAGTTATGTTTACCTAGTACTTTATAGAGTAGCTCTAGAAGAAAGGCAGCAAGTTTACATAATCACTGATTTGTTATATGAGTTCTGGCAGCTAAAAACCTTTTACTGCTGTTAGTAGTGACAAAATGACTTTAAAAGATCTTAATATTTAGTAGAAATTCATTCCCATATTCAATTATGATATGAATATCAAATAAATAATATAGTAATATATTACAATAACTTTCACTTAACTTTTGTCTAATTTAAGTGTACTAACAACTTTGGTACCAAATAAATACATAAATAATAAAAATAAATTTAGTCCTTAAACTCAAATGCAGACTCGATTTCTAATTGCATTACTTCGCTTAGTCGTATAGCTTCGTAATAGACTTAACTCGTATAAAGCCTTCCTAGATAAAGAACTCAATAGCCCGGAATGTTGGCACTCACTGTTCGCTTGTTTGTCATTATTAGTGTGTGCGTGTGTGTGTGTGTGTGTGTCAAGTGCGGAAACCCCATTAAATGTTTGTAAGCACCTGACTTGTGCCTCGAGGTCGGTCAACACCACGCTCACTCACTCACTCACTCATACACACACTCACGAGTACACTCACAAATTCATTTGCTTGTCTCTGTTTGTAGTGAAAGCCAAATTTTCACAACAAATCAAAACAGACGTCCGAAAAGTCAAAAAACGTACGAAAACAAAACAAAGCAAAGCAAGAAGCAAAAAGAGCTAAAGATAAAGCTAAATCAAAGCAGTAGCAGAATGAGGAGGAGGAGTAGTAGGAGGAGGTGCAGGAGGAGGAGCTGGCGGAGGCAGTTAGTAGACAGCATTCGCTGGAACACTCAACTCAACTCGTTGCCGCTGCTGCTGTGCATTTAACCCCATGCAAACGAAAATAAATAACCAACAAATTTCTCTTTTCTTTGGGGCCGCACACACAGTCCATGTATGCGTGTATGTGTGTGCATGTGTATGTGAGTGTGTCGAGGGGGCAACTGAAGATTTTCGAGTGCAGGCAGCTTACAGTTGTTATGCCCATTACTCAACATCAACAAGAACATTATGCCACATTCCCTGGCACATTCTCCATTCATAGCCATCGCATCGTCAGCTACACCACATCCTCCTCCTCCTTCTTCTGCCTGCCTCCCTTTCTGCTCCCTTCTCTCACGCCTCACCCGAGAGCAACTCCCATACGCTCTTCATTCAACCGAACGATTGAGCATCTATTCAGAGACTGGCTGCGGCGCTCCAAAAAGCCAAACCGAAACCAAACAAAACCAAATAAACGACCCACGACGGCGATGACGACGACTCCCGTCTCTCTCTCTCTCTCTCGCTCCCTCTGCGCCCTCTCCCTGCTCAACCTCAACCTGTGCTGCATCATTTGGGGCTGCTCGTCTCTGTAGCCGAACCTCGCTTCGTCGATGTCGTCGTCGTCGTTTCCATCGCCCATCGTCGTCGTCGTCGTCGTCATCGTCATCGCCATCGTCGTTGTGTCGTTTATACGATTTGTTGGATTTGCTGCTCATGAAGTTGTTAAACAGATTGTCGGTGTAGATACCTTCATCATTCTCTGCAGCTTGTCTGTCTGTCTGTCTCTCTGCCTGCTTGTCCCCTTCTCTCGTCTCTACATTCATCGCCCAGTCATATAGCCAATTCTCTACGCTCTTCACTCCTCTCTGTCTCTCACTCTTGTGCTGTCTCTTTCTGTTGCGTTGCGTGTGTTGTTCGTGTGCTTGTGCGATTAGTTTTATGTAATTTTATCGAGTATTTTAAGGATTTTGCGGCTTATCCGCGCTTCATTTGGAAATTGTTTCGTGTTACTTATGTCGCCTGCTTTTCCAAACGGAAGGGCACATCAAGAAGGGGATGGGAAAAAGGAGAATAAGGGCATGTAAAGAGAGACCGCTTGCCCTTTCTTAGCTGCTTTCGGACCTTTTCAAGTGTTTATGGCACTCTGTCGTCATTGTTTATTGTTGCTGTTATTGTTGTTGTTGTTGTATGGCAATGAGTGTCAGAGAATTTCTGTGTCTGTCGCTCTGCGTGTCTTTGAATTATTGTAAATGAGCATTTTGCATGTGAATTCTATGTTTGTGTTCTCATTGTTGTTGCTTCCTCTTTACACTATTATTCTCTCCTTTCTCTCTCTCTCTCTTTCTGTCTCTCTGTACAATAATCTTGTTGTAATCGAATTACACACAATGCCAGTCCAGAGAGATTTATGTATTTATTTTGTTGTTATTATTGTTAATTTCTTTCGCGCACGATTTCCTCTCTATATACATATTTCGTTCATTGATTTTACACCGATTAACCTGAACTTAATTATTTGGCTTTATTCGCGTATAAAATTAATAGGCGCTTTGTGTGTTAATTATCTTATCGCTAATAGAGTAGCACGCACAGCTGGAATTGTACGATATGCGGGCGCTAGAGCGAGATAGAGAGAGTGACAGAGTGTGCATATTTTATTCCAAGTTTTTTATTTATTTATGCATATATGGATTTTTTTGTTCGTGTCCCCATAAATGAACTTTGCTTTTCTAAATGGACAACGCTATTTGCAGTAGATTAACTTTTTTTAACGATGAAAAATTAGGTAATAGCTGTCTTAATCATAAATTTTTATAGCAGATACATATACACATGTATTTTCGTTGACAGTGGATAATCAAAGCAATGAACAAGGCGTTAAAAACAGCCAAAAATTCCAAAGGGAATTTCATGAGTTTAAAATATTTAAATCAACTATAAATCACTATATAGACAGTGATATTTATAGCATGTTTACTATAAAACGAATTTCTATTTTTGGCAATGATATTACTCTAGCTTACTTATGTAATCACCTATTATCTACGACTCTTAAGTGTTCCCCGGATTGTGTAAACTATTTACACTGACTCTCAGTAGTAAAAGTGTGACAACAAACAGATAAATGGAATGCGCAAGAAATTCAAGTTGTTTTTCTTTTAACACTTTCGTTTTCATTGGAACTAGTCTGCTTATTGAGTGTGTACTGTACAAAGACATACACCAGCAAGGCAGGCAGGCAGGTATGACAGGTGGGAATTTGGGAGTGTGTGTGTGATTGTGTTTGACGGCACATTTCTCTAATCGCTGCCAATAAATCGACACTTGAGTCCAAGTGTCTCGCATTTTCAATCAGATAAGCAGCAATTATAAATTAAAAGTCCAGCAAACAGATTAATAAAACGTAAACTTTAACAGCGTATTATAAATAAGCCAAATGACTAATAATAAAATATGAAAGCGCGCACGAACTCGACATCAAAGGCCGCTCCCCTTTCCCCTACCTCACCTCAGTCACCTTTTTATTATCAACCTCATCATCATCACACTCTGAAAAGGCTGCCTAACCACATCAGTGGGAGTAGCGAGTGAGGGTGGTGGCAGTGGGCGTAGGCGTGAGCAGGGGCATCAATGTGGGCGGGCAGGAATTTCTCAACTGCTCTTCTTATACTTTCCGCTCTGGGCCTTTTTTGCTGCTTTTCAAGTTCGCTGTCAGTTTTTGTTTTCATTAAATGCATTATTAGCACGTTATTTATTAATTAAACACTTCAGGTTTTATTCCCCCCATAATTAGGAACCCTTTCACGGCACCTTTCCCCTCTCTATACCATTCAATTCACCTCGCTGACACTCACTTGTTCCCTCTCTCTCTTTCTCTTCCTCAACTGTGCGGGTGGCGTTGAAAGATAAGCGCAAGTTGGAAATGGGCTAGTGGTTTTATGCCCCGACGATAAGCGAGGAGGAGGCGCATTAAGAAATTTCCATGAAATAAACGAACGAACGAACCGAGAACTTCAAATACGCACACAAATATTTCGTAGAAAGAGTAGACAGAGATTACAGTGTCCCTCCCAGAGTTCTGGCTAAGTAGAAAAGTACACAAGAAGTGCGCGCACAGAAGGAGGCAATGAGAAACACAAGCTAAGAAAAGATATATCTTTATTTACTGAATATAAATCATATATACCGTTTAAGACCTCTTTAAATCCTTTGTTTGCCCCATATAATTATAGTGAAAACAACTGTAAAGCTGTTTTATCAATGACTAAATTGTGCCCTGATTTCATTTCGTGTAATTTTTCGGCACAATTGCAATAACAATCGAAGCAAAGTGTGTTAATAGGTTGGACAAAAAACGTTAGGGTTTGGTTTATTGAATAACGAGTAAAACATTTGTTTGCCTATTCCACTATAGTTAACATGAAGTTATCGACCGTTCTCGTTCAGCTATTAATCAGCGATAGCGCGAGCAAACTAATTGACAGCTTGTAGATGTTACGCTCTGACAGCTCGACGACTTGAGTACCCAGCGTAACATGCAACAACTTTTAGCAACTCCCCATCATCATCATGTACTGTACACGGTACACGGGGACTTTACTAAGTACTACGTACGACTACATACAGTATATAGTCATAGTCATGAACGGGTGGTGCATTTAAACTACCGTTGTAAACTGAAATCAACGCCGAACATGAACTTGAACTACTCAGTAAGTCAGGAATTAACATAAGGGAGGGATTACAAGCACAGCTACTACTAACTGATTTCCCATTTATAGTATTGTTTTAAGAATAGCTTTAAATAGATGTCTAGCTAGCGTGATATAGAAAAGTTAAGATTTTACGATAGCGGGTACTTCCCAGGCTACTCAATACGAATTATAACCTATCTAGATAACTTGTTTGTACTTATTTCTCTTTTGAAACAATACTTAAGAGCTATAGACAGATGTATAGGTTGTCAAAACTAGCGTAACATAGGAATGTTTAGAGTTTTAGATTGCGCGTACTTCCCATACTATCATATCAGGCCTTGATAACTTGCCTCTTATGTAAAACATATCATAAAACACTTGTAAGTTCCCCCTCAGGGCTTTTAATGCACTGATATTTAATAGTCTATCTCCCTCACTGCGTGTGTCTCTCTGGGTGAGTGTGTGTGTGTGTGTTCGTGTGTGCACTTGAAGCACTTTGCCTAATTAGTTTATGATGTAGAAGTGAGTGAGTGAGCCTGGCAATTTGCTGGTCTATCGCAGCGGGTAATCCCCCTTCCTCTCTCATGCAAGTTCAATAGTTCCATGAACCGAAAAAAGAGAAAGGACCCTTCCTCCCCTACGGATGCGAAGAGAAGATGACACATGAGCCCGGGGGCAAATATTGTGTGTGAGACTACGTGAGTGTGTGTTAGTATTAGGCAAACAAATAATTAAATATATGCCTAGTTGAACAGCTGTTCGTGTTGCGTGAACTCACCATGAATCCAGTATAGATGTGTGCGTACGTGTGTGCGTGAGGCTTGAGGCCTTCCCAGCGAGCACAACTCGAAACTCGAAACAACTCTCCTCGGGTAGCTCTGGCTCTGACTCTGTGGCTCCCACTTGGCCGGCTAAGGCGGCGGTGGAGAGGGGAGGTTGTTATTAACTGATGATGATGCTGTTGCTGCTTAGGCGCTAACTGCGACGCTATCAATATTGTTGTTGTTCTTGTTGCTATTATCGTTGTTGTTGATGCTGCTGCTGCTGCTGTTACTCCTGCTGCGTCGAGGGAAAGGGGAAGGGAACTAGAGGCAGCCGGAAATGTATATTTTGGTTAATTTGCACAAGCACAGCTGGAAACGAAGAGATGACGTAGGTGAGAACCGAGTTGATGATTATGACGAAGAAGGAGTACAAGAAGAAGAACAACAACAACGATTCGAAGAAGAAGCTGAAGCAGCAGATTAACAAACTAAAAACTTGCAAAATGTAGCAGAGCAAACAAACAAATGCAAAAATTAATAAAAAAAAAAGGCGCGAGGCATCATAACAACAAATTTATGTTTTTTTTTTTCAGACGACGTCAGCGAAAAAGCAACAAAGCAAAGGCAGTAAGCAGTGGCAGCGGAGCCAGAGTGAGAGAGGGGGCGGTACGCTCGCACTACTTGGCATACAGGGGTGAACGCAGCAGCAGCGGCAGCTGCGTCGGTGGTGGGTGACGCTTGCTTGACGTTGTTGCTGCTACTGCTACTGCTGCTGCTGCGCTTTGCGATTCCTTTTCAGCAAAATTTGTTGAGCCTTTGAGTCGCCGTCGTCGTCGTCGTTGTCGTCTTTTGTATTGTTCTACCCCAAAAAGTCCATAATAGAAAACCCCCGCAACTCTAAGCTCACAAATCGCCGTCGTCGCCGTCTGCGTCTTTGCTCTTCTCTGCTGCCCGCTTTGGCTTTTTCACTTTGCTTTGTGTGAGTGTGTGTGCAAACACAGTTGCAGCAGTAGCAGCAGCGCCGAAGCTAACTGAGACTGCGACTGCGACCGCGACGAGCGACGCTTTCATACGTTTTTCACTAATAAATTTTAATGATTTCTACGCTGCGCATTACGAAGTCGACAGCGACTGCGAGACTCGGACGCTTTAAATGAAATTAGTGACACACTTAAATAATAATTAATTTTTGCACACTTGTAGTTGTTGTTGTTGTTGCTTACATTTCGAGACTTGTAAATTTTGTCGTCGTTGTTGTTGTTGCTTTTTCATTTGCCTTTGCTTTTGTTGTTGCTGTATGTGTTTGTATGAGTGTGTGTGTGCGCGTAAAAGTTGTCAGTGGCAGTGGCCAACCAACCCAACAATACGTTTTTTTAATGCTCTTCTCTGTTTTGTCTTCTTCTTTTTTGCATACACTTTGCGCACTCACACATGCAGACACTCAGATACTCGCAGCAGTACACATGCACAAGCACTTACACGCGCATACAAACACACACTGACACACACTAATACACACTCTCACACTCACGCACTTCGCTTGCTTGCTTTGCGTTTTTTATTGCTGCTACGGAGAGTTTAGAAATATATTTTCGTCGCTGTCTGCTAAACGCTATTTGTGTACACTTCTTTACGCGTATTCCAATAACACGAACTTCTTAATGTTTTACACTATAATTTTACTATATTTTATTAGCACAAATGCGTGTTTTTTCCAGTTCTTAGTGGTACAACAAAATTTCTCCGCGTATAGCAGAAGCCACCATTTTGCGACTCTCGATGAACAACAATCAATGCAACACTGCAAAGAGCGCAATGTCTGGCAGCACTCTGCGCGCGAAGTGGTCATCGATAAAAATACCAGACACTCGACAACATGACGTAAGAAAAACCGTAGCAAAAGTATCGATACATAGTTACATAGCGCCATTCTACAATCAACACAGTCTGGTCACACTACATCAGTTCGTTTCATTATTTAGCGTCGTTTGCCACTGCGCTGCGGCGAATAAAATATTTATTATTATTGTAGCGAACTTATCCAACGTATTTCGTCGCCAATTTGTGTGAGAGACTGCACTTATCTCTTACAGACAATCAACGCCTTGCATTTATTGAGCCACCCAACAGCATACAGAATGACAGATTGCGCCAACGAAGTTGTGGAGCCACATCCAGGTAAAAATTCAACTTGTTTACCTGTGTGCGCGTGATTTTCCCTCGCGTTTTCACGCCAAATTTACTCAAGAGTGCCGGCCCCGTTTTGTTCCGTTTTGCGTATATTCGCTTGTCATGCCTGAATTAGCGTACTTCCCTTTCGGTTTGTCGTGGTCGCCTTGACAGTTTTTCTGTTATGTATTGTGATTTTCTGTGGCGGCACAGGAAGAATATCGACAGTTTTCCCACTCAGTTTTCCATGCAATTGTTTTCGCAAATATTGTTGTTGTGGTTGTTCTTGTTGTTGTTGGCCTTGTCTTGTGTCTTGGGCGCGCAATATTAAAAATAATATTTGTTCATGGCCGAGTTTAAGCCAATTGTCAATATATGCACCCGGTTGCGGAAGAGAGCAGGAAAAAGGAATGGAGGGAGGTGGGGATGGGGGTACAGGCGTACGGACAGTTGGCCAATTACGTTTGCAATGGCCACAACATTTGGTGGTCGCTTATCGTAGGCGTCGCCTGCTTGCACCTCCCCCTTCGCCCAAGGGAACTTATCAATTAACCAGAAGCAGCAAATCACACTGCAAACAACTAATCAAACTGTTGCTCAAAGTGGGGAGTGTATTGACCGGTGCATACCCTTTAAAACTCTACACACCTTCAATTTGTGCCTTGTGCCTTTTTGCATACTTATCTGTTGATAAATAAGCACGCCCTACTCACAAAATTTAACGATAATTAAAAGTGTTATTGTCTTCTTCTTTATAGAGAGTATTTAACTGTAAAATATTGCTCCTTTTTGCCATAACATTTGTTCATATCGAATTATATCGATAAACAACTAGTTCAATTTTCTGGCTTGAAGTAGAGAGCATATTAAGAGCTTGTATGCCCTGTATTTTTATAGTTAAAATTAAAACGACGAATTTAGCTCTTTTCTTTACATATTCGTTGATATGTCAGACTACCCAACCCCCCTTTTGATAACATATTTATAGCGAAAAATATCGATCATCTATTAGCTTCATAGTCTCGCGTTATTTTTAATCATTTTTATGGCTTAACGAGGACTTTCAGTTGTCGCGCCAGATTAGTTTTCAATTGAGTTTCCATTTCCATAGCTATTTTTATGGCACTAACGAATTGTGGTGCCATAAACCGCTAGAGAGGCGTCGAAAAGCGCTTGCAATTATCAATTTATTCACACGACTCGATTACTTAGGGTTCTACGTAGATATATATGTATATGCATATATGCATAGGTTTGTTGTGGTAATAATTGCTTTTTTATAGTGTCGGTAATCTGATCAACTCAATTATCGCTTGCATTTCCGTGAGGCTGAGACACCTTTGCGAGGCGCCGCTGCCGCCGCGGTGTGTTGGTGATGTTTAATTAAATTGCACAATGCACACAGCTGTCCGCAAACGTTTTATTGTTGCCCAAGCAGAGAGAAAAACAAACACACACACACACACACACTCGTACCTGCATAGTTGAATGCAAGTACATGTGTAAATACAGCATGTTTGCATACATTTAGTTGCTATAAATACACGAGTTGCCGTTGTTCTTGTTATTGTTTGCCCAGTGGGCCCTCAACAACAGTTGCTACAATCTGGCCAATCCACTCCCCCTTTCCCTCCTCTTAGGTGTTTGATTGATAGGTGTCCCGACGACACCTTGACAAGTGTTTTGATATGCAAAATGTTTCTAAATCCGCGGGGACAATTTCTCGCTTGGCTTGTGTATTTTGGATCCCCTATAAGGTCACGATGACATCACAGTGCAGATCCAAAAAAGAATAACACACGCAACAATTTCACTTGTTATGTTTGCGAATTTACAGTGAAAACTATGAAAGATTTCCAGCTGGTTCAATTAAAGCTAATTGCTGGTGATGTTCTTATTTTAATAATGGGATAATCTTATTAATATTATGTTAGCTACTCAGGTATAATACTTTATAAGTTATAAAAACTTTATCATCATTAAATTCCATTCTTAATATTATTCTAATAAACCTCAATCGATTCTTGCCCCGCTGCGATGATCTAAGAGTGTAGATCTAGTTAAATTATAGCCAAGAAAAAGATACTTTAACTTATACAATGAGCGCACTTACCTAAACTCATTGATTTTATTAAAACACGCTCATAATCATAAATTCCCATTTAAAAATGCATTAAAATAAAACTTAAACGATTCGTGCCCTGCTGTCATTTTTTTGCAAAGTCTAAAAACAAGCTATAAATTTCTACATTAAGCACGATCAGTTAGTATGGAAAACACGTGATAATCGTAAGATATATGTACATATAGAAGCAGATTTAGAGAGAGATGGGGAGAGAGAGAGACAGAGACGGAGACAGTCGTACGTCATTGTGCCGCGCGTCTCAGCCGAGCGGAACGCCAAGTTGTGAAATGTTGAAGCTGCCGAGCGAGCTTCACTGTAGCCCACCCTGCAGCGAGGTGGCTGTTAATTAATATATGTACATATACATAGATATATATAGTATATATATATATAAATATATGTACAGATATTCGACTGTATGCAGCGCACAACAAACCAATTGAAATTTGAAATTCGTCTCTAAACGGGGCGCGTCAATCAATTGATCAGCTGACGATGTCATAGGCAAATCACGTCTCCAAAAAGTATTCGTTTTTTCGGGGTCCTCGTTCCAATTACCAGGTCAATCATTAGAGTGTTGCCAGCCATTTATCTATATATACTATGTATATGCACATTCGATCTGTGCTGATTGTAAGAGTCGCATGAGAGCGTGACTTGCCACAGGGCATAATAAAGAATCTTCTTCCTCAACACGCGACTGTCGTCGTTTGTGCAAATTAAATGCGCAGTGTAAGTAGAAGGAACAAGAGGACGTGGCGGGGCGGTGCGGTTACTTCCTTCATTGTAACGACATTAAAGCAGATTTAGCTGGATTACAGCTAAATTGTTTTCTTACAAAAAAAAGTCTGTTGAGTTCGCTTCATTTTTACATTAGCCAGCAGAATTATTTCCCCTTTTTGTGCTGAGGCGACTTTTTAAAGTAACATTTAAGGCGCAAATAAATTTCAATCTGGCGAATCGTAAAATATATGCCCCAACTATGTTAGCGTACTTATTATGACGTCTGTTGGGCGAACAGCCAAAAAGAATAAAAGAAAGAAAAGCAGAAAAGAATCGTCTGCACAGACATTCTTCGAGCAGAGACAACGCAGCGAAAAAGAATACAAATATGTATGCAGTACGTGGAAAAACAAAGTAAAATAGACAGAAAAAAAATGTATATATTGAGTATATATAGTGGCTCTTCCCTGTCAATTCAATTTCAGCTTTATTTACAAACTTACAGTTCAATAACTCAAAGAAACTGTCCAATTCGAAACAATGTTGAAATATCTGCACATTTATAGTACGCAATATATATATATTTATTTCTACACGGCACGAACTCTTCCCCCAACTTCTATTTATAGTTTTGGGGGCCATGCGTCGCGAGCGATCGTCACTTTCGTTGCTGTGGCATTTGTAGTTCGTCGTGTGCTATAATAATATATAGTAGGGCTTATTCTATATCCATCTACAATATCCCGTAATACTTGTTCGATATTTGTTAATTGAATTGTAAAACAGGCCCCGAACTCTTTTATTGAAGTGCGAACTCATGCGAACGATTAGCGATTTGCTGTAAAATGCGACTGATATAAATATTTATAGCATCTAAACAACGTAGTAGATCAGCTGGATCAAGCAGCGTACGATATGTTGCAAAGCAATTAGAATGTGCCACACAAGCTCATTCATGAATAGAGAACAGAGAATGCGTTCCCCTGGGCAAATCACATTGCACGTTCTGCTCCCAATTGACCCAATTATGCAATTTGAGTCACTCCCCTCCCGTCTCTCCCCTATCCCATAATCCCTCCCTCGGTGCCGCTAGCAACCTGAGTAAGCCCAAATGAGCTTGTGGCCTTGGCAAGCGAATCCGAGTCCGCACAAGGCAAGGTGGAAAACTCGCAGTGCCGCCACTTCCTTCCCTTCCATTCCCCCTGCCCCTTGTCTCTTCCCTTTTGCACGCATTTAATTACGCGCTTACGCTCAATTTCCTCGGCGTCGCCAACATCATCAGCGTCTCTGCATCATCATCACCATCATCATCATCGTCTTTGTCGTGCTCTTATTGTGGAAGTTTACTTTAATTGCCAACCGCAGCGGCGATTGTTTGCCCCCGCTGTGGCTTTGCCTCTGTTTGCCTCGCTTGTTTATCTATTCACGGGCTCGGCCGAATGAGTCTAGAAATGTGAGTGCATGTAGCGAGTACTCATTGTACTTGTACTTGTTCCACCTCGCATTGATTTTGGTCACAATTGAAATTCGCATTAATTATGTTTGTCAGTGGCAAATATGCACGACACGCGCTTGGCAGTGCAACTACACTGTGCTACACAAAAGGTTGCGTGGGCAGCACTTTGTACTATATTTGGCAACTAACTAGCTAAATTCACTTCGTTCCCTTGAGCAGCTCCTACAATACGACCCTTGACTTGTCAATATCAACAGAAGAGTACAACTTGTTCGTCTGTTTTTATAGGATTAGTTTGCAGGTGTTTGCACCTGCACTTCTCGTTCTGGTTGACTAGTGTAATTGCCCGCATGCTTACGATCAGCTCTGTATGATTATCGTTACCAATCAAGCGTAGCCGCTTACTTATCTTCAATTCTCTCTCTCACTATTCCAGATCACCACGTGCATTTCGATGCGGCGACGCTGAAGACTGATGACTTCGGCTCGGACAGCTGTGTGACATATCAACGCTCTGGAGATACGATTGTGGTCAGCTTGGGCTTTCTACAGATCAATCATCGATATCTTATTGATCTGAATCTGCCCGTTTCGCTGTTTGGCAACACGGGAGCGCCAGGCAGTAAATTTGAGCCTGTGGTGAGTGCGACACCCAATCTGCATTGTCGCATCACTGAGTTCACGGGCACCAAGCACGACGAGCACGATTTCTACGAGATGAAGATCGAGTTCTTTGCGTATAAGGAGAAACTGTTGCGCGAAGTGCTGCACGTTGTGAACTCGAGCAATTCCAAGGAGGTGCTGCAGTTGGTCATTGCGGCGCGTGTGCTGGGCAAGGGCAAGGGCACGCCCATGCTGCGTACAGGCATACACTGCATAGGCGTGGAGCGGGACGATGAGGATTCCGAATCATCGGACTTCGCTGGATTCGACAAGCCCTAAGGAGGGCGAGGAGATTTATCAGGAACTGGAACAGAAGCAGTTTAGATTGATTCGTTAGTTATTTTTGCAGTTTGCAGTCTGCATAATGTTTAAGTAAAATATGCATATATAATATAATGTTAATTTATACACACACTCACATGTGTGTGTGTGTGTGTGCATTCATGCCATGCGCCTAGAGAAAAAGCAACTTCTTCCCATCGCCCACCTTCTATTGTTGTCAGCGTGTACTTAAGAACAAGCAAAATGTCTCAAGCAAATTGTAAATTCGAAATTGTATTTATTGAATGTTAATTTGTACTGTTATTAATGTTGTTGATTATAACATTTCGACTTGTTGACACCTCAAAATATCAGAATGTCTCACAAATTGATTGACACAACATGTTTTCCATCATCTTCTTGTTGCCAATTGACACTTTACTTATATGTTTTGTTCGGTTATCAATTATTGTCAAGAAAGGAGTTTGTTATGATGCTGATAACTCACTTAAGCACTTTAAGAGATGCTTCAATTCGACAGCATAACGAAGTCTGCTCACTGGAGTACACTTAAAAGTCACAAACTGCATTCATATTATAGTCCCTTAATAACTTTTAATCAAGGCACTCAAGAATCCCTCACGATATAACTAAATGCTCACCAATTTGACCAAAATTCGCAGGCCTTTTTATAAAGTTTACATAGTTTGTATAAATCTGTATAGCAACTGTAGAACTATACTCAGATCAATGAACATATACATTATATATGTATGTATATAAATGAGAGAGTAATATGCAATTGTATTGCATGTTTAATCGTTTTAAGGTGCTCGTAGCGTTTGTAACTAATTAGTATAAATATATAGAAAGAGAGTTTTACCTTCGTATTGTCAAAGAAATATTTACTATGGGCATTTGATCAACATGTATGAGAAGCAATTTACAGAATTATATATACAGTTATATAATACATAAACCTTATATATATATATATAGACGTGTCTTTAAACTGTATCATATACCGCAGCACGCAAACACTTTATCAATCTTATTGTACATTTAAAACTAACAATAAATCCCAAACAAATCAAATTGTCTTTGCTTTTGGTAATGTAATCGAATGTATTGTCTTTTATATAGTAGGCTGGCATTCTCCTTAGAACTACATTTTACTTTTATATACATTTGAAACTATTATATTTTGTTAATCTTCCAAATGAATCTAAGAAAGCGCAAAGCTGAACAGACCCCAAATGATGAAGTGCCGGAGGGTGTGAGCAAGCCGAAGCGAATGCGATTGGAACCGTGTGAAGGTTTACAGCTGTTGGATTTGCCTCCGTTGCCGATGCATATGATCATCTCGAAGTTGAATCCACGTCACAGGGGCTTGCTACGTTGTGTGTCCAAGAAACTGAAGACGGCGCACATTAACTTTATGTTGCACTATTATAAAACCATTCTGTGGGCACACACACAATATCAAAGCAGCCGTTCACAGGACCCGGAAAAGTTCTTTGTGTGGCAGGTAACTTTCTTTTGGGATATATTAATCTGTAATCTTTATTAATGCACATTCATCTTCCTTAGGTTTTGGCCGATTCCATCAACTTCTTTCTCAACTCCGGCTATGAAGCGCTCTTCGCCAATGATTTTGTTAACTTTAATCATGAGATGCGCCTGGAAAAACTGGAGACGGCTGGCGTCGAGCATATGCATGAGTTGCTGCACGAATTCTACCACACAATCGAGACATCCATCAGCAAAGTGCCAAGCAGCACTCTGGCTCGCTCGCACTTCCAGCGACGCCGTCTGCTGCACACGGTGACCATGTTGAATCTGTTGAGAGTGAGGATCATGTAGCAATGAACAAAGGCAGATCTACTTCAGTCTCATTCCTTTTCCTCTCTTCTCCAGCAATTTCGTAAATTTCGCGTCATCAGCTCCGGCATGAGTCTCTTGCATTGGAAACTGCACATCGAGGTGGCCGGCATCTTTATGTCTGTCTTTCATCCGGATGCGGAATCAGTGAAGGAGGAGGATAAAATTGTGGACTTTGTGGCCCTCACGGCAGAGCTGCTGTTCTACGACATGACGGCAAAAAAGAATGTCAGGTTGGTGTGATCTCCTAGAGACTTCTTCGAGCAATCAACAGACATCTTTCCTTTCTTCTTCTCCTGCAGTCTGTTCACGGAAATCGGCAACAGTTTCTATTCATATGGATTGGAGGTTCATCCCTCCAAACGAGGTGTTCGCTTGGACCTAAAGTTTACCATTCTGGCGCCAGCGTCGATGCACAAACTGCTTGAAGATGTCATCGACGGGAGATTGGATTCCAAAACAATGGTGGATTTTCCGTTGATCGATTCCCTCAGCATTCAGCTGGAGGTGAAGAGTGTTGGCGCAGGTACTGGCGTCGTCGGCGACATGATGATCTCCATTGTGCCACTGAACTAGATCGAATCATATTGTAGGGTACTCCCCAAAAAATAAATAAATAATATTGTGTGAACGATAGTGTTGTGCATTTAGCCTTTTTCACGCTAAGTGTGCATTTCGTAAAGCACTCTCTCACTGAGTGCATTCGCTCCCACTCTCACTCACGCTCTCTGTGTGCATACAAGCTTTGCAACTGTTCCCACTGAGGGTCTGGGACAGTGTGTTAGGATCAGTTAGCTCGCAGACTTCGAGATAGCAGCATGATGTCTTTTAAGGAAAACAAGTATCTTGTCTTGACAGTGAATGTGCTTGTCATCGGTTTTGTGCTGTTCGTTGTGGTTTTTCACTTGATCTAATCGCGATGTGATTGCAAGTAAGTGCCGCATGTAGATCAGAAAAATATATGCAAGTCTCTTGTTTATAACCAACAAAGCTTAGTTCTCATACAGTTCTTTCTTGTTTAGCTTAACAACTCGACTCGCCTGACGATCGACTGATCAAGTTAGAGCTGTCGCCCTGGTGACGCGCCCGAGTTTCCAAGAAATGTAATCGAACTGATAAAACAATAAAATGATCAAATAAATTGAATTTTACTTTCCATACTCTCTTTGGTGTGTGATTCGGATTATTTGTTACTCAGCTGTGACTTATATAAATGACATCATCTTTTTGGTAGATTGGTAGCCACTCCAGGTCACCTTCACCAGTGGGAGTGAGAAATGGACAGTAGAAGACGTTGTCGTTGGCAACTGTTACTATGTGTAAAGTCTTTAGCTTTTCTTACTTGTTTTTTAAACACGTGACCAGAATCCGAAGAAGCACACAGCGGCATCAACTCGGTGGCACAACGAGCTATTCTTTGCCCCATTCGATCGTTTTAATGTTCCCAAGTTCGCATGACGCATACATTCTGAACTTTGACAACAGGCGAATACTCCGGCCACCGAGCAGTCGGAAGTCAGTTTTGTGACGTTGTCAGTTGAGTTGATGCCGTTTTCTGCTGCTGCGGCGTTGCTAACGAAGAGAGCCGATCGCTGAGTAAAATCCGCTGTTTGAGTACTCTATACGTGCGATGGTTAGTCGATCAAGCTGACGAGCTTTTTTGTTCTATTTTTTTAAATACTGGAAGCCTTGAGTTAAACTTGTTGCACCAATTCCACCATTAAGAGTCAAAAGGCTTTCCAGAGAATTTACTATAAAGACAGGTACAATCGGTTGTTCGTATTTTGATGAACATTAAGTGGCGAGTGATCGCAAATCATTATGTAGGTGAGTGCGCAGACACCCTTGTCCCTGACCCTGAGCCGAGACTGCAGCGATTGCCACGTTTCGTTTCATTCACCAGACACGTTTGCGGCCCATTACAATGTTGGCGCTATAAACGATAATTAAAATGCATCAATTTAACAGAGAGTGAGTGAGCAAGGGAGAGGTAGAGGGAGAGAGAGAGAGAATGCTCTGTGCAACGAGGCAAGCAATAACAGCCATTTAATAAATATGCTCAATCAATGCGCTGACCTGCAACAACAACAGCAGTAACTACTGTCTGAGGAATGAAGAGGGGGCGGGTAGGTTAACTTGGCACGTAAAAATATTTGCTTAATTAAAGTAATTATGGTCTCATATATCATACGCGAAATGTCCTGCTGCTTCTCCTCGTCCTCCTCCTCCTGCTGCTCGTGATGCTGCTCGGTTCGTAATTACCTTTTGCCATAAATTAAACATTTGTTTTAAAATGTTATTAAGCGATCCACTGTCCTCACACACACATGCATACGCGCAAACAAGACGAAAACTCGAAAAGTTGCTGCATACTTTCAGGCGTTCATTATTTTTCCTTTTGTTTTTTCGTATTTTTTGGAGTTGTCTGCTGATATTTGCTTAGCACAAAACCAGCCTGGTCCAAGACGAAGCATAGGAAAACAGTTACAAAGCACACACACATACATAAATTGAGAGAGAGAGAGAAGCAGAGGCAGATAGAAAGAGAGACAAAGCGACAACGATTACGAATGTGACAAGAGGATCCAACACCAAAATGAATAATGTAAATACGCCAAGTGTACAAAGTTTTAATTGTTATCATGTTTTGTCTGCTGCATATGCATGCCTGTGTGTGTGTGTCTGCGTGTGTGTGCCTGTGTGTGTTTGTCATGCACTTATAGCCAAGATGTATCCATTTACGCCTGGCTAAGTTCTGCGTTGCGTATACGACACATTGCCATTCAGCTCGGAGCGTGTCTGCGACTATTGTGTGAAAAGGGGGCAGGGTAGGGGGCGGTAGAAGGGGTGTGTGCGTATGTGCTCATTGCTGGTTTTGGAAAACTCTTTTTATTTTGCATATTGTTTGCCTTTAAGCTGCACTTTCGCTTGCCAGTCGAGTTGGCTCTCTCCTTCCTCCTCATCCCCTCTCCCCAACAAAGTAAGAAAATGTATGCAGAAACTTGCAATTATTTGTATATAGTATTAGCAAGTATTATTTTTTGTGCAATGCTGTTAATGAAGTGCAGACCCAACTGGGAGACAATTTAACTGACACAAAATGAGATTTCCCTTGGCGATTTGAACGAAGTAAAGGAAGTGGGAGCTATTTAGCTTTATTTTATTTTAAATTTTAAAGAAAATACATTTTATATGATAAACTGCATAATAATAATAATGTTTCTATTTCTATTCTATATTAAGCAATTTACATTTCTCATTTACCCTGAACAATTTAAATTATTAAATTGCCGCAATTCATTCATTTCTAAAACTATTTCAAATGTCCCCTTGAAAAATCAATGCAATTCAAGCTGCACTTTAAGCTCAACTCAACTCGTACCTATATTTATTTTCATTTGAATTTTTCAGCTACTCCTTCAGCTTTTTCTTCTTCCTCTTCTTCTTCTTCTTCCTGTTGGTAAATTTTGATTTTCTCTAGGGATTTTTGACTTCTGCAAGCGAAATGCTGAATTTGTGGCTTTGCTGTATTTATTTGGCACAAATTTTAAGTGATTTATGCTAACCGCAATTGCCTCGAAAATATACGCATAAACCACTGAAAAATACGTAGACATAGATAAACACACACACACAAGCTTACACACACATCGATGGACACTCTGCATATTTATTCGACTGGACTTTACTTTACTTATGCTACATTTGCAGCTCGAGCAGCTCGTGCAATATTGTTTGCCCAACTCAAATGCAGACAAGGAATACTTGCACTGTCCAGCTGTCCCATTGTCCCGCTGTCCCACTGTCCAGTTTTGTGGCACTAAGTTGCAGCAACAGCAGCAGCAGCAACTATAGATTTCTAAGCAAATTGTGCTGCCGCAACGATACACTACAGACAGCAGAAGGAGGATGAAGGTAGAGAAGAGGGAGGGGAGCAGTATGCAGGGCAGTGGCTGAGGCACTTCGTCTTGCCTGCGTGCACTTATTTATTTGATAATAATTTCAGGGTTCTCTCGAAAACAAACAAATTGTGCTGGAATTTCGGGGCAAGCCAGAGTGGGCGGAGTGGGTGTGGCCTTTACTCTTACAACTTCTTTGTCTAAATAAATAATCAAAATGTCATAACAAGTTGCTTTAAAGGGTTGCTTAAGAGGCAGTCTACATGTGCGTGTGTGTCTGTGTGTGTGTGTGTGTGTGCTTCATTCATTGTATGCATCTTGTATCTTGTATCTGGTATCTGTAACTGCAAATGTATCTTGAGCTGTTGGGCGTGTGGGTTTGCATGTTTATGCAAATGACATTTGCTGCCTGCTTGCCTGATTACTTACACACACACACACACACACTTGACACACACACACTCAGGCACACCACTTGGCCAGCTCATGCTGCGAATGCATCAGTGCAATATAAATATTTTACATAGATTTTGCATAGCTGATTGAAGTCTAGCTGGGATCCCTGCACCGAAATCAAATCAAATCAATTGCAAAGTGCCTGCCCAGCAGGCTGCTCAATGCATCCTTCTCTCCTTCCCTCTCTCAACATGGCTGCCCTCCAAAGTATGCTAATGTTTTTGCAGCGCGCGCGACATTTGCATGCGCCGCATAAGCCTAATTGAGGCAGCCTGCAACGGGCATTGTGCCCCATGTTGGCACAGTAGCAGCAGCAGCAGTAAAAGCAGCAACAGTAGCAGTAATAAAAGCAACAACAGTGGCTACAACAACAGCAGCTACAACAACAATTAATAGCTAATTTACAGCGTGCCTATTAAAAAGACACGAGACCATTATTTATGATTATTTGTTTATTGCCTGCGGCTTGTTTTGTTGCTGTTGTTATTGCCACACTTCCACCTGACAGTATTAACACGCTGACCCGCAACACAACACCCGCACACACCTGCACACACGTACCTGCACACACATACCAACACACACACAAATGCTGAGATGGTCGTGATAGCCGCGCTAAATGGGCAAAAGCGCCGCCAGCAGATTTTGGCTGCAATTTTGTGGCATTTGCCGGGCGATAAAGCAAAAGCTGTTTGGTCGGGCTTATATCGTGGCCAGCATACACGCAGCCACACGTGTGTATGTAAATGTGTGTGTGTGGGAAGTGAACATATCACGCTTAGATTGCAGTTGCGGCACTTGGTATAGCTGTTCCACTGGGCCAACTGAGTCCGCTTTGTAATTATTGCAAGTGCGAAAATCAGGTCAAATTAGGCTTTATTATAATATATACGGGAGATAAAGTTGCTTATGCTCTATCATGGGGTCTTAGTTCACTGCCAAAAGACCCCAAAAACTTGGAACTAGTTCCGCAAGTCGGTAACAGCTTTTGTTGCCTGCTTTTGGGCGCTGCGGTTACTCGCGAGTAGAAGAAGACGAAGCCGCAAAAAGAAATGCAGTGTGAGAAGGGACAAGAACAGGGGCAGGGGTAGGGGCAGGCGCAGGAACAGGTCCAGGGACAGTGAAAGGAGTAGAGCTAGGCCAGAGCAGCAGCAGATCTGCCAGCAGAGCGCGGGCAGCAGCGCAAGAGCCGCAGCAACGCGGGGGCAGCGTTGGCTCCATTTAGTCTGTGGCAAGGTGCACGTACGTTTTACAGGTTTCCTTTCATAAGTATGCACCACACATACACACACCTACACTACAGACTTTCGTCTATTTTTCCTGCGCATTTTTTCGTTTTATTTTTCACGCTTTCGCGCGCGAATTTGCTGTTTTTTTCTTTGTTGTTTTTGCTATGTGTGTATGTGTTGGGCAATGTTCGCTTGTTGCGGTTGCAGCACGTCCGTACGTGTTTATGGCGCGCATATCCGCAAATATGCAATCAGACTATAATCTACTTAATGTCTTTTTCCAGCAACCACAACAACAACAGCAGCAACAGCAACAGCAACAACAACAACAGCAGCAGCAGCAGAACAACAACAACACTAAGCTAACCAAGTATCAAGAGCACCCGAAGAGAAGAGGCTACTCGACCAGCAGGTACTCCTCCTATTGCTAGACATGCCAAGTGTTCTAGTTGAAACATGCATGTTATGTAAATAGAAAGATAATAAACACATTATCCTGTTATCGGATTGAATGGAGTTTCTATCTATAGACGGATATTTTTGATATATATTAGAAGTATTGTCTGTAATTTAAAACTATTATTTGTAAATATTATTGAATACAAAATGAACTGAATTTAAGATATGTTTATTTATTGTTAGCTCTATGAAGATCAAGTCTGTGATAAATGAAAATGGCAATGTAAATGAAATAAATATAAATTAATGAATACATATAATATAATATATAAAAAATATATATTGTCAGCTATATAAATATATATATTTTTACGTAAAGGTGTTATTTATTTATTTACTTAAGCTATCAAAATAAAAGAAGATTAACTCGGGAAATCCTTTACATATTGCTGATTTCTTCTTTGCCGAAACAAAACGAAATTTCAAGCGAATAAATTTATATTTCTTATTGCCACGCCCATCATCTTCACAGCTCTCTCTGCCACCACAGGGTATTTTAAAAAAGAGCATGCGGCAAATGAATTAATGCAGTTTGTCATTTGTGGCCGCCTTCTATACGCCATACGTACGGGGCGTATGTGTAATCTGTGTGTCTCCAAAAAATTCTCCGTGTTTATGCCTTGCTGCAAAACGACACGGACGTGGACACGGCTATGGCGCATTAACGAAAATTAGGCATCATTTTGTGCGCAGTGTGAGCACACTTCCTTGCTAACAAGGGTGAGGGGCGTGGCAGGAGCGCAAAGTGAGCGCACTCGCATTTTTTGTTGCCTACTTTTAGGCAGCAGCGAAGCGCGCAACGCTTTGAAGTTGTCGCCCAGTCGCACATTTTGGCTTTTAGCTAATTTTAAAGAGAAGAAGCGCAGCCTCCACAACAAAGAGTCTGCAACAAAGCGTGGCAAGCAGTAAAGGAGGCGATAAACTGAGTGAGGGGAAGATGCTGCAAAAATATTTTGCCTGTAGACAACATTAGATATTGTTTTTGAGCTGCAGACATGGCGTTTTAGTTTTTAGCAGTTGTTTCTCTGCTCCTTGTTCTGCTGACAAGCCCGGCATGTTATTGTTGTAACTGTTGTTGTTGTTGTTGTTGCATTTGCTGTGGCTCTGCTTCTTGTTGTGGCACAATGCGAGCATAAAAAGCCCGCGCCTGCAAGTCGAAGTGCGGCTGCAACAAAAGGCAGCAGAACAATTGAAACAATAAAACGGCTTGAAGAGCAGCAGGACAGGCAGGATGGGGAGATGCTTGCAACAACTGCAACTGCAGCAGACAGGGGATAGAGATGGGGGAGCAGGAGAGCAGAGGTTACGGCTGGAGATAAAGCCAATTATGCTGCAGACAGGACAAGACAGGACAGGACAACGCCAGTCTGGATGAGGTCAATAAAAAAACAGGATCTATTTATTCGATTCCAAAACCAAAGCAAACTGAATATGGCACCAGAATCTCCAGCAAACTCTTTGTTGCAGTCGCAGTTGCAGTTACAGTAGTTGCATTCGTCGAGAAGTGTTCTCTGAATGTTCGTTTCTTCTGCTTGTGCTTGGTCATTGTGCCGTGAAGAGACTCTTGACTGTCGCATCTGTGATATCTATGGGCAGCTTATAGTAGCCATCGCGCCTGAGGGCACGTTCCTCATCATCAGCCACGCCGTAGATGTCCTCAATGGGTTGCATAATCTCCGATTCGTTGGGCAAAAGCAGTTTGCGTGCATCCTTGCGGAACACGGCCACTGCCTTGACCATGCTATGATGAGCACGTGCGAAATTCTGCAGATTGAGGCTCTTTCGCTTGGCAGCCATTTTGCTCTGTATGCGATCGAGTCGCGCAATCAGACGCAACAGTATAAAGCGTGAGAATCGGTCCTTAATCTCGATCAGCGTCATCTCCGTATCACGTGGCCCAAGTGGACGTGTGCATGCCGATATGATGAGGCCAACAAATATCACATTTATCACCATTATTGTTAGCACCACGAACAGCTGAAAGTAATCAATGTCAGCTGCGGAGCAGCAGGATTCACTCAACAGTTTCCACGACACCAAATCGTAGTCGTTCACCTTCCACTCGTAGTGCAGATAGGCAGTGAGCACCGCCACCAGGCAGCTGCACAACGAGATGAACGGATAGTTGTGGTAGAAGAATTCCATGAAAAGTATACGCAGGCTGCGCAAGAGATTCATTTTCTGCTGTTTATTCGGCGGCTATTGTCAGTTTATGTTGATCGGACTTTCGATTCCGATTTTCGTCTCGTTTTAATTTTGAAATTATTTTGCCAAAACTGAGATGAGTTTAGATGTGAAAGCTACTGAGCCGGGCCAGGCCAGGTCTGTGTGTAAGAGTGAGACGCAGAGAGATAGTGAGAGGGGCAGAGAGAGGAAGACAAAGGCAGCTGAGTGAATAGAAGAGCGATAAGGCAACACTCACTGCGTGTCCCCTGCAACACTGTGGATTTCATTTCGGTTGCAGGCGAACATGTTTGAGGCTGAGCAGCTTGCAACATGTTTGATGTGGAGTGCTCAGGCAGTTCGGTTCGGGTCTGAGCTGCAGAAGTGTCCTGTTTGCAACAGCTGCCTAGTCAGTCCTGTTCGAGCCAGAGTTGCAACCGAGCCATGTTCGATGCGACTGCCTTGGCTATCTTGTTTGAGCCTGAACTGCGAAGGAGTCGCACTGCACACGAGTCGTATATATCACACACACACACACACGCGCACTCACTCACTCAACGCCCACAAGGGCAACCGCAACATCGAACATGCACAGAGCTACGACTCGTTGGACAAGTTGCGTTCGCTTTGTCTGCCTTTTGGCTTCCACTCTCACTCCTCCTACCTCCCCTCTCTTCCACCCCCACCACCCATCTCTTCCTCTCTCCCCCCTCTCTCTTTCTTTCTTGCTGGCCTAGCTTCAAGTTTCGCTTCTAACGATAATTTCGCCAATCGCGACAACTTCTCTGCCAGCGATGCGGAGACGCTGATAAGGCCAGCAAAGCAGCAAGCAAAAAGCGCTGCATACTTGGCTCGGGTGTCACTGGACTGCAAGGGGGAGGGGGAGGGGGAGCAGAGGAGGGGGAAGAGGGCCAAGCTGGTTCTTCTGCTATATTGGCTATGCCTGCGCTGCCATTTTGCGCTATTTTATCTTATGCTCCTACGGCTGCTACGGTTGCTTCTCATCATTTGCTGTTGCTTGCTCTAACCCCCCTTCCAACTCTCTACCCCCTCTCTGACCCCGGCGAAGTGCATGCAAAACTGCATTTTGTAGACAAGCCAAAACCGAAAACTGGCAGCGCCAGCGCCAAAGCGGAAATATTCAAAAATTGTTGTAGATGTGCGGGTGGAACTGGCAAACGGAGAGAGAGAAAAAGAGGGGGTGATAGAGGGGCAGGGCGGCAAAACGGGCTGGTCTGCTGCGCGCTAATAAAAACGTAAAATTTAATGGTTACGGAAGGCACTAAAAAACAGGCTCACCAAAAACGAACTCCAAGTCGCGGCCCACCCCGTTTCCCTTCCCCCTCTTTCTCTGCATGCGCTGCTGTTGCTGCTTGGCGGCTCGCCGCCGTCAGTCTTAACTGTTTGTAGATGGTGTGCAGTGTGAGGGGGGTGGAGAAGGGGAGGCGGGTGTCGTTTCGCCTGTGGGCCTTGTGCCTGCTCTGCCTGTTAGTCGAGGGCGCGATAACCAAGCAACGAACCACAACCGCACACGAACTGTAACTACGCCAACGCCAACGCCTCAGTCGACGTCAACGGCGACGCTGACTTCGACGCAGTGGAGCGCCCATCCGTGCACGTCAAACGCAGACAACTTGAAAAATGTAGAGACAGCGCCGCAGTAGTTGAAACACGCCAAAAAATATGCAAAAGTAAAATAAAACAGACGCATTTGCCCCGTTACCAGCAAAGGGCCAAGGAGGGAGGGGAGAGTGCGGGTAGAGGGACAGACAGACAGACAAGCGACCGTCCGGTTGGACGCTCAAACGGAACGGTCGAGTCGACATCGTTCGACATTTGACGTTATAGGTTTTTGGGTTTCTGTTGTTTGGCAGCGGCAAGTGGCAAGTGGCAAGCGGCAAGCGGTAAGCGGCGCTGGGGACGCGGCCCGGCGCATTGCACAACATTTTCCAGGACTTGCGACTCCTTTTGCCGGCTGTCTCTGCCTATGTTGCTACTGCGCCGCGCTGCCCTTGTCCCTGCCACTGCCACTGTGGCTGCCCTTGTCTCAGTCTCTGTGGCTGCCCTTGCCCCTGGTCATACCCCTGTCCCCCCTCCGCCTTTGCCTGTTGTATCTTTTTTATTTGTTCGTCTGTTTTTGGGTTTTTCTTTCTTGTGTACAATTGCTGTCCACTTGATAGCAAGCAGAAGCCTACAGCGGGCAGGCATAGACTTCAAGATACCCTACAAATGTTCATGGAGTAGTTTTTGGAGGAAGTGTGTATGCAGTAGAAGCAGCAGTTAAGACTGCTTGAGATGCCCTGTAAATGTTTTTTTAGTTCAAATGGGGTAGCTATAACTGAAATAAAGAAGAGTGGTTGCTTTGTAGCAGCAGAAACAGGGGCTAGCTCTAAGTTAGACTTGCGAAATACTCTGTTAAAGTTCAACTAGATCAACTATTTTAAATATATATACAACAAAAACTGTGTCGAAATGAGTTCGACTATCAAATATCCTGTAATACTTGTTAGGTAGTTCAAATGGTAAAACTAAGGTAAGTAAAGGTTTCAAAATCAGCTTTAATAATTTCGATTTACTTCTCAAGTTCACTCGTTAGCTGAAGTTACATTTTAAGGGATTACTATAATATACCCTGCAATATACTCTGCAAAATACCCCGCAATGTACCCTGCAATATACCCTACAATATATATTCCTTACTCCCATTACAGGTCATGCATTGCAGCAGAAGCAGCTGCAGCAGTGGCAGTGACTGTGGTGGCTCTTCGGCTCGAGCTGAAAAGTCACTTGTCGCAATGGCTGACAAAGTTATGTGGCACGAGTCCGGGAATAGGCAGTGGGTGGCAGCGGTGCCTGGACAGACGGACAACGGGCTACACGCTGCATGGAGCGTTACAGCGTAGCGCTAACCCAATGGACGCCAATTTGCGCCCACTAAACGAACCTACAAAGCGACCATTGTGGGCGCACAAGGAGGCGCAAGAGGGAAGGTGTGTGACTGCGTACATGGGAGTACATCACAGTAGATGTGTCAGTGTGCCTGTGTGTGTAAGTGTGTGTGTGTGCGTGTCAGCTCGGCTTGTCTGCAGCTGTAATTAGGTTTGTCCGCTTTGGCAAAGCGTCGACCGCGCTCATCGCCCCAAAAACAAAGTCAGCGAGCGGTAAACTTGTGCAGTTACAGTTACAGTTACAATTGCAATTACAGTTACGGGTTACGGCAGTACTAGCAGCGGCAGCAACAGCCGCAGTCTCTGCCCACTGCCAACCTGCCTCCGCCTGAAAGTACGAGTATGCTGTAAATAATGCAGCAATCGCCATTCGAGCGTCGCTGCTTTATTGTGTTGTCGATTTCGTTGTCGATTTCGATGTCGGTTTTTCGGCTTCGATCTGCGCTTTTCGGTTTCAGTTTCGGTCTCTCCTCCACTGTGACTCGCCTCAACTCTGGCCGCGTAGCCTGGCGGAAATGTTTGCCATGTTTACATCGCAGTGCATAAATTTGCAATTGCACGCCAAACGGATGCAACGGCGCGTGCATTACCCAAGAGAGGGGCAAGGCGACAGGGGGCAGGGGGTGTGGCAACTGTGCTTATGTATTGACTGTGCGCCTCAAATTAGTAGGACGCAATCGAAACACCGCCCGCCCGCCTCCCGTTCCTCCCCTGCCTGCAAAAATCTGCATTGGACGCCAACAAAGTCGGACAACAAATTTTGTAGCTAACAGCATTTTCAAGTTTTATCGTTACGTGTCTGCGTGTTGCATGTGTGAGGGGGAGGGACGAGCAGCGGAGTGGCAGAGGGTGGCAGGGGGCGGGCCCTTGGTGTCCTTGGCCCAGCCAGGACGCGACTGCATGGCTGGCTCGTCTGCCCCGCCTGCCTCGCCTGCTTGTCTGCCTCTGCCTCTGCAATGCACACGCACTAGCTGCGCTGCTCTGCCCCTCCCCCCACACAGGCGGTACAAGTGCAGCCTTGTCTATTTAGCTGGCTGCATACAAAATGCACATAAATTGTCATGCTGCTGCTGCTGCTGCCACGAGCTGCACCCGGCCATGTGCCGAGCATATTTATATTGATTTTCGCGCCCGAGAACAGGCAGGAGCGGGAGCAGAAGCAGGGCAGGAGCTGAGGATGGCACTGGGTGCAGGGACAGGGAGGATGAATGGGAGCAGGCACTGGGAGCTGGGGCCGTCGTTGTTATGTACTTTGGCTTTTCAATTTCGGTGCGCCCGAGACTCGTTTTCTCATATTATTGCAGGTTTTATTATGTTGTTGTTGTTGCTGCTGCTGCAGTTGTTGCTGTTGTTGTTGTTTTTGCTGCAGCAGTTGTTGTTGTGCAGTGTTTGTGGGTGCACAATAAATTGAGCCGAAATTGCATCAGCAAAATTAACAGTTTCGCGTGCGTTAATAGACTTTTGCATTGGGCCACGGCTGGCAACCGCAGAGCTGTTTAGCCTGCCACGAGGGAACACGACAGACGGGGGGGAAGGGATCAGGAGAGGCATGTGGGCTGCCGCGACGATGATAGTCATCAATGGCCCATGTGGTCGTTAGGCCGAATCTGACGAGAGCTGCGAGACACGTGTGTGCGTGTGTGTGGGGCAACAAATGAATTTTTGATAGCGCGTCTCATCGGGCGCTTCTCTCTCTCTCTCTCGGGTTTTTAATAAAACTCTCAAAGTTAAACTTATTTTCTAAAATATTTGCAGCAACAAATTAACAACTTTGAAATATTTATGAAAAAATATTACTCAGTTTATTTTCATTTGAACATGAAATCGAATTTATAAGTTGAATAGAAAGCAAAAAGAGATTTCTTTAATATTCATTTGCTTCTCGAAAAGAATAAGCAAAACTGCAGACAATTATATTATCTAGAGCAGAGCAGGCAGTTCCTATTGCTGTGCTGGGAGTCTGATAGGCATCGCAAAATTGCATTTATTATTGGTATTTTTCACAATTTCAAGTAGAAATCGCATTGAGATGGATTTATGTACTTATTCTGAGTTGCTTAATCGAATTAAAGCCAGAAAATTGCAAACTATGTACACTGACAGTTAGGGGCAGTATAGAAGAGTAGCAAATATTTTTTGAACTGCTTAAATTGGATAAAGTGTAGAGCAATACATATATTATATAGATAAAATATACAAGGTCACGTATTAAAATATCTGTATGGCATCTAAGAAGAAAATGGTAATGAAGGAACTATAAAAAAAATTCCATTCCAAGACTAAAATGAATGATTTCTCAACCAATTCATAGATGTTGCTAGTCTGCCCTTCTCTCTATACAAGTAAAGCAATTAAAAATAAAAGTATAGAAAATAATTAAATATTTATATAAATGACGATAATTATTAAAATTGTACTAAAAAAACTGTTGAAAATTGATTTTTATTCAAATTCGGACTCATTTAATGCATCTATAATAAAAACAAATGACACTTAACTTAAGTAAACTGTTGAAAATTGATGAAACTTTCAATAAGGGACAGCTTGGAAAAATATAAAATATAATATACTTACTCGTATAATACAATATTTAATATAATATATAAACCTAAACTAAAAATAAAATTCAAAACTTTAATCCCAAAATGAAAATATAACTCTGTTTAAACTATTTGTTATTCCACACCTAAATCGGATTATGCTACGCAGAATTATGACTGTTAAAAGTGTAATTCTATGTTAAAAACGCAAACAGACTTATGAAAAGTAATGTCAACCCATTATTCTTTCCGTTTCGTGCACAAAGTAGTTCATAAATTTGGAAATCTCTTAATTTCACATGACGTTCTCGCAGATTTGTCAAGTGGGAGCGGAAAGTGCGAGTGCTCTTGCAATTTTGTGTGTGCCTCATTAGGCGGCGCGTACTTTAGCTCTTCCTGTAGAGCTCCCTCTCTGTCTCTCTCTCTCTCCCTCTCTCTCTATCTTACTCTCTTTGTGTATTATCACTCTCTCTCTTTCTCTGTGGCTCTCTCTGTTTTGAAAGGCGACATTTGCATGGGTAATTAATCCGGGGCGGGCGGGCCATTATAATGGCCAAGTGGCGAGTGCAGTGCGGAAATTTGTGAAATTGTAATGCGGCCAAGTTGCAGCAGTAGTTGCGGCAATATGCAGAGCCAGCAGCAGCAGCAGCACGCAGCACTTGTGGCAGCCACAGCCACAGCTAAGGCTAATTTGCTTTTCTGTTGCCGCAGGACTTTGCGCTTGGCGTCTCCACTTCAAATATGCAAAATTTTGTAATAATCAGAGAAAAGAAAGCGGGCAGGAGAATGGTGAAGAGAGAGGGGAAGGGGAGGTGTGTGGATAGGGGGCGTGGCCATGTAGCAAGGGATTGGCGCACGCAATCGGCAACGTGTCGCATTTGTAGTTAGACATAATTGTTAATTACCCGAAACCATTACCACATTAAAGGCCATAAAATGCAACACTAATTGCTTTACGCCAGGACGCAACGTCCTTCGTAGTGCCGTCTCTCTCACTCTCTGTCTCTCTCTCTCTCTGTCACTCTCCTACTCACTATTTCTCTATCGCTCTCTCTGTCTATGCCCATTGAGCTGCTCTCGAGTCAACATTTTCTATTTGATTATGCAGCCAGTGCGCTGCGTTGTTGTGTGTGCGAGTGTGTGTGCGTGTGTGTGCCTGGTTGTGCGTGTGTGTGCCTAATGCTTGCATGTAACGTTATATGCAGAGCAACAATACGAGTAGTTTGCCTTGGCCAAAAAGGGGGCCCAGGGTTGCTGCCACATGATGCCATGCCAAGCAAACATTCGCAGTGCGAGTCGCATGCAGCAAGTGAGAGAAAGAGAGAGAGAGACAGCAACATAAGTCGAGAGTCGAGCTGAGTCGAGTCGAGGCAAGTCAAGCCGAGCTGCAACAGTGTGGCAGTGTGGCATGTGATTAATATTTCAAAATTACACTGACATGCAAAGTGTCAACTCATTGTGCTTGCCCTGCCGTGCCCTGCCCTGCTCTGCCCAGGCCCACTGGCATTTGCAGCCACGCCCCCGTCGCCTGTCATTCTGGCACTGGCCTGGCCTGTTGTTGCAAGCAACTTTTCGTCACTTGCAACAAAAGGCTGACAAAGCGCTGAGCGACTGAAGAAAAATGGTGTAAACGTTTTGTAACAATTCACTTGAGCAATAAAAGCAACAACAAGAGCAACAACAACAAGAACAACAACGAGAGTAGCTGGCGACATTGTACGTATGCAATGTACTACACAAGCGCCTGAGGTAGGCGTGAAAACTGTGAATTAAGTGAAATATTTATTAGCCGAGGACTCGAGTCACGCGGACGCGGCACGCGATACAATTGAAATCGCTCAGAGAAAAGCTGAGCATAGCAGGGGGATGTGGTTGTAGGGCATAGGGAGAGAGGGAAGCGGATTGGCTGGCAGTCAGGCACGTGGTGCTTGGCATTCATTTAATTATTGTACCATCAACTAAATAGAAATTACAAAAGATACGGATTAAGACATAGGCAACAGCAGAGCTAAGGCAGCAAGCAAGGCGTGACTAGACTGACTAGCAGATACTCTAGGTTTAGTTGAAAGTTAGATTAAGTAGATGAACAAAGCTAAGTAGAAACTTGTGTTGGAGTGTATAAGTGTTTTATAAACTTATTTTTTTAAACCTTATTTTTTTTTATTTGATATATTTTTGTTTGTTGAAATTCTCTTGCCGTTTCTGTTTTTTTAGTTCGAATGTTGCTTTTTCTCCTTTTGCTGGCGTTGCCTGGCAATGCTGCTAATCAGAGTTGCCAGATTGTTACTAGGAGAGTGTGATCGGTACTTAATTAATTATGATTATCTTATTGAAATACTTATTTGGAGACCTTTGAATAAAACTTTTACAGTGACTATTTTAGCGTGTATTTTTTTATCGGGAAATTAGTTTTTTTATATTTTCAAATGGTTTTTTGTACTTCTTCCCTACTCATCGCAGTTTTGTGAAAATGTACAAAATTCCCACAATATTTTTTGTGTTTAAAATAAATCTTATATTAGACGATATTTATATTTGTTGTATTCTTCTCCAGTGTTTTCCATCTGTTATTTTAAATTTCTAGTTTCCTTTTGGTATTTGTAATATATTTACTTGTACAATATCTGCAAAACAATAACATAATGTAATATACCCTTCCCTATCAATTTCAAAGGGTAACTTCGACAAAAAGAAATGAATTGAAAGGCAGAAGAAGAGCAGCAGCAGACGCAGCAATAACCACAGCAACGGCAGAGCCGCCACAGCCCCACAGCTTCATCAATGACAAGCGAGGTGGGGAAAGGAGGAACGGAGAACGGTCGGCAATCGGGTCGCGTGGTTCTTCATCGATTATGCTGCTGACTTACATAATTGCAGTAGGTTGTGGTCGAGAGTGCGAATACTAAAAATGGCTTAACGGGTTTGTCGCTTGGGGTGAAGCAATTGTTTTACCGTTACGAAGTGCAGAGAGTCCCCCGACCTTTGTATAAACACGCAATCTTAAAGCAAACTCACACTAACTGACCCGATAATGGTGTCTATATTTGGAACCGCTACGCATTGCTTTGTTCCAAGTGAAGTCTATTGTTACTTGTCTATGGTAAATGGGGCACTTTATACACTCTATACATACTTTATATAATACAATGTACAACTTGCTTTTAAGGGGACAGCTGAGAAGCCTGCTCGATGAGTTGCTGTGCGACCCGCTGTGCGATTTCCCACAGTCATGTCTTTCATTTCAGCTGGGAAAAGCAAAATGGATTGAATAGCTTTTTAATTGATTGCTCTTCTCGGGGTTAACTCCCCCTGCTGTCCCTCTCCCGCACTCGAACTCCCCATTGGCGTTTGATTTGGCGCTTGTTTCGGGTAAATTTGCCTGATTTATGTAGCTGAGACTTATCTCGCACACACTGCTTAAAGTGGGCTTGTCCAGGGGAGGCTCTTGGGGCCGCAGCAATTAACACGATTCGACGCGCATACAAAGAGGGAGTGGGGGAGGGACACGACTAAAGTGGAAGATGGCAAACGCCAAACCGAATCAGAATCCTTTGGCATTTCCCATTTTCCAGTCGTGGCTAAAATATTGGGCAAGCGATTTGACATATTGCCAACAAAGGAACTCATTATCTGTGCATTAAACGGCACAGCATCCCGGCCCGGCAAACAGACAGGGGATGGCGTGGAGGGGCAGCGGGATGCAGCAGTAGCAGCAGTGCTGGGCCTGTGTATCACGCTTATAAAACACATTTATCATAACTAATCCTTTGGGGTTTTGGCTGCCAGGCCATTTTGGCCTGCGACGTGCAACCGACGTTCAGCCTCTCCGACTTCGCCGCTGCCGTCGCTGACGCCGATAACACTTTGAATAATAAATAAATACAAGCAACAACAACAGCAGCAACAACATTTTGGCAACGACAACGACAACAACAACAACAAAAGCAGCAGCAAAAGCGACAACGACAACAGCAAAGGACAAAACGGAAACAGATTTGGAAACGGGGTAGACGAAGGTTTTTAATGCAAACGATTATCATATAAGTATTATAAAAATAAATTGTACCCCATCAGTAAAAAGAAAAGAAAACTAAGCTTAAGAACTCAACTGTTAGATACCCTTTAAAAGCAATGTCAGTGAATTGATCTACAGATATATAAATGTGTAAACAGACAGAGAGTTGAATGAACTGACAAGCTTTATATAACATTTCTCAATTTTAACTGAAGATACCCTGTAGGCAGGACTGTTCAGGAATGTACATACTCTACGCCTTATAATCATTAATATGCAAATATATTTATATTATACACCCTATATAATTCCTTTCTTCTTTCACTCTTTCCTCTGTCCGCTAACAGGCCCGGTATTCCCTTACTAACTCACTCTAAATGACTACAGGCTACCTCCCAAATTTCCCAACCTTACCAGCACCTCCTTAACTTGCCTGCCTTTTGATCAAGTTCAGGCCTAGTCGGGGTCTTTGGGGTCCCTGCTGCTGGCAGCCACCCAGCGTGGATGCGGTATATGCTTCTCATTTAAATAGTCCGCCCCGGCATAGCGACACTTGCCGCCGATTGACTCGAGTCGCCATTTGGCAGCGTTTAAATAAATTTCATCCTCCTTCTTGCCCGCTTCCCGCTCTCTACTCATGATTCGAGTTGGGTCTGACTTGGGACTGGGTCGGGCTGGCCAAGTTGGCCGCTGTTTGGGCCTGGTCTGCTAGCAGCTAGCAGCCATTAAAGCCAATTGCCCACAAAATCATGCCCGATATCATAATTGCTCTTCGTGGCTTTCGTTGTTGTTGTTGCCCTGTGGCTGCTGCTGCTGCTGCTGTTGCTGTCGGCAAATGTTGCTCTTGGCAAGTGTTGCTGTTTCTGTTGTTGTTGCCATTGTTGTTGTTATTTAGTCAGCGCCAACGACGGGCAACGCGCTTACAAAGTGGCCCTCGGGCTGCCTCATGTAAAATATTGTTATACTCTGTTAACCGGAAAAGTTTTCAAGGGGTGTATTAGGCACAATGGTAGGGAGGGCAAGAGGGAGAAAGAAAAGGAAGAGGAGCGCAAGTGTGAAGGGAGAGAGAGAGAGAATAGTAAGGGGACAAATAAATAAGACCTAACTTGACTTACACTTAAATTGGTTCTGCTTTAGGGATCTTGGAAAGTTTATCTATAGAATAAATCGAGATATCAGCAACTTCTATTATTTATTTACTACTTATTCGTTTATTTACTCAAGAAATAAAATCTCCTTTAACAAACAATGATGTAAATACATACATATATTTCTCTTTATATTTAAGGAGCTTTTATTTCTTGTGTAGATCAACTTAAAGAAGAGCTTCGAAGCTTGCTAGTAGCACATTTCTACTACGCATGGCCAATTTGGCTAATATTTTTATTGGTTAAGCTTTAATGAGCTTTTTAAGCTCATATATCAAATATGTGGAGCAATAAGTAACCTCGTTAACCACATATTACATTGCAAAGTAACTTTTATTCCCTCAAATCTACTTAAATTAAAGCCCTAAAGCTTGCATGACTTATACAAGTATGGCATTCTTCTTCTACTCAGACCCCCTTTAAGGAGTATCTCAGCGCTGTGCCCGCTCCTTTCACAGCATTTTTACTTGTTTATTCCGAACACAAACAGCAATAGAATTCGAGAATGACATGGAAAAGGGTTGAGTGGTGCGGGGAGGGGCGCATGTGGGTGTGGCCAAATCGCAGTAACGATAAATTTAAACACTTGTTGTTGCTTTTTAGTTGTAACCAAAGTTGTTGCTGTGCAATTTATTAGAAACACTTTGCGGTTCTTTTGGTTTTTTTGCATGCGTGGAGAGCCGAGCCGAGCGGGTCATAAACGTCTCATGGTCGCTTGCAACGCATTTTTATTGAATTTGCAACACTGAGTTATGTTGCAAGTGGCAGCAGAGCAGGCAGCAAGATGAAGCTGCAGCTGCCATGGCAAAGGCAAAGGCAATGGCAACGTCGTCATGGCTTATGCACTTGAGTCGGCGCCAACTTAATTAACACTAACTGCAAAAGGAGCAGAGCAGAAGGGGACAGAGGAGTGGGGGAAGGGTGCTCTTGTTATGCTAATGAAACGTTTGCTCTGTTTATCTAATGCAGAGCAAGCTCAGAGCTGGATGCCCGCCAAGTGGACAGTTAACTGCCGCTGGCAGTGCCTCGGAGCTGCTTCTGCTCCCTCCTCTGTTCCTGCCATGTGAGATGTCATGATGCCACTAATGGAACTCCATATGGCAGGCATAAGCCTGCTTCCTTCACACGCCCACCGACTGGCTTGCAAGTCATTGCTGCCACTGACGCTCTGATGACTTTTAAACTTTCTATTAAACTATAACAGCGATGATAGATGAATAATAAAAGCGCAAAATACATAATAAAAAAGTTTGGCGTCATTGGGCGACGACGGCGACAGCGACAGCGGCTGTGACTTTGAGTGAAACTTCAGCGGCTAATGCCAGGCCCGGGTACACTCCCCACACCCTACCCCTGCCCCCGTTGAGACGCAGGCTGCACAGAAATCAGCAAAACGTTGCCAGATATTTGCCCACGAAGTCGGCAAGTCGGCTGAGTCGGAGCGGAGCATTCGTTGCCCAGGGTGCTGCAGACGAAGACTGATGCTGCTGCATTTGCGGTGAGTGCGTGCCTCGCATAAGTTAGTCCCGTTCCAGGCACCCCACACCCGCCTCACACTCCCCCCCTGGCTGTTTTCCATGCCTCATGCCATTTCCGGGCAGCAACATTCAAGAAACAGCCGGAAGAGCAGGCCGACTCGAGCGGCATCGCGCTGGCATCGACTACAGATTGATGAGTTGTTGAAAAATGGCAAACTTAAACAACAGTTTGGCCCCCACAGATAAGAAGCCTAGCGTGGAACTACGCCCCGGAATCGGCAACGATGTGCACATAAAGCACAAGAATGACTAACGATTGGACTTGGCTTGTAGAAGTCTGCAATGCAAAGGGAAAGGGAGGAGAGTAATGGCTGAGAAAGTAATACGAGTTGGAAGAATCTGTTGATTTTAACTTACATACATCATTGATAACGTAAGATATGATGGAAATTCTAGAGTTATATTGATTGATATCGTTTGATATGGGATAATGTAGCTGAAATCTGACAGATCTAGGTGTGTAGACTAGTTGAGTTTATTTTAATATGTTATATCGTATAATTAAGTGTGTTATTCGTTAAAAAATCGAATAATCTAGCCTTCTTTTATTCATAAGGTTCCATGAACTATAAGGTAGAATTCTATCTTAACAATTACTATCTATCTCACTGTACTAGCTAAGATTCTATATAAAAAGAAATCTTTCACGCCAAGTCCGTTAATGTAGTAAACAAAGCATAGTATGTATTGTATGGTATATATAGTCATTATTTTCCACATTTGACTCTTTAAAATTCGACCATAAGTCGACAGATCAAGCTACCCTAGACAAAAACGTCCAAAACATTCCTTCAAACTCATAAGACGAAATCTTGACACACTTACAGATCTTCTCAGCTAAAGAGTCATTTATTTTATAAGTTAATCAATACTTAAGGTCTTCACTAGTTGGGTGACTCTCCGGACGATCCGATTCGCACATGCTCAACCTGCAATTGAGCAAAGATTAAAAGATAATCGACACTTGTGCGCGCTGGAATGGTTATTGGTGAAGCTGATAGGTCAGCACTTGATTCGGAATTGCTTCCTCAGTTAGCCAGGCGATAAAAGCCACACGGAGCAAAAAACTAAAAAGAAAGAGAGGAGAGACGAGAGAGAGAGAGGGAAAGAGCAGCCCACTCGCTGCTGTCATAACGTGAAATTGTGAAAGTTTTGCCCAACTCTCTCATGACGGACTCGGAGTACAATCGACGCTCGTCGTCCCTGGTGCCTTTCTCATCTCCATTGCCATTGCTTTGGACATCGCCATCGACATGGCTGCTGTTCTGGAGTTGGTCGTGCTGGAGTTGGGCGTCACAGCAGTTGCCCAGATTCTATCACAGCATCTATGTGTATGCGTCCTTGTTCGCTGTCACCTTTGGCATTCAGCTCTACAGCTGCAGACAGCGCATCTACACGCTGTCCCTGAATTGGGAGCGCATCTTCGCGCTCTACTCGATACTCGGCCTGATGTCCCTGCTGGTGTCCTTGTCGTGCTACTACACCTACTGGGTGTGCTGCCGCCTGCACTCCCAGTATCGCAGGCGGCGCATGGGCATGCGACGCATGGAGTTACTGCTGCAGTTGCATAAACTGAAGTTGCGGCGTGCTGCGCTGCAGCTCGGTGCCGCTAATTAGAGTAGTGTGTAACGGTAATGCTGATGATCGTGTGGATAATGATGAAGATGAAGATGAAGCGAATATGCAAATCGTTTAATCAAAATGTAAATGCAAATGCAAAAATTAAAATGTGCCCATAAAAATGTTGCAGCAGCACAGAACAAAAAAAAAAAAGAAACCAAAACGGGCAAGCAGACATTTTGTAAATATTATTACAACATTTTTTGCCATTTATTTATACTATTTGCGGGTGTGTGTGCGAGTGTGTGGGGTGTGCTGGGTATTTTATTATTTTTGCTGGCTGCATGATAATAAATTTGCATTTAAATCACCGTCACCGTCGCCCTTACCTTCGCCCTTGTCGAGCAGACGATTGGCCCGTTCAGGTTTTGCTTTTTTTTGCCTCCTGCCTGGCACTTTTTTTCAGGGCTGTTGTTGTGCCTGCGGTCCACTTTTTGGGCGCCCCTGCAGACGGTGTGTGTGTGTGTGTTTGGATATACACACAACATTATTAACCACAAAGTGTCACATGATTTTATGTTGACCCCTGACCTCCCTCCCTCTTGGCTTGCAGTGCTGCACCTGCGCTTGCCTGGCTGCAACTTGCTGGCCTTTATTTTTGGGGGCGCTGCTTTGCGCGATTTCCAACGCTGATTAGGCAGTAAAAAGGACATTCAAAAATAAAATAGCTGCAAGTAGCACTTGTCTTGCACTCGGATTGAGACTCAGCGAGTCCAGTTGCGACTCCTGGTGTCCTCCAGGCAGCTCCTTGTTGGCAGTTAGCAATGCAGTCGAGTGCAGCCCGCGCTCTACTCTGCTCTGCTGCAGTCTGGAGTAGTTAGTAGGCAAGTGCAGTCGAGGGGATTGCAATCGCCATAAAGCGACGGCCAGCGTCGAGGGCGAAATTGAAGTGCAAATAAAAGGTTCCCGGCCCGGGACACACTCACAAACACACACACACAAACACAGACAAAGAATGGGAGCCGAGCAGAACGTCGCATATTTCAGCAAAATTTTTTACTGCACTTTTAGCGTTTGCTGCACGGCTGAGTTTTGCCCCCTTCCACTCTGCCCTCTTGGTGAATGCCGCCCAAAATGTCAGTGTAACAAGCAAACGGAAACACTCGAAAAGTATTTTGTTTGTTATGCTAAAATTTAATGGCACCGGAAGTCGTATTAAAGACCGAAAGGGGATGGACTAGAGAGACCTAACTAGTCGCTGCAGGAGCAGGAGAAGGCGGAGGCGGGGCAGGAGGAACTAAAGTAAATAATATAACATTTCGATTAAGCAGCAACAGCAGCAGCAGAGGAGGCAGCAGCAACAACAGTTGCAGAGGAGGCAGCAGCAACTGCTGCGTGCACATTTCCATTTATTACACGTTTGATTGATTATTGGCGCGAGATTTACAAAAAAATTTGATATTTCAGCCGGCAGCATATCCCTCTCTCTCTCTTTCCCGCTCGCTCCCTTTCATATACTATTTATATATATAAATACAATGCGTTTCACTCGTAAATGCCAATGTTGATTTTATGCAAATTTCGCGCGAGTCTGTAAAAAAATCCAGAAAAAGAGAAAGAGAGTGGTAGAGAGAGACAGCGAGAGAATAAATTTAATGTGATTGTTGCACTTTAATTATCTGTCATTTATTGTCATATTCCGGTTAAATAGAGTTGTAACCAGATTGCGCTGGCTTTATACAATGCAATTCCATTTTATTCACTGTGCCCTATAAAAACATTATTTGTGTAGCATTTGTATTATGCAAGTTGAATAGAGATCAATAAAGATAAGTTGCTAGACAAAAAAAGATAAAATGAATATAAATCTATAGTTATTTTTAGTTTGATATCTGTATCAATATATGTAGAGGTGAGCAAAGAACTTAATTAGTCGAGTCTTCTTCTTGTTTCCCTGGATACTGATAAATAAACATCGTTTTCTAGTCTTGCCCAGTAAAGCAAAGATAACTTTGCCTTTCCCATTTAAAATTTGTATAGAGATAAGTTAAGAACTTATTAGAATTTCTATTTGTACGCAGATAGACAAAGATATATATCTAGTTTTACCTTGAATATAATTTTCCTTTTTTAAACTTCAAATAACAAAAACCTTCTCAGTCCTTAGAGTTCTACCTCTTTATTTATCTGTCCTCTTCAGATACAAAACTTATTTGTTAGTTTTACCCCATATATAATTTTCCTTTTGCAAATCAAAATTTAAATAAACATAGAGATTTCATAGTCACTTGGTTTTCTACTGTAATAGTCTTCTGTCTAATGCCAAACAAAGATTTTATCGTAGTTTTCTCTTTCCCTTTTGTTCCTTACCTAGTCTAGTCTCTTCGCCTTCAACCCATTCACTGACAAACCTTGACTGCAGATAGACAAAGATAATTTGCTAGTCGGCATTATGTGTTAGACTATCCCCGGCTTACGTAATGCTGATGCCATATGGCATTGATTTCGCACAATATATCAATATAAATAAGCCATTTTCCTTGTGCTGGCTTATGCACTTGTCACATCTGCATAAGTAAACCTCCCACCTCGCCTGCCTCCCCTCGACGGTCACCCCTGCGCTGTCTCTCTTGCACCTATGTGCGGGTAGTATCTGTCGCTTGAGCTGCAATCTGCAAGTTTATCAATGTCTGACGCTCTGCTGAGCCACTCGCAGACAGCGCAATCTGCTGGAGACATCGCCGCCGCCGCTTCTGCTGCTGCTGCTGCAACAATTTGACACATTGGAATCGGAAAGTCAGCAATACGCAAAGACGCTGAGCCGAGAGACAAAGCCTTCTCCTGGTCTCGTTCTGCTGCTGCATCCTGCTGGGCGACACTGTGCGAAATTGAGACACAAGCGGCCAAACGGCGATGGCATTGGCGACGACTTCTTGTGGTTTCTCTTAACTGTGTTGTTGTTGTTGCTGTTGCTTTGGTTCCTCGCGCTGCTGTTTGATGGGGCAGCATTTGGAGTACGTGTATTTGCCACTTACTTGTACATATGCGCGTACAGCATGCAAAGAGGGTGTGGTAGAGGCAGGGAGGGGAGGGACAGGGGCAGCTCCCTGCCCTTGATGGCATTGGGGCACGTGCAGCTCGTCATTTAAGAGTTTTGTCTGCACTTTCGTTGCCGGAATTTTAAAACATTTTATGCCAAATGCCTTTTACTTTTTACTCGACACCCTTTATCAATCGAGTGTGTGTGCATGAGTGTGTGTTTCTGGCTACTTTATAACTGTTTCTATGAGTACCACTGAGAGTGGCGTCAATTACCTCAACAGGAAATGGGTTTCACACGGATACAGTACTTCTGTTTAGAAAGTTTTAAAACATTATTCGAGTATCATATAATATTTTACAGAAGTGAATGTGTGCTAAGCACACTTCAACTCATTCAGCTGCATTCTGTAAGGCCGATTAAAGGTTTATTATCATATTCAGTTACACAAAACGATTATTAGCTAAGCCAAGCCTGCAATTAGTCTGCCTTATCGGCATTTAAGCACATAATCTAACAGAGAGAGAGTGTTCTAAGTTTTGCCTGATTGCGCACGCTTACAATGGCCTCAAAGCCAGTTACAGTTACGTGTAGAGCATAATACAGTTAATTATGGAAGGTGAAACTGCTTAAGATGTGTGCGTGTGTTTGTTATTAGGGGCTGAATTTAGTGAGAGTTGAAGGGATTTGTATAATGTGTGGTAGATACTGAATACAGTAAGATATTAATGTGTAGTATATGTTGTATACTGTATTTATGATAATAAACTTTCTTGTTTTAGCAGAACTGTTTTGCTTTACCTTGGAAATCAAATATAATAGTTTCTTTAATTGTTTCCTTCTTATATTTGCTAAGGTTTTGTGTTGTAGAATGGTATCATAAGCAAGGAATCTATCTCTAGATGCAATACGAACAGTTTAAGATTAATAAACTTCTATGAAGTCTACTTTAATATTGTTTAAAGAGTCCTACTTCAATAAGCCTACGCCAAGCGCCTTTCTTAATAGTTGACAATGGGGAATTGACTAAATTTGGTTACATTTAAACGAATTCATTTGCAGCTGGCACGTGCTGATCGTCATTTAAGCGTCCCCTTCTCTCTCCTCCCCCTCTCACTTCACGCTTTTCTCGCGAATTTCGTTGCTGGAATTTTAAAATGTTGTTGTGCCAAATGCCAAATGCCTGCGTGGCTTTTACTTTTCACCCCTTGCAGGCATGTGTATTTGCAAGTGAGTGTGTGCACAAGTGTGTGTCGTGTGTGTGTGGTATGTGTGTGTGTGCGTGTGTGTTTCTGGCCGCAATATGACTGTTGCTGGTGGTGCCGCCTGCTAACAAAGTGCCCAAGTGGAATGCAACATTGTTGCTTCCACGCAGCATTCAAATGCGGCGGCATTTTCATTTCTTTTCTCTTGTTTTTCTCCCTGCCTCTCTCTCTCTCTCTAGTGCTACTTGCCTTTCTTTTTTACTCTTTGCATTTGTTGTTTGCCGTTTTCTGTTGTCTGTTTTTGTTTTTTGGGTTTTTAAGGCTTGCCTTGCCTGCGTTGCCGGCATCGTTCTCGTCCTCGACGTCTCGCTGGGCATCATTTCCACTGACTGCGTTTCATTTCATTTCTGGTTGTTGTTCCAATTGTTGTTGTTGTTTTTGTTGTCGTTTTGTTGTTGCTACTGTTGTTGTTCTTGCTTTTGCTTCAGCAGTAATTTGGTATGCCTATTGCCGCGCCTTTGCCCGCCCTCGCCTCCACCCACGCTAGGCAGCCTGCCTATATGACTCGCCTGCCTTACTGCCTGCCTCCCTCTCTGTCTCTCTGCTTGTCTGTCTGTCTGTCTATGCGTCTCTTCTTCCCCCTTATCCCTCTCTCAAGCCCTTCTCCGTCTGTTTGTGCGCGCAAAAAAACTATTTGCGCTTTTAATTTGAATTACAAATTGTATTCAAGTGCAACAAAATTTAATCAAATCGTTGGCATATAGTTTAAAGACAAAAACGACTGCAAATAAACGCCGACAGGCTCGACGACGAGTGCCCCCTTATCCACTTACTCTTGCCCACCCTCTCCCTCTGTCGCTTTCGTCGCTTTAACACTTGACGCCAGTTGAAATTTAATTGACTGTACACACGTATTTACATTGCCCCACTGCGTGTGTGTGTTGACTTGTTCGCTGGCCATTATGGCCAGTGTCGCACTCCAGGTCAGCCTACGGCCAGACACCTGACAGCACCCATCCCCCTTCCCCGCAGCCTTGCTCCCTGCACTGCCAGCCTGCCTGTAGTTTGTTGATGCTGCAATTACCAAAGGAGAACGACGACTGCAGGCTGCAGGCAAATGAGTTGTAAATAGTTGACGCCCCGACCAAATCGTTTAAATTGCTATATAATGACAGACACACAGACATATGTAGCTACACATATGTATGTCGTGCTGCTTTTGTTGCCGGAAGATATAAAAGTATCGCCTAAATGCGGCCAGCCAAAGCGCTGAGCAAACGCGGCGGCGTCAAAGTGCGCATACGACACGTTGTACGCTCGTTCGCTCGTTCGTGCCAGCGCTCGTGCACTCATACGCCAAGGCACTCAAACAGTCCTGCACTCAGGCACACACACACACCCGCTCACCCGTACACCCGCACACACACCCCCGCAGCGATAACAAGTGTCGCGCAAACAAAGCCAGCTCGCTCCGTCACTCGCTTCCACAGGGAGTAACTGTGTGTTTGTGTGCGTGTGTTGGGTTTGCCTCGCCCGCCCCCAGGTTCGAGCGCCTGCGAAAGGACATCGAACACGTTGCGAGTGCTCGAACTCCTGCGCTGTCCTCGACAAGCTCAGGCTCAGCGCGCAGTTGGCTGCCGTCCTGCGACAGCGTTAGTTGTGTGCGCTTCAGTGGCCAAGCCACCCGCCTTGCTGCCCTAACAGCAGCACCAACAGCACTAACAGCACCAACATCGGCAACAGCAACAACAGCTACAACAACAACAACAACAAGCAGGAGTCAAGTCCTGACAGTGTTTCAGTTACAGTTACAGTGAGTGAGAAAAGAAAAAGAACTAAAGCCAAAGTGAAAAGTAAAGCGAGACGAGAAGAGCAGAAAATAACAGACTCGCATGTGGACGGTGACGCCCAGCGTAGAGTGGTTTCTACACACTCTTACACCCACACACACACACACATGGAAGAGCGCCTCACACCCGGGCACACTTACGCACAGTGCGCCTGCTGCAATTGACTTGTTTTCTTTCTAAACTGTTTATATTTATTTATGTACTTTTTATTTCCCTCTCTCCCTCCCCTTCTCTTTCTCCTTCTCACACATTTCTTTCATCGTTTTATGCTACTTTTCTTTTGTTGTTTCTCCTCTTCTTTTATGCCTGATTTTGTTATGGCTGTTGCGCCATTCTTCTCTGCGGAGATTATTGCGGCCAGGCCGAACATGCTGACACTTTGGGGCTGCCCCGAACAGCGCTGCCATATGTTGCGTACGTGTGTGTATGTGTGACAGTCTGCATAGGTGTGCGTATGTATGTGTGTGTGTGGAAGCCGAAAACTTTGCCGTTGGCACTTTAAAAAGCCAAAACACTTTTGCCTGCAAATGAAATGCGCATTGTGCCGACGTTGCTGAACTTTTGCTGTACCATTATTGAAAATCAAGTGTGTGAGGGAGAGAGGGAGAGGCTACCCCACGCCTCGCACCTCTTAGCAGTTGCGCAGCTGTTTCTGGTGAGTATTTACAAGTGGCTTTTATTGTGACAGCAGCTCGTTAATTAAGCCACCTTCGGCCATTTAATTGATATACTTGTGTGTGTAATTAAAGGGCAGGCGTCGAGTTGAGGTGTGATGCGGTAGTCTGTCCGCCTATCTGCCAGTCCAGTTGTCCGCCTGTCCACCTTACTGTCTGTCCAACTTTCCGTCTGTCCAACTGTTCACTCGTCTGTCTGTCTCGCCTGTCAGTTGCATTGCAATTATAATAAATCAACTCAATAAGCCCGCAGCTGACAGCTATGCAAATGCAATGCAAACACACATACATTCACACTCACACTCATACATAAGCACACACATACACACTCATACAGCGCTGGCCGCTCGTTACGCTCGTGATGTATCGCTGCGAAGCAAGCACCTGACACTTTTCGCAAACATTCGCCGGCAAGCGTTTAAATTAATTATGTCGCCAAGCCGGGCCAGCTTTGCATATGTGTCTGTGTGTGTGTGAGGGAGTGTTGCGGGTGTATGTGTGTGAGCCACTTCCGCTGCCGACACTTAGCTAAAGCCGTTGCCGACGCCGCCGCCATGCGCCAAGTGCAGATATGCCGCAAGGCAATCAACTGGAAACTGCGAAATCGCGGCGAGAACATGACGCGAATATGGCCAGCGTGGCCTGCAAACTCTTGACTCCGCCCCCTTCCGTGCTCCCCTGGCTTGCCTTGTGGTGATAACATTAATTACAGCCACGTTTGCTAGCCTGGCTTGCATTTTGCTTTGGTTTTATTTGCATTCTGCCTGTGATAACCGCAAAGCAGGAGCGGAGGCAGAGGCAGAAGTGGAGGCAGAGGCAGCCTGGGAAAAGCTGCACTGAAACAGGAGAGGGGGGAGGTCAGCGGGCTACAGTGGAGCCTGCACTGGTTGAGCCTGCTTTGAGGATTGGATGGAGCGACGGCACTTTTGCTTGGCCTCCGCCCGAAGCTGTCAGGCTGCCAAACATTTGGCAAGACAAATAGCAAAGCTGCCACAGTCGGCCGTTAACACATGCTGCCAACTGCCTGGAGTCGACACACACACCCACTCTCATACACACTCTCCTAAGCGCCACTCATCGCACTTCCCCCACCCCTCGACTCTGTTGGGAGAAAATGCTGCAGCTGTTGAAAATAACCTGAAACTGCAGATTGAATTACGACGTGTGCAGCCGCCGTTGCCGTCGCCGTCGCTGTTGCCGTTGCCGTTCGAGGTTGAGTGGAAGCTCAAATGTGAAAAGTTGCACTAGGTGCGCCGCTGTCTGTCAGCCTGTCAGCGCGGGCAGACCTAGCTGATGCTCTCCCACCTAACCACACACAGACTAACACACACTTAGTTGCCTCGCACACATCTACGCCCTACTAACACCAACATCACCTGACATTGTTTGCTCTGCGGATTTGCATTGTGGTTAGTTGGCGGTGCTGGGTCTTAGAGCCCGCAGCTAACTGTGTTTGTGTGCGTGTGTGTGTGAGTGTGGCAGCCATTTTGTGTGCACTGACTTGGCCCAGCCCAGCGGCCAGATAAATAAATGTTTTCCTTAATCAAATGGTAATGCAGTCAACCAGCCCAAAGAATGCGTCAGAGCAGCAGCTGCAGCAGCAGTCGAGGTTGCTGGCTGTGTCAGACCTCAATATCCGCCTCCTCTTTCTCTCTCTGTAGGCAGAGGCAGTCGGGCGAGTAACTTCAGTCAGTCCACAAGGCCACAAAGGCTGCACAGCCAGGCCACACCACACCACACCACATCCAAGCAAGGCCAGACCTGCCCACCCGACGGCGTCTTCTTGTTGGAAGTAATTACATTGTTCGCAAGCATCGTAAAGTGGAGTGAAAGGCGTTAAAGTGTTAAGTTGCTTGTTAATTTTTTCTATGCCACTGCAAAGGCTGCTGCTGCTTCTGCCTCTGCCTCGCTGCTGCTGCTGCTTCACTGCCTTTGCCTCTATTCTTCTGCTTTCTCTGCTGCTGTTGGGTTTTCTTCAACTATGTTGCCAACTTCCTACCTTGCCACTGGCATCAACATTGGTTGGGCTCCGGCTCCACCTTCCTCCTTCCTGTCTCTGTGCTGCCTTTCACTCTCGCTGCCTGCTTTTGTTGTGGCTTACAGTCGCGTCTGATTAATGAAGCGTAGCTACGTAGCTGGATTAAGCGCCTTGGCTGATGCTGTTGCTGTTGCTGCTGCTGCTGCTCTTCGCAGCTTGTAATTAAGTTGAGTGTAGTATAAATAACTGTATTTGCACAGCCGGAGTCCGCTGAGTCCGGCGAAGTGCTGTGAAATGTTTCATTAATTTTGTTATTTCGGCTAAGTATGGCTAAGTAGAGTGGAATGATGTTGGCCAGCAAGCGTCAAGATGTTTGTTGGGCCAAGAATAAAGTTAGCCAACAAGTTCGGAGTTTAACTTCTGAATTCTTAACGTCGCATCTTCAATTAACATGCAATTTTGGAAAGTCCTTTGATTTGCTTCAATCCATAATCAGCTGATCAATAGGTGTTGCCTGCTTTCGAGCGTACTTTCGCAGCTCCTGATATAAAAGCACTGCCTACTTTTGAGCGCCTCATTCAATTATCTCTGCATCAAATTGCACAAAAAGTCAACGTCGCATTTAATTATCACAATTTGTTGGCTAACGTGAATAAGTGCGCGTCGGTGCATGAATGATTCGCATTATTGCGATTATAATTTAATAAAGTTTTAACGGCAAATTTTATTAGCGTTATGTTGCCGCTGGCGGGCACCAAGTCATGGCCTCTGATCGAATAAATATATTTATTTATTTGCAAAAAATCAGTGGTATTATTTTTTTACGCCATAATGGGCGAACGTGTCGCACTTTTTCCATAATTACAATGCGAAATGTAAATTATAATTTCAGCGTATTAACTTTTGCAGTTTGGTTGCCATGCGAACGCGCAAATGCGAATAAATTATATTTTGTAACAACGATTTGTGTTTATTTGCAAACAAGCGTTGACACCCGCCCCCGCAGGGCAAACGCCACATCCCCATGCGCACGCCCACGTTAATAGTTGGCATGGCAGATGAAACATTATCGCGAATTTATTCGCACATTATGGAACAAATTGTATAATTGCAATTAGATTTACGAGCGTGTAACGAATGCAATTTACCGACTCGCATTCAAGAGCTAAATCCCCGTTGATGGAAAACTTTGCCAACCAGAGGTGGAAGGAGGTGGGCAGAAGCGGGTGGCAAGCATTCGCAACAACAACACATGCACATTATTTTAGCCGGATTTGCCATGGCGAGCGCAAAAAAAGCGACGCCCTAAAAGTTGCACGAAAAACGCTCTAAACAGATAACAGAGAACTTACACACGTCGAGACAAAGGCTAAATGGAGCAGGGGGAGTGGCAGGAGGTGCACGGGTAGTTGCTGAAATAGAAAGCAAGCCAAAAAGTTGGCAACTGGCAAAGTCAAGTTGTGCTCCCGCTATTTTATAGCCAACGTGGGCTTTTGTTTTCGATGCCCTTTTCATTTGCAGCCAACTGCAGAGAGCAAGAAGAGAACCAAAAAAAAACCGCTAAAGAAAAGCCCCAACAACTTTGCCAAATAGTTTGACAATGCAACTGCCATTGTGTGTATGACTATCTCTCTCCCTCTCTATCGCTCATTCCCATTCTTTCGCTCTCGCTATGCTATTTTTCTAACTGTTTTTCATTTTTTTGTGTGTCCTCTCTGTCTCTCATATCTGGTTTGGCCGCATCTCGTGGCTAAGTCCCCAGCAACCAAATGGCCAAAAATGCTGCAAGTGGCCGCTTAAAGCTGTCGACTCGACTGCGGCGCAATTTAAGCGTTCAATTGAACAGGCTTTTAGCCCCCCTCCCACCTCCACACCCCCCTGGATTCACCGTCAATCCTTTCGTTTGGGCGATCCACGTTCGGAAATATTTTCGTAATTATTTTGCAAGCAGAGTGCGGATTTTTCCAATTTTCACTTATCAAAGCGCACGCGGCCAATATGCAAAATGGCTGAGCTGGGGGTAGAAAGAAAAAACAAGTGACAGAAAAAACAAGCGGCAATTTAGCCAGCGAACAACAGCGACTAAGCAATACCCTGTTAGCGGAAATTGCAAGCGGTTTAGCAGATTTGAAAAATCTCTCTAGCAGCCTCTCTTCTGTCTTCATTCTTTTCTGATATTTTGGCAATTTAAACTGCATGTTGTGTATATATATATTTTGATATATATACCCCTCTCTGTCACTTGGCAGGGTATACAAATTGCAAGTGCAACATCAATGTTTGTGTGTGTGCGATGCTGTGCGCTGTGTGGACTGCGGACTGTCGGACATTTTAGCCCTTTTTTGCTGGCCGCCATTCATGCTGGTCGACTGCTGATGCTGTTAATCTGGCTTGGCTAGGCTTGGGCTATAGCCGGGATTGGATTGACGGTTGCTGTGCTGCGCACTTTTGTTTGAATTTTCATTGACACTGAGCCCCTTTTTCCCTACTCCAGCCCTCCCCTTGCCCGCTCTCATCTTGTTTGCACTCAATGCCAGCTCGAGTTTGACTATCTGTATCTCACTCGCGTTGTGGGTGCGGTTGAGAGTGTGTTTGTGTGGGCTGCCCCTCTCTCCCCGCACTCTCTCTCTTCACCCTTCTCTCATCTACTTCTCTGCACTCTCCCTATAGTTGATTGTAAGTTTTGATGACAGCGTTTCGTTTGCATATTTTTGCATTTCGCCCGGTCTGCCCGGCTTGCTATTTACCTTGCCCACGCGCAGCACACTGAGTCGCTGGTGTCGCTGTCTGCTCGTTGTGTATCTTTCGAATTGACTTTGTTGTCCTTGGACATGGCTCACAAGCAGTCACAAACAAAGCGAGAGAGAGAGAGAGGGAGCAGAGAAGAAAGGGGGTACTTGCTCTATCAATACACACATGGCGGGGCAATCACACAGCTCATAAAAGACGCCATCGCAGGAAGCTGCCCCATTAAAATTTAAGCACAGCTTGTTGGCTGCCTTTGCCAGCTTTGGCAGCAGTAGCAGTAAAATGCTGGCCAGCTTTACGGGATACTAAACGCTCGCCATTGCCATCAGCTGCTGTGACAATTCCCCAGACTTTTGACCAGGCCAAAAGAGCCTGAGTTGCCTGCAGAGCTTAGCAAATAAGTCGAACACCAGAAACGTGAGTCTTGCGAGTGTGCGACTGTGTGACTGTGTGTTTGCGACTGTAACTGTATTTGTGTGCCTGTGTTTGGCTGCAATTCAAGTGCCTTACCGTCTATCTAGTCTATTTAGTCAGCCCAAGCATTTCGGGCTGTAATAAAATTGAATTTATAGTTTATTTATGCAGCTACTGAGAAATTAAAGGCGGCGTTGTCGTTGTCTCGCAGCCAGAGCTCCTTCTACTGCGTGTCGAGTGTGTGGGCCCAGACACATGTCATGCTCATGGCAACACACACACACACACACGCACACACACACATAAAGCAGGGCTCATAAAAGGCGCGCGTGGTTTATTGATTTCAAAAACAGTCTTTATGGACTTTAACGAGGCTAGCAGTGAAGCAAGCAGGAACAGGATAGGTATAGGGATCGGCACACGCCCACTACGAGCGAATTGATTTTAATTTCAAGTGTGGCTTCACTCGCACACACTCTAACGCTCTCCCTCTCTCACTCACACACTCTAATTTGTAGCTTTGATGTTTCCACTGGCTGCAGTTGACGGCGTCATCGTAAATCTGTCAGTCAAGTCAAGCGCTAATCAAGTGAAAGTTGAACTCGTGATTAAATGCGAGCACCCACACACACGCACTCCCACACACACACACACACAAGCACACTCACTGGGCACTCATTTACATAACAGTGGGCGTGGCCGTGCTTGCATAATTCAATTAATTTATGCGGTCAGTCAATGTTTAGTTTTACTCGCTCGTTCGCTCGCTCGGCTGTATGTGGCTTCAGCTGCCTATAAATCATTTTGCATAATTTATGCGTCAGTTTCCTGTCCCGCCTCCCCTCCTCATCCCTTACTGCCTTGGCCGTACTGTGGCTAATCCGCTTCAGTGGCGTCAGTTAACCAACAATTGAAATTGCAGTTTTCATAACGATCGCGCTGAATAGCCAATAATTCTTAATATTTAATGCTCACAATTAGCTCAGGCAGTGCACGCGCTTTTATCGCTCATACGCCGTGTGGCACGCGCACAAATCAGGCTGCAGCCAGCAGCAGGCTATTACAAATTTATAAGCGCACTTGAGCTACAGTCGCAGCTGCAGTTACCCCTTTGCCTGCCTTCGCCGTCTGCTGCTCTTCTTGCCAACAATGAAATGAGCACATAACTTGGCTGCAAGTGCGCGCAACATGAAGTTGCTTATAAAAAACGGCAGTCTGGCAACCCCTGGCTGCCGTCGGCCTGTCTGGTCTGGTCTGGCCTGTTCTGGTGGCTGAAAAGGCTTGCAAAACAAAGCGCATGCCGTGACTTGACACGTCTGTCAACAGCCATTAAACGCTCGAGGCGAGGCTGCAGCTGAAGCTGAAGCTGAAGCTGCCTGCTTGGAGCCCGGCCTGGCTAACCCAGTTAGTGCGTAGCGCAACCTATGCCCTGGCACAGATATGTGAAGCTCTGCCCCGCCCCAGCCCCCACTCCTCTCTGCCTGTCAGCTGGGAAGGGGAAATAAAGGCGAGCAAAAAAGGAGCCTGCGATTGTTGCTACCAACTTCTGACAGCGCAATTTATCACTATTCGCATGTGTGTGCGAGTGTGTGTGCGTGTGTGTGTGCGAGTGTGTATTGCCTATACAGCAGCCTACAAAGTTGAGGTCGTAAATCAAAACTTAAATTTAACACATGCAGCGACGGCAAATGGCAGTTCCCGTTGCCCTTTCCCCCTTCTTGCCCGTCCAACAAAAAAATCCATCCCCTTTTGTGTTTGCCATTTGTTTGTTTGATTTTTGTGCGCGATTGCCCGCCGCCTGCCCTCGCACCCTTCGCTTCCCCCTGGCCTGGCCTGGCCTGACAATTGACATAACGAGCGAGTGTGGGCGTGGCCAGTGGGCAGCCTTGTATATCAACGCACGCGTGAGTTAATCTGTCAAAATAGCTCAGCGGCAAACAGCAGACAGGCAGGCAGGTGAGCAGGCACTTGCAGCCTCCCCCTCTTTCTCCTCCCTCCTGCTGCCTGCCACTTGCGTCACTAGTAAAGGCGGCACTGACTTTCCCCCCTCCTCCCAAGTGTCGCCTCTACATCTTGCTTAAGCTTCTCAACTGCCTTCTCTCTGCCTTCTCCCTGCCTTCTCTCATTGTCGTCTGCCTGCCTCGTTTCGCTTTAATTTCTGCGCCACCACTCCCCTTCCCTGCTTCTGCCACGCCCACCTCCGCCAGTTTCTGCCCATCAAGTGCTGCCTGGCACTTCGTTTAGTCATTTGCCTGAGCCGTTTTATGTTTGCTCTTGTAATTTAGCCTGATATGCTGATTTCGACTTCATATCCGCTAAGAAAAAAAACAGAACAGGAGAAATCTGCTCCCTCCCTTCCCCCTCTGCCCTTAGTTGCTTGTCGTTTGGTTGTCATGTGCGAGATTTGCGTGTGTTACGACGATTAATTTAAATCATTGATGATGCTACAGCTCGAATTTCTGTTTTCCGGCCTCCCTCCCTCGTTGCCGTATCTTCATTTCCATTTGATTTGCCTGACATTACACACACACACACACACGCACACAGCGCGTATTTTATTTTTATATGTGTGCCTGGGTGACTGCCATGTCACCGTCACCATCACCGACTCCAGCTTCAGCCTCAGTCCCTGCCCCCACTCCTGATCCTTGCCAAGTCTTGGCTCCATCAGCCATTGCCATCTCCGGCTTTTGCTGCCGCTCGTTAATCATTATTTTCGACATGCCACTCGTCATTTGCCTTTATTGTCATGGTGATGTAGACAAGCCAAGGGAGATAGGGGAAGGAAGGAGAGGGAAGTATGGGGGTGGCAGGCTGCTGTTTGCTGGGGTCTGTTTTAATGCGGCACTTAAGCTGGCAAACACAGAAGTAAATTCCTGCAGCATCCGTATCGAAAACATGCGATGCGATTATATATAATGTGCGTATATGCGAGTGTGTGTGTGTGTGTATATGTTATATGAGTGGTCAGCCAGGCGGGGCAGCACATGGCAGGGGAGTGCAGTTCAGCTTGGCGTTGCCTATTCGAAAGCCATTAGCCATAAAATGCAGCCAAATGCACAAACAAAATACGCCAAGGCTCGTCGGGCCTGCAGGGGCAGCACATAAAAGTGTGGCATAATTTATGCGCTGCAGCAGCAGCAGCAGCATCCACAGAAGAGGTGGGAGTGCTGGGGGTGCTGCAGTTAGGTCCAGGAGCTGGCTTGCTCCGTGGCCGTAGGCATAATTAGTTTTCGAACTTTAAAGTTATGGCCGTGCTATCTTTATGACAAGCCAGTCAGACGACGCCAGTCAGGCAGTCGAGCAGTCGAGCAGGTATGCCTGTCTCTACACACACACACATACACACACACATGCCTGTCTGCTTGGCTACAAAATGGCAGTTCCATCGATTGTCGGCTGTACACGTAGCTGCGCTGCTGCTGCTGCGTCTGCCAAAAATGGCCGACAGTGCGCAAAAAAAACAAGCATACGCCACGTTGCCATTGACACAGACTGGCACACACACTCTCCCACACACACACTATCACACATACTGCTGCAGCTGCCTTGGCAAAGTGCTGACTGTGTAGGTGCGTCCGCTTGGAAAACGGAAAACCTTTCGCCAGGCAGCTGCCGCAACGCCAACCTGACGCCACACACACACAGTGAGAGAGGGAAAAATTCGCCAAAAAAAACAACAACAAAAACAACAAAAAAATGAGAAAACGATAGAGAATAAAAGCAGTGGCAGTGGCTGAAAAAAAACTGCAGACGTCGCAGTCCGAAAAACTTGGCCGAGTTGGCGACGCCACAAACGGGTTGAGTCGCACGTTGCACGTTGCTCGGTCTGCCAGGCTGCTGCCATTGCTACTGCTGCTGCAGCAGTTTGCATCATTTGTTGCCGCATTTATTTGCTAGCATTGCTAAGGGGAAGGTGGCAGGGGGAGGGGCAGAAGTGCCCTGGTGCTTAGGCAAATGCGCCTCATAATTCTAAATAAGCTCATGAAACATGGCCGACGACATTAATAAAGTGTGTGCTGCACAGTTGCGCGTGCCACTCCCACATTTTATAGTTACCCCTCCCTCGCAAACACTTTTGAATTATACTTTTAGCTGAAGGAGTCGTGCTGGAGCTCGACTTTTGTTTTTCCTGCCAAAAGTTGCCAGCGCACAAAAGTTTCACATCCTCCCATCAAATTTTCATGCGCAGTGTAAACACGCTTCTAATTGAGTTGAAAAATACATAACGCATTATGATTGTTATTGTTTGCTCCGAAATAATGAGTGGGTAGTGCAGAGTGGAAGGTGGGAGGGGTGGGTGTAGGAAAGACGACGTAGACAAGGGTCTGGCATAGTGTTTGCCTTGGCCTATTAAGAGCGCTTCACTACGAAAAACTTGTAGCACTTGGGCAATTTTAGACGTTGACGCAAAGTAAACAGTAGTGGGAGAGTGGGGAGGGGGTCGAGAAAGGAAGGAGGGGTGTGGCAAAAGCAGTAGATGTAGAGACAGCAGCAGCAGAGGCAGCAGCTATTGAGGAAGCGGCAGAGGTAACTTCAGCAGCTGCTTGAATAGTCAGAAGCCAGGGCTGCAACACTGAACTTCGCTGCTGAGAACTGGTTCAATTAAGTCTCCGGAATTAGTTCATCTCATTAATTGATCATGTGAACTTAATGAAAATTAATGTGCTGCCGTGCGACGCGAATAGCTTTGATTAGTTTGAACTCAGTGCGGTTTCCTTCTAATTTGATTTAATATAATAAATAATTTAACTGTGCGCCCCTCAAGAAAGCGCATAGATGAGAGAGCATACAAATTAATTGAAAGTGTGGGACAGTTTCAAGTTTTCAGGAGACTGAACAACAAAATAATAGAGACAGAGTGACTGGAAGATTGAAGAAGTGCATGTTGGATTAATAACAGAGAAGAATGCAGAACTGATTGACTGAACAAGGAATGAATAAGGTGCTGAAAAGGCTAAGCTACTAAGTGACTATATAAATGTTTGACTCTCTGTCTGAACAAGGGAATGAATGCATGATTAAAGGGCTCTATGACTAATGAACTGACCTGTTTAAAGAATTAATGGCTAAGGCACTTAAATAAATGCTTAAGAAAAGACTCTTTGACTAAAAGCCTGCATGATTGAAGTATGAACTGGAAACCTGGCCGAAAAACTGCCTCGAAAAGGCTCTGACTGCAGCAACTCCCAAAGCAAAGACTGAAGAAATGCCTTCAGCAACAACCTGCAAGCATAAATCACAAACTGACTGAGAGATTGAAGCACTAAGCGACAATCTGACAGGCTTACAGCCTGAATGATCCGGCTCACAGCCTGCTTGAGTGAGCTGCCACAATGAATGCGGAAATTGCCGAAGACATTCACCCGTCGCCAGCTGAGGCGGCCTGTCCTGCTCGGCATTATTGTGCAATTAGGTGAAAGCGAATCCTGCAGGCCTGCCCAAACAGCAGCGGAAGTGACGTCGCACAGGAAGTGCAGCAACAGCGACAGTGACAGCACGAGCAGCAGCAGCAGCAGCAGCAGTGGCAGCTGGCACTGCAGCAGCAGCTTGTTAAACAAAATCAATATCAAGCATACGCTCCGTTGGCCGCTGCGAACGTGACGTAGAAATGGCAGAGTGTTTGCAGAGCTTCTGCATTCTCCCATCTCCCTGTCCGCTTACCTTTTTGGCCGCTGTTTGTCGCCTTAATTGGCTGTGGCCACACGAAGGCAAAGGGAGAGAGAAAGAGAGAAGAACAAGGGAAGAGAGAAAGGGAAAATAACAAATGTCAACAAATTGTGACAAGAAATCAAAACTTGTGAGACGCCTGGACAGCTACAGCTTCTACTGCCCCCTTCCCCGCAGCAGCCACAGCACTCGTTAGTGTAACGAGCTGAGGCCATAAAAAACATCAGCGGCAGCAGCAGCGCCCACTTTTGTGGTGAATTTGCAATGAGATTTGATTTGAATTTAAAACAGACGCACGAAATAGCTTAACGACGGCAACAGTTGACAGCGCAGGCAAATGACAAGGGTCTGAGTGGTGTGTGTGAGTGTGTTTGTGTGTGCGTGTGTTTGAGTGTGTGTGTGTTTGTCTAGCGCCCTCGAATGGCGGCAAAGCATAAATTACGCAAATAAATTGACAATAATGCGGACAAGCCCGAATGGACTCGTGGGTGGCATGTGCAGAGCGCAGGCGCATTGCCAAGAGTACAGTCCCCCCTCCCTTTCTTGCCAGCCCCATCTTCTTGCCTTCTGCAGGCCAAAAGGTAACGAGATTATCTGTGTCAAGACAATTATTTCCGCCGCATCAGCAGCGGCTTCTCCTTGTCTGGCAGCATTCGTGCGTGCTGTAGCTACAGTTTCTATTCCAACTCCTGCTCCTGCCCTGTTCCTATATGGCATTCCCTGACTCCTGGACTGACTCCCTGACTAGCTGACTGACTGAGTAAGGGAATGAATGCCTGAATGATTGCTTGATGTCTCGCTGATGGCATTCATTTACATGATTGCCGCATTGCGTTCACTGCTGCTCCATGTAATTGCGCCAGCTCCACGTGCTCATCCTTCTTCTTCTGCTTCTTCTCCTGCTGCTTCTTCTTCTCCTCTTTGTATTTAAATGATTTTGCTGGCAGCGCGTCGCTTTTGGCGAAGGCCTCTGCCAAATTAATTAAGACTTCAAGGAGTGCCAGCTGTCACACCAGCAGACACACACACACACACACTAACACACTCACTTCTCTATACAGAACTGATTAGCCTAAGGCAAGTCTTACACTTGCAACTGCTGCTTACTCATCGCCCTCTCTCTCTCTCTCATCTATCTCCACAGCGCAGACAAGCCAAGTGATGCCATGACAACTACTCCAAGTCCAACTCCAGCTCTAACCCTCACTCCTTCTATATAGTGCATTATCATTCGCAACTCATCCGATTGCCATTGTCTCCGAAGTGACTTCGCATCCTCCCTCGAGCAACTTGCATCAGTTTTACAGCTTCCTTCAGGTGCCACACTGCGCTGTCACTGCAAGGTGAGTGAGAGGGGGAGGGGGAACACCTGCTGAAATATACATCAAGCTAGCTGGGTGCCAAAAGCGTTGAAAAAGTGACTTTTAATGGGTTTAAATCAAGTCAAAGTTGCTGAAAGTTGACTTGATTTGCCGCGGATAGCGGCCGCTCGTCCGCAGTTTTATGATGCCGTAAAAGCTGAAGCAGCAGCAGAATCAAAGGGGGAGTCGGAAAAAAAGTTGCAGCTCAGCGTTGAGCTGAACCAAAGTGGCTGAAGACTGAAGCGCAGCAGACTGCAGTTGAAGCTGAGGCGAGTCCTCAGCCGTTCTCCTTGCCGGGGCACTTGATGACGCTGCTCGTTAGGTAATTTGGCTTTGATTGGGGTTTTGGCTGGCATTTTCGTGCTGCATTTGTTTCAATGACACACAACTTGTAGCATTTCCCAGCAGAAGCAAAGTTTTCCTAGTTTTTCCTGCCACGCTGATTTAGTAGACCGGGTTCGGGTACGTGTGATGGCCGAGCAGCAGCTTTGTGTGTCTGTGTGGGGCTCATAAGTCAGCTAGGGATATACATATATATGTTTCTATGTATGTATGTATGTGTATATGTAGCTATGTATGTATGTGTCTCTGTCTGTGTGTGTTTGGGACTTTAAACGGCAATTATGCTGCGCCAGTCGCCGAAAAAAATACTGGGCGAGTCTGTCGTATTTTATTATTCGATTTGGGTTTTAGCAGCTTTATCCCTTTTAAATGTCACGTAGCTGCTACGCATGTGTGTGCTTATACACAGATACACCCTCCATTTCTCTGTATGTGTGCCATATACATGTCTGCTCCACGCAGATATGACCAGCAGCAAAGCTAAGATTTTTATTACTTTATTTTATGCTCGTGCTGCTGCTCCAGTCTCGAGCTCTTCTTCTGCTCGTGCTGCTCCCTAAGCCAGGCAATGAGACTCTAATGCGCGTAAAACTAATACAAATGCGTTTCTTATCCGCCTGTCGCTGCCCCTCCCACTGCCCCATATCTTCCTTCTCCCTCCCTCCCTTGCTGCCTTATCCGTATTCCAGCATTTCAAATTGGTTGTACTTTGCTACAAGTGACGGCTTATGCGGCAATATACATAAGTAATATTGTCCTTGTCCCTGTGGCAGTCCTTGTGCGTAGCTGTGAGCGAGAGGGGAACAGGGGAAGAGGAGGAGGGGGGTCTGTCTGCTCATATGTTGGCCATAGCTTAACTAAATAACCGTTTGATGTCATTGCAAGCGTTTTATCGCATTCACGTTAGCACTTCGGTATCAGTCAATATTATCCACAGACACTTAAACCATATAAGGCCTGCAGCTTACCCCCGGAATATTGCTTAATGAAATACTCGGAATTATACTGAGAAACCCAAATCGAACTGGGCAGGAAGAGAGAAAGAGAAGGGGAGGAAGCCAAGTACCATAAACTTGTCTCTGTTGGCCAAGCAAAGAGAATTCAATGGATATTCTCTCAACTATTTGCTGACAACATTATTAATGATGTTTCCTGTGCTCAGTTTCGATTCCACAAGCATTTTCGCATTTTTAATTAAACATTCGAACAATTCGAAAGGCCTTCAATGTGCGTAATTTACTTTAACTAAGTTGAGAGCATGAAAAACTCGCTATAATTGGGCGAAACTTGTAATGCAATTGCGATTATTCAATTTGTCTGTATGAAATGCTCTCTTTTTATACACACGAACACTCCATAAACATTGTTATAATTGTTGTTTTTTGCAGCAATCATAATCGAACATTGTGTTTCATTTAGTTCATTTTGTTTGCAGTGGCAAAAGTTCAGCTTGAAATATTTTCCATATAATATTAATGTTTATTCCGGCGAGTTCAATATAAACTGATGGCACGAATGCATATTTTTCGATGACAAACCAATATTTATATACGTATATTCATATAGATATGTATTATATATATGTTCATATAGATGTTATATGTATTTTTTGATGTTTTTCGACTGCCAAAAAGGCAAACGGCAGCAGTGAAAAGTGCAACGTGGCGTATGCGCGTTTTTTTGCAGGGCGACAGTTGCCGCGTTGCCAATTAAATGGCCAAATGAATGACTTGTAATAACGGTATTATTTGCTGAGCAAATTACAAATGGCCAACTCTGCTTCGTGCTCGAATCTGAGATGGGGCGGGGCAGGACGACTGCGACTGCGACTGAGGCAAACAGTAAATTGTCTATTGATTGGTTGCCATTTGTCCGGCAACTAAAAGGGAGTTGGAGGGAGAGGAAGGGGGAGGGGAAGGAACCGAGCATGCATAGTTGCTACAAGAGTCGCATAAGTATTGAGTGGCTGCTGTAAAGCGAGGCTCGCCTCATGAAACTCGCCTCCAAGTTGCCTTCAATTGCTGCTGTACACAAGTTTCGGACTGTTTGGGCCAAAGTTGGCAGCCTGCGCATGGGGCAAGTCAATAAAAAGCCACTCAAATGGCTGCGATTAGGCGCACAGAAATGGCCCATTGTGGCCCAAGTCGAAATTGATTTCATGCAAACTTTTCTATTATCCCCCACAGACGTGGAGGGAGAGAGGGAGGAGCTGAGGACGATTGACAAGTTTCTGAAATTGTTTTTAATTAATTGCCATTGTTTGGGCGATGTCGAATCATGCAAATCATATGAAAGTTTGCGGATCATCTTAAAAGCACGCAAGTCACGATGCAAAGCCCCAAACTTGCCACTTAACGGTGCAAAAAACACAGAGCCAGAAACAGAAAGAGGGAAAGAGAGAGAGACAGAGAGAGGGAAAGAAGGGAAGGGATGGAGCAGAGTGGCAGGAAACTTTCATTGAAAGTCCGTAAAACCTGTAAGCCCCCTGGCAGGCACGCTTGATGGGTTGTTTAGTGTGTTCTTCTCTGTGTCGTTGTCTGTGTGTGTTTGTGGGCGTGGCCTTGGCAACATATGACACACGAAATGACTTGAACGCTTTATAAACAGCTTAACATGCCGTTGTCAGCCACGCGAACAGGACCAAGCAGGAGCAGCAAAACTCAAATGCTTCCCGCCGGCAGTTGCGCTGCCAGTTACTGCTCTGCCAGGCTGCCTGCTGCTCCACATCCTGCACATCCTACACATCCTCCACATCATACTCTCATGCTTCTCTCCGAGGCTCAACTGTCGCCGTGGCGTGCACATAAAGCGCTTACGCTGGCGCTTACAGTGTGGCAGATTGATTTGTGGTCGAGTTCATGCCAAATTTAACTTTAATAGTTTTTACTGGATTTACTTTTAATTAATTTTGTGGCAGCTTCGGCCAAGCTACGCTCCGCACACTGCCTCCCCTCTCTCTCCCTCGGCAAATACGAGTACAGTTTGCTGTGCCAGCGACAGTTACGAGACTCAGTTCATTTGTAACCCGCACTAGACGCAGCCAGCGGCAGCAGGCAGCAGAAGCAGAGGAAAAAGAGGAAGCGGGAGGAGAGAGGAGCACAAGGAAGGCAGCGCTGCGTTTATCGTGCCGCGTAAAGCGCAATTAATTTCTTGTCTGCTTGTAGCAGTTGCCAGTTGCCGCCCACTGCTGCCAGTTCCTTGCTCCTCCCTTCCCCTCTTTCCGCTGGGAACTAGTGCGCACAGGCCCCCATTAATTATGAGATAAAGCAGTGAAATGTATCAAGTTGTTGCGAAACTGTTGCGAAACTGTTGTGACAAAGTTGCAGCCACAATTTACGGCATCAAATTTATTTATTTTTGTTGTTGTCCTTTCTTTTTTTTGCTGTTTGCTTGTTTGCTTTTTTATCATTTTTAATTTTTACTGTCTGTCGTTAAATTAGCACGCATATCTCTTACACCCTTTTCAGACTGACCTCAGGCAGCAGAAGAGAGAGAGTTGAAACCTTTGCCCCCCGTTGCGTTATGTGTGTGAGGTGAGTACAAGTTGTGCTATCTAAGCCAAGCGCAACAGCAGTTGAGGGCATCAAAGTGTCGTTAACAACTGCCCAAATCTACCCTCCCCCCTCTGGGGTTTAGTCTGCAGCAATCAGGGAGACCCCGATCGATGAAGTCAAGTTATGCCAGCATTTTTCGGGGCTTTGAATTGCAGATGTGCTTAAACTTCGACGCTTTTAAATGCAGAGTGCTAAACAGGCTGAGCAACAAGACAAGAAGAGAAGGAAGTAGAAGAGTAGAAAAGAAAGGTGGATAGAGAGAGAGGTGGAAGAACTGCCAAATCCGAAAGCCAGGCGCAAAAGTATTCAAAAAGAAGTGCAGCTGAAAAAGTTCACATTTCAAGATGCCATTTTCTTGACTTTGGCAACTTGGCTTTCAAACTTGGGCCGGGCCGGGTTGGGCTCAGGCTCAGGCTGGAAGGCCGCAAATGTACTCAACGCTGCCACCACCATATTATGGGTGTATTTGTGGGTGTGGCTGTGCATATTAATACCCTGTTAGCTGCTAGAGTTGAAGAGTAGTTCAGCCAGTCAGCACCGCAGTTTGAGCAGACACTGATTGAGCAATTAAAGAAAGATATCGTAAAAAATAAAAAGCCTTAAAAAAATGCTGAATAATAAGTTTATTTCGATAACTATTTATCGATTTAATTTTAGAAAATTATCATAGATTTTTAGCAGCTTTCAAATAGGTCCAAAACTTCTTCAAAAGTGTAAGTAGGAAAATTAGTAGAAAGTTGAAATTTGACTCAGTTCATGTAGCACTGGCAGCAGAAGTAGCTAGCTCTCTGTACAGGGTATCTCTTGGTCAGCTCTCCCCAAACTTGCTGCATTATTTTTCTGCAAGTTTGGCGCCGCCTGCAAAGACAACAACGCCAAGAAGTGACTGCCAACGGCCGACGACGACGACGACTACGACGTTGTCGGAGTTAAACAACTTACTTAGGCAATGCGACGAGGGGCAGGGCAGGTTGGCAACGGGTGGAGTGGGGTCTAAGGGCTCAGCGGGGCGTGGCTGGCTGGCAGTCAGTGTGTCGGCTCTGGCAGCAGTCAGGAAATTGTTGCATTTGGGCTTTGTGTGTGCTGTGCAAAAGTCAGCAGAAATCTACTTGACTTGACTTTTGCTTGCCACAAGAAATGTACAAGCAGAAAAGCCAAGAAAGAAAACAAAACAGGCAAAGGCAAACAGCAGCAGGGCAAAAAATTGAGGCCAAAATGTAACGGAACGTTAGACTGACACCCCTGCCCTGCCCTGCAGTCAACCCTCCTCTGCGAGGGGAGTGTTCACCTACTGCATGTGGCTGTGGCACGTATTTGTTTTAATAAAACTTTTGCGCAAAACTTAATGAAATGTTGCCAGGCTGAGCCTGCTGCCTCCGCTTGCATGTCAGTCCCGGAAGGAGAGAAGGAGGAGGGGAGTAAAGGCAAAACATGTTCGGTATATGTCCCTGTTCCTGTCTGCGCATATTTAGCCACAGCTCGAGACAAACGAAAAGTTATGTCGGCCTGTACAAAGGATGTTGTTTTATATTCACGCTCGAGATGGCCCAAAGAATGCCTTTCAATTAAATAGATGAGTGTGCGCAGAGTGTGCCTGTGTGTGTGTGTTTGTGTGTCTACTGGATGCTTTATCTACACAGGAAGTACACAAATGTTGCCGAGTATTTAACAGATTTAATGCACCTCTAATGAATATATCTAATTGCCACTTTGCCACTGCTTCTGGCTTTGGACTCAGACTCGAGGATTCGGATTCGGTTTCGGTTTTGCCTGCTTCGCTTTGGCAATTTGTGGCCAGTTTGCCGGAAACCGAAGGCAGCCTGTTAATTGGAAAGTTTCATGCAATTATAAAACTTTTTTCATTATTTTGTGGCAGTTTTTGTTGTTGTTGTCTGCTTCTTCTGCTGCTGCTGCTGCTTCTCCTGCAGCTGTTGATATTTTGTCTCTCTATGCATACAATTTTGGCCAAGTTGCAGGTGGCGAGCAAATGTTTTTGCCACAGGTAGCCAGCCAGGCAGTCCGGACTGTAACCGAGACAGACCCAACTCATGTGTGACCAAAGTTGAAATGAAAATGAGAATGGAAAATGCGAATTGCAGACTGGGAAATGGTAAATGGGAAATGGGAGATGCTCTAGCTCTGGCTAGCAAGCAGAAATGACAATGTCACAGCCAGAGACAGTACGTGCAACGTGTCGTATTAGTGCTGTGTGTGTACATTTGTGTGTCTGTGTGTGGGGGGTGTGTGTGTGTGCTGGCAACGCAAAATTAATTTCATTTTGCTTGTGCAACAAAGCCAAGTGACAATTGCAAAATGCAAAAGCGTTTAACATGAATTTCATTAAATGCACGCCAAATGCGAATGGGAACTTCTTGTTTTTCCCACTGCCAGTGCCACTAGCAGTGCCAGTGTCAGTGCTTTTCCAGCTTTTCCTCTGCTGTTGCTGCTGGCAACAATTTAAGCAGCCAACTTGTCTCTCACTTGCACCCACACTTGCTGCTCTGTCTCTATTTCTGTCTCTGCATCTGCCTGCTACCTCTGTCTCTGTCTCTGTCTCTACCTCTGTCTGTGCCTTTGCCTCTGTCTCTAGCTCTGCCTCTGCCTCTGCCTCTCCTTCTGCCTGCTGCCTCTTGTAGGCGAAGCCAAATGAATAGCTAAGAGGTCCCACTTGGCCATTTAGGTGCACAATTGATGTGGTTTGATTTTGTTATGGCCATGGCAACTGCATAAACACAAATGCCAAGAGCAGCGACGAATGGGGGCAACAATAACAACTAAAAGCAATCCCCCAATGGGGCTGCCGTTGGCCAAATGAAACGAATGAATAAATGAAGGCGGAGAGGCACAAATGGAGCGCGGCATGGCTGCTGCCCAGTGCTGGCGAAGATGTTCACTGGGGCAGCATGTGCACATAATAGCTGCTAAGCAACTGTCCGCCTCTCTGTCTGCCTGTCGGACTGTCTCCCTGTCTGTCTGTGACTTGAGTGCTTTGTGCCAGCGCCTCTGCCAATACCTGTTTGTTTCGTGTCCCAGTTGGCAACCTACGACTGTCCTGCGATTGTGCCCACTGTGCTGTCGCCGTGCAGTCTCCCTCGTGCCGTGCGCCTTGATTTAAATGATACTGAAATTGATTTCATTTGAGCGCAAATTATAATATTCTACTAAGTGTGCGTGTGTGAGTGTGCTTGTGTACGTGTGTTTATGTATGTGCATGTTTGTGTGAGCTTGAGCGGATGTGTCCCTTGTCCGACTCGAGTGCTCAAGAGGCGGAAGTTTCAAATTGAACGCAAAATGGCAGCCAGCTCGCTCTCACTTCCTCTCCCTCTCTATTTCTTTTTCTCTCCCTGTCTCCATCTCGCCTCAGTGCGTAACGGAAATGAACTCACTTTGAGGCCCCTGCCTCCGTGCCTCGCTTCACCCGCCGGGCAAACTGTAGAAAAATTCCCGCAAATAGAAAAAGAAACAAAATGCAGATCTATTTTAGCTCGAGCCCTTTCGAGTTGTTGCGCAAATATAATAAGCAACTTTTCCCGCTACTTTTCGTATTTGTCGAGCGCTTTAAACTTTCTCCCGACTGTGCACTTCGATCTCAGTGCAATCAATACAAACGAGAGTCCACTTCGGGGGCAGTCGCTGAAGCTGGCCAAGATGGGGAGGTCGTGTGCCGTTAAAAAGGTTAACCACAATCAATTTCATTTGCGACATCTGTCGTGTTGCAAGCATCGCAGCCTAATGTGGATGTAATTATAATTTATATAACATTTAATGCCGCCTTTGTGCACAGCGTTAAATCATTCACACACACACGTGAGTGTGGCTGTGTGTGTGTGTAACTTGTCAGAGCTCATCTATTGATAGATAATCTTTTTTGTGCATCAGGCATGGCATGTCATTAATTACATGGAACATCCACCAATCCCTTTCATTTACCGCGACCACAAACGGCCACGAATCTTATCAGCCACGCCCTGCGCCTCACAAAAGAAGAGGAAAAAGAGAAAGGGAGAGGGAGGTTGCAGGGAGTGGGAGGTCAGCGGTCACTTTTTTGACACCGCATTTTCATTAAATGGATTTCAATTATGTTCGGCAAAGAGACGCGGAGACGAAGGAGACGAGACGAGCGCGAAAATATATTGCATTAAAATTTATGAAAGCAGTTAAAACGACAACGTATATAGAGTATATATATTTATATATATTTGTGTGCATGAAAAAGAAATGAAAAATGTTGGAATTTTAAAAATGAATTCATTAAAAGTAAAAATCAGAAAGAGGAAAATCACTTTGCAAACAAGACAAGCGAACCCTTTGATATTTAATGCCGCCATCGGTACAGCTCTCGTTCTTCTCACTGTTCTTGTTTCTGTTGTTGTTGTTGGTGTTGTTGTTGGCCCAACTGTCGACCCCTTAACCCTTTGTTGACGGCTTGCTCCCTCGTCCTGGCGGCGCCTGTCGCACTTTATTTGGCAACTTAATCGCCCGACAGGCCACAGTTTAAATGGAATTTCGCCGCTTACAGCGAACGTTTTATTAAATTTCAGCGCATTAAGCGGCAGCAGCTGCTTTTATTGTTGTTACTGCTCTTGTTGTTGCTCACGTTGTTATTGTTGTTGCTGCTCTTATTGTTGTTGTTGCTCTTGTCTTTCATTTTTTCTCCTTCGTTGCTTGAGGGCGATAATAATAATGCCAGAAATGCGTCAAAAATTAAGCGGCCTCGTTAGCAGTTTGCAAGCTCTTTTTATGCCAGCTCAAGCAGGGGGAGAGAGATGGAAGAGGGAGAGACAGGGCGGAAGGAGGCGAGTTTGTGTTTGTTCTTGCTGTTTCCATAAATAGATTCGTATTACAAAATATAATTAAATTGCAAAGCAAGTTGGCAAAACATTTTTGATTGTCGTATGGGATTTCACTTTGGGAAAAGGAAAAACTTTTTAAAACCGAAAGAAAAACAAAGAAAGAAACTTAAGTTTGTTGTCAAATAATTTGCAAAGTGTTTCATGTAATTAGAATTGAATTCGGAGAATAATATAATGTTATTTAAAAATTTAATTCTGAGAATATTTTTAATACAACAATGTCTTCCAGGAATTTCGTCAAGGCACTCAATGTTGTCTGCTGTTTCATATAAATTGAGAAGATTATAATTACTGTCATGCCCGAAAATGTTTTTAAGCGGTTTTTAAGCATTGCGCTGCCATAAAATGTTTATTTAACATTTAAAAAGTGTTTGCTGTGGGCCACGTTTATGGGGCCGTTAAAAAAGGCCAGCCAGCCAGCCAGCTGCTGGCAGCAGCAACAACAAAGTGCGGCGAATTTATTTAAAAACTCATTTAACAAGCGACGCCACGGCGAGGCGACATGACGACGAGGGACGCGCCTCGTGGGTCTAAGCCCACATCAAACAGGGTCAACTGGCAGGGGAGAGGGTATAGAGAGGGCGAGGGGAAGGGGCCTGCCCTGCAGTGTCCTGCTCAATTAAATTGTTTTTACCCATTTCCTCATTGTCGGCCATTTCGGGGTGCATAATTAATGCTTGCATTGTATACAGTACGTATACTTAATGCCATTTAGGCCCCGTGCTGTTAGGCAGGCTTGGCCAGCAATTTGCGTGACAAAACTCTCAATTTTGCTGCGGACTGACTGACTGACTGCCAGATTGACTGCTTGCCTGAAAATGATTTTAATTTTTGCTCACAAGCGACGAGCGCGGAAATTCCAATTAAAACGCATCAGCGCATTCTGTCAGAGTCGGGATGTCGGGATGGAGGAAGCTGCAGTTGAGCTGGAAACCGAATCAGCAGCTGGAACAGCAAGCAAGGCACACGCTATCGCTGGCGTCGTGTATTTTTTGACTGATTTCCCATTTATTTGCGCGAATTAAAAAAAGAAGAGCAAAGAAAATTGCAGCACAGCCTGTAAAATAAATAAACTGATACAAAGCGAGGCGGGGATGGGTAAAGAGAGACGTGTAACGGCGTACAGAAAACAATAATGTGCATATGCAAATAACGATGTCAATGTAATTGGACACACGCACACACGCCATAGCGAGTGTTTACTGTAAACACACACACACACAGTGCACAGCTTTGTCCGATTGTGAGTTCTCAATCAGATTTCGATGATGATCATATTTCCCGTTTCTTTCCCACTCCTCTGCTTATTACCATTTCTTATAATATTGTCTGTCACATGTGTTTAAATTTGCAACGAGGAAACATCTTGCAGATTTCAATTAAACTGCATTTCAATTCAATTAAAGAGAGAACTGTGACTGCATCTGTCAATGCCTTCACGCAATAAACAATAACTTCTGTGCAGGCTTTTCAATTAAAATCGCATGCCCAATTAGAAGACAAAAGAAGCAAAGATTGATTGAAAGATACCGACAATAGTCCGGCAATTTTTCGACTCCCTTCCAAAACAACAGGGAAAGTCAGGGAAAGAGGCGGGGCAGTGCATGGAAGGGAAGTATCTGCGACTTGTTCAAAGTAATTACAAAGTCGGGACACGTGCCGCATGCATAATGAAAAGCCATTTGCCACCAGCAGCAGCAGCAGGAGCAGCAGCAGGAGTCGAAAGCCAGAGAATAATAACTGCAATTATGATATTGCACACATTGTGAATTCGTATGCGAAACACTTCAGCATGCGAAATCGGAATCCGATACGAATCGGAATCAGCATCAGTATGGAATGGGAATCAAGTCGAATAGAAACGCATGAAGCTCTGCACAACAAGCGAATTTATTTTGCTGATTTACGAAAGACAAAGATAATTCAATTACAACAGCTGCAGCAGAGAGATGGATAGAAAGCTAGTTAGGCCAAGAAAGGAAGGGCAGCTTGGCAAGGGAAGATGGAGGAAGGGGAGAATGAAAAGGAGCACCACAAGTGTGCATTAAAATTGCAATCATATGTTGCTTGCTCTCCATGCTTATTGATGTCCGAGTGCAGAGTGAATGAATGGAAAGTGCACAGGTGATGAGGAGGTGAATCCAAAGTCGAAATAGAAATCTACTGCATCTGCAGCTCGAAATTGTATCTTGTAATTGTCATTGCATGCAGTGCACGAGAATGAGCAATATCTGCAGCAATAAAAGCCAACTTAGATGAGCAGTTGAGGTTGTAGAACTGCAACAATAGGGGTGCCTTGGTTAAGCAAGAATTATGCTATAAAGAAGGCTTCTTATTGATGTAAACTGCCAAGAAAAATAGTTGATGACAATGAGAATACCTTATTTATATCATCAGGCGTAGTATCTCAGATCAGTTTTCAAAAACATAATCAAATGCTGAACAAGAGAGTTAAAGTCCTTCTAAATTCTATCAATACTGCATACAAATATATAACATATTAAACTAAATTCCAGCCTCTTCTATCAGTGTTTCATATCATAAAATATTCATTGATATCATTGATAACTCTTCAATTCAATATTAAAATGCATTTCTATAAATAAATATTGATTTTGCACTCGTGTTTAGAGAACTTCAGATTTTTAATCAGTTTGTGAATTTTGCCATGCAAAACTAATCTACAATGGCTTCCAAATAAAGCCCATAAATTCGCTCAAAATAAAAACGAGACGACACCAGACACGCCTACCCGTCTGCATAAAAAATAGCCAACTCCCAGTCGCTCTCCCCTTCTCTCTCTCTTTATACTCCCTCTCTTCTCCTGCACTCTGTGATGGCCGGCGGACAGAACACAGATTTGTATGCAAAAAGCGGAAAATTCGAATAGGCCAGTTAGGGCGGAAAGTTATCGCAGTTGGAGAACAGGTGCACGGGGTTGTGCCGGTAATTGCTTCGGCGTGCCAAAAAGGCGTTAGAGGGGAGTGGAAGGGGTATTGGGAGTGAGAAGTTGATTTGTTTGTTGAATAAAATGGAAACTGCAATCAAAATTCAAAGCCAAAAACAAGCGATATACGAAAATTAATGATTGTTGCGGAGTTTGTAGCCAGTCCACTCTGGAGAGTGTGAGAAAAGGGTGGGGGGGGGGAGGAAGTCATCCGATATGGGTCTTTTTGTTTAGCTAGGCACAAGCGACCGCTTGTCACACGCGCGTGTTAGCATTGATTTTGTTTGCCGATTTGTCGATTTTATTTTATTTTATTTGATTTCTAATTAAAAATCATTGTGCGATGGGTAAACAGGCATTTTTTATGCACACACGCTTTTAATTAAATGCAAATAACAAATGGCGAAAAGCGCATAAATTGCACGCAAGGTGCAAAGACCAGAGCGTGGTGGTGAGGGGGTAGTGAGGGGGGCTGGGCACCATTGCCCGCCATGACAGTCGTGACCATTATTTATGAACGCAATCATTCATATGATATTTTGCGGTTACGCTTGCATTTATCAAAAATGTTTTATAACACTTGCTTAACAATGCCGGCAGCAGTTGGCAAGGGGAGGGAAAGCGAGGGGGAGAGTTGTGGGGAGTGTGTGGGTGTTGGTGGCGTGTGTGTGTGGTGGAAAGTGTGAGCTGCATGTGCCACAGAGTGTGAGCTGAGTGTGGCCAAGCTATACCCCATAAAAAAGCGATGTCTAACTTTCTGCTTACTAGTTATACTCCATTTTACACATTACAGGGTATCTGCAAGTCACAACACATGAGCTTTAGTTGCTAAAACTTCTTTTACACAGTTTGATTAATGTTTTCCCTTCAGTTTTTATTATCGTGTTGGCAGCTGCTTAAAATGTCAGCGTTTTCCAAGGCATTTCGTGTCGCCAAGTCGAGCTCACCCCTTTTCCCTTTGCCCCTTGTCCCTTACCCTTTCCTTCTGTTGCTGCTGCTGTCACCTCGCGGCCGAATATAAACAGAAAACTCATTAAAATCATAAAATGCATTTATGACAGACTTGTTTGCACTCAGGCAATAAGGATATGCAGGATACACGCGTGTGCAGGGCAGAGGCAAGAGGGGAATGGGGAGGGGGCACTGCTTAAAAGTGTCAAAATCAAAACCAAAGGCGCTGGCAAAGTTGGCAGCTCGAGTTGGCTGCGTGTTGTCGTTGCCACTGCTGCTGCATCCTGCCTGCCAGCTGCCTCGTGCCGCATGCCTCATGCTTGCCTGCCTGCCTTGCTGCTGCTTGTCCTGCGGCCTCCTTCGTGTTGTCGCACAATTATGCATACAACAGCTCGAGACTTGCTGCTGCTGCTGCTGCTGATGATGTTGCTGCTGCTGCTGTTCCTATTGTTGTTGTAATTATATAGCCAGCTGTAGTACAAACTGCCAACAACAACATGCTGAGTGCTTGGCAGGCGCTGGCAGGCCTAGCACACGGCTCCGGCAACATGATTAATCATGGCAATTGTCTGTGCATGTGTGCGTGTGTGTGTGTGTGTGCACAACTTGCAGACGCCGCTGAAAGTCTCTTAAAGCGCCATGAGCAGCCACAGCAGGTTCGCTCTTGTCTATGTGCCATGTCCATGCCCGTGTCCCTGCTGCTGTTCCTGCTGTCCTTGTGCTTTGTGCCTGTGCCTGTCCTTGTCCCTCTCTCCGTCTCCCTCTGCCACTGTCCCTGTCCATCTGCTGCGACTGGCACTTCAATCACGCTCATTCGTTATGCGTTTGACAAATTGAAAATGCGCACAAAGTAAGTGCAAAGCGTGGCCAAAAGGAGGACGACGAGGAGCAGGAGAAGACGGAGCAGCATGACGACCACGAGGAGGACGTGCTGTTTGCCTGGCAAACAAGCGCCATCAGCGCATCCTTAAACACATAATTCCTGGTTCCGGCAGCAGTCGTTGCCATTTCCAGCTAGCCATCTTCATCCTTTTCGTATCCTGTTTTCGATTTGGCATTTCTTCTTCTACTGCGGACCCTGATTATTATTATCGCTTTCCGTTCTTTCTCCCCAATTCGCCATTTTGCGGGCTCACCACGCGCGCGAGCTACTCCTCGATTTATCAAGCACTCGACAGGGCATGGGTGCATCTTCGAGCGCTCCCCCCTGTGCCCCTCTGGCCAGCTGCAATCAGTGTGGCCAGCACAATTTCACACATGGCCACTGCTCGATACATTTTGATTAATGCAACGACAGCGCAATGAACTAAGCTGACCCGGCCCGAGGTTACTGGCCAACTAGCCTGGCTAACTGACTGGGATTGGGACTGGCACTACCACTGGCACTGAGACTGCTTAGCTGGCGCCGCTTTTGAAGTTGACTTTCGCATTTGGGTAGCAAACGAGTTGATCCATTTCACGTTGACGTCGCAAATCAACGAAATCAAACGTGCGGGTCCCGCATTTCCATTTCCATTCCCATTGCCATTGCCATTTCCATCTTCATCTGCCTGTGCTCTTCTTCTCCTCCTTGCCATTCCCTTTTCAATGCCATTTCCATTCCGATTACCATTTCGTATTCATTCTTCATCATTTGCTTAGCTTGTCACTCAGCACACTTGGCATGCACTCGTCTATTTAGCCTGATTGTCTGGCCACGCCTCACGTGACTGACGCCCCACCCTTCCCCCGTCCCTTTTCACCCTCCACCCCTAGGAGTAGCGCGTGTGCTCGGCAGTTTTTGTTGACATATTCATTGGCAAATGCAATAATGTTAGATTTAAATGCTTGGCAGCGTTTAGTGCGTCTACGTGGCACTCCCTACGCCTCATCTCCCTTCCCCCTCCGTCTGCCACTGCTCCTTACCACATTGTGCTTGGTGGGGGCAAATTGAATTTGGGCAACGTTTCGCGCGTTTGTCACGGAAATTGAAAAGCAGCGCGTTGCGCTTTCCCTTTAACTTTGCTTCCAAATAAATCGTTTATATATTTTTCGTCGATTTTCCCGATCGACTTCGACGTGAGTTGACAAAAAGTGTGTAAATGATTTTCGCCACTGCGCTGCTCAGCGTTGCTCTGACACACTTTGATGTCACTCGCAGGCAACTAATTTTCCAGCTGCACCACCCCCCTCCCCCTGCTGCCTGCTCCAACTGATGAATGACAGGCGCCAGGAACTAGCCGAGTAATGCGGCCAAAAGCGCTTCAGAAGTGCCTGCCTTGAGCAGCAGCAAAAGAGAGAGTTGATCCTCCGCAGCATCATCGTCATCGTCATCCTGTTTGTTGCTAGTATTATTATTTTCAGTTTAATGAAAAGTGCAATTTCCACACCCCACAGCCCCTCACCCTCTGCTCAAAGTACTCGACTTCGATTCAAAAGCAAATGTGCAACTCGGGTGCACAAAGCACAAGCTCGGGCAAAGACGCAGGCTAAAGACGACACTAAAGTCGAACTCATCACGCTCCCTTGCTACCGCTGCCTCCCCTCCTTTTTCTCTCTCTCCTCTTTCTTCTCGTTGCTGCAGCCACTTTACAATCTTATCGATTTTTGCTTGGCTTTTAGCCCGCGTGCTTCGCCTTTGAGCCAACGTTGCTTGCTCGCTTTATGCATTTCGTAGCCACTTTGATGACATTATTGAGGAGCCATTCACTCCCACTCTCTGCCTGTCTACCCCCATTTCTCCCTCCCCTCCCTGCCCTGCATAATGGCATTACGCTCTTAGTCCGTCTCGCTTGCTGGCCACGCTCTCGGGCACAACTCCATCAATTTCAGCTGCTTTTTACAATAAATTAAATCAATCGATCAAGCCGCCACGCTGACCGGCAAAAACTGTGTCAATCAATTAGTTTCCCCTCTCACACACACACACCCTCACACACACACATACTTGCTCTCACTCATCGCTTCTCAGTTGTGGGCAATAATTTTAATGAAATACAAATATAAATGAAGCAACGTCCGAACAATGACAGCTCATCCGATGAGCCCTCGATGGCCTCAAATGGAGCTCATCAATCGCCAAACTTTTCATACACAATTTGGAACAGTTTTTCGCTGAGAAAGGACGTGCCGCGCGTGTACAACTTGAATAAGCAAAGGAAGCTAAAGAAACCAACGCAAAATGGAATATGGAACATCTACGGTTAAATACATACTCTTCATATTCAATACCCTTGTGTCGATCTTCGGCATTTCGTGCTTCGCCTTTGGCGTGTTTGTCCTGCAGAGAATTAGCGGCATCGAAGTTGATGATATAGTCGGTTGCCGGCCACAGGTATTGTTAATTGCTCTGATCACATTTGGCTCAATTGTTGTGTTCATCTCGTTCCTGGGATGCTGTGGAGCAATTCGTGAATCTGCTTGCATGACAATGAGCTATGCTGTCTGTCTGCTGGTTTGGCTTATTCTGCAATTGACCATTGAAGTCCTGTTCTTCACCTATAAGGATAAGTTCAACACTGCCATTGGTGATCTTATTGATAAGGCTTGGACATCGCACGGAGCCCAACAGGGAGGTATCTTCGATGCCATGCAGAAATCGTGGAAATGCTGCGGTGCTAATGGCTTCCAAGACTATGGAATCAACATCGTCAATGGCTTGCCCGAAAGCTGCTGCGATGGCACCTGCTTGAATTCTACAAACATTTATGTTGGTTGCCGCGAAAAGTTTTTTGAGCTAATGTCCTCCTCTGAGATTGGCAAGTCTAGTGGTCTGGGTCTGCTTGTGGTGATGCTCGTCGGCTTCATCTTCGCCTGCTTTCTGGCCAACAAGGTGCGCACCTACAAAGCCAGAGGGCATCAAATCCCATAAACACACAAACAAACAAATAACACATTCGCATTAATTCTTTAATAAAACCCATTGTCGTAGAACGCACACAAAATCTTGAATACATTGAAAAACATTTTGATGACAAAAAAAAACGTAAAAAGAAGTTATAATCTCATTTACAATTTTGTTTAAATGCTTAACTTTTTTATAATCTTATTAACACGTACAAAGTATTGTTAACGAAGCCCGTTTGAAACAGTTGAAAGAGATGTGTCCTAAAAGTAAAATAAATAAAATAATATAATCACTATATTTTAGATCTGCATAGCTTTTCATCCCATCCCATTAGTAAATCGGAATCTCTTGAAAATTTAAAGCAAAACTTTCAGATAAACTCGAATTGCATACAGATATGAATGGTAGAAGCATTTAAAGAGTATTTATATACAATACACAAACCAGGCCTGTTGTGGCTGTTGGCCTCTTCTAGCCTGGTCAAAATTATTTCCAGCACTCGCCTGATTAGCCACGCCGCATCTCCGCACTTTTGTGGCTGGCCACGTGCGCGGCATCTCAAGTAGCCGAGGATAAAATGTCGAGAGAAATGCAAAATAAACAAGCGACAAACGACAAGCGAACAGCGAAGATGCCCATCAAGTGCTTCACTGGCTGAGCAGACTTTCTCTTTATGCAGGAAAAGAAAAGATAAAATATTTAGCTACCATCCCTTTGCCTTCGCAAATGGGAAGGGGGAGGGGGGGATAAATCGAACAAAAAATAAAGAACGTCGAAAAACGAATGACAAATTTTAATGTCAATAGCCAGAGACGTGCACCACGGCGGGGCAGCTGGGCGTGGTCTGTCAATGGGGCAAATGGAGTGGACTAAGAAGGGGAGAGAGTGTGTGGTACAGGGAGAGAGAGAGGGGGGAGGTAGGCATTTGGTGCTGCTGCTGCTTTCATGTTCATTTTAATTTGTCTGAATGTCGTTGCAGGACGCGCAAACGATTTGTTTGGGTCGGCAGCGTGTATTGGTTTTGTCTGCCAGGAAGGCAGGGGGCAGGGATGGGGAAGTGGAAGTGGAAGGGGAGCCAGCACTTGCGGGGTTTCGGTTTATTTGTATTAATGAAATAGACATTTTGGGGTCATGCTAAAGTGATTTTTCAACGTCCCGTGCAAGAGACGCTGGGCGAGACGCGCAATTCGCCTCGGTACTTTTGTTGTCTGTCTCTCTCACTCTCTCCCACTCTCTTCCCCTTCTATTTGTCTCCCTGTCTCATGTCTCTCGCTTGTCGCCTCTTTTTCATCTCTCACGTCTCCCATGTTCCTTATCTCAGCCATTTTTTCCGTATTTATTCTGGCTTTGTCTTGCCAAGTCGCCTGTTTTTGTGTTTTTCCCGAATCCTTTTCCGTTCCGTACGCTCACCCACATCCGCCGCAGCTAGCTAGCTGGGGAACTGGGCAACTTTTTGCCCTGGGATGCTGCCCGGCGAAGCGCGCTGGTGGCCTTTGAGCGACACTCGCAGCAAAGTGAAACTAATGGCAGTTAGTTTTGTTAAGTCGATAAAACTGTCAGTGATATGGCAGATTGTGCCTCGCGCTCAGCTGAGGCAACAGCGACGCCAGCTTTTTGTCACCTCCCAACCGTGTGTGGGTGTGTGTGTGTGTGCGAGTGAGAGATGAGATAGATATAGTGCTATATATTCAAGTTTGAGTTGGGTTAAAAAGTTAAATGAACTTGCCGCGGGCATTAAATTTCCGCCATTATCAGACAAGGCAAGAACCTGCTCTGCACCGTGCCTCTGTTCCGCTCCTGCCCTGCCTTGCCTTGCGTCGTCTGCCTATCCTACCTCGCCTGCCTGCCTCTTCTCCTTTAGTTTCTGCTGCTGCTCCTGGCATATCAGCGCAATGTTTTGCCGCCCCAAATGCAAATGAAGACGCCGGCAGAAGCGTTGCATTTGTCACAGCATAAAGAATGCACTACAGCAGGCACTCTCCGCCAAACTACGCCTCCCCCACCTCCTCTCTCCGCGCCTCACTTGCCTGCTCAACTTGCCTCGTCTTGTGCCTGTGAGTGGCATTTTATGTTCATTGTGCATTGTGTTTTATGTTCTTGCCTATGCGAAAATGCACACTTGCACCTTGTAGAACGTGGCATGAAGGGGGCTGCCACATCAAAAGACGGGGGGAGGAGGTATGTGGGGGGAGGCAGGCAGCCTTGCTGCAACGCTGACTTATTTTGGCGCTGCACATCGTGCTCATTTTTCGCCCCAACAAATGACTTGCCATGTCTTCATCATCAGCGCCGAACCGTTGCTTTCAGCTTATTACTTTGTGCATTTCTCCCTAGCTACCCTCCTCATCTCCCTTTCCCTCCTGCCTCCCCTTGCATTACCCTCACAGGCTTCCGCTGGCAGGTGAATTAATTATCACATATCACAGCTGGCGCACGTATCCTAAATCAAAGCATTTAACGCTACTAATCCGCTTAATGCCGTGGGGTGCTCGAGCTTTAGCCCCGGCTGCATGCACAGTACACCTCCCCCCTCCCCTACTCGTGCCTCTGCACCTGCCCCAGCTTTGTGCTGGACATGGGGCTGTAGAGTGTGCAGCGTATTTAGCAAATTAAAACGAAAATCCTTTGCCGCTGCTCGACCACAGCACAAAAAGCAGAATGAGACATATCAAGGTGGGGGATAGGGAAGGATAAAGAGGGATAGAGAGAAAGGGCGAGCGAGGGGAGAGAGAGGGAAGAGTGCTGAACAGGCAACGCGATAGCGCGACTCGCTTTAAAGTGCAGCACGGATAAGGGACACCAGCAACAGCACGAGCACGCGGACGACGACGTGGTGGACACGGCAGGTGTCAAGCGCCAGGTCGCCGTGATTGGCAGTGGCCATCAAGTAAGTTAATTGCCCACAATTTAGACGGGGGTGGCAGTGTACTCCCCCTCCTCTCTCCACACTACGCGCACTTCCGTCGCTGGCCAAGCCAAGCTCATCAATCGAATTGAAGTCGCTCTCCCACGCTCTGCTGTTCTCCTCCCACTCGGCAGCTAAATCTCTGCCATTTGTGACGCTATTAGGCTTAGACTGGGGCTAGTCTAAGGGCAGAGCTGGGGCAGTCCTCGTCGAGGAGCAGGCCTGCGGCTGGGACTGTTTTATTTGTGCATGGCGATGCCCAGGGCCATTATCGTATATGGCGCGTTATTAACTTTTGCTGCCTGTCAACATTGAAAATTATATGCTAGCCAGACCGCAAACAGTCACAGCACCCTCCTCCCACTCCTCACTGACACCTCCCCCTCTCCGAGGGCCAACGCCCACTCATTGTGTGCGTATGAGTGTATTATTTTTCATGCTTTGCCTTCGACGTCGGCGTCATTACGTGAGTTGCCTGGCGACGAGCACAAGGATTCACATTCGCCATCGCCATCACCAAAGCCATCGCATCCTCGACCTCGTCATCATCCACTTGCCATTAGCGCAGCGGGCGAAGGACATTTAATTTCGTTGTTGTTGCTCTTGTTACTCCCGTTGTTGTTGTTGCTGTTGTTGCTGGCATTGGGTCCCTGCTTGCGGTTCTTTTTTCGGGGCAAATAAATCAAGTATTTTTTACAAATTGATGCCATCATGTTGACATTTGCGACATCTTTATCGGCAGAGCGAGTCCCGGACAGATACACAGATCCAGACTCGGAAACGGACACGGACAGGGAGAGAGCCATGCAAAACAGACTACGCAATGTGTGTGAATAGGTTGGGTATGTGTAAGTGTGTGTGTGATGGGGATACTTGTTAATGTGATTGGTGCGTGTGGCAGCGTGGAGTGGGTCCGCTTTAAGAGAGGCTTTAAGAGAAATCGGAGAACCTTTTCCAAGGAATATACGTGTATTGCTTGCGAAGTAAAAGGAACATTTTACTATAATTATCGGCAAGCAGATACAAAGCAAGGGAGAGATAACCACAAAGCAGCAAAGTTTTGTGGGAAATTCAACACTAAAGTTATTGGTTAGTTGCTGTGACAACGAAAGAAGAGGGGATAGAGGTTGATGAAGATGTGGCTATGGCAGAAATGGTGAACCAGATAGAAGCTGGAACTGGGGTTCAAGCTGTGACTAGGAGAAAAGCTGTGACTATAGCATATGCTGTGGCTAGGAACGTTACTAAGATTGCAATCTGGTGTAAGATAACCTTAGTTCTCATGAGAAATTCAATTCTTTGATGAGTCTGAACTATATTAGAAACAGTGACTATATAAGTAGCTGTGACTAGTAACTTAAAAGGTGTTTGCAACTATGACTTGAATAAGGTAAGGGAAGGACAAATGGTTAAGCAAAGCAAAGCAAAGGCAAATGCAAATTCGCAACACGAGCACGAGCAAAGCCAAAAAGAAAGGCTAAAAGAAACGAAGCGCTAACTGAAAAATTACATTTTATTTTTATTTATGTATTTGCATTTGCCATAAAACTCAGCAGCAGCAACAACAACAGCGCCACATCATGAACGTCGTCGCTGGCCAAATGACTTCCGTTTCCGTTTAAGATGCAGCACGGCACACACACATACAAACACACACAGTAGGGCATCAGCATGCAGCGCGCGTCATTTGTTTACTTGTTTGTTGCCACAGTCGAGGTGGTTGTTGCTGTTGTTGTTGCCCCAGTAGTTGCCATTGTAGTTGCGGTTGTTGTTCTTATTCTTGCTGTCGTTGTTGTTGTCATTCGTCAGTCTCTTTTGTTGCCCATTACCATCTGCGTCTTCCACACATTTGCTGTCCATTCTGACAGGGAAAAATTGCATCGAGTCTAATGTAAATCGTGTCATTTGTCAGGGGCAGCTGTTCCGCCTGCCGTCGGAAGTGGCGGCAGCGACGGCAAATGCCTAATGACAATCGGCAGATATTCGCATCTTCCAGTGGCACATACACCTCCCCAGACACATGCGAATATCCACAGGGGGCCGGGGGCAGCAGGCAGGTTTAATGAGTCTTGCGAAAGTAATTTGAAAATTTATTTTGGCTAACACATTAGGCGACGCCAAGGCGAGACAAAGTCAGAAGAGCCGGGGCAGGAGGTGGGGGAACGCTGAGGGCAGCCGCTTTGGCGGCGTGAATAATTCAATAAACTAACTTTCACGAAGATTAATTAAATATTTCTGTCTAATTTGACGCAATTTATGCAATGCGCCAGGGGAGGAAGCCAGCGAGGAGTTTTCGCTTTGCCAAAGGAAAAATGAACAAAGTTTTGCGCAGCGCAGTGTGCGTCAGTGTGTGTATACGTGTATGTATGTGAGTGTGAGTGGTGCTGAAACTTTTATTAATTACAAAAGATACACATAAATATTAGCAACAGCAGTAGCAGATGGAGAAGCCACTCGAAGAGTTACTAACTTAGTTTCTTATGTTTCCTTGTTTGTCTTGCAGTGTCCGGGGGAAAGTTGACGAGCTCCGCAGAGACCACAAACAACGCTGGTGAGGGGATTAGCACCAGCAGCACGGAATCATAATACAGCCAGGGCGCACTCTGGACTGCAGGTAAGGTGAAGAGCGGGAAGGGGAGGAGGAGGAGAAGCGGAATAATGCAACTTAATGCGCTTGTGTACACGGACATAATGTATAATTAATATGGCTCGACATGCACATTTTCCAGTGGCAACCTGTTGAGCTCCCCCATAGCACTCGCAGTGGCACAAGCTGCCTCTCTCTCCTCCCTCCCCTTCCCTCCCCTTCTGTGCCCTCCCGCTTTGACTCATTGAAAAGTGGCATAACGAGCACTCGTGCGCCGGCTTAAAAGTGCTTACAAATTGCTACATGGCAATGTCTGTGTAACACGGTAAAAGGTGGTCGACTAAGTGGGAGGAGGTCTCCTGCCAGCCAGCAGCTTTCATCAACACTTCAGGTGGACCCCCTGCACTCCCCCCCCCTCACTGCATCTGCCTGAAAGAGAGATGAAAACTGAAACTGCAATTGAAGCGCTTTTCAACACAGACTGGAAAACCTGCACGGTGCAAAAAGTGCAGAAAAAAAACGAAGAGAGACGAAAACGAAAATAAAAACGAGAAAGGCTTTTTAATGAGTCAAGTGGCCAACACGTCGTCATCTCTCCCCCTCATTCCCCCTCTCTCTCGCTGTCTGTGCGTGTGTGCGTAATGACGCGCATTCGGTTCGCTTTTGTGCCAGCGTATTCGCACGAAATAAACCGTTTGCTTTTGAAGTTCCTTTCGGGCGCCATGCCAACGTTGCCAGTCGTCAGTCGCCAGTTGCCGTTGCCATTGCCGGTTGCCAGTTTGCATTGCTTTTATAATTGCATAGCACTCTTAATGAGCCAAGCGCCATGCAATTTGTACAACATCAGCCACGCACACACACACACACACTCAGACACACACGTGCACACACCCGCCACTCGCACTGAGTGCAAATCAGCCTTTTAAACAACTTTGCCGCCACTTGAAGTTGAAGTTGGCATGAGCTCGGTTTGAGGTTGGTTAGTTGCTTGGTTTGGTCGCTCGGCTCGGTCTGTTCGCTCTCTCTCTGTCCCTTTCTCTCTCTCTGTCTGTCCGTCTCCCGGTCGGTGGCGAAACTCGCATCAAACAGCTGCCAAAAACGGCACAGAAAGTTAAGACCCAACCAAATGGATTTGCTCGTAAGCGAAATAAAACCACGCAACGAAACGAAATGAGTAAATTGCGGTTTCAAGTTCTCGCAACTGTTGGGCTGCTGTTGCTGCCTGCTGCCTTCCCCCTTCCATTGCCAACCACATCCACAAGCCCCACACAACCGCACACCCGCATACACACACACACACACACTGCCTGGTGGCCTGTGTGTTGCCTTGGCAATGCGTTTCTCTTTGCCATTTTTTGCAATTTGTTCGCAAAACCACTTTGGTTGTTAAAATTTTTAACACATGCTGCATACTTTTGGGGGCCAGTGGCAGGGGCCGATCGGGTTGCGCGTGTTATGCTATTGCATGGAAACGCTGCTTAAACATTTGATTGACTTTTGCACACGGACAGCAACAGCAACAACAACACAACCCAAATCATTTTCACTTTTAATAACAGGCGGCAGAGGGAGGGAGGCTAACTTTTTTGATTGCTTTAAAGAGCTTGTGTGTGCCTGTTAAATATATTGCGTATACGACCCGTCATCTGCCATTCATGCATGCACACGCACGCATGCTGGCACACACACACACACACAACAGGGGTCGTATAAATGTATAATTGAAAACAAATTTTACTGCATGTTCTCGTCTGTGTGTGAGTGTTTGCGTGGGTGTGGGTCTGTGTATGTGGGCTTGTCTTGATATCGATAACAAATGCCGCAAATTGAATTTAAATCATATTACACGTACACACCCACACACACATACAGAGCACACAATCATGTGCCACGGCCTGCTGCGCTGCCTGTCGTTGGCTTCGAATCTTTCATGGCTGGGTCTGGGCGCAGCTCTCCTCCTCCTCTCCTACCTCCCCCTGCTTGCAGTGTGCTCTTGTTTTATTTATGGAGGCAGCAGCAGCAATAGCAACAACATCAATAACAACAACAAAAGCTGGCTGAGCAACAGCTCCTCTAGGCAGCAGCGTGTAGCCACAGCAAGACCAACAACCGAGCAACTCCTTCGGTTTGCCCTGCAGCCAGCGATATCCGACTCCCAAGTGGGGCATATAAGCTGATTAGTTGATTCGTATTGGTAATCTTCCAGCAATTATTTCAGTTTCGATTGCATTTGGGTTTTAAGTAACATATGAACGTTGTCCTAAATTTATTTATTATTTACTATTTTAATACTTTAGTTTCTTATTATTTACTTGTTAAATTAATTTTATTTTTAACCCCAATACTATTTTAATGCTTATATTAATTTATTTTCTGAATGCAATTGCATTTAATATTATTTTTAATTATTTTATAAGTGTGGTATGATTTTCATGGTTATTTTCGTTATAATTGTTGTTTTTATTTTAATCATTTGATTTCTTTCCTTTTTATTTGTTTTCTGTTTAATTATTTGAAAATACTGTGATTTGCATTACGATTGAAAGGTTTCATTATTATTTTTTTGTTGTTTATTATCATAATATTGTTTTTCCCATTATCAGAGCTTTTTTATATAATTGCTACTTGATTTTTATTATTGATATTTATATATCATTATTTTTCTCATATATATTGTTACCACTTGATTTTTATTTATTGTTTGTTCATTAATTACTTCTATTGATATTTTCAATATTAATTTGATTGTTTATTTTATTATCATAATTCATTTTATTACAATTGACATTATTTTTAATTTCTTATTACTTTTCAGACTTAGCAAATGAAGCGTATTTAAATGCCGTTGCAGACCAAATTTCTCGTAATCGTTGCGCCTTGCTTGAGATTTCCGTTTTATGCATTCAGTGCACACGTTTGCCAGAGACAAGCGGGCCAATCTGCTGACTGCCGCCTCGGGCTCTGGGTCTCATTCCAGTCCCCAATGCCTCCCCTGTCCCAGCTACAGCTCTTAATTGTCTGCTGTGCCGTCCCAAGCTGCACTGCTCTGCTCTGTGCCCTGCCCTGCTCTGCTGTGCTGGGCTCTGCCTCGTGCTGTGGCATGCAATAAATTTATGCATTGCATTTGGATTTGGGGGCTATTGGGGCTATGCATTGCATTTACCCTGCCGCCAGAGAGGGGGCAGCCTGGAGGCCTGTCGGGAACTGTGACTGTGCTGCCTGGGAGGGAAGAAGGAGCGGAGGGACTGCGACTGGGAGTGGAACCATAAATAAATGTTTGATAAGCAGTCGATGTGCTTTGCACACTTTTTCACTAAATTTGCATTATCAATTTTCGAATTGGAATTGGGCCTGTGTTTTGTTTGTCTGTTTGTGTGTGTGTGTGTGTGTGTGTGTGCAGAGCAATTAAATTGCAGTTGTGAACTTGTGAATAATGTGAAATTAATAAAAGATAATCCTTTTTCACGGAATGTTGAAAATAGCATCGAGCTAAGTCGGAATTTGCAATGAAAAATGTTAATGTCGATTTGTTGTATCGCAAATCGCAGAGAATATTCATTTTTCACACACAGACCAAAATATAATTAATGTAATTTATGGTAAATCTGCCCCGAGGCAATGCCAAAGCAGAAGCCACAGTGCAAGCAAAAAGTATGTGTCCACTGTTAAATATTTAAAGTGCAGTTGGCAGTTCGAAATTAAACTGAATAAAGAAAAATAACTCTGGGTTATTGCATATTCATATGGCTGCAGTGCATATCTAAGCGCATATCTATACCCTGCAGGCATTGCATTAGGGTATATAGTCTCTCTAACAAACAATTCAAATAAACTACTCTATAAATTCATAAATAATGTGAATGAATACCACATATAAATTTACTAGGGCATTGCAAGCCTCTGCACAGTCTTGTCTGCAACTCTGCTACCTTGTTTGCCTTTATCTAAATGTTGCATGTGTATTTTATTTGGTAAACAAGATATGCCAATATATTCGATATTTATACTCGATGCCACAAGACACGATTTCATTTGAATGGCCACTCGATAAAATGGCAAATTAAAGTTGCAGTCGAAACAGTTCACAATATGAAGTTGACAGCCGAGAAAATCCATTTGAAGTGTAAATAAGGCGACCGAAAACTTATGGCCAAAGCCAATTCATGTGAGGAGAACAGCAGCAGCAGCAGCCACGTCGAGACGGTAGTGCAGCATGCAACGTTAGCTCAGGCTGAACATGTTCCCGTTGCCGTTCCTGTGGAGGACGCAACTGGAATGCGAACGTGCCGCACGTGCGTGCCGGGCTAGAGACAGTCTCCGTTTCCGTCTGCGTCTCCGGCTTGGGCTCAGGCTCAGGACTTAGTCGGACTTGTATTCGATATTGACGTTAAAATTTCTTGCAAGTACAAACAGTGGAAACAAGGAATTGTAGACGGGAGCAGGGAGGTTGCAAAAATGGTACGACAAATAAGGAGATTGTAACGGCAATCGTAAGCAATGAAGCGAGTTATTTTCCACATACCCACACATACACAGCTAGACACTCCCACTACATGATGTCTGGGTGTGTCTAGCAGTGGGGAAGGGGTAGAGGGTGGCGGGGCAGAGTGATGGAGAACAGCCAGGCAGGCAGGCATTGTTGCTGCTGTTGCACGCGCTGCACGATTTTGCAAATAAATACAAATAACTTTGATTTTCCAACAGTTTCCTATTGGGAACCAGCAAGGCAGGCAGCCAACAAACTGAACACACACCCACACACACATACTGGGAAATACACACACACACACAGCGACACATGAATACAGTCATGTGTGTGTGTGCGGCGTGTGACGTTCAGCAGAAGAAGCATTCAAATTAAACTTTATTTTGCTGCCTGCCATTTCTCGTTGCATACCTTGGGGCGTCACAGCCTGAAATTGCAGATTGCAGGCTTGATCACATTGCCGACGCTGAGGCTTGCAAATGAACGCCAACTGGGGCTGGAGCAGGATGAGGGAACCAAGCAGGGTCGGTGGGCAACCAGACAAACAGACGAACGTGCTGTGCATGCAATAAAGGAGCTTTTTTGCGGGATTTCCTTGCACGGGCAGAGCGACTAACGTCACAATATGCTACACCAATTGGCATTGGAGGAATTGGAGTGGCGGGGATGGCCAATGCTTCAGTTGCTTCTCCTCCTTTGGCACAATAGTTTACAGTTGTATGCGCCGTTGCGAAGCGACAGGTTAAAGCGAGAGCGAACCGAAAGAAAAGAAGAGGAATCGCAGCCGCAAAGCCAGGCTGAAGTCGCATTAAGCATGCGCATAACAATCAAGCGCAACGACTTCTAATTGCCAGAGGAACAGGCAGAGGAAGAGGGGAGGAAGACGAGCCCTAAGACACTGTACAGGGTATGGCACAGCTGTCGAGTGAAATTACTTCTAATTGCCAGAGGAATAGGCAGGGGAGGAGAAAGAGAAGCAAGTCAAGGGGAGACACGCTACTCCCCCTTATCAACCTGCCTTTACAGGGTATAACTTCACAGAGAGGCCTCTTTTGGTTGCCGCAATGACTTATTACTGCCAGCGCAGATTCGGTTGAGCCGACGCGTTGTTTGTAATGTGAAAATAATCCATGCGAAAGTATTTTGTTGTTGCCGTGTTGGCAACAAAATCAAAGTATTTTCAACAACATAGCGGAAGGGGGGAGGCAGAGGAGGGGTAGCCAGCACAGCTAGAACTTCCGGCAGGCAATGTTGCCACGGCAAGGGGCAAAAGAAAGGGCGCAACGGGGAAGCAACCTCACAAGGCAGTAAACTTTTTACGAGTGTATGTATTGGTGTGTATATTGTATGTGTGTGTGTGTGTGTTAGAGTGAGTGTGTTGTTTTATTCATATACTTTGCGCCCGACTATTTGCACTATGTGCGGCGTCGCTTTTATTCGACGAGTTCTTCGACTCGCTCAAGGGTTGTTGCTGAGCTGCAGCTCGAATTCTATTTTTATGAGCATGAAGGGGGCAGGCAGAATTAAGTTACGGTACTTAATGATGTTGCTTAGCAAATTGAAGCAACTAAACACAAACATAATTGAAACAATTTTCTCATTATAATGACGATGATGACGAGCAGGCGGCGAAGAAGGCAAAAACTGCTGCTGCTTCGGCAACCAAAGGCAACATCAGCAGTATAATCAACAAGAACAGCAGCAACAACAACAACAACAAGAACTACAACTAGAACAGCAAAAGAATAGGGCAAAAGGAGCAAAGTGCCTGTGTTGAGAGTAGAAGAAGAAGCGCGGCTGGAGCGGCAGCAGGTGCTCCTGACGCAAATTGTTTGGCTTTGTCTGAGACCTGACAAGGCAGCAGGTAAACAATGCCGGCTGTTGCTGCCACGCCCCAAGCCCGTACCCCGCCACCAGCTGGCCACCACACTGAGTCCATGTCAGGCAAATATGCGTCGCCTTTTTGTGTGTGCTAAGAAGATGAAGTGACGCAGAAGGGGGCGGGGAATACAGAGAAGAGGCGCCACGGAAGTCATAGCAAAAGTTAGACGCGCTTCTTTGCGAATATTGCGAATAAAATGCACGAAACGCAGCGCAAAAATCGCTGGCAGAGCTTAGGCAAGTGGAGATGCAGCTGCCAGGGAGAGAGAGAGAAAGCCTTCTTCACCCTCGTCCCTGCTGCGCCTATCGCCGGAAGTGCAAGCCAGCCGGCTGTGTAGGCGGCGCGGAAGTTGTAACAAGTTAATGGCAGTTTTCAACGAGCGACCAACGACTGTCAACTCACTCTCGAGTGCAGCAAGTAGCGGCGCCAGGTGGAGCAGCAGCAGCGACGGCAACAGCAGCAACAACAACTTCATTTAGCCGTCGCCGCCTAAAGTGTATTGAAGTTGCCACTCAAGTAGCAGTTAACGTGGCCTAATAAAGTTGCAGCTAGATTAAATTTACCAAGTGGCCAAGTGGCGTGGCTCGTTCTCGTTCTACGCGGCGTATGCGTGATGTGCCTTGGGAAAGCCAACGGCTGCGACTACGCCTGCTGCAAAGACAAAGGCAGCGTGGAAAATGTCAACAAAAGCCAGTCAGCTTGGCTTGAGCTGCGACTCGTCTTCACCATTTTGGGCGAGTTTGTTTGTAATTGTGTTTATACGCCGGGCCAGCAGCCATTAGCAGCTCACTTTACACAGAGAGAGAGAGAGGAAGAGAGAGAGAGAAAGGGAAAAATTGAGAGTGCGACTAGTCGACACTTTGGCCATAGAATATTTGGCATTTGCTTTTGGTTTATGGCTCCCACGCTCTTCACATTTCCGGTGCTAAAAGCCCCCGTCCGTCGATTGCTTGGCGGGTCAAGTGGTTCGCCTAATGGACCGACAACTGCAATTCGATACGATCCCCAGTCGGGGGAGCATCGCTTCTTAGTTCGGCACGAAAACAAAATCAAATTGCTTGCAAATAGCTAAATAAAAGGCCGCAGAGTATGTGGAGTGAGAGTGGAGGCCACAAGGGTTGCTGCCTCCTTTGCCTCCCTCTCTCTCCCCCTTTCCATCTTTCCCGTTTGATTATCTGATATCGCAGGATATGGCGAGGCAAATGATAAACAAGTTTGCGCTGTGCAAATTAATAACAACAGCAGCAGCAGCAGCAGCCGAGTATAGTTTCTTTACTTTGTCTGTGCCAGACACAACAAACACACCCCCCTCTCACTCCCCTCATTCCATCTCCTACTTTCTCTCTGTGTGCGTAAGTCAGTCGAGCTAATGTTGGCAGGTTGACGTACGTGCTGCGGCATTTTTATTAGGCTCGACTGTTTACGAGCAGCAGCCGAAGCCCTTTAACGGAGTCTGCCAGAGCAGCTAAGGAGAATGGCAAGAAGAAAAGGCTCCCGCAGAGCTAACTTCGTTTCATTTGCCATAAAAGACTGTCTTTAAGGGCATATAAGTATATATATTCTTGATTCCCATCGGTGCTAGCAATTTCCCTCTTCCACTTTTCCTCGTTACACAGTCTTTCCTTGGATTACCTTTTGTTTTATTTAATTAGTCCTCACCCAGCAACAAGCACAGACAGGCACTCACCTAGAACTCCCTTCCCCTGCGACTCTCTAGCGGTCCCCCTGGTATTATCTCTATTAGTATGTACGCGCGTTTTATTGGCCATGGCTCCGTGACTGAAAAATGTCGCTCAATTAAAATGGAAACACTTAAAATTCAACACTTAATTCCGTGCGTAAAATTAATGCCGAGCACCTAATTAAATTATGTTAATTACTTCTGCAAGTCTATTAACAACAGCCCACACGCACAGCCACACACACACCAATACACACACACAATGATAGACACGTACAGCCGAACGGAGCTACCCACTCCATAACTTTGCTCAGCTTGGATATTGTTGCTCGCTTTTGAATCGAGTAGCAGGAGGAGAAGGGGTTAGGAATGGTGGCAGGCTTTGGGCTTTGGCTTTGGTCGTTGGCTGGATTGGGACGGCAAGGCAAACATCAAATAACTTTCAATCAATTCCAATTAACAACGTCCATAAAAGCAGCTCAAAAATAGATCCACAAAGTGCACATAAGAATGGCAGGACAATTTAATTTAAAATTTAATGGCAAACTTGGCTGGCAGGGAGAGGGGAAGGGCTGCCAAGGGAACGTGGCACAAACCAGTTTGATGTTGTTATCAAAGGCAACCCGTGCGACCGCAACAACAGCAAAACAAGAGCGGGCAGGGAAGGATATTGTAATAACAGTTTCCCGACACGCAACGCACAGCGACACGGCGCTACTACCATGGTCACTTGCTGGCAACCACAACAGCAACAACAACGAAGAGGAGAATCATCTAGTCCGAGGCGAAATAAAAAGACGAAGGAATGCAGTTTTGCAGCTTTGCAGTTAGCAACAATGGAGGGCACAATAAAAGACACGGCACGGCAAAAAGAGAGAGAGAATGGGAGAGAAAAGATACAAGACACGGCAGTCGCTGGCGAATAAAACCGCAAACACGCCAACGCCATTGGCAACCCGCAGCAGGACACCAGAGTCAGTCATTCTGTCTGTCCTTGTGTCCATCCGCCTGTCGCTGTGACGACTTTGAGGCAAGGCGAGGACATATGCGAGTGAGCCAAGTTCATTTTGCACTTGCAGTGCAGAAATTTAATCAAGAAGTGCAGCGTGCTAGGCGTGTCCAACACCCTCAAGCAGCCAGCAGCTACTTCCCACTTACTGCTCTTCCCCACTTTATCCCTTTCCCATTCTTTCTCTGCCCCTCCCCCACACAAAACTTGTCTTGGACAGCAACACGCGCCAGCCCCTTGCGTGTAATGCGAGATTCGTTCAACATTTACAATGATTTTGTGATTCTTCCGACACTTTATGGCCAGCCAAGCTGACAGTGCTCCCCCCCCCCACTTCCTCACAGTCACAGCCCCAGGCCTCGGAGCTCACTGCCATGACAAGGACACGCAGACGGATGCGGACCTGGAGCCGGAGACGGAGACGGAGACGTAGCCGGACCCGGACACCAGCAGTAGCCAACATTCTCGGGTAAGTTGTGTTTTTATGCGACCGAGTATAATGGAGTGAAAGACTTTAAGCAAGCATCCGAATGGTCGTGCTAACCTCGCCCCCTGCTCCCTTCGCCAGAGCAATCTCCGAACCGCGTATTAAGTTCCAGCGCAGAGTTCACTTCACCATGAACGGGGTAGGCGAGGGGCAACTGGACAAAATTCTTTGGACTGGAGTGAGTGAACTGCAGCAGCTGACGCCGTTGATGCTGTCCATGCTGTGTGCCATGTGATATCATTGGGAAGTGCAAGGGAGCAAGAGCAGCCCCCGCAGCAGCTGGTCAAAGTTCCCACAGGGCGAGAGCTGAAAGCTTTTTCGCCTTTCGAAAGAGTAAACAAATATTTGGTTAATTCGATTTTTAGCTATGATTGTCCAAACGCAATTCTTGTTGATTTCAAATACTCAAGGGTTGCGACTGGGCATCGCGGCTCGAAATGAGAATACACCCCACAACCAAAAGCCACTCTAATCAAAACAAAACAAAGAGCACAAATAAAACAAAAGCCAGAGCAATGTTATGTTAATTAACCAACTTAAACGACGGCGAAACCTAACTAAAACATTTTCCATATTATTGTTAATATTCTCTTCTATTCTTTGATTGTATTTTTTTCTTTTCTAATTAACAGTAATTGAGGAGCATGGAATATACATTTTAATTGTGCATAAAGCATATTAAAAACCTGACAGAGGTCCAACTAAACAGCGAACTTTCTACAAATTGAATTCTTAGAAGTTCCCCCACATAAAAGAGAAAAAAAAGTTGGCAAATTTGCACAAAGCAAATTTATATTTTCCTGGAATTGAAAAGTTTTTCCTTGACCACTTCCAGGTATCGTGTGATGATTCCACTTTAAAAAAGCATAACGAACTATTGTGATATTTGAATGGAGAAACTTTTCATCATTCGATTTGCAAAATAAAAATTATTATAAGAAAATATGCATTCACCATTGAAAGGAGATACTTTCAAGAATAAAAAGTGAGTATGGCTATAATAGTAGACTAAATAAACTAAATGATATTAAGTAAAATTTTTTAGAGTTTTATAAAATGAAGTTAACCTTGAATTGGTCTTATGCATACATATCATATCTTAACTATATCTAACAAAGTAACATCTCTTAGTTATACTTATACTTACCTTCATTATCAATGCAAAATTTCGTTAAATTTCTAATAATTTTCCTAGGCTGATTGATTTTATTTCTATAATATAAAGAGTGTGACTTTCTTTCCTTCTGTAAGTATGTATTCTGTCGATGACCCTTTAATTTGCAGTAAGTTCTACCCAAGTCATACTCCCTTTAAACATGTCCTTCCTCCTGGCAAACTACAGCCGAGCAAATTGTGAAACTTGATATTTATCTGTCAAGATTGATTCCAACTAATTTGGCATCTCACAAACCGAAACAATGAGGCAACAACGACGGAAACCTGATACGATATCGAAACAGTACAAAAGCAGAGTGCTGTCTAGTTATCTAACAGATATTGTGATTCACTTCATTTCAGTTATCCTTTGTCCATTGTTGCCTGTTGCCAATGTGAGTACCCGTCAAATTGTGCAATACTCGAAAGCTTGAAAGTTCTTTCAGTTTGCGAACATGAAGTACAAATTATGTTTACGATATTTCTTGAGCAGTTTCGCAACAACGAAAAACCCAAGCGAATGGGAAAAGTTGAATGTATTATTTTGTTTCAGTTTCGTTGTTGTTTTTTTTTTACTGTTTTTGATTATATAAAACAAGAATGCTGCCACATGGCAACAACGAGGGGCAACAACAGGAGCAGCAGCAACAGCAGCAGCAACTTTTTGCATAGAAAAGCTATTTTGCAGCAAATATTTGCCAAGCATATTTATTCGCCTTCCACCAGCCACTTTTGACAAATTATGACTTTGCTACTTCTGTTGCCACTCCCCCTCGAGACTCCTCACCCTCCCCTCCTCCCTCCCGGCTATGTGGTGTGTGTTTTTTCTCACAAACTATGGCAGTAAGTTGCCATGACAGCGCTGCCACATTATACAACAAGTGCTCGAAATAATAAAGTTAACAGCACTTTAATAGTTAGCTCGTACCGCCTGACGATGCCGGTGGCAAGTGGCAGTCGCCCACAAAAGATTGAACCTGGGACTCGCATAGGAATTATGGCTTGAGAAGGGGAGTGAGAGTAGGCGCTGGGGGCATGAGGGGGAGTGAGCAACGGCAACATGTTGCCGGGCAACGCGCATAAATGAGGGGCTTATCCTATCGAGCAGCACAACTTGAGCAATAAAATTGCTTTTATACGCTCGTATACGGGTCTATGATACTCTCCTTCTTCCCCCTGTCTCCTCATCTTCAATGGCAGCAGTGAAATATTCCCAGCATGCTCATTGGCCAAGGAGCCAGCGTCGAGAGTCAGATAAATTTTCCACTTTGATTTTGCGCTTAATAAAAGTCAAATTTAAATTCGGCTGACTACGCACGAGCACAGCTGGCCCCCAGTTCAGAGGCCCCGACTCTGCCTTCGTCTACTCCAGCTTCATGTGTGTAGCAGTAGCAGCAGTCGAAGCAGTCAGTGAAGCCACAGCAAAAAACAGCAGCAGCAGTAGAAACAACAACAGCAACGACTATGGGAAATGGCAGCGCTTTTATTGCCAGCCGATGACACGACTTTGGGAGCGAGCTGGCATACAGCTTAGGAATGTAATAAACTTGGAGCGCCCAGCTCGGACTTTTATGGCATAACATAAAAGGAAATCGGTGGTGGGGAGGGGGGGGAGTGGAAGCATGTTAACAGCCGGATGCGGCAGGTCCCGGAGCGAACAAGTCGAAGAGTCGCCGCTGCACTAAGCCAGAAGGAAACTGCGAGGAGAGAGAAAGGGGTGAGAAGAAGGAGAGGAGGGGAGTAGGGTGAGTGAGGGTGAGCAGCAGAGTAACGCTTGATGACGGGCTAAAGGGAGCTGGTGCTGGCTAATGAGTTCGGTGCGGCGTGCGGGGCGTATGCTTAATATCAGCAGCAGCAACAGCAACAGCAATGGCAATGTCAGCCTCAAAGCGCTTGCATAAAATGTCGGGGGCCCATTGCGCTAAGCGGAAACTTGTGCATAATTCAATTAACTAGAAACATGCAAATGAAAACTTTGTAGGCGACAAGGCCGCAGGCGTGGCAGAGTGAGAGAGAAAGGGAGTGAGAGAGAGAAGGGCAAGGGAGAGCACACAAGTGCATTGCGTACAAAGCGCCAATTGGCATGGCAGCAGGCAGTCAAAAAGAGCTTGGTCAGGGGAGGGAGGGGTAAGAGGAGAAGCTACAGGAGAGAGGGAAGAGCAGAGGGGGGAAGGGGAGAGGGGAAGAACAAGTGCTGCTCTTAATGCTGCGCCAAATTGGACTCGCAACTCTCCAATGGAATTGCACAGAAATATTTCTAATTATTTCGGAGCAGCAAAGGAGCAGCGGGTGCCTGGCAACCCAAGCTGGTAAAGCACACTACCTCCCCTCCCTCTCCCTCGACGCCCTGCCCGTCTCTCTTCCAGTTGCTTAGTCAACTATGCGTGTATATCAAAAGTATGAAATGCAATAACGTAATGAGTAATTGCGCAAAAGTAATAAAGGACACGATGCGCAGTTACGCAAAAAAGCAGCATGCAATCTGGGCAGGGATAACCAGGGATAACAGCGGAGAAAACCCTGTGAAAACCCAGGGAAAACTGCTCGTAGCAGCAGCAATTATGGCTGCGGTGACCGGCAGGGGGAGTGGCAGTGGCTGGGGGCACAACAAAAGTTGTCAACGACAGCGGCAGCAGCAGCAGCAGCAGCGGCAACGGCAACTTAAACAAAGGCCAGCTTGGGGTCGACAACGCACGGGGGCGTGACGTGTGGGCGTACGTGCAACGTGGCCGCAAAAAGTTGAAGCTCAGCTCAGCTCACGCGTTGCTGCCGCGTGACTTTAGCCACGGTGGCCTCCGGCTTCAGTTGCTGCCGGCGCTGAGCCTGGACTGGCCGTACGGCTGGACTGGATTTGGCTTGGAGTTTGGGTTTGGCTTGAGAGCGTCCAGAAAGGATATTAATTTCCCAAAGGTGCCGTTTCAGCGAGCGAAAATCACGCACGGGGCGGGGCAGCAGGAGCAGAGCAGCTTGTCGCGCAGCTTAAAACAGTAGCAACAACAACAAGGAGAACAACAACAACAACAGGACGATATAAAAATATAACTCACGCGCACACACACAAATTAAAAACTTTCAATAGCAACAATTTTCATTTAAAAATTCATCGCCACGCGCTGGGACCGCCACAATGGGCCCCGAAATGGAGGATGGCAATGGGCGTGGCAGCGCGCGTGCACCATGCCGTGCAACAGTTGCTGCCGTGCTGCTGCTGTTGCTGATGGCCATTGAAGCGGCAACAAAAGTGACAAACAGATTTATTAAAACTGGAAATTGGCATTGTGCGGTTAGTTAGTCTAGCGGTAAACTGATAAATACGTGGAAAACTATTGGAAAACTCAATTTGGATGTGCTCGATGAGGCATCCACCCTGGAAGATGAGAGGAATTGAGCAGAGAACTTTACAACTACTGAGCTGATTTATAAATGTATTTATTTAGGTATATTGTAATAAAATAACATGTGAAATACGTAGGTCAAATTTAAAGTAATTCAATTAATTCAATTTACAAAAATACAACTTTTAAAATATGTAATAATTTTACAAATGCCTCTTATTATTTTAAATCAACATAATATTCAAAATATGTAAAATGAATACTAAGTTAAATGATTGATTAAATATAAATAAACTACATGAACTTGAGCAACTATTTTACACACATAAATAGAATTTTATATACATAATATGCAATATATTCATATAATATTTAAGAATAAACAATATTTAATTTCATCTTACAATACTTGTTAACAATTTAAAAAAAAATCAATATTTCAGAATGAATAAATAATCACAAACCTTAGCATTAACTACAAATTATTCATAAAATGTATCAAACAACCTTTCGATCTTATACTTCTTCCGGCACTTATAAAATTAGGTTGTCTGCTATGCACCACTGCAGCGCAGATAACCGACTGGGGTAGCTGCACTACAGTAACGTGTTGCCACGAGGTACAACAAAACTTTCTGTGGAGAAGAGGAAGGGGTGAGAAGGTAGAGAAGGGAAGAGGCCAAGCCCTTTTGGGGGAGTGCAACAATTAAAACTATTTTGGCCAAAACAATATCGACGCTGTTGCCAACGCATTGTTGCACTAGTTGTTGCTGTTGCTGGTGCTGTTGCAGCTGTCCTTATCGTTGTTGTTGATGCCTGTTGTTGGCTGGCAACATTTCATTAGAGCGCCGAAGGGGTTAGCCCGAGGTCAAACCACAGCTTGTTATGGCCCTGGCGCAGCACAGGGAGTGAGATAGATAGAGAGCGAGAGAGGAGAGAGCGAGGGGAGTACGGAGTAAGAGGGAAGACAAGACAAAAGCTGATTACTTGCTGCAATGGCTGACAGGACATGGCAACCAGCAGGCAGCACCAATGCAGGCAGGCAGCCACTAGGCCATGGCCAGGGCCAGAGCTGGGCTCAGGCTGGGCCTGGACTCCCAGTCGGACTCGCCCTGGAGCAGCCTTGGCATTTCAGAAAGTTGTTTATTTTCCAGCGAAATTGCATGGCGCCTGCTCCGACGAAGGACGCGCTTAGCCTAGCTGAACAGCTGCTGGCAACAAAATGAGATGACAATCACGCTCTAAAGCTGCTCCAGCAGTACGCGAACATTTATTGCAACACAAAGGAAAATAGGGGGCAGCAGAACAGCTTAGCAATGCTGCCTCGTTTTGTTGAGCTGCTACTGCATATGCTGCCGGCGTTGGGTCACACAACAAGGTGGCGAGTTCTGACTCTACTTGAGATGGTATTGTTCCCTGCTCTGCTTGGTGCAGCGTTGGATACTCATTGATCTTATCATTGATAGTCAGGCACTGTGGACTGCAGATCCTCTTATGTTTCGTGCATCTACAGCTCACAGACTTATATTAGAAACGCCTAGGTGAACTAGACCGCAGTATCTAAGGCAACATGACGCAGTTTCCTTCAAATTATTGCCCAGCATCTGCAGAGATGGATTGTAATAGCAGTGTGTAAAGGTAGCAATGGGAGGGAGGCAACCTAAGCTATGCCTGGCCTGCTTTGCCTGTAGTTTTGTATTTCAATATCGCCAAATATATTGAAATTGTCAGCGCTTGGTGCCCGTCTCTCTCTCTCTCTCTCTCTATACATCTCCACCTCTCCTTCTCTGTGTGTGGCAATCAAATTAGCGATGCGCACTGGCAACGGGAATGGGTTGGCTGACTGCCTGCCATGGCAACAATCGTCATTTGATGCGTCTGGCGCCAATAACTAACTGGCACAATATGTCAATCAGTGCCCGATCGACTGCTGCTTTTATTGGACGCCCAACGCAGAAGGCAGCACCCCGAAGAGTTGAAAATTGCTCAAATTGTTCAAATTGCATGCTCCGCCTAATTGGCAATATAGAGAGCAAAGGAGCTGCCTGTGAGTAGCAAGAGGAGGAGGAAGAGGAGCACGCTGAGTAGAAGGGCGGGAGCAGCAAGCGCCTGTTCTCGCCTGGCTACAGCCTCTTCACGGTCCGCCACTCCGCTCAATTCGGGGCGCGTGTCGCAGTCAATCACTTTGATGGGCTGCCATTGTTATCAACACCTGTTCGGGCTACCCTCAACGCCAAACCAGCACCCACCTCCCCCTTCCACCGCATTTTTACGGCTATTAATGTGTCCGTTCTTCCCATTAGGGGCGATGTTCTCGTAAAATGCCGCGCATACATAGAGCATATACCATTTACTTATATGGTACATAGCATGCTCCTCATGTAATTCAGCAAAGTGCGTAATAAAATTTTGGCATAATCGATAATGAATGTGCAGGGGGAAAGGAAGGAAGGGGAGGGGCAACTTTGATTGCCGATCAAATGGATTAGTATAATATGCACATGCGAAAATAAAGATAAACGAGGCCATTGAATGGGCAAAACAATTGAAATTGTGCAGAGGCATCAGTTGGGGGAAGCTAAATAGATTAAAGCTGAATTTGCAAAGTCTCGTGAGTATGTGTAGATTTCTGAAGGTGGAAGAAGAGAAAGAAGTGAAACTGCACTATAAAACCTTCACAACAAGATCATTTTATAATTTATTTTTACGAGAGGATGGTAAGTAGATTTTAAGGGTTTTACAATTGTAAAACAGATTGTAAGTAAGAAACCTTAAGTATTCTTCGTTGATTGGTTTTGTCGACTAGTTGGATAGCAAGTACATTCACTAGATGCTTTAGATGATCTACATATATTAAACAGAAGTTATAGATGATCTCCTAAGGTGCAGGTCACGATGAAGCTCTGAAGTTTATATTGAGAAGTATGCGTCTTCTATAGCTCCTAGAACTTTGGACCTCAACGTAAGATATTTTTTATGTTCCTCAGCATCATAATCCCGAACAATAAATCATAATCTAAAGTCAGGAAACTTCCACCAGCACAGCCTAATTTATGCATATTTTTAATAGGTACCTTCATATTGCAGTCGTTAAAAGCGCATTTCCAAAAATAGTTTGAATAGTTTTCAACAGTCAAAACATGCGCTGACCTGCCATCGCCCCCCGTTGAGTTGCAACTTCAATTAGCCCCGAAAACACTTTCCAAAGTCTTTTGCATTTGCCAGTTCACATTATTCGTGTTGTGATAGTCCCCTTTCGTGCTGGTTCTGGTTCTGGTCGTGCTTTTCCCCCCTCGTTCTGCTCTCACTTTCACCTAGCACCAAAAATGTTGGCAGGCAGTTTGCCCTCTTTCGCAGTTGTTGTTGTACTCGAAACATAATTAAGTGCTTAACAAGTTGTTAAATGCCAGTTGGCAAGTTGCAAAAGGTGCACGTGGAGGGGGGAGGAGGAAGGGGTAACTGAGAATTTGTCATAACAGAAACCGTTGACGATGTACGAAGTGAGTTAGTAATAAATTTTACTTTTATAAGAAAGAAAACGCAGCAAAACGGGAAAAGAACAACCGAGAAATCAAGTTGAACATGCGAAACGAACTCACATCGGGTACTCAACAAGTTGCTCCAGAGTTATGACTGGACTAGAAGACTCTCTCGAGTCCGTCCACAGTCTGGCGACTGTCCAGCGAGCTGATGAAGTGGCAATGGCCAGAACAGAGCGTCAGTTGAAGTTGGCAAGTCGAGCACAAAAGTTGAAATTAAATCAAACATAAAACCAAGTTGCAGTCGAGTTTGTACAGGAATCATCGTCCCCCTCCATCACCCCGCTCCCCACCTCGCGACTCCAGTCGCGTCCTTGTGCAGTCGTCCAGCATGAAATGAAATGGGGCAAAGACGGAATGCCAAAAGTGTTGCGAACTTTGTTGTATTTTTGTTGATTTTACAAAACTGTGGCCAGGCACGCACCCGGCCAGAGATCGAGCCGGACGCGAGGCGTGATGGATTAGCAAAGTTTCAGTTTAGCGATGGCAGTCTGCAGTCGCAAAAGGGTGCAGAGGGGAACGGCAGCGATGCTGCTGCCACTGCTGCTCCTGTTCCAGCTGCAGCTCCCTCGAATGTTTTTAATTTTGCAAAAATTTATGAAACTTTGTATGCGCAATTCATGTTGACAGCAGCTGGCGCAAAACGTGGGCGTGGTCGTGGTCGTGGCCTTCAGCGACCGCAGACGCAGCTGCTGTGGGAGGCCCCGCAGACGGAGGAGGAAGTGGGAGCTCCGCCAGTGGTGGTGATAACATCGCCAAAGCCTTTTGTTGTGCTGCAGCAATTGCAGCACGACTTCGAGGAGAAGCTGAAGGGAACAACCACAGTGAAGCCATTCAATGTGCTGCAGCAGTTGACGCTAGATCAAATGGAGCAGCTGCGTCTTAAGACACCCAATGCGAGCTTCCACATACTGCAGGCACTGCAGGCGGAGCAGGAGAGAAGGAATAAGCTAACTACCACAGCGAAACCCTTCCATGTGCTGCAGCAGCTAGACAAGGATTTGCAGCAGGAGTTGGAGAAGCACGTGCAACAGCAACAGGAGCAACAGCAGCCATCGGCAGAGGGTGCCTTTGAGGTAGTTGAAGCTGTGGCCGAACCGCTGGAGCAGCACAAGGCTGTGCCGGCGGAGTCCACACGTGCCAAGGACAGTCAGAAGCGCAAGCGGAAAAGGATTCGACGGCGTCGCAAGCGGATACGCAGGCGGCGCAAGCGAAAGCGTCGCAGGAATCGCAAGCAACGCAAGAAGAAGCGAAAGAAGCGCAAGAAGCGCAGGAAGAAGGGAGACAAGGACAAGAAGAGGCGCAAGAAACGCAAGAAGCAAAAGCCTGCAACGGAGCAACCTCTGATTGGCCAGCAGGCGCATCTCATCTACGCCAATCCTACAAAGCAGCCACATCATCATCATCATCATGAGCCTCCACCGGTGACGCAGATCTTTCAGCTGGTGACCACCACAAAGCGTCCTGCAAGCACAACGACTCTGGCGCCCTTTAGCAAGCTCAAGTTCCTGCTGAACCACAAGACACTGTTCAAGAAGAAGAAGAAGGAATACCTCAGTCATGTGGGTCACGTGCTCTATCCCTTTATCAAGTTCGTAGCCTTCTTCACCGTCCTCAATCCCTTCACACTGGGCGTCTTCCTCTTCACACTGATCTCCCCTGTGGTCTTTGGGTTTCTTGGCTTCGTAGCGCTGAGCCTGTTGGTGAAACCCTTCCTCCACCTGGTCTTTGGTGTCAAGGATAATGTAGACGCCATCGAGCTGCGCCATCGCATTGCCAACAAGCGAGCCGAGCAGCTCAAGCTAGCCCTGCGCCCAGTGACCATACACAAGCATTACTACCAGCAGAAGCCGCTGCACTCCACGCCGCCGCATCGCTATCGACCTGTTTCAGATTGGCGGCGACGTGGAACGGATGCGCCGTTGCTTCGCCACAATCCACTGCTACCAGACGAGCGGGAGGCACTCTACGATGAGCGTTGATCCCTGAGAGAAGCACTTTGTAAATAGAAGTATACATTAAGATAGACTAGGAATAAAGATAACCAACCTGGCACTGAACTCAGCTAGAGAGAGATTCATTTCCTTCCTCAGCTTTTCCAGTCAAAATTCGTATTGCTAAGCCTTTAAATCTGCCCCCGGAAAATGCTTGGCGTCTCTCGGCGCCTGCAACTGCTGCTGCACGGGCACCATGTTGTCCTGGCCAGCATCATGCTGCTGATGACGCTTGTGGTAGCCATATTAGACTACGCTCGCATTGCCCACGACTGCGATCTGCTGTGCTGGTGCCATTACCTCGAAGCAGTGAAGGAATACAAGCCGATGCTGGTCATGATCGTTATGGCCAGTGTCAAGCTGCTGTTGATCCTCATACTGACTGTGGTGAGCTACACACAGATGCGTCCCTATACGGATCCACCAATTGCGCATGTCAAGCAACGATATTGTCGCTATCTGCTGATGCGTCTGCTGGCTGCCCATGAGGACTTCCTGCATGACAATCAGACGTTGCCAGAGCGGCATGCTGCACTGCTTGAGGCGATTCAACAGTTTCGCTCCGATGGACGGCGACTGTACGAGCGCTCAGTGACACAGCTCAGTCTGCCCATGCAGCAATTTCTGCCAGTGGAGGAGGAGGAGGAGAGGGCGCTGCTGAAGCGCGGCTACGAAGACTTCAAGTGCATCAAGCAGCTGAAGGAGATGGACATCTACAGAATGATATTGGCGGTGCCGCAGGCAAGTGAATAACCAATCAACTGCAACAGCCATACGTTGTGGCAATGTGGCGGGGCGGAGTGGGCGTGTTAACCACTGAATGAACAACAACAGCAACGACAACAAGAACTCAGCGGCAACAATGTTAAACACAAAATTTACGCAACTTTTTAATTAGGTTTGGCGCACAAGCTTCTCCAGTTAATGCCCTGTTCAAGGAGCTGCGTAGGGTATATTGGCAGTTGATACAAGTATATAACATATTTATATATTTCATATAAATATTGTTAATCAATGAAAAGAAATAAAACAGCTTTATCATGTTGCATGAAGTCCTTTTTTAATTTTTAATAGTTTAAATTTATTTTGATTATTAAATTACACATTTTTACTTAATCCGTCATTTAAGCACCAGCACTTCTCTTATTGAATGTCGATCTTCGATAACAATTGCCTTAACTCTTATTCTATCGTTCTAATTACATAGATGAACAACTATCGGAACTTCTTAACTTGTCTTTAAACATCGATTAGTCGTTAACTCCGATAAAGCTTACTCGTATATAATAGAAATACAATAATATAGATATAATTCTACAATCAAAATTAAACTGTAAGTTTTTTATACTCTTATATTTATACTCATGAAGCCAATAAAGTCTTGATATATATATATTAATAGATTACTATATATATCAATATGTTCTATCCTCAGTTCCGTCTTCTAGTTCGCATTGTATTCTTACAACTGTTCCAAGAACTGCCCGCAGCAGCAGCTCTGTGCATTTCCAGGAACTGTCGAGAAATTGCCACCATATAAATAGCATGAATATGCAAGTTATACATAGAATTCGTATGAATCAATCAAAGAAACCCAAAGCAGTTGACCATAATCCCCCTGCACATTAAGCTCCCTACAGGGTATGCTCAATGGGTTGTTTAGTCTGCGTTGTTGTTGTGGCTGGCTACAGTGGCTGTTGTTAATTTTCGCTTTGCCAACATGTAAATTTTACTACCTCAGCGGAGAGAACTAACGCAATTTCTGCCAAAGACATAAACTCCTCACCAAGCCGAGGCTGAGTAAATGCCAGCGTCGTCGTTGAAGAAGCGTCTGCGGTAAGCAACATCAAGTCGGGCCAATTAGGTTGGTGGCCAATTATTAGTTTAGCATCGCTTAGAGTTGCGTGGTAGGCGTGCTGGGGCGTGGCATTGTGCATTGTCTGCGCAATACGCACAGTGCCAATATCAATTGAGCTGCTCGCCATAATGGAATTGCCTTGGGAACGTCACTTTGTGCTCGGCTCAAAACAAGTTGAGTGCCATAGAAATTGTAGCGGCGGGATTGCAGCATTCCCGGCCAGAGCCAGCGACAGCGACAGCAGGGAGAAGCAAATAGAACGAGTAATCATAAATAAAATTGTAGTCAATTCATAAGGATTTTCTCTGCGAGCGAAGAGAGAGAGACAGAGAGAGAGGGGAGCGGGGTAAATGGTGGAACTGACAAGCGACATGCAAACAACATTCATTCATATTTACCAAGAGAGACACCCAGCATGATCCCCGCCCAGCCCGACTACATTCATCTACATCTCCAGCTCCCGCTTCTACTCCCGCTTCTACTTCTACTCCAGCTGCAACTCCACATCTCTTCACTTCTCTCTCCTGCCACATTGGCAAGCACAATGTGCGTATAAATAACGGATTTCCTGTTATAAAATATTTGTAACGACATTTTATGTATGCCGATTTATATGTCCCATTGTGCAGCGCGTACTCGAAGCTATTGCGGAGGCACTCAGTCACGGCTGCCAGTTATGGCTCGCATGCCTCGTGTGGGAAAGAGGCTGTACAAGTCTGTGTGTGTGGGTGTGTGCCTGGATCTGCGTATCGATGCAGCGTCTTTTGGATTGCAGCTGTCAGCATGGCGGCAAATTTCATTCGCTTTAATGGCAAACACTGAGTGCATTCCATTGGCATTGATGCGCCCTGCCAGTTGCACTGTCAGTTTCATAAATCACACCCAGATGCGTGTTAATCTCTATCAGCTCAGTGCCAATTGACAAGCACAGTGCACGAACTCTTTCAGCGAGGGGAATTCTCGAGCGGAGCTCGTGCAATAATTTTTACGATTATGTCAGGTGAATCTCCAGCCCAATCCAAGTCCCAGTGCGAGAATACACACACGCCTCTCCCACTCTCTCTCTCTGTCTCAACTGACGACGCCTTGGATTCCATTGGGAATGCTCAAAACTTTGACAGACACACACTCGGAGGCAGAGCGGGACATGGCATATCAAAGAGCAGAGGAGGCGTTGAAGCACAACAAATTCAATTCACTACTGTTGCTTAGACAGTTTGTTGTTGTTTTCGTTTGATAAAAAGGACGACAGCAGTGGCAGTATGAAGTGTAGTGAAGTGAAGCCAGAAGGGAGGAAGGAGCAGGCAGAGTAGTCCTGCCAGAACCCAAATAATATTAATATGCAAATTGAGTTTTTTAGTTGAGTGATCTAAGCGGATAACTGTGGCCCAACACAAGACACAGTGGACACACAGAGGAGCGAGGCAGGCGGGGACTAAGGAACGGGAGGGACAGTGTTCTGTGTAGGCAGCCCCCAGAGAGATCGAGCACTTTGCTTTATTGATTGCCCTTCGGAGCACAGCAACACAAGGAGCTGCAGCAGCGGCAGCAGTAGCGAATAATGTGAGTATATCACACACACATTTCGATTCGATTCGATTCGTTGCGAATGCGACTTGCGAATCAATTGAAATCATATTTTATTAAACGTTTACGGGGCCATTTCCCACAGCCGCCACGGGGCAAACAATGCCCGCGCCCCTTGAGCCGCCAGCAGCAAATTAATACACACCCAGCCTCCGCTCTCTCTCCGTTTCTTTAAGTGTATGTGGGTGTGTGTACATACAACATAAATCGGATCAGGATCAGCCAGTGGCAGTGGCCACCAGAAAAACACATAGAAAAATATTTACAAGAAGTTTTGCTGCAAAGCAAAGCAGCCGCCGGCAGCAGCGACGCATAAAAAACGTTTCCAGGAATCGAAGACGACGAGGAAGCAATGGAAAGGGAGAGTGGAAGTGGCGGGAGGCGGAGAAGATGGTGGCAGAGGCAGCCAAGTTATGAAATTTGCTTTTCTGCATGAAATAAATTCAACAAGAAATTGAAAACGAGCAAAGAAAAAGCGCAGCTAGCGATGGCGCTGAGATTGAAAGCGGCAGACAAGCTGGCAAACAGCCGCGCGAATGTGCAGAAATGGCACGATTCCACAGCGGGCGCTTATACCAGTGGGCGTGGCAACGGGGGAGAAAGAGAGGGAGAGAGAGAGAGCAAAAGAATCTAGTGGCACAGCAGGATTTGGCAAATGTCACGCAACGCGCACAGTTGACGCTGATGGAGTCGGAGTTGAATCTCAGGTGAATTCAAAGCGAGCACCGCAAACGAATTGATTTATAATTACGATCATGTCCGGAAACGGGCCCAGACCCGGACTCGGGCTGTCGGGCCGTGTTAGCGATGTGCTCAATTAGCCAGCTGAATAGTAAACACGAAATTGAAACGGAGACATACCTGGAGATGGCGACTTTAGACTGCAAACTGAAACCGGCAGCAGCATTTCAGAATGTTAAATGGGACTGTGGCTGGGAGGGGAAACGGGAAAGGGAGTGAGGGGAGGGAAGAGGGAGCACAACTGTGGCTGCTGTGTGTGGTGCACAATTTCCGCTTGACATGCTGTTCGTTGGGCAATTTCGTATTTTATGCTTTTTTATGTTTTTCTTTCAAGTTGCCTTCCACCTGTGGCGCACACGGTGCGTATGAGTGTCCTCCCCCCGGCAGCAGTATAATTTGCTGGCCTTGCTCCACTCGAAAATCTCCACACAGCAGCAGCAGCGATTGCGTCTCCTGCTAAACATATGCAAATTAGAGTATTTGTATGTGCCACGATAACCGAGCACAGCCTCAGGCTCGTCGCAGAACCGAAGCTGAAGCTAAGGCTGAAGATGGAACTGGAGCTGGAGCTGGAGGCTGTTGCCTGATTCTGACTGGACGTAAGCGGCATAGCAAATATGCTCATATAGGGAGGCACAAATTCCAGAAAGCTCCAAAGCTGTCTAGACATCATTTGCAGCCAATTTATCGTGGGATTAAAATGGAATATAGCAAAATAGCAGAGGAACTTTAATTATGACTTCATATCATCTAAAAAAAGAAGAAATATGCAGAGCAGACGCAACTTAAAGTTGTCCCTCAGATTTACACAAAGTTAAAGGCAGCACCAAACTCTTTGAGCTGCCGCTCGCTTGGTCTACGGGATATGAATTCAAAGCTTCCCTAATCCTTTGAATAATTAATTCCTTTGCCTTGTATGCCCACATGTCAGATAAGTGAGAGAAGGTGGCGTGTACGCAACTTGAAGATATGCTGGATAAAAGTAGAAATTTAAAGAAGTCGAAAATGCAAAAAATTGTGTTTAAATTCATCTCCAATCTGCAATCTTTTTTGATTTTTTCAAGAGAAGAGTAACATATCAAATTGGTAAAGCTTGGAAGACTTCTCATGCCAAATTTCCTGACCCTAACTCATATACTTCCTGCTATCTACGCTGTTCCACAAAGAGATATATGACATATCGTATTAACTAGACCGAGTCCAGTAAACCTCCCTTTTCTTCAATTTCCAATTGCAATATCGCATAACAACCAATAGCGAGGAGTCGGGGATATGGGAGGGTTCCTATCAACACGCTTGGAATGAAAATCGAATACGCAGGCCTGAGGAGGCCTAATCCGGATGTCAGCTCACGCTCCGTTCACCTTTACACTCCTTCAAGCCGAGTCCCGAAGCATGTCCGTTATTTTGTTTACAAGAAAACATAAATCTCAGCGCTCGAGGCGGGAGAAGGAGTAGCAAGGGGAGGGGGACGTAGGCGGATCTGTTTTCGGTGTGGGCATGTCTGTATGCGGTCGAAAGGATTGCCAACGGTTGCCGTGTGAAATGAAACATATCATCACTTTAAGACCCGCACATGTGTGGGATGCCGGATCCCGAATGCCGGATGCCGAATGCCCCAGCCAACAGCCTACAGCTACAGCTACGGCCCAGAGGAGCACGTCTGCTGGGCAGCCGAAAAAAGGCTACACGACGAGGTAGGGGGAAACGGGCTGCAGGGTAAGGAGTGTGGGGTGTGAGCAGCTTTGGTTTGTACGCGTCAACTGTAAAATCCTTTTTGACATGCCATGGATAGCGCAGGCGGAACAGCGAGTGGGGCAGGCGGGAATGAAAGAGAGGGAGAGAGAGGCTAGTGTGCTGAGGGAGCCACATTGACTGTGTCTGTCGGTATGTTTGTGTGTGTGTCCGAAGTGGCCATAAAAAATGTGTGCTGCCCCCAAGGGGTTAGAGGCGTGGCCTGAGGGCCAGCTTTAGATGGAGCAATCCAATTATAAAGAATTTTAAACTATGTACCGTGAAGAGGACATTTAAAGCGCACACAAGAACCAGGTTATTAGCACATTAGTGTGGGTGTGAGTGCCCCACTCTGTGTGTTATGCGACGGTCTGTTTAGTATCTGTGTGTGTGTGGGGAGGGGGGATGGTGTGAGCAAGTTATTAAAAAGGAGCAAAGTTGTGAAGGGCCACATCAGTCAAGGGCTCACACAGCTGAGCTCCTGCTCCAGCTGCCTTCCCTGCATCCCCTTCCCCTGCTCCTCCTGTGTATAGAAATTGACGGGAAATTTATTCGCTCTGTTTTCGGGTTGAAAGTTGAAGAAAAAATATAGCAACAATCCATAAAGTAAATGTTGCATTTAAACAAACAAACCCAGTGACAGACCGAGAGACAGACAGAGAGACAGTTAGACAGACAAAGCGAGCAGAGCAAGCAGAGCAGCGCAGTGACAAACACTGGAAGCCAAAACTGACAGTGACAACTGGCTGAATGTGAACGATCAGGCACAGTGAGGCAAGCAGGGCGGGGGCAAGCGGAGCGCGTCAAGTTGAGTCGTTGATGATGCCGTCGAGTCGTCATCGTCGGCGGCGTCGTCGTCGTCGTCGTGGTTGTCTCCCGCCTCCAAGTATATGTAGTAAAAAAATTGACATAAGCGGATATGTTACACAGCGCCTTTTGTGAGGCTGTGGATGAGAAAACACACACACTAGTGACTAGTCCCTCATTCTTAGTGTGTATGTGGGGTGTGCCACAGGCAGCGACTGCATGCGCTGTGAGAGCAGATAAATTAATGCGATTTTTCATGCTTCATGTTTGAGTTTGATTTATGCAATTATATTTTCCTCTGCCGTTTATGTGTCTGTGTGTGGGTGCGCTACTGATACACAACTTTGTCAAACACGCCTAAAAGCAGTCATTTTTTATATCTGATACAAAGCGAAAACGTTTAAGCTCTTTCCGGCTTGTTACCTATACGCACAATTGCAGATGTTGCAGATGGGGACTACTTCCGATAGATAACTCAAAATGCGCCTTCAAAAATCTACATAGACTCAGGCTGTGCAAAACGGTTGTAAACAGAAAACTGCGCAACTCATTTATGTTACAATTTTAACGTAATACAATTCTTAGTTACGCCCTGTGTATATTTTCTTGGCATATAATACATTCCACAGGTTAAATTTGCGCCAATCTTCTTTAACCTTACTTCTCGATTTCAGTGTTACCATTTCCTCGGCTGCTGATTGCAGGACTTCCTCACACCGATAACTTAATACTAAATTAATACAACTTTCATCTGAGATCAATCGATATACCATAATAAAGAGCTATCAAACTGGCAGCTCGATTACTATTTAAAATTAGCATCATATCGATTACTTAATACTAAATGAATACAACTTACCGTTCAATCGATATTCTCAATAATGAGCTATCACACTGACAGGGAAAAAATAAAGCTCGAATACTATTTGAAAATTAGCATCATATCGGGGTATGCGATTTATTAAAAAAACGTTCTCTCTCCAATCAATCAAGCTCAGTGTCATTTGTTTTTTCTGCCCCACAGCAGGTCGTAAAGTTATAATTCCCTGCAGCAGCAGCAACAACAAGAGGATCAATATGCTGTCCCCAGTTCCAGTTCTAGAATTGGCAGCAACGTTAATTTGTCATGGCACTGCTTGTGGTCATCCCCACCCACACGAGACACACACACACGTACAACGCACACCCACACATACATACAAAATTACACAACAAGTGATTTTGTTCTTTTTGTGCGCTTGGTTCATGCTCCTGCTCTGCTGCTCTGTGCTCCAATCAGAGCCAGAACTATGTCCAGGTACCTGTAATCTGCACAACAAATCCGATTAAATGCAAATGCTGCCGCCCCAGCCGCAGTGCCACGCTCCATCAACTGGCAGAGCTTAGTTGCGTAAGTTATCAGCACCAGACCGAAGCGAACTAGACCGTGGAGCTGCAAGGAGGGGCGTGTGGAGGCGAAGCAAAGGCCGAAGTGCTGAAGTGGCCCCCGGTGGTTGCAGCACCAGCAGTTGCCTCACACGCAAGCATCTAATTTGGATACGAGAGACAGTGCTGGATTGGGCTATGGATGTGGCTGTGTTCGCATCTGTTGTGGCTCCACACTGCAGCAATGCTCATTGGCGGCTTCTAATTATTATTTCAATAGCCGAGATTCACGAGAGCACGTTGCATTAGCATCGGTTTGAGGGCACTACCCCCGTCGAAGAGGGGCATATGCTCCGACTTAGCCAATAGATATGGCTTAGCCAGCTGCCAAATAGTTGCCATAAAAACTCATTCGCCCATTTACGGAGCGACGCTAACAAGACTCGAATTGGCGAACGCTTCAAAAAGGAAATAACAGCCATTTTCTATTCCCCTACTCCTCCTCTAACCACTCCACAGTTGCCTGGGAAAACTCACAACTGTCCAAAAGAGTGGGAGAATAGGTAGGGGACCATGTCGATGTACTCTTTAAAGCTGCGTCGTCTGCAACTACTACACAAATTGCTTGTTTAAAAACTGCGCCAAATATTTGCTCAACATTTAAGCATCGACATTATCATTATTGTCGCAAGTTTGTTTGGCTTCACATCAGAATTTTATGGAGCGCACAAATATGAGCCAGCATCGTGGACCAACAAGAACAAGTAGACGAAGAAGAAGAAAGGACATGGGGGAAGGAATAGGGGAACGTGCAGCCAGACGATGGTTGCTGGAAAAAAAAGAATAAAAATGCCACTTCCGTTTTATTTGCGCAAAATTAAATAAACCGAAATATGGGCGAGCATATTGGCGCATAATAGGAAAAATATTTTGTTCATTAATGTGCCCCAGCGAGAAGTACTAGATGGAAAACAAGTAGAAATGGAATGGAATCGCCCGACTGTGGTGGCCCAGTGATGGACTACAAAGTGCCCTGGAAAGGAAAATAGTTCTTCGTTATGGTTTTGCATTATCTCTTCACTTCCCAAATAGGAAAAACTCGTCATAACCTAATATAGGTATAATATGGCTTATATTTTGAATTATAAGCATAGATCTTTGTTCAAAGAGTTACCTGAAGTGTTCATCCCGTTCGAACAGGAAGTATTCTATTATCTTTACAGTATTATTATATTGCTTATCATTGAAATTGTACAATACTTTAATCGCAAACAAGAAAACTAATCTTCAAAACCTCACAAAACTACTATATGTTTGCTATTTTGCATTATCGATAGAAATCAAAGAGACGACAGTCATCACATGAGTCAAACCCCTCACAAAATGTTAGAACTTAAAGAAAGAAAAACTTAAAAAACATTTTCTTAATACCATTGAAGAAAATTTCGTAGCATTTGAGGGGAAACTCTACGCCCAAGCTCCCTTTCACGCTTTATGTACATACGAAATGTGCGTTTACAGGGCATACACAAAAGGCAGACAAATAAATAAGAGCAGGCAGTAGGAAAAGCCGAAAAGTAAAAGCTTTGCCACTAGCCAGTCGCACAGTGTGCAAACATTTGTAGGCCTTAAGCATTCTGGCCAGGGCAGGTCTGTGGGAGGAGAAGGAGAAAGGGGGTGAGAGCGACAGCAGTGAAGTGCCTGCCGGAACAATATTCGATCGAAGTTTTGTGGGCCACACAGAGGCCTATTGAATCGCAGCTCGCACTCGATGCTTTTAAAGTATGCCGAAAGAGAGAGTGGAGTGGAGTAAAGTGTAGCTGGAGCTCATCTTCTCCTGCCATTTGGCAAGCCAGCGAGCCGCACTAATCAACACAATTACGCTGCAGCCGAAGGAAAACTTTTCTAATTGGATATGAAGACGCGCACATGCGTTTCTTTAAAAGAATTTCACTTCGTGTAGCTCCTGCAGAAGGTCCAAACAATTCGGCAAGAACTGGGCGAGCGACAGGACGAGAGTAGAAACTCCATAGGCGGCGCCCGATGTGGCCCGGCGTAAACCCAATCCCCGTACGCTGAGATGCTTTGACAAATTATTTTTAAGCCAATTTACAACTTGAGAAAAAGTATCAAGAAAACATATCACCCTCCTGGCTGAGGGTGTGAGCCAACGCAAGAAGGTATGAGTGTGTGTGCTAGAGCGTCTCACTCTGTATGTATGTGTGTGTGTAGGTAAAGCAAATATAATGCGAGGGATAAAAGTGTAAAGTTGACAACCCAAGCACATTACTCACTCGAGATGCCAGCTACGCGGACGAAGACGACAACGAAAGCGACGACGACGAAGGACGAAGACGAGGACGCGGACACGGACGCAGGCGACGGCATTAAAATAACCAACCAAGCGATTCAACGTCAAACGAACAAAGAGCTGAAACAGAAACAGCAACCGGAGCAATGCCTGAAATGAGCATGGCCAAGAAAAATGGAAATGCGGTCCTGCCAAGCCGAGACCCAAAGCCATGGCCGGAGCAGGCAGCGCATAGAGAGAGTGCGAGGGAGGAGAGTACGGCTTAAGTGTATGCAACCGGAGGCAGTCAAGAGTTCATGTTGACGACGGCATTTGTGCTTCAGCTTCTGCACTCCTCCACTGCTGGCTTAGACCTCCACATGATGCTGGCCTTCGTCGAACCAGCAAGCAAGCAAGCAGCGTTTTCTCAACGCTTCTCTCGAGCTCGACGACACTTCTGGCCGGAAACCATTAATTTCGTCACTCCTCGAAGTGTGGAGGTGCACATGAGTCTACGTCGCCGTTGCCGCTGTTGCTATCGCGCCCGCAGGGTACTCCCTGTAAAAGGAATGTCCTGCTGAAGGCAACGGCCATTGACCAGGGCAGTACGGAAAATCATGAAAAAGCAATTAAAGTTGTGCACCTGTGCGCTGTCCGTGCCCCCCATGGACAACAGACGTTGCGGTGGGTGAGGCAAAATGTGGAAGAGGTCCAGGCATTGTCCGACTCACTTCAGGGACGTCCAAGGCATAAGTTAATTGTTGGCAAAACGCAGACCACAATGACCACGAAGGCAACAACTTCAATCGACGAGGACGAGGGCAACGAGTCGCGCACACACTTAAAAGTTTACATGACACTTCCGTGATGATGCTTTGCGGCCAGGAGCGAAGCGGAATAGCGACTGCTGTGACCGCAAAAACCGCGGACATGTTTACAGTTTGATGTGCATGTGTTCTCGTTGTTGTTGTTGTTGTTGTTATTGTTGTGTTCTTGTCTTGGCTATTGACTTAATAATTACAATGCATAATTTAATAGTAGTTCAATAGTTAAAGCGACTGCTCGTCGTGCCGGAACAAAAATAGAAAATATATAGTATCAATTTAAGCTTAGTTAATAGTGTAGTTATAGTAGCGGCCATTGACTGGCCAAGTCCTAGCTAGATCCAGTGCAAGCACAGCGCAGAGCTGTTCAGTCTTCGATAACGCACATTATGTTAATGCCGCTTTTGCCCAAATTGACGCCTTCGAGTGCGGACTCCTGGTGCGAGCGCATGTAGATGAGAAACTGTATTATGACGTAGAATAGATTGTTCCGATCATAGGCACAATTATGCAGTTCCTTCTCGCTGATGAAATTGAACTTGGGCTTCAGTTGGCTGTTGGTCACAAGGATGGCGCAGTGTGCTTTATTGTTGACCGCATTGATAAGGTCTTTGGTGGAGCGCTTCTCCTCTCGTATAAGTACATAGCGGGAGTAAAATGGTCGTCCGCCACCTTGAGGCAGTGGCATCAGTTGACTGTCTAGGTAAACGCAAAACAAATGGAAGAGTAGCTGCAAAACGAGAAGAATAATAATGAGTACCATTGTTGGGTAAAGAGATATCTAAGGAGACTTACTGCAGCATCGGTGGGCAGATGATCGCCCCACTTCTGGCCATTGTGCGAATTGCCCGAGTTCCAGCGATAGTCTCCAATGCAAGAGCCCTGTGCCAGCTCCTTGATGCGCTGCACCAGATACTCCTGATTATTAAAGGTGTCGAGGAAGGGCATAAGCAGCGGCAGCATGGGTGCAAAGCTCTGAACGAACTGTTGATTCTCTGCCATTTTACGTAATCGCTCCAGGCCCACAGCACCAATCTTTATATCACTTAGACCGCGTTGCCGGAATATCTCATCCATGTTGTCGATTTGCTTGACCAGGCGCTGCAAAATGGTTGTAGAGATCCACTAAGAAGAAGAACGCAGTTAGAAATATAGCTCAAGGAACCAAATGACAGAATCTTACATATCTGAGATTGCTTAAATACTGCGATAGCTTCACTGTCGAGATGCGCTTTATGACTTCCGAGTTGCTGTCCTTGAAGTGCACGATGCCAAACTCCTCAATGGTTGGCGCATTCTCTGTGGACGCAATAGGGGCGGGCGCTAGCTGATAGATGGTTCGCTTCAACATGTATGCCGCATTGTTGCAGTAGTTCCAGAAGGAGTTCGATGAATCCATTGTATGAATGGTCGATGCATCGGCAAGCTCGGCATAACTTCGCTCTCGTTCACGTTCGGCCCGTCTCATTAGCGCCGGCAACTTGCGCACGTCGGTTGGGAAGTCTTCACGACAAACCTCAGCATATGGCGACATATACGCCGAGTCGTTGCTCAAGTTGCTGGCGTTGATCGAGTTGTTAGCACCCAGCGAGATGTTGTACGACTGATTGCCAAACTGCTGTTGTTGTTGCTGCGGCGAGCGCATTGGACTGGGACTGCGACGCGGGGATTGTGTGCCCCAGCGACTGTCCTCGAATGAAGAATGCCAATTGATAATGGGCACGTTGTCATTGTTGTCCGAGTCCATGTCATAGCTGCGTGGCTTAGCTAGATTGCTTACAGTCTTAAAGGATGTATCTAAATGCAGAGCACAACATTAATATTTTATAAACATATAGTCAGCTAACAGTTTACCGTTCGAAACATCCAGCAGACATCTCTGCTGCTCCGTTACACACACTGGCGCGCTGTGGAAGACGAACCACCACATGTATTTGCCGGTGCAGGCCGCAAGGCTCAGAGAAACAAACACGGCGAGCATGTACTCCGCCTGGTATAGTAGTGTGTCAGTATTGTAGAGACATGTTTGCCACATGTTAAATGCGAGCAGTGAAAGTACTATGAGATTTATTATACCCCATTTTAAATAGTTATTCGCCTCGGAACGACGCCGACGAATTTCCAAACTCTCACGCAAATTGAAGCGTGATATTTGTGCCTTTTGTTTCTGTTGCACAACCGGACTGCGGAAGCGCGGTGAACTACTGTAAATATATGTTTGTTATATTTAAACGAATATGCATATGCAAGATTAATAATATTACCAATTATTCCCGGAGAAATTCATAGTTTTGTGCCAAAATCACAGCCGCTTACAATGGATTTCCTAAAGTTATGCCGCAAATTGGCGGAATTCAACAGTGTGTACACAACAAAAAAATGTTGCCGATATATCGATAAAAAATTTGTACTGTGTGCATGACAACTCTATTAAAAGTATTTTGCTATCGCTGGCAAGCTGCTTGCTATGAAATCAAACGCTAAACGATTCAAAACAAAGAAAATTAATTGTGTGGAAATTTGTATTTTAATGAAATACATTTAAATAAAATAAGATTTCATATACATATTTGATAATATATATTTTCTTAAAAGCGTTCAACGAATCGATGTCAAGAAAGTAAAGTAAGAGAAGGCGCCTTGAATTATCTGCAAGAAAGCAATATATCATACCATATCCCATTTCAAATTAGATCTATTTAATAGTTACCTTAAGTACGGCAACTAGAGTTACGCGAAAGTACTTTAGACCGGTAACAAAAAAGGGACGAGAGTTAAGTTGAATGGAAAGCTTAACCAGCTTCATAAGCTCCACGTTTTCCCGAGTATTAGTGGAGCGATGGATAATCTGCTCCCAATCGCAAGTGTAGTAGACCATGCTCAAGTCGTCCGTCTGTGCAAGTCAAAAGTTAAGGTATTTACATATTTATTTTACAATGGGTATCCCTCACCGTCTTGTAGAGAATTGAGCCGAGCATCCCGATAGACAACAGCTCACAGAACTTGCCCATGAACCAAACTATATAAGCAATGTTTCCAGCAGGATTCTGTCAAAGTAATAGATGAAAATGCAATATGGTCAACTCTATGCCTTACCCACCGTATAAGCCTTGAAGCCCAATGCACAAAGTAGTGCCGCACTGAAGCTGAACATGATAAAGTTGCGAAAACTGAATTCTTTCTCGACCTGTTCGCCAAAGTGATTCAATGCGACATTTCTCCGTAGAATGTGAGTTAGTTCCCGACGATAGTCGCGTGCAATGTGCGCTGGATCCCCGTGTTTAAGCAACTCCTGCACCCTCAATTCCAAATCCCGCCCCAGCTTCACATATCGCGCATTCAGATGCATCATCAGCTCGCCCAGCACATTCAGCTCGCCGAAGAGCATTGAGGTTATGTTGACGCCCACCCAGTAGTTGCAGCACAGCAGCGGAATGTAGTACTGCAGCTGGGTGTTGTCGAACAGGTAAACCTGTTGGTACAGCATCTCCCGCCGGTGATAGATGACATTCTGCACTGGCACCAGCGCGAAGTTGAACAAGGCTGCCAAGTAGAGCAGCGTATTGAGTCGCGTGGGCAGCATCTGCCGCTGAATTCTGGCATAGAGCTCCGGCTCATCCTGCGGCGATATGTAGATCTCTGCGAAGAATTTCTGCAACAAACGCTTGAAGTCATTCTTGTGTAGAGCCAGCTGGAAGCCACGTATCTGAATCTCAACCAGAACCAGGTACGTAGGCATTCCCGTCAGCATTTTGTCGATATCCTTGCGGTTGGCTATCAAATAGTGGAAATCCACTTCGTTATGCAGACAGAAAACCAAAAATCCAATGAAAATAAGTGTCTTGTCCAACCAGCGGGAGGCACGACTTGATCCATCCTCCAGTGGCCAGACTACATGATTGAGGCGACGATACAAGGCCACGGGCCAATGCAGCCGTGCAATGGAGCCGTCGTTGAGGCGTGGCTGGTAATAGCGCATGATTGGAGTACCGATTGAGACTGATAAGCCCATGAATCGAACGGTCTTTATATGCTGGTTTTAATTGCCCGATGAGTCTATGAAAGTTTAATGCCAGCCTAAACAGAACCCAATATGAATGCATAATTAACAAACTGTTGAAAATAAACAATAGCAGACTGATGAATTATAAACAGCCCAATTAAAATTAAACTAACTACCAAAATTTGAGGGGCTAGAAATATTTCCATTTCTTTAAAGCGCCAGATCTCTGGCTCCTTCCACTTCTGCCTCATGAAATTTGATTTGCAAATAGAACACTATCTATAGTACCTATAATCAAACGAACTATGCTCAATTGATGTATCTTTGTTAGTTTATTTTGATAATTGCATTCGCATAATTGCCATTTAGTTAAGTTATGTATACGTATTTAAAAAATATGCACAGTTCCATTAACTAAGTTAAGGATACGCGGTCCAATGCATTCGTATTGTACGGAATTGTATACTGTGGGAACTAGTGCTACGATAGTACGATACGATAGTACAATACGATGTTAGATTATGTGGTTACGTACTGATTATAATACTGGTTGCGCAGCTACCATGAACATGCACAAAACACCGACACAAACACAAATACAGAAGCTAATTACACATGTAGTTTGCAATGTTTCTTTATCATATTTTGATTTATCGTATTTCATTTTTGATTTAATTTTTCTGGCGAGCGCTTTCATACATTTTCGGATATCGGAGCTCAAGTCGGGGGAGCTGCGAGAACATTGAAATAAAAGTGCACGAAGTTACAGTAGTAGTATTAGTAATAGTAGTTATACTAGATATATATCTCATGAATTGTATCGTATATATGTGTGTGTGTTGTGGATTCTGGGTGTGTTCCATGGGTTAATTGCCTAGAGAGACTGTCTACGCCGGGTTCGCTGAGCTGCTTCGCTTAGTTTGCCATGGAGCGCTTGCCCCAGCCCGCATGCAGCTTCTGCCATTGATCGCGCTTGCCCCACATGCCCTTCAGATTGTTCCAGGTGGGTTCACGCTTGCCCCAAGCTCCGCGGAACTTGTTCCAGCCCTGAGCCTGACGCCGTTTGCCCCAGGCCACGTTCATGTTCTTCCAGGCTCGCTTGTCGATCGCATTGTCTGCCGCAGCGTAGTCCTCGTTCTCCTCATTCGACTGCGCCGACAACTGCTGGCGCTGCTGCTGCAGCTGCTGTTGCTCCGGATTGGCGCTGGCCATGCGCTCGAAGGTATTCCAATCGATGGTGTTGGTGCCGTCAGTGATGACCAGCGGCACAAAGTGCCCGGTCATGTAGATGTTGTCGTCCACTTCAATGGCAGCTGGATCGCTAGAACGCTTGCCCCAAGCACTCTGCAGGTTCTGCCAGGCACGTTTGTTGTTGTACAAGTCGCCATCGCTCAGTTGCTCCACCACCTGGTCAGAGAGTCCAGTGGCGGCCAGTTCATTGTTGTTGCTGGGCAGAGAAGCCGCCTTGCCGCTGCCCGAGCTGCAAACGAGTAGAAGCAGCAGCGGCAGCAGCAGTGGGCTGTGGGTCCCACAGCTGGAGCTGTTCAACTGGGCCATGTCCCTGGGAAAACAGGTAAGAGGAAGAGAGAGAGAAGGGGAGAGAAAAGTAGAAAAGTTAAAAGTCGAAAGCTGAAAGATGAATGTGGCTGAGGATGGTGTAAACATGGCAAAGCAAATGCTTGCAGCAATTAAGTTAAGGTCTCAGCCCCGCTGTGCCCTGTTTCCCCTGGGGAGTGGGGGCTCTGCCATTGGGCAATGGAGTCAGTGATGGCCGCGTCGTTTTGTTTCGTGGCGTGGCAATCATTTCCGCCTACGCCTCAAATTACAGCAACAAGCGTAACGATTTAGCTAAATAACCACTCTAATTGAAAGCGGTGGGGCGGCAGCATAGCTGCCTTCCCCTGACTCCTGTTTCCTTCTCCTGCCTGCCCCAACCACCTGCACTTCAACACGGCACTCAACTCCCGACGGTGACGCTGAATTGCTGAGTTCAGCTCCATGCCAAGTGCCACTCGCTGCGTTAAAAGCCAACAACGCATAACAGTTACAATTTATGGCCTATTAATGTCTTGTTGCAGCGCGACTGAGGTCTGAGGTACCTAACGGTGGGCGGTAGCTTTGGGGGCGGAGGCATCATGATAATGATAATGCGCATACGCCACGTAGCTCCAAGGATTTGGCAGCGCATGCAGCGCCAAATTGCAGACTGCGTAGGATGAAATGAGGAAATGCGTGGCGAGCTGCCTCCTCCTCTCGTCCTCCTCCTCCCTACACTCCCCCTGCTTATAATGCTTTAAAACGATACTGAATAATGATAGCAAAGATTATGGCCATGTTTGCCAAACAACTTAAGTGGCCCAGCGAATTGCACTTACGAGCCATGCGGCGCCGCCCTCTGCCTCTTGCCAAAGCAAGGACACTCGATAGATGCCAACGAGTGCCTCATGCTGCTCTAAGCGAATCCGCATTGTTTGTGGTATAGCCCCAAAGAAGTTATTCATATGCGCCTGCATGGGCCAAATTGTTGATTAGCATAATACCAGGCAAGGAAGTAAACAGCAAGAGAAGCTCAACGTGCAACTACTAAGATTGGTGGTTTTAAATTTAGTCGTGTTCTTGCTTAATTTAGTTATGTGAGTATATATTGGGCAGCTTAGTTTAAGCTCTCATTACAATATTGGTAAAACTTTAGATACAAGTACGTTAGACATATATAATGCATGTCTATAAAAATACAAGGCAAAATCGGATGCAGAAATATTTATATGCAATTAACGTCTGATAAGATCGTTGGATAATCTACAAAGATCTAATTGTATCTATTTCTGGGAATCTTTACGTATAATCTTTGTGTTATATGATCTTTATAATTCTACCTTAGGGAACTTTCTAAAAGAAATATGTTAATAAGATTATAGTCTGCTGAGTTAATTAGGCAATCTTCTTCAGACTAATTCCTGCTGCTTAGTCTTAAGTCAAAACGTCTAATCTTTATCAAATATGGTGTTTATAATTAAAAAGAAATATTTCTGAATGATTTGGAAGACTTTAAAAAATAACTATCCATAATTTATAATTCATTTAATCAGTAAACATTAATTCATTAATTATTACAATTATATAGTTCATTAAAATCAACAAACACTATCAGGAGATCTATAAAGCTTTCCTTCCACAGTTCAACATAGTATCAATTCCGGCAATAACAGCTCAGAATTGCTGATACTGTCATCCTTACACAGTTCTAAATCTTAAAAGCCAACAATGCTGCAGCTGACTCAGGACAAATTGAGTCCCGCATGGCGCATGGTATCTTATCTAGGCGCTGGCTGATTGAGCCATGTTTCACTTTGCTGGCTACTTTATGGCGTCGAAGTGGGATTGGACAGTTAATTGAAGCAGGCACAGCTACTATACGCGTGTATGTGTGTGTGTGCTGGTGCAGTTGAACGGGGGCAGCTGACTCTTGACTGATTGTCGGCATGAAAGTAGCGTTGGGATTGGCGCTGGTTTTATGCTGTCTTAGTTTGCATTTAATTTGTGTGCTTGTCGTTGATTGATTGACGCCCGGCTGAAAGTTTTGGCGGCTTTGCGTTAAATTATAATAGATAGCTACGTTGCGATGATAGGACACGGGCACAAGCGCGGGCACGCATCAAATTTTATGACCACACACTCGACCGGGCGAAGGGCAGCCAGGAAGCAATAAGCACGAGGAGAGTGCTGGAACGCGGCACGTTCAAAGCAGCTTGTAATTGAAATTAACTGAAAATATTTATGGCCGTGCTAGTGGCTGACATTCCAGCAAATTTCAGAGACAGCACCCGAGAGAGGCGTGGCCGTAGGGGCAGAGGCGGGCTCTGTGTGCGCTGTATTATTCAGCATGCTGCTGTTGCTGTCCAGACATTATTCATGGCTGCGTCTTCGAGTGACAATGACAGGTACTTGCCCTAACCGGGCTGGGCCTTGTGGCCAAAGGATGCTTCCAGCAGCTTCTCAAGGCTCATGCTCCAATATCGATATACACACGCACGCATACATGCATATGTAATCAGTGTGAATGTAAGCAAATTCGCGCATCGAAATTAAACCGATTTTTCTATGGCACTTGCGAGGGGCGTTTCAAGCAAAGCGCCTTGCTCTGTGTGTATTTCTCCTTTTAGTTGTTCCTCTCCTGCAGCTCAGCATCATGCGACAATATTTGCCAAAGGATGCCATCTGCCTAGAAGTGTTTTGTTTAGATAGGTTTCCTGCCGCCTCCCACGCGCTTCATTTGAATAAAAATCATCGCCGGCTACGAAAATTCGTAAATAAACAGAATATCCACAGAAGTGCAAATACATTTTTCGTCTAGAGACGGAGACGGAGCACGAGCACCAGCCTGAGCTGGAGCTGGAGCTGGAGCAGTAACGTGCAGGAGTCTTTGCCTGCTCCGCACGGAAACCGAAACGGAACAACTTGACTGGCTAATCATTCAATTTCTAATGCCTCCTGCGCACAGTTGAGACAACAAATTTCCCTATTATTAAGTGGATATGGTAAATATATTTACCCAGGCTTAGTTATATATAGCCCACTCGAAATAGGAACTCCCGTGATAAACGATATTTACATACTCAATTTATCAGCTCTTATACAATATTATTCTATAAGCGGGTCGGCTTATGTGGGTTCTATTTCAGCTTATCTACTTGTTAGTCAATTCTAAATAGATTAAGGAGTATCCCTAATTACCATTTCACCTACACTTCTGTTTCACAATGCGTTAACAAATGTCATGGGTATTTTTAACTTGGCAATTGCATTAACTGACCGCAAAAAGCTTTCGATAATCAACTCACCTGTTTGCAAATATTTCGATTTACAATAGTTTTAAAACAGGAAATGGTCTCTGCCTCTCACTGGTTGCGTTGAGGCGGCTATTCACGTTCGGATTTTAATATTTTTTTATTTTTATTTATTTTTGCTCGTGAAATTACTTTTATAACTGAATTGTGCGGCCAGTTGCAGTTGCAATTGAATTAGTACACGGAAGTGTGTCGCCCTACGCACGAGCTGCTCTTCCCTGTGCAGTGACTGGCTTCTGTTGCTGTTGCGTAGCTTGTGCTCCGCTCTGGGGATGTCTGCGCAAACCTGTTGATCAACTGTTAATGATACGCAACTCGGCCGCGTCGGCCGTTTATAAATCAAAACGGAAGCGAATCGAGACACGATTGGTGCGTACGGAAAACACGAGTGTGCAACCGAAGCTGGCACACGCACACACACGTACGTACACACCGTCACAGGGACACACGAGTGTACGCACGCACATGTGTGTGCTGATACAATGGCAAGGCGCGGCTGTTAAGGCGAGCATTGTGTGCAGCGACGGAAGTGGCCGAAAACGCAAACTGTTGCCTACTTAGTGGGGCAGTCAACAAAGCCGACATCGCCTGCTTGCCTCCCCTCCCCCGCCCCTTTGCGCACTACTAGGCCAAGTTGATGGCACACATGCGCGCCCTTGCAGTGTTTATTTGTCATCCCCTGGGAGCAGAAAGGAGCGCAGACATTGGACACAACATACAACATATGCGTGGGTCCCCTCTCAACCCACTCCCGGCCCGTGCCTGGCTTGGCAGCTCATTCAAATTCATGTGCATGCTCCATAAGGAACCGAGCGCAAGCTGCTTAGCCAACGCCCATGGTGCCATTTAAAATTAAACGTGCCCACCTAAATTAGAAACCACTTCGCGTTGCCATGCAGATGCAGTTCTTCCACCTGGGTGAATGGGGTGAAGCAAGGTGCAGGGGCAGGTGCAGACAATTGGTTAGCCCTCAATACAATTTTTCCATTTAGTGACAATTTGTTGTCGCCCAAGGTGCCTCGCATCCGTTCGCCATAAGTAAAAACCCTTTTAGAGCTTCATGAATATTTATGGACGAGGAGGAGCTTCTTTTTTGCAACACTTCAATTCCGTTCAAAAACGCTTCGTCTTCAATTACGACAGCAACCTTTGGCACATGCGGGTGTGTGTGTGAGTGTGCCTGTCTGTGTGTGTTGTTCGGATATCAACAGGTTTTCATTTGTGGTGCCATTTGATAGCCACTCCGGGTGGGGACGCCAAATAAACGATGATGGGAATATTTATGACATTGCCACTGCTTCTGCGGTGGTGCGTATAATGAATGGGTTATGCAGCAGCACCCATCAAGCATTGGGCCAGCAAGGGCAGCAGGGCCACAGCAGCAGGGTGGGCAGCTCGCCGACAATCGATAAGGCAGGCAGGCCAGTAGCGGCGCTCTTACGTAGTTACTAATTGATTTCGCCACTGATAAATCGCTTTCAAGTAATGTTATCGGCGCAGCAGACAGGCTACCCACCAGAAACATGTGTTTTACCTGGTTCTTTTCGAGTGCAGCGATTGTAAATCAATCGCTATTTACGTGGAAAATGATCTGCGATGACTCTGACCTGATTGCTGGCACTGAGTAACGAGTGTTTACTACATTTCAATGTAAATATCTATTAAATTGAGCTGAGTTGAGTAGAAATGCTCTGCACAATGCCTTGACCTCTAAAGCAGTTGAACTGGAGTAATGCACTGCTGCACGCGTTGAAGCCCCGCTTGTTGACCAAATGGCAACTGTGCACACACACAAACACACACACACAGGCACACAACCCACAAACATCCTTGCTTCTGGGCACTTTTCAATAGGAATACCCTGGGCGCATTCATTGTAAGATGAAGTAGCAGACGCAGTTGGCTGCTAATAATAATTTGTTTGCACTTTGCATATGCCACAGCTGGCAACAAAGCCAATCGCAGTGTGCGACCAAGCTCAGCACATATGCATTTAGTTCAAATAAAGGGATTTTAAATTGGGCTGTAATGTTCTTATTTAATAATTATTAAAAACTCGTTATATATACATTTTACTTGCTTAAAAAATCTTTTTTAGTTATTTAAATATATAAAAGTTTTGCAATGCGAATTAATTGTCACATACTTCATTTAAAAAAGGCGCCTTTTTCATCCCAACAAAAGTTCGCTGCTATGTAACCCTTCCATTTATCGATTTACTTAGAAAGCAACACGATTTAAGTAAACTCTCACATCTCTAGTTGTTATCTCTATTGCCGGCTGAGAAAATATTCTATTGTTATTATTTTGCAATGGTAAATATCTTATTGGCTTAGGATCTGTGGTCTATATTTTTAAGTCTGCGCCATGGACATCATACTGCCCGACTTACAGAACGAAAAGAAGTTTCTCGCATACGCCTCGCAGATACAATATGACGAGTTTAACGCTGTAAGTAGATGGAAATTGATTTCGTCACTGTTTGCTTTTATAAACAAATGCGCTGGCCTTGCAGAAAATGTTTGTGTTCTACACAAACAACAGTGATGTCGATGTGTATCAATTGATGGCCGACGACCGCCTGCTGCAGCTGATTTACGGTTGGGATGTGTGCCAAGTGCACAGTCGGAGTTCGCTCTCAGCCGAAGTGAGTTACATTGTAAAGGTGCTGGCGCATCATACGCTGCAACTGTGGTTTAGCCAGGAATGGATGGGCTGTTCAGAGAGTCTGCGAAGGATTGTGCTCTACTACCTTAGTAAAGGCTCCATTGCGTTTCGCAAAATTGAGGGTCTCTGCGACATCGACTGGCAGTATATGCTTAACTTTCAGACCAGCCCCTGGCGTCTGCCCTATCTGCAGGAGCTATTTGCCAACTTATCGAGCAATAAACATCACGTCATTGAACATGCTGTGTTACCAGCCACTGCGGAAGGTGAGGTACATTATTAGCATTTGGAATACATTAAATCAAGTCTAATACTTCTTGTAGATGTCACATTTCTAATGCAAGAGCGCTTGCATTTAATAATACTACGCCTGATCAAGCTCTTTGACTGTGGCAGCTGGGAAGCGGTTAAGCAATTGTCGCTGCGAGTACTTGCTGCCTGGCTAAAGTGCTATGCGAACGCCAGCAGTGAGAACTTTCAGCGCGAACAGATTCCCATAGCTCTCGTGGCACATCTCTACTTGCTCACTGTATTTGTGGCCGATGATAATCGCGGTTATGTGATAGATAATATGGTAAGTAAATGAAAATAGCAAGTCATACTCTTTATTTATAACCTTTCGCTTCCTCTGCAGATGTACAACATACGATTCTATGTGCAGAGCATGCAAGAGGTTCCGAATGCGGACGAATACACGCCAGCTCGGCTTATCGCACAAGTGTGTGTGCGTCTGGGGCTTGGAAAGGATGGCTTCTTTGAGTGTATTGTATTCAAGAAATTCAATCTCTGCCTCATCACACCGTTTGCTGTTATGCTCAAGGCCTACACTAGCTACGTGTTGGGCAATCAACTTCTAGAGCTGATGGCCCTCAATGAGCACGACTTTATGAAGCATATGGCTCAGTTTAAGGTTCTGATGAATCACTATGTGGAGGAGCGGGAAAGTAGCGAGCAGTTTCTGCTAAATGAGCTACAGAAACTGGAAGCACAGCGCAATAGTCATGCCCTTCCCCACACGGTAAACTTGAATCTCAACTATCAGCAGCAGATCTGCAAGGGAAACAGAGCCAGCAATATTGGAAACTACAAGAACTGTGACGATGATGAAAAACCTACTTTAGATTTAGACGATGAACTGGACCGGCAGATAGATCCTGTCTTTCAGAATGTACCAAACAATGAGGAAGTGCTGGACTTTGTCTATCAATTGCTAGCCAAGCGCGTAAGCTATCCATTCTCAATTCATGAATCCCAATACTAATTTATTAACTTTACCAGAGCTTCCGAGGCTGGCAGTTTGCCAAGATTGCACTGTTACTTAAGATAATTGGCCAGAAATTAAATACAATCGAGGTTTGGCGCTATCATCCTGGACTCACTACGCAGTTCATGCTCAATCTCGAGCATAAACTATCAGAGAACTATGCCGACTTAGCGAAGGTGTTCTCGGAGCACGGATTTATGGAGGCGGAGTTCTGGCTGACTGCTTTCTATTTGAATCCAACACGCACAAATTATAATGAAGTAAAACGTTGTTCGCGCATCAAAAATCTGAAAAAGCGCAAGGATGAGGATGACCAGCTGCCTACCAGTAGGGCCACAGCTCGTGTCGAAAAGTCGGATCCCATAAAGTACGAACTGCTGAGCTCGACAATTGATGTAGACGAAATTGTTTCCGTAACCAATCATAATGCGCCTGTGGCTGACTATGATCCGGTCTGCAAGGCGCTACAAGCCCTCCGTCTGCCACGCAGTATACTCAAAGATCTCTTAACAGTTGCTTTCCAGCCACGAAACAAACGCTACTCATGGGCGCTTGAGTGGAGCACACTACACGAGCGCTGCAGTGCTCTGCTAAAGAGCACAGATCTCAAGCGCAAGTTCGTGTCACTAAATATGGCTGAGGCAAATGACAGACTGAAGTTCTTAAAAATTGATTACGCCAAGTATCAGAACAGGCCTCAGTTAGATTACGGCAGTATCGAAGAAGGCTATGAGAATGCGGCAAGCTCAGCTGATGTTGAGGGAGAAGCAAGCGAGGAGGATGAGGAGGCTGCCCAGCGTGCAGCGAAAGAAAAGGCTGAAAAAGAGAAGAAACGAAAGCGGATGAGTGCATATTGGAATGAAAGTAAGTGATTATAATGAATACTTTGAAATTCTTTACAATACTTAACCGTATTTCATTTTAGTTATCTCGGAGGACGAAGAAGACGAAGAGGAAGAACAATCCGATGATTCAGAGGCCTATTACACAGGCACAGGGAGACGCACTCGCGTACGTGCTGCAGCCATGGTAGCCAATGCTATGATCTCTGATATGGATAGAACAATGCGTAGCGGACGGCGTTCGCCTGTTGCCAGTTCTTCAGCAAATGCTAACGAATCTCCAGAGGACGCGAAAACGCCAGATCCACCACAAGAACCACCGCTAGTCAAGCCACCGACTTCTCCGGCAAAGGAACCCAGCCAGCCAATACTCTCTTTTGGTGAACTCCTCAGTGCGCAGGCCAAGTACAGCAATGAAACGAATGGTTTTAAGGCTTTCTCGGACATTTGGAGCTATGAGAAAAAGGAAGTGATAAGCGTAGAAAAGAATAATGAACTATCGGAGAGTAATTCATTGCTAAGCAAGTTCAAAAGGTTGCAAGGTCTAAGACAACGCAACCAGGGAATCGCCACAACAAATGTAGCTGAAGAGGCAGCCCGCTGCAGTAGTCACTGCCACAGCTCGGATGAGAGTTCACATTCGGGTACATCTACAATGGCATTGCACGATGCCAACGAGTCTGACGACACACAGTCTGCAGTAAGTAAAGAAATAACCCCGCCACCGGGTCTAACAACTGATTTTTCAATGGCGACACAAGAGTTGCAGCTAACGGAGAAAGATACTGAAACTGAAACGGAAACGGAAACTGGGATGCAAAGACATGACGAAGCAAAGGACCAATGCTTGGAAGCAACTACTGAACAAAAGCCACAAATCCTAGTGGATAATTCAAATGAACCAGATGCAAATTTACGTCTTATCCAAGAGTGCTTATCACGGCGTGTCGAGGTACGATTGGATAAGCTCACCCCGACGGACATTGAGAAGCTACGCAGACTGCGTGTGCTGGTAAAGCGCACTAATTTTGGAGACTACTATCGCGAACAAACTGTTAAGCGAAACAGATCATCATCAAGCGGCAGAAGGAGTCACACTCAAACGGAGGATAGCAGTGGATCCACAAACAACTTCGAGCCCGCTGGCACAGCTAAGAAGTTTGTGCACATAACATCAGATACGCCAGCACCAGCAATGCGTGTGGTGACTGCCAAGCCGCGCTTTAAGCAATTCAAGCGTTTCAAACAGGCCACATCGGACTCTTCTACGTCAACGGATCTGGACGAAGCAGCGCGGTCAGACTCAGTGCGACGACGTCGTGGTTCGAAATTAGTTCCTAAGCCAAAGAAGACTAAACACAAGTTTCATAAAACAAAACATGTAACTGCAGATGTCATTGAGCTCTCGTCGGACTCAATATCCTCAACGCCATCGCCAGCTCCTGTGGCTCAGAATCGATTTCCTGAGGTGGCCATGCCTTTGGAATTGGATCCACTCTATGAGGAAGAAGTTGTTCCCTTTTTCCGATAGAATTAATACGTTGGTTTGTTCTCCTTTGCTTTCGTTTCGCTTAAGGTTATACGTGTTTGGAACGAATGCAGTCGGGGTTGCACACCACGCACACATACGCACACAAACACACACACATTTACACACACCACTGAGACGGGGATCGGGTAGTCAAGCAGCTTGGAAAATTGAATTTGCGTCGCTTGTTAGAATGCAATTAGCCTGAGGCATATTTGGTGCGTTTGCTTTATTTGCTTTAGCTCGGACTGCGCCAGGACTTTGATGAAATTATATATGTACATAAGCCAGTCCAATTGACAGGGTTACTCGATTCTTGCTTCTATTTGTATTGCTGCCCCGCGGGAACTGCGACAATTATTTAAGAAATGCAGCTTCCATCATATTTCACACATTTCTCATACTCACAAATAACAACTTTGAGCGTGTGTGTGCCCCCTTCCCATTCTTCAATTAACTGCATAATTGATACGCATTATGATTTCACAAAACCACAATTAGCCACACGTGGCCAATCCACTGCTGCCACTTGAGCTAACCAGGCGCAACCAGCGACACGTTGACACCACCGACCAAAGAGCCGCCACGTGCCGAGGGAGTGAGTTTGGCTGGAAGTGTTATTGTAATATCATAGATCAGACAAGGCGCACAGCAATCAAGCAGTAGTATATATAAGTAGCTTAAAGATCGAGTTCTCACGAATGTATTTATAACTCATCAATTCCCTTACTTAATACATATTTATTTAATAATCAGTTCTTGGCTTTAAGTTGTATTGTATAGTAAATATTATTTACCTTTACTTTTGATAATTTCCTTCTTTGGTTATGTTTAACGCCATTTCATTGTGATGTTTCAGTTAAAAATGAGTCTATTTTTTGATAACGCTAGTATTCTTTATAGCTATAAGTGTATGAAAATATATGTACATTAACGAATCATAACTTTATACTTGTTTCATTTGGAATTGAGATTATGGGTATTACGACTGTCTTTATTCTTTCAATACGCACAACTTTCACAAACATCAACCGATTTTCGCTTGGCACGTCCTTTTAAAAACTTGGGCAATTGTTTATGCTCAAAAAGGGACAAACAAAATTTGTGTAAATGTGTGTAACATGCAAAAGGAGACGCGGCAGACCCCACAAATCCATATACTCTTGTTAAGGACATAGTAAAGGGTATTTTAGTTTGTGCCTCGCCTGGCTCAAATTCAAATCAAAATTCCAGGGTTACTTCTTAAATCGATAACAAAGTTTTAAACGATTAAATTCCATTTCAGCAGTAAATTGTAGAAGATAACTTAAACTTAATTTAAGTGCTCATCATATCCTACATAATCAGCCTCCAAGTGGGACAGATTCAGTGTTCAATAAGGATTCAAAGAGTTGAGCTTATCGCATCTAAATTTCATCTGCTTTGCAGCTGGCACACTTTCTCCCCTCCTAAGTGTTTTGTCAGTTGTTGGCAGTAATTTGTCGAGTGGCAACTCGTGTCGATAATTTTCCACCAACAGACGCATATATCATAACAAATCGGCAAACGGCAGCAGCCACTCAAGCACATTGGGATGTGGGCAGGGCACAAAGCCACCGACTCCGGCACACGCAGCCACTTGAGCAGCTGGGAAAGCTCAAGCCAAAGTCGCAGGCACGTGCCGAGAAGGCGTTGGAGGAGGGAGAGCGAGTATTTTGCAACTCATCACATGTTGCGCCTTCGGAAGTGTCGGCTGCTGTGTGGTGTGGTGTGGTGGCCGTGTGGCCACGTGGCGGTAATTCCATTAGCGACAGGCGTAAGTCCGCTATGATAGCTGCGGTTTAGTGGCAATAAAAGAGTTGAGGGCAGTTCAAAATAAACTGGCGCAAGTTCAATGTTGTGACAAAAGCAAATGATAAAACAAAGTGCCGACGCCGATCCTCGACAGGCAGACCGACGGACAGGCGGACAGAGAGATAGAAACATCCTTCCGATTGGCTTACGGGCAGGCGCGTAGACAAAGCGTAAAAAATGCTCGTGTTTTAACTGGCGTGTGGTGGCTGAGTTCGCCCTTGGCTCGCTGTGTGTGTGTGTGTTTGCCGTGTGAATTTGTATGTATGTGTGAGATAGTCTGTGCATGTGTGAGAGGTAGTGTGCAGTGTGGGAAAGGCAACCCCCAGGCCAGAGTGAGCGGCAATCAGGGCGCGCATATCTTTTGGGATTTGTGCCATGGCGCCGCCATCGTCGCGACCGACGACAATGCGCCGAGGGTTGTTGCCGCCTAAATCAGCGGGCTTACTGGGCAGCTCTCTGGCTCCGCTGCTCTGCTGCTGCTGCTGCGGCTCGACTGCTCTGCAGCAGCTCTGCAGCTTGCGCACTAATGGCCGAGTGCGGCTGGGCATGGAAATAAAACCGGCGCGCACTCCTGTTCAGCTTTTAGTTGGTGCGGGCACGCGAAACGGTTAAGGCAACAGCACAAAGCACATACACACACACACACACAGTCTCATACGGAAAGCGGAAACGTACAATGCGTGTAGTTGACATTCGTGCATAGATACGGACACTGATATCAATCGCGCTCACAAGGATCTCAACATGTCTGCCTGTTACAACGCCTACAATCCTTCGCACTCCTTCGAATTCGACGAGGAGGACGACGACAACGCCTCATTCGACAGTGGCTACGAGAAGAGCTTCGAAACGGATGTGAATGCCAGTGCGCGGCGTCGTCTGGACTTCGAGGAGCACTTCACTAGTGCGGCACATGCCAGCGCTACAACGCCGCCCGTCCAGACTCATCCGGCACTGGCCACAGGCTATGCCGGCGGCTGGGATATGCCGATCAGTTCTCCTCCATCAACAGCCGGTTTCGTGGGCCTCTTGGACACAAGCAGCAATCACAGCTCACGTAGTGGCCGCACTCTGATTGAGCATCTCGCTAGCCGACCTCCACCTGCGAAATTCGATCCTCAGTTGACGAGCACGCCCACCAAGCCACCAGAGGACCCGAATGCGCCACGACCAAAGCGCAAATATGCCGTCGGCAAGAACAGAGTCACCCGTTCGCGCAGTCCCATTCAGGTGGTTCGCATCAAGAAGTTTCGCCGCATGAAGGCCAACGATCGGGAGCGCAATCGGATGCACACACTCAACGATGCACTGGAGCGACTGCGAGTGACGCTTCCCTCGCTACCCGAGGAGACAAAGCTAACGAAGATCGAGATACTGCGCTTCGCACACAATTACATCTTTGCGCTGGAGCAGGTGCTCGAGAGCGGTGGGTCCATCAACCTGGATCTGGAGAAGTTGCAGAACTTTACGCTGAGTGGAGAGCGCATCACCAAGGAGCTTTTCGATGCGCTCTTTGTGAATCCGCAACCCTTTCCCGTCTTTGGCAATGGACGCATATTTCCTTACGGCGCACACTCCCAGCCACATCCTCAGGCACAGCATATGCACTACCAGCCGCATGGGAATATGGACTATCAGTCTGCACAGCCGCCTGGCTTTGACTTTGGCAGCAGCATGCGCTTCTACCAGCAACAGCAGCAGCAACAACAACAGCCGCAGCCCCAGTTACAGCCTTGTCAGCCGGAGCCAGTTCCGTCGGGCCACTTTTCCCAGGAGAAATACGATCTGTTTCGCAGCAATTTTGAGGCAGCTGCCAATGCGACACCTCTGGTAGCGCCGACAGATCCTGGACTGCATCAGCAGAGTAGCTTCTACACGCAGACGCCACCTTGGAAGGAGTACCACGAGGAGTTGCCGCAGCCACAGCCGCTACAGCAGCAGCAGCCGCAGCTCATCTACAAACAGTTCGCTCATCAGGTATAGCATAGTTTTGAGGGCGGTCTTCTCTGGGTGATATGTTCGACGCTGCGAGGTCTGCTACGGCACCATTATCTGGAAAAACTTCGAGCTGCGCTGGTGACTTGTATAAGCTAGCCATACTGACAAATAGATCTCACCTAGCGCAGCCACTTTTCCAGGTCTCCGTCCCGTTGAGACCCGCAAACAGTTGATACTTTTGCAATAAGTGAACTCCAAATCGGCTGATGAAACTAGCCGGACTGGCTGGTTTTAGCACTCAATTTCTTAATATTCATTTAGATAGTTCCACAAACGACAAACCAATTCTGTCCAACAGAATCCATTCATTCCATAGACTATATAATCAAACCCACCTACAATTCCAACTTCATCTTTACTTTCACTTGAATTGGTTTCTCTTTTGTGCAACTAATCGACTCACTATCTCAACTTAAGATGCACTCTATATAAGGACTATATATATAATATATCCATGTATAGCTTGCATCTTTTGATCTTATAGTATGCGATATTTGCTTTATATTAACAACGGTTGTCCATTGAAATTTACATTTAGTGAGAACATTCATGTACCTTGCTGTTAGGCCATATACTACATATACTATAACTAAGTCGGATCCAGATCCCCAACTATTACCTTAGCTAAAATGTAAACTGTATTGTACAGTTAGGTTCAGGTTTAGCATAGTTTCTGGGTAACGCTTGCAATGCGATAAAAGAGGGCTAGTCATTTTTAAAGTCAGGTTTACTATATAAACTACATACATACGTGATAAGAAGAATTATTGTAAACTATTACGATTTATTTTTGCTAATAAAGTTGACAAAGAAAAACCCAAAAACGGCAGCTTCTACTTAGGGAGTGGGAATCCAGAATCGGGAGTCGGAATTGCCGGAAAAGTCAAGGCATATAGTTAATGCTGGATGGTAGCAAAAGCAAACAACCCTAAGCTGTGTGCGGGGCTCTCTGTGCGGATTTCAGATTTCAAACAAAAGACTTAAATTCAAATAAATATTGTATATTGCAGTGCACATAAAATGAATAGCCCAGTATATTTGTGCATGTGTCTGTGTGTGTGTGTGTGTGCAGCTTGTTTATCGTAGGGGGCATTTTTGCGCCCTTAGAATTCGACATGGGGTGAGTTGAACAATGGAAGATTGCCCGTCACCTGCCACAGAATTACGAGTACAAAACGAATGTACCAATTTCGAAAACCCAACAACAGCAACAACAACAACAGCAAGAGCAGCAGCCGAGGCCGACAATCCTGAAACATGAGCCAAGTGGAAGTGGACCTGCATGAATGCCACTCAAATTATTTAGTTGAATGAACCGGCAAGAGTCGAGAAAACCTTTGCAGCCTTTGCGCGACTGACTGACTCACTGACTGACTGGGTGAAAACTGACTGACATTTTCCGTTACAGAAGGAAACTGGAAACTCCCCACCCCATTTAAAAAGGGTCACAAGATGCAGAACTATGGAATGCAACTTCTTGAAGGGAATAACCAAGCTCAACTGGGTGCTGCTAAGCCGCTTGTGCCAGACGACACGTTTGTCATTTGTGCAGCTTTGTTGAAGGTGTCGGGATTTATCTTTACAATAATCATTATTATAGCCAGGACATTTTCGTTGTCCCGTTGTTTCGTTGTGCTGGTGCGTCACAAAGGCGCAAATACGCAGCGGGCGGGCCGCTAAGCTGCATTCAATTCCGGCGAAACAGGCGAACTGGCGCTGAGGGATGCGGATAAATGAGGGCTGAGATGGAAGAAGCAGTGAGGGAGAGAGCGAGTGAGAGATGAGGAGGACAGGGGACAGGGCATCATTAGCGTGCTGCAGCATGCTGCTCCATGGCCTTGGCTCTGTGTCACGGGGTAGCTGCGCTGTAGATGTCTATCGGCGGATCAATGACGGCAATGTTACGAGTGCCTTCCCGGCTCTACCCCCGACTCGCCTATCGCCATGTCGCCATCTCGTATCCTGACTATGCTAATGCCCTGCGAAGCCGGCAAAACAATTTGACGATTGCCGTAAGACGATAAGGAAACCAAAATGGAAACAAATTGCCTGACTCGGTGCACGAAGCAAACACAATGAGAGCTCCTCAAGTGCAGGTCCTTTGGGTGCGATTCATATGCGACCCACTGAACCGCAAGTTGATTCGAAATTAACCACTGAATACTTATGGAAGAAATAAAAATGCGACAGGTCCTTAAGTGGGCTAAGAATACATTTTATATACCATTTTAATTTCTAAGCAATTTCTCAATTGAAAATAAACAATCTTTATAATACACACGAGATGAAAGACCTTTGTACTTTTATTTAATACATTTTGGCCCTGAAGAAATCTCTCTATTGAAAATAAACAATATTCATAATACAGATAAGGTCAAAGACCTCTATGGTTATATTTATTAACCCTGTTCGCCATTTGTAGGCATAAAATATTACCATCAAATAATCCATATTCAGGCATAACTGTGCCAATTTGTCGTGTTAGTTCCGTTTCCGATACCAACTGGTCGATTGCGATTTCGCAAATCGAATTTTATTTGCCGAATCGATTGTTTTACGCCTTTTTAGCACGAGTTGACACAGATTCGCCAAAAAACACGAACTGTCGCTTACCCTTTGCTTGCGCCTTACCCCTTTCGGCAAACAGAATTCGCTTTGGTGTCCGTTTTTTACGGGTGCGTCGGATAGAAGGATAGACGAGTTGCTCGACCTTTTTAGCGATTCATTACCCTGCTCGAATTGGTTTATCTGTGAAATCTCTGACGTCGTGTGATGTGTTGTTGTTTGTTCTCGCTCGGGGTTCGTTTTCCTCTGCAACTGCAACTGTTGTTCCCTATGTGTGTGTGTGTGTGTATGTGTGTATATAGGTCCTGGGTGCCCTACCTTGTACGCTTTTCAACGTTGTGTGCTCATCTAACCGAAAAACATTGGATAAACAAACAGCCGCTCGAGTATTTTGTTACATTTGTTGCCGCTCTCCGTGCCAAGCCAATCTGTCGCATTTGTGTGCAGTCTCGTCCTGCCCTGCACTGTGCTTGCATGTGTGTGTGTATCTGTGAGTTGAGACTGTAAAATGCTATGCAAGTCTTGCTCGATTGTGATTTTAATCCGCTCAGATCGGTTTTAGTCAAATTTAAGCAGATTTGTGTCATGAAAATGGTACGCAAAAAATGTAAACACATGTAAATCAAAAATCATGTTGGCTACACACGATTCGAATCGAGATAAACTGCAGTTCGACAGGAAATTACTTTTCTGGGAAAAACCTTAACCAATTCCCAAGATAAATGCAAAAAACCTAAGTACATTCGATACTTTTTGATTGCATTTCCTGGCATTTTTTTCCATTATCCACTTCATTTGCGAATTGCATTACAACAGAACTCTGATGTTCAAAATTGAGTTAGTTGGGTACATTATTAATGTAGTTTTGAATCGAAAAATAATGATATTAATCAATTCAGTAGTCAGTAGAATTTTTCTTTTGTAGAATTTTAAAAAGAAATGCTTCTTTTTGGGGAGGTAAATCTGGCTCCCTTTGCTACCCCGATCTGCGCACACATTACTCATATTCCAATCACACAACGAATGTTCCTTTTCCAAATGAATAAACTGTTAGACAAACAATACATTAAACTTTACAACTTCACACCCGCCGACTGTGTGTGCAAACCATTAGACTACCCCGATCCGTACCCATAGCAAATGCCGAATGTCGTTAGTAGTAGTAGGAAAATGGAACTATAGACGGGTATAACTGTGGATGAGGCTGTACCACAAACGACAAGGTGATTGTTATGCAAATGAGCAGGAAGACCAGGACGAAACAAGCGCGCAACCCCAGAGTCAGAGAAAGAGACCGAGCAGTGCCTGGGGCACATCGTAGACTTGCCCATCCTTTGGCTGCAGTTCATCAAGTGGTCATAAATATTTTCGACTAGGAACCCGAGCCGAGAGCTAATTAATATGCAGTGCCATGTGCATAATGAATGTGACATTCGTAATTTACGGCTGATATTTGTTCACCTTTTTTTGCAGTGCATAAATTGAAGCAAAGGTTGTCGCTAAGATGTCGACAAAACAACGGTTTCATGCCCAGTTATTGTTAGTGTAAACAACGCTTGATTGAATGCATCGCGAACCCCTTGCCAGAAGGGGGTACAGCCCAATAGCTCTATGATTCTATTGAATATCGAATCGATGAATTCAGAATGGCGACTATCGAATGGTATTTGCGCCTAAGTCGTGTTTGCTGTCGCTTCTGTTCGTTCGCTTTGTGTCTGCTCTTTCTAATTCCACTTCCGGTTTAGTGCGAAAAACCCGCGAAAATCCTGTGATTAATGCGACCATTGTGTGGCTCTGCATAAAAAATAAAAGTATATATGGAATATTTATTGCAAAAACTGCAGTTTTTACCCCAAAAACGTTCGAGTAGAAGCCTAACGAGTAGTTAACTGCAATTACAATCGCGTGAATTGCTCGGTGCGGGGTGTACAGGGTGCGGTGCGTGTCCTAAGTCGCTTTTTATGGCACCTCTGACAGCGACGGGACAGAAAGTAACCGTTATGATTTAGCTTGATATATATACGACACAGGCACGCAAGGCGTTGCTACCCTGTAAACCGAGGGGTGAAAGGGGGTGTCGTTATTATGTATTCCCTTTTAAGTTACTGCCGGAATAGGAAAGAAGTTATTCTCTTTGATGTGTCACTGTTTTCTAATTCTAGAAAATACATATTCATTTTAGAATAATTTATAGTATTCTTAAGGAATAGTGAATTACCTAAGAAATTTCTCCAATTTGTAGTGTATGTTGAACAAATGTTTAGACCGGGCTTTCTATTTATTTATTAGCATTTGATGGTGGGTTAACGAAAGAGTATGATTTCACGATGAATATCGATAGAATAAATAGATACATTTGGCAAGTTCGGTGTGCTGCCAGATCTACAAAACTTGCACTAAATTAACAAAATGCTCTCGGTCCTTTTATGTTCGTGGAACTAAAAAGTCTACAATATGCAAAACAGATTCAAGTAGTATCTGCCAGTCTATCAACTTAACTAGCGTTCTCTCTCTACTTGCGCTGTTACAATTTGTTGCCGCGAATGTAAAGGAAATGACCGACTTCCCTTGCGAGAGCGTCGCTCGGGCTCATTAATTGTTCGCATTGTTTGCTCCGCTGGAGTTGGACATATGGCCAGCTGCCTGCGCAATGCCTGACTAACTGTCCGCAAGTGAATCTAGGGTAAAAAGTTGATAGGGAGAGCGACTGTTGAAGCAGGACACCTGCAATGCAGGCAGGCAGGCAGGCGCGCGTATTTGGGCAGCGATTCATGCCAAAGCGACGGGCACTTGTGGCTGCATTGCCGGATGGAATGAGTAGAGAGGGGAGCCTGGCGCCCCAGGTACTAGCAGGGTATTAATTGGTGATTATGGTAGCTTACAACCGAGTTGCAGTTGGCGCCGTCATTGTTTTGCCTTGGCCGTTGGCAAACAAAGGGGACGAAGTGCTGTCATACGAGCTTGAAGTGTGATTTACGATCGGCATCATCAATCAATGTTCAAGTGGAAAGTGATTTGGCAACATTCCAGTTCAGACTGGCTTCGGGTTTTATGCTAATTGCAATGGCAGATATAAACCAAGTGGATGACGCTTAACTAGCCAGCGATGCCTGCCATGTAATTAACCGTCCTGGAGACAACCCCCATAAAAATGCGCCCACTCTGACCCGGGCAACACTTGATTCGATGTTGTTGTTGCTGTTGGATTTTAAAAGTTATAAAAATAACTCGTTGAACAAGGCTGTAACTACCTCGCCGTACTTTGACGCGTACTCGCAGCAACCCCCTGATCACTGCATCTCAGTCACTCACAAACACAAAAACACGCGAACGCACACACATACGCATGAATGCACCCTTTGGGATTGATGGTGCGGCAGTTTATTTACCAGCATCATCATCCCCTTTTCAGGGTTTCAGTTCGGTTCAGGCTTCGCGCTCGTCTGCGCAGTTGCCGGGGGCTAATGAGGGCCGCACATTAGTTTTAACAACATTTATTATTTATGGGATTTTTTCGTCAGTACTTGTCAGAAAGCCTTGGATGCCGGAATGGTAATTTCAAATTAAAATTGCAATTATTTTCAGCAGTCCTTATGAACTGCGGGTAAATTGGATAAGGAACTGAAAAAATGTGGCTTGAAATTTAAAAACAGTCTTAAAATTATATATTTTTAAATATATAATCATATATTATTAAATTGAAGTAAAATATTCAAACAGCTCTCATTCAATTACCATATCAGGTCACCTCAGTTGGGGCACAGTAAGTGCCGCGATATGCGACTAAATATGCGTGTTTTTTAGTAATAGATATAAAGTATTTGCACACATGTTCATATTCGAAAAGTAGCTAGTACTACTATACCATAACATATATAAATATATTTACCTTAATGGCAATAACATATGCATTCATTGTTTGAGAACTGGCCGACACGCCAGTAGCCTCGGCCCCTTTTTGGCCTGGACAGAAGTTCCTACCGTGGAGCGAGTCAGTAAATTAAATGGATATTTGTTCTGCACTTGTTTGCCACTTTGTTGGCAAATAGACGACGATAAGATAAATATACAATAGCTACACATATATGTTATTTATTTTTACTAAAATATATATCGTACAACAAAATACAAAATATAGTATTGTAGGCATTGCAAAATCCGCTCTCCCGCTCGTGTTCGTATGACACAATGAATGACTTGCGAATCGCATTCGAGTCTAAATTGTAAATGGTTACTTAAACTAAGACGCAGCTGCGATTGGACTTTATACAGTATAAATTACTCTCTACTAAATGTTGGTGTGTGTGTATTTCTATGTACATGCTAGATCACGTGCATAGTATGCATATGCTTGTATGGACTGTTTGGCCAGCTCCGGGTTTGGCCAAGCTCCAGATGCACCTCGTCTGTTGTGGTTCTCTGACTGACAGACAGACAGATGCAGATGGAGCTTAAGTCTTGAGTCTTGAGCACTAAATTACTAGATTAGAATCGAGAGAGGTCAGCAGCGCTGCCACCCACTGGACCCTCTGGCAGTGCAGAAGATTAGCTGATGCTACAAGGGTCCGTAGATGGGCTCCGAGTAGAGCACGGCAGGCATGGAGTAGCTGTACGAGGTGGGAGTGTGCTCCGTGGGTGTGCGAAGACTGGCCTGCAGACTGCGCTTGCTGTGACGCTTGAATCTGGAAGAAGAGGAAGGTAAATACTCCAAGTTACTCAAAGCTGTCTAGTCTACTCTACTCACTTCTTCTTCAGGCAACAGGCCGTGCAGAGAGCGACCAGCGCGGCGATGCCTATCAGCGCTGCCAGAATGACCAACCAGGATCCTGCTGACTTGAGAAGGTTTCCAAACAGCGCTGCCGTATGGGTGCGTCGCACAGAACAGGACTCCAAGTCGCTAACCCCAAAGGCTGCATATATATCGATGAGCTCCCCTCGCAGCTCCTTCGAGTTCATCAGCTTCTGCATTTCACTAAGCGACAAGGCGGCTCCATTGCGGAACATCTGGAAGCACGAGCTGGTGGCTGTGAAGTCCAGGCTCATGTCGGCCCGCGTGAACACCTGCGTGTCCAGCACATGCAGCTCTAGGCCCAATGGCTTTAGTTTCTTCTGCAACTGCTCCTGGAACGGGCGTATGTTGTGCTGAATCTCATTGGGCGGACGAGCAAAGACGAACTTCAGCAGTGACTTGTCGCGTATGACGAACACTTTGATGTTGGTGTACGTCTGGCGTTTCACATTCGCTGAGTTGTTGGCGCAGACTCGCATCAGGAAGTAACCATCAACGTAGTCTGCAAAGGATCCACCGGTGCGCAGTTCTCCTGTGCGATTGTTCAGTGTGAAGAGACTCTCCAAGTTGCCCATGGCCAGTTTGCGCGTTCGCTTGTAAAACTGCGGCACAAAGGTAACGTTCTCAATAGACAAAGCAATGGGAGCTGCTTCGGCATCAGCATCGCTGGCACGCAGGGTTGTTATCACTGTGTCAATGGGTACATTGATGCGAATGCCCACAGTCAAGTCGGGATTCTCAAATTGTGGTGCATTGTCATCGATATCGAGAATCCTCACAGTGACACGCAGATGCGAAGGGTCCTGGCGATCATAGCTATCTCCAATGTACTTGTACGTCGGCTCTCCCAGCTTCAGGCACTTGATTGTCAACGAGTAGAACTCAACCAACTCACGATCGATGGGTTGAGTTGTCTTCAGAATGGCCACGCTATTGTTGGTACGCTCAATGGTGAAAATTTGCTCGTTGTTGCCCTCGATAATGACATAATCAATCGCTGCATTGTCGCCCACGTCCTCATCAATGGCGCTAAAGTTGCCAACAATTGTGCCCGCTGGCTCCTCCTCCTTCACAGCCATAGTTAGTGGACCCGCGTTCTATATTGAATACATTTATATTATACCGAAAACATTCTATATTCAAGTCATTCACTTACGATTTCCCTGACAAAGTGAGGCACATGATCATCCATGTCGAGCACTTCGATCTTTAGGATGCGCGTCACGGACTGCTTGGGCTGACCATTGTCACTGATCTCTAGCAGCACCTTGTACATGCTCTTCTCCTCACGATCCAGTAGCTGGCGTGTCGTTATCAATCCCGTGTGGGCATCTATGGCAAAGCTCTCAGCATCGGGCGTATCGGGTAGAATGCGGTAGGTAAGCGTGCCCGAAGGCGTGTTCTCATCATCGGGATCTTTAGCAATCACCTGGAAGACAGGCGCTCCAATTGCCACATTCTAGAAGGGATTGCAAAGGTTAATATACTGTCTATACCTTCTTCATGTACTGCACTTACCTCAGTCACGTTTGCCCTCTGCCCGACTTGGGGTGCCACAAAGTAAGGAATACCATCATTGGCACTGACATCGCCTATGAAAATGCGCACCTCCACATCTGTATAGAGAGTAGGCTGCTTGGGCACCTGGTTGCCATTGTCCTGGGCGCGGACAATCAGCACATATGCCTCGGCCCGACCTTTACCTGTCAGATTGCGACGTGTGGAGAGCAGACCATTCTGCGCATTGATGCTGAACAGTCCGTTGGCATCGCCCTCGTTGACGAGCTCGTAGCGAACCTCACCGCCAGGTCCCTCGTCCGCATCGCTGGCTTCCAGTTGCAGCACGTTCTCTAGTTGCTGCGCATTCTCCGGAATGACAGCACTGTAGACTTTCTTAGAGAACTGTGGAGCATTATCGTTGACATCTAACACGTCCAGCAGAAGCTCCACCACGCTCTGCTTAGCATCTGTAGGTTTACCAGGGGAATCCTCCGCCTTGACTTGCAGACGAATGTGTGGTGTCCGTTCCCTGTCGATGCTCTGGTTACGCGCTACAACAATCTGTCCAGTCAAGTTGTTGATCTCAAAGAGCATAGCGTATTCTCCCTGCAACGAGTAGATGATCTTATGGTATCCCAATCGCTCATCACGTTCATTAAGATTGGCGTCCTTGTCATGGGCCTTGACCTGAATCACTCGCTCTGGGTAACCCTTGTTCTCGATGATTGTCGCATTGTATGAGCTCTGCTCGAAGATCGGACTGTTGTCGTTCACATTCTCCACTGTGATGTTCACTCGACTGATGGTGCTGCGCTGGCGGTCGGCGCTATTGGCACGCACCTGGAGCTCAAACTCGGCACTGCCTCGCTCCGCTAGAGCTTCGTAGTCTAGGCGCTTCTTTAGAATGACCTCTCCTGTACGCTCTGATATGTAGAAGTACTCCAGATCCTTTGGCTCGACCAGCTCGAAGCTAGTAATTGGCTGCTCTGTGACAGGATCCTCGGCTTGCAGAATAAACAACGCGCTGTCAATAGGCATCTCTTCCTTAACCTTGATATTGACAACGGGATGTGAACTGCTCCAACCAGGATTCTTAAACACCGGATCCTTATCCTTGAAAGATTGCACATATACAGTAACCTCTGTGGTGTCCACCTGCAGTTCGGGATCCACTTCAGCATTGAGATCCTTCACAGACACCGTAAAGATGATAATAGCAGCCACATCGTGACGCAGCGAGCTGTTCACAAAAATCTCTCCACTCTGACTGTCAATGCGGAAGGCCTCTTGCACGGGGTAACTACTGCGATTGGCAATGCTCACTCCCGCCTTGGTTGTGGCCTTCACGGGCCCCTGCAGACTATACTCCAGTCGGGAATTCAAGTCCTTATCGATGGCCTTCACGCGCAGCACGCTCTCTCCGATCTCTGTGCGCTCTGAGACGTACGCAGCGTAGCTGGCTTGCTCGAACTTGGGTTTTTCGTCGTTGATGTCCTTGACATTCACATAGACTGTCGTGGTGGCAGTTTCAGGAATAGGCGTGCCAGAGTCTACAGCATTGACAATGATCTCGAAGCTATTCATATTCTGGTCACGATCGATGCGAGCCTGCGGTGAGACGGTGATGATGCCAGAGCTGGAAAGAGTAACACAGGTAAATAGATGAATACTATTGGAATCACTTGCTCAGCTTACAGTTCGTTGATCTGGAAGTTGTCGTTGGCTCCCACAATACGATATCTAAGTAGACTATCGAGTCCGTCGGGATCATGCGCAGACACTGTTGTCACATTGTAACCAGCGGGTGCATTCTCTGGTATGGACACTCTATAACTGGGTGGACCAATCACCGGCAAGTTCTCAACATTCTGGAAGTGACCCTTGAAGATTGGACGCTGATTTCCAGAGATGCCAACGCGTACTAGAACGCGTGTTGTATTCGTCAGCGGAGGGATGCCTAAGAGAAAAATACATGAATTAGAATCAAGGGATTTCCAGACAAGTGTGTGTCCAACTTACCGAAATCTGTAGCGGAGACTACAAGCTCGTACTCCCCACGCTCTGTGTCCATAGATCTGGCCGCCTTCTGCAGCGTTATTTCTCCTGTGTCTGGTTCGATGCGGAAGACATTGCCGGCGATGCTGTTCTCCGATACAATTGCGTACTTCACCTTACCATTGCCCTGAGTGGGTCCATCTGCATCGTGGGCACGCACAAAGAACTGTGGCTCGAAGATCGAAGCCCCTTCACGTATGGTTCGACTGTATTCATCGCTCTCGAAAGTCGGATAGTTGTCATTCACGTCGATCACATCCACAAAGAGATTTGCATTCGATTCGCGTCCGCCTCCGTCGACAGCCACCACAGTCAGGCTGTAGGTGCTCTGTTTTTCGTAGTCCAACAGTTTGGCTATGTAAATACCGCCGCTTTCGGGATTTACATAGAAGTTATCCGCACCGAAACCCTTTAGCACATACTGCACATGTCCAAATTCATCGCTATCTGCATCAGTGGCATTTACGTGGCCAACTAGTGCATCTACCGATAGATTCTCCGGAGCTGCAAAGCGATAAGTCTGCTGTGCAAAGATGGGAGCATTGTCGTTGGCATCCAGAAGGTGGACTTCTACACGTGCCTTAGCCTGCTCAACTCCATTCGTGGTAGCCACCAAATCGAACTTGAATTCACGCTGTGCAGGATTATCGTAGTCAAGTCGACTGGTGTCCAGCACTTTTACCACAACCGGAGTGCGGCCCTGTCCCTCAGTTGGCGAGACTGCAAATACCCCTGCGGCATTGGAGACATCGTGCAGCTTCAACTGATACCGACTGTTCTCGCCCATGTCACGATCATCCACGAATATGGAAAGACCTGGCAGTGGCATCCCATTGCCCAGATTTTCCGCAATAGAAACATTAAAGTGGGAGGCGCTAAACTCGGGCTTGTGGTCATCAACATCAGTGACCACAATAGTTACACGAGTCAGCGTATGTTCAGCGGGTATGGCACCATCTATTAGCTCCGTGGCACGTATAGTAAAGACATAGACGCCACCGTTCTGTAGTATATCGGGATTCTCACGGTCCAAAGGTTCCTTTGTCGTCTGCAATGTCGCTGTGCCATCTTTGGAATCACCATACTGCACCAGTTCAAAGTGTCCAAAGGGCTCGTCTTCCAGGGACAGAAAGATGTCACGAGGAATGCCCACATCGCCATCGATGGCCTTCACTGTCAATATACTAACACCTGCTGGGGTATTCTCTGGCACAGTCGCAGAGTAGGGAGCATTTGTGAAGACCGGCGCCTGATCTTGCACATCAATTACGTTAATCGAGATGGTTGCAAAGGAGGTTAGCCGATTGTCCAGGGCACTATCCGAGGCCGCGATTGTCATGATATACGAGGGACGACTCTCGAAATCCAGTGGCTGCTTTAGAGCCACCCGAGCCGTGTAGTTGCCATCGGCCAACTTGACAGCCCGCACTTCGAATATGTCGCAGATGTCGTTCTCCTGGAAAGCAGATAGAGAGAGAGAGTGAGCAGAAACTTATAGAGAATATGCATCTCTTGCTTACCTGCACACACTTAAGCGTCACTTCGGCATTGACTCCCTCGTCACGATCCACAACAATGATTTGCGGCACCACAGTAAGTTCACCACCCACAGGCAGGCTCTCGCTGACGCTGGCTGTGTAAGGACGTCCATAGAAGGTGGGCAGATTGTCATTGTAGTCCCTCACAGGTATCACGCGACGCTGCGACACTGTGTTCGGCTCTGTGCCGTAGATGCCCTCGTCGGTGATGCTTATAATAACCTCAATAGTATCTTGAGTCTCTCGATCCAATTCTTGACGCAGACGCACCACTCCCGTCTCTCGATCCACTGAGAAAACTGGGCCAGATATACTATATTTGAGGCGGCCTCCCTCCGGGTCGATGCCTGCAAGATGCAATGCGGAGTCGCGCGTGTGAATAATGTGAATACGAGAGCAGATATATCAAATTAGTCGAGGCACTTGTGACTACTCTACTTGGGGGCAGTAAAAGCGGTTTGTCGGCTTCTTGTTTTTCGCCCCGACACGCTCACTGCTTTAATTACGACCAGTCGTCGCACTAACGTCATAGACTAACTGGGCTGTCTGTCTGTCTGTCTGACAGTTGGCTTATGTTGAGGCGTGAGAAAAATGCTAATCAAGTTCCCACAACCTCCTTCACTCGCACAGTTTAGTTGGGCGTGGAAATGGTGTCTAACGATGTAACTAGTAGACTTGGTCTAGTACTTGGGAGTTGGGTCAAGTCATCTAAATATGGGTTATCTAATTCCCAGTGTGTTTTCTCTTTCGCTTTAGCAGAGTTTTTAATCACAGGAAACTAAGCATTGTAAGCCATGCATCAAAATTCCGTGTCGCCGCGCCGCCTAGGGGGCAACACGAAAAGACATTAGAGATTCTACCGAAGGTGGAAAAGAAAACAAATCTCAGCAAGAAAGATTCCAGCAGGGCATGCACAAAAGCTAACAATAATAATAAACCCAGCAGCGGTCTGGAAAACGACTTTTGGCACAAGACGCAGACAGAGAAGCAGACGCTGCGTCAGACAGAGAGTCGGAAAGGTAGACGGACAAGCTGATCTCGGACAGATCATTTGAGGTTTTCAAGTTTGCTAGAGCCATGGACACCAACACACACACACACACAGACACACTCTCGCTGGCTTCGGCAATTGCAGCTCCAGACTTGAGCCACAAGCGGGAAGCAAACAACACGTTCTCCAGCTTTGCTACACCCAACTAAACCAATTGCGGTCACCAACCCGGTGTGTACCTTTCCTCGTGCCCCCTTCCCACCTGCCCCCTGCATTGGCGCGTGAGTGGCCGTTTCCACTTTTAATGTACATAATCATTTTTTGTAGTATTTCCTTCTCCCTCTCTCTGTCTCTCTCTCTTTATTTTCGGTCTAACACGCTTTTTTGTGTGTTTCTCATGCTTGGTACCTATCGGTACATACGGGTTGCATAGTTGAATTACTTGCTTGCCTTTTGTTGGTATTGTTGTTATTGTTGCTGCCCCATATGGAGGCATGTTGGAATCGTAAAGAAATATGTAGCCCTGTTTACACCAATCATGCGAGTTTTTTCTTTTCTTTTTCGGCTGTTGAAAGCTTTTCTACTTTTCCCATTTTCTCATTTCACTTGCGAAGAACGCATCCGAAGCGACCCAAAGGAGGGATAAATAATAATTCGTGATTTCATGCTTCACGAAGCGTATTTGTTAATATTTTGCCATTTACACACACACCACACACTCCATTTACACACTCACCCGCCGAAGACAATGGAAACACACCCGCATTGTGGCAACGTTTGCCCAATTATTCGTTTGTATTGTGCTTGAAGTACTCGTAATTACTCCACGCTATATAATTATGTTTTGCTATTTTGAAAACACTTAAATCGAGTTTCGATATAAGTATATAACATATAGAAAGTGATTATATCTTTAGAATTAATTACTTAATAATGAAATCCATGCAATTGTTTTATGTTCATTGCGTGGAATTTAAAATGCACTTTGCCTTTAAATTTGTATGCAGATATGGCCACACGCAGAATTTAAAAATACTAAAATACATATTTGCATGAGAATTAATCAACATGTCTTATCGATATTCTTTAAGTAATCATAGCCTCTTAAATCGCAAAGTTTATCACCATCAATATTTAGTTGGGTTGGTAAGCTAAATTTAACAAGGTTAAACATATAAAAATGTATGTAGAGTATGAGAAAAACGAAATGTTTGCTGACCACACCTTATACAATCGCAATACTGGCCGGTTTAGTTCCGAGTTTCAATATTAAGGCCATGCTTTTTGTTGCTCTATTCACAATAATAACATACTATACAGAAGCAAGCGATGCAATTCGATAAGGTCTCACTATACGTACTATGTACATTTGTTTATATACTTTTATTGAATTGTTACTGTTCAATGTGGCTAACTGTGAATCAATACCAATGCAGTCTTTCAGAATACTAGTTTTAAATTACCGCACAAAATAGAAACTTGATTAATGGAATTCCAAGTATACAAATCGGAAATAATTCGACTCTACTTGTGAATTAAAGAGAAATCTATGAGAATTAGTATATAGTATCAATATAAAGCTGCATTCTCTTAGCATATCATATCAGCTCCAATTTACACTATCTTACATGCCATAAACTAAATGTTTAGCCCTGAATTCGTCTCAATTAATTAGCTCGCATTATCGTTGACTTGTTGAATATATAAAATAGGTTACCAGCTTTGACTTTTATTTTGAATGTTTTGAATATTGAATACTGATGAATACCGCATCGAATCAGAGTGCATTCAGTAAAAGGCCTACAGGGGAGCGGGTGCAGTGACGCAATCTCTTTGATGATTGCCAGTCAAAATTGCAATAACAAATTATGCAGCTAAAGCAGTCGCTTCCTGGCCAACAGTTTAGCCAAAGCAATTTCGAAGTTTTCTTGGCCTGGCTAGTTTTCAATTTGTTTTCGACAATTTGTGTGCAAGTGTGTGAGTGTGTGTTTGTTTGTTTATAGCAGTCTCAATTACCGACGTCGGCCTAAACATGTTTTTTTATGAGTAATTCACGGATGCAGCTTGCAAAACAAACTGGCTGGGAAACCACTCACCCAACACCATCGCAGACAGCCGAAACTGATCATACACACTCTTGAAGTCGGCGGGAATGATATCTCTATATCTCTAAAGACTTGTCTGCTAGTAATTCATAATTAAATATGGCGAGGAGGAACGCACAACTTGAAAGTTGTCTGGCTGCCTTCGCATCCAATTGCAAAGGTATCATCGAGCGAGGTAACCATAACTGGGCCGCTGTGTTAGGGTGTCAGCGGGTCGAGCCATTGCACTGCACTTGCGGGCGGGCGGCAACCCGATCTCGTGCAGCCACAGACCGGCAGTTGCCAGTGGTTGTTGCAGCTTGTTGTTGTATAATCATGCGACGAAATGCAACACCAGGCGGGCCGCACAAATAAGCAAGAAAAACTAACATAGTTATTAGTTAGTAACTGCAGAGGAGGAGGAGCAGCAATGCCACCCAGCTGCAGTTGCAGTTGCAACAGGAGTCGATGACGACATTGTCGAGAAACGCAGCAGCAGCTGCGGCGGAAACAATTGCAGCTTTCGTTGCAAGTAAAAGTGTTATAGAAAAGTGAGCGCCCCTTGGCCACAAGTGGCATTTGCATCTTTAATGCGGCGCGCCATTCTCTTGGTGATAATTACTGCTGTTGTTGTTGTTATCATTGCGGCCATTATCGGCGGGTTTGTTGTGCTATCAGCTTTGCCTTGCTTGCACGCACAAACGTGTTCAAATGCACTTCCGCAAGCAGATACACAGACACAAGAGAGAGTGACTGTGTATCTTTGGCATGTTTGTGTTTGTTGCGATTGATTAGAGCGCTCAGCTGCGCATTCTGCAGCGAAAAACGAAACGAAACAATGTTTGCGCTTATCGCTAAACACGAATTCGAGAGACAGATACAGATACTTTTGTGTACCACTGTCTGTACGTGTAGATGCGTGTCTCTGCCTGTCTCTCTGCACAATACATGTGTCTCGTATAAGAAAAGACAAACAAACTCAATGCTTGCGCCAAGGCCAGAGTGCAAAAGTAGGTGGCCAGACTCCCCCCCCCCTCTTTATTAAAAATGGCCAAAATGAAAGTCAGCACAGCTAAATTACAAAATAATTAAACGATCAAATGACCAGCAAAACAGAAAGACCCCAGACAGAGAGGCCCATGATGGAGTACAGTTTAGTTAGGGTTATTATACTGTAATTACTGATTAAAGTTGGGGAATTGTCTAGGAGGTTTTTTGTGAAAGGCAAAGCGTGCTTTGCTCGTTTGACCTCCCTCGATTTGGTCGACTTACCTTTCAGCTGATAGACTGGACTGCCCACTGGCGTATGCTCCGACAGGCTGAAGCGAGACATGTCTCCCGTGCCGGGCACGAAATGTGGCGGATGATTCAGCAGCTGTGCCGTGGTAGATCCCAGCAGCAGCAGCAGCAAGAACGGTGCTAGCAGCAACATTGGCCGCAGCAACGGTGGCAGCAGCAACATGTTGCCGTTGCCAATTTCCAGCCCAGGCCCGTTATTTATCTGTATCCGTTAGCTCGAAGAATTCGGTGTTATTTGCTCGAGTATTTAGCACATGTGGCACACACACACACACACTACGATAGTATTCGCGGCTCACGAATTACACTGTGTTTCCACTTCTCTTCCACTTCCACTTCTGCTTCACTTCTTCTCTTCTGCCAGAAATGCAAAACAAGATTTTTTTTTGGTTAAATTGCAGCTTGGTTAAACAATTCTTTCAATGTTAGCCCCACCGCCCAGTTGGCCTTGCTTGTGGCTTGGCTTCTGTTGTTTCTGCTGCTGCTGTTGCAGCAGAATTACTCGCAGCCAAAACGGTTGTTTATCTTACAAGTCAACAACAACAATGAAAGCCTTGGCCAGCTTCTGAGATTTGCCTAATTGAAAAGTCACGCATAGATCGAGACCGACACTTGAGACTGAGACTGCAGAGCTGCAGCTGCTTCTGCTGTAATTAAAAACTCATTTGGCCACAAATTCTAAAAAAGAAACCGTCGATGGCGCTGCCAATTTCACTTTATGCGCATGTGAAAAGTGGCACATGATGATGAGGCGGCTGCCGATGAGTTCCGATCATTGGGCTGCGGCAGAGGCTGCGGCTGAGGTGCTATTGGCAAACGCTCGCTGCGATGGCTTTCTCGCAGACAGGCACACACACACACTTTGGTGCAACAGCTGGAGGCAGAGCTGGTGGGGAGCTGGAGCGAAGAAAGCAGCAAGCGGCGATCGACGCTAAAGACCGAAATGTGCAAAAAAGCAGCTAAAATAAATAAGCTGAAAACAGAACTGGTTGCTGGCATAGCGTGCAGGCTAGCTAAGCGGGTATATACACAGCACACACATACACAGCAAACACACACACACAGAGCACACACTCATAGCTGTGTACATAGTTTTATGGTCAGCACTGTTTGGGCAAAAAACATGGCAAACAGAACTGGGAAGCCCACAAAGAAAGAATCGAAGAACTAAGGCGGAACTGATCCGGAAGAGACTCCTTGTTGAGCCCCGATCTGATAGATAATTGGACGCACCGTTATAACACTTCTTCAGTTGATCAGAGCGCGATTATATTATTTCACTTTTCTCGGCCACGGCGAATTGTGCACGCGCAAAAAACAACAACGATAAACTCCAAGTATGACGCCAGGCACGAAACTTGATTCTCGTTTACGGATTTTTTGTATATTTCTCTCTCTTTGGTTTCTTCTGTTTGCACTTTCGCAGCCACTCGACGCCGAATTTCAACCGCAGCAACGTCTTAACGACGCGACGCTCGATCACCTTCTGTCGTGTGGTTCAGGCCCGTCTTGTGTTACCTGTTGCCGCTGCTATTGCCGCTGCTGCTGCCGCGTTCTTGGCTCGCCAAACGACGGCGGCAGCAGCGTGCGTGATTCGACCAGGTAAATACTGGTTTCGTGTTGTTGCCGGTTTTGTTTTGATACACATTTCGCTCATGCGCAAAACGATTGGCAATGAAATCGCTGCCAGTGTGTACACACTGCGCAGTGTTGCGCAGGAAAACTCCGCGCAAGTTGATTAATTTTATGCGTAGCACAAAAGTATGCTATGCTTTTGATGTGCAGCTCGCTTAACGAAACAAACAGCGTTGCCACTTCGATTGGTTTCCCAAGACACGGTCCAATGTGTGTCCCGGATCGCCCTTGGATTTATGTCTTTTATTTATTTTATTTTATTTATTTTTTTAATGTTTTAATTAAGCGAATACGCCCTGCCCACCGCAATGCTCTGCACCTAAACTCCGCTATCCTAAAAAAAGCGAGATTTGACGAGAAAAATTCAATTCAAAGTTTCTTTTATGATTTGAGAAATTGTTTATTGCTTTTAATTATAGTTTACATTAATTGTACATACATGTAGATATATTTTTGGTATAGAAAAACTAAAGCTATGTGCAATCAGAGCGCATCATCCACTTGAAACTGTATCAGATCCTCGACGGGAAAGCGAAAAAGCGAAGCTGTCTGCGCCTCTGCTGCTAATTGATCAATGTGCGCTGCGCTCTTTGGGAAGCGAAAGTGCTCCGTCTGGTGGTAGCTGTAGCGTGCCGCCTGGTTGCCGGGCAGGTGGCCAGTGAGGGCAGCCGGTTGCGGCAACTGTGGCAACTGAGGCACTTCAGCAGCCACAATCGGGTGCTCAAAGTCGATCAGGGAGAGATTATCGCTGCGAGAAATCGAATGATTTACTGCCTGTTGTTGCTGCTGCTGTTGTTGTTGCTGCGTCTGGTTCTGCTGCTGTGCTGATGTCGGGGCTGCGGAGCTGCTGATGGCCTGCAACTGCGACGGCGCTGTCACTTGACGCGGCTCAATGGGACTGGGTGGCTTGGGCAGCGGTGGGTCACGCTCACTGTAGCGCTGCAAGCCGGTTCCAGGCACATTGTATCCTAAATTGTGGTTGTAGAAAGGATTCGTGGAGGCGCGCACTGCGGGGACTGGCGGAGGCTTCTGTTTGGGAAAGACATTCAGATGGAGCATTATCTGATTGGACTGTGTCTCCACAGCTTCGTTGTTGTTGTTGTTATTGTGGTTCTGGTGGCTGTTGCTGTGGCTCGTCTGCTGGCCATAGATGCAATCGTCCGGTGCTACGCTGGGCTGAGGCTGGGGCACAAACTTCTGTGCCTGATACAATGCCTGCTGTTGGCTGTAGCGCGTGGCCTGGTCGGGAAAACTCATGGGCATGTGGTTGGGTAACTGTGTGGGGAACTTGAACGGGGTCTGATAGATGCCATGCTGCAGATGCGACTGCGTCGAGGGTAGTGGGTACTCGCCCTGGAAGGGATTGCGCAGCACTGAGGTGGGTCGCGATGGAGGCAGCACTGGGTAAATGTCCAGGTTCACCTTGAAGGGCACTCGCTTATGCTGTGGCTGCCGTGTCGCATTGATTGCTATAATGGGTTGAAAGCCCTGCATGAACGGATCGCTCACAAAGTGCTGCTGGCTGCCGTGCTCCAGCAGCAAGTTGTAGTTGCTCTGTCCCTGTTGCTGCTGCTGTTGTTGTTGCTGCTGTTGCTGATGCTGTTGCTTCTTGTTCTTCTTCTTGGAGCTGGGCTTGCCCGCAGGCGGCTGCTGCATTGCCAGTAGGTTGATGTCCTGCGGCGAGCGGGGCTTATACGGATACAGTTGCTCGATGGCCACACGCTGATGTGGTGCTGTGCCATAGAGCGACATCGGAATGCCCATGGGAAACATAGGAAGCGGAATACTCAGCTGCATCTGCTTCTTGTTGCGCTTGCCGCGAAAGAAGTTCGCAATTCCGCTGGACTTGAGATTCTTGTAGCTGCCCGCAATGTGCAGGCCCGTGGGCATCATCATCAACGCCGGCGGCGGCAGTGCTGGCGGCATCTTGCTGGGCACCACGCTGTTGATGTGCAGATTGTGCAGTATGTCCTGGATGTTGTTCAGCGCCAGATGTGGCCGCTCCCCTTCGCCCTTCTTGAAGTGCTCAGGCATGGGTCCATCAAAAGGAAAGTGAAACGGTTTCGGCTTGAATTCATCGCGCAGCGCCAGACTGCCTGGCGTCTCGGAGAACTGTCGACGCACCAGCGCCGTAGAGGGGGGACGCTGTGTGGAGAGACGCGGCGGACGAGGCAGCTGATCGCGCAGAACATCACGCAGAGGCGTCATTGTGGCAGAGCGCTTGGGCAGGCGCTCATACAGATGATTATCATGCACGTTGTTGTTGTTGTTGCCATCGCCATCCCCCAGCGCGTTCAGGTGCAGCGGCGTCATCGCGGTAGCGTGCTGCAACGCATTGCCTGCTGCTGTTGGTGGCTGGGGTCGTCTCGCTTTCGTGCGCCATGTTCCGTAAATGGGCACAACGTCGTCGGCACGCTCCAATAAGTAGGCAGTTTCGCCAGCGCCAGCTCCAGAGCCTCCGACGACTCCCTCTCCTTCTGCATCTTGGTCTGCACTCACGTCTCCATAGACAACATCCACGCTGTTCGCTGCATGCAACTGCAGCTGATGCTGGTGCATTTGCTGCAGATGCAACTGCATCTGTTGCTGCTGCTGCAAGTACTGTTGCTGCTGCTCGTGCTGCAACTGCTGTAACTTGGCACGCATCTTCTCGATGTTTTGCCGTTTCGCCGCTTGCGTTGAGTTGTCACCAAAGTTGTCACTTTCCGTGTCGGCCCCTGCACCCTCCTCCTCCTCCACTCCCTCCTGCTGCTGCTCTGTGTCTTGGTCTGTCTGGCCTGTTGTAGCCTCACTCTGATTCGGTAACTGTTGCTGTTGCTGTGGGACTTGTATTTGCTGTTGCTGTGGCTGATATAAGGCGGCTGACGAGGCGACCTTGAGTAGCATAAGAGACATCTGTAAAATGGAAAGTGGTATTCAGACTGGAGCAAGTACATGATTCTCGAAGCACTTCACTCACAACCGAGTACACCAGAAACAGGCCCATAGTCCGTGGCCAGTGGCTTCTGTTGGCCTTACTGCGGTTGCCTCTGGCAGGACCCAGCGTACCCAACAAGGTTTGACGGTTTAACTCTGGCTCTGGCTGCGCAATCGGCCTTATGAACATTTTTCACCGAGTGGTTTTGCTTTAACCGTCTCGCTTGGGTATCGTTATCGGTAACGGTATCTGATAGAGCCCCTGACGCGACTTCCTCATCGCGAATCGCAATAACGACTGTCTGCTGTGCAGGCCAAGCAGCCCCTAAAAAGTGGCATCTACTGGCGCCGGTGCATGCGCTGCCTGCAACTAAGTAACAATTAGAAAGTTTACACACACCTCAAGTGTGGAAACGAAAGCAAAACAGACAAATATATATCCACTTATATAAATGGTAAGTGCGGTATATATATTAATTAATACTTAAAAGATCTCGTGAGTGCAAGCGAAGGAGATATTTTCGACGCATCGACCATGAAAAATCCAACATCGCGCACACGAATACTTTGTGTCTTCGAGAATCGAGCAACGAGAGACGAGTCGAAATTGAATCAAGTCAAGTTGATTCATTTAATTGACTTCATGCCTATTGAGCTTATAGATAGACATCGTCATTTCATCTCAGCTCGTGGGTGCAGTGGGTAAGCCGTACATGGAATGACCAGATTGAGTACTTACTGCGGATTGCGACCATAATGCCTCAGTGGTTGTACCCATTTAACCAGTGATACACACTTGTAACTAGCGTGGTTTGTGAAAGATATGGAGGTGTATTTATATAGGATATATGTTATGTATACGGTAACACAACCGTTATGCTTCCCGTTGTCGAATTTAAAATGAAAATGCATTCAAAACTTTCGATAAACTTAATTTATTGTTCGGGGTTTTTGGAAATTTGTATAAAAAGATATTCGTTTTATTTCGATATAGAGCTAAATAGTCTTGAGACACAAGGTGCTGAGGATACACACAAATCAAGGAAAACATAAGATATAGCAAGAGGTAAGTAGATTCATAGATACAGTGATCCCTAATCGTATGAGTATGCGATTCATTAATTCATAAAAACAAACAAGTTTCATTCTCGCCGACGCTTCAGTGGTTCCCTGATTCAACGTGAGCACCCTCTTGAAACGCTTTAAAAATCTTTTTGACTGTATTGACTAGACCTAGCCCTAGAAATATGGTTGGCATTGTATTGCTAGATATTCAGAAGCATCAGTTATTTTGCATACCCCATAGACAAGATTATTTCAATTCAAATGAAACGAAATGTCACCCATTGATAACTGAGCCTTGTTCAACGGGTGCTTAGAAATCGAAGGGAATGCTGGGCTTGGGGTATTGGTAGCCCTGGTGTTTGGTTGTTTGTGGAGGCACGCTAGCCCTTGTTGGGGGAGGAACGTAGGGCGTGGTTCTACGAGTCGTTGGAACGGTAGCGCGAGTTGTTGGAACGGTGGCACGAGTCGTTGGAATCGTGGCACGAGTCGTGGGCTTAGGGGGCAGGTAGGTCGGGGGAGGAGTGGGTGGACGAGTAGCCCTGGTTGGTGGTGGGGTAGCCCTGGTTGGTGGTGGGGTAGCCCTGGTTGGTGGTGGGGTAGCCCTGGTTGGTGGTGGAGTAGCCCTGGTTGGAGGTGGGGTAGCCCTGGTTGGTGGTGGGGTAGGAGGCAAGTATGTTGGTGGTGGGGTTGGTGGACGAGTAGCCCTAGTTGGTGGTGGGGTAGCCCTAGTCGGTGGTGGGGTGGCCCTAGTTGGTGGAGGTGTTGGCCTACGGGTAGTAGGTGGCTGGGTAGCCCTGGTTGGTGGTGGCGTAGCCCGGGTTGGTGGAGCACGAGTCGTCACTGGAGGCTGTGGCTTGTTGGTTGGAGGCAGATACGTTGGGGCTGGAGTGCTGTTTGGGCGTGGTGTAGTACGAACAGTTGTGTACGTTGGTGGTGGTGGTGGACGTGTAGCCCTAGTCGGTGGTGGGGTGGCCCTGGTTGGTGGTGGGGTAGCCCTAGTTGGTGGAGGTGTTGGCCTACGGGTAGTTGGTGGCTGGGTAGCCCTGGTTGGTGGAACAGTAGCACGAGTGGTCACTGGAGGCTGTGGCTTGTTGGTAGGAGGGATGTAGGTTGGGGCAGGGGTGCTAGCACGGGTTGTACGGACGGTAGCCCTGGTAGTAGGTGGAGGTGGTGGTCTACGGGTGGTAGTCACAGGAGGCAGGTACGTTGGTGGTGGGGTTGGTGGACGGGTAGCCCTGGTTGGTGGTGGGGTAGCCCTGGTTGGTGGAGGTGTTGGCTTGCGAGTGGTTGGTGGTGGGGTAGCCCGGGTTGGTGGAGGTGTTGGCCTACGGGTAGTTGGTGGCTGGGTAGCCCTGGTTGGTGGTTGTGTTGCACGAGTGGTAACTGGGGGCTGGGGCTTGTTGGTAGGGGGCAGGTACGTCGGGGCTGGAGTGCTGGATGGACGAACGGTAGCACGGGTAGTACGTGGGGTAGCACGAGTGGTTGCGTACGTCGGTGGTGGTGGTGGACGAGTAGCCCTAGTTGGTGGTGGGGTGGCCCTAGTTGGTGGTGGGGTAGCCCTGGTTGGTGGAACAGTAGCCCTGGTAGTAGGTGGGGGTGGTGGTCTACGGGTAGTAGGCTTAGGAGGCAGGTATGTTGGTGGTGGGGTTGGTGGACGAGTAGCCCTGGTTGGTGGTGGGGTAGCCCTGGTTGGTGGAGGTGTTGGCTTGCGAGTGGTTGGTGGTGGGGTAGCGCGGGTTGGTGGTGGGGTAGCCCTGGTTGGTGGAACAGTAGCACGAGTGGTAACTGGGGGCTGAGGCTTGTTGGTAGGGGGCAGGTACGTCGGGGCTGGAGTGCTGGATGGACGAACTGTAGCACGAGTCGTAACTGGCACTGGCTTCCTGGTGGTTGGTGGTGGTGGAGGTGGACGGCGAGTGGTGATCACAACAGGAGGCTGTGGCTTGTTGGTAGGAGGCAAGTAAGTCGGAGCTGGAGTGGTACGTGGTGGTGGAGGACGAGTCGTGATTGGCACTGGCTTCCTGGTGGTTGGTGGTGGTGGAGGTGGTCTGCGAGTGGTGATCACAACAGGAGGCTGTGGCTTGTTGGTTGGAGGCAAGTAAGTCGGAGCTGGAGTGGTACGTGGTGGTGGAGGACGAGTCGTGATTGGCACTGGCTTCCTGGTGGTTGGTGGTGGTGGAGGTGGTCTGCGAGTAGTGATCACAACAGGAGGTTGTGGCTTGTTGGTAGGAGGCAAGTAAGTCGGAGCTGGCGTGGTACGTGGCGTAGCACGAGTCGTAACTGGCACTGGCTTCCTGGTGGTTGGTGGTGGTGGTGGAGGTGGTCTGCGAGTAGTGATCACAACAGGAGGTTGTGGCTTGTTGGTAGGAGGCAAGTAAGTCGGAGCTGGTGTGGTGCGTGGTGTAGCCCTGGTTGTTGGCACCGTGACCCTCTGAGTTGTCTTAGGAGGCAAGTAAGTCGGTGGTGGCGTAGGTGGAAGCGTTGCCCTCGTTGGTGGAGGGGTTGCCCTCGTTGGAGGTGGGGTTGCCCTCGTTGGTGGGGGCGTTGGCTTACGAGTAGTCACAGGTGGCTGTGGCTTGTTGGTGGGTGGCAGATAAGTGGACGGCAAACGAGTGGTGGGCACTGGAGCCCTGGTGGCTGGTGGCCTGGTGGTGCGTGGTGGAAGCTCAAATGGCACATCTGGGGGAGGGTAGAAGTAGCCCTCAGCCGCACGAACCTTACGCTGTGAGAGTGCAAACATTCAATTAGGAATCGAACCCGAGGACCTTCAACACTAGCAATAACTTACCTCGTGGGTATCGGCTGTTGCGGTGGCTACAGCCACAACGCAAAGCGCTAGGACAAAAAGTGCACTTCTCTGTAAAGAATCAAACAAGAGCAAAGAGAAAAAGAATAAATGTTTAAGAGTTGCCAAAGAAGATTATCACGTAGTCCGAAATTGCAAAAGATGCGACGACCCTTAGCACCTGATTGAAGTCATTTCTAATTGCCTTATCGAATCGTTAGCTAATGCTAAATGGCTTTTAACGCTCTAGGCCCGAATGCAAGGCAACATCGCGGTGTACCCAATGCATCGCGGCGCGAAACTCGTTTAAAGTTCAGACGAAGTCAGCTATTTGGACGAAGTATTCAAATCAGCCTCAACATCGACTCAAGCAACAACAGCATTAGCTGAAAATTACTCTGAAATGTTAACGTGTAAAGTTGAAGACATTCAACTTTGACAGCATCTCTAGGTCACGGCAGAGATCGGCCATAGCCAGCCGATCTAGAGTTTGGTCTCAGTGCCTTAGTGCCAGCGCGTCTGCAATCAAATTTCTCGACATGAAAATGAAAACATAATGCAGGTGAAACAGTAACAAAGTAATTAATTACTTTGGTGGCATGCAAAGAGTAGTCGGGTTGTCTTCCGCTGTCAACGAATCTAATGTTGTATAATTAGCGCTTTATGCGATTGCCATTTAAAAGCCCGACAAGGTCAGCGCGCGAAGCTGTCAACGTTAACGAAAGTGGTAAATGGGTAACTGCAATTAATATTTTGGACATGCGGATTTTCAAATCGCCAAGAATTTTGATAAGTTATATGCTAACACACATGTACGAATGTACAATGTATGTGTCGTCTCCATGCTACATCTGCTATAAAAATAGCTTATTATGCAAGAAACCGGCTGCCAAAAACACTGCCCGACTAGTTCTAGTCATCCAAACCAGCAGAATTATATAATAATCGCCATCGGCCATTAATAAAGTGAGAAAAACTGAAGTCGTCGCTCACCAAAATTAGCATACGCACTAATCATTGACATAAAATCGTCGCTCAAACCGCTTTATAGCCACATTTCTTTGACTAACCTATACATGCCCGGATACACACATGTATATCTACCGCTATAGGATGTTTGGCACTTTTTGACATATCGCTAAATAAAAAACCAAAAAAAGCTCAAGCAAAAAAATATCTTATTTAAATGTAAATGACTTTTTAAATTCTTTGTTAATGAACTTGAATTATGCGATCCTAACTCGTTTATTGCTCGATGAAACAAGTGTTCGGAATCCAAGCGGGTGCCGTCGCTTCATTAGCACTTTCGTTTGCGAAAGTGAAAGGACTAAGCTTGCGCTAGAATGCATTCTAACTACGTCAGCTAATAAAACCGTAGATTAACGAGGGGAACTCATAAAGTTCTGCTGGAATGATCGAGAAGAGTTCTTCAAGTCTTACATAATATATGCAAATATATTTTCTGGCAACCATTTCAACGATAATTCGAGCCTTGTCTTAATAGCGCCCTAAGCCAGGTGCCACACATGCTGCTTTCAACAGCGAGCATGCTCCCCAGTAATTTATTATGCTAATTTATAGCTAATTAATTTGTTTTACACACAGCAATGACCTTGCAATCGTATCGAAAACGTCAATGACGGCGCATTTGGGTCAAAACGTCTTCGATAATGATTGAGTGTTATGCAGTTTCATTTACTGGACTTTGCTTGTTGATAGGCTCGCTCGAGCGAGAAGAAGATGATGATGAAATATCGAGTAAGTTGCGATTGCAAGGATACAGAACGGACAGATGATGGAAGATATTATGGTACTTCAGAACTCTTAGAGGGTATTTAGACATTTCAAACCTCTTAAATGCTGTTTATGCTTGATTCTTCAGCAGTTTTTCTGTTGATTACATAAGGCAAATGTGCTTTTGAAGGCTAATGACCAACCCTGCACGTTGTTTTTGCTTGAATTCTTTGATAATTCGCCGTGTGGCGCAGTGGCATCAAAAGACTTAGGCAACGAACTTGCGGCAAAATGATTAGCCAAATGAATAAGCAGCGTGCAAGAATATTCTACTTGTATTAACCCATAACTTAAGGCTGCATTTAATGGTCATCTGCCTAAATATGTCGATTCAAATGTCAACCCACGAAATGTGTGTGTGGAAACAAGTTTTAATTTCATCTTTAATCGCTGACATAGAAACTCAGACCAAATGCTCGCAGCCTCTGCTGCTGCTGCCGTTGCAGCTGAGGCGCAGCAAAGTTAATGATTTAATATGCAAAAACTGACAGCAGACGGCCCAAGTGCAGTCGGAGTTGTGCACCCCACGTGGGAGTACCGGGCGTATGCGTTATGTTGGCAGTGACCAACAATTGGCCAGCGGTCGCAAGGTATGCGAACGATGTGTGCGATGTGTCCGATGGACACCAGTTTGGTCACTTTTTCACTTGCACCTTGCACAACAATTGAACAACAAAATGTAAATGGAAAACCACAACTGTTTAGCTGCTTTAAATGTCACTTGAGCAGCGAGACGAGACGAGCTGGGACTGTCTCAGATCTCGCCAGATATATAATGCAAATTGAGTTGTAATCGAACTCGTATTCGATTATTGTCGGATTGTCTTTTCTTCACTTCTCTGTTTGCACTTGATTCACAGATTGTTTCTTATTGTTGCTGTTTCTTTACCATGGTGAGCACTTTTAACTGCAACAGATGGCAGCAAGATATCGCTTGATTATTTCGATTTGTGTATATCCCGACAGCAACGGCGTGAGCGTGCGTGTGTGAGTGTGTAATCCTTGTGTGTCCGATCGTATCAAAATTCAATGGTCAATTGAATTTATGATCGATGCCAAGCAGAAAGTTGCTTCAACTTCTGGGTCGACTCTGGGCTAGCAACTAAAGCATCAAAACTTGAAGATTCTCTACTTATATATGCTCAGCAACGCTCGACGCTGCTGCTTCTGCCGCCGTCGCTGGCTCTGCTGCTGCTGCTGCGACGAGTTGGGCGACAGCTGTTAACACTCGGACAGAGTGAAGATGCTGTCGCTGACGCCAGCGCCACTGACCAGCCAAAGCCAGTGCCAGTGCCAGTTTCGGTTTCGGTTTTGGTTTTGGTTTCAATCTCGAGCTCAGGCCCAGAGCCAGGCCCAGTCGCTTGGCAGCTGCGCAGCAGCAAAGGTATCGGCGACGACGACGCCGCAGCTCTTGATGTTAACGCAGACGTCGCTGTAGCTGCGGCTTAGCAGTCGCATAACATAGCAAATCGTAGTCAAACAAAAGGAAAACAATAAATAATTGTAGATAAATAAGATAAAATAAAACAAAAAGAAAACCCCCGCAAAAAAGGCTTCAGCAGCGGCAGAAGGGAGAACGTCCGCAGCGCGCCTAATTTGCCAGTGTTTCCAGCAATGTTGTTGCTGTTGTTGGCATTGTTGTTATTGGTCTTTCTATTTAGCTGCTTTTATTTGGGCAAATATATCAGATGAATAGCGACTTCGTTTAGGCAGACACTTGGCCATTTAGCCACTCGGCTTGGCCACTTGCTTTGGCATCTTCTTGAGCTCGCATATTTTGTTTTCTTCTCTTTAGTTTTGCCAGCTTCAAAACGAGTATTTCTTATTGTTGTTGTTGTTGTTGTTGCGGGTAATTCGATTGCTTATGGATAATGCTGCTGGGCGAACGAGTGTTAAACATTTTGTCATGCAGAGTCTAATTTGTAAACGAACGAGATTATCATCGGAGGCGAGAGTCGAGTGTGGAGTCGAGGAGCATGTTGTAATTTTAGCAATCGCTTTCAAGGCTTGCGCCGGAGCAGAGCAAGGCAAATAGAATTTGTGTGTGTGTTGGAGATGTGTACGGAGATGACTCCCGAGAGATGACTCCACATGCACTTGCTGCTGCAGGCGTTGGCCTGACCTGGCGGGGATTACAGCTGTCGAGCTGATCGTAGGCCTACATGCGACAGCGACAACGCGAACCGGTTGCCCCCGCTGCTGCTGCTGATGCTGCTGCTTGCTGCTGCCACTGGTGCGTGCCATTCCATGCCGCAACGCGAGTCAGTCGTGGCATCCAAGTTTGGAAGCCAGCCGCCGCCACGAATGTTAAGGTAGGCGCGCACTCGCAGCCGCAGCTCGCAGCTCGCACCTCGCGCAGCCCCAATAACCAAATGACCTTTAAACGCAAAATGTGCTGTCAATAAAAAAGCAACACACACACATACACACGCACACTCGCTCGGCAAATCGCCCGAGCACATTTTGTTTATATTAAAAAAGCGAAAAAGATGCTGCACCAGCTGCCAGACTTAGTTGTTGCTGCTGCAGAGATGCGCAGATACTACGCTGCAGCAGCGCATCATCATTTTGGCGCGTCAGACGGGCCGAAACGGGTTTCGCTAGCAGCTCGCTGGCCAACTTGGCTTGGCTGCAGCGTATTTGTCTTCAGAAATAATCGCATAATAAGCTGCATTTATTAATCTGCGCCCCCGGCAGCCCCGAAACATGATCCGCAGTCACGCTACACTCTGCCTGAACCCATTGGGCGGCTGCCCACGCGACTTGGCGATAAATATCGCAACTAACTTCTTCATTTTCATTGTTTATTTTGTTCGAGTATTTGCTTGGCAGATCGGATCTAGCTCACACTTCAATGGGCTGTTAACTGGCTGGAGTAGTCAATTGACAAGTGCCTACACTTAGAGAAAAGACTGAGCACAAGAATATGAAAGTAATATACAATTCTTTATTGAAATTCTACAGTCAATACTAGGCAGCATATAATAAATTGTTTTAATCTTTAGAAATCGACAAAAAATCCAAGTAGTTTGTATTTTAAATTCGACCTTGAACCGAGTATCGCCTTACACATTTGTATTTTAGGCAATCTTTCGTCTGTGTTTTATTATAGGCTCAGCAACTCGTGTCTTTTTCGCCAAGTGCAGAGCCAACTTGACTTTGATGACATTATTAAATCGCGCGTTTTGAAGTTGTTTTAATTATTATAATGTTCACAAAGTGTGTTAGTAGTCGCCATTAAAAATGTGAGTGCTTTGCAGTGCACTCTAATGGCACCTGTCGATGGAGGGAGACTTTGCCACGAGGAAGTGTCACCCGCCAAGAAGAAGAGCTGCACAATTAGCTCAACTGACCGTCAGCCGTTGTTGTTCTTTTTATGTCTCCGCCCAGGTGGAGGCTGTGTGACAATTCGGGTCACAGCTCGCCCCACGGCAGCAGCGGCAGCAGCAGCAGCTCGAGCTGCTCTCAGAGGCAATGACACTTGGCTGCGGCTGTCGTTGCTGACATTTCAGACTCGTCATTGCGACAAATTTTTTTATTCGGACTTCAGAAATAGAAAAACCATTTCATTGAACAAACATCTCTTGCAGGTGAAGGGGAGAGGGACGGGGGTTCCCCCCAAAAACTCAGTAGAGGAAAGAAAAGTCAGCACTTTTGTCGCATCATTGTACACACTTGCAACATCGCGGGCCAGCCACAAATGACAACTGTCAACAGATAATACCGATTGTTATTCAACTTCAACATCAGCTGGACAACTGCAAATGGCCGAAGGACATATCGACGCGTCTTTTTGTCCATCCGATTACGGATCGATGTGCATAAAATTGGCTAAAATTAATTACAAAACTGGCTTGTCAAATTAACGCCAGCCTAACCCGATGTCCCTGACATGGGCCAGTGCCATCAGCATCAATCCAACCAGATTCTAGACACAATTCATGCGAAATCTATAGAAATTAGCAAAGATCAAAAATAGCCCATTCAGCTGTCCCGCACTTCCAGTCTTTGTGGCGGAAATGATTTGTGCCTCTTATCAGAGCACGAATCTCGCCAAATTAAAAGTGTGTGTTCTATGACGCTCGATAAATCTCTTTCTATTTAGCTGTCAATTGGAGTGAACTAAATAAATGTGCCTAGTTGAAGTATCTTATCCTCGTAATTAAATACCTGCACGCACAGCCCATTAAAATGAAAATTAACTCTCGACTCTCATGATGAAAAAGAGTAGTGGAAAAAAAAGCACATCAAAAGCTGACAAGAATAGGCTTGCTGAATATTTATAATGGTCTCTCTCGCTCTCTGGTACCACACGCACCCAAGCCCAAAAATATTCATTTGTATATGTATAGATATATTTCTGTATTTTAATTTTGCGGATCTTAAAGAAACATATATAAATTTCCAGCCAAATGTTGCGTCAGTTGCGTCAGCAGAGGAATACAACTTTTGGACATCTTTAATTGTGCTTATGATTTATGCAAATGAATCCTTCATACATACATCTCTATGTATGTATGTTGGTGTGTATGTATGTATACATAAACATGCTCGGACTGCTATAGCATCTGGCATCTACATACCAGTCAAGGCAGAACGATTTTTATTACTTGTCAAGCTGCTTTAGATTTATATTTATGTAAATCAACGAACAGCGAGCAGACTACAACCAGACCGACTAGTTCCAATTCGAGTATGGGTTCTCTTAAGGAAGTTCCAAAAAACTACTCCTCTAATATAGAGTATTGTTTGGCTTGAAAATGGGAACTAAACTGAGCTGAGAAACAAAAGATTTCCATGCTGCTTTGTTTATGTTTTGATATGAAACCAGGAAAAGTTTGGGTTAATAGAACGAAAAATATAAATATATATTTTATAAATTCAATTTATATTAGGGTAGTTCTGTATTTCTTTTACTGTATCTAATAATTTCTTACTCGTTTCATTTCACTTTCAGTTTTTGTTCATAATCATTTTGAAATCATTTTTATTTCGGTTTATTTTATGGGGCAACAAAATATTCTAATTGAACTTGATCTGGTTTTGTGGTTTTTGAATTTCGATTCCATGTAATTAACAGTCCAATATATCGTGCTAATAATTAAGATTCAGCATAAATTTATTGCTGCTCGCAGTTGATATTTACCCTTTGCAAAATACACAATATTCTAGCCGTTTTCATCATCGCAATACGCGTCATTGTGTATACAAGTTAGTAACGGTGTATTTCGAATGTTGTTAAGAAATTTTAATTCATTTTAAATGTATTAAGTAGCTGCGAAATTTCATTAAAAAACACTGACAAAAAATGCCCGACAATCGCAGCGAGAGAGCCCAGCGAAACGTGTTTCCCGCCAAACCATTAATAAGTCGCATCAAGGACGCTGCAGGCCAACGCAGGCAACCAGTTTGGAAGGGGAAGGGCGATATTTATTGGCCCAATTGCAGGCCATTGGCATTGAAATCCTTGTACCGACGAACCAACGGAGTCTGCCCGAGGGTCACACTTCGGATGCGGTAGATTTCGATCGGATTCCACGAAAACCTGTTGCTCAGAATCGGCTCAGATGTTGCTGGTGGGAATTATGTAATATTTTACACGCTTCCAGGTCAAGCGAAAGTCGCATAGGGTGAGCGGTCTGCTGAGAGAATTAATCAAGATTTTTATATTGTGATTTGTCAAGTGGCCATCAGGCTAGCCCAACTGGGAGCAGCTTAGCTCAACGACGGCTGTCAAGTGGTCATCCAAACGATGATTGAGCCAATTATGCAGAGATCTCAAGAGCAACAGAAGGTGCTCGAAACGAAAGAAGAAGTGGAATCTGAAGTCGAAAATGAAACTGAAACTGAATCATGATTTGATTTATGGCCATGCTTGAGAGCTCGATTACCGTTTACTCGGCTTGTAAATTAGCCTACTTGAGCACAGCAAAGGCAGAGCAGAAGCCAACGCATTCGCTGTGAGTGCAAATCAAGGCAGAAATTGGAGCATCTGCGTTCACACGCGCCGACAGCCACAAGGCTGTTAAGTGAACTGTGTGCTCCAAGTCAAAACAAAGGCAAATTAGAAATATACATAATCTTCAAATATGCATACACTCACACGCACACACACGCACACACTTGTAATGACACTGCTTAACACATTCTACGCGTCTTGGCCAAATTTGTGCGAGCTGCGCGACAAATAAAAATCGAAAATTAATTTAAAATAAACGACAAGCCGAACGGGTTATTTAATTTAAAGCGAACCAGTTCGCTTGTTTGTACCTACAAATCTCCCTGCACATGTGTGTATGTGTGTGTTTCTGTTTCTGTCTGTCTGTGGTTTACCAAAAAGGCTTTACAATCGAAGATGATATTCTAGGCCCAACATTTACAAGTTTGCCATGCAAATTGGCGTCTTTTGTCTGTTCCCTTCGAGCTTGCCTACGTAAGTCGCTTTAAACATTCACACTCATATTCATATGTATTCAAGTCGGAGTTATTAATGCCTGTTGAATGATATTATAGCTGTGGCTTGGGGTTCAAGTTCGACGCCTCTGGCAACAAACATCGCAGCTTAACAAAGAAAGACTTCCATCCAGCATTTTTTGATGATTCATTGCAGTTTTTGATTTTGACCTGCCATGACCCCTGGGGCTTTGGCTGCCAAAAGTATGCTATAGTTAATGCTGGGAAGAGTCCTTGCCAGATCTGGTTCAGGCACATTGGCTGCGCAGTTCATCAGGGCGCGCTGCCTCTGCTGCCGCTCCCAGACTCCGAGCAGTCTGACTTGTCGCGCGAAGGTTAGTTAGACGAGTTTTTCAGCCAGTTTTCTGTGTAGCAGCAAATTAAAATGAAATCGAGATAAAATAAGTAAATAAAATAAAATATATTTTGATTTTTTGGCTATCGGTTTTTGGTTTCGGGCAGGGGCTGTGGCTGCGGATCTGCGGCTCCGACTGCCTGCGGTCGCGGCTCGCATAGTTAGCAGGCAAAGCAACAAAAATGGGCGCCTAACTATTTATTAGCTTTAATTTGAATTTCGTATAATGCTGCGAACAAAACTCGTTGGGCCGCTTCTGCAAAGATGCTTCTACATATTTCTACAAATAAACTACAAAAAATTAAGAAAAAGCCAAACCGAAGCTCAAGCCGAAGAGCAAAAACAAACAACAAACAAATCAAGTTCACCTCGAGTGTATCAAATTTGTATAAAATTCATCAGCCAGCAAATACGTCAGCTGGAAAGAGACATACACACAGACACACGCACACACACTCTGCCAAGCCACAAGCTTGTGTTATGCAAAACAGAGGAAGCACACTGCGGTCGCCAGAGTCAACTTCAAAGATACATAGATACTTATGAGCAACTGTATCTGTATCTGTGTCTGTGCGCAAGCACATACACTTCCAATACTTCCAACTCCATCGATTAGCATTTTAGTATGAGCTTTAATGGCATCCACCAATATTCCGCAGACATAAATCAGTCACTTGTTTATCCATTCGATATGGCTCCAGCAATTCGCTGTTCACTGGAGATTATATGGAACCAACCATCGAGCCAACCATCAGCAGCAGCAGCTCACATTAATTATTATATCTTTGATGCTTGTAGACAACAATATCTTTGATGGATATTTCTTTATTATACCTACCTCAGCCATTCTATGTGTCGTGTTTGATTATAGTTTTGATTGCAACCGTAAAAACGTTTTCGACCACAAAATTTAGCGAAGCCATCACGATTTGTATATCAAGTTGCAGAACTACTTAAGCCTTTTTTCCAATTTGTGGGCGTAATTGTCTGCCATTGATTTACCGTTCTCAAGTGGGCGGAAATATAATCACACAATATAAATACAATATGGCTGACTATTACCAGCATAAGAAAAGCAATTTAACGCATTTGGTCAAGTTCAAGTTCTCCAGTTAGGATGCGGCTTATGAATATTTCATATCGAATTGACGCAATTTGGTCAAATTTAATAATCTTGCAGTTTCTATTCTCATGCATTATTAGCATATTTTATATTTAGCATATATTTTAAACGTCAATCCTCCTTTTAAGACTAGTTTAGGGGGCTCTGGCTTCGAATTTGCTTGTTGTATGTTTTGGAGTTTGAACTGCATGTTTTGTTGCATACTTTCAGGCGGAGTTGTTTAATGCATGTTCGGCGTCGGACGATTTGCTGCCAAATTGGCATTATTGTTATGGTTTTTACTTCAAATGGATATGGAATCAGTATGTGATAAATTTAAAAATTTCAAATTCTGCATCTGTGTTAATTTAACCTATTTTTAACCTATCAATAAAGTAACTTAGTTGTTGTTTTTCTGAGTCAAATTATTAAAAATAACACTTTACCTTATACGTGTAGATTATTTTTAAAATGTAGCTAATGCAGAGAAACAAAAATAAAACAAGCGTATTTAATTTACTTAGTATATTTTTTATTACATAAGTTCGTTTTCGTTTCCGTTTCGTTGTAAAGTTCTGTAAACAATTACACGGTGAAGCATGCTCGAAGACTAACTAGATGATACAGTAGGACGATATCGAAACTAAAATACATATTTCTAAATAGTTAAGTAGTTCCACACAGGCACACATAGTCACACACACACGGGCATTTACAAAGACATCACACGCATACAAACACATGCATACAGATATTAAACTTAACTAATTGCGATCCTCCGAGGATCACCAAATGATCAGACAATGACAATGACAACAGGGAATTGCATAATGAAAATTTGCTTATAGATCTACAACTAACGTACTATATAAGACATAGACTACTGCTAGACATGCGCTCTATATACACAGTTTCACAACTAGAAGATACACTTTGAATATGGGCGTAATTCGTAATTCGTAGCTTAAAGATACATCTGCTCTTGCTTTGTGTACAGATTCAGATACATTTATTTTGGATGCAACAAGTCTTTTGAATGTGAATGCTTCGATCGCGATCGGCTTGGCCAGCTCACAGCTCCGTCGAATACTCCTCGGGATTGACATTGAACTTGCGCCAGCAGATGTGATCGCCCGCTGCGGCCATTGTGGGCGGAGGTAGCTTGTGCGTATTCACATTGACCACGGAGCTGGCAGAGCGCTTGATGTGATTAACGGGCGGATGCAGAGCCGGCGCAGGTGCCAGGCAGCCCGTGGAGCGGCCCAGCGGGTTACGGGACATGGCAGAGCTGCCGTTGATGCCATTGACCTTGCCGTTGCCATAGGTAATGGACTCATTTGAGGGCGAGATCTCGATGCGTGTGGCATGTGTGCCGCTGCCGCCGTCCGAGAGGCGCCTAATGTATACCACCTCGCGATGCTTCTCCACCGTCGTCGGACCCGGAGGCAGGCGAGTTAAGGTCTGAGGCTGCGCCGTTTGGCGTGCACGCTGCGAATATCTGAGCGGCTTGCCGTCACTGGCCTGGAATGGCACGTACTGCTGTGTGATGCCTGGAAACTTGTCCACGCTGATGTCCTCCTCGATGGCCGAGTCACCGAACATGGAGCCACTGTAGTTTGGCGAACTGTTGCCCGGCGTCGATGACTTCCAGTGCGTCTGATGCGGATGATGTGTCGCCTGTCCGTTGGCGCCGAACTTCTGGGCCGTTGAGTACTGTCCCTTCTTGATGGAGTGAGTGTAATCCCTTGTGCCACGACGTCGCAGTGTGAAGTCGCGACGTCCGGTGTCCTGGCAGACGGAACGCCATTGCTTCCACGAGTGGCGAGCCAAGGGATCCGCTGGACCCCATTCCTTGGCTGGCTTCGATGCCTCACAGATCATGCCGAAGAAATTGTACTCCACCTGACGGAAGATCTGTATGCAAGCGATGATCATGATCACAGCCAGTGTAAACAGAATTGGTGCCCAGCGCGGCAAGTAGCCCGACAGCAGGTCATATTGATCGTCATCGGCGCACCACCAGACCAGTATTCCCGTGAGAATTGCAGGACAGCTGCACCACAGCCACATCCAGCCACGGAAAATGGGACGTCCAATGGAGAACTCCAGATCGGTGTAGATGTTCTTGGCGCCATAGATCCATGTTATGGCAATCAGCTCGAAGACCAGTGCCGTAATGACCAGCGTGCCCACCAAACGCGAGTCCAGCACACGTGCAATCAGGAACTTGGGTGCCGCAAAGGACATCACAGCCACAACGAGAGCAATCAGGCAGATCACATAGTTGGGACGACGTGGCACGAGGCGAGTCGAGGTGTAGACGGCCACAGTGATGGACACGAGTGCCGAGAGAATGACGAGTGCGTAGATGAGCGAGGGCACGAGGTGACGCAGCAACTCACTCTCCGACTGAGCGCCGTACTGCACACGATCGTAGATGGCAGTCAGCGGCTTGAGCTCTTCCATCAGCTGATAGCCATTCGAAGAGAAGTCAAACTGCACCATGAACAGCGTCACGGCAATGGCATTGATCAGCAGATTGAAGCACAGATAGACCACAGAGGTGCGCACTGCGTCTCCCTTGTACAGGAACTTGCCCGTCAGCATCGGCAATGCGCCGAAGCCGCCGTTGACCGAGAACAACACCTGCATGAGGGCATTGAACCAGATGTTGCTCTCGGCCAGCAGCGCGGAGTCAAAGCTCCACAGCTCTGGGAAGTAGTGTCGCGAGAAGGAGTTGCGCACCTCCCAGCCTGTCAGGGCACACAGCAGGAACAGTCCGGCCAGACCGTAGACGAAGAGACTACGGCGCAGGATCTTGCCGTTGTGGGTGCTGAACAAAGAAGTTGAGATTAGTCTTGGTGCTCTGAATTCTCTCTAGGATTACCTACCACAACATGACCACAATCCATAGGCCAATCAGGCCGGCTGCCAGCAGTCCAAAGTAGAGAGGATTGCGCCAGAAGGGCGTTAGAAATGTCTGCGCCAGGCACTCCTGTCCACTGTTGCCCGTCACAGTGTAGCCGTGCTGCAAGTAGAAATGTATTAAGCACTGCCAGGCAATACTCTATAAGGAGTTTCCTCTTTACTCACCTCATTCAGCTTCAGATTACCCACGCACTCGCGAAAGGGTATTGTATTCGAGGCAAACATGCCTATGTAGGCCAGGGCGAGCACAGCCTGCAGCGATATCCAGATGGCCGACACCCACGAGGCAAAGCGACTCATTATGCAGGCGCCTAAGAGATAAAAGATATGGACAGAGATTAAAATATAAGTAAATTATAGGCTGAATTGATATAAACACTACAGAACCATTTGCAATTTCCCTCTCTCTCTCTCTAAGAGACTAAAGATATGAAGTATATATGTATAAGTAAATTTTACGTTAAATTGATATAATCACTACAGAACCATTTGCAATTGAAATTTCCCTCTCTCGCACCGACTCCACCCTTTCATATTTGTCAAGATTTAAATACAAGCCAAGGAAACTAGGCCACATATCTTTGCCAAAGGCCCCCCGGGTTTCCTCATCGAATCGCATGCGATTTCAATGCAAAACAGCATTGCGGAATAATCCCCTTCCCTGGCACCCCACCCCGCCCCACAAAAAAAGGGGCGATACAGCGAAGGCATTCCTTTGCAGCACCCAGCATTATGTGTATTATACTGAGGTCTTTTTCGAAGGTGTTGTGTCGTAATTTGCAGTTTTCGTTTTTGCTTTTTGCCATTATAGTATGTTGCTCATATTGCTCATATTTTTTGGATTCACTTGTTTCTCTCGTCACAATTGTTGCGCTTTTGCTTTTTTGGTTTATACTTTTTGCTCATTTAGAATTTGCCTTAAACGTCTCTATGGTTATTTTTTGTGGACGCGCCATGGAGGGCGCCGGCAACGCGTCCCACCGGGCTGGGCCTGGCTGGATACAACAAGCTAGCACAGGTGACCGGACACACGATATGCGGTTTTCCACATGCGCACCAAGGATGTTGGGCGGGCACATGCTGCATTGCCTGCCTGCAACACTAGGAGAGGGTGCAGGCAAGCGCCCCGCCCGCACACCGAGCGGCCGGCCGGCTGGGTTGAGCTGCATATGCAGTGAGGGGAGCTGAGAGCATTATATGTTTGCAGATGTTCTATCTGCTCAGAGCGAGTCCTACCCCTCTGGCTGCATATGGGTTCCTGTAGTAGTAGCCGTTGTAGTTGTGATGTTAATATTATAGGATGGCTGGATTCGTAATGCTGATATACAAACCCGGCGCCCCCAGAAGAGCCCTCTAGGCCCGAGCTCCCTTTTCCAGCCGGCCTCCAGGGCCGTGATGCCGTCACTTTTAGTGGCGCGCCAGCGATATACACGAACGGGACACACACACCAATGCAGTTTTTGCAGTTTTTAATGTTTTTTTTGGGCTTTTTTCAGAGTTTTCTTCTTCATTTTGTCCTGATATAACACGATGATGATCTCATTTTAACTACTAGGTCACATTTAGTTGTTGTTGTTTGTTTTCTTCCTCATCTTCTTTTTTTAGTGTATTTTATGTGTTTTATAAGTTTTTTTGTTTGCATTGATATTCGATTGGTCTGATAATTTGTTTTTGTCTTTGCGTTTTTATCATTGCGTTTCGTGATTTTCTTGTTTTAGACTTTTGTTGTTTGTTTTTCTTTGTTTTATAGTTGTTTTATAGTTTTGCTCTTGTGCTTCTTCTTCATGTTTGAATGCAGCATTTTGCGGCAAGCGCAGCAGACTAGTTGCATCCACTTCTGCTGTTTTTGGCTCCGCTTCGCAAAAGCTTTTGCTTTTGTCTGCTTTGCTTGCCTTTCCGCTCGCTTTGCGTTTGCATTTTGTTTTTGCTTCAGAGAATATGACGAAAATTTGCTAACTCCTCCTCCTTGTGTAGTTGTTTTGTTGTTCCTCTCTCTTATTTTTTAAACGTCTGCCCCCCCGACGGACACAATTTCAGAGTGAGGGTAGACGGGATGTGTCCAACCGTCGTTACTGCGGAATGCACGACCGCCCCGTGCAACATCGTGTGGCAACTGGTTTTTATGCCACACTCCCACGAACTGCAACTTGAGAATTACAGCCTGGCAAAGTGCAACCTGTTGCAGCTTTCCATTGAGCTTTCGTCCTGCAATGGCTGCACATGCCACACAGCTTTCGCAAGGGTAGTTCGTGCAACCACTTGTTGCCCAGAGAGCGACACAGCGAGAGAGAGAGAGAGAGAGTGCGCGTGCAGTTGCAACCTGTTGCTTACCTTTGAATATGGGCGAGGCACGCCAAGTGTGCGCCGCCCCCTGGCCCAGAAACTGGCCCACAGATATCTCCAGCAGTATCATGGGCAGCCCCACTAGAAACAGCAGCACCACGTACGGCACCAGATAGGCCGATCCGTAGTGATCCAGTTCCCGTGGGAAGCGCACCACGTTCGCGTAACTGACGTTGAGGCAGATGCAGAGCACGAGGCCGCGAAATACCGAGCATTTTGTCTGCAAAGAGAGAGAGAGAGAGAAGTTAGTTAAATAATGAAATAGAGTCAGTTGTCATCGGTGTCAACTGTGTCGTCGTGGCTGCCGCATCCGCCAAATCACAAGCGCACACCCACCCACCAGAAAAACTCATTTCCGACACTTCCGCTTTCGTCTTCTTGTGTAATTTGTCAGTTATGCTATTTATTTTCTTTGTGTTTATTTATTTGCTTTACGCGTACCTCGACTCGGTCATTTCGCTCGGACAGCTTCCCCTGCGGGGTTCTTTCTTGTGTGTGTTTATCTATCGCGTAACGTGCGGCAACCGAAAGAAAGTCGCACCCATTATAAAGGTCTGCGAAGACCCGAAATGCCGGCACCTCTCCCGCTGCCGCTGCTTCTACCTTTGCTAGCAAAATGTACCGCGTAAGCCCATTAGATGCGGGCCAAAAAGAGCAACAACCACTAGCACAGCAACAACAACTACAGTTGTATGTGAGTACATATATAGTTTATCTTTGCAGTACTTTCAGAAACGAAAAGGAAAATTTTAGCAAGCAAAGAAAGAGGCAACTGAGCACCCACAACTCTCAGATACCCTGCAGCTCATACTGAAATACAGCTAAGAATTCATTTAACAATAAAGTAAGCTTCCTCTGCACACTTTATACATAATTATTTGGGGAAGAGGGCGTGGCTTTGCACACTTCTAAAGCATCTAAGCCGCATAACACATAGAAACAAATCTCCTCTCTCTCTAATTGATTTAATTGCAGAGTTCTGCATTTTATTATTTGGGGAAGAGGGCGTGGTATTCTTAATTTCCAATACATCCAAGCCACATCATATATCGGACAGTTATCAAACAAAATTTCCTCTCTCTAGCTGCTATAATAGCTGAGATCTGCTGAGATCTCTTTTATTAATTTTCACATCATAAATATACCCGCTATGGCGCATTTACAATGGGTAAGAAGGGTATAATTAAAAGAAAAAAAGAGCAGAAATTAAAAGAAATATCAAATCGCTTGCCAGTGGAACGCTTTTAAGTGAAATTCATTCAAGAGAGCGCGAACAGCGAGGGGGGACGGACAGCGGGAGACGATACGGCGACGAGCTCAACGTGACGCCCAAGTAAATGCAGTTAATAAAGCGAAAACCACACAGTGAAAATGTAAACAAAAGCCAAACACCTCAACCTCAAACAGCGATACGAGTATAAGTTGTTGCTGTTGTAGTTGTGGGACGAGAGCGCATTATAATATGCCTATAATCGTTCAGTATCATGTCCAATGCCCGCATCACGTTGGAATCAATCGAGGCGTAAAGAAATCGTTCGTTTTTATTGCCCACAAATACCTAAAGAGATGCATCTGCCCACAAAGTAGAAGTGTATAATTCAAATGGAGATTTCGTTTGGGAAACTTACTTTGCGATAATACCTGAATGGGACATCCTCGTGCACCACATAGAGATAGTCGGCTAGATATTTAGTTGTTGGTATTTCCATCTTTGGACAGATCTTGTATGGTTTGTATGTGCAGCAGAATTTGTCATTTTCTTGCATTTGTTATTTGTTGCATACGATTTCGATTTCCTCCGATTATCGATTATAATTATTTTGATATTTATTACGATTTCTTATCTATAATAAATATCACACGACTTTGTTAATTCTTCCACTGAATCTGTTTAAACTTCTCGATCGTAGCTTGTTTCACTTGACTTTTAGCATTTTAACTTCGCCCATATATATTTCTTTGGAATATCATTTATGTCAAGTTGATGAACAAAATAATAAAAAACAAACTAAGAAAGAAACCGAAAGGAAACAGCGTAAAAAACACACAACACAACAATGCACAGCACAGACGGAACACATATGAAACAAGTTATCGCATTACCGACGACGACGATGGAGACGGAGACGCTTTAAATATTAATTGGCAACACCTTCGTTTCTTAGCCCTGAACCGCTTATTGAATGTCTTTTGCGAATCGCCAACGCCGTCGCATCGTATGGCAGCGACTTCTGCTGCCACTGCCGCCGTTGCTGCTGCTGCGCTCTGCTGCGAACGAGAGTGACGCGTGCTGGTTCCGTAAAGCGAGCTAACTGTCATTAGCTGTGGCTAGCAGGCATTAGCATTAGCGTTAGCAACATAACGATACACGGAACTGCAGATAGACAGACACAACAGACAACGCGGCGTATGCGTAATGCAACTCGAAACGCAATCAACGGCGAATTCGCTGCGCACATCCGCTTTTGGCAGCTCGTCTATTCACTCGGAAATTGCAGCGCGGCGGCCATCTCAGCAGCAGCAGCGTCGACTTGCGACTGCGCGAACGAATCGCGAAAACGAGGCGATTTTTGATTGGAAAATTCGAAAATGAGACAAACGAAACGGGTTTGCCATTAATGAGCGGACTGAAGCCGATTTATGGGATTTTCCTCATGCCATCACAACAACAACCACAACAGACACGAGTTTTTCGTCGCACTCACTGGAGCAAGAGCTAAAACCGGGAACTGCACGAGACGAGACGAGATCGGGCCTCTCAGGGGGCAGACTGTGGACTGCGAGAAGTCTTTTGGCGACTACGACTGACACTGCGACTGCGACTGAGACTGGGACTGCGATTGGGACTGGGGACGACCACACGTAGCGTGCGAGCGAGCATGAACCGAACCGAACCGAACTGCTCTCTCATTAATGCAGAACTGACTCGGCCCGGGCGGCAGCGTGCCTCCAAAGCGCGGCTTTCTATGCACAGTCGCTGCGCAAAGTTAGCGCCCAGCAAGCAGCAAGCAGCGAGCAGCGAGGTGGAGCGAATCGAGCCGAAGCAAACCGAGCTGAGCTGAGTCGAGCCGAGCGCAGCCGAGTAGCGCTTGCACACTTCGTGTCTGGCGGACAGTTTTACAGTCTTTACATGGGCCGCATAAGGCACGCCTGAACGATTCTTCTGCCGAAGAAGAGGCTCCGCACTCTGAAACATGCGTTTGATACGTTTTCTATGTTTTAAAACCGCCCACGAGCTGTGCGACTGCGCAGATTGTCTAATTGAAAGTTCTAAAGATGCCAGCAGACTGAGAAGACTGTAGAATGGCCCGAAGTTGACGATGTTCCCATGTCGTGAACATAATTAACTTGCCCGTCGAGCAGGAAGTGGGCTACGGCAGAGAGAAGTAGAAGAAACGATCCGTCCCTCTTCTGTCCATTAGTCTTGGTTCGCCTCTGCGCTTCACACACTTAAATTAAATTTCATTTTAACACGTTCTTCTAAGCCAGAGTCAGAAGTAGATGTAGAGCCACACAGCATACACTGCATACACAGCCCCGCACGGCCCAGACAATCTCATAATTTGTATAATTATTATGTAAGCATGCGAGCGAAACTGGCGCATCATCTTCAACTCGAACCCGAGACTCTGACAACGAGAATGGGCTCAGGTCTCAAGTGTGAGCTGCGCGCGCGTCTTGCGTCTGGTCGCATAATTAACGACGCTCAGTGTGCGCACGCCACGAGGGGAGGGGGCAATCAGCTACGCCTAGACGAAGCGATAATAGAAAATAAAAATATATTTATTGACGCACACGTTCTCGAGTCCAGAGCGAAAAATAGCAACAAGGTAAGCCAAGCCAAGCAATGTACGTGTATTCGAAATTACTCATGAGTTATTCGAATTAAGCACAGGCATTTAAATTTTAAATCGATTCTTTATTGCCCCTCTCCATATATACAAAACTTGCAACGGAAATGTCGATCCCATTGGACGATAGCTTGATGAATCCACTAAGGTGCTGAGAATGGACTTTCCCGAATACTCAGTGGGGCAAAGAATATAAAATGATATGTGGGCAACAAGTTACTGGAAACAACCCTGCAGAGAAACCTCAAAGAAGTTAGAAACTTGCTGTCTCGTCTTTTATAGGGTATCTCACCTGCTGTCACAGGTAGAATTCTTAACTTTTTGGCCTTCTGTTTAGCATTCATAATTGCTTTATGGCTTTATTGTTGGCTGCATGTGTGTGTGTCCGGCATTCAAAATGGACAAAGTGGCCGTTGAAATTTGGCTCATTTGAAAATAATGCGAGGCCCAACGAGGCGGCAAAAGTAAAAGCGTGTGCGGGGCTACCTTCCAATTGTAATCCGAGTGGAAACTCACCGAAAGTGGCCTATAAATAAGCCTTTCTACGATTCAGAGACAGTTCTCTTACAGTCTAGAATTGATTTCATGTATACAGAATGCTTTGAGTTAGGGTTTCTTCTGCACAACAATTAAGATTTTATAGATATGTTTTTTATGCGTCCCTCAATTGTCGCAGCTCGAAATTGGAGTGTGAAAATGCGAGTCACAAAAGGCGCTTGCCAGATCTTTTGTCAACAGATTGAATAAGAGACGAACAATTGCTTTGTGTCGCTGCAGCGATCTGCTTAATGGAAATCTTATAGAGCGTCGAGTACGGATGCGCACAGCGGGCACTGAAGCATTGCCGGACTGCTGGACACTCTGCATGTGTGTGTGTGTGAGTCTGTGTGTGACATGGCTATTGTCTTACTTCATTTCTTGGTTGGGTCTCGTCTCGTCTCGTCTCTAATCAGCGGCAAGTGAAAGGAGTCGCAGGCATGAAGCCATACACAGCTGCCATATTGTTAACTAGCAAGTGCTCCGTTACACCCAACCCGGTAGCGCAGTGTAGCGTTGCGTTGCGTTGCGCATTGCCCAATTGTCGTCTGCATTGGATTCTCTCTGATGGGCACCATATTGAAATTCTTCTGACCACAGCAGTGGCCACTGGGCCACTCAACAAGCAACTTCTCCACACTGCCAGCAACTTGGCCACTTTCACTGCTGCGGCGGAGGCAGCTTTCAAAACTCATGTCCGTCCATGCAATTCTAATAACCGTCAATTATCATATTGCTTCCCACAATCGTAGCGCAAGACGACGCCGCGGCGAGAGCCGGTTTAGCTTTAGCTGCGGAGCTTTAGATTCGACTCAATGCTTGAATGCAGCCCAGAATGACGTCATCAATCACTACGAACGCACCGAAATCAAAGCAGTCAGTCAGTCAACCACTCGACCAGTTGGTCAGTTGTCCAGTCAGTCGGGCAATCTGTCAATAGTTCGGTTTGTCAGTCGAACAATATCTCCAGCCATTCACGCGCTCTTAACGCACAAAACGTGCAACTGGCGTCGCCGAATTCGCACCGAAAGTCGCTGCACATTTTTCGTTTTGCTGAACTTGTTAATCAGCGAATTGGAAACGAAAAGGCATAAGAGATGAAGTAACTGGTACAAGTGTGTGTGCTGTGTGTGTGCCCACCTCACACACACACAACAACAGCGGCGTTAAGCGACGGGGCGGCAGCATTACAAATGAGTCGGCTCATGTGAGTACTCGTACTCGTATTCATATGCACATGTGAATGATTATTATAAGATTGCGAATTTATAGCTAAATTTATGGACTCATTGCAGTGCATGCAAACACATTCAAATGAAGTGCAAACGAGAATAGAGAGAACAAAGAGGAATTTGTATAGAAGAAGAAACATAGTTTCAGCTTGTTAAATATGCACAGACACAAACATACATATAAATATGCTGTTTTAATAATAGTCTGCACAAACAAAAGACTTAAGCAACAAGCGTAGTTGTTGCCCCGCTGTTGCCCCTGTGGGTATGCAACACTTTTTGGTAGTGTATTGCTGTTGCTGTTAAGAAATGTTAATGTACAGGAAATGTTAAAGTATTTTTTGCGCCAAGGGGCGCCCAAAAGGCAAATATTATTTAAAAAGGAAGAGTAACTTTATCAGTAGCCAACATTTTGCAGCCTTCTTAAAACCAAGTCACACCCTTCAGAATTGAAAAACTCTTGTACTTTTAAACGACGAAAAAGAAAATCATATTAATAAGTGAAAAAACATTTAAAACAACGTTTCGTCTAATTTATTCCGAAATTCAAAAAAACTGCTTGTTATTTTTGCTAACAGAGCTCTGTTAAGATTTTATGCAGTTGCAGCTAAATTTTTAACATGACAGCCACTACAGCAACCAGCGCAGCTTGTGCTTATGCTACGCTTTTGGCAATTGCTGGCAACAGCATTGGCTGCAAAAATGCATACTTTTGCGCTCAATGGATTTTAAGTTTACAGTGAAATGTTAAATTTTCGAATTTCCCCGCCCCGCCGCCAGGGGGCGCTTTAGCGGGTTTAGAAAGGGTTTTCCATCTAAAAGAAACGAGAGAAACTCATAAGTCGGCCTACAAAAGGTTATCCTTTTCCTGGGCGAGCTATACACTTTTCGCACTTGGAAGCGGTGGGTCAGTAATGGTTGCAATGAATAATCATCCAATTGTTAGCTGGTTTCCCGCCAACTCTAGCTTCTTCTTTAAAATTATTGTATATTAAATCATATTGTGCCCCCAATTTTAGCTTGTTTAATAGCGAAAACTCTATATTTTCATAGGTTTAGGTTTTATCAAGGTACGAGAAAAGATTGTTCTATCAAACTTTTTTTAATACCATATGCTTTATATATACAGCTTTTTCTAATCTAAATTAGCACGCACATCCCTTATAAATTCTCGAAACGGTGTCTACACTTCTTAGCTTTATTAACTAAGGTGTAAGTCAAATTCTTTTGATAATCAATATCCATTTATATTATTGATTATCGATGCCAAGTTTGAAGAATATAAATTTTCAAATGACAAGCATATCAAAAAAGACGCTTCTTCTCTACATATAATCAAACTACTTAGAACACAACTGCCTAATGAACCGTTACTAACTAAGGACACTAAACTTCAAATGAGAACCTAATTAAAAGCAATTAGCACATTTGAATGTGCACTTTGCACTCATTCGAGAATGTAATTAACGCAAATTGTCGAATGCCGCTAGAAACAACTGGAAAACAATTGGAAGCCCCAGGGAGGAAGGGAGGGAACGAGGAACAGGCGGATGGTCAGTCTCAGCTGTGAGGCCAGCCCAGCCCAGCGCAGCCCGTGTGCCTCACTAACCTAAATAGAAGTCAAACACAGCGCACTGACTAACCAACTAACTAACGTGGAAACAAGTTTTATAAAGTCGAACGGACAACCCTATAAAACGAAGGCAGTTAAAGCCAACAAACAACCGTGGAAAAACAAAGCGTCAACCCGATTTTTGACTAACGACTCGAATTCATGAAGATGTCAACAAAGAGTTGTGCTATTTTTCAAGGCCTGCAGCGAAGATCAAAAAGAGAGAGAGACAGAAACGAGTTTCATCTCGGTTGATTACCCCAAACTATGCAAACACTCGATAAGATATAAGGCAAATATAACGTATGGAGGCAAATAAAAAGTGCGAAAATTAACGCATGGCAAAGGGACGCACACACTGAGCAACAACAGTATGCGCCCAAATGGGAAGCTTGGATAAGACTGTCTACGAAGTCTGTCTCTCTTGACTTTCGTATCTCACGTAGCCGACATCGAGTAGTGATTGCAACGAACTTAGACAATTTTGTGGCGCCCCGAGATCGATCGATTTGAATGGCAACATTCTCTCTCTCCGGTCACGTTCATTCTGAATTTTTTGCTCATTACTCAAGCGTGCAAAAATATTTGTCTCGCAAATGCAGCGTGAGTAATTGATTCGTTCACGGAGTAGTCAAACGCAGCGTAACTGATAAGCACATTTAGACTAGGAAAGTTTCACAATCTCCGTTCAGATTGTTATCAGATATATAGATATATATTTGTATCTATTTTTATTTGTGTAATAAAAACCTGATTTCATTTATTAATAAACAAACTAATCAGATTCAGAACAGAATTCCCGACTGCGACTCATGCCATAGGAATTGCTAACGGCTTCGGTTGTATTCAGATTGACTCACCTGTTGATTGGACTCATCCTCAGCGGCTGGAAGCAGCTTCGCATTGCTGGCCGTTGTGATATTGTGCGCAGAGTGAGCGGAAGCCGTGACGGAGACAGAAGAATAATTCTTGGAGTTTCTGTCTGCGGTTAGATCGTGCTCATGATGATAGCTCTGTATATCAGTCAGCGTGTTATTACTCCCACTCAGCGTAATGATGCCGCTGGAGCTGATGCGTCCCGAGGTGGCTGTGGTGCGTCCGCCTCCACTGTCCACCACACTGGACACTGTGGAGATGCAGCTACGCGTTGTCTGTGGCGAGGGTGTGACAGCGGGCAGCTCAGCATCGGCCTTGGCACGTCGCATATTCAGCCAGGACATGCGCTGAGGCTGCCTGCGATCCAGAGTGGCTGCACTACTCTGCACACCCGTTGCGCCTCCTATGTAGACACATGTGCGCGCTGTGTTCGGATCGCTGCGCAGTCGCTGCTCGGTATCGGGGCGTGGCAGTGTCGCCATGCCGCCGGAAATCTGTTTGTAGGTAGGCGCGGCTGAGGGCCTAACACTTCTAGGCAGACTCAGCTGCTCGGCAAGGGCCTCGTCGGTGTTGCGGCTCTTAAAGTTGCTGCTCATCGATTAGATCTGGAAGAAAGGAGAAGAACAATACGGAAAGAGATGAGAGGTGAGGCTTGGCAAGGGATTCTTCTTATTAATGACGCAGTTCGGCGACTTTTGGGCTGAAAACCCAACCTGAAATTCACACGAAACTCCGCAATATCCGCTTTAACGTCTTTCTAACGAAATGATTCACATGCGGATGGGTTTTTGTGAGTGCGGATTTCTTGGGTTCGAAATTTAAGCTGACGATTTGCATGCGAATCGAGTTGAGATCGCCCTGGGCGCAGAACAATAACTTGAGAGACGGTCACAAACCGTTTATCGAAAGCAAAATTAGCAATCGCAGCGCATCGCAAATGAAGGAAAGTGAAAGCTCCCTCCGTTCTTTGGCTATTACAACAATGGATGAATTCGATTGGATTCGTATTATGTGCGATTATGACACTATGCCCGACTTTCGTGGGGTTCTGTTTTCTTATGATTATACAATACAAATAAATAGTAGCAGCAACTTCTGTTTGCAAATTTCACTGCTCTGTTTCACTCAGTCAGGTGTCAATGTGATCGGCAGACAGTGAAAACGTCGGCGAATGAAACACGTAAACAAAGTCGCAGGCCCAACTGTTCCAATATGAAAGTTAAACAAAGAACTCCGCACAACTTATACAAGCAGAGGCGTAACTACATACAAGTTTATATATAGAATAACCTGATAATGGCGCCTTAACCCATTGTGGACAGAGTTTCTGCGACAAGAATTTGTTGATTTTGTGAGAGATTCGAAAAGCGTGCTCAATAAATTCATTGAACTGGAGAGCATAAAGTCAAGCTTGCATTAATGAACTTTCACAGAGCTTGCACGTGTCTTTGAAGCTTTATAATATTTGCGTTAATCTCTTCAATGAATGAAGATCGTACTCATTGCTGGAATATTTCAAGAGAGCTTGCTTCTTTGGTTAGGTTCCAAATTTTTATGATCTTTCAAAACTTTTTGAAGAAGCTAAGCACAGTCGATTTATGCTTCAATATATTGTTCCGTTTACCTAGATTATATAGAACTAAAGATTATTAATGAACTTTCACACAGCTTGAACGTGTCTTTAAAGCAGTTTACAAATAAATATAGCTCATATTAATAAATACAAGGCTTGTTCCAGGGATCTTTATCCTAGTTGCGGTCAATGTAACAAGAATGATTTTAATTTAGATTAAAACTTGAAACTTCATTTATTGAACTTTCAAAGCTCTTCCAGCTTATTTCGACTTATCGTACGATTTATCGAGCAATTCACCTAATCAGATTGCGGCAACAACAACAACAACTGCGAAATTACACGCCTCTTAAGGAGCTTATAAATAATAATGAATCGAGTCAAGAGCGCCATTGAATTAATTTCTCATTTGCAGCACAACATGAAGACAATTTCGGCAAATGACTCAAAGTGATCGACGAGCATCGACACGAGATTGTCCCTCTCTCTCTCTCTCTACCCTCTCCAGCGACTGTCAGCCGAGACTGTCGCAGAGGTTAAACAGAGTTGTGTCATTATTTTAATGATTGTTTTCTTTGCCTCGCTTTTGTCTGGTTTGTCAAACAAAAGTCAAACATCTTATCATCGCAGCGTTGGCATACATATTTCTCTTGTTTTCATGCTGTTGTTGAAAGGCAAACACAAACAAAAAAAAAAAAAAAAAAAAAAAACAATATACTCTTTGGCAGGCGGCGCACTAAATTACAGCTCTCTTATCACAATCACCTGGAATGCACACACTGACGAATTATGCACGCTTGCACAAATAAATGAGGCGCGCTCGAGACCAAAACAACAACAACAACAACAGCTACAGCAACTGCAACACCAGCAACAGCTACAACAACAAAAACGGCGGTCAACAGCTTTTATCATGAGTTCGTTGCCACCGCTGACCACGAAACAGGCCAACAGCAGCAGCAACACCCTCTGCCAGACTCCCCTCCCTCTCCCTTCTCCTCTAGCTCTCTCTGCACCTTTCCCCTGACTTCATATCTCAATCTCGAGGCATATAAACAAATTTAAAAGGCGGCGTCACTTACACAAAATGTTTACGAGCTGACGCAAATTAAGTCCCAAAGTGGACGTCGGCGTTTTGGGCTGTTTATTATTGAAAATTTTCGCAAACAATCGCGGCGCGCTCAGCTGGCGCCGGCCAAGATTTGCAAGCGCTGCAGCCGGAGATGGCCGACTTACAGATAAAGAAATGAGACACACACACAAACACTCAACAGATACAGATACAGATACAGATAGCCCTGCTGGAATATCGAGTGTAGACGAGGGCCCTCGCGCCGTGGACCGTTGGGCAAGTCAGTGGCTGGAACGGAACCCGAGACGGCGAAGTTACGAGTGTATAGAAGAAACATAAGTAGGCGACACAAAGTGGCAGCTTCTGCAGCAAGTTGCAGGCTATTAACAGGTAAGTTTTACCTGCACTCCAGTCGAGAGAAAAGTACTTGAAACGTCATGGTGACCTACGCTACAAGGGCCCAAGTCGATGCCGACGCCGATGCTTTTCTTTGTGCACTCAGATCGAACGGCGACAAGTTCAACAAGAATTGTTGTTGCTATTGTTGCTGCTGTCGCTTGATAAAGGTTCTGACATGCCAGCACCAGCATTAGCAACAGCAGCACCACCACCACCACCACCATCTGAGCCCGAAGCCAACCGCGCGTAACCACAACAAACTTAAGTTCGGCACCCGCTTGAGGCACCTGAGCAGGGACCAAAGTCTGGAAGTGGAACTGAAACTGAAACTATTTCACTGCCAGGTTGAACATTAACGCGGCTCTTAGCCGAAATTGCACTTGAGCTTGACTCCCTTGACTCCTCACTCCCCTTCTCTCTCTTTCTCTCTCCCTCACTCGACAAACCCCACCCAACTTTTGCCTCAACTTAAAATAGTTCTAGGAAAAAATACGCAGCCAAACCAACTCCACGTTTTTAGTTTTTATGGAAATATGAAATAATTGGGTGTTTTTTATGAGTTTGTTGGCATTTTATGTTTATTTGTATGGGCTAGGTATTTTAATGGAAACATCTGTGATGCTGCAAATACTTGTTTAAGCAGGAATTAATCGTAGCTAAAGTTTAGCTTAACCTGTTTGAGCAACTTCAATAATACCATAAAATAAACATCGCTTTATGCTCTTTTATCTCTCGTTGAACCCAACGCATATTATACTATTAGCGCTGAACTTTGGCTGTAGCGAAAGTCCACATTAAATGCCTCCAACTGAACCTGAACCTAATTGCAAATGTCATGATGACAACCCCAACAGAATTGTGCGTTATAATCGCAAGACTGTGTAATTAATCCGCGACTCATTTCAAGATTCATTCGCTGCAAAAACTTCTGAGAAATTATCCGACAGCGAGAGTATCTGTGTGACTGCCTCTGTTATAGCTGTATCTGTATCTGTGACTCTGACTGTGTATGTGTCGCTTAGTATCTGCATTTAGCTCTTGTAATTGAAAGTCGGCTGCGACGGCGCAGAAAGAAAGGAAAGTAAAACAAGATGAGATTGTTTATTTGTTTCTCAGTTTCTTGTTGCTCTTGTTTATTGTTGATTTAGCTGCCAAGCCAAGCCAGGCAGCGGCGCAATGCGAACGAAAGTAAAAACAACAAAACTGAAACAAGTTCAGCATAATAGTGCATAATACGGGTATGACTGGCAGCAGGCACCGGACAGGCACGAGGCACCAGGCACCTGGCACCACTTGCCAATCCATCAGATACATCCAATGCAGTAGCAGAGCACCAAGATACACCAGCATTCACAGGTGACTAGTCATTTCACAGTCGGATTGACACAGTTTTGCATGCTGCCAGTGGCAGAGAGATTATGTAAATGCAGCTTGGACTAGTCCAAGACTAACGACGCGTCGCGTCTCTGGCTGGCGACAAGCTACAGCTACAGCGTAGCTACAAGATACACTCGGCACGAGAAAAAGTATCTCGCGTTGATTACTTTTCATTGATTGTTCAATCGAATGTAATTAAACGTGGGGCCAGTGGTGCAAATCAGCGCCAGCTACGCCCCACAACGAGCCTACAACAGCAGCAACAACAACAATAAGGGGAGAAACATAAACAAAACAGTTGACGCTTCATCGCATTCATTTGTACAATTTACAGCTACAACATTTTGTTGGTTTTCGCATTTGCCTCGAGAGTGGGGCACGCGTGAGGCCGCACTCGGCCTCATATCATCATCATACAATATCTTGGCTGCCATCTTTATGTACAAGACGAACACAAGTTGAGCCACGTTCGGACCATGCAAATGGCATTTAACACTTGGCAATTACAGAGATTAATGCGGATTATAAAGCCGCGACAGCGAGCGTTGCGGATTGCAGATACATTTATCCGAAACATCGGCAACATCTACATCAATTTGTCGCGCTTTTATTGTGCCAGATTTCTTTCCGCAAGATCTCAAGAGTGTGTTTGTTGAGAGTGTGTGAGATTCCGCTGTCTGGCTGTCCCTTTATTGCCTGTCAGTGGGTCAAGTGCACTAGGTTGGCCAGTGGTAAACGATACGATATACAATATACGGTCTACGTCAATTATGCTGCAGGCTCAACCAGCCTGCGTTCGTCTCGAGTGCCTGCCATGATTTGCATAAACCAAACCTTGTTGCCTCTAATTGCAGACAGACACCTGACAATCTCATAATCGCAATCGCAATCGCAATCGAATTCGCCGACTCCATCTGCGAGTCTCTCAAAAGGTATTCACACACAATGGCAATTATCGGCATCATTAGCTGCAAAGTGACCCCATGCCCCACACCGCAGCAAATTGAGTAAACAACAAACGTATTCAAAGTCAATAGAATCGTGTGGGGAGAGGCTCGAGGCCAGCAAAGGCAATTAGAGAAGGGGGAGCTGATTGCATAAGATATTCGAAAGAGAATCCTCCACGTTTAATTACCATTTAAATTGTTGTTTATAGCGCGCAAATATTGTCCAGAATCTTCACACACTTTGTAATCAGGCTATCTATAGATTGCCGCAATTCTGATTCAGTTTACTATATAGATAGCTGTAGCTGTAACTGTAACACTGCACAAACTGGTAAGAGGAGCTGACACTTCTGCTCCATAAAACTCATTCCCGAAGCGACGAGTATGAAAATGAGTCGCGACGTCATTCAAATACTGGTTCTCGTTCATTCATTACACACATTCACTCACACTCACATTCACTGGCCGAAAATCAATTTCAATTCAATTGCAAAATTACGTCGTAAACGTTTTATTTCTCGTCGTTCGGTTCGGCTCGAAATGTTCTCAACGATTTTTTGCTTTTTGGATTCAATGCGTTCCCATTGAAATTGAACACGAAATGTTCACAAAAAAACACCGACACAATGCCTCGTTCAGGGTCTGGAGACCGAGAGAGAGAGACGCGACGTCGACGACAGGTTTGGAAAGACTGACGGGCAGAGCCGACTGAGCTAAGCTAAGCCAAGCTGTGTCGGGCCAAGTCGCTGCGCTGCGCTGCGTCGAGTTGCGCTACCTGTCAGGTAGTTGGACATTGACTGAGCAGAGCGGCGGGCGGGTTCGTTTACATGAGAAATGGTACGCTGCAACACGTGTAGCAAGGCATGTATCTGACAGATACATGTGTGTGTGCAGCGCAAGTATCTGATCGACGACTTGTAATTGCGGTAATATCTGCAAAACACGCAAGCCTAGCCGAGACGGGCAGCGGGAGGAATCTATCTGGCGAACATCGAAATTAAAGGTTAAACAAGCTAGTCAAACTCACACTCTGCTACCCTCTCCGTATCCTCGTCATTGTGGGGAAAACCTTCAAAACCTTCCTGTCTGTGCCCAAGAAGAAGCCGCACAAACAAGAACGTAAAACGTAGAGGAGAACAAGGAGAACCAGACAAGAAATAACCAAGTGCGCATAAACAGGAAATTAATCACTCAAGTGTGAGGCCCGATGCCCTCTGCCGATACCTTTTCACACACACACACGATACCCAACTACAAATATACCTTATGCCTCAAACCTTATACCTTATAGCTCATAACTTATATACCTTATACCTGTGTCCGAATTCGAGCCCAAAAACTCAAGCCCTGCGGCCGACAAGTAAGCAAACAGAAAGAGAGACACACAGAGAGAGAGAGAGAGAGAGACCTCATTAGGGTTCAGGGCAATAGTAAATTTACCCAGGGCTGGCGAAATTTCAAGGTCAACACCGTTAAGGTTTACAACTTCATTGGGTTTCCGCTGTGCTACGCGTCCCAGTCGTCGTCGTGTAATTGAATTCTATTTATTTTGACTTTTCGATTTTTCACACAAACAGACAATGCAAATTATCAGGTAGCTGCAGGTAATACTAATGAGTTTCAACGGGAAGGTTATAAATAGAGTCTCTCGCTGATGATTCAACTAAAGATTCTCTACGGATCGCATTTTAATAATCACTTGGGATGCTGTGCGAAGACTTTTTGCCAGCTTCTTGTTTCCGGCTCATTTCTAATTTTAAACAGCAAACTCAACTCAATTATTCTTAATAATAATTCAAGCGGCACTAAGCGAACATCTTTGCTGAATCCCTCCACATTGTATATATAGTATATTGTATATCTCGTGCCGTAGAACATTTCGAGCATAATTGATGATGGCCCCGCAAACGATTTTTGATACCCCCAAAACATGCGAGTGTGCTAAGCAGTTGCCGTAGTTGTTGTTGTTGTTGTTCACGGTATCTTTTTGCAATTTATCTAACACGAACTTTGTGCCGCCCCTGAGAGGCTTAGGGCATCACTTCCGCGTTGGGATCATCTAGAGGAAAATTCTCTACTTTGTTTAAATTATGTTGGAATAACTTAAACAATTAACACGACACAAATTTGTTTAACATATGCGATACACAGGGGTTCTGTAGAGTTCTAGCAGAGAAGAGGGAGAGAGGGATAGGGAGACAAAAAAATAGCGAAAGAAAGAATGAGGAATATATAGAGGGAGCAGAAGGTTATCTCGTTGCCTTTATTTGACTCTCTCACAAAGTTGCCTCATGCCTCAAGGGGCAATTGTGCGTGCAAATGCGACACGAAGCAAGTTAACATGAGCTTGCCACACACACTTAAACACACACACGCACACACAGCAAAAACACGTTAGAACTGGCCATATGAAAATGAGGAAACTGGTCTACAAAAAATATAAGACACGAGTAACGTCCGTCCGTTCCCGCAACACGCGCCAGCAGCTGCAGGCTGCCAAACCAGAAGCAGCAACAAATAGAGGAGGAAGGAGGAGACGGGGCAGAGCTTGCCTCCTCCTTCTCCTCCGTCTGTCAGTTACCAAATTGAGTGCAGCGCCATTTTCCCCCTCAACATGCTTTACTTCAACTTATGTTGCTTTTTTCTTGCTGTTCTACTCTTTGTTTTGTTTTGTTTTCTTTCGCTTTGTCTTCAGTTGCCTTTTTGGCCACTTTCTAGCCATGGCAAAGAACTTCAGCTTGAGCTTGGTCTTCGGCCCAGAACCGGCAACTAAATTGCACCACTTTCAGGGTGTTCAGCAGACAGAGAAGGCAGAAGAAGGCACACAGCCCCAAAGCGGGGCATCATTATCATTATCAAGAGCATTATTTGCTGCAGTCTACCTTACTGACACCATAAATGGTCGCAACAGGCAACAAGCAACAGTTTTATGCCCTGACTGGGTTCACTATGGAACTGGCTGCTTAATGCATTGCTCTTTCTGCTGCAGCTGGAGCTGCTTCTTCTGCTTCTTCTCCTCCGCCTCCTTCTCGTTCACATGTCTGAGAACAAGATTCACTGGGCCCAGACAACGTAGTCGTCATCGTCATCGTCGTGGAGTATTATGTATAAGCTCGCTGCATATGTTTAGTTAGTTAGCACTTGTCGTGTGTAGCCTGTAACTTTTTTTTATATATATTTGCCTTGAGTTGAGAGTTGAGTTGAGCTGAGGCTCGGTGACTTCATTTTCTCAGCACCAGCTGTGCCCCGCTGACATGCAACTCGCTTAATTTCTATTATCGTATAATGTCATTGTTCCAAACAATGTATACTACGCGCTGCACTTTTCCACTGCATAATAAACTAAGCAAACTTACCGAGTTGCGCCCTGTCCACATATATGGCACACTTTCTGAGCGGGGCAGGCGGGAGAATGGGAGGTGTGAGCTTTGATTACCAAATCCGTAGTACGAAAAATATGTAAAAGCTTCGAGCGTCACGTAGTATTCAAGCTGAACTGAGCCCGAAACTAAGCTGGTCAGCGATTAGAGGTAAATCCATGCCCCTGCCCCTGCCCGCTGGAACCACCCTGGCAATTTGGCTGACCACGCCAAATGACTTTTAATTAGTCTACGTTGTTCTACCCTCTAAAAAAAGAAAAGAGCTGAAGCAAAAACTTGTCATGGAAATGTCGCCCGCCTCTGTCGTAAAACGAAAGAAACATAGAGAAGAAAATGCAAATATAACAAAAGAACCAAATGATGAAAGCGCAAGAAAAGCGAATACAGAAGGCACAACGACTGTTTTAATACACTTGCCAAAGTGCATAAATATGAAGAAAAGCCTTGCATACAAAACTTCCTATTACGTGTTCAGAATAACCTTTACTTTACTCATTATATATCTATTAATACCTCAGTATATCTCATCTGTGCTCAAAGACCTTCATCTTCTATAATCATTCCATGTCTATTTATATAAAATAAGATCATCGGCTCAGGCGCAGTACTCACTTGCGAAGAGTACTTTTACATTCAAATGAGTTCAAAAAGAACTTCACATTCTCTCTGCTTTTGCAGTAACCTCAGTTCGACATCATAACTTGCTTCTTTGGCCCGGCAATTGTCATAAATCACAAACAAAGGCTGCAAGAAAAGCCTCGTCTTCTGACTCAGTTCAGCCACTAACGACGACCCCTTTGTACTCTTCTTCTATTCGTATTCTTGGCCATATCTGAAATAGCGGCAATACTTTGCACTGACTGTGACTGCAATGCAAAGTCACAGCGGATATTGTATAGCTCTAAAGCGTTTCCTTTATGAGGCCCCAGGCAAATAATACGCACCTGAGTTGCACGGAAAACAAAAGTAAATATGATGTGTAAGCAATACACAAATGTTTTAAAATAAATAACTCAAATAATGCGATATTTTTGTGGGTGTACCAGGGGAAGGGGGCAACGGGGCCTTCATATATCAAGAACGTATAAAATTACAAACAAAGCAGGAAATGTGGAAAAATATTTAGCCATTGTCTGCAGTAAAGTACACCCTCACTAAGTTTAAAGACTTTATTACTCTCGAAGAGTTCACTTAATGCTTGGCAGTTTTATTAGTTTGTATTTGTCTAGGGAGAAGAACAGAGATTAGTGATGGTTTTAAGAAGGTTACAATTTATATAGCTGGTAATAAAAGCAGAGTTTTTTAGTTAAAGTTACAAAATGAGAATTGCATTTTAATTGCACATAACCTTAAAGCTTTTGTTTGCATAACACATTGGATTCTAGCCCATCAAACGTGGGTATTTAGTATATATAGTAGTAAATAAATAGTATACATAGATTTCGATACTAATTAGTGTTTATTGACCTGCGGGCCTCAAAGCGGAAGCTCAAAATGCAGTTCAACAAACATTGAACTTGATGAGGTTACTGCGAGACTTATCAAGGTGGCCAGCTTTTTAGCAGAGCCTGCATGCATGTGTATGTGTGTGTGTGTGTGCGAGTGCAGCAAGAACAACAACAACGGATGACCGCTAGAACAAACGAAGCGAAGGCAGAGGTGAGTGTGGGAAGGAAAGGAAGTAAAATACTACGATGATGTTCTCCCTGTCTCTGTGTGTGTGTGTGTGTGTGTGAATTGTATGCAAACGAAAAATAAAGAACACGCGGAGCAAAGCGAAGCACACAAAAAGCGTGTGCATAAAAAATGCAAAGGCAACGAAAAACTTGTCGAACTGGTCGCTTACTTTGGTGCTCAGCCAAGGCAAAGGCAGAAGGCGAGAGGACAGACGGGCAGACGGCAACGACGACGCCTGCGACGGTTGCGGCTGCGCGCCTGACGATGGTGAACGAACAGGATCGCGAGTGTAGGGCAGACTGGAGGGCACTTCAGCAGCAGTAGAGGCAGCAGCACCGGAGCCAGACCGTGTTTGAATGGACTCCACTTTTTTTTTAATAAAATGCACCCGCGTGTGTTGCCAATTTATTTGCAATCGTTGCGGCTTTCTGAATTTCCATTTGCATTTATCGCACAGTGCTGTGCGAGGGCAGCAACAAGAGTTTGCAGGTATAAAAACGCACACACACAAACACAGAGAGGTTAAAAACCGAAAGCGAGAGCGACACAACCGCACCGAATGAAGCGCGCCAATTGACTAAGGCAACTTCAAAGCTGAGCTGGTCTCAGAACATACGACAGCGACACGATCGAACGAGCTCTCTCACATTACCTTCGACTATCTCTCTTGCTATCTTCGGCTCTCTCTGTGTCGTACTCTCTCTCCCTCGCGTGTCAGCTGTTTAAATACATGAGTGTGTGTTTGTGTATGTGCGCGTATATTTTTGCTCTAGAAAACATCGCTCTAAATACTATTGCACTTAAAATTAAGTTTCCCAATTGGAACCTTTTCGAAAGGAATCAGTGGGAGCGCGCAATGTCTGAGAAGAATGTGAGTATGTCCTGTATATTGAATTCCAGATTGATCATCGCCCCCGCATAGCACTTCTGTATGCGCTCTTCGAGATAATTGTACTGGGCTATGAACTCCTCCTGCATCGCATGCCAGACCACCTGCAATAGGTTCTCCTCCTCGCACAGATGCTTGTCCACTTTCTTGTACAGATTCTCCAGACCCTTTTTCACCTCACGCGCCGGATACTGACTGATCACCTTGCGCAGCTCCTGCTTCGAGAAGGCCATTTGGTAGCTTATCTCCGTCTCCTTGACACCCTGTGCCACCTTTTGCTGCACGCCCTCAAAGAATTGCTAAAAGAGAAGAGGTTATATAAGAATCCACTTTACATATAGACTGTTTTCACTCACATTCAGTTTCTCCAGCGGCCTGCCGAAGTACTGCGTCACATATGCCTTGAGCGCGTCATTGTAACGCGCCTTCGCTTCCTTTTTGAGCGCATCCAGGCCAGGAACTTTAAGCTGTGCCAGCAGAGCGTACATATGATGATAGTTCTCCATGCGCACCACCTGCGACGGCGTCTTGGGATGCTCCTGTGAGTGTATGCTGATGCCTTCGAAAATGGCATTGACCAGCTGCAGGTACCACTTCTCCATGTCTGTGCGACGATCGGATTTACGGAATATTCCCTCCGCCGTCTGGGCAAAGTTTTCAAAGTTCTCCACATAAGGCAAAATGGCCTTCGATCGCTTAGGAAGCTTTGCCTCCTTTATGGACTGCAACTGTTGCTGCATAAAGCGATCAAAGTTACGCTTTACCTGCACCAAGGCCGAGGCAAAGGTCATACTAAGAAAGGAATGTGTGTCCTGTGCGGACATGACGTGCTGTGTTAGACGCACCAATACATAAAGGGAATAACTGCAAGAGAGAGAGAGAATAGCATGAAGTGTGTGATGGGAGAAGATACTGCGACTACTTACAAACTATCGACGCGCTCAAAGCTTTGTATAAAGCTAACCAACTCGAGCTCCAGACAACTAAAGAGACCCATCATCAGCTTGCGCACATCCTCATTGATTTGCCGGTCAATGCGCTTTTGAGGCAATGCGCCACCGGCTTCTGTCTTCGCGCTGGTTGGAGAAACAGACACAGCACTAAACGACTGAGACATATCCACTACGGCTTTATCCTTCTCCATCTCAAGAGTCGTTTGCGTGTTCTTCGTTGTGGGACTTATCACATCCATTTGGAAGAAGTTGATGCAGAACATCTGCTCCTGTAAGGCAATGGGTTCCAGCTCGGCCAGAACTTTTTCCAGCAATGCATCGAATCTCACTCGATCCGCACTATCTACGCCAGGTCCCCATTGTTCCCGATTGATTCCCAGTGTGCCATACGGAATAACGGAAACGGCAGACTTGCGCGACGACGTGGACATGTCTAGATCTTCTCTAGAGCTACGTAGCTTGTCGGACACTTGCATCTTGGCCTAAGAAGAGGATGGTATTAGTAAGACTTGGATGATTCTTATTACAACCATTGCAACCTACCAAATTAAAGAAATTCCTAACGTCACGATCGTAAATCTTGCTCAGCGACTGAGTGTAGACTTTAATCAGACCATCATATGTCTTGCGATCCATTGCCTTAGTCCAGTGCATCAGTTCCGTATAAGGCGTCAGCTCCCGATGGACATTTGAGTGATTTGGCAACGTCAAATCGGTGCTGGTCAGTGGCATGTCCCCAATTTCGTTACCCAGATGTATGAAGAGATTATTGATGAAACGGCTAACAGTTGCAGAGAACTTCTGTTTCCATTTTTCGAAACGCTTGCGCTGATCCTGCACAGCCTCGAGCCGCAACAGCGCCGGGTCAATGTCGCTGTTCATTGCTTGCTGCAAGCATTGAGCGGCAGTAATTGCCGCTTTCCTTCCCGCTGCAGTCTTCAGGTCAGGTTCGTCCAGTGCCTGTTGTTGACTGTGCGGCAGATCCAGTTGGCTCTGCAAGTAAAGAATATTAATGCAAATACAATAAATTTCAATAAAACACATACAATGACTTTGTTCAGTTCCTTCATCAACTTGATGTTGTTATTGTTGGCAATCTCAATCATCGCATTCTTGCCGCCAATCTTTTCCATGGTCTCCTTAACGTGGCCGAGAATGTCCTCATAACTGTCCAGGCGCGTTTCAAACTTATCCGCTTCTGTTATTGCATTATCTATGTGCTCCATCATCTTGAATACTTTTTGTTCTGACGCGAGAACACTTTGCATATTGGCCTGCAAGAATGTGAGAAAAGAATTAAGTAGATATGGCGAGAGGTTAAGTTAAATGCTTCTTACGCCATCTAAATCGTGTAGCTCCTTGGACAACTGTTCGATGAACTGCTCCGCGTCTTTGATGGCGAAATCACATTGTGAGAACAGTTTTCCCAGTTCATTGGCTTCCTTGTCTGTTAGCGCTGTGAATTCTTGCGCCTCCTCTTCGTCGTCTTCATCATCCGTATTTGGTGGCTTTTGCGTTACGTTTCCTCCTGTCCCTGCACGTCCAGCTGCTATCTTCTCCGGCGACTTCTCAGACAGCCAAGCGATGGGCACATTCCGGAACTCCGCACGAGAGCCACGCGCATGTTTCTGAATCTGCCTGTTGAGCACGGCAAGGAAGTTTTGACGCTCATGCAGGTTGAGGGCGTACCACTTGTACAGCTTTTCCAATTGGATGTCGAACTCATGTGTCTCGCCATGTTCGTTGCGTCCGTCTACCCACTTAATCTCATCCAACTGCCAATTACGCTTGCGTTTGTAATCACTCTCCTTCTGTTCAGACTGTTTGACCAGGCAAAGAGTCACAACCGGCACAGGAGGCGCTGTCGTCACCACACAAAGATAACACACCCGCTTTTCTTTCTTTTTTAAATTCTTCGTCACTGTTACCACAGAGAGCAAATCTTCGCCGGTGTTGTTAAAGAGTTCTTTTTGCAGTATGTGCTTGATGTTGGCCAAGGTGCCAATGCTCAACATGGCTACAATATAATGCTTATCCTCTTTGTGATAATTGTGACTGTAATATAATTGTTTCCAAATTGAAGAACGCCTCCGCCACGAACAGCTGATCAATGAGCCACCACCACAAACCAATAACGCCACCTTCACGCGAGTCAAAAATTGCGTGCAGCCAACTTAACGCTGGCAGTGTATTGTTCAGTATTTTTGCGTCTTTTAAGAACTGTCACACTGGTCAATACATAAGTATTTGGTGAGTAGTTTTTATGCGAAAAAAATAAAGAATATCAAAACATTTTAAGTGATTTCTTGCAACTTTTTAGCAAACATGTTGGTCAAACACATCGTCAAGCAAGGACTGCTGTTGAGAAATGGTAAGTGCAAGCATTTTCTGCTGCGTTTCCGCATCCTCTGTTAACCTTAAAAATTACATAATGTGGACAGTAAAACAAATACGTAAATTGATTCGATCAATATTGAAACTAACAAATCTGTTCAATTGCAGCTGGTGCCATGTCCCGCGCCGCCTACCACGGTGGTGGTCACCACCAGCACTCCACCATGAACGACTTGCCCGTTCCCGCTGGTGACTGGAAGGAGCAGTACTCCCAGAACAACACCAAGTACAACGCCGCCCTCATCACCGGTATTCTGGTGCTGGCTGGTACTATTGGCTTTGTAAGTTGCAAAATATATACGTTATCCAACGATTTTCCATATACTAATCTATGTTAATCTGCAGGTTAAATCATCGGGCTTGATCTACTTCAACTACAGCCCCCCAAGCAGCTTGGAATAAGCAAAATAAACTATATATTCACGTACATTGCAGATAAATATGTGTTAAATAAGCTTAAAGTGGCGAAATAGTAAATCACAAACCCAAATACTGTTTTTAGAATGTTTATTTGTTGCCTAATATACGGGACCATCATCCAAGTTGTCTTCCTCCTCGTTGTAGGCTTCGCCATTGTCAAAGTAATCGTTGGCATAGTCGTTCTCCTCATCCATTTCATCGTCCAGTGCCGCATCGGGATCTTCTTCATCATCGTGCTCCGAATCACTTTCCTGCTTGACCTCGTCGTTCTCGTTGTCGCCGCCGCTTTTAAGCTCCTTCTGTTCCAGCAGTTTCAGTCTGTCTTCTATATTGGTCTTCTTGGCCAGCAGCTTTGGTCTCGCATCTGTTGCAGGACGCTTGCGGCTAGTTGTATTAAGCTCCCGTGGCATTGCCTTGTAATTAAATTCGGGCTGTGCTTTGTGCTTCAGGCGTTCGATGGCTTTCTGTACGAAATTATTAAACAGAGAAAATGATTGAAACATATGAACGTCTTAAGGATCATCGCCCTTACCTCTCGCCAATCCTTGACATCTGTATTCTTCTTTTCTTGACTGGCAGAGATGATATAGTAAGGTGAGTCGCGCATTCGATTTAGAAAGTCTTCTTTCCACAATAGCTGATAGTTCTGAGCAGTCGTTGCCTAGCAAGGGATTAATTTTTAATAGAAGTGTCTTAACTGAGAATAGTCTTCTTACTTCAAGTGTGATAGGTTTGTTTAGCACAGGGGGAAACGTTGGAGGCGGCGCCGATTGCACTTGAGGCATATCCTTTCCTACACAACCCAGTGCCTGCATTTGCTCCGCAGTGAGCGAACCTGTTTTACCGCCACGACCTCTTCCCGCCATTATTAGAGTTATATTTTAGCTTCTTCAATAAAGTTCTTAGGTCTTGTTTATGTTTCAAATTGTGCACACGTTTATTCGCGTACCATAGCGGTCAGCTGTTATACCAGGGCAGCAACTGTGCTTAACGTTGCCACCTAGTCGAAAATAAATGAAATTGCGATTGGCAGATCAGCTACGATTGAACACGAAGTATTTTGGTCACACTATTATGGCTCAGTCACAAATTCAAAAGTGATATATTAAGATTCTTTTATTCATTTGACATTTGCACATTAACTTAAGCTTAGTATTCATTTGTTAATATCAATCAAGTACATTTAATGAATTGAATTTGCACTTTACGCCTACAACTAAAACACTTAATATCGGTATAAACATGTATGGATCAAAACATTTGATGAAATTCGCTATATTCGATTGGTATCTGGAGTAGGTGGCTCGGCGAGCACATCATCAGTTGGCGCCAGGCCGACTTTCTGCATCAGCTCCGTCAGCTTTTGTGCCTTGCGATCCTCGTTGTGGGCAATCACAGTACACAGATGTTCCGTCAACAGCTCTTTCTTCTCTGACGCATTGTGTAGATCTAACTTCGCTCTAAGAAACTGAGCCTCTATCTTCACGTAATGTTTTCTGAAAAATCGAACATACCGATAAGTAACCCAAGGGGGAAATTATGTTATCAGTTACTCACTCCACATTGGCAAAGTGTATGCAAGCTGCGTCAATTTGCTTCCGCAACAGAGCCACATCGACGGCAAGATCACTTTCCAGTTTAGAGAGCTCATGGCGGATCTCTTCGATTTTACGCGATTCCGCGGCTGTTTTCTGTGTGTGCTGCTCAATGGCTTTGTAGAGCATCTGTTTCTTCTGTTTGTTCTGTTCCTCGATCATCTTGCGATGCTGCTCGAAATCCTTTAGTGAGATACCCTTAAAGGGTGACTCCGTGGTGAGTCCATGCTGCTGCTCTCCCTCCGAATCTTTGGTACTTGGCAGTATGCTGGCATCGTCGTCGGTGCTGCTTACCTTGAGAATTGAACTGTCATCCGGAGTCGTGCTATGGCCACTTGGCGTGTACGTGGCAGTTCCGACGGAGGCTGCAGGCTCTCCATTCGTCATTGTCGCGGGCTTGACTGTGCCGCAATAGAGCGCCTCCACCAGTGAGTCAGATAGACCTTGTTCCAAGTTAAGAGATTCTTCTTCGCGCTTATCTTCGCTCTTCGTGGCAGTGGGCGGCTCTTTTGGTTGCGTTGCTGTGGGAGTGGCTGATCGTGGCTTGGCCTTGGCAGGCACAACAGCTTGCTGCGTCTTCAGCTGCTGTTTTCGCAATTGATCAGCCTGACGAAAGATCTTGTCGGGCATTCGTCTTATGCCGGGCTGATTTAAGAGCACCTGCTTGGCTGTAAGTTCACATACAAGCACACAAACAAACACATAAGCAGTCGTTTGTGATTATTTTGTTTTGCTTAACACACACACAAGCGAAGCAAACAAGTTCTTAGAAACATTTCTATATTTACCTGTTTCGGCATTTGATCTTGCGCTTTGCTTTTTCACTCCCGTTATTTTGAGTATTTCGTCGTTGCTAAACCCCATAAAGTTCTCAGCCATAGTGCAATTTTAATAAATAATTATCCATTAGCAGCGCTTCACACAACACATCAGCAAACAATCGCACAGCGTTGCCACACCGTTTGCAGGGTCGATCGCTGTGTTGTCGATAGACATCGATCGATTGTGTGTTTGGCGCGCGTGTTAAAATAAATGACCATTGAATTTGAAAAACAAAATAATTTTATTGTAACAATTTAATGCCTAGTTCAGAGCGTAGCTCGTGTATGTTTTGTTCCCAGCGCTGCTCCCAGTAGATGGGCATCATGGGCTTCATGCACTTTCCGTTGTTAATGGCCCAAGGCAAATAGCGCTTCAAGTACTCTCGACGTTGCCTGAAAACACAGAATGATGACAAGACAATTGTGCGTTGTGGTATTGAATTAACCCAAGCCAAATAATGATTTCTACTTCTATTCTTTTCTGCTTACTTGGGTCGCAAACGAACTGCGCCAAAAACGGCACCTCCATAGCACATTGGCAGCCCGGTATTCAGCGCCTCTACCCATTTAACAGCTACCTCACCCAGCATATTGGTGGGCATGTTCAGTACGGTGTGGATCAAATCATGGCACTCGCGATAACGCGTCATTATGTAGGCCAGCTTGGGATCTTCCAGAAAGCGAACCTCCATACGCGAATCGGGTGTTACTTTCTGTGTGCACAAGTGTATTAGAGAAACGTAAACAAACAGAAAAGATGTTAGAATTAATTTTGTATGCTTGCAATAGATCGAACAGAGCTAAATACTAGGTAATCTTTACTATACTATAAAACTCTTTATCAGTGACGCATCGAGCGAGACCTAGACAACGCCTTAAAGATTATACAAACTGATTAAAACTCACGTTATCCGTAAGAAATTTGACGTAGGTGGCGCCGAAGCTATCGGGCGGCAACGACTCCAAACGATTAAGATCAACAGTCATCGTGTTAATGCGTGGTTTCTCGCTCAAAATCCGTCTACCTTCCTCGCTCGCCTGCATTGTGTCCAATATGTTCCACAAAGCATTCTCTCCCGTTGTCTCGCCCAAGCAGGCAATCATATCGTGGCTATAGAGAGATGAGCATCTTAGTCTGAATTACTTAGCTAGAATTATGTTTCCCTACCGTCGAGGATCCAGCAGGGAGGCTATGGAGGAGCCAGCACCGAGCAACAGTCGCTGGAAGGGACTTATGCTAATGCGGTTCTCCATATATTCACGCTCAAAGGCATCCAGTTCCTCCGGCGTGCTGTCTGTGACCGCTGTGCGACGCATGGGCAAGGCCAAAGCTGGTGCGCATCTCTGCACCTGCGGCAACGCACCGCGCCAGCAACGCCGAATCATTTCTGGGGAGAGGTATACGAGAAGGTAAATGACGTATTCGATCAACACCTTGTTGACCTCATCAGCTGCGTACACCGGCAGCAGCGTTGCCTACTAATTGCCGGTGTGTGTGTATGCGAGTATGACTCGGCTCTTAGAGGCGACCCTGAGTGTACCCCTGGTAGGCCAGTAGGGGCCACAGTTTAGGCGGCATACGTACGTGGCTTTAATAATAGCCACAGCGACGACGAGTAAACAATTTGTCTATATGAAGCCAAAGCTGAAGTCGGTGCAGAGAGAGATTCACAAGTAAACATTGCCGCCCCAAAACGGTTAACGTTCAATGCTGAAACAAATCTGGGAACCGGTTTCAGCCTCCACACACGCCACTCTTTGTTTATAGTCTCACAATTGAACCTTCAAAAGCGCGGCTGAACCCCCAATGCGACAAAGCAAAGAACCAAAGAATTACCGGGCAACCGGCATTTCTGTTCTGTTCTTGTGTTCCTTCTTCGTTTTATTTTCTATTTTTTTCTTTTTATTCGTCGTTGCTTTGATAAGAAACTTCCTCAAAAGAATCTAAATATAATAATGTTATAGATAATTATATACATAAACAATTATATTCAAACGAGATAAGACTTGCTGCATATTCAGATAGGCGCTTACTAATCTAGCTACAGCTGAGACTATTTGGGGTTTAACAAATTCACTGGAAAACTATGTTTGGTATATGATTTCTTGGGAATCGAACAACTTATGTATGTATATTTAAAGTTCTTTTAACTTGGTCATAAGATCATTGAAAATTAATTAGATTGATTAGAATTCATGTAGAAGATACGTATCTTCTAGGAAAGTTCAAATTGGCAACGGGTAGCGTAATTAACAATTAGATTTACCAATATTTGCACAACAAACGGACACGACATATGCACATTACATAGCTCCCTAGTAGACCTTATCGCGCTGCGTCTGTCGCAGGGCAATCTTATCAAGTAACCTGTTCTCTCGTCAAATTTAAAAAACAAATTGGATCACATATTTAGGCGTTTGTGTGACTGTGTATGGTTTGTGTTTGTGTGTGTGCAGCACACATACATACATTTATTTAATTACCTATTATGTTATGTGGAAGTTAACTACTTCTGTATATAGATATCTATAACTCTTATGACACATACATACATAACTTAGCTTGTGGCTCAGCGATTGCATATGGTAAGTTAACTTTACAGAGACATTTAAATTATCATACATAGGAGCTAAAAATATATTTTTACTTAAATACATAACTACATATGTACAGTTACAGGATTGAGCGCGATTCTCGATCATCTCTACTCAACAACTACAGTTCCCTCGATCCTTTATTGGTACATAAGACATTTATGGCTTTGGCAGAAAAGCAAGCGACATGGGTCCCTCTCCGTGACCCTTTCACTCTCTGTCACTCCCTCCCTCGCTAGACACTCTCTCCACGAGTATTGGGTAAGTGGGTCTGCTTATCAGGCGCCTGCTTCCGCCTGAATGTGACGTAGGTGTAGAGAAGACTGGCCAACACGCTGATGTTGATGCCGATGCAGTTGAGCCACGAGAAGACGTAGTCGCCGCCAATGAACATGCCCAGATACGTCACGCAAATGTTCTTGAGGCAGCCCACAATGGTGGTGGTCAACGCCGAGTTGAACTGGGTGCACAGTATCGTGCTGTAGGAGAGTATGAAGCCCATGACGCAGCTGAGCAGGAACTGTACCACGAACGCGGGATCATTCCAACTGGGGAAGTTGAGCGCCTTCTCCAGGTCGCCGGTGAAGTAGTTGAGCAACAGTGCAGGCACAAACATGAACAGCGAATTGTAGAACATCAGTCCGTACTTTCCGATCTCTGAGGTATCGAGCTTCTTCTTTACGTACACTCCATTCGAAGCTGTCAAGGCATTGGTGATCATTACGTATGTGTAGCCCTGCATATTGAAGGACAGATCATCGGAGGCAGCTATCAGGGCGCCGCCAATCATGGCATAGACGCTGACCTGCACAGCCCTTGTCGGGTGTACTCCGAGTATTTTAAGCTCCAGCAACATGGTCATCAGTATGGAGAATCGACGCAATGCCGCAAACATGGGTAAACTGAGGGCCTTGGTGCCGCCCAGGCCGAAGATCATGTTGAACCCAAAGATCAATGGCAGCGGAAAGATCTTGGCGAAGGTATTTCGCTGCAGTGGCGGATACGTGACCAGTTTAGCCCGCTTGCCGGCGCCTAGCACAACAATGCTGGCCGTGAGCTGACCCAGGCTGAGAAACAGAAACGATGGAAAGGCGTAGGAGGTCAAGACGGTCTTGTTAACCACTGTAATCATGAACGAGGACAGTCCGTAGAACACTGCGCTGCCGACCTTCTTTAGAAATATGGCCGAGTCGGCCTCCTCTCGCTCCCTTTCTCTTTCTCTGTCTCTGTGACTGGAACGCAGCTCCTTCGATCCGCCACCGGAGGAAGTTATCAAGGCTCCATTTGATGACTTCCCCTCGTTCTCAGTGTTATCGCTGTCGTTGGCATCGAGCAGCGGCGCTAAATCCAGCGCTGTGCTGCCGCCACGCGAGATACTCATTATAATTGCTTTGTACTTAACTTTATTTCCTTTCTCGTTTGTTACAACTTAAAATTGTACATGTGTTGATTTTGTTTTGTACGTGCATTGACTGCTTTGTATGTCGCTAATTATCACTTTTCACGCTTCATATTGCACTATATATTGGATTTCTTAGAACTCCGCAGTAGCGTGCATAATTCTCTAATCTTATTGCGGTATTTTTGTTTCTGCGGCGGTGTCGCTGACTCGTAAAATGAAAAACTATTTTCACCGACGCGCTCTCATGTCTCGCTCTCTGGCCAATCATACGAACATATGGTTTGCAGTGTGACCAGATATGGCAGGGCAACAAATACTCCAATTGTAATGTATTACAGCACATAATTGGTAAACTTAATATATTTGTTTACAAAAATAGGGGAAGTTTCTACTCGTACATAAACTTCTGAGATCAAAGGTTTTATTTATTACTAACATATTAGCAATATCCTGTATTTTTAATTACAACTTGTTTATTGCAACAGTGCCTGACAGGCTGACGCTACCGGCAACGCAATAAGAGCGAAGAAAGATTATAATTACTGTTGTACTCACTTTGCAGGCTTTAATGGTAATAAAATTCTTGAAATTTATGTAAAAATGTACAACGAAAAGCACAATTACAATTCTCTGATGTCTTGTTTCGCCCCAGCTGTTGCTTGCACTGTATTCCACAACACTGACTTTTTCATGCGACATAGACAACTCTGCCGAAACAGCTGCTTGTGGTTTTCGGAGTACCGCATAAAAACCGAAAACAGAAAAGTGCATTTATCGTAAATTTGTCAATAAATAATTCGCCAAGATGAGCAGCTCAAAGAAAAAGACTATTAGTGACCAAATTCCAAAGCCTATAAGCATTAAGAAGGAGAAATCCGAAGAAGATCGAACATTGCATCCGATTTCGCATTATATTGACGACCGTCTGGAGCTGGTTAAACAAATTTTCGGCACCCTTAAGCCGAAAACGATTATGAATCTGGCACCAGAGTTTCTAAAGGTATGTTGAAATAAATGTAATAGTTTATATAAACCATTGTCTCGAAAACACAGAAAACAAGCTTGGATGAAATTGAAGAACTCTGCCTTAATGAACTGCTCTGCATATCGACCAAACGCCTGAAGTCTATCATTGCAGACACCCGGTGTCCCACCGACACCGAAAGCTCGGAAGACTCTGATGTGGAGCACAAAGAGGGTAAGTACAGCTATTGAGAAAGATAAAGTATCATTCAAAATATATCTCTCTACAGAACACATCTCGCTGGAAGAGATCTCCTCGGACAGTGATATTGGAGGCAATGACAGCCGTCGTGGTAAGTGGAAAGGGCTCGCAAGGAACGAACAACCATCAGCTATAGACCTCCACCTCCTTCCCCATAAACTCAAAATGCTAATTATACGACAATTAGATTTAATTTTGAAAAACTGGTGTCCTGTCAGTATCTGAAGAACTGCACGTCATAGCTTTGTAAACTTAGGTTCCGTATTTGAATTTTTCACAGTTGGCAATCGGTGCCACGTAGAACGCGCGTAGTATGCAAACGTCTTCATCAATTCCGAATTGAACATTCTCCGCATCCTCCTTGCCCACTTCCAAGGTGACAACAAAGTCACCTACCTCCAGGCATCCCCTGCGCCGCATGTAATCCACGCCAAATTCTATGGGGCTGTATCCACATTCATTGAGTTGTGGTGAATAAAGCACAGGATGCGTATTGCGTCGTAGATGCAACGCTCTTGCCAAATCGAACTTACAGTCGATTGTTTCCTGATCGTCGTCATCATTGAGTGGCATCATCATATATACTGGGCAATAGATCTCCGATCGAGCCAGAGCAACACTTGCATTTTCGCACTTTGTAAACACAAAGATAGCCTGACACTCGATAGATGAAATGGTGCGTATGATGAAGTTGATGATAGTTTGGTAGGAGCTTAGGATTGACTTGACCTCCTGTTGGTTTTGCACCACACCCACACGATAGTCACGAATGGGCATCAGTTTCTTGACAATCAACGGATACTTGTTACACCACGGACTCTTCTGCATGTGTATCGTATCGATCTTCCATAGGAATTCATGCAGCTCAAATCGTTTGAAGTCGTTGCAACGCTCCAACGGCACAGTTCCAATGACAGGCTTCTTCTGACAGTGGGCAATAGGCAGAGCATCCTCCATGATGTAGTTATAGACACAGCAGTTCACATGGAACATGTCCGGTATCCAGAGATAGTCCAATAACTTTATGATGCCCAGCAGATCCAGCATATTGTTTCGCACATACTCGAAGTCAATGCAGCCAATCAATTTAAAGTTGTATTCAGATTTGATGGCGGTGCTCAGAGCACGCAAGAAGGCTTTGCAACGAATCTTGGGCATGATAATAAAGTTTGCCTTCAGCAGAAAGGCACGCACCAGGTCGGCTTCAAACAGTTCGGGATACACTTCAGGTGGCAGTGCATGACATTGACGAGGCAACTCAATGAAGTCATACGAGGACAGCAGGCCGGCATCGATAATCAGCACGGCCAGAGCTTCTTTCAGTGTCTTAACCACACGACAGCGAACCTCGGGTCCCAGCAACAATATATCGTTTAGCTGAACGGTTTTAAGATAAGCGTGTAGATTGATCACATAGATTATTTCTCGAAAGCCAGCGTATCGATATGCCGTATTGGTTGTTAGGGTGACCACCGATCCGCGTGCCAACATTGTCGCACAATTGTTTCTCATTCGTCCCACGCGGCAACAGTCCCCATTAATCTCGATGGCTAGTGCCGTTGCTGTGCTCAACTCGCGCTCGTCCGCATGGGCAGAAATGGCAATGTTCAGGGTTTCCAGTATTTTAGTCAACTCCTCCGGCTTGAAAGCAACCATGTCGATGTGAAACGTAAAGGTGCCATGCTCCAGCATTCTGCGCAGCTCTTCATGTGTTGTCTCCATGACGACCTTGGCTATCAGGCCCATGTGATAGTAGCGACGATGTTTACGCTTACGCGCATGTTTCTCGTGCGCATCGCAAGCGGCTTTGAAGTCGCGTAATCTTTGCTCAAGATCCGTTTGCCCATTTAGGCGAAGAGTAAACTTGTTTGGATCGTGTTCTGATTCACACTCCTCCTCATCATCATCATCCTCTATCTCCGAATCCATCGGCGCGCTGATTTTAGGAACCCTTGAATCCATGACGTGCAATTAATTTTAAATTAACGATAGACTTTCGCTTTAACTTGGAAATTTTAATTTACAGCTAAAAAGACGCGGAAAACTAGCGCTAAAAAGACCGATAGAAATAATGCAAATAAAGAACGTAAGTATTTTTGATAAAGTGTACAAAACATGTACCAGTGCCTACTTGAATAACTGATTCTAAATCATTTTTCCATTCTAAATATGATGCTTAAACCAATGCCAGCGGATGGACCGATCAGTGTGTTGGAACTGCTGGAGCTGCAGGCACGTGCACGCGCCATACGTTCGCAACTGGCCATGGAACCAATTACAAAGATTGAAGTGAAATCCGACGATGACGATGAGGAGCCAAGAGAGAAACCAAGCAAGGACAAGGCAAGTAAGGAGAAACACAGAAATCCAAACAAACGCAAGTCCAGTGAGCTGCCCACGCCTAAGGAAGCCAGCAGAGCACAATCGCAGACACAGCCCAATGGAAAGAGTGCCACCGAAGCTCCAGCACCACAGAAGAAGATTAAACTTAAGCGAAACTATCGCAACACCACCAAGTCACCGGAAAAGCAGCTCGAGAGTCAACATGCTGCAGTCACTAAGCAGCCCGAAGTCATTGATGAGACTCGTAAATCGCGGTCGGCCTCACCGGATGTAATACCCATACCAGCGGAGCCAGAAACATTACTGATTAGCGACAGTACCGACGAGGACGAGGCGCCAAAGCAGAAGCAGGAAACAAAGCCGACCGAGGCCGAAGCACAACCTGCAGCACAGCCAGCAGCCGAGCCTGAGCCAGCCGAGTTAAGCGAACCCGAGGAGGGAGAGGTGAGAGATGAGATCGTGGCTGAAGCTGTAGCCGAAACTGAGACTGCAACGAAGAGCAGCGAAGAGCAGAAACCTGAAGAGAGTTCTAAGGAAACTGAAGAGCCTCTGATAGCAGCTGGGGAGGAGGCAACTGCAGAAAAGCCCGTAGAAGAAGCTCCTGCAGAGGAGGAGCCTGGTTGCGGCAAGGAAACCATGCAGCCAGATGTGGCCACAGATCAGCCACATAGTATTAATTCTGTGGATGATGATGATCATAACGATGATGTCATTTCCATTGGCGGTGATCTGGAAATGATTGAGGAGCTGGCCAAGGTAGAAGATGAACCCGTGGTTAAGGTCAAGAGTGAGGCGCCTGAAATTTTACGCTTGCCCGACGAGGAAGACAACGATGTTATCTCGCTGAACACTAGCGAGGATGAGCACGAAAAGCTGGAGGAACCAAGCTCCGAGGTAAGAGACACCTGCGTTATACATTTAACGCTTTAAACTAATCCTCTTTGCGTTTCTGTTCTTGCAGTCGTGGCACACACGCTACCTGAAGAGCACCAAGGTTAGCCAGGTGCTTGCGGCGTCTCGTTTGGGAAAACGTGTGCGTGATAAAATCAAGAAATCGAAGCGTGCCGAAAAGCACAGCGAGTCAAAGGAAGCCGGCAATGAGAAGGCGGCACAGCAGCAGCAGCAGTTTACCTCCAAGCACGAGGATGGCTCCATGGAGCAATACCAGGAACTTTTGCAGCACCGACAGCGAAAAAGTTCCAACGGTGGCAAGGGCGATAAATAAATGGCTATGGGAAATGGCAATGGAACAACTGTTATTGAAAAGTCACTCCGCGTAGACGTAGAATTATATAGCATATAAAAAGTCAAATAAAAAGAAAGCTACCAAGCAACGCACAGAAAATTTGAATATTTCGTGTTAAGCGCATATTTGATTTTTCTGTGTTTTCTTTTTGACAACATACCCTGTACACCCATGGCGGGTAAAATAGGTTCTTAATCTCTGTACTTTAGAAAATATTAGCAGTTAATTTGAATGTAAGACGAAGCAGGATTAACCTTCTGTGTGTTTACAAACTTCAACTAGCGTAACAAATTATATTTCGAATAAAGAAAGTTAGTATAGCCGAACTGTTTCTATTATTCTTTAAGGTTTTCTACAGGGTATCTGGTAGTCGAGAGCTGACAAACTGATTTCTAATTTATTTCCTCGTTTTTCGTGTTTTTAGTTTTGTTTGTAGTTTAAAAGAAATGCGAAAACTATGCCTTGTCATTTCCGGCGTACATTTGGTGCCACCATTTGTGCGGGAAACAAGTGAGGGGAGGCAGGTGCAGGAGGAAAAGCCGTTAACGAGCCGCACGCTACGTTACGCATTGAAAGGGAGTGGGAAATGGGAGCCACGATTGGTAGTTTCTCTAAAATCAGTCCCCATTTTGATGGTTGAGTTTTGTCAAAGGAATCGAGTAAGGGGTCTCTCTTCGCAGGGGCACTGTCTCAATTATGCTTGTGTCTATGTGTGTGTATGCGAGTGTGTGGCGTTTGCTTCGAGCGTGTTGCACCATAAACGATGATTGTTTTATCAGAGACTGCGACATGTTGATAAACTATATTAAAAAACTCTCGGGAGGCGAAGGGTGTCGAGCCGAGAGGCCTCTCAGAGCGACGGCGCATGTGTCGTGTGTGTTTGAGGGGTGTGAGTTTGAGTGTGTTTCTTTCAGTGTGTGTGCTTGTGTGTGTGTGTGTGTGTTGGCGAATCCATCAAGTGGGCACACATACACAGACGCAGCAGCATGCATTGCTAGGTGAATAACTCAGAAATTATAAATGAATATCTGATCAAATTGCAGCACAAAATAAAGCAAAGGATGACTCTAAAATTACTGTTAATTTTCAGGCAATTATAGTTGGTGCCTTGCCTCATGGGGCAGCACCCGCCAGCAGCGCCAAACGCCCACGCTGAGAAAGTAAACAAAATAGCAACAGAGCGCCGATATCCCCAGCCAGGAACTAGCCAAGTGTGGTGGTGCCATGGAGTTGGTCGTAATGGTGATGGTGGTGGTTTCACTGTGCTCTCTCGGGCTAGCACTCTCTCTCTCTCGCGTGCACTGGCTGCGCTCTCTCTTATTGCTGTGTGGGAGTGTGTGTGTCTGTTTGCGAGCGCGTCCTTTTGGACGACTGGCAAAGTGGAAAAGCTGAAAAACCCAAATCAGTCTACAGAAAACGCGTACGTGGTGCAGAAGTAGCCGTGCGTGGCCACCACAACGGCGTGCTAGACTTGTCGGTATGATAAATAAGTGAAACGCCCTGTACAAGTTCTGTAAGTTTCAACAACACCAACAACAGCAACTACAACAACAACAACAAGAAACAACAACAAGCCATACGAAAACATAAGAAATATGTTTGATCAAAATGCCAATTTCAGTGACCGATTTCTGAGTGTGTTCTGTGTGTAAAATAATAAACCCAAATCGTGTCAACTCGCAGGATTTCATATATAGCCAAGTAACACTAACAAACAAGTGCTGGGCCGCATAAAGTGTGTGAATCGAGAAATGTAAACAACAATCAAACCAAAAAAAGAAACCTAATCAAAAACCGACGCAAAATGTTGCAGATTTTGAAAGAAGCCAGTGCTGAATTTTCAGGCGTTCTCTTCTTAAACATAATGCCGTCGATAATGCTGATAATCCTCACCAGAATCGCAATTCTCGCAACGTTGCGCGTTTTTTTTCATTTGAGTTTTCGCGTAGGATTAAGGTGCGCTCTCTGACTAGAGACACTGTGAGTCCAAGCCAAAAACAATCTAGCTATCAATCCTAACCCGAAATCCAACAAATAAAAAGCGCTACTCAAATTTGCTTGCTTCAAATTGAATCTGCAAAAGACTCCAACAAAATTCAGTATTGGCTCAATAAACTATTATAAATTTTGAAACTCGAATTGGCTGTTCGAATTGGCATTTTAATGAACTGTATTAAGTATTGCTTGATGCTTTAGTAAACATAAACGATGATCCCGAAAGGATACCAGGTGTACAAGTGCCGTTAATTTCCAAACGTCATCAGGATAAGTGAAAACTGAAAATTGGTTTGCGGAACGTTATGGAAGTTAACGCACTGTACCATAATATTTATAGAATAGCTTAGTTCATAAATATACCATATATGATAATCCCAATTCAAACTTAACTATTGTGCATGTATTCTTGGAGTAGAAACCGGGGATATAAAGAATAATGAATGCTTATTAAAGGATTTACTTTTGGATTCTTTAAATGGGAGTCTTCTTTATTATAATATGTGGTATTCTTTAATGGGAAAATGATGATATTTCGTTAAATTTATGATCACCATTTCACATTTCAAGGGCATCTTAAATAATGATTTTTTACTGAATAAAATTGGATTCTTTCGTGGGAAAACGTTAAAGCTCCATTTTTTTTAAGGTCAGAATTGAATGTTTAAAGGATATCTTTATAATGATTGCCTGTAAGTGGGGTTATCGGTGGTTGATTAGTGAAAGGTCTGTTCTCTTTTAAAAAAGGCGTCTCTTCTTTAAAAACATACTGAAACTTCATTTAATTTAAGGTCGGCATATTTCCCTTTTGGAGCGTACTGCCCATTCCTTATTTCTTCATATAAAGTACTATAAATTTGCTATAATCTGCATTCCCTTGACGGCTTCAATGGCTTCCTGTTGTAAAATGCAAAATGATGATTACATCTATCTACTTTTAGGCGCGCTAATGCACATCGCACATTAATGTTGCCATGACGCACACACAAATAGACATGCAGCAAGCACACACACACTCTCTCACATAAATATGCGAACTTATGAAATTTAATTGAACTAATAAATTGTGTGTGCGCTCGCTTTTTTCTACCCTGCAGTCATAAAGTGACTAAAAAGGGTATAACAGGGCTGAGTGGGATAAAATAGAACTCTGTGGCGTATGTATGCGTGTGCTGCATACCCTGTAAATGACGCAGTGGTTAGCAGATTTATAGACTAATGTTCATATATTAATTAATTCTTTACAAGCAGAAACCAAATTAAAGAGCTGGTTTTATCAGTTTCCCAAGTCTGCACAGGGTAACCAGTCGTTGCATACTCCCCGCCATCAAACACTCACTTGTTTCATTAGGCCACAGGGCACGCACACACACGCAGTCGTATATAGCTGATATATATGTCATAAACTTTTATTAATAATGAAAATTGTACTAAAATGGTTGGGCAATTTATTAAAAAGTCTCATTAGCTGACAGTGACTCGCACTCTCACACACACACACATACAGACACACACACACACACACAAAAGAACTCGACATGACTTTTATCGCGCATTACGCATACGCCATATCGGCCCTACGGGTGCTAATAACGTAAAAGTAATAATAATGCGACCAAACGGGCGCACAGTAAAAAAGCGCAGCGCCGAGCGAGAAAAATCGCGATAAAGTAAAATTTCGATATGGACATTATTAAAGAGACTCAACTCCAACTCATCCCACCCTTCCCCTTGCCATCCCCTGCGGCAGTATCTCTCTCTCTGAATTGGGGCCGCTGGCGTTATAACTTCGCAGCGAGATTAAGTATTTTTAATGCGAATGCCAATAAAAATATAAAAATTTCAACGATAAGCCTGATAAGATCGAAATCAATTTCGTTCTAATGCAGGACTACATATGTAGATGCACACATACATATGTACATGTGTCTGTGTGCCTGTATATAGCCTGATAAACAGTCAACCAATCATTTGCGGCATGTGTTGTCCCCGCGTTTATTTCATTTTATTCTCTCTCGCTTTTGTTTTCGGTCTCGAAAGTCAAAATCAATAAATTTTCCACAATTTTTTCTCATTCGCTGTGCTCTGCTGCGACGCGACGTCAACGTCGACGACCCTCGGCTCATTATTAATATTTTTACATTTTCCATGCCCTGTTCTGCTATTAGTCCAAGGCGCCAAGGCACCTCCCCTTGCCCGTCGACCCCTTGGCGGCTGCTTAAGTGTTTTTCTATTATGGGCCCGCCCATTTGCCTCACCGATATTATATTTGCTTTTAAATATTTTGATATACAGCACAGTTGAGGCTTTTGGCTTGGCAAACACTCACACACAGATGCACGTGCTCAGGTACCCAGCGGGAACGGGTGGACAGTAGTTTTCTCAAGAGAGAAGGACTTGTGCCTTTGCTGACTAGCGCAGGCAGGAAGTGCTTTATATAGAAGCCCAATATATTATAAATGGCAAGTAAAGTGTGATGCCATAATACCAAGAAAAGCTTTATATATATTGTATATCTTCTATAATTTTTATTTATATCAACTATAATATCACGCCATAATTAGCCAAAAGGTGCCTTCTGCCTTTTTATTTGTAGCAACCTTGCTATAATTAGTCTTATTTATTTCTTAGAAATTCAGCAACTAGTTCTTAACAACTGACTTTCTCATGCTGTCAGTTCCAACTGGGCACTCAAGCAAATACACTTACACACACAAAGAGAGCACCCCCTCTTACACACACACACACACACAGATGCAGATACTCAAGTAGAGCTGGCAGGCATTTTCTCATAAAAATTTCGTACTCGAATAAGACGAAGTAGCTGCTCACACACACACACAAACACACACACTGAGACAGAGCAGCAAAAAGTAACCCGCAGGCTTTCGGATGGGTTTCTAGCGGGGTGGTGGGGAGAGGGGTGTGGAGCGGGGGCAGTCGCAAAACTTTGAGGCAGCAGCATGGCCAGAAAAATAATGTACAGGATGTGCCATGGCGACCGAGACGAAGCCGAGTGTAACTGGAAAATAATATTTTTGCCTTCCTCGTCCTTCCTCTTCTTCCACTCTCGCATACTTTCTGCGCCGCAGTATGTAATTCCCTTTTTGTTCTCCTTCTGCTTTCTCTGCTTTCTTTGCGTTTCTTTTGAGTGTCAGAAATGGAAAAGAAAATAATTTGATGGTTTCATAAAGTCGCTGCATGCTGGCTGCAGAGAGGGGGAGTGGGTGATGTGCGGGGGAGTGTGTCTGTGTGTGAGTTTGTGTGTGTGATTAAATTGCAAACTTCCCCTCTGTAGTTGTGTGTGCGAGTGTGTGTGCTGTGTTTGTATTTGTGTGGAAACGAGGACGATAGCAAAGCAGAAGAAATTTATGGAATTTTGCTGTCGTTGTTGCTGTTGTTCTCATTACTGTTGTTGTTGTTGTTGCTTATTTTTCGTCTAGTTGTAAAAATTTCTGCGATAGATTTTTCTTGTGCGCTCGAAAGTATTTGCTGCATACTTACGGGGGGTGTTTGAACGCGTGTGTGCGAGATAACGAGCACAACGATGACGATGGCGATGGCGATGACGATAATGACGATCGCCAGCCGTACTCCCTTCCCCTCTATTCCTCCCTCGGTCTTGCCCCCCTTCTCAGTTTCACTCTCTATCCTATCCAGCCATTACGAAAACTTGGCGTTGAGCCCGTCCGGTCAAATACACTTGCATTATTATAAAAATGATTATTATTTCTGCCTCCCTCGACTGAAGCGCCCACCCACTGCTCACTCACTCACCCACTCAGCCACACACACACGCACCCACTCGCAAATGGCTTAGCCTGTAAGTGTGTGTACACAACGCTTGTCCTTGTCTCTGGGCGAGTGTGTGTGCGCTGTGTGTGTGTGTTTCATTATTAATTTTTCTTGTATTTTTTCCACATTTTTCGTATTTTTATTTTATCATGCCCCACACACTTACACACACACCAGCACATGTGTATGTATATTTATGCGCTCAGGGGATGGTACACACACAGACGCACTCACACACACACTCACGCTCATATTCATATTCGAATACAGTCACTCATTTTAGTTTATTGTACAAATAATGTTTGATAGAAATATATTTAGTGGAGCGAGCGAGACTTTCCCTTTTGGCTTTGTGCATGAGAAGCACAGCTGATATTCTGGGAAATTAATTTTTCACTACGATGTGAAAGTGAAAATGAGAACAAAAATATGTAGAAAAATTTAACTAACAGCAAATCATTTCGACTGTGTGTACAAGTGTGTGTGTGGGGATGTGTGTGTGTAAATGGGGGAGGAATATTGATGTTGCTGTTGCTGCAGTTATGTTGCCAACGTTCCTTCATTAGTTTCTAATGAGATTTCGTATGTTACTAATGAGCAACGTACGCAGAACTGTTCGAATAGTTACCAACTGGAGTGTAAAGAAGATTGAACAGCATCTTGTTAGGGTGTACGAAGGATGATGTGTGTCCTTTGCGCTTACTAACGAAGAGCGCTGCCTTAATCCCCCTCTATGTTAGTAATAATTCTCCTTCACAGTTCTTACATGAAAGAAGAATAAAAGAAATTCGACACATATTCAAAGGAACTCCTCAATTACTTTTGATATGATATGTGACATGAAATATTTATAATATTTATATTTTATACTGTACTGTCAAAAATATGACAATTTTCTCTTTTGTTTCATAATTTTTTTTTTTTTTTAAAGCTAACTTCATTGACTACCAAGAAAACTCCCTTTAAAAGAATTATTATAATGCAATAATTTCACTTTAAATACTTTAAGTTGTTGCTATAACTATATCTTCAAAGTTCCATGTGTATAATTTTAAAATTTCCTCCTATATTCCATTCAATAATTCCGTTTAAGTTCCAACGCGTCCTAAACCAACAACTCCGCCCACAAATGCGACGCGTTCTGAAATCAATTTGTCGCACACACAGTTCGAACAGTTGAACAGTCGAAAATCCATTTACCGAGCAGACACTGCCCACTTTCCCCTTCCCTCCACCCCCTGCCCCGCTGCTCACTGAAAATCAAACACACATCAGCACTTTTAAGGCGATTTCAGGGTTGATTTTAAGCCACAATAATAATTTCAGTTTGATTTTCAACCAAAATATTAATTGCATATGCAGGGCGGGGGTGTCAAATGGAGTGCGGCATATGTGCAAAGAGAGGGGAAGGGGTCACATCTATCAATCACAATCCGGAAAGGTTCACGCAGCCGGTCAGAATAATTTCAATGCATAATTAAGGCAGTAAATGCCTGCTTTGCATGCGTGCTGGAAGAAGGAGGAGTCAGGCAGGGAGTGAACTAGTTCACTGCTCGGTTCACTTGGCTTTAAACTAAACATTATGATTGCTGGGGCGGCAGTTGCCAGTTGACACCCGCCGAGGGGAGGTGGTAATAACGGGTCTGTAAAGTCTTCAAGTTCGAGCCAAGGCGAGGCGCACTTGGCTTTGTTTACGTTTCGCGTGCTACACGTGTATCACGTCCAGCAACAGCAACAGCAACAGACATGCGCCTACGCCAACGCTTGACCCAATCCCAGAGGCACAACATGCCCACATTCACCCACACTCCCTCTGCCTGTTTGTGTGTGTCTGTGTGTGTGCGTTCGAGTAAATTCGAAAGCGAAAGTGCCGGCATCGGCTACTCCGAGGGGGCGACCACAACGTCACCGTGGCATGGACATGCCGACATGCGGACGCAGGCGGCCGACATGTGGAAAGTGAAAGTCAATAGCGAACCTTGACCACGAGACGTGGCCAGACAACTGGACACAGTTCGGCAGTGGCCTCGCTCCGTACTCGGACTCGTAATCGGACCCTGCCTCAGCCTCTGCTGGTGGCCAATGAATTTTCAATGCTGTTGCTGCTCCTCCTGCCTCTCCCCCTGCTTCGGCACCTCTTGTTGTTGCTTTGCGTGGTTCGTTCAACCGGCAATTTCGAATTTCACACACACACATGCTCACATATGACGAGAGAGGAAGAGCAAGAGTGGGACAGAGAGAGAGAGAGCGCGCTTTGGAGGCGGCCTTCGTTTGTGTCTGCTGCGCATGTGCCTCGAGTGGAGCCGAGGACGAGCGGAGAGCACTTTCGCTTTCATGTGGCTCGGGAAAAAGGCTGGACAAAAGGGGTGGCAATTACACACACACACACGCAGACACTTACGCACCCACACTTACTAATACTCACGCACACACGCGTGTGTGGAGAGAGACACACATTCGTGCGGCACATGGGAGCATCTTGTAAAGTCAAAATCAATCCATCAATCCGTGAGCAAAAACACAACAAACATTGCGCCTTGGCGAACGATGTCAGGGGAGTTTTAGTCAATATCTGCTCATTATATATGTATGAGCATGACTCTGTTTTACGGATTAAATATATAAATCTTTTAGATCGCACGTAAATCGAAAGAAATCGATAGAGATTGATATGAGGATAGAGAGAAATAGAAGGAAGGTAGTGGGAAAAAAATATATAAATTGTCAAGAAAATGTATTTTACTTGAGAATGATACTGTTAAGTTGAGATATAAAAGAAGAAGGTATAAAATTATGATGGGATTTGATTTTTATTCATTATTTAATGAAAACTTATATAGGGGATAGAACATATAGTTAATCTAACTTTAACTTATATTTCGCAACGATATAATTATGTTATTGCCATTAATCGTTGCCAATATTTTTCAAGTAAAAGTAACAAGTCAGATAGAAAGACATCTTCACCTTATTATATCACTATTTAAGATGAAAAATATTGAAAATATTTGCCAAAATATCTCATATTGTATCCTATCTATTGAGATAAAGTCCTTCACCTTATTAAACTATTATGAATGAATAACTAATCGAAATATAAACATATATATTTTCTATTTCGTATTGAAATACCACATGCGAAAGCGTATTTATTCGTTTGGTTTCCCTTTTTTATAAGACTTATCCTTCATTTATCAATCGAACTTGCGATTCTGAAATGAATATCTCTCGCAGAATCTTGCGCGTCATCCCGTAATTAGCTGTCAAGGCAAAGCCGTAGCTTAAGTAACCCCAAAATTGACTCTTGTCGCACTTAATTATGATTTCTATATTTCTTCTACTGCGTGTGCCTACCCTGGGTCTTCAAGATGAGGCCTAGGCCTGCACTCGGAGAGGTCTTGAGAGCGTGAGGCCCGTGCGGCGCGGGGCGTGTGCTGCGTCAGATTACGCACGAACGGGGCGCAATTGCTTCAATCAGCTCTCAGGGAGGGGGTTCGCAACTGCATCGTAAAGCATCTTATTCAGCCTCATGAATGGGACTTGTCAAATGCACTCGTTACGCGATAGGAATACAATAGTCAGAGAACAAGAAGGCGAAGCTAAAGTAGTAGAAAGAGAAGGCGAAGAATAGCCAGAAAATCTCGTTCTCAGTCTCAGTTGGGTCGCACCCTCCGGAAAGTCACAAATGTTGAATACATTAGAATAACAAAAATGTATGTAACTCTCGTGCAACAACAACAATAAGAACAACAACAAGAGCTACAACGATAGCAGCGATAGCAACAACTGCCGAACAGAAGTTGGAAAAACAAATTGAAAAACTATCGAACAATGATAAATTGGCACGAGAGCACGAAAAAAGTCAACATTCTCTGCTGATGTGAGTGAGAGACCCACTGTGCGTGTATGTGTGTCCTGGTGTGTGTGTATGGGTGATGGTGGTTACTGAAAAGTTGAGAAAGGGGCGGAGCAATAATGGTTTTCCGGGCAGCGTTGCTCGCTGTCGCTCGTTGTTGTTGGTGAATGTGTTTTTTTTTAAGGGAAATTATTTGATTTTTGATATTTTGGGGTGTTTTATTGAGGTTTTTTGGGTGCAAAGCGGGAAAACTACTGTGTTTGTGTGTGTGGAAAACTATTAAATCTGCCGCGGGGTGTGTAGCGTTTCTCTCTATGTGTGCGTGTGTGTGTGAGTGATTTCAGTATCAATGTTATTGCTGTTTTGATTTCGCGCTTACAACTGTTCGACGACGGCGACGGCGATTTGACAGTTTTTTTCTGCTGCGTCATGCGGCAGTTGAGATCGAGCGAGCCACTTGGCAGGACACGAGCAGCACCAGCAGCAGCGAAGTGCGCATGCGCCAACTACTCGTGAAACGGCGCGAACTGAGAACGAAACAAAGTGAAATAATTCCACAGAAGAGAATCGAAATACGCGTATTACCTGAAACTATAAACTTGCAACTGAAAGCTCATTTTAAAGAAGCTTTAAGTAAAAGCTCAACGAGCTTACTATAACCAAGATATACCGCGATATATTGCATAGTGTGCCCTTAAAGGATTTTAATGAGTATGTGATCGTGATACAAGTTGGAATTATAGAAAAATAGACTATGTGACTAGAAATATAAAAAAATTGACAAAGAAAAAGATAGATAGAAAATTAGAACATAGATAAAGAATCTATTCAGTATAAAGAAAGCGAATATAGAAATAAAGGTTAAGAGTCTATATAAAATTTAAATAAATAAAAAATAGATTAGGAGCATATAACATATAGATAGATAGAAATATAGAACATGGATAAAGAATCTATTTAGTATAAAGAAAGGGAATATAGTATGAGTAAAGATGAAGAGTCTTTATAGAATTTAAATAGGGGGGAAAAAATAGGCGTCTATATAAAATATAGAAAGGGAGTAAATATATATCGAGGTACAGATTAGAATTTAAGAAAGCGATATGGAAAAAGTGTCTACCGATATAGATAAAGAAACTATATAGTATTTGAAAAACAAAGTACTCTAAGCTTTCTAGAGCGAGCTCTCCAATAGATCAGTCTTGCCGTATATGCAGCTTTAATTAGTCTCAGTTTGTCTATTGCCCACTTACATACATGTATACATACATACATATGTATACACTGTATCTATACAGACGAGTGCCTGCACTGTTTACACTCTGCTGTTGCCACTTCCATTTGTGCAGGGACGAAGACGAAGACGAAAAATCAAATAAAATAACATCAAACTACCTTAGGCTTTATAAAAATCCCAACCATGCTCAACCACCCACACACACACACTCCCTCTTCTTCTTCTCTCTCTCTCTCCCTCTCTCTCTTTCTCTTGCTGGGCAGGCATTTTTGCTTAACTCCTCAAAGTATAAAAGTGGGCGGCGGGCGCTGCAGAAAATTGTATAAAAGCAAAGTCAACAACAGCAACAACTACAACTACAACAGCAACAACAACAACAACATGAACGAGAGAACCAATTTCCAACCATGGAAACTTAATTTATGTCTGCAGCATAGTTGAGAATATTTTTCTTCTGCCTTCGCTCGAGAAATAGGGAAAAAAATTATATTTTTTTCGGTTTATTTCGACATTTTTGCCTTTGCCAGGGCACACCTCCCCCCTCCTGCCCGTGCCCCCATGCACACGTTGCCAGGGCAGCCTGCCTGTCCGTGTGCCTGCCTTCCTTGTGTCCCTTCCGCCCCCCTTCTGTGCGCCCACTTTGCTGGCCGTCTTCGTGTCGTTGTCGGCTTCCTTTTGCTTTCTTGAGAATCAAATTTATTTTACCAAGTCATGTTGAAGAAAATTTTTATAAGTTTTATGCGCAGTTCAAGTGATGGGCCAAGGGGGGTGTGGCAGAAGGGAGCTGGTGGTGGAGGCAGCTCGGCAAATATTACGCTGTGTATATACTGTGCGTGTGTCTGTGTGGGTGTATGTGTGTGGCTGTGGGGGAGGAGGTCAGAGGAAAAAGTTTGTGTGTGCGGCGAACAAAATAAGCAAAATTTGTATTCCTTAAATCGGATGACTTTGTATAAATTTTCGTGTGCGGCAATGGGGTTGCCAGTGTGTGTGTGGGTGTGTGTATGAATGTATTAGTGTGAATGTGTGTTCTCTGTGTGTGTGTGCTGGCAAAAACTTTGCTCTATATGTGCGGACTGTGTGTGGACTGTGCGCATGTATTTGTATTTGTGTTTGTATTTGTGTACATAATGGAAAAATTTTTCATAGAATTTGCACAAAAATGAAAAAGTGCTAAGCACGAAGAAGAAGAAGGAAAAAAATTACACGGCGCAGAGAAGAAGAAGCAAGAGAAAAATGAAATTAAGCGCATAAGGAAATGAGACACAAAATGTTCTAGGGAAGCTGTGAGAGTGTGTGTACGACATGTGTGTGTGAAATGTGTGTGCTGTGTGTATGTTAGTTGTGTGTTGTTTGTGTGTGATGCTGCTGCTGCTGGGAGGTACAACAACATTTTTGGCAACATACTTTTGTGTAGAGAAGTTTGGTACATAAGCAGGAAGAGCAGGAGCAGTAGGGGAAGAGGGTGTAGTAGGGAAAGCAGGAGCAGTAGGGGGAGTCAGGGAAGTAGGAGGCACAGAAATAGCAGTAGGAGTGGGAGCAGTAGGGAGAGCTGCAGGGGAGCAGCAACACGATTAAAGCTTCAGGCTATTCATACCGTAGGCTTCCCTCCACCTTCTTACCTCTCCCCTGCCCCGGCACAACTGTACACATTCACATGTGACCCCTCCACTCACACATAGTAACACAAAGGGCAGCTCGACTTAAGCCCCATGGAAATCCCCCCATGCTCTCTCCCCCCTCTGGCTGGCATGCTTAAGCTTCCTGCAACTTTAGACACCCAATTAGTTTGGGGCTTCTTTAATTAAAGCAAAGTTACAGTTGCTGCTGCGCATTGTCTCATCCCGCTGACCCTTCTCCATCTTTTTTCTCCTCTCAACAGTAATATCATCCAAAATGGCCGCATCCATATATGCCACCCCACCGCCGGATTTGAGCAGCGAGGACACTGCGCTCTCCGATGTCTCCAACTCATCCACACTCAATACGAATCGCGGCGGCGGCAGCAGCAGCAACAACAGCAGCAGCAACACAAACAACAACAACAACAACAGTCACAACACATTGCAGCCACATGAAGCCACAACAGAAGCAACAAAAACACCAGCAACATCAACAGCAGCAACAACAACAACAACAGGAGCAGCAACCACATCGAGCATGTCACCCAGTCGAGAGTCATCAAATCTGGAGTCGAAGTCAAAGTCGCCGCTGGGAAGCAACACAAATGAGGCAGCAGACGGCGACGAGGCTGCAGACGCTGAGGCCGAGGCAGACGCCGAGGGAGAGGTGGAGGCGGGAGCTGAGACAGAGGGCGACATGGATCCAACGGCAATGGCCGCAATGGCAGCAGCAGCAGCAAATGCAGCAGCCATGCAGCTGCAACTGCTGGAGGCACTGAACGATGCTGCCAAGAAGCGACGCAAGCAACACAATCCCAGTCGCCTGGAGGCGCTCAACCTAAGCGGCGGTGCCGAGGGGGATGAGGTGGGCGTCGCTGCTGGCGCGGAGGAGTCCGAGCCCAATGCGGTCATTGACTACGAGGAGAAGTTGTCGAAGATGCTGTTGCCCAAGTCCATTGAGAAGCTGAAGGAGACTTTCGAGCTGCTACAGCAGCAGAAGCTGCAGCCTGAAGACATATCAGAAGCGCAGGAGAAGCAGCAGCAGCAGAGAGAGAGGGAGAGGGAGCGGGAGCAGCAGCAACAGATGATGAATCCCTACCAGACTTACTGCAAACAGTGTGGCGAAAACTTTGAAACAGAGTTCAAGCTCAGTCTGCACATGTTGCAAGATCACCAGCAGCAGCAGCAACAATTGCCGGCTCGTCAGCAACTCTTGCCAGGCGATGAGCCCATGGATCTGCTGTCCTCCATCAAAGTGAAGCTGGAACGCGCCGACAGTCCCAGTCAGCTGGAGCTGCAGCAGCAACACGAGCAGCAACAACAGCAGCAGCAACAGCAGCAGATGGGACTCTCCAATGGACACGCCAACAGCAACAAGGAGCACGAGCTCTGGCTGCAGGCAATGGCACAGCAGCAACATCAACAACAGCAGCAGCAGCAGGCGCCACTTGGAGGCATGCCACCTGGCTTTGGCTTCCCACCGGAGGCAGCTGCCCTTGGTTGGCCGCTGCTGGGCATGCCCGGCTTCACGGGGGTCGAGGGACTCAATCGACCTCCGCTGCGCATCTTCAACCCGGAGGCATATTGCGAGCTGTGCAACAAGGAGTTCTGCAACAAATACTTCCTCAAGACACACAAGGCCAACAAGCATGGCATCTTCGATCCCGCCGGCGACTTGACCACGCCCAACAACAACAACAACGGCGGCAGCAACAGCAGCAGCAACAACTTGAACAACCTCAGCCTCAACAACAACAGCTGCAGCAGCAACAACAATAACAACAACAACAGCACGAGCAGCAACAACAATAGCAGCGCTCCTTCCATGTTCCAACAGCTGCAGCTGCCACGTGAGGCGCCACCTCAGAAACCTGAGCCACAACTGACTCCACCGGCACCACCCACAGTGCACTGCGACATTTGCTCCAAGCGCTTCACCAATGTCTTCGCCATGCGTCGCCATCGCGCCAAGCAGCACGAACAGACCACGCCCACCTCCTCGCGCCGCGGCAGTCCCAGCGAGCAGCAGCCACCACCAACACAGCAGGTGCCACAGCAGCAGCAACATCAGCAGCAGCAGCATGTCAAGCAGGAGCCCAGCGCGGATGCACTGCCCTATCAGCTGCCCGAGGGCTTCCGCGAGGACTTCACCCTGGAGCAGGAGGAGGTTGCCTTTGCGCCGCCACCACGCAAGCTGCCCCCTCAGCTGCAGCAACAGGCACGCGAGTCGAACTGCTCGCCGGACAAGCTGCGTCGCCTGGGCGTGCTGCTGCCCGAGGCCTTCTGCGAGCTGTGCTGCAAGGAGTACGCCAATCGTTACTTCCTGCGCACGCACAAGTGGAAGCGCCACGGCGTGTTTGTGCCGCCCGATGAGCTGCTCAAGGAGGAGCAGCAACCGTTGATGTCGGCTGCCGCCAATTGGCCATTCATGCCGCTCAATCTGATGCTGGCCAAGGCAGCTGCCGAGCAAGAGCAACAGCAGCAGCAGCAGCAACAGCAGCCCGAGGCGGAGCAGCACAGCGAGGAGGAGCAGCTGCTGGACGAGCAGCAGCCCAACAAGCGCATCAAGCTGGAGCCCCTAGATGAGCCCAATGCAGCAGAGAAGGCGGACAACTCCGTGATGGGATTGCAGAATCTGCAGAAGTTACAGTCCATGCTGCAGCAGCTTAACGACTTCAACGGCAAGCGGCCCTTGCCCTGCCACCTGTGCGGGCGCGAGCTGGAGCATCAGTATGCGCTGCGTGCCCACCTGATGACCGAGCACGCCAGTCAGCTGCTGCCCGACGGACACCCCATGCTCTATCAGCAGCAACAACAGCAACAGTTGCCGCTCAAGCTGTCGCCACTGGGCGCAGGTGCAGGCTCGCCCACAGCCGTGGCCACGCCCACACCCACGGCCAACGAGCTGCGCTGCCAGGCATGCGAGCGCGAGTTTGCCACAACTCAGGAATTCAAGCAACATATCGCCGAGGTGCATCTGGGTCGCATACCCAGTGGCAGTCCACTGCGCGAAGGTTTCTACACGCCAGAGCGTGCCACAATGCCGGGTGCTGGTTCAGGTGTGGGTGCAGGTGCTGCAGGAGCTGCCCCTCCCGCCCCAGCTGGGCCGCCACGTGCCGCGTACACCATCACGCCCACGTCGAGCTACTGCGAGATCTGCAACAAGGAGCTGTGCAACAAGTACTTCATGAAGACGCACATGCAACGCATGCACGGCATCGAGATCGAGAACGGCGCACAGATCGGCGGCGTCGTGTGCAACATATGCAACAAGGAGCTGTGCAGCAAGTACTTCCTGCGCGTGCACAAGCACAACACGCACGGCATCATCGAGGATGGAGCACCACTGCCACAGCCACGTGGCCAGAGCAGTGCACAGAACGGAGTCAAGGCGGAGGCACAACAGCAGCAGCAGCAACAGCAGCAGCAAATGCTGGAGCCGGAGATCAAGTTGACGACGCCGCTGGCCAGCGATGCCGGCAGCAGCGCCCTCAACGAGCAGTGCCCGCTCTGTGCTCGTCAGTTCCGCAGCGCCAAGTGGCTAAGGACACATCTGATGAACGAACACGGCGCCGCTGGCCTGGAGAAGCTGCGCGAAGTGGAGCAGCCACCAGCAGTTGTTGCCAGCAGCAGCAGCAGCAAGCCAAACAGTCCCACGCTCAAGATACCCAACGGCAACGCGGCCTCAGTGAATCCAACGGCCAACAATCTCGCCCAGGCACTGCAGAATGCACAGCAGCAGCTGTTCGGCCAGATGCAGCTGCCCAAGGGAATGCCGCTGCCACTGCCGCTGCCAGGCATGTTCGAGCAGACGCCGCGCTTCAAGGAGTATCAGTGCTCACTGTGCCCCTTCACCACGCCCTACTACGCATTCCTCTTTATACACGAGCGCTCGCATGCGCTGCTCAATGGAGCAGGCGGAGCAGGCGAGCTGGGAAGCGAGGCCAGTCTGGGCGTCGAGGCAGAGCCGCCACGCGACAGATCCTACGCATTGGCGCAGGGCAAGGCACGCAGCAAGTCAAACAGAGATCGCTCCGACAGAGCCGAACGGGCTGAGCGAGTCGAGGCCATGGAGCACTTGGAGCCCACCAATCTGACCACAACTAGCAACAGCAGCAGCAGCCACAGCAACAGCAGCAGCCACAGCAACCACATGAAGCCACAGACACGCACACCGACACCGACGGCATTGCCCTCGCCGGGCACAGCGCAGGCAACAGCAGCAGCGATGATGAACACCTCCAGCTCCTCGCCGCGTGCCCGCTCCCCGACACCAGCACGACGTGGCAGCACCAACAACAACAACACAACCTCGCAGCCAGGCACACCCAATGGCCTTGGTGCCCATCGTTCAGCGGCTACATCGCCCTTTGAGATGTGCTCCGATCTGGCCAATGGCAGTGGCAAGCCAGCCAGCTATGCCCAGCCTGACAAGGCAGAGGAGGCATATCAGATGCAGGCCTTCCACCTGGCACCGGCTGATGCCGATGCGGAGGGTCTGTTTGCCCCTGCCCTCGTCTATCTGCCCGTGCGAGTGCGCACCTCGGAGTCGGCCACACTCAGCTTCAGGCTGACACCAGCCTAAGCGAGTCGCCAATCTACACTATACAACACAACACACAAGTGTTGCCAGCGTAAGTTAATCCCCTCAGTTTAGTTAAAGATCATTCGCCACGTTTGTGGCTCAATGACACTGGCAGAAAGTGAAGCAACAGCAAAACAAAACCAATAACAGCTTAAAGCTCATTAAAATACAATTTAGGGCTCTCTTTGAGAGCTTTGACCAACTTTTTACAACACTGAAATAGTACCGAAAACAAAGTCAGCTTATAGTCCATACAGTTATCATATAAAAGCTTTATTCAGAGCTTTAATCAGCTTTTTGAAGACTCCCTTGAGAGCAACAAACTTGAAACCGTTAAAACTGCTCGCTAATCAACACTTTACGCCTTTGTTATTGAGCTATAAACCGCATTACAGCCGCAGCCACAGTGCTCGTCGGCAGTAATCGTCCCAGTCCCGTTAACCGACAAGAAGACAAGACAAAATAGTGGAACTACAAAAGACTGAGTGCGCATATTAGTTGAGCTCATTATTAAACTTTATATACAATGCAAAAAGAAGCAGAAACAACAACTGCAGCATCGGTATCCGTATACGGAAACTGCAATTGAATCGATATAAATATTGAAGCGTTTTGTGTATAACATGGAACCCCAAAAACGAATAACTAAACTAAATCGCAGTAATATCTATAACCAAATACAAGAACAAGTCCGTTTCAGCTGGCAACACTGAGTGCTAAAACATATTTTTATAACTCTTCACATAACCGATAACAGAACGAAAGAAGGCATTAAGCACTTGCATAACATACATACATCTACATATATCTATATCTCTAGTGATTAATATCAAAGTTCCTATGCGTAATAGTAATTTTAAAAGGCCATTAACGGGAGAAGCGTAGAGGAAACTTAGTCAAAAGGAAATTAAATACGTACATAATTCATAAGTCGCTGGGGGAGAATCCGCAACGGAGAATCGCAAAATCGGATAGGTGGGGAAGATGAGGCATGTGTGGTTGGCAGCATTCATATGGAGATAGATAAATGCACTAAATATCGTAGTAACCAGGAGCCAAGTACGCTTCTGCTAGCTAGTTATATAGAGATGCCCGATAAAAACACATTCAAGCTTCAGCATAAAAGAGAATTCTATGCACAAATTTGCTCAAAATCAAAATAGGCGAACCAATTCGCAACGTAGACAAAACTCGACGTGGGAAAGTGTAGAACTAAGAACTTACGAAAAAATAGGGGAAACTATTTGTAGTTTAATAACAGTTTCATAGATGATCTTTTTTATTCCGAACGACTGTAGATACACGTATTTCTTCTACTATTTCTGCTCTCTTGACATCCATTTCCGTTCTTAACTAGAAACTTCAGATTATTAGGCTTTGATTCCGTTCTTTAAAAGGGAAAGTGTCTCTCACATCTTTATCGTAGTACACCCTATGCCAAATAAAAAACACACACGAACTAAACAAATATTGTATATAGAGCGCAATGAATTATTTACAGTTGCATGGGCGGGGAACGGAAGCCGGGGGAAGGTCAGCTATATCAAGTAGAATTGAGTTCGTGCTAACAAATGGATAGATAATGGCGCCAGTAAAGGTTTTTTCTAGCAGCAGGCAAAACACTCGAACAACTCAGGGCAAAAGTACAATGACCATTAGTACTTTAATAACTTTAACTATATACCAGATAAATAATAGACAACGCTTATGTGAATCGAGAAATTAACATAAACGTAAATTAAAGAAAATGAATAACACGTTAAACATATAAAAATGCTACCTCAGACGGACTTGAAAACAATAATTTAAATAAATGAATTTATATAAACAATGAAACAAAAGAGAAAAAACAAAACAAACTATGCTTAAAAAACGAAACGAAAAACATTAAAACGCAACTTGTAGAGCAGTGTAAATGAAATTTTTAGTGAATTTACCTCGAAAAGAAAGAAGAAAAGACATCAAGAAACAGAAACGCACAACAATTTACATTGATTAGCTCTTAGTTGGAGTTACCTAAGTAACCTTTAAGTATCCTTTAGTATCATTTGCTATACAAGTTAAGTTTTTAACTGTAAGTCCCCTTCAAGAACATTCCCGCTAAATGAAAATACCGACCAAATGCTAGTCACAAACTACAGTTACGCATTCTAGTCAACTTAAGGAGGGTACCAGCTGCCTGGCAAGGCCCTGTAGCGCCCCTCCTCTTAGAGCATATTGTCGTCGACAGGAGGAATAAAAGTGAAATCTAATGAAAAAATCAAATCAGACTCATCTGCGTTGAGTATATTATATTGCAGGCGAGTCTCGACAATAGTATATAAAGCGGAACACAACCATATATAGCGAACGGCGATGTCAACTTGCTATTTTTAATTTTATTTTTTAAAAACGTGTGTTTTTTAAAATGCTGCGTGCCTTTTAGCAGTTGCATCGCCGTAGCGCATATGAAATGCCATAACCATATATAACAGATCATAAACTATACTATATATATAAAACAATAAATTATCCACTTTAAAACTTATGATTTTCATTCTCCATCATAATTAATTATTTTATTCGGCTTATTTTGTATTGTATATATTAATAAACACGTGTATTTGTTAAACTTGAGTTTTCTTCATTTCTTAATTTATCCCCGCTTGATTTTCATTTTCCCAAGCGTGCCAGCCTCGAGCCACAGGGAAGAAAGGGAGGGTCGACTGGGGAGGGGAAGGGAAACAACTTAACCTTGGTACATTTCAATCTTATCGCAGCCCTTAAAAAACATTGTCACTGATTGCCCGCAATTGATTTTTAAAGAACTCTCAAAGACCTTGTCTTTCGGTTATAGGGGCTACAAAAATACTTCATGCCGGTCGAACGCCTTGGGCAACAAATTATTAAATTGATTTTTGATTGAATTTTTAAGTGCAATTTGTCAACAATAGACTGAGACATGTGTTTAAAGTATTTCAGTTGTGCAGCAGCTGCTTCCAGTTCGATTTCCTATTTCGGCATATGAGTTTGCATTGGGTACGTTATCTTGAACACACACTGTACCGCACACCCTCATAAAAAAAGCGAGCTATGCTTCCGGCTCAACCCCCACGCTGATTAGTCTATTTGCTTAAAAAATACCCTCGAAATGATTAGTGAAAAACCAAAGGCATAACGCGATAGCAGCAACAAAAAACATGCATAATAGAAAACTAAAAGAATAGAGAGAGAGACGGAGAGAGAAAACCAACACGGTCAACTGCAGCCGTTGTGAGGGTCAAGCCAAGCATTTTCCATGGAAAATTCAAATTGCGCAGCTGCTGCTGCTGGTAGTGAAAAGAAATGGAAAATATGAATTCGACAATTGTGCAAGCTGCACGGGAATTGATTAAAAACGCGCCTGCACTGAGAGAAAAACAAGGCATAGAACGAGTAGCCCGATATCGACATTACTTGATATCAGTTTTTCCAAATATCTTTCCCATTTCCCGGCTATTTTTCTCTCCCTCAAAGCCACTGCGATATTTTCCCTTAATTATTTGTCACGTGTCCATGCAAATTTCCATCCATTGATTACGCACAGCGGACATCGGATACTTTCGCCAATTAAAGATAGAGAATTGCCAGCTCGAATTCGCCCGGAGTCGCCTGAGCAACCCTCCTCGGAAGGTTGCCAATTGCCAATTGCACGGCGCACCCTCCATGCAAATGCCACCCGTTTTTTCACCATCCTTATCCACATATATTTTCTCGATATTTTCTATTGAATTTTTATGGCAATTTACAATGGACTCGACGGGCATTTGGCATTGTAGCCGTAATCCCGGGGCCAACACAGTTTTTGATGGCAAACAATTGCCAAAAAGTTGTCCGGGCGACCCGCTGCGGGGTGAGGTGGTGTGGGGTGGGTTTCCCTGTCCGCAAATTTGCATGTTCTGTCTGTAGTGCAATTGGAATCGTGATGCGACTTGCGAGGATATGTGAAAAATGAAAAATGCAATTTACTTGACATCGCGACGGGTCTCGTGACGTCCGAGGGTGTTTCCCTCCCCCCAACCCCCTGATTTCTGCAACATTTGCCAAATTCTGTATGCAAATTTAAGCGTTGCGGCCATTAACTGTAATGGCATTATTACTTGTAGTTCAGCTCTATCGATTGTTTCCCCCGTCTCCCTTACCAGAGGCTGCACCTGGTTCTCGTTTATATTTTGAGTTTATATTAAATATTTCTGTTTCGTCACACACACACACAAGCACACACACGAGCGCACAAATCAAAATCTACAACAGAATAGCGAAAAATCAAAATAAGATTCTAGAAATATATATAAGTTCTATATATATACACGTACATATGTAAATGGATAAGTAAACAATTTTACAAGAACTTGCAACGTACCTTTTAATGAGCATAAATCAAAATTTTGGCCGCAGACACCCAAAAAAAGAGTCTGTTGAGCTGGAGATGAAAATCAAAAATATTTTACTTAGATCTAAGATAAATCCCAAAAAGCGAAAATCAAAATCGAAAACTCTTAATAAAGTTAGTTGTAAGTGAAATTCAAAATTGAAATTGGAAAAGAATCTATTATTATTATTATTGAAAACGATGTTGAGTTTGGGAGGAAGAAGAGAGAAGAGGAAAGAAGAAGAAGGAGCATGAAATCAAAAATCGCATGAGCGAAAATCAAAAACTATATTAAATATAAAACAAGAAAACCAAAGCGAAAAATCAAAATAATTTATTTTGCAATTGGCAAACGTACACGAAACACACAAACACATACATGTATGGAACAAAAAACTATATATTATATTGTATTGTATTTGGCATTTTATTCTTCGAACGAAAACAAAAAAGAAAAGAAACTTTGTTATTATGTAAAACTATGTGTGAAAATAACTTGAAAGTAATTATTTATATTTATATATATACTATATATGTAATGTCACGAGCAAAATCAAAAGCAGTAGAAATCACTGCAACAGACCTTTACCCCCCTTCCCACCCTCCACCACTCCACTTCACCTGCCACCCAACCTTGTATCCTTCTCTGTTCCCTTTCCCAATTTTGTCATTCGATTGTAAGCGAGCATTTATCAAAAATCGTATGTGTTTTAATGATTATATTAAATATATATACAACCCCATATACATATACACATATACCATATATATACATATATATATATTGACTATATATTGTATGAATTTAAACCATTAAATATAACAAAATCACAAAATGTATTCATGTAATAGAAAAACGTGTCATCATCTCTTCTTATTAAGGTTTTTCTTGTGTTTTGATTTTCTGACAATTTCTAAGCTGATTGTGCGACCCTCGAGACGACATGTTCCCCCGTCTCCCGTTCCTCTGCCCCCCTTTAGTTGGCAACTTTGTGAGTTTTGACATTCGCTTTCAGTTTTCTAATGTGGATCGGATCGGAAATTTCCACCACCAGAACAGGCCGCACTCTGTGCAGACTTGCCCTCAGGGAAGAGCAGGAAAAAGGAAGGGAGGAGGGGGCGGCTTGCGAAATCAGAGTATGTCAATATTTGTATTACATGCGAGGAGCGTCTTATCAATAATTTCTGTAAAGAATGCGCCTGCAGTGAAGAAGGCCGCCGGCGGAAAGGAATGGCAAGCGCGCTTGGGGTGCCTGCGCGACGCTTGACTGGCCAGAGGACACGCGTGAGTGTGTGTTTGTGACAGTTCCATACCAGTTCCATACCATGTGCTGCTGCTCTTCCTGTGCAAAACTTTTGCCATAAAGGCTGTTGCCAAATCTGGCGAAAGTGCTTGCAAAGTGGAGAGATGATGAGGGAGAGTTCTTCTTTTCTTCAGGATTCTCGACTGTCTGCCGACTGTCGCCTGTCGCAGAGGCGTCACTCAAGCTGTTTGTTTGTTTGTTCTGCTTATTGCTTCCCCCTTCTCCCCGCCCCCAACAACAACTATCAACACTTGGTCTATACACCAGGGATACACGTCATAATGAGCTGTCCAGGCTAAGTGCTGCCTTGTCCACTGCTCGATAAGCTCGCCAGCTACACCGATTCAATTGGCCTGGCTACTCATTAACCGAACTTGAAAATTAGTTTTTAATCGATTTTACAATCACACACGCAGCCAACTACAAATTACATGCCACACACACCACGCACACCAAACACACACACGCACTCGGACTCAGACTCAACGGGCATTAAGGACCCGAGCCACATAAGTATCATGGTGCGACCCCCGACAGCGGCACAGCCCCGACAATCGAGCACATATATACTTATGTCTGTGTGTGTGTGTGTGTGTGGCGTGTGTGTGTGTGTATAATTTGGACTCTCAATTAAATCGTGCAGGCGGAGGCAACGACAACGGCGCCAAATAACACAAACAACGAGCACGAGCGACAACAATTTTGTCACCATATGCTTTGGCACCATTTTTGGGACGTCGTTGCTGCGCATACCCTGCACAAATTGGAGTGTGGGGCATGCAAGACTACAAGCTGCAGCTGCATAGAGTGTTTATAGTGCTTGCAAGGTTGCAGCAACCTCCCGTGGCAAACATCTAGCGGGTCTGCTAAACTTGGCTGCATTTAACAGTACCTTTTGCACTACAGGGTATCTGCCTGGGCGAGCTGTTGCTGTGTATCCTTAACGCGTCGCAAATGGGCGTCAGTCCCACACAGAGCACGCCAGGCAGCAGCAACAACAAACTTTAATAATTTAACTTATTATGGATTTTTGTTCGGAAAATATTTTGGCTAGCATTTTTTTTGTGTTCTCCTTTTTCCATTTTCCATTCACGCGCAGAGGGTGGAAATTTTAGTTTTATTTTCTGCTCTTCCCCCTCCTCTCCTTGTGCTGCTCCGCTTGGCATATGCCTTAACGGAGCCGAAATGTGGCAATTTAAATAAATGACGCAAATGACACGCACCAAGCGAGGCTCGAGCAGGATAAGAGAGAGAGGGAGGAAGAGGCAGGGGATGTAGAGAGCTGTAGTACCTTCCCCTGCGTTACCTAATGAGTTTTAAAAACGCAAGCGTCGTAAAGTTTTAAACCATTTATTAAGCAACACTGCAACACTGAAAAGGGCAAAGGGGGAAAGGGGGATAAGGGAGGTTACCAGGAAGAGTCTTAATTCAAGTGACAATCCCGCGCTGTGGATAGAGCAACTGCCTCAGCACCTGATGGGTTACTTTCAATCCAATCTGCGCGTAGCCCGCTTGCAACAGCGCCTTCTCTTCCTCCTTGAGCACAAGGAAAGAAGGTGCTACATCCTGTGGCAAGAGTAATGTAACGGCGTCTCGTCACGTCACAGCGAACCCACTAGCAGTACCTTCTCATTCACCAGCATTGGCAGCCCGGACTTGGCAAACTTCAACTGGCAGAACATGCGTCGCACAATGAAGTTAGCGAATCTGCGTCTGCGATACTTACGCGACATGGACAACAAGAACTTATTCAATCTTCATGAATCTTGCCGGCACTATCACCAGCCGACAGAGCTGGAGTATCGTGACCAACAGCAGGCTGCATGTGCAGAGCATGCTGCATGTGAAGAGCAGCCAGCGTAGGACATCAACTGAGAGCAAGTCCCGCTGCTTGCCCTCATAGTTATACTCCAGCACGAGAGTGAACAGTGCCACACACAGGCAGCACACGCTCGGCAGAGGATAGCGCCGCTGCAGGTAGCCGGGCAAGCTCAGCATCGTGCAACGGAATCGTGATCTTATATATTATATTTTCTGTATTCTTCTGAAATAAAAAACAAACTTTTTTTGTTGATTTTTGTTATTTTTTACAGTTAAATTTTCGAATATTGAAGGAATGAAAAATAATTACAATAATACGAGTCACTTTCGAATCCTCATCAGCGCAGAGAGATATATATACGAGGGTCGTTTGATAAGTCCGTGACTTTTTGTATTTGCCGCGCACCTGCTCTAAATACAACACTGCTCCTGTCAGCAGTTATCGATTAACAGCTGACTGTAAAATTTTGAGAAAGCTGCGTTTTTTGGTTTGCGTTTTATAGGCATTGAAAGCAGACGATCTCGTGAATTTTAACGAAAATGGAGATCGAGATCGTCTGCTTTCAATGCCTATAAAACGCAAACCAAAAAACGCAGCTTTCTCAAAATTTTACAGTCAGCTGTTAATCGATAACTGCTGACAGGAGCAGTGTTGTATTTAGAGCAGGTGCGCGGCAAATACAAAAAGTCACGGACTTATCAAACGACCCTCGTATTTTGAGGGCCTTGAGATCGCCTGCTTTCAATGCCTATAAAACGCAAACCAAAAAACGCAGCTTTCTCAAAATTTTACAGTCAGCTGTTAATCGATAACTGCTGACAGGAGCAGTGTTGTATTTAGAGCAGGTGCGCGGCAAATACAAAAAGTCACGGACTTATCAAACGACCCTCGTACATAAATAAATAAATAAAAATATTTTAAGGCTAACAATGTTGTTTAAGATCTTCTTTGCTCAGCTGTCTCTGCCTATAAAGCCCAAAAATCGGTTAAGTATCTCATTTATCAAGCACTGGGTTTGTGCATCCTTCGTTTTCTATAACAGCTTCGAAATCTCCAAATATTTTCGGCCTCCTTTCAACGTCAGCATTTTATTAAGTACGGACGCAGAACTTTCACTCTCTGCTCAGTCTCCATCCCCTGCTCCTCCCGTTCTTCTCCCCCTCTTTTTCCTTCTCCCCCCACCTCCACCTCCTCCTCCCACTCCCTTTCTACTTTCACTTTCAGTTTCCAATCTACCTACGAAGGCGAACCAAAGCCATCAAACTAAACAGGGATTTAGTTCAGTTTGCTGCGTTTTGAGATTTTCTCCTTTCCCTTTCATTGGCTCACACACACACACGTTCACATGCAGACACACACATACGCATGTGTGCTGTGCGCGTTGATGAGTAGAGGCCGAGCCGAGGCCCATAACTGCCCCGAGGTGAAAGCGCACACACACATGCACTCCTCCTCCGCACACACGCATACACAGATGAATGGTTACGTAGCAGCAGTTACAGTGGGGCTGCTGTGGAAACGTCAAGCAGGCGGGACAGGCAGGACGTACCAGAGGGGGAATGCTGCAGGAAGTAAGCAACAAGATGGCAGCCACACATTTTGTATGAAAGTTGAGAGCAAAATAAGAGAAAAATTGAAATTTTCATCAGCAGAAAAAAAATAAAGGAAACTTTCTTTTTATTTCATGGCTGCACGAGCTGTGGGGTTGACTAGGCGCATACCCTGGATTGTGGAAGCAGTTGAACAATTGTATCTTGATGATATATTAAAAGATTTAAATAGCAAAAATAAATTATAATAAAAAAACAAAATGTATAAATAAATAATCAAATACGCAAAAAAGATATAAAATAATTAGTACATAGATGCATAATTAAATTCATAAATAAATAGGTAAGTAAGTGAATAAAATAAACAAAAATAAATTAATAAATTAATTAGTTCATTAATAAAAATATATATAAATTCATAAATATAAAAATAAATTATTTATTAAAAAAAAAACAAACTTCTTTCACTTTCTCTGCCTTTTAGCATCGATATCCCCCCTGTAGCTTATTGCCCAGGGTATAATGAGTAGCTCGGATCCGCCTTCTTCTGTTATGCATAAGTGTGCATGCGTGTGTGTGCGTACATGTGCGCACACATGCGTTACTTCATGCATGTGTGTGTGTGTGAGTGAGGATGTGTGCGATACGGTGAGGCTATCGAAAAATTCCAAAATAAAAAGAAAAATTTAACGCAAAGGCAAAAGGCAAAACTTTTCGGGGGAGTGCAAGGATGTTCAAGGATTCTGAACACCCTCGCCTCCTCCCCTACCTCCGCCTCTTTCCTCTCGACCTGCTCTCCCCCACTGCTGTTTTGACTTGCCCTGCCGCTGTCGTTGCCGTTGCCGACGCTGCTTCTCCAGTTTCAGCCGTCCTTTGAGATGAGGGTGGTCATTGTTGCTGTTGTTGTTGCTATTGTAGTTGTTGCTGCTGTTGTTGTAGTTGTAGTTGTTGCTACATATTTGGGTGCGTGTGTCTCGTATTAGGCAGCGGGGCGACGGATGCCAAAGTGAAAAGTAGTAAATTGAACTTTTTTTCTTCTTGTTCTTGCTTTGGCTTTCGCTCACCCATCGACTGAGGGGCGGGGCACAAGGAGGGGGGTGGTCCAGGAAACGGCAACTGGTCACTGGTCACTGGGATTGGGTTTCCTCGCATTCGCCTTCGGGCGTTCGTTTTTATATTTTGTGGGCAATTTGTACTTTTCTGCGTTCAGCACTTTTTGCAGTTGCTGCCGCCGCTTTCTTTACTTTCCTTTCACTTTCATTTCTGTTTTATTTTACGGCATGCGTAAGTCCGATGTGTGTGTCTGTGTGTGTGTGTGCTGCTGCTGTGTGTGGGTGTGTACTTATTGTAGTTGCTGCTTCTGGGAGCGTTTCTTATTTATCGCTTTTCAAATTAAACTTGAGCGCTGCCGGCAAATGAAAAAGGAGGCAAATTATTTTTTGGCAATAAATATGAGATGCGATTAATTAAAAAAGGCAGACAAGAAGCAAAGTTGGTACACGATACAGCTAAGAAAAGGGTTTTTATTGCTGTAAATCAAACTTACTTTGATTGCGCTGAAAACTATGCTATGCTTTTTGCTTCACCTGATTTCCATCAAAGTGAAATCAATAGCAATAAAGTTAGCAACTCTCAACTGACACAACAAGCTGCAACGGCTTCTCTTCTTCCTCTCCCCCTTCTACTTAAACCCCTCCCCCACCTTTCTTATCCTCTCCAGCCACTATCGCTCCACTTAAACAGTTTCAGTTACAGCTCCAGCCCCAAAAACTAGTTCAATTTCAATGACATCAATAAAATTTCGATAGAAAAATCGTTGCGCCCTCCCCCAATCCTCAACTACTGCCGAAAAAACCAACGGCAAAAACAAAATTAATTAATTTATGTGCCCGAACGCTAGTAGGAATTTTCCATAGCAATACACACACACACACACACTCTCGCACACACGCTGGCACAATCTATGGATACAATTTTTCCAATTTCAACGTCATCATCCAACAACGTTTTCGTCCTAATTTCGTCAACGCTTTCATTGCTGTTGTTGTTGTTCTTCTTGTTGTTTCCCTTGCTGGCGCTGCTGTTGACAACAACAACAAGAACTGTAACAGCAGCAACAACAGCAAAAGAGAGACGGCAACAAGGACTCATTACAAAAACATAATAACAAAATAAATATTGAAAGAAATGGCATAAAATTATAAAAGCCCCGCTAACGAAACTTGACAGCAACAGCTCGATTCCAGGCCCTGTTCTTACCCTGCCCCTCCCCTCTACTCCTCTGCCCGTCCCTCATTCTTCCCTTTTTCGTTCTTTGCTTGCCTTCCGCTTTATGCCGCAAAACTCAAACTGCGGCGCCCCCAACGCGCCAATAAATTTCATGCACTATCACACGGACACACGCACACACACACATTCAAGTGTATGCGTAAGCCGCTTACGAAAGTGTGTCTGTGTCTGTGTGTGTGTGTGGTCTGTCTTTGTGTTGAGTTTATATTAAATAAGTAAAAAAGGGGCGAAACAAACAATCTGACGATGACCAACTGGCCAACTGGCGAGCTGTCGAGCTGGCCAAATCGCCTCCCTCGCCCTTATCCACCTCTTCCACACCTCTTCCCCCACTCTCTGCTTAGTTCTTATTTTTATCTGCTGGCTGTGGATGACAAACAGCAGCAGCAGCAACAGCAACAGCAGCACATCAATAACCGCAAGCAACAGCCAAGTGAAGCCAAGCCGAGATATATTTGCCAAGATACTTCAGCTCTCGCACGTTTATCACATCCATTGGCTTTCAAGTCCTGCTGCTCATACAGCTTCTGCGACCTTCTCGTTTCCACATCTACCACATAATCACCGGAAAATATCATTGAATTTTGTAAATCTTGTGAATCTTGGCATGTCTTGAATTAGTCGAATATTCTCCGCAGGGAACTGAGATTCAATAAGAGTCTAGTGCGCTATCTTTTACTAAATGTATATAAAATATATACCATACATATATATAGTATAGTATAGTAAATTGTGTAGTAAAATGTGAAGTATACATATAAGTCTATTTCCTCTATCGATCCCTACCTTGGCACGTGGCTTGATTTAAAAGTCATATATCAATGGCATCAACCCCGATAATCGCGACTTTAACGCGCAACAAATAAAAAACACAATAGTTTTTTCTATCTTTTTTATGGGAAATAACAACGCGAGGTGCGAAAGGGTCCCCCCTTAGTCCCTGCGCAAATATCGAAATCGAATAAGTAAACATAAACACATAAAAAACAGAGAAGAGACAGAGAAACACAGTGAAAGATACAATAGTATCTTTATGTTGCATGTGTGTTCCATGTTACGGGTCGTTTGTATTTTAAAACCCCCTATGCCCTTCCCTAGACTTCCCCCCTCTCACTTACACGTTCTTCTTCTCTATTCCTCTCTCTCCCACTTTCCATCTTCTTTGTTCGCACTTCGCAGCTGCAAACGAAATCGAAATCGAAGTTGAAATAGAAATTGAAATCGACACGCGTGCGAAGCGCGCACGACTGTCGACTGTCGCCTGCTGCCCCCAACCCCCACACCCAGCTAAGGGGTACAAGGGGTACGAGGTTGTGTTCTTAGTTTTAGAATTAGACCGACCGGAGGGACAGCTGTAAACTGTTTACCCTGCATTTGTTGCATTGTTGCACAAAAAGGGTTGAACCACTACGCGCGCGTAAATCATTGAATTTTTCTCAAATTTTCCCAACATTTTCACTGTAAATGTGTAAAATTTGAACCCAAAAGCAGGCAAAACTCTGCACCGATAGTCAGTGATCTGTGCAAAGGGTTGACAACCCTTTCGCATTGAAAACTATTGCAATTTACTGCGGATAATGCGAATTTTCCAGGCAAAAATTCTTGACATTTTACGCAAAAAAAGGCTTAGGGTTATGACCGGGCCAGGGGCAGGGGCAGGGGTTGAAAGGGTCAGTCATGTGCGCTGTACTGTGCTGTGCGCAACTGAGTAAACAAAGGATCAGAAAATCGCAACTGTCACACGGCTAAATCGAAATTAATAAATTACAATTCTTTTCACCCAAAAATTTTTGCCAATTTTTGAGCACAAAAAAAAGAGGAAAAATTTAATTTTTTTCTGCTAATGCATAAGCGGGTCACGAACAGGGGTTGGGGGGAGCTGCTGCTGGTCCGAAAGGGGTTGTGACACATTAACTGAACCCATTAATAAGCGTCGCCGACCCCCTTCGACCTCAACGCATCGCAGAGAGAGTGCGAGCGACACGCGTGGGTCAATGTCAGTCGAACCGGGGTCGGGGTCGGTCTAACACTTCCGAGAGCCATGGCCGGGGCCGCATTCGCACCCGGATTTAGCGTTGCTGAGGTCGCTGCTAATACGTCTGACAGGCGACACAAAAAATGGGTGAAAACACACACAAAAGAAAGTGAAAAAACTATGCGAATTTCACCATCAATTACAAAAAAAGGAATTTTGGAATTTTTCAATAAATTTGCGCAGACGGCGACAAAGAAAATTGAAATCGCAACAACAACAACTACAGCAGCAAAAGGGCCCTGGCAATAATCCTCTTAACTGCGAAAACTGTCGCAAAACTGCAACAAAGGAGTGGGAAAAGTGGAAAGTAGAGAGATGAAGAGGGGAAAGTGGACAGTAGGGAAGCTTGTTCCTTGTTTATAGAGCTCAGCTTCGTTTCCGTTTTTTGTTTTTGTTCATAAATGAGATTTCAAACGAATTTAGGGGAAAATTCCGAAAAAAAAGTATAAAATTAATGATCAGGCTTAGTTAAACTACGGTTCGTTTGAGCTCATTTACGCTAATAAGACGAATTTAACTGAAAACTAAAAACACAGGGTGGTTTTTATCTAGCTTGTTTAAAGTCTACCTTTTGTTGCTATTTATTTATAAGACCTTTGCTCCCTCTTGCGTAACAAGGAACATTTTTTTAAGGAATAATATCCTATTATATAGAATTCGTTATAAGAATTTTCATTACATCAAGGCAGTTTCGTTTTTCATAAAACTACGAATTTTAAGTCGTCTCTCTGACTAGGTTCAGTAATAAAATAACATTGTTTTCATAATGAGAATCAAATCTTTTGTGTAAAATAAATAAAATAAAACAAAATATCAAAATATGTATATACAAAATAAATAATAAATAGAAAGGAAGTTTAAAATCATAATATTTATTTTTTATATATATTTATTCTTGGGAGCTCTTAATTTTTTAATATATATTTTATTATGTTTATTATTTAATTTGTCAATTGGTTTTTTCAATTAAAACAGAAAAACGAAATTGCACTGCACGCAAGCAGGGCTAAGCAGTGTCCTGCTTAATATATGCTGTAATCCAGGACACAAATGGGATGGTGCCTTGGGTACCGAAAAAAACCATTGACAGCAACAGCAATTTTTAGTACAGCGTTATAACACTTTTAGTACGTATAACAAAAATGATTCTGGACATCGTACAGAAAACCTAGCGGCCAGAGTGCAGCCAGCCAAAGCGCCATCTACAGTACTTGTTCAGTCACATCCTGTTTTACAACCAGAGCTGTATACCAGTATTATGGTTTAATTACTTTCATTACACATTGCCAGAGGGCGCTGTAAGAAGTTTGTTAAGCGCCATCTAAGGTTCGATTGTGACAGACAGATATGCAAATGTTGCCCATAAATGTGCAGGAGAGTTGGCAACAGTGTCCGCAAACCGCCATCTCTGGTTGAAAATGTGTGTGCCATGTGTTGATATTTTACTTAACAGCTTATCGATAAGTGTTTTCGATTTATTGAATGTGCTGAAATTGTGAATGAAAATTATATAAATTGCCAATATCAATTAGCTTTTGCAAGTGTGAGAGTATTTCTTATTACACAACTCTTGCACACACATTGACACATTTATATACTGACGTACACACATATATAGACAGATCTTTGAATGATCTATCAACAGTTATTAAGCTGCTATTTGCATTGTTAGGCAATGTATACTTTATGAAAGTGGAGAATTTTAACACCATGTAATCTCCAATATACTATTTTATGATATATCTTTTGTACCATGACATACACCCAGAAAGAACTTTCTGTCCGCAGCTTCTTCTTCAGCATTCTTCTAGCATCTACAAATAAATCTCAATTCCATCTCCATCTTCTTTCTTTCTTTATCCACCTAATCATCTACAACTGTCACCATTTCCCTGTTTACCTAACAGTCTCAAAATCGCTGCTTGATTTTCTTGCCATACAGGATATGTTGAGAGACAAACACAAGATGGCAAGCTCTATTTACTTTCCTCAGCCGATAATATTGACTTGATTTGTGTTGTCGCCAACAAAATCAACAGTTCATCAGAGTTGCCTCCCCCTTTGGCACGCCCCCTTGCAGAGGGAGTTCAACTGGAAACGCGACGTGGAGAAAGTGTTGCACTTTTCACATGGCCACAGGCCGCCATAAATGTTTATCAAATGTGCAACGCACAATCTTCAAGAGGGAGTGGGGCGGGGCAGCAGACAAATCAAGTAATTTACATTTCGTGCACTTTTTGCCCAGCCCGCAGGGAGGAGGAGGCGAAAGGGGAAGGGGCGGGAGAAAAATATGAAAACTGAAAAACGCTGGTTGCGCCCGCATATCTTCATATCCAGCAGGAGTTGGGGTTGGTGCTGGGCCCGGAGTGGAAGTGAAGTCAATGCGAAGTCGAGTCGTGGCAAACGTTTTCAATTTCCAAATTAAAGATATTTCTAAATGAAATGAAATTCATAACGGCGATGTTGAGGGAACATGGCGCATATAATTAGCCAATTACGATCTATCTAAACAGAAAGAGACGAAGCAAAAGAGGTAGAAGAAGCAGAAGGGATAGGGGGGCACTTGCGAGCAAGTTTGAGTGCGAGTGCGAGCATGAATACAGTTAGAGATACGTCGAGCTACTCTCAGATACACTTCGAGCTGGCACTTCCAGTTCGAGTTTCACACACTGGAAAAGGAGCCGACGCTTCTTACGCAATGGCGCATCAAGTAAAAGCACACAGCGAGTGCCAGAGGGGGGAAGGGGAACGGAGGGGAGGCAGGGGCAAGGGGAAGAAGGGCTGAGGAGTTTGGCTTTTGTGAGTGCGCAATGATCTCATTTCTATCGTATCTACTTAGCACAAAAGCTAAAGAAACTTCTGCTGGCCTGGCAACAAGCGAAGACTTCGTTCTGCTTGCCGTTCCCCCCCTGCCCCTTTGCTGTTCCCGCACACGTGCGCTGCCTGCAGGCGCCGCAGTGGCAGGGACAAGGGCAGGGGCAGGGGCACAACTAGGAAGAGAAGGGAGCGAATCAGCCACCCTGAACGCGATCTAAGGTCGCATCTATCTCCCATTCTTGCTCCCTCCTTGTCTCTCTCTCAGTAACTTCTTCCACTCTCCCTCTCTCTTCTTCCTTCTCTCTCTCTCTCTCTTTCCCTCTCCCTCCTTCTCTGCCTCTCTGTGCACCCCATTTTCACACACATTTTACGAGCTATTGATGGCTGTGAAAATGTGCTTATGAATATGAATAGATACCAGACCAGTGCCCCTTCTTTCTCTGCTCCTGCCCTCCCCCCTCTCTTCCTAGTCTGCCCTCTTTCCCCTAGCTTGCCTGCCAACGTGTCTACCTGAGCTGCCTCGACGACACGAGTTCTTAACGGGAACCAAGACCAGCTCAAGTCGAGTAGGGTAAGTCGTAGGTCCACAAAAGCGCATTCTTTCAATGGCAAAATTTAATTAGTTGTCTTCAGTCTACCTCCCTCCCTCCTTTCTCCCTCCTTCCCCTCCCTCCTGTCGCTACACTCCCCTAGTCTGACCATGTCCAGACAGGATATAAATACAAGCACGAGCACGAGAGCACAAAGTGCTAGATACATCTGCAAACAAAACGTGGCAAACTGAAGGCCACAGCAATTGCCACAGCAACAACAAATGCAACAACATGCGCAGCAACAACTACTACAACAACATCAACAATGAAAATGGAAATGGAAAAACAACAACGGCGGCAACAAGCTTAGGAAATGGCAGAAAGCGCCTTCGCCTTTGCCTGCCACTGCCACCGGCAGTTCAGGCGTTCAGCTGTTGCGTCTGTATCTGTATCTGTGGCTGCTGCAGCTCGTATCTGCTAGCTGTATTTGTATCTGTATCTCACTAGCTGCATCTGCAGTTGCATCTGTATCGCACTAGCTGCATCTGCAGTTGTATCTCTTGCTGTATCTGCATCTTTCTTCTGCCGTTGCAGCTAGAAAGCATTTCTCCGCTGCCACAGGCAACTGTATCTGTAGCTGTAGTTGTAGTTGTATCTGTAGCTGTAGTTGCACATGTATCTGTATCTGTATCGCTATCTTTGCCTTGCTTGCTGTATTTGTATCTGTATCTTTAGCCGTCGCTGCAGCTGTATCTGTATCTGTCTTGGTATCTGTCTCTGTCTCTGCACTCGACTCTTCTCTCTGTGTATCTCATGGCCTAAGCACTGGCGCTGGCCGCATTCGCAAAGCTTTATGGGCCGCCGCTGTTGCCTCTGCCTCTGCTGCTTCTTCTGCTGCTGCTGCTGTTGGCAGCAGACGCATTCCGATGCGTATCCGGGATTGTGAAATGTTTTCATTTTGAGACACATTTACCATAGCGTCTGCACGCCGTCTGTCTCCGTCTTCGCTGCTGTCTGTCTCTCTCTCTCTCTTTCTCTTTCTCTGTGTGTGTGTGTGTGTTGGCAGTGCGCTTCTCTTTCTCCGGGCCACTCACCTCCCGATACGTGTCGCATTTTAAATAATATCGAGACCATCGTAAAAGAAGCGCGGAATGCGGGAAGTTTCGACCATCAAAACACATGTATTTCGTATTTCTCTAGCCCAAGGGGGGTTGAGCCACAGCAGAGGGAGCATGGGGAGAGGGGTGCCTATTTTCAGCTATTTTATTACAGCCATATACATAACAATCAATCCGATCGGATCGTTACCATTTCGTAAATGCATGACAAGATTTTTGATCTATTTTTGTATAAATAACGCGCTTTATTTTTATGCATAATTAATTTACGTGGATTTATTGACTAGATAAGCTAAATATAGTTATGTTTCCAAGGGGTGTAGCTTACATGAGAAGCAGTATAAATATTTACACATTTTCAACTCATATGTAGCCCATAGAGAGCTTACAGTTCTGTTAAGTTATGTTTTAAATGAGTTACCTTATCATAGTGTTTAGACTGGAGTATCAAAGAGTTTAAGCATCTGTTCGGTATGTTTGATGTTTTAGTTGCATTCGCCACAATTTAAGTTGATCTTATATTATATACAGTAATGTTTCCAATGAGTACAAGGAACATATAACATGCAAGATCCTGAATAACAAAAAGTTTTTATGTTGAAACTTGATCCTAGGCAAAGTTGGTTCAGTTTTTAACTATAAAAATCAGTAAAACCGAACCAACTTTTGATTTGACCTAATATACAGGAGTTTCAAAAGAGTGCAAATCTATTATAATATTATATGGTCTCAATTTTAACTATTAAATCTGTTGCTTGTTTTACAACTCTAAGAGTTTTCCTTGATCTGCACAGTAAAGATTGAAGTGAGTACAAATCTTATATAAGCCTTTATTTATAGCAAACAAGTTTTCGTTAGTTTTTCCAAATGTTTTGATCCTTTGTTTCAGACATTCCTTATATAATCTGTTCCTTCCTTCCTTCTCTTGTCTCCACTTCCAACCTCCTCCAGTTGATGATTCGTTTTCCGTTCCGATCTTGGGTTAATTTAGAAAGTCACCCGGAAACTTGCGGCCGTACACGGCATATTTATGTTGATTAGCACCTTTTGCCTCCGCAGTGGCCCAAAGCATGTGTCGTGTGTGTGCCAGAGTGTGTGTCTGCCAGTGTGTGTGTGTGTGTGAGTCTATATAAATATGTTTATCACGACTTTGGGCCAACGTGCTTAGCTTTCGTTTCCACGTTTCTATGCTCCACTTTGCCCAGTTTCGGAGTCGAGTGTGTTTCACTGTGGAACAGCAGAGGGGGAGAAAGGAGTGTAGCGGGGGGAGTGGGGCAACCATTGGGGTTTTGTGAATGAAAATCGCTGCAGTGCCGAAAGCCGGAGGCCAGCATGTGTACCACATACAACATGCGCTGATAGTTGCTTAGGTAGACGCGACATACGCGATTGTCGATTACTTATCTGTCCTCCTAACCCTCTCCCCCTCCCCCTGCTGTAGCTGCTCTTATCGTCGGGGCCTTTTGTAATGCGCAAACAAAGCATAAATACCAAGACACATTGAGGCAAAGTTGTTTAGATTTCGGTTGCCTCAGGCATGCGAGGAATGTTGCCAGCGATCGCTGCGACGTCGACGCCAACGTCGACTCCGACTCCAGCAACGGCGCCCAGCTCCAAACTCACCTTGAGCTGACAGTCGCAGTCCAAAAAGCAACAGCAACAGCTACAACAACAAAAACAACAAAATACCAAACAAATAAACGACAATCGGCGCTTGCGCGCAGTCGCAGTTGGCGTTGGCGTTGGCGTTGACGTCGGCGTTTGCTGCTTTGACCCAGTGTTAAAAAAGCTCTCACGTTTGGCCTCCCTTACTACCTACCTGCCCCGCCCCCGTCGCCTGCTGCAAACCCAGTCACATTGTGTACTTACCCAGACACAGTTAAATGAATGTGGTTTTTTTTCTTCCATCGTATTCACCTTCGCAGCAGCAGCAGCGGCGGCGGTGGAGGCTGCGCTGTCGGCATTAGTTCAAAGCTCTGTCGCTCTGTGTGTTTGTGTGTGTGTGTGTGTGTGCAGGGCATACACGAAAAAATAAACCATTGGAATGTGGAATGTGGTATTCATTGACAAAATCAGCTTTCAAAATGATCTCACTTGTATGAAAAACAGTCAAACCAAATCGAAAACCGGTTTCGTAGTCAAATCAGCGATATAAACGAGCAGAAGTAGCACTTTTAAATTTCGAGTTTAGATAAAACACTTTATGCTTAAGATATATAATTATTTAGCATACTTACCACACATAGTTTTCACCTTTTCACCGCACGTGCCTCCTCCTTGGCCACATTCAATAATTATGATTAGTTTGTGTGTCAAGTCTCTCGCGTGGAACTGGAACGGGAACTGGAAGTATGAACTGCCATTTAACACATTGCACAAATGACAGAAAACAGAAACAGAAAGAAACCAGAAAAAATAAGCTTAGAGCTGCGCATAGCCGAAATATTTTCACACGCGCAAGGCAGCGAAGAAACAAACCAGAAAAAATAAAGAAAAGAAAAGAAACACGAGAGCAGCAAAAGCGACGATGGCGACTAAATTCGGGCAGCATCTTTGCGGCTGCGACTGCGGCTGGCTTTGCCTTCTTCTCTCATATAAATAGCACACACACAGACACACATGCACACATACACATACTCACTCACAATTAGAGACGGCGCTGAGAGAGCGCAGTGAGGGAGAGAGCACTGAGCACAAATCAACTGTAAATATTTGAAACTTATTACAGCTGCAACTTCCACTCCAGCACTCCCCACTGCTCTTTCCCAACTCGACTGCTATCGTGGGGAGTTTATCAAATCGAACGGCAGATCGCTAAATATAGAAGAAGAAGGAGGAGATGAAGGAAAATGAGGAGTTGCTGGAGGGGAGCAGGCGCGAGAAATCAAAGGTGCGCGCACAATAGACAAACTTCAGTCTACGTTGCGCAGGCGTGCCGTGCGAGAGAGAGAGAAAGAAAGAGGGAGGGTCAATGCGAGAGCGTGAACAAGCGCCAACAACGGCAACTACAACAACAACAGCAACAGCACTTTGGAATGCTGGGAGCAACAATCTTCATTTAACAGTCATTAATTTAGACGTCGTTCCAGCTATTTGGCTTTGCCGTGCTAAGGGAGCGCCCGCTGCTGCTGCTGCTCCCGCGAGATGTGATCACACGCTGCTGCTGCTGCCGCTGCTCTGCTGGGAGGCTGTGGGAAAGTATGTGCCGCAGCAGCAGTGACGCGACGACGGCAACTGAAAATTAGGTCAACATTTTTTCATTCACTCTTTTTTTTTCGTTGTTATATTTCGACATATTTTGTGTGTTCAGTTTTTAGTGTTGTGTTTTCTTTCTATCTGCTTCTGCTTCTTCTTCCTGTGCTGTTGCTGCTTTTTGTGTGCCTGCCATTTTTTATTAACACGAAACTTTCTATTGAGCGGACAAGCACAAATATACAGAAATTGTTGCTGAGCTCTTGCTGCTGTTGTTGTAACAGAGCCACACACGAACTTCAGCAGACCGTAGCATTCACCGTTACTTTTTATAGCACATTTTTATGGCCCCAGCCGGCCTGGCTGGCTGGCGGTCAGGAACTGCTGCTGCCGCCGCTGTCTCTGCCGACACCGCCGCCGCGTCGCTTCGCGTTAATACAAATATAATTTTTAATTGACATTTATTGTTGCTTGCATAAAATAAAACGGCCAACAAACTCTCAGACAGACTCGCACAGACTCTCTCACGCGTCACGCGTGTCAACTCACTCGACTATCGATAACATACTGCGAGAGTTGCCAATTCGATAGCCAGACGATAACAACGACACGACCGCATTCCTTAACTCGTTATTGTTGTTGCCGGCAACGACGACCACCGCCAACGTTTCCCTGCTTATTTTTTGTAAAACAACAACAACAACAACAAAAGGCAGACGACGGGGACGAGCAAGAACACGAACTACAAACGGGATTATTTTGCCGCTCTGTCCGTTATGCCGGTGCATGTGTGTGAGCAAGAGGGAGAGCCAACATATTTGTGCTCCCTTTTTACCCTTTTTCGCTGCCCAGTTGCTGTGTCCGTCGCCTGTTTCTGCCTTGCCTCTTTCTTTCGTCTTTAGTGCAGAAAGAAAAAAAAACGTTTTAGCGTTTGATTCTTAGGTTCGTGTTCGCCTGCCCTCTTTTGTTGTTGTTGTAGTTGTTGCTCTTGCTTTGCTTTGCTGCTGTCAGCCCGCATTCTATGCTGGTGGTTGACTTTTCTTCGTTCTTCGCTTTTTCTGCTGAGTGATGCAACTTTTGTGCGCCGTTTGATGAGCGCGGCGAAGACCGACCAGGCGAGGCGAGCCTCAGCCGCTGTTGCCGTCGGCGATATAGCGCAGCAGCGATTGCAATTATGATAGACTAGAGTTGCCATATCTACAGATTATCAGTAACTCTACTACTTTTGAGCCTGTTTACCACATATGTATCTAATTGCAACCAATTTTATAATATGTATAATAAACGAGGAAGCGCGAACATAGTCTTCTATTAATTATTGTCCTTAATTAATTACACAAGTTACTGATATCACACGAGATTTATCTGGCAACTCTAGGATCGTAACAAAAGAAATATAATATTTGTCTTGTCTTACTGAAGCAACTCACATAACACAATTAATTAATAAACTTATGTAAAGTTTACCTATACTTTAAATTAAAGCACAATTTAGTCGTGCGCGTTCCACTGTGCAAGCGCGCAGAGCTCAAGCTGCAGTCGTATAAGGCCAAGCTTAGGTTCAGACCCACGCTCCGTCGATGTTGCATGACTCATGCTTCAACAATTTCCATTTGAATTTCTAAATAGACGCCACACACATTCGAACACACACACACAAACACAGATGCAGCAGCCGCGACGCGCAGCATCCAATTTCAGCCAATAAATATTTTACTTCGTCTCCAAAGACGAAGCCGAGCTTTTGTCTTCGACTCTTGTAACTGGCAGAGCAGCCTCTCTCTATCTCGTTCGCTCTCTCAGTTAGTTTCTGTGCATGTGTGTGTGTGTGTGAGAGCGCATTGACTGCTGGCAAATTCCACAAGGCTTACCCACATGTGGTGGCTCTCCAGAGACTTAGAGGTTAGAATCCTCCTAGGTGTCAATGGAGATGCGCCATGCAGCAGAGGCAGCAGCAACATCAGCAGCAGAGACGACACAAAGTCTTCGACACAAAACCAGTTTGTGGACACATTTTTTTGTTCTTGTACGTATTACTCACTTTGTGAAGCGCAAGTTCTATTTGGCTTAGTTCTTCTTCCCGTCGGAACCGCATTCCAGGCTACATCCAGAGAGACTCACTGCGTGTGAGTGTGTGTGTGTGTGAGCACTGCCAGAGTTCTTTAACATTACTTATGCTGCGAACTTCCTTCTCAGTTGCTGGCCCCCATGCCCCTTTCAGTGTTGTCCATTTTCGTTATTTGAACTTTCTGGAATGCGGTCGCACAAGTTTGTTGTTGTTGTACGTCTCTGTGTCTCTGTCTACACTGTCAGTCTGTCTGTATGGATGTATATGTGTGTGTGTGTCTGCTCCGTTTTTGGGGTAGCTCCTTTCTTGCTTGCTTCCTTTTTGTACTAATCTGCAGTTGGCTTCAGTGTCAATTTATTTGCATTGCGTTATTTACTTTTCACACTGTTTATTTTCTCTCTTGTTTCTGTTACTTGGAGGTCTTGTTGTTGTTCTCATCCGTTTTTTCACAGGCGACAAGCAGCAACGGAGACACAACAACACAACGTCAACGTCAACGTCCGCGAGCGGCGAGCGACAAACACGACCATGCGGCTGCAGCTACAAAAATTTACTGAATGAAAATTTATCTTTTCTTTTGCGCCGATCTTTCGTTTTGCTTCCATCGCTGTTCGCGTCGTCGACGACGTCGTTTCGTCGTCGTTGCCGACGTCGTCGTCGTCGCGCATGCGCTTGTATGAGACTGAGATAGCAATACTTGAATAGAAGCCTCGGGCCACGAGCAGCGCAGCAGTAGTAGTGACTGAGGCCGTGGCAGCGACGCGACGGCAGCAGTGGCCGAGGCCGAGGCAGTGACAGCGACAGCGGCAGCGCAGCAGCAAAGTCAGCAGTGACGCCAGCAGCGCATTGAAATGTTGTTGTTGTATATTTCGAAAGTAGTTGCCTATGTATGCGTGTGTGCATGTGTGTGCGCTAGAAAGTTTCGATACTGAACTGAACTACTCCGTGATGATGTTTGGGTTCGCATGCATCTAAAACTTACAGAACGGCATTCCACAAACAAACAGATACAAAAGTATCTTTGTATCTGTATCTGCTGCTGTTGATGCTGCTGCTGCTGCTGCGTCCGAGCTATGCGCTACTTTAGCCTTTTGTCCCAAACACTCGTTGTGGAGTTGGATTCTTCAGTTTCGACTTGTTTTTCTTAATGTTGTAATCTACGGAAAGTTTTGTTGTTGTTGTTGCTGTGTGGTTTTCGTAAGTGTCTTCTGGAATGTCTGTTTGTAACGCAAGTCTGTGTGTGTGTCTGTGTGTCTGTGTGTGTGAGGTATGCTTTATGTTGCTGTAGCTGGTGGCGTTCTTTGCGTAAATAACACACACACACACAAAGACAACTCTGGGGCACGCACAAACTCCAAACGAAATTCGCCATTGAACGGTAAAAACAAATTCCAACGTGTTTGACTTTTTTACATGTGTGTATGTGTGTGTGCGTGTGTGTGTGAGTGCGTATATGTATTAACTTTTTCAATTACATGTTTGTAAATGGAATTTCTGATCTTTTTGTGAACGAGGTCACTTACAACGAAGCAAAGCAAAGCACAAAGCAGAATGAATGATCGTGTATGCGAGGGACAGAGGCAGAGGCAGACAGAGCCGGACAGAAGGAGGGGGGTGGTGGTGTTGTATGGGGAATTAAAAAAGCGTATTTCTTGTTATTGTTGTTGTTGTCCTGAAGGTATTTATAGGAAATTCCAAAGGCATTACTTGTGAAAATTTAAAATAGGCGTTATTTATAGTTGCCGGGGGGCAGCAGCGTCATGTCATGAATACCAAATGCCAAGAGCAGTGCTGTGGGAAAGGGAAACGTAGACACAAGAGGGAGGAAGGGGCGCCCGAAATGTCAGAGCTGCGACAAAATGTGGGTGACAATGACGAAAACACATCTATATAGCTATTATTTATCTAAAATATTCACTTGATATGCAGACAGATTTTCCATTTTGTTTCTTTACAATCTCTGCTATTATGAGAGCTAGAGTTAGGAAATTTGGTATGTAACTAACTGTTGACCCTACGCAACTGAAACTTGTATCAAATTAAGTTAAAAACTTTATAATCACATTTAAAATAAATATTAAGTTTCCATGCCCACAACTTTGTTTATATTCTTCAAATCTATCTATTAATTTACTTGTTTTGTATTCATAATAAGAAAAGTCATCAATGTTATACGAAGAAACATATATGCGATTTGTTTCTTTACAATCTCTGTTATTATAGGAACAAGAGCTATAAAATTTGGCCTATAGCTTACTGTTGATCCTACGATACTAAAATGTATTTGAAATTCAGTAAACAACTTTGTCATCACATTTAACACGAATCTTTGTCTACCCTTCCTTAACTCTTTCAATTAGTCGACTTGTTGCTTATCGATGATAACGAAAGTTCATCATCAGACACGTACTTCCCCATAACTAGGGCGCCAGGTGTAAATTTGTAATGCACCCGCCGAACGGAATGAATGCGACCCATTGACAACTTTAGCCACTCGACGTCGCTTGTGTCCGACGATCGATAAGTAACGGCGACTACTTGACGCAAGAATGCTTGGAATTTCAAAAGAGTACACACACCTGCCACAGTCATACACCAACACACACACAAGAGCACAAGAAGCACGCGCTCAATCTAGGGCTTATCAAGAGGCCGAGACTATAAAATACTTGTGATCAGGGAAATTGCAGCAGTAACGCCTTGAGTCACATGCCCCAAACTTACCTGGGGAACTATCAGGGAACGATCAGAGTCCAGTACTGCAAAGAGAGAGAGAGAGAGAGGGGGGAGTGAGTGGTGTGGGGTTAACGGAAATTGTAATAAATATTTGTTTTCATTTCGAGGAGGGATTTCTCAATGCGCGATCGCAACAAGAACAAATCAAACAAACAAAGCGTGGTGGACTTTACACTGTTTGTACTATTTACAACATCAGAAAGCAACGTCAAGACCATAAAAGTAATTAATAAATCTTATCAGGCAGCCCCGAGGTTGAGGGGTTCGAAAGACCAACCCTAGTGTAGTTCATAGTTATGACGTGGAGGCATTGGAATGTCGTGGCTGCAGTGTCACGGGTCTCTTACTCTTTCTGATAGGGGTCTACGTACGCACATTGCTTTATATATATTTATATACACCTATATATATATATTCATGTAGCCACCGTCAATAATTGCACAATGAGTTGCAAGTGGCGACGCCATCGGTCTGCGTCAGCTTCTTTATCGATAAAAAAGGGGAGTACTGAGTCAAAACCTTGCACGTGATGCGCATGCAACGGCTCGATGACGATAAACATGCTATAAGTCGGGGGAGTACGAGTAATTCCCGCAGACCAGCGCCAGACCCCGACTAGACAAATTGCACATAATTTCTAGTCGAGCGAGCGAGCGAAAAGTGCAGCGAACCTGCCCGAAATCGAGACAGCCAGCGAGTGCAGGGGAACGAGAGGGAGAGAAGAAGAGGGAGAATGCATGCTAGAGAGTGAGCGAAGGAGAGGTGGATAAGCCCCGAGGCAGCTAGTTAGTTAGTTAGTTAGTCTCAGTTGACGACGCGTCGCCACTTCTCTGTTGCAGTTGCAGTTGCAGTCTCCTGCTCTGTCTACCTCTGCATCTCTCCCTCTCTCTTCACTCTACACCTCTCCCCCTTCCTGTCATTCTCCTGGTTCTGGTCTGTTCTCTGGCCGCAGCCATTCCATGGAAATTATGTCGTGTGCAATTTTATGCATGAGAGAATCAATTGCAGCCAGAGACGACTGGCTCAGGTTGGTTGACGACGCTGCACAGTGGAGCAGCACAACCTGTGTGTGTGTGTGGACAGTGGATAATAAAGTCATTTCGATTTCGCATCGAGAGACTCCTTTGATGCATGAACTGAGCCCACAGTGCTCTGCTTCGCTGCCCAATGGAATAAGCGAGTTGCGTTTTACGCACTGATTGAAATCCATAAACCGTTATTCAATAGCCTCACAAATGACTGTGGGTCAAGCTCTGGTGGAAAGTGCAAGCAGGAGAAAACCAACAGAAGCTTTTTTTTTTAACGGAAATCGAATAAACTAATGGGATAAAATGTTATTTTCCAACAAACAACTTAAAAACTGTTAAAAATTTATTGAAAACAGCATTAAAAAAGCTAGATTGTAAAAGAAGGGCTGAATTTGGTTAAACATAATGCCTAACATCTTCTTTTGACTTTGAACAATATAAAACAAGGGAAAAACTTTATAAAAGAAGAAATAACTTAAAATTTTAGCTAATTTTGTGAAAAAAAGTTTGAAAAAGCTACATAAAATGAATTTAATTAATTAGAAACGTATTAATCAGGAATACAGTTAATCAAAACTGTTTTAATCGCAGTTTTAGGTTCGAAATTCTTAAAATTAATGCAATGCATCGAAAAATTTGGTTAATTTTAATGCAAAAAATAAAAAAGCATAGAAAAAAGTTCGGTTTATTGAAAATAACGTAAAAAACCTTAAAGAAATCTAGTTTACTATCTAAACAAGATTATTTAACCCTTTATAAGGATTTAAAAATGCAGAATTCTTACTTCTAAGCAATTCTTCTCTCAGAAAAAGCTAGTTCTGACGGGAAAAGAGATGAATCTGCACTGAGCTGAGTGCACTGGCAACGCGTACCACTGTGCGCACTGCGTTTTTGGCAGTTGCAGTTGCATGTTGCATGCATTAGCATACAAGTGTTGGCCACAGCACCGACAACGGCAACAGAAGCAACAACAACAGCAACAACAGCAGCAACATTAGGAGCAACTGTTGCTAACGAACTGAGCGACGCCTCTAGAGAAATGTGCATTGAAGCGACTCCGACTCCGTCTCCGCCTGAGATGCTGACAGCGGTGGGCGCTGTTCCGTCTTCCTCTCCTACTCCCTCTCTCTCTTTCTCTCTCTGCCTGCTACCTTTGCTTGCCATTGCCAGCGGCAACCTCACCTTCCCATGGAGAGTGCACTCCCTGCTGCCTCTGCCCCTTCTTTTTGTCTCTCCCTGCTCAGCTAGTCGCCTCAACTGAGTCTATGACCAAGCACAGCACGTTGGCAATTTGCCGCTTCCTGAGCCCACACACACACACAGACAGGCACACACACACACACACAGACAGTGGCATAATTATAGCACATTCCACAGCGCCACAAAGTAGCTGCAATCGGATGTGGATCGGATTGGGCTTCCAAGTAGGAGTCAGCTGCATTGTGGGCGTCCCCGTCTCACTCTTCCCCTCTCTCACTCTCTCTCTCACAGACGCGTCCGCCTTCGATGCCGAGATGTATTAATGACATTTGGCCCAGTTTCTCTTAACAGTTTTGTGGCCCAAACGTGGCGGGGGCGACACACAACGTGCAACTTGTGCAGCAGCAGCTGTGCCAGCACGTTGGCGTCGCAGTCGCTGTCGCTGTCGCAGTTGACGTCGCCGTCTGCCTCATTCATATTCATAAATTTAACGTATTTTTTTTTTTGCGTAAAGCTGCGTCGCGTCGCGCAGCGGAAGTTGTGCGACCCCTGCGCCTCCCTCCCCCTCGCTGTCGCTGCCCCTGCGACGCCTCTGCCTGCCTTTTGCTGCTTCCCGTTTGGCAGACAATGTGCCGCTCTATTTTGGATGCCAGTTCCCTTTCCCATTCCCATTTCCATTCCCGTGCCCAGTTCCTCTTCCCCTGCGCCTTACCCCTTCCGCGTGCCTAGTTGCCGTTGCTGTTCCCAGGCGGGGGAAGCTAAAGTTCAAAGCACTATTGAACTCGCTTGGGGCAACACTTTCGCCATAAATAGCAAAAGTGACGGCTCACAAGTTGCCACAGACCCCCTGCCCCTACTATCCTCCCTCCCTGTCTCTCTCTTTTTCTCTCTCGGCTGCGCTGCTTTATCAGCGGAAGCAGCAAACGCAGCAGGCGTGCACTCAAGTGGGGCAGAAATGCGAGACAGAGAGATGGAGACAGAGTAAGAGAGGCAGCAAGAGAGAGAGAGAGGAAGTGGCGAACGGGCAAAAACGGGCAGCAGAAGTAGAAGCAGCAGCACAAAGCAAACGAACAACGAAAACAAAAGTGACTAATGCAGCTCCAAGTGAGGCACCTCCTCCCCTCCCCTCCACTTCCCTCCTCCCTTCCGTTTACTTCCTGTGCGTGTGGCCTAATGAGGAAGTGGAAATGGAAGTTATGGAAATGGAAGTGGAAATGGAAGAGAGACAGCTGGCAGAGGCTGAGGCAAGAGGCAGAGGCAGCAGCGGAAGGTGGAAAGTGCAACTGCAGCTAAAGAAGAAGTCGAGCCAAAAATAAAGCGACAAAGAAATGCGGAACTCCCCCATTGACGAAGAATATATATACATACATATATATCTACATATATGTAGTATGCTATAAATACCACAAATACCGATTTGGATATAGCACAAATTGGGTTTGCCAGGGGGGAAAGTTAGCCGATGAAAGCGATTTAGAAGTTCTTGAGCTGAAGAACTGTGTGGATATATATATAACTAACTAGATAGCAGATACATACTGTAATGTATATTATATAATATAATATAGATAATATATAAATATATATATTCTTAATGTCTTACTTTCTACAATCCTTTGACGGAATGTTTGCCGTTGATTTTTGAAGCTCTTGCAGAAGAAGTTAGAAGTTCTTGAGCTCAAGAACTGTATAGACATCTATAAGAAACACTTATAAAATAAATAATATATACTTTATACAATATGTACTGTACAAATACTAAATACTATATATACCATATATATTCCTAATGCCTCAACCTATGCAAACATCAGGAGGAAAGTTTGTAAATGCAATTGAATGCGATTATGAAGAATAAGATGAGGAGGATAAAGTTTAATTAACGGACTATAAAGGGTATAAATACTATATACTCTATATGTATATATAAAAACTCTATACTATATACATTCCCAATTCCTCAACCCTTAGAAATCTTGGGGAAAAGCCTACGGATGAATTTAGAAACTATTCAGAAGTTCCTCTGCACTTCAAGCTCAAGAAGACACTGCATAGTTATATACAAAATACATATATACACCTTATACTATATATCCCCACTGCTACACCCTGTGCCCAATGCCTCACCCTGTACCAGCCCGCATGGAAAGCAGGGTATCAGTGTTGCCATCGAAGCAAAGTCGCTGCCGAGTCGAGTCGAGTCGAGTTGAGCCTCGTATCGCGCAGGGTTAGCGGGGTCTATAAATAAAGCTGGCCGGAAATATTGTGACTATATAGACGGAGCGATACGCGGGGCCAGTACATGCGTGTGTGTGTGTCTGTGTGTGTGCGTGCCTGCGTGTGAGTGCGTCTGTGTGCGTTTCATTCATATTTTTCGCGCAGTATTCATTCATAACTTGTATGTGAATGGAATCGCCAGCGCCGACGTCGCCGTCGTGGGGCATGCGATGGGGCAACAGCGCATATAAAAAAGTGCTGGCAACCGCATATGGGAAACAGTTTCATGCTGCTGCTGTTGTTGTTGTTGTCCCTGTTGTTGTTGCTGTTTTGTGATTGCGACAACATGCAGCACTGGAAACGGGGGGAAATGAAAAAAAAGCGCTGACCCCAAAAAAACAACGAGAACAACAACAACAACGAGCGGAGATACGGATCCGTTCCGCACTTATCAGTGGCTGAGCGTCTGTGTGTGTGTGTGTGTGTGCTTTGATATGTCTCTCTGTATGTGTGTGTGAGTGTGTGTAGTTGTGCGTGTAGTCAATGAAATTCATTGAAATTTAGAGCAAATCTATAAAGTGCAACGAAGCAAGCAGCGGCAGCAACAGCAACTACAAGCGCACTAAACACACACAGACACAGATAGACACAAACACACGCTCATGTTTTGGGGGTCTCAATGGCGTTGGCGATGGGGGCGATAAACTAACAGCAGCAACAACAACATCAACAACAACAAACACAACGAAAGCGCAGCGCAGGCGGCGACAGCGGAGGTGTCGGTGGCGTCGGCGTTGGCGGAGGCAGCAGCAACAGCAGCAGCTGCGCAGGCGGCATGGGGAGGGGGCGGGGAATGCATGAAATTTATGAATGAATGAAAGTGTATGTGATTATGCGCGCCATGGTGTGAGTGAGAGTGCATACATATGTGTGTCCATGTACGCATGTTTCTGTGTGTGTGTGTGTGTAGTATGGAGTGTCGCCGTCAGTCGTGCAGTGCATGTGTGGCTGAGCTCTGCTCTGCCTGCGCTCGCATTTAATGAATGAAAATCCCAGCATAAACCAACAAAGATACACACACAGACTCACACACACTCACAGCGCTGCAGTAAAAAGGAAGTAAATGAGCACACAGAGAAGAGGCAGAGGAAGAGGAAGAAGAGAGGCAGCCAGCGATATATTGCCCTATTGGAATGAATGTGACTGTGAATGAATGGACAGCCTGATTTTCAACTACGGATAAAATATACTTGTAGAATATTTTGATGGCCTCAAGTGTCTCCACTTAAATCGCATAGTACTTGCCATCTCTCAGTTTATTTGTATTTGTATATGAGTGTGTGTTTCTGTGTGTGGGTGAATGTATTTCAAATGGGGCCGCACTTGCTGCAAGGTGAAGATTAGATCGTTTACTTTCACAACTGAGGTATACTACATGAAATATGTATCTATCACGTACACGAAACTATATAATAAAGCTTAGGCTTCAGTTTTCTATATAAAATGAGGTTAATTCATTTACCAAACTAGGTAAAAACTTAAGAGCTCTCTTGACAGAAAAAGTATGCTATGTAAAAGTTATAGAAGCTTGAAATGTAGTAGTATAAAATAAAATAATAAATGTATGATAAATATCAAATAAAATGACCCTTTTAATATTCTCCTTAATTCTCATATTTCTTCAACAATCAACTAAAACAATCAATCGATAAACGTCGCAAGCACTAATCGAGTACAGACATGACGAAAATACTGCTCCATATACCATACTATATATACTACATAGAGAATTTAAAACAACATAAATTCAGCTGAAATTCCTTATTAATTCCTTGCTCATAAATTGCCAAATTTCCTTGACTTATTAAGGGGAATAACAATCGATACAGATGCATATACATATAAGAAACACTAATCACTAATTCAGATATGGGCTAAGTGAATTTCTGGAAATTCTGCAAAATTATTTTATTATGGACGATAAACTACTCTGACATTTCTTGCTGATTTCATGCGGCTTATTTTTGAAATAACTCGATTAGCTCTCGATTTTTCTTGGAATTAGATAACATTAAGAAATTTGCATTGTGTTAGCTGCGTTACATTCTGAGTCACTGATTTTGTAGGGGATTAGTCGACGGAGTTCCAGGGAAATACAATTGACTGTGCCTCGACTAGACGGGGCAATACTAATGGAAATCGATAGTAAAAAAAGATTTGTAAAAATTTACAAGGAAAACAAAAAACATATGTAAATAAATATTGGAGCATTTCTAGATTGCCCGCAATGACGCACACACGAGACGAGAGTTGGGTAAATATACGATAAATATATATTTAGCAAGGGTTATCTTGTATTCGAAGGGGGGGGGGCTATACCTGTAAGTACTATTTATATACCCATATCTAAAACCTATACACATGCATATACATACATGTATGGCCCTCTATATATACAGTCATCGTTTGACTTTTACGAGTTAATATTTATCGAAGCGGTAAAATTACAACAGACCCCAGCGAAAGTGCCGCGAAAATTGAGTAAAAATTGTGTGTGGAGAAACGATAACACAACAGAACAGAACAGAACCGACTCGAGCGATCCAAATGACGCACAAACTTTACAAGGTTGTCTGCCCCAACGTTGTCTGTGCCTAATGTAATGCCCCAATCAGGGTGGCGGTGGGCGTGCAGAGGGTTGGGAGGGAGTACATTGTGTACGTCATTGAAAAAGTGAATGAAAATGAAAATGAAATTGGCGCACAGCAGCGGATGCTTTTACGTCAGCAGCGACTAAACATTTTCAGTCCCGTAGCACTCTCATTGGTTTTTCTTTTGCTGTTTTTCATCGTATTAAGATTACGATTATTTACATCTCGGGGATCGACGCGTCGATGACGTATAGTAATTCTCATTCTAATTCTAATTGAATCGAAGGTGTTTGAAGCAGCAGAAGATTTGTTAACATTTGCGACTGGTGTGCGTGTAATTATGCCAGACACTGTGGCTGGACAGGGTTGCCAATGGATTTATTCACACGCACGTACGCACGCACGTAATCGATAATTATCGGAGCGGAGTCATAAAACGATCACAGGGTGATTCTGTTGAAAAGCTTTTGGGTTAATTGTTCATCTATTACACACACACACGTGATTGTGTGTGTGTGTGTGTGGATACATATATCATTGATAAATGCGTAACATATAAAACTGGTTCAATTCTGTAGATCGTTGTTTTTGTTGTTGTTGATCGCGCCTCTATTGTGCCAATCTTAATTGCGCATTTAAACATGTACAGACATGTTTGAGTATATTGAAAACACAGCAACTACAACTATAAACAACACACGGACACACACACACAGGGGCAGGCACAGGCACAGCATACAAAGCCCATTGTGAACTTTGAGGCCTGAGAAAAGACGCCTTCCCCCAAAACGTGCCGTGCCTGGCCCGACCCTCAGCCTGCCCCGCTGCCCCTACCTCGTCCCTTCCCGACCATGTGTCTGCCGTCGTTGTTGAAGCTGCACATATTGCGCCTTGGCTATTTATTATGTATTTATTGTTGTTTTTGTTGCTGCTGTAGTTTATGGGCCCGTGCAAAAACGTTTTTGCGCACTATTCACATGTGCGCCAGGTGGCAACGCTGGCGCACTCGGCAAGCACGTGTGGCTAATTAGATTTCACAAAACTCAGCTCAGATCTCGGCTCAGCTCAGGTCATCTCGTACTCACTCATTCATTCATTCAATAAACCTTTAGCCAACAGCGCGCAGTCTGGCAACGCCACGCGCAAAGAGAGTGCGTGTGTTTAAGAGAGCGAGCGAGAGAGCTGAGTAAAACAAAAGCAGCGGCGACAACTTGTTGCGCTTGTCGTGAGCAGAGCAGGCAATGACAGTCGTGTGAGTGCAAGTATGTGTGAGTCTCTCTGTTTGTGTGTATGTGTGTGTGTGTGTCGAGAGCGCGAGCTTTTAGGCCTTGCTGGCCTTGTCGTCTGTCTTCGTGTGCGTGTATGTGTGTGTGTTCGGGGCTGTGCTTCAATTTTTGGTGCGCAAAAAGCCCAGCGCACACTTAAGGACACATGGCCAGCGCTGACTGCGACGCCAACAGCGGCAGAGAGACAGCGACCGTGTGCACGTGTGCGTATATGCGTGGAGGACTCGCTGTCTGGGCTTGAGCAGCAGCTCTGCGCTGCATTGCGTTGCGCTGCCTTGCGCTCTGCCACTGCAGCCTGCACTGGCACTGGCAGCAACAGCTGTTTTCTGTTGTCAGTTGGCAAATGCACAGCTGTTACAGCGCTGCGACACTGGGCAGCGCCGCATGCAGCACAGCGCAGTAGAAATACGTAAGACAGACAATAGAAGCACGTAAAGTATAAATACGTAGTAGAGACAAAAGAAGTACGTAAAACTAGTTAAAGTTTAGGCAAATTATTGCTTGATACTTACTCACTTGGCGCTGGCGCTGGCGTTGGTTGGCGATGTCGATGTTGATTATATAAGCAGCGTCGCACACATACATATGTACATATTCACGCAGTCAGGGCTAGTGCGTGTGTGTGTGTAGTGGAGTGCCGTTTGTATGTGGTTGCATTAGTATTGGTGTGTGCCAGTTTAGTAAATGCTCAGCATACGCACTGAACGACGACGGCGACGATGGCAGAGGCAGAGGCAGCGGCAGCGGCAACACAGGCAGATAGGCAAGTTTGACTTTGTTGTTGGCTCTGTTTGCCGTAGTCATTGTTGTTGTTGTTGCTTGTTGCTGTAGTTGACTTTGTTGCCTTTGTTGCTGCTGATCTTATTGTTGTTGTTGTTGTTGTTGGCGGCGGCGACATTTGTGTCGTATCTAAAACATTTGCGCTTTAAATAAATATACAGAGGTATTATAAAAAGAGGCAACTACAGCAACAACAACAACGAAATTGGTTCAATGCACGCCGCCAAAGTGGACAAGGCAAGGCAACAAATCGCTTATCACAGGTGATAGGCACAGCAGCAGGGGGTGGGGGAGGGAATGAGAGAGAAGTAGACAGTGGGAGGAAGGGGTAGAAGTTCCTTGAGTGACGATTGTCGATATGTTTTCGATTCGATTGCGATCTCAACTCGATTATCGTCATCAGCAGCAGCAGCAACATCAGCAATGTTGTTGTTGTTGTTGTTGCTGGCGTTGTCACTTGTGCCATGTACAAAGTTCACTTGTTGTTCTTCTTATTGTTGTTGTTGTTGTTGCTGCTGTTCTTGTTCTTCTTCTCCTTGTGTATGCGCGATACATGCAAACATTTCATTTTTTGATTGTATAAGTTTACAGTTACGCTTTGTGCGCCATTTTTTAAACGCACACACACACACACATACACAGAGACAGACACGTATGGGGCGGCGCGCACATGTGTGTGTTATACATTTCATTTCTTTATTTGAGTTTTTTCCGTTCTTCTTCTTCGTCTCTTTTCTTTTTGTTCGTATTTACTTTTCCGCTTCTAATTTTAATTATTCAGTTGCGAAGCTCAAAAGTCGCGCGCTAGTTTGTTTTTAATTCTTCCTCTACCTCCTCCTCCTCTTCTTCTTCCTCATCCTCCTCTTCCTCTGCTTCTTGTTATTGTTGCTGTCGCAGTTGTTGCTTTCCCTCTTTGCACATTTTTCTTTTATTTTCAACGTCGTTTAAGCAGTTACGTTACGTGCGAAGGGGTTGGGGAGGGGCAGAGGGAGGCGCTGCTGCGGGAGGGGTGACTCTAAAACTGCGTCGCAAATTTGCAAATGCGAACAAAATTCTTTGTTTGTAGCGCTCGATCGAGTCGGGGTTCAAGTTGTGTTTCTCTTTTATGTTTGTTTAGAAATATAATTAATAATTAGTTAAATGGCGACACACACACAGACACACACGCAGGCAAACTGTCACACACACTCACACTGACTTCCACTGACACACACTGAGGCACTCGAGCACACACAGGCCAACACCATCAACACCTTTGCACAGTTTTAATTGAAATACTTTTACTTTGATGCCGCCGCCGCCGTTGCCGTTCGCCGTTGGAGTCGCCGTCGTCGTCGCCAGTAGAAGAAGCAGCAGCAGCAACGGCAAGAAGAGTCCAAGCAGCGCTGGCCAGCCAGCCAAGCAGGCAGGCAGAGTAGTTCACCGCCTCCTCCTTCTTGACGTTGGCGCTGTCGGTGACGTACTGAAACAAATGCCTCACCGCAGTTTAGTTTGCGGCGCATGGTTACTCTGACGGCGAACAAATACACTGACACACTCACACACACACACAGACACGCAGACAGAGGCAGCGGCAGAGCCCGTTCGTATCAATGAATGCCCTGAGTTGCCCCAGCCCCAGCCTCAGCCTCTCTGCGCCAAGCAACAAGTAAGAGAGCAAAGCACACACAGAGAGAGAGCAATCGAGAGAGCATGTTTAACTGTCTGAATGAATGTGCTGGCTGCTGCCTCTAGCAGCCGCTGCCCAACACTGTGAGTGTGACTTTGCATGTAATGGTTAACGCCACCGCGGAAAAAAATAAATTTAAATTTCGCTTGGCTGTCTGTGCCGCATTAGCCCTGAAAACAATAGCAAAACAAACATACCGACAGCACACAGACACAAACACACACAGACACACACAGCGAAGCTCTCTGCGAGAGCACACTCTGCTCTGTGCTCTCTCTCTCGAAAGCTTCGCTGTGTGTGTGTCGTCGGCACGGAAAGAAATTTTTATGAACGAATTGGAAAAAAGAAAATGGCGGCGCCTTGTTACTTTGCACTTTCAGCGTATGATTTGCATTTAAATGCCACAAAATGAATGCTGCAATACGTTTTATCTCTCTCAGCAGCTGCCCCAAGTTGCTGCGTAAATTAGTGCAGGCAATTAAAATTAGCCAAATTTGGCAATTAGCCGAAAAATGGCTAACAAAATGCAGCTAGTGCGGTTGGTGCTATTGATTGACTGCGAATTTTGGATATTAATGATAGTTTTTAGAGATATTTCAAGTGTTATATGATTCGATATGCATTGAACTTGTTAGAGATGAGTTGAGAAATGCTTAAATCATTTAAAATTGTACAAATTTAAGGTAGAAACGGAGATTAAATGTATATTTTGGTTACCTATTGCATGACTAACAGTTCTTTTAGCATATTTAAATTGTTTTAAGGCTTATTAAACGGCTCATATATCATTAATCTGTAAGTTTAGATCAACCTGCTTCTCTTTTAACTTTTATTTAGCTTCCTCATTTCGAATTTGAAGCACTTTCAACTCCCATTTAAGCCTGACTTTGCCATAGCCGCAACTGCACATGCTTTGTGCTCAGTGTAAAAGCAGCTCGAAGCACTCATTCATGCTCACACACACTCTGGCACACACACGATCCAAATGAACGAACGAAAAAAAAGCCAAAACAACAACGAAATCTGTTAAAAAATTCCTTCGCCAGAAGCGCGTTTATAGTGTGCGTGATGGATGTGCGAGTGTGCGTTTGTGTGTATGTGTGTGCTGGTGCGAATCTCACTCGCACACACATCACACACACACAGTACACACTCGCACACACACTCGCATAGCGTGTGCCATATGAAATGTGTAACATCGCAATACGTGTGAGAGGCGACTCTCCAACAATACTAGAAGTATTTCGATTTGGGCCTGTATAGAGTACGATATGTGCGACTGTGTGTGTGTGTATGAGCTGCCTGATATGCGTCTATGTGTGTCTGTGTGTGTGTGTGACTGCCATGAGGGCATTTTCTAATGGCAGCGCAGGCATGAAATTGAAGTGAATTTGATATCAAATAAATGTACTTACATTCAACTGGTTCAACTCGAGGTTCGATTCGAATTCAAATCGAATACGAACTCGAAATCGCTTGTGGCCGGAACTAAGAGTAGTTAGTAGCTCTAATAGCCTGCCTCCTGCTCGGGGTATTACGAAAGACATAGGCCCAACCTTTAACCGCAGCAAACTGATATCAGTTTACGAGTTGTCAACGCGAGACGAGACGAGACGAGAGCGCACAGCGCAGCTCACACAATTAGCGCCATTCCATCCCCATCCCCATTTCCACTTCCACTTCCATTTCCCGTTCCATTTGCAGTTGCAAACCCCGTTTCCGATCCGGGGCTGGTTCCCCCAATTATGTATTAATTTGATCCTAAATGCTTCGAGTTAATTAAACGCTTTAATAATAGTCCACGTGCTTTAATAATGCTGACGTAAGGGTCGACAGTCGACAGCGCATAGGGGCGTGCACAATATCAACTCTCGCTCTCTCTCCCTCTCTCTCTATCTCTCTCGCTTCCTCTCTTTCTCGCCTTCTCTCCCGCGAGCACACACAGGCACACTTTCGTCCGAAACTATTTCAAAAACGCAGCATTTCTCACGCACACACACGCAGATGGAGGCGCCGTCGCTCTCACACACACACATGCAAAGGGTCCCCACCAAGTTTAGCAAATTTCTTTCTCTAAAGATCGCAAATATATACAGACATATATACATACTGACTATATACTATATAGCCGTAAATTGCGAGAGAGACAGAGAGAGAGAGTCCGCTCCAAATGACGTACACAATATCGAACAGAAATAATTGTCAAAAAATGTCATCGGCATCCAGAAAATTCTATAGCCAGTCATTTCCTTATGATCCTTATCGTATATAGAAACTTTTCCCAATTTCCCAATTACCTGTAATTCAAAGCATTCCCCTGTCTTCCCCCTTTAACAGTTATCTATCTGTCTACGCGCCTGTGTGGGCCGATTTCGTTGAGTATATGCCAAAATCACATGTTTCTCCTTCCCCTCCCCCTCTCCCTCTCTCCACCACTCGCATTTTGTATACTATATAGCCACGGCAACAGGGAGGCGAGAGCACCCGAAATTAGCAACAAAAAGCAACAAAAACAAAAACAATAAGAGCAGCGCAAAAAAAAGCTCAACACTCGCGAAGAGAGAAACTCACGCGTCGTTTGAAAACAAAATGGCCGCCAGGTAATACGTGTTGACGTGGTTATTGTTTTCTTCACCACAAAGATTAAGATTATTTTAACAACTGCACACTGCGATTATGTAATTGATTTTCAATTTGCAATATATTTTGCAAACAGTTTAATCAAATTATTAATAAAATAAATGCTTTACATTTACATTAATGCTACAAACTGAGCTGTAAAAGTGCTTGAAAAGCAAACAAAATGGCGGCTGAGTTGTCTAGAATAAAACTGTTTTTCTAGGTATTTTTATATTACAGAAGAATATATTTAATATTTTAATCACTTTAGTTATAAATTGTTAGTATGAATTTAGTTTTAATACAAGATTTCTAAATATTACGTTTACAATTGTTTTAAAACGTATAAATGATTAGAGAAGCTAGTGAATATCATTGCAAATTAAAATAAATTATGTGTCTCAATTTATGGTCACCCTTTCAGGAAACTATTCTCTAATTCTTCAAGACATCATAAGAAAAAGAAGAATAAGAAAAATAGTAAATTTAACACAAATTGAAGAATTCTACACTATTACTTCCATCTAAGATCATTTTAGAGCTGCCAAACATGGTCACCCTTTTTAGGAAACTCTTTTTAACTCTCCAAGGAGCTATTACTATTTTTAAAATACATTATATTTTACTAAACTTATTAATTCTTCTCTATTCTTCCAATTTGAAATTGTTTTTTGGGCTGAAGTTGAAACGGTCACAAAATCAGTTAATTGTGCCCCATATCTCAAAGATCAATGAATTCGTATGATTATAATGGGTTAAACTGTCAATAATGCACGTTATACAAGTATTATAGACAAATCAATAAATAAATATCTGTAGACTAACCGAATTAAAGCAGAAACATTTAAACTACTTACAGAAAAGTGCTGCGTTGCTGTTCCTCTCACTCTCCCATTTCTTCTAATCGTACTCTAACCTTATTAATCACTTTCAATTATTAATTCCTGTTCAGTCAGATGTCACATAGTTGTAATACCTAACTAGGTTAGAAATTTGAACGTAATTCCATTTGGAATATGCAAATATTCAATTGGATTCGGCCTCAATTGTTAGCTATGGCTATAGATTGCAACCCCAACCCGGACCCATGCTCGGACTCGGACTCGGACCCGGAGTCCAGGGCTGGGTGCAGCTACACACAGAGAAAAAGAGAGAGAGAGAAACTGGCGACGACAGCCTCCATTAAAATGCCCCACTAACTGCATTCCAAGAATTCATAAGTCAAAGATCGAATGTGCTGCGCTGCGACGATAGCCCGCCCCTCCCCCTGTTCTCTGTGTGCTTGTGGCGCTGCCCCAGGGCCACCGCTGCAGCAGCAGCAGACAACAAAGACTCAAATTGAATAAATAAGGCACAAGATTTATGCATACGAAATTAATAAATTGAAATATATGTACACACTGAGTGTATTAGACACACACTAAGGCGCCTCTGCTCCTGCTTCTACTCTGCTGGCAAGTGCAGCGGGCATTTAATTTTAATGCGTTCAACTTTTATCAGTGCCACGCCTCCCCAACCCCCTGAAACGACAAAGGAGATTAGCAGCGCGTAAGAAACCAGATATGAAATATGCGCGATAAGACCAAAGTGCATTGGTGTCAAAAAACTACTTACAAGAAGAATGCAGGCCAACTACAGCAAGAATGTGTGTGTGTGTGTGAGAGAGTGTGAAAGTGTATATGTGTGTGAGTGTGTGAAAGAGTGTGAGAGAGTGTGTGTGTGCTGTGGTGCACGTATCTCGCTTTAGAAGTGATGAAATGCACTGCCAGCCAAGCCCAAGTCACATTCACAGTCGCAGTCACCTCCATAGTCACCTTAACAGTCACTGTCACCATCCCCGTTACCGTCACCATCACCATCGGCATCACCATCGCAGTCACGTTGCCCGACAGCCAGTTTCGGTTTCATGAATGGGGTCTGCTGCAGCTGCTGGTTGCATGAATGAATTGCGATGGCGCCGGCTCCGCATAGATCGAACTATTGTAATTACTATGAGATTATGCAAAATGCATATGCAATTAGTCGCCGTCGTTGAGCCGAGTCTGGGACCGCAATGCAATGCACCCCAGCAGACAGCCCCCAGTCCAAGCTCTAGCCGGAGCTGCTGTCTGCATCTGCATCTGAGTCTCAGTCTCCGTCTTCGTCTTTGTCTCGGTGTCCGTCTCCATCTCCATCTCATTGCGGAGTCTCTGAGTCATGGGGCAACTGGTTTGACTTGACTGAGAACAAGTACAAGACCGAGAGTCACATTGCAAGTAAGTTGAAGTAGTTGCAAGCAGGGGCGTAGTTGCAGTAACTGATCTATGCGATCTATCAAATCAACCAAAGGTGTGGGAACTTCAAGCGCGCTGAGTCTTCTTATGATAGAAATTAACATATACAGGATGTTACTAGGAGATCTGGAGATGAAATGGGGTATATGGAAAGTTATTTGATTAGACATGACACTACAATGTTGTGATAACTTGTTGTAGGTTGAAGAAGGTAGAGAAATTCAGTAGAATCCCCACAAAGTTCAATATCGATATGGCCTATAGAAGTATGTGCCTTGATTTCACAGAGCTAGAGAAGCTATAGAAATGATCAGGAATAGCTTATTAACACAACACAAATTAAAATACAGAAATAGAAGGAAGTTTGTAGATGTCAAGCAGTTGAAGAAGGTTTAGAGAGAAGAATTATTTGGAATTAATAGCAGAATTTGGCAGAAAACGGGAAATTTTAAAGATTAAGAAAAAATATGAAAATATAGAAATGCAGAAAAATCGTTCCTGAATTTAAAAATGAATTTAAAAAAAAATGAGAAGATTTTTACACAGTTGAAGAACTTATATAAATCTAAAGACAATTTTCAGAGTTAAATGATGTGGAAACAAAGATAATATAGAAAACTTATAAGATTTAAGTCGAAAAAGGTGTAGAAATGCAGCAATTCTAAAAATAATATAATAATAGAAGGCTTAAGATGGTTCTTGGGTGTTAGTAAAGGTGTAAAAATGCAGAAGAATCTTCTCTGAGCTCTGAGAATTATGTAAATGAAAGTAATTCTAGCTTTAACAATTATTTTCTGATTAAGATCCTTGAGAATAGGTAAAATAGGTTAGTTATAAATAAACCTTCTTAGTTACTCATTAACTAGACAAACAAAAGAACTCAAAATAGTAGAATCTTTACTATAAAAATCAATCTAAAAACAAACTCCTCACTTATTCCATTCAAACTCACCCAACACCCAAATGTGCCACCCCCTGGAACTACGCACCTGATCGCAGTGACTGTGACATGAAGTCACGATATTGGAATGTGTGTCTTGCTGCGCTGTTGCTGCTGCTGCTGCTTATGATGATGATGACGAACGGCAACAGCAACGGCAATCGCAACTGCAAGTGCAACTGCAACTGCCACAGCAACAAGCAACAGCAACAATTGCTGCAACCTGTTGGCATTTCGCAATTGGAATTTCCACTTGCAGCTTGAACTGCAATTGCCAAGTCAAATTCAAAGTGAGTATCGCAAGAAGTTCAGGGTTCCTCAGATATTAATGCGATGCTGTTCCTGATGCTGTTGCTGCTCTGCTGCTGTGGCTGCTCGTTTGTCGACATAGGCATTAAGATACCCTATGGAGATCAATGCGAGTCAATAAAGCCGACCCGAACAGCAACAGGTCGAATAACAGCGACATAAACATCATCAACAACATCAAACCAGGCCTATCGCTCCAAAATGCATCGTCTCCCCCTCTCTCTCTTTTTCTCTCTGTCTCTCTCTCTGTCTGTCGTCTGTCCCCCTAAAAACTGATAATAATGTCGCCTGCGGGAAATTCCTTTAGCGGCATTTAAGGCCACTTAATTATGCCTGAACCGAGGCGAACCAAACTGACCGGGGTGTGCCCCCTCCCCCTGTTCCCCTGCCCCCTTCTGCTCAACTCCCCCCCGTCCACCTTCATGCTACGAAAAGCAATCCTAAATTCCAGGAATTTCGTCTCTTGTTAAATATCAACTGCTGTATTTGTAGACGGCGGCTCCTCGACTCTGTCTCTCTATCTTTCCCTCTCCCTCTCTCTCCCTCTTTCTCTCTCTTGTCGGCTCTGTCTGTCCCCCCGCCCCCGCTGCATGCACTCGGACTGCGTGTGGTGCTCTGCCGGCAGAGCTGAAGAATGTAGATATCGATGCCTGTCGACAGTTCATTGAGAACTCGCCTTGCGATGCCAATCAACAGATTTTTCCATTATCTTGCCACTTGTGTTTATCGAAAACTTGAAAAACTTTGCTTATAACTATGATAATGAAAGATATTTGTCGTAAAGGTTATGTCGAGGGCCTTAAGACCTTCAGTATAAAGCAGTAATGTTTATATTGAACAACTATTTTCGTTGGCTGATTAAGTTTTTAGATCATATTATATTAGCATTGCACTTTGAATGTAAAAAGGATTCATCTTGAATGACTCAGATATTTGGTTAATTGACTTTAAGGATCTGTGTATATGGAATATATAAACATTGGCAATCCTTTTCTACCTTTTGATCAAGTTTTTATAATTTATATCATGCAACTGACTTCAAAATTTGAATTTTTTCAGGGATTATAGTAAATCAATTCCAGAAATCTGAAATTATTGATTGCCTAAAAATTTTATTAGATTTTTCTAGTCCTTAAGCTTTCAGTTATAGTTCTCAGATCTTGAATATCTGCTGATCTTCGCTATATAAAAGCTATGTCTGAATTCCAGCGTCCTTTTCTTTGAATTAAAACCGAAACTTCATTCATTTTCTTTAATATTCTCTAGAATCTTTAGTTCTCAGGGATATATCATCAATATTTGAATTTTTGAAACCTGAATTTGGAATCCTATGCTGATAAAGTGCCTAAGTTGTTGCCTTAGATCTTGAATATTTGCACATCATGCCTATACCATGGTTTACTGCCTCTATTTTAATTCCAGCTTCCTTTTCTTTGACTTGTTTTTATAAAGAGCGAAATTTCGTTTACTTCAGCAATTATTCTTTAACTTTCTTTAGAATCTGTAGTTCCGAGCGATAAATCAATAATAGTTTAATTCTCTTATTGTTAAGGATGCTCATAAAGTGCCTAAGATCTTGGCTAGATCTTGTTTATCTGCAGATAATGCTTGTTTAACAATTACCTTGCAATTCCGTAATCCTTTTCAATCTGCTGATAAAGTTCTTAGACCAAATTTGCCCCTGCATTCCTTTTTCTCTCTCTCTCTCTTTCTGTTGCAGACATTCCTATGGCAGCTTGGAAAGTTTATTATGATTTCGCAAATGGTCCGCTGATAGATGCAGTCACGTTCCGCTGCAAATCAGCTGAATAATGGGCCAACAGAAGAAATGCTTTGCAGGCACCTCGCAGCCCTGGCAAGATCACATCACAAGCTGCCGATGAGCGAACCAATTAGATCAAACGCTTCCTCCTGCTGAGTGTTAAAGCGAACGCGAGTGCCAGTGCCAGTGCGAGTGCGAGTGCACGTTGCAGTGCAGCTACCTTTCCCAGCCCCTGGACCTCCCCTCTCAACCTCCCTCTGCTGCTGAAAGTCGGCGCTCAAGCCACAAACTCGCCAATGTAAATACACCCAGACAGAGGAACACACACACAGACTCACACACACACAGATATCAGACATTCTTCTCGTTCGGTTTACGCTGTACGGTCATCAAGTCGGCTTGTTCAACATGCAAGCGGGCAGGGGGCAGGAGGTGAGGCAGAGAGAGGAAGAAGAAGAAGAGGAGAAGGCATCGATGATAATATTCATTCATTTGATCGAACCGCCGAAGACGTCAACAGCAACAACCACGAACGAAGCGAACGACGACTTTCATTATGCCCCAATGCCCATGCCCCACCCCCTCCCTCCCTGGCATCTCCATCTCTCTCAGCCCGAGGCCGTAATGCGCTGCAACTGCAACTGTGTCTGCGACGGCAGCAGCAACATCAGCAGCAGCGACTGCGACTGCATATTGCTGCTTAAGCATTGGGCAGACAGCGGGATCGCCAGATCTGTGCATCGCTGGACCGCACGAATGCCGTCTAAAATCAAATCGAGGCAGAGAAAAGCGGCAGCAGCAGCAACAATAACAACAACAACAACGAAATCATATTGCCAAAGTAGCAGCAGCAGCAACAACAACAACGACTGCTGCAGCAGCCGCAACAAAATCAACATCAAACAACAACAGCAAGCAGAACTGCGCTTTGGCTCGTTACACTGCAAGAAATGAAGCTGAGTGCAGCATAGAAACTAGAAGGAAAGACTACTTACCTTAAGCATAGAAAAGGTTTTATATGCTCGCTATCTATATGCTATATGCTTATAGATGCTCATCTCCTTTAATTGTTCCTATACTAATTATATACTGATGCAGATTTGAATAGTATTGCATTGTTTCTATACTAGATTTATATAAGATGCAGATTTGAATAGTATTGTATGATTCATTGGTAGCTGGACTTTTGTATAAAAATGTTTATTGTCTATTCCTATAAGTGCAATAGGTTCAACTTTTCCGATTTTGAAGAGAAAGAGCGTACGTCGTCTAAGATAATTTGCACTAACCGATGATTTGCACTGGCAGCGTACAAAAACACGCTACGTCCGATTCTTTCTATGGCACTAAATGCTATAGTTGTCTGATTTTTATAAACTTATAGGTACATATATTAGTTATGTATATAGATAATGGCTTTTGTATTTAATCTTAAATTTTTTGAAAAATAACAAGAATCGACCAATAGGTTCTATGTCATCTAAACGATATATTGATCTGAAATACCTTGTTCCGACAGTAGGAAATATAGTTTGTGTATCAAGTTTCATGAAGATATCACTTATACTAAGAGACGGACAAACAGAGAAGCCTTGCTCGTTTAGCCAGATGATGCTGACTCAGTATATATATCGGATATGTTACGAGTACTTTAGACGCGTGGTAAACTCCTGTCCATAATTTATGTACCCTCTGCAAAGGGCAAACTAAAAAACAAATAACATACAAGATTTTAAATATTTTTCCTTTACACAGGTTTGTGAAGATCCTTAAATGTAGAATCTATAATTCTAATTATTTCTGTAATAATAACATGATAATTTGATTTTTAAGGATAATGTGATAAATAAAGACAAACATTTAGAAAAGAATTATACAGTTTTACTCCTGCTCTAACTAAGTTGAGCAACTGATCCTTTAAAACCTAAGCTTTCCTTTTCTCCTCTTTTACTTCTTTTAAATTTCCCCACAGTAAAGTTCCCAGTATGCAATTTCTCTCAGTGCATACAATCGACACATTCACTTATAGGTTTAAAAATCGATGAGAAAAGGAATATGTTGAACGGGCGTACGGTCGCGTCGGTCGCTCTATACGAAATACCATGGCTCAAAAACTGCTATCCGTTGTCCGCCCATGCACACACACACACACACACACTCAGACAGAGAGAGGCAGACGCATGCACAAGCCGAAGAAGAAGAAGGAGAAGAAGAAGAAGACGAAGCAAAGACCTCTTTTTAATGTATTGCAATTCCAAGAATTTAGGAAGAGGAACGTGAGAAACTTTGTTTTTGTTATTTTCTTTTCTTTGCATTTCATTTCAAGATACGAAGCCTGTGTGTGCTCCAACAGCTTGCTGTCTCGCTCCAGCTCAGTCTCCCTCCCTCTCTCTCTCTGTAGCTCAGTCTCTGCTGCTGCTGCTGCAGTCCCTCGGCGGCGTTGGCTATTACTCTTGGCTGGCTCCTACATTGGGCTTGGGCCATGGCTAATGTTTGATTGCAGTCTACGCTGCTGCTGCTGACTGCTCTGCTGCCTCAGTCGCTGTCGCTGCTGCAGTCGCAGTCGCAGCATGCCCCAGACATTCATATTGTATACACTTAAGTTCTTGTGGAATTTCGTATTGCAGCAGCCAAAAACGGCGCATTTTAAGGTGCAAACGTGTGCGCCGAGGGGGAGGGGGGTAGGAGAGAGGGGAGGGCGACGAGGCACAGTGCGATCACCTTCCCAGACTTGGCTAATAAAGCCGGCGACAAGAGAAAGCCGAAATTCCGAGACAACAACATTGCAGCAAGACAAGTGGGAGCAGGGAGAGAGGGAGGGAGGGGAAGGACCAGGCCAGGCTAGCGTAGGCTGCGGGTTGAGGAAGGGGGGGGGAAGGGCGCACAGTGGGTCGCCTGCGCCGCCGCATTTAGTTATTCTGTTGCTTGGCACATTTCATTTGCTTTTGTTTTGCTTTTGCTTTGCCTTCTCTTCTCTTGTTTTGTTTTGTTTTCCTTTTTGTTTTGATTTGTTTTTGCATTTGCAGCGAATTTTGCAGCAGCAGCGCGTGTGTGTGGCAGTGTGTGTGCCTGTGTGTGTGTGGCAGGCAGTCCATTTCTTTTTGGGATGCTGCTGACGTTGCTGCCGTCGTCGTCGCTGCTGTCGCCGCTGCTGCTGCGCTGCCTCTGTGTGGAATGCTGCATAATTTTTTGTTTTGTTTTCTTTTTTCGCCGTTTTTGTTGTTGCTGCTCTTGCCGTGGCGCAGGGCAGCGACAAAATAGCAGAATCCTGTTGCCATGATCGTTAACAAGATGCCGAGACAACGGCAAGAGCAGCAGCGGGGGCAGGATGGGGCAGGGGCAAGGGGGAGTGAAGGCAGCGCCGCGTGCGGCAGGCAGCAGGAATGGAATCTGGAATCTGTGGGAGCTTCGAACTGAGGCAGCCAAATTAAATAGGCGCAAGCGCTTAAGTTAGCCACGAGTTCTGGCCAAAAGGAGTGGACCTTGTTGTCGTTGCTGCTGTTGTTGTTGTTGTTGTTGCTGTTGTTGTGAATGCTGCGCAGCTATGCCGAGTTGATTGTCCTCTCACCTCAAGTTTTTGGCCTCAGTCGACGGAGCGTGAGCTCGCATTCAGTCTTGGCCAAGACGGAGGCTGAGGCCGAGGCCAGTGCAGCTTCTTGTTGTTGCTGTTATTGTTGTTGTTGCTTTTGCATGGAATGCTGCCGCACGGGTAGAGAAAATCTTCTCACCTCTTCAAGCACACACAGCCGCATTTCGCTGGCCCAATGCAGATCCGGATTGAGCCCAAATGCAGCTAAGACAGCAACAACAACTACAATAACAACTGCAACCACAACTACAATAACAACAGAAACAGCAACAAAAACAAGAGCATAAAGTCCATTCTGGAGTTGGGAAAATCTGTTCGGAAAAATGTTTTCATTGTGATATCGTTTGTTCTTGGCAATTGTTTGCATGATCATCTCTGGCATCCTTATGAAGGCACTGAGTTGATTTGATTTAGATTGAGTTGACTGGGAATCATTTGAAGGGACTAAGAACATACATAGAGGGATGGTCTAAGGCACCTTAAGAGCATGTGGAATATGTTTGAACTTCGTTAACAGAGGGTACTTTGCAGGAATGATAATTAAGCCTTTAGTATATGTGATATTTCTGGCAGAACTCGAACTAGAATTTATAGATGACCTAGGTATATCTTGATAATTGTTCAGAAAATTATAGAATACGTTATTCCTGCAACATAATGAGGGAGTAGAATATACTAGTACTCATAGATAAATACAATAAAATTTTAGAAACTGTTCTGTTTTAATTTATTTAGTTGCATTGCATAAGTTGTATGCATAAAATCACAGATTGAAATAGAAACAGTTGAAATACTAAGAAGATACAAGGTTTAAGGCCAAAAAGGTATTAATAAGGTATTTTTGTTAATTTGTGTGAACAATCATCGTAGATAGATTAGTAATAATAGCCTTAAAATCGTATATAGACTTATTTTCCTTGTTTACTATGCACGAAGATTACTGGCAGGTTTTTTTCAAAGTAACCAAAGAGAAATGACTATTATACGTAAAAGCTTAACATTATTATCCTTACAATCGATATGATCTTACTAATAGAGTATTTTGTAAGGTATTCTTTTGCGTTAAACCTGTTTGATAGATTATTAGCTTTAGAAACGTTCTTTGCCCTAAGATTACCTGCAGCTATGCTGATATGCCGTTCTAACTACATTATTCTATCCACAAAGTGGTTTTAACAATTGAATAGATATACATAAGTTTAAGGGAAATTGGTTATCAATTCACTTCATCGCATAGCTAACTATGTACTGCAGTTATCCATAGAGTTATTGCCTTAAAGAGAAAGTATTATGTTATGCAGCTCAACATTATTCTCCCCACAAAGTGCTCGCAAAATTTTCGACTGCCAAATAATCCTGTTTGGCAAACAATAAACTAAACAGGAACTGTCTGCTAGGCTAGACTAGGCGCAGTTGATGAGTTGATCAAGGGCAAGAAGTTGGCAACTTAGGAAGGAGGCAGGCAGCTGTGGCAGGAGCAGGAGTAGGAGCAGCAGCAGGAGCAGGCGGCAAGCCAAGAGCAGTAGGCAGGGAGGCGTTGCTGTTTTCTTTTTAATTTCTTGCTCTTTTGACCATGTGCAAGTTGCGAGCTGCTGCATATTGTGTTCATTATGATTATTTCTGGCAGGCATTTTGGGCTGGCAGAGGAGACGCAGACGGAGAAGGAGACAGCGACGCAGGCTGTGCAGAAATCCGCACATAATCTGGCAAAACCAGTAGAACAACAACAACAAGAAGAACAACAAGGCGAAGTCGCCGCCGTTGCCACTTCGGCACTTAGGATGCGAACGCGACGCGAACGTGGATATGGATATGGATGTGGACATGGGATGTGGCAGCAACGGCAACGGCGACTGCGACTGTGGCTGCGACTGTGGCAGCGATTGTGGATGCTGCGCGCTGCTCATTTATAATGGGAAATGTGCGAGAGGCGCAGGCGCAAATCCCTTTCGTACCTTCCTGTCAGTTCTTCTTGTTGTTGTTGTCGCGGTCGTCGTGGTCGCCTTCGGTTGTTATTGTTGTTGTTATTGGTATTGTGTGTGCGTCTTGCGTCTTGTCTGGCCAACTCTGATTCTCAGCATCAGCATCAGCATTGGCATCGGCATCGGCTTTGGGTTCTTTTGGTTTTGTTGCTGCTGCCTTTTGTCCTGCGCATCGCATTCGAATTTTCCCAGAAATGTTAATTATAATACACACATAACACATATTCTCACATAATTACTCGCATTTTTTCCACGCTCCCATATCCTGTTTTCTGCCTCAGTCGCTGCCTCTGCCTCCGCCTTAATGCGCCAAATAAATTTGCATGCTCTGCGTTTTTTTGCAAGATGCGCCTCGAAAGGCCGAAAAGGTTCTATGTATGTAGTGCAATCGGGTTTGTTAACCCTCGACGAGGTTTGGCATAACTGAAAGATGGTTTTAGGGTTGCGTTGACATGGCGAAAAAGTGCTGGGAAGGAGCTGCGTTACTTAAGGGGAGTGTGAAGTAAGGATTGAAGATATGGGAAAGTATTTATTGATTCTCGGCTTACATATGTAATATTGTATATTCATAGGCTAAATCTATGTATTTGCCACAAATACAATTCAGTTTTATATGGTACAAATCCTTATAGAAAGAGCACTGAGAAAGCTAAGGGGAACTTAAGATGTTCTTCGATTGCTTACGACAGTAGATTGAAGACAACAAAATTGTACCTTGATAAATTACTTTATTGAAATAAGAAAACTTATGAGAATGTGCAGTCTGCTGATTAATTAAGCCAAATATTGAATGTGCTATACAAGTACCTCAGATTAAAATACCTAAGGTGTGTGTTAGATGCACTTTTGATTGCTTTAGACTGAAGGTCAAAGTCATACAAACTGTTAAAGAAATAAAAAAATTAATCTACATCAAATTTAAGAGGTGAAAGAACTGTTCAACTGTTGAAGATTTGCAATTTAAAGGTATAGAAATATACAATATAAGATTGACTAGGAATTATTAACCTACATCTTCAACATTCTATGTAAATAAATAAAATATATCCATCTATATGACATTTTTTATAAATTGGAAAAATGATTTTGCCTTGTACACTAAAAGGCTTTAAGAGAAATACTTGATTTTCTTAAGGTATCAGATAAAAGCAATGAAAGTGATTAAAGAAATTATCAATTATTTTTTCAAGTAGTTATTTACCATATATTTACCTTATATTTATTTTGAATTATGTTGTATGGAATGATTAAAGCAACAGGAAATTGTTTTAAATGTCTTCCAATTTAATCAAATAGTATTTTAGCCATCTCTATACTCATATATAAATATCATATAATGAATTTAAATGACTTGATATTCGAAATCAAACTGATCTGATGAATTTCCACAGATAAATGTATAATATTGTTGACCCTTTTAAAAGCATGGCGATTAACCCGTAACCAATTTCAATAGAAATAAGTACGCATATAATTGTGATTATTGCCTTGACTAGGGTAAGGGGTGGGGGGACTATAAATGTACATTGTATAGGTTACACACATCGTGTGGAGGCCCTAGAGAGGCATCTAGAACATATTTGGGTAATCAACATAATTTAATTACCCCGTTGACACAAAAATAAAAATGTTGAAAAAAGTTTCTAATGCATGCAAAGCGTCGAATGCTGTTGAAAAAGTTTAAACAATTTGCTACAACGCAGTTTTTGAGTTTTCTATCAAATTTATATAATCGCCGCCATTATGTTTTTTTTTTGTTGTTCAAACGCTCTCGACAAGAACAGCAACAACAACAACAGGGGGAGCAACGGCAGCAGGGGTTTGGGGGAGCAGCGACGGCGGGCAGAGCGACGCCCTCCCACTCTACTCTCTCTCGCACACCCCAAGCCCAATAAGCATGTTAACGAAAGCTGCTCGAGCTCTCCAAATAAAAACGACAACAACAAATATGTCAAAAACTAACAAAAAGCTAGTATCTCTCACGCACACATGCACACAAGCTCCCGCACACGCGCCACACACAAGCAAACTCATACACACGCATACTCTCTCATTCACACACACACACGCAACCAAGCGCCAATTGATCGCTCACACGCGCACTTCTGCGCCAATTTCTCACCTACACACGCGCGCGCTCTTTCACACACACGCAGGCACATGCATGCGCTCTCATGCTCGTACTAATCGCTGTGCAAACGAAAAGGGGAGAGAAGAAGATCAGAGATACTGCGGTAGGTGACAGGGAGAGCGGAAGGGGGGGGGGAGGGAGGTGGGCACACACATGCATGCATACACAGAGAGTAATCGACGGCGCAAAGAGAGTGAGAGCAACACACGCATACGTACGTGAATGAATACGTATGTATGTATGCAAGTATGTGTGTTTGCTTGTACATACTTACGTGCAGAGAGAGAGAGAGCACGGGGGCCAACTAACGCCACTCTGTCTTGCCAGCAAAGCGATAATGAACGGGAGAGAGCGACTGCGACGGCGACGGCGACAGCGATGGTGACTGCGACTGCGGTTCGGCTGTGACTGCGTTGCGACTGGAGTTGTGCGGCGAAGAAGAGGAGGAGGAGGAGCATTGGGGACGGTGTAGGGGGGTGAGGTGTTGCAAACCAGTTGCGGTGGCAACTCGCAATACCAATACCGCATTCCAGCCAAAAGAGGTTAGACCTCCGCCGTCATTTCATTCACAATTTTCAACGTTGGTGTCGACGACGTCGCGACGTCGCGTTGCAATCAGAAGCAGCAACAGCAGCAGAAGCAGAAGCAGCAGCAGCGACGGCAGGGCCATTGACGTGTTGCGGAGTGTGCAGGCGCAGGCGCAGCAGCGGCGCAACTGCAGACTGCAGACTGCACATTGCTGGAGCTGTTGCTGCTGCTGTTGTTGTTGTTGTTGTTCTGCTTCTTTTTCGCTTGCATTGCTGCTGTTTTTCGCTGTGCTTTGGCTTCTGCTTCTGCTGGTAGTGGCAGTGACTGAGGCTGAGCGATTTACTCTTGTTGCTTGGCATGCGACACGGACACGAACAGCGAAGAAGAAGGAGCTGGGAGAAGGGGAAGGGGGTGCTGCAGGCGCCAGCTCAACTCAATTTTTGACTATGTTCGCAATTGAACTCTTCAATTTGAGGTTATGTAGTGCACTTGATTTAAGGTTAGGGCATTCTCGGCTTCTTCTTTTTCTCTTGGTTCTCTTTGCTTAATTTCTTACTTAAGTGCAATAAATTCCATAACTAGCTCTGTAATCGGGTTATCAGTCGTATTTACAATTACATCGCACACACACATTGTGCGTACACAGCGAGAAAAGAAGGTGTAAAAGGCACTCAGGCACTTGGTATTTCCGTTTACTCCAGCAGTGAAGTACTTTTCTCGCAGTGTAGACTTGCGTATCTCCCTCTCTCTCGCTCTCTCCTTGTAGATATTTGGTCTTGGCTTTTCATGCGTTCGCTGCGTGCCTTGAGGCAGTCGTCGTCGTTGCCGTCGGCAGCAGCAGCAGCAGCAGCAACTTGCATACGACACACACAACTTCAGCAGCAGCAGCGACGGCACCAGCAGCAGCAATAGCTATAGCTGTAGCTGTGGCCGTGCCAGACGTGTGTACATACCTACGCATACTTCAATGTTACCTAATTAAAGTTTACAAGTAGAAGCCGACGCTGTCGCAGTTAAAGCAACATCGGCAGCAGCAACAACAACATCAACAACAACAGCAGCAGCAACAGCAACAGCATGATTCATTGGAATGCAAAGAATTTTTATATGTTTCTATCTACATACGTATACGTGTGTGTGTGTCTGCCTGTTGTTGCTTTTTACAATTTCAATATGTACGATGAATGATTTTGTAACAAACAGCAACAACAACAACAACAACAGCAACATCAACACCCTAAAACATCAAGGCAAACACTGCGCATGTGGAATGCAGTAATGGGGCCCAACCATAACAAAGCGGACAGATACGAGAGTAGAGTGGAGACAGGAGAGTGGAGAGCGAAGAGTGAAGAGTGTAGAGCGGAAGAGAAGTGGAAGCGAAGTCGATGAGACCAAGCGACAGAGAGACAGACAGACAGCGAGACAGTTAGTCAAATAGACAAGCAGGCAGACGGGCGGACAGACAGTGGGACAGACAGACAAGAAACGAGACAAACAGCCCCCAATAGATAGACAAATATGCGTGCGATGGCGATGGCAACGCACCGACTCGACTCGACTCGACTCACACGTAACTTTCAGATACCACACATCGAGTATAGTGTGGCATATAGTGGAATGATATGCAAGTAAAATGAAGAATTTGATTAGGAAATCGTCGTCGTCGTCGCTGTCGAGATCAGATTGTGTTCTATAAACATAATTGAGCGATAGACATAGCTGTTTTCCACGTCAAGGGAAATTCCATAGAGCGCACTCAGAGTTGCTGCAGATGAAGAAACTGTTGTGGTATGTGTCTAAAGGTTGCTTAAGCTACTGCACTATATCTTTGTGGAATTGTGGCAATGTGGCTTGGTTTTAGTTATTATTATGAAGGGTTGAAAATGGGGCTAATATGAGAGAGAGAGAAAGGGAGACTTCAAAAATTTATTGGATTTGAGGACCTTCTCAAAAAGAACTAGGTGTTAATTACTCAAGAAAGGTTCCTTAGATTATCTGCTCGATCTACACTGTTTTACATGCAGTATATACCAAGTATTCTGTGTTTACTATGCCCAGAAATATTGTTTTTATTCATTTGAAGCCTTTTTAAACCTATTTTGCTAAATGCATCGAGGAAGTCTCAATATAAGGGCCATGTTAACTACACGATAAAGGTTCCTTAGGTTATCTGAGTGATCTCAATGCATATACGAGCAGTATATGTAAAGTTTTATGTTTTAACTATGCCCAGAAATATTCCTTTTGTTCCTTTTAAGCCTTTTTAAACCTATTTTGCCAAAAACATCAACTAAATCGATACAAGGAGGTTCCTTCTTAAATTTAACCTTATTACATTCATATATTAGCAGTAAATATAAAGATTTTAATCTTAAAAACTCTCAAAAATATTCCATTTGCTCTTTGCTAATCGCTTAATAACATTGTAAACCCCTATTGGGAATTCCCCTCATATGGTCACCCTATTTTTGAGTAACTTCAGTTACGTACCAGCGCATAACTCTAACAAACTATCAACAACCCATCAATTGCTGCTTTCTCTTTAACCCCTTACAACTCATTTGATATGGAGATAACTTTCCCCTATTCTTATTCTATTTCGATTTGGGAACAAAGTCAAAGTTTCCCATTATGAAATGAGACGATGACGAGTGGGAACTCCCTGCTGACTCCCACACAAAGAGAGATACAAACAGAAAACAGTCGCCACCGCCACCGTCGACCTAGACACGGCCAGCAGATCGAGCCGAAGAAGGCAGACCGGCAGACCATAACACTTAAGCCCACAGCCGACTGACTGAAGGGAACTCAAGTGTCTGGGTTAATAATGCGATTGCATTGTAGGCGGGCGTCGAACGGAAAACATAATGCACAACAAACAAATTGGGCGTCTCGTTCCCGTTCTCGTTCCCGTTCTCTGTCTCGGTGCGATCTATCGCAGTGTCCTACTGCGTGTGACACACACAGAGAGAGCAGGCCTGGGCTACTCATCGATGATGATGGTGATGAGATGCCTTTGCAAAATTCGTAGAACCCATTGAGCAGGCAACTGAAATAGGAGCGCACAAGGAAGGAGCGCAGGGTTTCTCAAGAACCTAATGCCAGCACAGACGGTCGGTCAGTTGCATTTATTGCATTCGGCACTTGGCATAGGGTTTTCCAGGAACCCTCTCCAGGGTACCACACAGACCCACCACGGACCATTTAATTTAGTCAGCGTGTAATCATTTTTGCTGACAACAACTTCCTCTGCCGCTCGAGATTACCAACCCGAAATGTCAAGTGATTACAGTTATATATATGTGTGTTTTGCTTTCCTCGGACCCGAGGCGTGGGTGTGCCCGAGATATCAAAGTGACAGTGCCGCCTCGTCTCCGGTTCGAGAGTGTGGGAATGATGTGCTGATTACACAACAACAACAACAGCAGCAACAAGTTGAGCCTGACTCACTGACCAAAATGATCGAAGGACATCAAACGCATAGACCGTTTCTTTTCCTGGAAACTGGGATCGCATCGGGATGCTTCAGCTTGGATTACTGTAAATACTGTAAATATGCAATCAATTCTCTCTTATCGAGTGCTGCCTAAGGGAGCGTGAGATACTTTCGCTTCTCAGCGCGTTACAGACGGAAAAACCATTCATGAGAGTTGAGCGCAACAGTTTCTCAGAGCTCGCAAGCAATTTGTGCAGCGTGTTATCGTCTACGGCCACACAATGGATTTATCACCCCTCGAAGAGGGCACAAGGGAGCAAGCAGCACAGGGGCTGAGAAGGGTGAGAAAACCATAACGAAACTGTGGCACAACTTTTTGGCAACTCTACCTGAATGGCAAGAAAGAGCCCTAAGACGGTTAACTACACAATTGGAAATGATATAGGGGCAATTGTATTATGATAATATTTGTTCCTGGAAAAAAAACGGGGCAGCTCTAAGGCTTAGGGCACAATTAGGCTTGCTTTGTTTATGCCGATCAATTAGGTGCGCTTTATGGAAGCTGCAGAGATTGCATATGAATTAGGTTCTTTTGGTTTATAGAGAATGTGTGGGGATTGCATAAGGTTCTATTAGAGAGGTAATTCGAGGTATTTCATTTACTAGATTACAATAACACAATTAGAGAAGTTCTGTCTAAGGTGCTAAGGCAGCCTTGATTTCTATTTGATAATAATGTCTTTCTTCTGTGAACTGAAGTGACTTTCACAGTTCTTATAAGATATATCGTTATATTCAGTTTCATCTATATAAGTTATACATTCAGTTCTATTCACGACTATCTTCCATCTACTATTCTTCTATCCGAACACCCTTTTTTACCTTTTCTGATACCTTAACCCAATCATTAAACGTTCTTTAAGCAGCTTATACTCTGCTGATCTCTGTGCCCCGCCTGGCTTATCCCACTTCGACTTGGACTTCTTTTACTGCCCTCATCAGCATTCCCAGCGCTGAGCTGCACTTAAGGTTCGCCGCACACCTACCAAACGCGCAACTAGAGACGCCACAGAGCTGCCCGCCTGCAGCCTCGTCCGGGGCCCTTCTGCTCACATGCAACTCGGCTGTTTGCGTAGCTTTTGAAGTTGCAGCGACAACATCATCAGCCGCCGCCGTCGTCGTTGTTGTCGTCGCTGTCGCCCGCTGCCCGCATAACTCGCGCTGTTTGCACCGCGTCCCCATTTGTCCGTCCAATGAATTGTGCATTGTTGTTGCTGTTGTTGTTGTTGCTGCTGTTGTTATGTTAAGTGCGTGACGCGTAGGGTCTGAGCCAGCCACGTCGCATTTGAATATGAAAAGCGTCGCCATGCGGCATGTGGTCTATGGAATGCCTGGAATGCAGTTGGCCCTACGTCCGTCCCTTCGTCTGTCACTCCGTCTGTCCGTTTGTCTGTCCGTCTGCCCCGCTTTGCTCGGCGCATTGTTATCAGCAGCAGCAGCAGCAGCAGCGAAACTTGAGCAGGGAGTGCCGCAGTTAGAAGGCAGTTGGTGGCCCCCACCTGCATCTGCATACAATGCACGGCACTGGCCTGGCCTGGCCTAGCTTGGGCCAAGACTGGTCTCGGCCTGGCTAATTTCTGCCAAATAAGGCTGGGCATCATCATCAGCAACGGCTACTGCTGCCTCTGCTGCACTGTGGCATTAGCTCATTTTCATCCAAGAATGCGGAAGAATGACTCAAGATCTCAAGAACTCAAGAACTGTGTGCAATAATACGAAAATAAATGCACAGGAAAGAAAAAGCGCTTAGCGTTTCCATCTGCATCTGCACATGCGATTGCCAATGTGGACGCAGCGGGAACGGAGTTGGGAACGAAGGCGACGGCGACACGAACGCGCACAGACAACGGATGTGTGCAGCGTTGCCTATCTCTCTCTCTCTCTCTCTCTCTGTTCATCTCTCTTTCTGTGTTTGCGTGTGTTTGCAGCGGGCGGCACTTGGAGGCCTCCTCAAGAATTGGCCATGGTGCCGCAGCAGTTCCCAGCAATTCAGTATGCAGCACGAAACAAGCTGGTGCAGTACAATCAGTCGGTAGTGCAAGAGCTACCCTATCTATCTTTAATGGGAGATTAAGCAGATATAGGTCTATTATATAAAGGAAATAGTAATATATATACAGATAAGGGTGTAAGGTTGTAGGTTTGCTAAAAGCGAAAGATACTTCTTGCAGATATCATTAAAAAACTTATGGTATATATTGAATTTAAAATATTAAGGTATAGTACGGTATGGTAGAACTTAAGGTGGTTAACTGTATTTTAACAGGTTAGTGAAGGGTTAGACCCGGTAGTGCACTTTATAATATGTACTGCATATAGGAAACTGTGGTATAGTCAACAAAGAAGGAGTTAAGGGTGCTTAGAGTAGGAGTAGGAGGATTATTATCAGTTTTTTTATAGGGTTAGACCTTATAAAGGTCTTTATATAACATATTGCATAAAGGACACTATGGTATAGTTAACCACAGATGAGTAAAGGGTGCTTAGGGTAGGGTTAATGGGAGGCTCTACTTGATTTGTATTGAGTTAGTGTGGATTAGACTAAATAAAGGTCCTTATATAGCATATTTCACACAGAGAACTGTGGTATAGTCAGCCTCAGATGAGTAAAAGGTGTTTAGAGTAGGGTTACTTCATTACTATCATTTATTAGTGTTAGGTTAGACTATATAAAGATCTTTTGCTTAGATATTGCAAACAGAAAACTATGGTAGCGTCAGCTACAGATTTAATAAGGGTGCTGTACAGCTGAATATAGCAGACTCCACTTATATACTATCAGACTAGATAGAGAACTTTTTAATTACTTACTTACGTAAACATGGTATGGTATGAAAGGTGCCTATCTTAGCGAAGGTCTTTCTATAAGATGCTAAAAGGTACCCTCAACCATTTTATGGTATAAACGTATATCGAGAACAAGATCTATGTATCTTCAGCTTTATCAAAGCCATTAAAAGACATGCAGCGGTCTACAAGCACCTTATACATGCACTTTAGAAGCTGCGCTTCCTGCTACCCCCTCAAGCTGTTAGGCAACTGGAGCTCAGTTCTTGCACAAACTAAGCTCACCTGGCGGTCATCTTTAGCAGAGAAACGGCTAGATCAGTTGTCGGCTAGCTGGAGGTGCCGCCGTGCCTGGAGTAGTTGGCACCTTGGACAGCTGCGGTGTCAGGCCGACAATCAATCAAAACATCAACGAAGGCAGCAAGCTGTACCCCCATTCCCCCTCCCCCCTCTCTCTCTCTCTCTCCTTCCATGCTGCTTCTGTCTCCTGTCGCCGTTGGCTATGTTTAGCCGGACACATCAGGAAAAGAGAGAGAAAGAGAGGGAGAGAGTGGGGCAGAGGGAGACAGCAGAGCAGAGCAGAGCGAGAGGCAGAGCAGGCGAGACGCGTTTGTGATCTAACTGTCGGTGACAAATTTTATTTCTGTAGCGGATCGGCGACGTCTGTCTACCCATGCCCGCTCCTGCTGCCTGCTGCCCTCCTCCCTGTGGCGTCTGCTGCCCACCCCCGTTGGAAAAGCGCTCAAAAGCTAATGTCACTTCGCAGCATATTTAAAAGCACATAAAGATGTTTATACCGAAAATAACAAGCAGAGCGCCGAGCGGAGCAGAGCAGAGCCGACCAGAGCGCCGAGAAACGTCGCCAAAGGCTACCACGCACTCATCCCTGCCCGCCGACTGCCTCGGCCACCTCCCCCTACGGCGGCACAGACGCGGCTGCGGCCCGTGGACGAAACAGTCAAAAAATAGCATAACGACAGGCCAAAAATAAACGTAGCAGCAGACAACGCCGAAGTCGACGTCGACAGCGCAGCTTCCGTCGCTGCTGCTGCTACTGCTGGCGCTACGTACAAATGATCTGTGGACTTTACGTATCCGCTGCCAGGGCTGCTGGCGAGTGAGTCATCTAGGGGAAGGTGGAGAAAGCCAGCTGGGGCAAGATCCTAGCATTGTCCCACTCCATAGCCTACTTAGAGGAGCTGCATCCTTGCAGGCTGCTGACCCCATTTGGCTATGCCTTGCTGGCTTGGGGTGCCCAGCCCTGTCTGCCTACTGTGCTCCGCTGATCTGCTGATCTCGCCAGATATGCGCCGTGTCTCGCTTGATAACGGACAGCGCCACAGCGACGCCGACTGCGACACGACGGAGACGAAGACAGCAGCGACGTGCGACAGACGCGTCGTTGGGATACGGCACAAATCTATGGGGCAGCCGGTACAGTGAAGCTTGCTGAGGGTAGCCCAGTGAGTGGAGGGTTGGAAACTCGCTAACATGTGCAGAGGTTTCTATTTGATTTCCTTGTGTAGAGACTCGCTTCCCTCTTCGATTATTACTTTAAATTAACAGTAGCTTAAATTGGCTTTACCAAACATAGGCAAGCTACACTGTGACTGTTTCTACTACTACCCTGTGGTACAGTCAAGCTTGACTAACAAAAGTTGCTAGGAGACCTTATTCTTTTGTACAGAGAGATCTTCCTGGCTTTCTACCTTCTTACTGATGACTTCCTCTGCCGGTTCACAACTTGGACAAGCTACACTGTAACTACGTCTTCTTCTATCAGCTGAACCACTCAAGCTTGATAAAAAGGAACAGTATAAAGAAAAGAATATAAAATTTATGCTCAGGAGTCCTGCGGTACTGCCGCGAAGCATTGCTACGCAAGTAGCCCACTCTGCAGAAGGATCTCCTTGCGTATAGACTAGTTACCTTACCCTCTTCAGTAATCTCTTCTGCCTCCACGCAACTTAGGCTCGGGCTCTACGTATAGTACTCTCTTCAGTAACCTTTTCTGCTTACACCCAACTTAGTCAAGCTACACTGTGTCTGTTTCAACGCCTAGCTGGCGACAAAGTAAAGCTTGACTAGCAGGAACAGCTGCTTACTTAAGGGGCTAACCCACTCTGCAAAGGAATCTCTTTACTCTCTCTTCATCTTCCCACATTTCTCTTTGGTTTCCACCTTTTACCTCTTGCACGACTTGCTCTAGCTCAACTGCTGCCACTGTCTCTGCCTCCTACTGTCCACCTTAGTCAAGCTGCACTGTGTCTGCTTGGTCCGCGTGCTTGTCTGGCTACATTGGTGGATCATTCTGCGGATGCCGGCGCAAATTCAAATTCAGATTCACTTGCCCACAAAATTAGAAATTTAAAACAAAAAGCCAACAGCAGCAGCAACAACAACACCAACAACAACAAAATAGCAACATTTTTTCAGCATCTAAATAAAGTAGCGAAACGCAGAAGCCAAAAGCAGCGACAGCAACAAAAGCAACAACAACTAAGGCAAAAAAGGAACGCAGATCAGAAAAGTAGAAAGATTTTCGTTGAGCGTCGGCAGGGAAAACTCATCAGCAGCGGGAAAATCCTAAGCAAACAACAAGAAATGTTTGTCTGACTGTCTATGCAAGTGTGTGTGCCAGTGTGTGCGAGTGTGTGTGTGTGTTGCACACCAAGCAAAAGTTTTATTTACAGTTATATAGGCAAGGCTATATAATGCGCACGCCAACAGCAGATCTAGCTCGTCTGCTCTGCTCGGCCTCCACCTCAGCCTCAGCGCTGCCTCCCCTCTCTCCCTTTCTCTCTCTGTCCTCCCCCCTGCGCAACTGTCTATAGATCTCTTGGGCATATTGAGCATTGTCTGGGAATGCCCAGTAGTGCCCGCTGCTTTGGCCACAGGAATGCGGCGTCTTGGACTCGCCTAGCAGACAAAGCCCATCAAACACACACACACACACGCACATATGGAGAGAGACCACGCACATCTGTAGATACTTCCGTATGGAAGCTGGCCATAGCTTTTCCCCTAATCATCTTTCGAAAATAGCAAATGGCATTTCCGTTATTTTTGGAAGACAACAAGGGGGGACGACAGCGATTTTTCTTTTGTATTTCTTTTTTGGGGGCAAAGCCATTAGAGGGTGGAAAGAAGGCACAGATTTTTACAGATTTTCAGAGATTTCCCAAGTGAAAAACTTTCCAAAACATATTTTGGTAAGTTGCCACTGCTTTCACGTGGCGTCGTTGATCTTGCCGCTGGCGCATCCTGCTGGAAACTCATAATCACCTGTCCAGCCTACATCAGCTCAAACCCGTACAGTCACCTTGGGAAGCCGCGCAGGTTTTACTTATGCTCCACTGGCACGAAGAGGAGACACACAACAAAAACACAACGTCCAAAGACAAATTCTTACGTTTTTCCAGGAATTCACTCAATAAACTCAAACAAAACCCAAACATTTAACAAACGAAGCGACGATGCAGACACAGATGGAGGTGGAGATGGCAATGAAGACTGAGACGGAGGGAGGCACACAGCGCAGCGTAGCGCAGACAAAAGCCAACATGAAGACCAAGACGAAGATGCCGCCGACGATGAAGAAGCAGAAGACGGTGGAGACGGAGTTGGAGACGAGGTAGACAAAGTCGCAGACTCGCACAAAATAAACCCAAAAGGCGCTGAAGGAATTTCAAACAAGAACGAGACATGCAGAGAGAGCTGCACTGTGCAAAGAGAGTGGGGACGGGAGAGAGAGGGAGTGGGGAGGGCCCGAAGTGATGAAGATGCAGCAGAGAAGCTGCAAGAGCTGGGCAAGAACTGGACTGTCTATAGAGTTAGGTCTTGTCCGATTCTTTATATCAAAGTACGTTAGAACTTTTTATATATTGTAAAATAGTTCTGTGCCTCATCTCTGATCGATTAGATTGTTCAATTTACTTGTAGCATACTTTAGGGCTGATGAGTGCAACGGTTTATTCAATTTACAGTTACAGTTCTGATTTACACTTTCGCCACAGTTTCTGGAGGAGTTTTCTTTTTTATAGCATACTTTTTGGAGTAAGAGTGGGGTAAAGGAAGACGTAGAAGAAGAACGGGGAGTTTGGGGATAGCTCCTTGGTTGAGAAAAGATGCTTTCTAAAGATTAACCTTCATCTTTGCTTGAAGTAGTGTTCGATCAGTGTTGAGTAACAGTTAAAAAGAGGAAATGATGCACAAGGTTGGTGAACGAAAGGTAGAGGCCGTTAGAGCTCAGTTAAAAATAAGTAGTAAAAGTGGAGAGTTGATGGGGAGTTAGTGCAGAAGATTAGTGGAGAATCGGCGAGATGGAGATTCAGCTTGGAGACTAGCTAGTAGAGAAGAAGCAAGCGTCCAATTACAAGCACTTCAATTAGAACAGAGCAGGCCAGCAGCAGTGCAACGTGCCTACCTCTAATCCCTAACTCGCATCCATGACATGCCCAGTTGCCGTGTCCAGCTACTGATGGCGCTGACGGTACTGCTGCTGGTGCGGTACTTTTGCTGCTCCCGCTCCCACTGCCACTACAGGCGAATCCTCTAAAAATTATTTATTAACATGGTAGAAATTCGCAAACAGGTTAAAAACGACCAATCAAAACAACAACAGCAACAGCAGCAACTACAACAACAACAATCAGCAGTGGCAGCAACAACAAAAAGCGGCGGCGGCGGCGGCAGCCAAAGACCCAAAGTGCAGATAATATTAAAAGGCAGCGAGGCAGAGGCATCGAGGCAGCTCGACTGGGCCGAGTTGGAGTTGCAGTTGGAGCTGGAGTCGGAGCTGGGAGTCGGAGCTGAGGCTGAGGCTGAAGCTGAAGTTGGAGTTGGGAGTTGAAGTCGGAGTCGGCGTCGGAGTTGGGCAGACACATTTCGAAAAGGGCCAACATGAAATTCCATGGGAGTCATTGACTTTATTATTATTGCTTGGCTGGGCTGGTCTGGCCTGGCCTGGTCTGGTCTGGTCTGCTTGGCTGCCTGGTTGACTTGACTTGACTTGGCTTGCTTTGGTTTGGTTTGGCTTGGTTTGGTTTGGTTTTGTTTGGGCCAACTCGACTCGCCTTGGCTTGGCTTGCCTTGAGTTCGCTTGAGTTGGCGGCGGCTTGGTTAATTTTCTTGGGAAAGTTTTTGTTGAAAGTTGGGCGGCCTTTTTTGCAACTGAAGTAGTTGGCGTTAAAACGAAGGTAAATACTAATCATTGTCCGGGACACACACACATGCAGAGTTGTATGTCTTGCATATGTGTGTCAGGCAAAGGCGAAGCTGCTGCAACTGCAACTGATTGAGACGATCTTATGGTTTTATGTGCTATAATTGGGAAACACTTCAGTTCAGGTAGAAAAGATTGCAGAAGGAAGATGGTTTGAGAAGTTGTGACAATAAGCTGCAGAAATTAGCAGGCTAGGATTCGGATAGATGTAGATAATATTAGGAATCGGGGGTGTATATGGAACATACAACATTCGAAAGGAATGCATTATAAAACAAGGTTATACCAGACTTTATAAATAAATGTTAAGCATTCTAAGATTATAATTATGTGCTTAGATCAACGTGAGATCATGATACTCGTATTAATGCAAAACATATTTTAAGCCATTTTAAGTTTTACATCACTTAATATATTATAGATTATTAACCATTTTATATGTCTTTTCAATTTATAAAAATCATTTTAATTGTTTAAAAACTCTGTTTCTTCAAAGAAACTAGGCAGAAATGGTAGACAGGTCAAAATAAGGATCTATTAACTACTTTCTTTATAAAAATCTTTTAAAATTATCCAAAAAACTTTCTTACATTGTATATTCACCCTACAAACTCCTAATTCCAATTATCCATTTAAACTAAATTTATATAAAATATAATATATTGTTTTGTGTTATAATCTAACCTTTCCTATGAAATCCCTATAAAATCCTTATCTCCATGTTCTTCTATATTACATATACAAATATAGTACATAAAATCCTCATCCTCATCATCTAAATACTTTCCTGTATTACACAGAGTTGAGTTTTATTTTTCCCCTATTCCCCCTTCCCCAATTCCCTTCGCCAGTTAACTGCACATTATCAATAACAAGATCCACGAAAAAGGCTGTCAAATGAAGTTTTTAGCGCATTCCACAGATACCCCTCGCCTTTTCTTGGTATCCAACGATTTTGGGCCAAATAAATAATGCCTGCAACAAGAAAAGGAATAAGAAGAAGAAGAAGAGGAGGAGGCTTGCTTTGATATGCCCGGCATGCATGGAATTTACACAGTATTTTGGACCCTCGCCCTTCCATAGAAACCCGAACCTTATGGCAAACTTGCTCGTGTTGGAGGCAAATTGATACTTTATTTATAGCGAAAACGAACGAAATTGGCAAATACTCGTACCAAAAGTGCTGCGAACTGGGCGCAGCCAAAAGATTAAATAAGCAGACAATTTTTTCTACACTTCACTTCGCTTCGCTTTGCGTTTTGCAACCACTCCTCCCGCTCCCTCTTTCTCTTACTTCTTTTTGCGGCGAGTCAACAGAGCGAGCGCAACGATGCGATTTTGTTCCCTTTTGCACTCCCCACTCTCTACACTCCACTGTCCACTCTCTCTCTCTCCCTTCGCTCCATCCAGTGAGTTGTAAAGCACATACAAAAGAAGAAGTTCGTGTGTGTGTTGGCATTGGGCAGCACTTTTGGTACATCGAGAGAGCCGACGCACAGTGGGCCAATATAATAAACAAGCAACATTTTTCGCCAAACAAGTAGAGGTGCAGAAACATCGATACTTTATCGGAGACTTATCGATGTTTGTTTATGCACTTATAGCAACAACACATTTGGTTTGGCTTATTTAGGGTATTTTTGAGGCAGTGAGCTTGGTCATTATGGCAATTATGGTATAGACGTTGATCCGGAACTGAATTTTTATTTTTGCATACAAATCAGATTTATATTTCATCCACTAATTAATTCAATTTCGCTACATCATTTTTCTGGCCCATTGTGCGACGCCGCGACGGTGTCGCTGCAGTCACCGCCGACGCCGCTGCCGCCGCCGCCGGCTTTGGGTATGAATGAATTTATGCTTTTGTTATTTTTATGTGTGTTTTCACTGGAATTTCGTCGAATGCCTTGTACGGCATACACCATACGTGTGTGTGTGTGCGTGAGTGAGTGCGCATCAGTATGCATGTAGTTATTATGTAGTTGTTGCGTTGTTCTCGCCAAAAAGGATACAAATTTCAGCATCGTTGCTGCCTACTTTCATTTCGTTTCATCGCCAATTGCATTTGCCAATCAAGCGAACAATGCCAAAGCAGACACCGAAGTGCGCATACCCTACACGGGGAGTTTAACTCTTCTTAACTGTTTCCCACCACTTGAGGGTTCATTAAGAAAAATGAGCTTGTTTTGTGAGATCTCAATTATTTGATAGGCAAACTCGCATGCCGCGCAGTGCACGCGAGCAGTCGACGTCAGCTTCGCAGTCGACGGCGTGGCGGTGGCGGCGACTCAGGTAGGTCAAAGCGGCAGCTACGTGTAAGTGTTGTTGTTGTTGCCGTTTATTATTGCTTCCCACGAGCATTAATAAAACTGACACGTCCTCTGCATGCGAAGTTGCTGCTGCTTTTTATATTTTCGTTTTTGGTTTTTTTGGCAAACTGTCGCCGACTGCGACGCTGGCCTCGAAACGTCACAGGCGCCGCAGCACGCCGTTGCAGTACGAAACTGATCAAAAGGCAAAGTGAAATAAGGTATTTAAAAAGTACCGCGCAAGTTTGGGTTGGTGTCTTGGGTAAGTTGTAATTTGCTAGTGCTGGCAACGCTGCAATGGGAAACTACGATGCCAGAGTGTTACTATCTGCTTTATCTGGCAACGCTGCCTGCACTTGCCGCGCTCTTTTCAAGTGTAGAGACTGATAACTGATAAGAGATCAATGTGTACACGCATGTTTGCTGCTTGTTGGCATGCGAATCTGAATCAATATTAACCTTATTAGCATAAGCTACCGATAAGCGAAGTTGTCATTAATGAATCGCCAAAGCAGCGAGAGATACAGCGACGCACAGCAGGCTGCACTCACACACAGACAAGGATTTGTGCTGCTGCTCCTACTGATAAGCAAATCGCAGCAGCAGCCGCAGCAGCAACTGAGCAGCGACGTCGGCAGCGAACACACAAAACAATTATGGACGCTCGGCTCACGTAGTACGGCAAGCGCAGTCACAAGCAAAACAACTTAGCGCAGCAAGTTGAGATCAAAGTAAAAATAGCAACTGACTAGAGACCCCAGCGAACCAGAAGAAGAAGATGCGCAGCCTGAATCGCTTCCGATTGATAACCTTTGATGTGACCGACACTCTGCTGCAGTTTCGCACTAGTCCCGGCAAGCAATACGGCGAAATTGGGGCACTCTTTGGGGCACGCTGTGATAACAATGAGCTGGCCAAGAACTACAAGGCCAATTGGTAAGCAGAAGGGCGCAGCACCAGGCAAGACTCACTTTCACTCCCACTCTCTCTCTCTCTGCCTTCAGGTACAAGATGAACCGGGACTATCCGAACTTCGGACGCGAGTCGTCGCCGCGGCTTGAGTGGCAGCAGTGGTGGCGTCAGCTGATAGCAAGTAAACAACACAGATAAACTTGTTTTCTATGCAAAGTGCAAAGGTTGATCTCACCTTATACCCACCACCCTCCCCCCTGCAGGTACATTTGCCGAGAGCGGTGCACCCATACCAGATGAGAAGCTGGAGAACTTTTCGAATCATTTGCTGGAACTCTACAAGACATCCATCTGCTGGCAGCCTTGCAATGGCAGCGTGGAGCTGCTCAAGCAACTGCGTAAACGGGGACAGACCACAGCCGGCAATGAGTGCCGTGTGGGCGTCATAGCCAACTTTGATCCACGTCTGGATGTTCTGCTGCGCAACACAAAACTAGATCAATACTTGGACTTTGCACTCAATTCATATGCTGCCAAGGCGGAGAAGCCACAGGCAGAGATATTCCAACGGGCCATGCAGGAGTCCGGGCTACAGGATCTGAAGCCGGAGGAGTGCCTGCATGTCGGAGATGGACCCACCACAGACTATCTGGGTGCCAAGGAGGTGGGCTGGCATGCGGCGCTGGTGCACGAGAAGAGCTACGCGTATCTGGTCAAGAAATATGGCAATGAGATTAACCGCAATCATGTGTTCCCCAGCCTCTATGATTTCCACAAAAAGTTAACGGACGACGCGGTGGTCTGGTAGAAGGAATCTTTCTTATTGTTGATTGCAAATATAAAACACTTAATGATCTTCAGACTTGGGCTGTTGCTGTGCCATGAATATATTCCCCAGAGGATTGTGTGGTTTCTGGCTTTCGTGATCGTACTGCGAGCCGATGGCCCACAGTGATTCCAGATCGTATTCCTCGCGTGCCTTGGGCGAGAATATGTGCAGTGCAATGTTGCCTGGACGAGGAGAAAATTAGAATAAGTATAGGTCGATTAGGGGGAATTTATGTTACACTCACCCAGGTCCATGGCCATCCAGTCGCGACTCTTTTCGCCTTCGATGCGGGGCAGTATATCGCCCTTATCCCGCTTAATTTTAAACATGCGACGCACAAACTCCGCGGTGGCCAGCATGTGGCGATAGCTGCGCGCACTGCAGACCACCAGATGATCCACATACTTCAGCTCTTCGGGCACATAGCATACAAAGATGTCGTCGACATTTTCCTTGCGCAGCAGCTCCACCAAATCCTCAACATCGAACACGCCGCGAATTCCCCCTGGCAAGACAAAGAATCGAATCAAATAAGTATTTTTAACCCATTGCACACCTACTTTTCAAATTGAGTCCGGTGAAGGGATCATGCACATCTTCCTGGATCTGCTCGCGTTCCTGATAGCGCGCCTCCTCCACATCAAAGATCTCAGTTGCCTCCTCATCGCGAAAAACTTTGTATTTGTTTTGCAGCACAGAGTGTGTGGTACTCGGCTCGGCTTCGTTTAGTTGCTGCTCCTTTGCTTTTGGCTTTGGGGTCTGCTGCAGCTCGGGTTTTGTGAATTCGTGATGAAAACCACGTAAAATAGGAACACTTAACCGCGTGTCACGTATCAATCGAAAAATGCGCGTTCCTAACATAATTTACCGAATGATTACGCGATAGGCAGAAACAGCTGTTTTAATGTGTAGGACTGCCAATTTATTCTAAGGCATCGACAATGTGACCGTTTACTTATGACTTGCACTTGGTTATCGATAACACTCAGCGATTACTTTTGTTGTGCTCGTCGTCATCGAAACATCAATTACTGCTAATTTTGCGGAAAGAAAAAACGCGAAAGAAAAAACATTACTAATCGTAAACTAAGCGCACGCATTTTCCATTTGCTAATAAAACGCGGTTATAGTGAATAATGTGACAATTTGTAATCGTTTGTACTTATTTCATAGTTATTCGTATCGCTCAATCGCCAGCGGGCTAGAGCAGCAGCAGCAACAGACACAACACAACCGTCACCAGACCAGACCATCGCCGCCGTCGCCGTTGTAGTCCCTGCCGTCGTCGTCGTTGCCGTCGCCGTTGTAGTTGTAGTAGTCAAATTTTCTTACGCACTCTATTTACTTGGCCCATTTCGGTGTGAAAGTGTCGTTGAAACGAGAAACGAAATTATACGAAGAAAAACAACATTGCATACATAAATTACTCAAAATTCCAAAGTGACTACTAAAACAACAAAAAAGAGTGCACAATGAGTGAGAAGGAGCAGCAAACAACAGCCGCAGCACAATCAACGACTACAAAGGATAACACGCCCGCCAGACTGAAAATCGAACAGGAATATAATGATAAAAGGAGTGGATGGCAGCGATATTACAAGGTAACCACAACAACAACTTCCAACATTCAATGTACGTGTACATCCAGGAGAAGCACAGCTACAGTGGAAGCAAAAGCAGAGAGTGAGCACTCACACACATGCAGAGGAAACAACACACACACAAGCAGAAATTCAGACGCACAGACACTTTTATTCCTTTTTGATTCGATTTCCACGAAAATGTGATGAGTGCGCAAAAGGCTTCTGCAGATGCCGATGCCTACAACACACACAGCCCGAACCTGCACATACACAGACAAACTGGCATGCATACATGAATGTCTGTGTGTGTGTGTGTAGAACCGCCACTGGCGGTCAGCCCCACTGCGCTATTATTGCTGTTGTTGTTGCCGTTGCTGTCATGTGAGCGTGCGTCTGTGTTTGTAGATTTTGGTGTCTACGTTGGTCAGCAACAACAACAGCAGCCCAACTCCGGTCCTTGGCTTCGAGTTTATGGCGCTCGCGCAACGTTTGGCCGAAATTCTCTCAAACACACACATACATGTATGCTCGCAAGCATACTCACTCATTCCCACACACACACACAGACACAGAGCGCTCACCTGCTGCACTTTGCATGTGCTCTCTCTCGCTTGTTGCTTTTGGATGCTGCTGCCACTGGCGTTTGTTGTTGCTATTGCCTTTTCTTTGCTTTACGCTCTCTTTCGCTGCAATTCGCTCAAATTCGGATAAGTGTGGCCATTTTCTTCTGCACTTCTTTTTGCACATGCAAGTTGAGAGAGCTCTGTGTGTGAGAATGAGAGACAGCGATGGGGAAGAGCGTTTGTGCAATGAGGATTGCCGAAATTGGCAAAGAAGGCAATGCAAGTGAGAGAAGGAGCGAAAGAGAGCTATAGGAAAGAGAATTTATGAAATTAAGATTACAGAAATTTGCGAGAAGGCAATGCATGTGAAGGAGAGAAAGAGAACAGTGGTGAAGAGAGTTTCTGCGATTAGGATTGCCGAAATTTTTGTTTTCACATTTTATTATTGTTATTATGAGATTGATAAACGCCCTATGCGTCGTAGAGCGTTTTAGTTTCTGCGAATTTGTTGTTCCAGGAAATTCACCCGTATATGGACTGTATGTATGTATGTGTGTGTTTATGTATTGTTTATTTCATTTGTTTTGATTGCTGTCTGCCGATAATTGAAGCGCTACTAACAAATTTTAGCATGTGCATAAATGTGAATGTATTTACAATCATACATGTATGAATGTGTGTGGGTTTTCCCACTTGCCTGCATACATTCACTAAAGTGTTGCAAAGTGTGCTGAAATGGCTTCCCCCAAAAACTTCTCTATGGGAATTCGATGAGCTTTCGCTCGAATACTTTGCACTGCACACATAGACACACACATGCATACATACACGCACATACGCACTAACACAAAGGGCATGCGTCTGGGTCTTGGTCTGTTCTGGGCTTGGACCCGGGCCGGGCCTGGCCTGGGTTTCTTTTCCCCTCTGCCTGCCATCGCTAGCACTTCGTCTTCTTTGCCAGAGCTGGAGTTTCTGCTTTATGACCAGTTCCGGCGAAATGTGTCTTCAGCTGTTGCTGCTGCCCGCTTCGTCGACGTCTTTGCCACTCACTTGAATTTGGATTTCACGGAATTTAACTTCGCAGTTAGGATGACACCGTATCTGTGTGCGTGTTTGTGTGTGTGTGTGTGAGTTCAGATTTTGTTTTTTTATGTAATGTACGCAATTTCTTCTTGTTTATTGTTCGTTAGGGTCCTTTGTGCGCAGCGAGGATAATCTAATTTTCCAACTAACTCAACAACAACAATAGAAGAGCTGAACGAAGCCAAGCTTGATGGAATCCTAATTGTTTTTCGCATGAAAGCACCTTCTTTGTACAATTGAACATTCCAATGAATTATGGTTATACAGCAGCAGCAGAAGCAGCAACAACAACAGCAACATTCATGAAAATAATAACAGCGAAAATACAGTTTAAATTGTTCTGCTTTATGCGCACTTCAGTACCGTTTTGCGAGGGAGCTTTCATGTGATATGTTGATTATGATATGATGATGATGATGATGGTTATCGAGACGAGGAGGCTTCTTCACCATCATCATGACAACCACGACAACAATAACAAACCGTCGCTGCAGACATTCTCCTTTATCTCTTCCCCTTTCTCTCTCTCTGTGCTTCGTGTTTCGTGCATGCAATTTACTGTATACCCTGTAAAGTAGGTGCATAACGTGTTCGGCTTGCGGGGCTTTTTCGCAAGGGGTTTCCCTAATTGATGAGTCAAAGTCACGTATAACATAAAACTGTTTTGAATTGCATTAACAGCGTGTGTCTTAGTCAGTCAAGCTACGCAAGTCACACTCTATGCAACTCGAAACTGCAACGTAGCTGTTGCAACTGCCACAAAAAGATTTCACAATTGTTGCACACACTAAACAATGCAACGGGTCACCTGAATAATCAAAAAGCATAAAGCATAAAAAAAAAAGAAATTCGAAAAAAAGTGAGCAGTGAAATACCTCGTATGATCTGAGCAAATTAGCGATCATTATAATTTCTTTAATGTTTGCAATGAAGTGAGTTAAACTGCGACCGATAAGAGTCAGTTACAGTTGCGATAACGGTATTCTTGATGTTTAATACGTATATATGTGTGCCTGTATGTGTACTTGGCCTATATACAGTGTAATATGCATGCAAGCAGTTTATTTTATTTAATTTTTGGGTCTATCTTTCGTTGTTCAGCGCTTATCATGGATTTCTCTCTCTCTCTCTCTTTTTTACTCCCGTTTGGGCGATTATACATTATCGGCCAATGTTCTTTCCAATTGAGGTTCATAACAGCCTCAATTTGTTTTCGGAGAGACTTAAATCTCTGATTCATCTACTTAATGACGAAACCGAGACAATTAACAAATGAATTCAGCATCGTGTTGAGCTATAACTGTGCATTGCCACCAGGTGTGGCTGAGATTTAGTCATGTTGATGACCCTCAAAGCAGACAAAAACCGTAAACATGCGACATTGAACTTGTTTCCTCGTTTTGCTCATCGTGTTCTTCACTATTTGCTGATCCAGCATGTTGTTACCCAGACTTGATAAGCAGCGCGGGGCAAGCGATAATACCGTTAGCAATACATTGGCATACCAGAGTTCTGTCGAGTTAACCAATTAGTCATGGCAAAACGGGCCGGGTTGGGTCGCTTTGTAGCCTAGGGGTAGTCGTAGTTGCGTTGCCTCTTCAGGCCAAGATAACAAGTTGAAAAACCACGTTAAATGTGTCGGGCTATCCCGAGTAATAAGCGGTACGTTTGTGTGTGTATGTGTGGGTGTAGCGAAAATATGTGGGCGACCATGTGAATCATCCGAAAATAATAATTATTATTATTCCAATAATTCCCACATTAACTCATTCATAATATTTTCTTATTGTGCAGGAAATATGTGAGCGATGTGATCGCGAGGCTAAAGAGCAACAGTTTACTACATTGGAATCGGAGCGTTCACAGAATCGTGGACTGAATCGATATAGAGACGTAAATCCCTATGATCATTCTCGAATTATATTGAAAAGAGGAAATGTAGACTACATCAATGCGAACCTTGTGAAAGTGAGTTGTACAGAGACTGGCAAAGAAAACTTTAATAATACATTTATAATTTATTTTGCAGTTGGAACGCGCCGATCGGCAATATATACTGACACAGGGTCCTCTGCCGGATACTGTGGGTCATTTCTGGCTTATGGTCTGGGAGCAAAATTCACGGGGAATTCTAATGCTCAACAAGCTGATAGAGAAGAAACAAATCAAATGCCATCTCTATTGGCCCGATCAAGTGGGCCCAGCACATGCGCTCAAACTGAGAGATGTCAATTTGTCCGTGGAGTTGGTTAGCTGCGAGACCTATCAGAACTTTGTGCGAAGATGGTTCAAGTGAGTGAATTGGCATTATATATAATAATTCACTAATTGTTAACAAATTCCGATTCCTTCTCCAGATTAACTGATCTCGAAACCAACACTAGCCGTGAGGTTATGCAATTTCATTACACAACTTGGCCGGACTTTGGTATACCCAGTTCGCCAGATGCATTTCTTAAGTTCTTGCAAGTGGTGCGTGACTCTGGAGCTCTTAGCCAGGATGTTGGCCCAGCAGTGGTGCACTGCAGCGCAGGTATCGGTCGTTCGGGCACCTTTTGCCTGGTCGATTGTTGTCTCGTGTTAGTGGACAAGTTGGGTGAATGCGATGTGGCACAAGTGCTTTGCAAGCTACGCACTTACCGTCTTGGCCTTATACAGACACCCGATCAATTGGACTTTTCATATCAAGCAATCATCGAAGGCATCAAGAAACTGAATGATCCCGTATGTATACGACCTGTTCTATTGAAGTGTTCAAGTTAATCACGCAAGAAATTCAATTTAGAATACTCCCTAACGCTGTGATCTGTGATTTGTTTATTTATACTTTATATCCTTTTGTAAATTAACTTGAATGCTTTAAACTGTTCTTATTGTCAAATTCAATGCTTTAAAAGTGTTCTTATTCTAGTATTTGTACTTATCTGTTCCTTTAACTTGCAGAGCTTTCTCTGTGCCGAAGAGCCGCTCATTAGCAATGATGCGGATGCACAGGCACATGAGGAACAGCCGCCACCGCTGCCACCACGTTTGCAATCGCTGCAACCCTTGCCACTGGCCCCCAACACTGGTGGCGTACTCTCGCTGGATATGAAAGCAGCGCACGCTAATGGTGACAACATTGGCAGTGATATCATTATCACCGACAAGCCGGCAGCGCTGAGCAGTAAGGATGCGTTGAATAACATAATTGTCAATCAGCACGAGATTGTTAATGCCGAAGTGGCCGACAGTTTGGACAACAATCGTCCGTTGCCACCGCTGCCAACGTTACCGCAAACCAGTGAACTGGATTCGGACAGTGAAGATGATTATGATGACAACGATGACGACGATGATGATGATGAGGACGAGGAGTACGAAACCATTGATGATCACAAATTGGAGACAGCCAATGGGGAACTCAACACGTCTTCGTCTACAAAGCCACACGAAGATGATGTTAATGCAAACAGCGAAAAGCCAACGCCAGTGGAGCAGCACAACAAGGCTAATGGCATCGACTTGACAACGAGGTGAGCTACAGGAATATATATATAATATAATGTATATATTTATTTATAATGTATTGTCACTTTGCAGTTCCGGGGATGAGCTGAAGCGCCGAAAACGCAACGAATACCAGGCGAATCTGGAGAAGAAGGTGAACGAGATCAAGCGTAAACAGCGTGAGAACGAGGACAATCAACAGGCGGCGAAAAAACGAAGGTCATTACTAACATATATTGCGGCAGGTGTTGTGGTGGGCGTCATTGCAGCCTACGCCTATACGAAGCTAGGTTAAGTCCCCCTTGTCTCCCTTTCTCTCTCTCACACTCTGCTTCTCTGTCTGTCTGTATGCAGAGGAGACTAGGAACTTAGCCCGTAGTAGATGAGTAGCAATTAGAGCAGTACCATATGTACGAGTAGTAGTGGCAGCAGCGTGACAATGATTCCCCCAATCTGGGCATATGTATGTTTGTATGTAGGTCTTATCGAGCTAACATCAAATGTCAGCGCGACAAAATACTTGCACACACCACACACACACACGCAGAAAAACATCCGTACACACACGAACGAACGAAAGAACAATGCGAAAGTATCTCGCATTATATTGGAATGATGATGATAATGACAATGCATATTAGGGAATTTTTATATATACAACAAGACAGAAGGAATACAACAGAAATGAAAGTAACAGCAACATTTAAATTTAGGAATTCGGTATTTGAAGAAAGAACCGATCACACAAGTAGATTCTTGCGCAATAGACTGACATTTTAGAACAAATTTTTCTTGATATACTTTAAAGAAAGCGAGACGAAAGAAAAGAAAAGTAAAGAAAGAAAATAACAATGAAAGCTCCTATACAGAAATGGAACATAGAGAACAAACCTTAAATGATAACGACTAGAAATATCCATGCAAATGCATTTTTATTTTGCACTCGCTAACAATGTACAAGTTTTTTCATTTTTTGATATGAAATAAAAAGAGAAACGTTGCTAACTAAAATAATATTTGATATATATGATGTACTATATATGTATGTTGTGCACACACGCCCACGCGCCCCACTCACGCTTCACTTGTTGTTGAACACACTCTTAAGTTTCGTAAACAATTTGAGTATCTGTGAGTATGTATATGTATTCTATATATATGTATTTGTACGATATGTTGTTATTTATGATGATTTATTACGGAAACACTTGCTTAGCAGAGAACAGAATGCAATGTGCCAAAAAAAAATAAAAGAAAAGAAATAGAGAACAAGTTAAACAACAATTGATAGAATCGTTTCAAATCCTTGTAAGCCGAACATATACTTTGCCCGCTAACTGTAACATTACCAAAAACAAAAAAAAGTATAACGAACTGGAATGATTTGTAGTGTGTACTATATATAAATTGCATGCGCCCATTAAAGAAAGCAATAAACGCAAATAAATGTAGCACAAAACATAAAACAATGATGATAATGATAATGAAATCGATACGATATGAGCATATGACCATTTTGTATTCTTAATATATGATATACATATATATATATGGAAATAAATCTATGTAATCTTAGAAGATATATGAAAAGAATGAGAGAGTTAAACTATTTAATGGTTTTTAGACTTAAGTGTATGCCCTAGATATCTGCCCTGCATAACAAACACATATACATATATATATATATAAATACACATACATTAAGGAGCGCAAATAAAACTAAAAATATTTTTATATGTGTAGTTCACAAGTTTAATAACAATTAAAACTAACCAACAACAACCACACAACAACAACAACCCACAATGAGAAAGCGAGTGCGCTTAATGAAGGAGACGATAACAACGATGACGATTTTTAAAATATACATGCATATTTGTATGAAATGAACATATATTTAAAGAAAAAACCACAATTAACAAATGAACAATACCTATAGTAATGCCTAGTTAACGGAACATTGGCTAAGTACACCACAAAAATCCAACACACACAAAACTCGTATGTGTAGATGCATATGTATGTATATGCCTAATGAGTAATGAGAGACATAAACGAAAGTATTCAAATAAAGCTATATTTAAGATACAATACATCGAGCCACCAACGAGGCGTTTCCTTTCTTTATGTTTAAAAAATTATGATTTCTATGTTCTTCTTGTTTTTGTTTTTGCAGACGCCCCAAACGCCAATTAATGCCCACGACAAAGTAATCGCAACCCATGACTTCCGACGACATGAGAAAAGCAAAGAACATATCATTTTCCATCTATGTGTAGCAGTATATAATTAATAAATAATTTACATTTTTAAATTGTCATCCTGCGTTTTTAAGTCTTCTACGCAATTTTTTTTAAATTAAAGACGTAACGTAACAAGCTACGTAAGTGCTTATCGATATTTCGTGCGGCAACACGATAGCGATATTTTGAGTAACTATTGTACTGCACGTACTCGATATTCATATACCTAAAGTACTCAATCGACGACTTTGTTTTCGTTCTGCAAATATAAAGAAATTTCGTCAAAACTTTTATTATAGTGGCAGGTGGTGTTCAAATTCAGCAGATAATTAACAATTTAGAATGCCTGCAGTAGAAGAGGCAGAGATTACTAAATATTTAGCAAAGGTATGATGAGTCATAAGCATTATAAAGTATCCATCATCCTTTCTTGTCACGCAATAAAACGCAAATTGTTTTTCAATTAATCAACTCATTCGGTTACTCTGAAATTGTTTGCAGTATAAGAATATCGGCGCTACCAGGAAAGATGTAGTGGATGTCGTCACCACATATCGCAGCCTAACATATGATTTGCAAAAGTTTGGTAAGTATATTTTAGTTTGGAGTGGGCCCATTGTGCGGTCATTCATACATACGTCGAGCCATACGTGTATCTGTATCTACATATGTGTGTGTATTTCTTTGTAGTGTTCAACGATGGGAGCTCTAAAGATTTGTTTACATTGCAAGGCACCATTCCGGTTGTCTATAAAAGTGAGTGACAATACATGCACAGTGGGGTAACCCAGGTGAACTAAGGTTTCTATATTCGATTCCTTCAGATAACACCTACTACATTCCCATATGTATATGGCTGATGGACACCCATCCCCAAAATGCGCCCATGTGCTTTGTGAAACCGACGCCTACGATGCAGATAAAGGTTTCAATGTATGTGGACCACAATGGCAAGGTTTATCTGCCTTATCTGCACGACTGGCAACCCTACAGCTCTGATCTGTTGTCGCTCATACAAGTTATGATTGTGACATTCGGCGATCACCCGCCAGTTTATTCAAAGCCGAAGGAACAAATCAATGCGCCATATCCGGCTAGCAGTAAGTATCCTCCTACTTATATATCTTTTATCAGTAATTATCTTATCCACATCTTTCTTAGCTTATATGCCGCAGCCCGGTGGACAAGCTGCTGGTGGTGGCCCATATTTGCCGTATCCAAGCGCTGGTGGCCCTGGCGGTGGCAACTTTCCACCGTATCCAACTGGAGGAGCTAACTTCCCTCCCTATCCACCAGCAGGTGGACCAGCGGGCAATTCGGCTGGCTATCCGCCCTATATGAATTACCCTCAACCGGGAGGGTATCCAGGAAACTCGGGCTACGTAAGTGTATGTGTAATCTATAATTGGATGAATATATAACATAAATCCTGCACAGAATCCGGCTGCCAATGCAAATCCCAGTTCAACGGGTACCATAACAGAGGAGCACATTAAAGCATCACTGATAAGCGCTGTGGAGGACAAGCTGAGACGTCGCATACAGGAAAAAGTCAATCAATATCAGGCTGAGATTGAAACATTGAATCGCACCAAGCAAGAATTGGTGGAGGGAAGTACCAAGATCGATTCAATTGTCTCACGCTTGGAGCGTGAACAAGTTGAGCTGCAGAAGAACCTGACAATATTGCGAGACAAGGAGCAGGAATTGAAAGAGAGTCTAGAGACGTTGGAGAGTGCCGAAGCCATTGATCCTGACGAAGCTGTGACCACAACGGCGCCTTTATACAGACAGTGAGTACAGACTATCTATTTATCTATCTAGGAACCAAGTCTAATGTTGATTTTCTTTTAGATTACTCAATGCCTATGCAGATGAAGCGGCCATAGAGGATGCCATCTACTATCTGGGCGAGGGGCTGCGCGGGGGTGTCATTGACCTCGATACCTTCTTGAAGCATGTGCGCACACTCTCGCGCAAACAGTTCATATTACGCGCTACAATGCAAAAGTGTAGGCAGAAGGCAGGATTGGCCGGCTAGCAAGACGGTCCCCTATGGATGATGCAGTGCACCCCACAAGCTGCAATTTTAAAGTGCAACTAATAACCGACTCGCACACTATGATAATTGATTGATTGATATGTTATTATACGAAATTCGCAACCGCTTTAAGTTGAAATTGAATCTTTAAAATTATTAATGTATAATGAATAAAAAACCCAACGTACACGCCCACACTATACATTTATTGCCGTAGAAAATTCTATAGATCTTTACTTTACTAGCGGAATGATTCTTCTCATACATAAATACCGACGGTTAGCAGAAGGAACACAATACCAAAGCCGAGGAATATCGATGCGCACAGACTGATCAGCAGTTCCTTTATCAGTGTGCTTTCCTTTGTATTCTTTCGCGAGACGACGAAAATGAAGAACCAAGCCGTAAAGAAGGTACCAATAATCAGAAGAACAGTGGCGAGATGAGGGAACACTGCTGGATTCACCGGCGAAACGTAACGGTGCATATGCTCCATGCTGTTTCAGAAAATATATTAATATGTATTGTTTGTTTGTGAATCTGTATTTTACTTACGCTTAAGTTTAATATTTAAGGCTTTTATTAATTTCTTGTACTTGTACGTGGCCCGGCCTGAAAGCGGTTAGGGTTGTTGTGAAACATTTATCGTTTTTCGATATTTTTCTTCAACCTGTTTCTTTCGACTGACTATCGATATATAGATATTTTTGCTTTGCAATTCTTTCATCTCTAGCCAAAACGTGGTTTGCTGCAAAATTAAAACAAGGAAATATAAAAATAACAAATAACAAAGGTTTAGCTTTTTAATGTCATATAAAAATAAGAACAATAGCGAAGTCCAACGTAGTCTGGCAAAATGAGCGATGTAAGTAGTTCCCAAAAAACAATGGCAGTTTCTATTTGAGTAGCAAATACTGAAATTTTATTTTGCAATGTGTAGCTCGAAGAAATGGACAGCGACAGACTGAATGAGCTGGAATCAATTCTGTATGCCTCCATACATTACAGCGATGCTGCCAGCGATAATCTGCAGAATGAATCCAATATGGACATGGATGCACGGACAATGCCTCCCCCGCCGCAGTACCAGCAGCAAAGGGAGCAACAGCAACAACAACAACAGCAGCAACACCAACATCGCTTTGTTAGTAATAAACGCATTATTAACAATGCTACAGCCAAACCACGTTATTGGGCAGAGGCGCCTGCTGCTGCAATTACTGCTACAGTGGGTGAGAGCACAAAGTTGCAGGGCACAGGCAAAAATACGCCTGTTGAAGGTCAGTGCGAAAATGTATACATACTTAATATGTGTGTGTGTGTCTTCGAGTGTACGTGCGTGTGTGTGTGTGTTTACCTCAATTTTTATATGCGCTTTCGTTAGATTTGCAAACAAAGAACATTTTTTTGTCATTCTCAAATGGAAGATGACAAATATATATATTCTAAATCAACTTGGCCCAGAATTGTTTCAATTGAAACTTTATTTTCAAAATTATATTTTTAAATATTTTTACAATAAGCAAAATGAATTACGACTTTATTGTATTAATGACTCTGAAAATGCTATGCGTTCTTGGAATAATGGACTTCTACTATGTGTTTTATGGTCATGATCTGATCTTTTGGCTAAATGAAATTCGTCATCATCCACTGGAGTATTTCCTTACAGCTATAGTGCTGACAACAACGTTAAGTGTTGGCCTGTCTTGCATCGAGCTAACGTTGCTTGCCACACTGACCAGACGTAATGCGTGTGCGTTCACCAAGTTGCGACACGATCAGGAACAGCACTATAGACGTTTTGTCTTTATGCGTCTGGTGCAACAACTGGAGAATGCTTTGCAGCTGCAAAATCGTCACTCCGAAGATCTGGCAACAATGCTAGGAGATATGCATATAGCACATGAGAAGATCGATCAGGCTATCAATGATTTTCGTTCAGCAGTATCTGTTCTACTCTGGCCCAACAGATCTGATCTGTTGATGGACGCATTTGTACTCTATCATGTCGATCAACCACAGTTGGATGAACTCAAAAGTCAGGGCTATAGATTAGATCAACCAGATAACAATGCCATACGTAATGAGCATTTCAAGTGCCTGCTCAATCCACCTGGATACTAGCTAACTGTATATCTTGTCTATTTATCCAATGCATACCCAAAATAAATTGTGGTAGTTTCTAAAGATTTCTCTTTCTCTCTCTATCTTGATTACTCAATAGCCACGGAACCGGAGATCCACCAGGAGCAGCCAAAGCGCATGTTGCCGCCGGCAACTGTTGCTGGAAATGCTGCTGCGTCACCAAAGAATAAACGCATCGATACCAACAACAGTAACAATAACAACAACAAGAAGACAGCGGCGCCACATAATCAGAAGCAGCCGAAACAATTAAGTGCTGTTCAGAAGCTGCTGCAGAAGCAACAACATCAAAGGAAGAAGCAGCCACAACAGCAACAGCAACAGTTGAATCCCAAAAAGCAACAACAACAGCAGCAACAGCAACCAAGTCCAAAACCACCGAAACCGCAACAAACCTCGAAAGCTTCAAGTGCCGCCGATGAGCCTGAACGCTTTGATCAACGTCTACTGGTGGCAATACCCTGTAATTGGCCACCAACTAAACGCGAGCCTGCTCAGCGACAAAATGGTCCGTTTGCCAAGAACAGTCGCAAGCTTGAGCAGATGCAGCGACTCGAACAAAAGAAACAAAAGTCTAAACAGGCACTGAGCAACAAGAAGCTACGGCAACAACAGCAGAAGGAGAAGCCCATAGAGCTGATCAGCTTGGTGGAAAGTGAGGATGCATCGGATAACGATGATGTTGTCATCGTTCCTTTGCCACCAGTGCCCATTATCGATGTGGATGCAAGTGATGATGAGAAGGAAGAAGAGCAACAGAAGCCATCGGTGGAGCCATACATTGAGGAAAACGCAATGGATGCTGCCGATGTTAAACTGCGTGTGGAGATTCCAGCAGAGATACCGGAGACAACGACGTTGCAGCATTCAGCACTCAGCTCACCCTGCAATTCGGTGCTATCCAGCGATGATTTCATTGTACAGAAAGATACCAGTCGCCTGCTGGCAGACAATGCACGTGCCACAGACGAGGATCTGTTGGTTTTAACGGAAGCTGCGATTAGAAATGCTGCCGAACCCTCTGATAGTCAAGCAGCGGAGGCTGAGAAGGAACCAGCACCTGATACCTCATCCGAATATGAGTTTGTGCCTCCATCCAGACTGGAGGAAATCAAGCAAAACTATCGCGTTGATGATGAACAACAGTTTCGTGCACTCGATGTTTATGAAAGCGAATCAGATCTCACCGAAAGCGGCATTTATTGCAAGGCCAAACCAAAGGCCACGCCCACAATTATACGTAATATTGATTCAGAATCGGATAGCGACATCGAGGAGGTCGTCTCGTCCAATGTGGTCAAGACAAAGCGTCTGCGTAAGCGTCGTGCCTCGAGTACCAACCAAAGCCAGTCGGATCCGAACAACGAGCCGGACAACATTGAAGACGATGAAACAGATAGCGATGATGATGGAGTGCAGGCAACGGGAGTGCCGGGCATAGCTCGTGGCATGGCTGTGGAACGTTGCAAGCGCAAGATACGACGCATAAGTCAACGACGCTGCTCGGATGGTGCTCTGATGCCGGTTATACGAAAGCCGGTGCCGGCACCAGCCGATGATGTCAGTTCGGAGAGTGCCGAGGAGGAAGATAATGTTGTGCCTACGGCTCGACAAATTGCCGAACGGTTGCTGCTGCAGAAGCCGAACGAAGCCGCATCGGTGCAAGAACCTTCGCCCGATGAGCCAATGCCGAGTGAAGGCTCCGATGCGAATACAGACGACGAAGCCGAGATGAAAGATGCTATGACGGAGCGTATTAGCGCAGTCTTTGAGCGGATCGACAGCAATACAGAACGCATCAAACGGACAGGACAGCAGCAACAACAGGAGGTTGTAAACTCCACAGAGCAGAACAAAGATAAAGACGATGCCGTCGCAGCAGCTGAAGAGTTCGATGTGTCTATGGAGAGGCGTGAATATGAAACGAATGATTCAGTGGTGGATCTAGATGCGGAAGAAGAGCCTCAGCCTTCTACTGAACAAGCTCCATTAGTGCAAGTTGAATACAAAGTTGCAGAGCTAACGGAACAGCTTAGTGGCGGAGATTTGGTGGGCTGGAATGAAGAAATGTGTCGCTTCTACAATGACAGTTGGGGTGGCGAGAAATTCAACCTGCAGAAAATCCTCAAGGCGATGAGCGGTGAGTCTAAATCATGATACATAAAGAACCATTTTAAATATGATCTTAATTACTCCCAACAGGTCAACGTAATGAGTGGAGAATCATCAATGCCGATCGCTTTCCCGTTGCACGCAAACGCTCCAATCTTAAGTGCACAAATTGCTTTGAGATGGGCCACATGCGAGCCAAGTGTCCACGTCCCAGAAAGCCGGTAATCTGTTACACCTGCGGCATGACTGGCCACGCGGAGCCGCGTTGTCCCAATGCCATCTGTCTGGGGGTAAGCTACTCCATGCTATGATATAGTATTGATCTTACTGAAACCATCTCCTCGTCTTCTTTTAGTGTGGCGCCAAGCAGGCTATGTATGTGCAGAAGTGCAACAAGTGCTCGTTTCACAGTCGAATGATTTGTCAGCTCTGCAAGATGCGTGGCCACAGCACCGACATGTGTCCAGATAAATGGCGACGCTATCACTCCACGGTAAGTATGCGTATTTATGTAACTAATAAATCAATTATAATGTTCTTTAATCCCATCTAGACTCGCTCCAATGTAATGCTTGACAGCAATGTGCAGTATCGGGTGAAGAACTGCAGCTACTGTGCGGCCCGTGGCCATTTGTTTGAGGAGTGTCGTCAGCGGTTAGGGGAGTACCGCAATACAAACTATACCAGAATGATAATATCACATCAGAAGGTCTATAAGGATCGCAGCGGACCTATAAGTTATTTGAATACCTCCTTCTTTTCCATCGACACACAATTCCACTTCAATTGGAGCTCTGAGTTTGCAAAGAACTCAAGCTATGCACGCTTCCTCAAGGCGGTGGGTTTGGCTCGTGCTCTACCACAAAATCACAAGAAGTCATTAGCGATTGCTGCAAACATACCGAAGACTTATACCAATAATTATGTAGCCAAGCCATTGTACCCTTCGTCTGTGACTGTCAAGGAGCTGCCAGCGGAGACTGTTGTGGAAAAAGTCCCAGAGAAGGAAAATGTTGCTACTCCTGCTGACACTGTGCAAATACAGCAGGAGGAGATAAGCAGCAACCTGCCTGAAGAAGCTAAAACGACTCCAGCTAAAGCCAGCAGCAGTAGTGTTGTGACTCCATCCAGAAGCAACATAACCCCACATGATCTGGATTCGGATTCGAACTACAGTTTCTCGGAGCATTTCGAAGTGCCAAGCTCCACAACAACAACATTGAATGAGAACGAGAACGAGACAAGGAAATCGAATGGCCCAATGGATGCGCTACCTGATATCATACCTCTGAGTTCAATGGATGATGATGATGCCGAGCAGGACATTCAGCTGAGCACAACCAGTCAAGGCATCTCAATGTGCGTAAACAGTAAGGTATCGTCGTCGTCAGGTGGTGCTGCTCAAGATGAAGAGAGCCTACCCGACTTGCCATCGGAAGCTAAAATAGTTATGGCCCACGATCAGACGCAATACCTGTTCAGTCCCGAGGGCAGACAGTTTCTCATTGACTCGGCCAAGCAGTGTAATGTAAATGTGCGTATGGATTTCAAGGAGTACGGTTATGTGCTGGTCATCTATGGCCTGAAAAAGGATCAGGAAGATCTCCAGCTGTTACTGTTGCGTCGCAATCAGGAGGTCAAGCGTAAAAGCTCTGAGTTCCAGAGTCAGAAGCCACCCAAACGTATCGATGTCTTGATACGTTTCATGCGTGATGGCATCAACAGTCTGGCCGGAGATTTGGGCAATGCCAAGGGTCATTATTTCCGCATCAAGGAACTGGAACGTATGAATACTAAGAATGGTTTTAAGCTCGCCGAACGTAAGCGTCGCCTGCTGAATATGATATTGTTTGGCCAAGCTGGACTCAACAATGGCAGCATGCATCTTGACCAGCTGCTATTGATATTGAAACGTCTTGTGGATGAGCATAAGTTGGAGGAGAATGCCAGTGCCGCGATGCGCAACGAAATCGAAGAGCATTGGAAAGTCATATTCAGTCCCATCGCACATCCAAATTACGAATCGCTGCTGCAGAGCTATGGCAGGCTGGACATAAAGAATCGCATTGCTGGACTCAATATAGAGCCAGCAGTGTTGGGTCTGCAAGGATCTGGGCGTAAGGTGCAGTATCCTGCACAGCCTAGACGGGAACGCATTGCCTCGCCTCCGCCACCGCCGCCAGTTTGGCAGCACGACAAGAATCGTTCGCCAAAACAGCAACAGCAGCAATCGCCACAACAGAAACTGCCACCGCCGCCAGTGTGGCAGCAGGAGGAGCGCGCGCCGCCACCACCTTCCATGCAACAACAGAACAGGAACAATAACAACAACAGCAACAATAACAATGCAGGCAATCGTATGCAGAAGCAGCGCGCGGGACCACTGCAAAGGCAGCAGGTGCCACCACCTCCCATTTGGCAGCATGAGGAGCAACAACAACAGCAGCATCAACAACATATCAACAACAAGAACCGCGCAGTAAAGCAGCAGCAGCGTCCGCAGCCGTATGTCAAATCACCTGGACAGCAACAGCAGCAGGTGCCCCTGCTGCCTTGTCACAACATGCAACAACGCACACCAGCCAAGCTGCAACTGCATCGCAGCCAAGGTCCCTTGCAGTCCGAGTGCGTGAAGCTGTTGGCGGGCATGGAGCAAAATTCGTGCAACTCCATCAATACAGATGCATCCAAACCATCGATATTCTGGTCGCGTGAATCACTCAAATATCTCGATGATCTGTTCAAAATAACTGCCAATCCAGAGACACTGGAGCGCCTGAATCGCGTGCTGGAACGTTCCAGGAGTGGCCAATTGTCGCACAACGATTATCGCGCTGTCATTCGGTTGCACTCGCTTATGGAGCCCCACTGAGAGTTGTGGGCGTTGTGGAGTCTATATAAGGGGGGATACTTACTACTTTAATTAAAAACTAGACATGAGCTTAAAGTATAAACCATTAGCAATGGGTATGTCGAAGATATTACCCAAAATACCGAATAAAATATATATCTGGACAGTTCAGTTGAATTTTGCACTATGTAATGCACTAATCTTATTTTTATTCTTTGGTAACAAATATATTTAAGTCACAATCGAGTGACTTAAACTACAATACGATTGAATTAGTCATTATAAATGCGCTTAAGGGTAGAGAATGTTCTTGCTTAAAACTCGTATGTTAAACAGAGATTTCTGACTGACAACAACAACAACAGTGTTGGTAACAGCTGCCTCTGTCTCTGTGTATCGTGCGTATCTTGGCTTTATATTCCTGGCTTGAAGGCTTGAAGCGACTTTCATCTGGTCTTGGTCATCCAAAATGGAGGGAGAGGGGGGCTGGAGTTAAGCTGAAGAAAAGATGCGTGTTCTAAGACTACAGAGAGATTGCCCTCTGGAAGCACAAGAAATGAAAGAGCAATAAGCGATATTTATATAGAAATTCGAAATAATAAATTTAATAAACATTATGGTATAAGTAGAATTAGAATAAAATTGACTAGATGGATTTACAAGAAATAGGGTACGAGAAAATAATTTACATTTAAGATATATACGTTGCGAGGATGTTACTTAGTAGGAAAGTCTGGCCAGTAGTTAATGTAGTATCTATGTGTAGTTCCCTCAAACAACCGATCCAGCCAGTTGCTAAGCCCGTCCAGCAAATTGTCCTCGAATAAAACATTTGTTTCAGCATCGGATTCCTCTGAGTAGTTAACGCCAAGAAAGTTGCCAATTTCCGGATCATCATTGCGGTCCAGCAATTGCTTTGTCATTTTGATCATCCGTTTCGCACCGCGAGAGCATTCAGGATGTTTGGCGTGATATACGCAGAAATACTTGCGGTGTCCATTCAAGGCTATAACGGTGCCAACACAGTTCCTGGGATTTATCTGTAGACTTTGATTTGTGCACAATGACAAACGCAGTAGCTCAGAATACCAAGATAATCCCTTCTCGATTAACATGTGGCCAAACAACAGTGTCTTTGTCCTCCGATATGGCCAGACAGCACGATGGTAAGGCGGTATTAGTTTCGTGCGACTCTGCATATCGGTTATCAAAAGGATTGTACGGCATCCCGGCTTCAGCAAACGCACCAATCCGTTATATTTCTCAGCTCTTAGTTCGTAGAGCTTTAGTTCTGGCGCATGAGTCTTTGGCTTGGAACACTGATTGTTCTCATTCAGCTGTCCCTGCGCTTTGAGAGTCTCCTCCTCGGCTCGTACAAAATACATCATGACATATCCGATGCCAAACATAAAGGCAATGGTTCCCAACAGCGAGAGTGCGGCAAACAAGTGTTCATCTTCGATATTGTCCGAAAGATAGTCGACCAAATAAAGTAGTCGGGCAATCCATTTGCTTAGGATGCCCTGTGCGTGTTCGTCGAGTAGATTCTGTACAAAGGCCTCGTAGGTTAAAGCTTCCGATGTCTTAAGAAGTCTTTGTATAGTCAGATTTATTTCATGTTTTGTTGCATTGATTGCAGTATTATTGAGATAATCGGCAGTCTTGATATCCAACTTGGCACCATCGACCCATTCGTATTTAATCTGTGTGCTGTCACGCCTCCAGATCACAACGAGTCGCAGCAGATTGTCCTCGAAGGAACCCTTCGATATGGCATTCAGAAAATCAGCTTGCTTCTCTTTGTACATATAGGCAAATCGAACCTTTTCCATGCTATAGCCACTCTCGAGGGCAATATGTCGTAGTGCTCCCCGGGCAATATCGTAGTCTGGCGAGTTTTCAGTTATCAGAATCACACATAATCGCTTTCTAGGTCTGTTCCATTCGGCCGGGCAGACACCTTCGAGCACCTCTTGCGACGACAGGCGTGGTAGAGATAAATACTGATTTGATGAGATGATATTGTCCAGGGTTTGCGTAGGTATATCAGCCATTGAAATACTTGCTACAGCTCGCACCGAATCCTCATTGAACAGGAAGAGTGTATCAAGTTTGGGATTCACTTTGAATCTATCCAACATCATTTTACAATTCTTGCTTGTGAGATCCACAAATCCGAATGCAACACGATCATGAAAACCAAACGCCGATATAAGATATCTCAATCTGGTTACACTTCTAGGCTCCAAGACCAAGGCACGAACACGATTATCTGTCCAACCGTTAAGGAACTCATCGATATTTGCATCAGTGATACGTTGACCAATTTTAAAGGGCATTTTCTTGCGTATAAAATCAGCCAATTTCTGTTGGGTGTAGATATTCTCACGATACACATAGCTATGTCCATTCATAACCAGAACCATTCGGGGAATATCATCGGCACCGGTTTTACGCAATATCGTTGGCTCATGGGCCGCATTGATGGTCGCAAAGTGTATACCAAGCGGTTCAAACGTATCGATTAATTTCTTAAATGCTCCCACAATCCTTATGCATCCGAAACACCAGTCATTGTAGAACATAATAATGTGCAATTTGGTCTTGCTCTTTGGTATTATGGTCTGGTCAAAGTAGTTGGATGTCACAGAGAGTTTGTGATATAGGCTAATGTCCTGGTCGAAGCCGAATTGTTTGCCGAAGAACTCCTCAACTGGGTCAAAGCCGAAGCGATTGTAGCCACTGTAATCATGTTTCTGCTTAAGATAATGCGAATCTTCACTGGTTACGCCATGTCGGTCGAAGATGCGCCTTCGCTCAGTATCGCTCAGCAATTCGTAGGCCTTTTTTATTTGAACAAACTTTCGTTCAGCATCAGGATGATTACTTTTATCTGGATGCCATTCCTTTGCCAATTGCTTGTAGGCTCTTCTTATCTCCTGTGACGTTGCTGTCCTAGTTACGCCAAGTTCCTTGTACGGGTCATTCATGGTACATTGGCATAGTGTGGCTAATGCACATAGTATTAGCATCGCCTTGAAAATCCAACAAATTTTGCTGTTCATGGTTGCCAGTTTTGTCATATTCTCACACAATTATTTTATATCCCTTTTTCTATATTAATACACTGCTCTCTGCGTATGGGGGTGGATCTGTGCTCCAGATTCAAGAATGATTGATGAGGCTATTGATTTTAATTTTATACTAAATTTTCTAATAAACTGTTAGCACAACACTGGAAACGCACATGGCGTTTCACAAAATTTGTTTTGTTTATTAACAGAACAAATTCTTTTGAATTATTTTCCTTTGACAGGTAAAATATTATTCGCTACACCCAATAGGGTTGTCAACGATGTACAAAATCACAGAGTTGTCCTTATAAAATAGAACAGCTGCGCGGTATGTCGATTGTCTAAGTAATAAATAGTATTATTATTTATGAAAATTGTTGGTTCACGCACCGAAATATGACAAGTGATAGTTATAGAGCTTAACAAAAAATGATGAAAATTTTAAATAAACGTTTGTAACATATTGCCAAGTATACGAAATATAGCGCCCGATAACTTTGTTTTACAATTTAAATAAATTGTCGGGTTCGTCAACTAACCGCAACATTGCCAGATTGGCGCAAGACAAACTACAATATTGCCAAACTTTTCGTCTTATTTCGTTAATTGCAATAAGACTCAATCCACAAATCTAGGCGCCACGGTAAGAAAAATATTACTTTTCATCTTAGTTAATCAAGTTTTATATTAACCAGTCGGGGCCACAGTACCCGCAATGATACCCTTTTTCAGTTGGTGTATATAAAATTCGTTGGTGTATATAAAATTTTTAAAATACAATACGAATGTTGGTGCAGCTGTTTTAGTGTTGCCAGAGAGTGCGACTATCTAGCAAAACAAAAACTGTTCATACTCGCCTAACAAAATACCAAAAAATACCAACAAAAAACGGAACTCAACACTGAAAAGGCTTGTGCAGCACTAAGCAAATTAAAGATAAAATTAAATAGCCAGAAATACGCGTGTGACGTGCTAATAGCTAAATAGTTGTGCCTGCAACTGTAATGCCTAAATAGACTGACTTTAGAGCAAGTGTTTGTGCAATAATTAAAAAGGGCAGCGTTTGCAAAGCGCACAAAATATACGAAACAAAATTTTCAAGCTACAAGCAGCAGTACAAGCAAGCCACTGCCATTGCCCCCGCCCCCCTTCACCACCAACACTACCACCATCACCACCGTCGTCGTCGTCGTCGCCGTTGTCGTCGTTTTCGTTGTCGTTTGTCTACTTTGCGTTGCGTCCCGTATGTAAATGTGACCGATGGACGACGAAGGCGAACCAAACAGATGATATATAAACAACAAAAACACAAAACAACAACAAAAAAAAAAACGCAGCGCAGCAGCAGCAGCAGCAGTAGTAGCAAACATGTACATATAGCCCCCTATATTATTCAATGAGTGTGTGCGCGAACGTATGAAAGAAAATTAGATAAAAAATAAAATGAAATTAGCGCACGCCTGAATTTCGAGTTTGGCGCAAGGTGAACACCGAAACGAATTCAAAACGAACTGTGAATGTGCCTCAAAAAACGAAAAGGAAAAGAGTTTTCAATTTTCCCAGAGTGTTGAGAGTTGTCGCTGTCGCCTGTGTGTGTGTGTCTGTTTATTGTGCTCTGTGCGTGCCACCTGCAGTTGCAATTGCGAAATTGCATTGATTTATGCATTGTAGAAAAGTTCAATTTGCAGAGGATATAAAGATATTCAGCATATATACATAAATACATGCATGCACACACACACACGCACACTCATGCAAACGTGCTGCAGGCTGACTGACTGACTGATAAAAAGCCTCGCACCATACGCACACACACACACACATATACACGCGCGTGAAACGCATACGGCAACTTGCTCAGCAGAGCTTTGTAAGTTTACGTTTATGATTATTTTGTAGCTGTTTATTTTTATTTCTATATGTGCACATACATACACACACACTTACGTATATAAAGTTTAGCATTGTTGTGCTCTGCTTTCCGTCGTACGTTTTCTATTTAATTTTGCAAGCTCATTGAAAAAAATAGAAAAAAAAACGAACTAACTTTAATTACATTCATGGCTTGGCTGCAGCAGCAACAGCAGAGGCAGCGGCAGCGTCAGTAATTGCCCCGTCGCACTGTGCTGCCTGCCGCATGGAAATTTCTTACACGGTACGCAGCCCCCAGAGCCAAATGTTAATTATGTGCCGCCGACGTCGCTAGCATAACACTCCCCACTCTGCCCCCTCCCTGGCACTTACACTGTCCCTCCACCTCCCTGCAGATGCGTGTCCACCCTCGCTATCGCAATCGCACCCACAAAACGTAGCTTATATTGACGCAGTTTGCATCGCGTCGCGTTTGTTTATACTCCACACACTCTCCCACTCGCTCTCACACACACACGCATAGTATCCCACTCACTCGCACTCCCACAAAAATTTGTTGGTCGTTGCACTTTGGTGTTACTATAGTTAAACATGTTGCACACTTGTTTATTTCAACTTTTGGTTAAAAACAATTAATTTACGCATGTATTGGAAAGTCTTTTAAAATAGTTATAAAAATCGTGCAAAGAATATTTAAACAATTATTTGTTATTGCATATTAATTAGATTATTCAATAGGGAAAACATTTTACATTTGAATGGGCCTCGTAAAACATTAATTAATCAATCGAACAATACCCCATGGCCCTAACTTAATTCTATGTCTATTGCGAAGTTTCATCTTTGCTATATGAATTTATTTAGCATGGAAACATTTATTTAAATTTATGTAAATGATATATAACTAAAAACAATATTATAAAAAAAATAAATAATATATATTTAAATATTATAATATCAGTTTCACCTTCAAGAACTCTTATTGAACTGCTCAGAAGTAAATAATACTCTCCACCTGATATGCCTAATCAGTAAAGCTAATGAACCCTTAGAACAACCTTATAAGTTACAAAAAGATACCATATTCCATTTCTACACATGCATATTTAATGTATACTACTGTGTGAGTGTGTGTGTGGGTGTGAGTGTTAAGTACCTCGCGAGCCTAATGGTCGCATTTCTCACAGCTCTGATAAGAGTGACGGACATATGAATACGTATTTGCGCGTTTTTACACGCGTCTAAAGGTAAACGCAACTCGAACTCGCGTTTCGTATTCGGCTAAGAAGTCTGGGCCTTCAGAGTGACTAAGCAGCAGCAATAACAATGACAAAGAAACGATAATTTGTACACTATACGTGCTAATGTTAATTATTATTATTGTTGAATGCAGTTGGGAGCTGAAGGTTGCTCAGGATTTATCGAGCTACTCTTTGAAATACAACATAGTGCGTAGTTGAGTGTGGAAATAAATGAATATATAATGTAATGTATGAATGTATAATTAATATTATATAGGTAATCATAAAATATATCTATTGTGTGTAGAAATACATGAATATAAAATGTAATATTGTGTATATCATTACGCAAGATTGTCACAATCTTTGTTGACATTCAATATTATTCACAATATGATTCATTGTGAACCTTATCCGGGTTTCCCCATTGAGTCAAGTCTTGACTGGCGTTCAGGTATTAGTAGGCTGCGTGCTATACCCAAAATTACATGTATTCTTTTTGTAGATTTTTAGTACAGAAAACAACACTCTAAAATTCCTTCACAACACTTATCAATAAAATTATTAGGCGCATGTACATTCACACAGTGCGTACTTTCTTTTGTCGATCTTGAATTGAGTTTCATTCTGTGATACATTTTTGTTGTTTTTGTCTTCTATTGCAGCTACACATCGAGGATTGGGAGTAAGAGGGAGATAGAGAAAGTGAGTGAGGGAAAAGAACAACAAGAAGAACACTGAGTAAATCGAACGGAACAGAACGGAAGTCCGATGTCCAATAAAATCAATCCGAAACGCCGTGAACCGTCAGCAGCAGCAGCAGTAGCAGCCGCCACGGCTGTAGTGGCAACCAATACGAGCAGCTCGACCGGCTCCAGTGCCGGCAACACATCCTCGGCGAACACATCGTCCTCGTCCAGCTCTTCACTGTCGTCCGCCGGTGGCGGTGATGCGGGCATGTCCGCCGATCTGACATCGCTCTTCGAATGCCCCGTCTGCTTTGACTATGTACTACCACCGATCCTGCAATGCTCGAGCGGGCACTTGGTGTGTGTCTCATGCCGCTCCAAGCTCACATGCTGCCCCACATGCCGTGGCCCTCTGGCCAATATACGTAATCTGGCCATGGAGAAGGTCGCCTCAAATGTGAAGTTCCCGTGCAAGCATTCGGGCTATGGCTGCACTGCCTCATTGGTATACACAGAGAAAACGGAGCATGAGGAGACCTGCGAATGCCGGCCGTATCTTTGCCCCTGTCCAGGTGCCTCGTGCAAGTGGCAGGGTCCATTGGATCTAGTCATGCAGCACCTGATGATGTCGCACAAGAGTATCACAACGCTGCAGGGTGAAGATATTGTGTTTCTGGCCACCGACATTAATCTACCCGGTGCCGTCGACTGGGTAATGATGCAATCATGTTTCGGTCATCATTTCATGCTCGTCCTGGAGAAGCAGGAGAAATACGATGGACATCAGCAATTCTTTGCCATTGTTCAGTTGATTGGATCACGCAAGGAGGCGGAGAATTTCGTATATCGCCTGGAACTGAATGGGAATCGACGTCGTCTCACCTGGGAGGCAATGCCACGCTCGATACACGAAGGCGTTGCCTCAGCCATACACAATTCGGATTGTCTGGTGTTCGATACGTCGATCGCGCAATTGTTTGCCGATAACGGGAATCTGGGCATTAATGTAACCATATCTCTGGTCTAGGCGGACAATTCGATCGTATGGAATGGAATTAAATAATGTGCATCGTTTCTAAAACGATAATCGATACACACAACACTCACACACACACATACATAAATACTACACACACTTACAGATACGGAGAAACACATACATATGTACTAAATGTCACATCTACATAGAGTATATATATATACATACTACATATGTAAGTCGATAGGTCTGTCCGTTTGTCGTCTTTCGGTTTTGTCACTCTCTTGCCGTCGTCGGGCTGGATAATTATCGTAGCTATAGGTATTTTGTTTAAATGAAAGGAAGGAGAGAAGGAGAAGGGGAGAAGGAGGCAGCGAATAAGAGGGAGAAACACATTTATTTAACTGCGTTTTTTTGTGGGTTTTAGTTTAATTTAGGTTGTAAGCCGATGTCGATGGGGCGGCAAATCCCCCAACAACTTGGCGTGGATCTGCCCCCACTAGGCACAGACACAAACACACACACGAATACTTACACACACACACACACATATACAGATACACTACTACATTCATACATTCATGGTAAACACACAACTAATGAGCAGCTAGTTTAGTTAATGTAAATTATTTTATACGAAGAAAATAAACTGTACATGCGCATTATCATCACTTGTAAACCGATATATAAATCCAAAACAAAAAAAAAACACAAAAATAAGAAAAAAATAAAAACAAAAGACAGTAACACTTTGTACTAACTAATCTAAACAACAACACAACAAGTGAAAGCAATCTAATGTTTAAAATAGTTTAGACAGATCTCCCGAACAGTTTTGATTTTCTATTTTTCATTTTCCATTTGATTTTATGTTCTTTCTAAGTTTCATTGCAATTGGAAATTGTGAACTGGCAGTTGCTTTATATAACTGCAATGTATTAAGTGTTAACTGAACACACACACACACACACACTGATACACATATACATACACACAGACACACACACGATGAGAACTACAAAAGAAAAATAAACGTGATTAGTAAAATGAAAAGTCTTGTCAATCGAATCGAAGGTCTAGAGGGAAATTTAATTAAAATTGAATAAAATATTTTTATATTTATATTTTTGTTTAATTTTAATTTGATAATCATCTCATGACATATGAGATACACAGTACATGCAGATCTATTCAATTAATATTGACGCATGGTTATTATAGCAGGCTTCGACATATTCATATGTAACTCTTGCCACAAACCACACAAACAAATTTTAGTTTTCTAGAAATCTTATACAATTTTTTTAACAGAACTAAATTGCCAAGCGTACGAAAAATTAACATTGAAACTTTCGATTTTACTTTTTTATAGACCATATTACCGGTAGATAGAGGCATTTCGCATACTCTATTTGTACCGTGCAAAATTTAGGAGTGCTGCCAATTTTAGTCTGAAGATACTTTTACATAGATACCCAATTTAGCAAGCACCAACAGCAGCAGCAGCAACAAAAACAAAAACAACAATTAGAAGAAGATAGCAATGCAATCACGTCGTCAGCGACAGACAACGGAAGCTCCAGCGCAGGTAGCTGCTGTCCCATCGCCCAAGGAGAACCACAAAAACAACGGGGGCAGCGGCAGCAACAATGCGGAGTTGGCACAGATCGAAGGTAGCAGCAGCAGCAGTGGCTGCAGCAATGGCAACAACAACAAAAACGGAAGTGACACAAGTGACTGCGAAAAACCATGTGAGTCAGCGACTCGAGAATTTCTGGTCTCCCTGCTGGAGTGTCCTGTGTGTTTTGGCTACATGATGCCACCGATCATGCAGTGCTCGCGTGGTCATCTCATCTGTTCCGCGTGCCGCAACAAGTTAAACGTGTGCCCTGTTTGCCGGGTGCCAATGAGTAATATACGCAACTTGGCCATGGAGAAGGTGGGTTCCAAACTGATCTTTCCCTGCAAGCATGCGTGCTACGGCTGTCGGCAACGTCTCTCGTATACCGACAAGAAAGCCCACGAGGAAGACTGTGAACATCGTCCTTATTTTTGCCCCTATCCGGATGAGAAATGTGTGTGGCAGGGGGCACTCAAGGATGTCTACAAGCATTTTGTGAGCACTCATCAGAATGTTATAACCATGGAGGGAACAGACATTATATTTCTGGCGACAAATGTTAATCAAGTTGGCGCACTGGACTGGACCATGATCCAGTCATGTCATGGTCGTCATTTTTTGTTGTCACTGGAGAAGGTGCAACTGGGCGAAGGTTGCCAACAGTACTTCGCTGCCTGTCGCATGATCGGAACTATGCGGGATGCTGCCGACTTTGACTATCTCATCTCACTGGAGTCCAACAATCGAACGCTCAAGTGGAAATCGAAACCACGTTCTATACGCGAAAGTTTCGTCACATATACAAATGCTGATTTTCTGGTGCTCAATAAGTCAACGGTGGAGCTTTTCTCAGAGGATGGTAATTTAGCGCTTAATATCGTTATCAAGAAAGCAAATAATGGAGCCCAAGAATGACGGGTAAATTCTATTCGAAAGATGCGCATATATTCGGGGCATTCTTCATACCCCTCACAGGTCCAGTTTCAGTATCAAATTCCTCTATGTGCTCACAAATGTAAATATTATATTGTAAATCACTCGTGGCCAGACATAATTCAATAGTTTCTGTTATTGGGTGGAAGGAAATTCGACTAGCACTGCAATTGCTCAAATATATTGTAATCCATAGGCCACAGTTCATAGTTTTATGTTTATAGACAGACGACTATTTTAGTGCATTTAAATTCTTTGTGCAATTCGCGCATGTTTGCGTTTCACTGTGAATGGTAAAACTTTTGCATTGCAGCCCTTGCAATAACTATCTGTTTAAAATTTATCGACAAGCGAGTTTTACTGCATTTGAATTGTCTGTAACTCGCGCTGTTCGCGTTCCGCTGCGAATGTCTAAATGTTTACAGTGCAGCCCTTACGATAACTATCTACTTGCAATTAATCGATTAATCACAAGTTTGAGACCAATTGTATCAAAATGCCAAAATAAATAACAAATAAATTTAATTATGGACGAAGTGGATAAAATCATTCTGCACCAGTTGCAGCAGATCGATGCCAGCATTGAGGCAACCGATCAACTGGCCAACTTCACCCCCGAACAGGTAGTGCGAGCTGTCTCCAGTTGTTTGCTGGAAATCAACCCATCAATGACGGAGCTGCCACGAACCTTGCCAGGCGGAGCCATGGCACAGCGCTTCAGTGTGGCCACCACGCTTGCGGAGCGGTGCAAGGAGAGTGGCTACCGTGGTGACATTGGCTACCAGATATTTCTGTACCCCAACGCCGTGGAGCTGCGTCGTCTGCTTATGTATCTGATTGAACGCCTACCACGTGAACGCCAGAACATTAGCGACTCGGGTAAAGCGCACTCCCTCAGTGCCAGGGACCAATTGCTACGGGAGGTACGCAAGAAGTTAGCGGATCAGTTGAAAGCACCCTGGGTGCCACAGTTCTGTCGCGCCGTTGCCAACCGGCAGAAGCTAGGGAGCAGTTGCCAGTGCATCGAATTTAAGCCGCATCTGAACCTCAACGTGCCTGGCGCCAACTTCGCTGAGCGCAGCAAGGAGGTGCAACAGTATTTCGAACAGTTGGCCCCCAATTTGTTCCAGCAGATGGACACTTGCTCGTATGATCTCATAGCATCGGTGCTGCACAAAAACGACATGGAGCGATGGGGTGCCTTGGGTGTGTCCACAGTGATGGCGCCGTCAGAGGCTGCCAATGAGGAAAAGAAACAGGAACCGGCAAGCCCAGTGTCACCAGTTGTGGAGAAGGAGGCAGCTGCAACGCCGGTGCAGCAGTTGGGCGACAAAGTGCAGGAGTTGCGTACACAATCGGAGAAGTTGCTGGCACAACGTAAGGCGCTCAGCGCCAGCATTGTGACTCTCAAGTCGCGGGAGACGTCTGCCGCAGCTGAGTTAGAACGCCTGCAGGCTGTGCTTAAGATGCACGAACGCAGTTGCCTGGTGCTGGCCGAGCCCGAGGAAAATTTGGCCAAACTGGAGGCACTGCTGCGTGCAACAGAAGCAAAGCGTAAGACGCTGACACAGCAGTGGCAGGATTACCGCAGTCCATTGCTCGAGACACTGGAGCGTCTCAAGTCCGCCAAGGAGGCGCAGCAGGTGCAGAGTGTGCGGACGAGCATAGAACAACTGGAGCTGGAGTTGTTGGCCAAGACGCGGCAGCATAACGAACTCAACCAGCGCAGCGCACAGCAGACACAGTTGGCGCCAAGGAAGGAGTACACGCGACGCATCCACGAATTTATCGGAAGCATAAGGAAGCAGCGCGATGACATCTTCAAGGTGCTCGACGATACGCGGCAGCTGCAGAAACAGCTTAATGTGGTGGCGGCGCAGTTGGAGCGTCAGTTCAACTATACGGATGATCTGCTCTTCCAGAGCGCCAAGCATGATTTGCACGCCAAGAAAGCCTACAAACTTCTAGCCCAGCTCCATGCCCATTGCAGTGAGCTGGTGGAGTGCGTCACCAACACGGGCAACGTCAGCAAGGAGATACGCGAACTGGAGGTGCAGATCGATGGCGAGAAGATGAAGAATGTGCTGACCAGTCTGCAGCAGATCACTGGCGATATTCAGAAGTTTGAGCAGCACATACAGGAGCTGCAGTCCCAGATACGTTCGGTGGAGAATGCTATAACAGTGGCCTAGGCGAGAGAGACCTCTCTCTTATTAGGCATTAGAATTACTTTACTCTCATTACCTATGGATTAGTGCCAATTACTATAAACAAAACAGATCACACACGCATAGCGTAGTTCTTCTCGTAGCCAATCTTCACTCTATGCATTTTTAGAGCTAAATAAACGGACCTGAACAATTTCAATAAACCTTTATGGATATATGGATATATATATATATATAAATATTGTATGCATTATTTGAGATTTGATCTCCCCTTTATGGGTTTCTCTTCCGTTTGGCCGTTCACATTTCCTGCTGGTGTGAATGGGGTTTTAAGCGGCAATGCGTTCTCTTAAGTGCTCTCTGCAGAGCATGCGCTCTTTACACACTCTACTGGAGGGTGGTATAGCTTTGCCAACTTTTTTGACATTTGTATAAGTAAGTATTACGACTTTTTGATCATTTATATATTTAAATTTGAATAGAGATTGTAACAGAATTACTTTTCTAGGAATGAGTAATAAGCAAGAATATGTATATCGATATAGCTGTCAATAAAAATACCACAATAGTTCATGAGTACAAAACATGTGTATCGATATCAATACGAAGATCAAAAATACCGCAGGTAATATCGAACCATTTCACATCGCAGAATAGTTGAAAGGAATATAATTCTTTGCATGAATTTAAAACCCGATATCGATAGCAATAAAAATACTATATCACCTTAAAAATATCCTATCGCTTTACCAATAACAAATACATGCAATACTTAGTCTACACAAACTTTACGAGTATTGTTTCTATGGCAACCAGTTCAAATTGGTTAGGGTATTTCCCGGTGCGACCTCCCACCGCGAGAGCAACGCACTCTCTCACTTGCTCTCCCAGCGCTCGTCATCGTCGTCGTTTCTTTTGAATCTGAAGCGGCGGTTACAATTGCTGCCGGTCGTGGAGCCGGCTGTCAGTTGTTGCTCGCCCCTCGAACCGTTTGGAGCTGCAGCGCGTTGGCCGCGTGTCTCGTCGTCGTGTTGTGTTGTGTTTTCGTTTGATTTTTGTTGATTTACTTTCGTTTGTTTTTAATTTAAAGTAAATTTCCAAGCAACCAACCAGGCAGGCAGCCACTTGGCCCGAACGAGGCTGAGTGAGCGCGCGCCTAGTGCTTAAGGGTTTCTTTTGCTCTAAAACGAGAAAATATAACTAAAATAACAGAAGACAACAACCGAAACAGCAACAACAACAACAGCAGCAACTCAAAAGGGGCAACATATCAAAATAAAAGCACTTGAGTTGTGTGTTCCACTGTAGCTGGGGTGCTCTTGCCCCTTGTTGTTGTTGCTGTTGCCTCGGCTGCTGCTGCTGTTGTTGTTGTTGTTGCTGTTGGAGTTGCTGTGCCCTGTGCCGCTCCAGAACTCGTTTGTGGCCTAGAGTTTTAGGTTCTTTTGCATGCCGCGCGCCGATAACAAGTTTAACCGGTGTGCGTGTGTGCCGCGTGTGCAATTGTGTGTGCCAGTGTGTGTGCTAGTGTGTGTGTGTGTGCTTGCGTTCGTGTGTGTGCATGTCGCCTTCAACAAACTGTTGCGCTTGGTCGCGTCGCTGCTGCTGCCGCTGCTGCTGCTGCTGACGTCGTCGCCGGCCCTTTTGTTGCTGCAGGCTGCAATTAAAAGAGAGAGAGAGACAGAGAGGGGGAGAAAAATACCAAACGACGCTTGACCAATTGAACTCCAATTAGAATTTCCGAAAGAGCTGAAGGTCGCACCTTGTGGCCAGCAGCAGCAGTAGGAGGAGTAAGCGCAGCTAGGCCGGCAACGGTCAACGTGCCAAGTTACCTGTGTGTGTGTGTGTCGTCTATAAATAGCTGTGAAAACAGCGCTGCGGCCTAACGGCAAACGACGTCGCCTCGTCACGTCACGCCGTGCCAATCTAACCGGCAAAAATAACAATAAATAAATAAGAAATAGGTAAAGGAAAAAACAAAAGAAAACAAAATACAAAACCAAAAAAAAAACGACTACGATAGTGAACTCTTTGCTGCGACATTGCTCGGCGACTACGCAATAATTTGTTTATAGCAATAACTGATAAAATTGATAATTAATCGAAATCGCGCAATCGCAATCGGATATTAAAATTGAAAATTGAGTTAACTAATTGAATTTGCTTGCAGCTCGCGCAACGAAACTAACCAAATCGAATCGAACCGAACCCGAAAGCAATAAAACAAATCGACTAATTGTAGCAGGCATAGCCCGTAGCTAGTTCTCCAACTCTTACTGTAATTGTAATCGTAATCGTAATCGTAACTGTAACACATAACGGTAATTGTAATTACAAGGATGACACCATCGCCCACAAAGGAGCTCATGGCAGCCACGCCCACAATTTCACGTCGTCCACGCGAGGAGTTCGCCGAGAAGGTGAGTAATACCAGTGCCGTTATCCCCCTTCCCCCCTTACGACATTGTCCTTTCGCCGAGTTCATAAATCCGCCATCTGTCTATTTTTAAATGGACTTCCTGCGTTTCTCATTAATCGGAACAGCAAAGCAAAAAAGAATTGGAAATGTGCTTTGTATTCTTGGCATGGTATAAAAAAAAAAAATTATAAACATTTTCTCGCAGCGGCTTTTGTTCGCTCACTTTGTTTATTTGTGCAAGGTACAAATGTTTGGCCTGCTCGATACATATAGCTTACATATAATACATACATTCATACTATAGTTGTGCTATGTGAAAACATATTTTCGCCTGAACTTGATAGGGTTGCACTTTCTAATCACATGTCGCCGCTGACTAATCGCCGACCCAATACGTAATGTGATTGATAAGATATCAAAAGGCGTAGCTAACTGATAAGTCAGTCAGTGAGTCGATCGATCGACCTGAGAGAGACTTGAAAGAGAGATTTGTCATCTTGTTTCTAATAAAGATATGTAAATACCTTATATAGACTTGACTAGTAGTAAATAGTGAAGAGTGTCTAGAGCAAAGTTCATTCCCATTAGCATAATATCTAAATGGAAGAAAACACAACCTGAAACAAAGATCTTTACTATATCCAGCCATACTTCTTGCTATTTCTTCAAGCTTGTTTCTTTTCCACTGCGACCTTGTTGCCGTTCCACTCTGACGTCACAGTTGCAGTTGTCAAATGCAAAATACCAAGCAATAACAACAAACAAATTCCACAAGCTTGAGTTAAACGAGGGGTCAATGAGTTAAGAAAAGAAAAAAAAAACTTCATGAAAAAACCAGAACAGCACTGGAAAAAAATGACAAAAACAAACGATGACTGAAGGCGACTTGCGGCTAAATTCCAACACGTTGTTAGGAAGGTGTTAGAGGGAGGAGGAAGGTGAGTGTTGGCGGGGCAAATGTTAGTCATTATAATTCGATTATTATACGATTTTCAATATATATATGCGAAGTGTTTGTGTTGTTTAGTCGCATTTACAGTTCTAGAGTCGTCTCTCTCTATGTAAATCTGATTATTTACGGCTTGTTTTGTTCTGGTTCGTGTTCGCTATACAAAAGATACGTGAATCTATTAAAAATGTGGAGCTTTATGAAACTGAATATAGTTTTTTGAAGATTACGCCTTAAGAGCACATGCAGAGCAAATAACATAAACCAAATGAATTTAGAATGGGAACCACCGTCAGAATTCATCATGTGCGACCCACCTCTAGCGATAAACGATATACTATATACGATATACAGTTAGTTACAGCGATAAGCTAATGTGCGAATATTGATATTGGTCGGGGCTCGCCTTGAAAGCTCTTTGGCTTTGGCATATCATCGATTCATCCATCCATCCATTCATCCATCCATTCTTTCAACTTGTCGTGCCAAGAGCCAATTTTGCATATTCTCTGCACAGGCGACCATAAGCCATCGCGTTTGGAGAGAGACAGAGACATCAAGCCAGACATTATTTCAGTTTAAATTGTGCGCCACATAACGACATGCCGTGCGAAATCTGATGCAATCGATGAGATCATCACGAGGAGGAGAACCTACGGAACGACGCAAGAACTGCGAAAAATTGCTTACCGAACCCGAACCCGAAACGCTCTTCTCCCCTCTCTGGTATATCGTACAATACTTAACTCGTCGTGTACGTAAAGCTCACACGAGCGTAATGATTGCCGCCAAGCATAGTAATGATAATGAAAATAATAATAATAATAATAATACTGCATAATGAAAAATCCATTTAATTGTTACTCGTAATTCGTGTTGACGCGCTTTAAAGTGCTGGAGATTTTTGGATTTCCTCGAGAAGAACTTGACTCATTACGTTGTGTGATCTTTCCCGCTGCTGACAGCCACACACAGTGAGTGTGAAAAGTAGGTGATCTGCTTGTATGTGTGAAATAATCAGAAACAGATCAGATGAGAAATAAAGCTCTCTAAAGTGCATTGAACTCCATTGATAGGAAATTCAAATTCAATTTTTGTTTTCTTTTTTAGTTTTTTCCGTTTTTCGATTTGCATAACAATCTCTGACGCATTGTGGTATTTTGCAGTGTAGAATGGAACTCCAGCTCTGACTCTCTCTCCCTCTCTCATTGTATACCTCTCTTTGTCTTGCTTCTGATGACTGTTCCCTTGGGTAGTGCAGCATCGCTTAGGGTCCCCAGCGCACGTTCTCGCTGCTCTCTTCCTCTGCTTCTCTTGCCCATTCACTTAGCTGCCTCTTCACTTCCTTTACCTCTCCCTTTATCGCTTCACTTCGTTGCTTCTTTCCCACTTTTCTTGCACCCTTCTTCCCCTCTCTCTGCCTGGTAGTGCTGCATCAATTCCCGCTACTTTCAATTTCTGCCGCTCTTCTGCTTCTTCTTCTTCTTCTTAGGGCTTTTTTATGCTTTTCTGCTCTGCTCGGCATTTCTGTTGAAAACTAACCCAAGTCTAACTGAGTCATCAGACCCAAAACATGAGCACAGAATCCATCGAGAGCTCGCAGAGAACCGAGTATCGAATGCGTAGCGTCTTTGTAGAACGTCGTCACTCACTCAGTCGATCGGCGGCCTTCCAGCTTATAGTATTGTATGGAATATATGTATGAATACGTATTGGTATGTAAATACGAGTACCCTCCCCGTAGAGGGTACCCGCTCAGCTTACTTATTTGCGTTTTAAAAACCTTGCTGAGTTACGACTGACGAGAGAATTGACAACTTTGTCAACTTTTAATTGCATTATTAGTTTTCACGGCCCGACGATTTGTGCGCTAATGTCTTGGAAGATAATGCTTCCTTCCCTCCACCCCTGTGTCGATGTTTCCAATTTGGTTAGCTGGCTTGAACGTGCTGGTCATAATGAATGCCCAGTTTGCCCAGTTGGCCCCTTTATAAATCTAGACGGTGACAGGCTACAGGCAGCACCTTCTCCCCTGCACTACCCCAAACTGCGGACAGTCCTTGCGCCGGACTTGCCCTGGTAATTGTTGCGTGTCGCTGTTACATTTCCCAGGGGCGTGTTAGTTGCCACGAGTGGTGTAGGGGGGGACAAGACACCTTTCCCTCTTGCCCGACTGACCAGGTGGCCAGTCTGTAGGTCTGTGGTGGTCTGTGTTGGCTTGGCCAGGTAGCAAGTTGGCCTGTCATATCATATGGCAATGTTTGCGCAACGCGTCCACTGCACGAACATAGCCAGGGTTGCCACCCCGACCCCCTTCGGTGTTTGTGTGTTAGAGATGAGCGCGTTTCGAGTATCAAAGAATTTGAACTCAACTTTTCGACGCTTGATGAACTTAATATCTTTTTGGGAGGGATCGTCTGTGGTTCCGGTTACAGTTACCCGGCATGTGCAAGCGTGTCGAGATACCTTTTTGAACTAGGGTTGCGTTAGGCCAAAGTAAAAAACAAGATAACTCGACTTTGGTCAATTAAACCAAACTAAGTTTTGCCTTTTTTTCTTTTTCTATTTTCTCTTTTTTCTCTTTTTTTATTTTTGCTATTTTGATTTTGTAAAATAGAGTTGTTTCGCTTGTTTATTGTAGTTCAATAGACTTGTTTCCTGTCCGCCTGCAATGCTATATATGCGGCCCAACAGATCGATTTATTACGGCAATTAATTTTGTTTGTTTTTCACAGTTTTCTCAGTTTTTTTCCGAAATTTTTCTCTCGCCTTTTTTTCTTTTATTTTTTTATTTACCCGCAACGCTTAGCCGCGTTGACCTTTCCGTCGTGTCACGTCACGCTCATCTTTAGTTCGGGTGTGTGTGTGTGTGTTTGTTTTCCGCACTGGGCGTGGCAGTTTGTGTGCGTGCCGCCCACTTCGACTGCGCCTTGCCCCGGGCTGTGGGGCATGTAGCATGCATGAGCATATAAATATTGTGGATATTATTAATTTAATTGATTTTTAGCCTTAATGCCTTGATTTGCCAACAGCTGGCCAAAAAACAACAATAAAAACAACAACAATAACAACAAGAAATGGGCAAGTTTACTGCTGCGTTTTGTTATTTTTAGAAATTTCCATTTCACATTAAAAATAGCCAAATTTATGTTAAACTCGCCATAGAGAGATTCGATGGTCGACCAGCTGGCTATAGCCAAAGCCATTAGCCATAGCCGGACTGAAGTCGAGTCCGAACCCCGCTCCTCCCCCCTTGCGGAAAGCAATTAACATTAGTCAAACATTTATGAGAGACGCACAAAATATATATTCAATATTTTTGCGATTTGTTTGGCTTTAAATTCGGTTTAATTATTGCTAATCACCTGCGAAGACAGCCCCGCTAGAGAGTTTCGGTTGGAAGTTTAAAAGAGTCGAAGTTGGGATGCTCTAGGTATGGAGGTAAAAAAGGAAAATTATGCTATGATATGGTAAAGTTTGATATATGATATGATAAGGTATATGATTCAAAATGATATGAAATATGATGTGGTATTATATGATATGTTATGTTATGACAGGCTCAGATTTGATATACATACCATAAATGTATGTTATATGACATGACATTATGGTATGGTAGTCTTATCTCTACGCTGTTCTTGAACTTGAGAATGAACATGATATGATAATATAGAATACGCTACTCTTGAACTTGAACATAGTATGATAATATGGAATATCATACTCCGATCTTTACTTCTACGCTAGATCAGTATTTCTACATATTCTTCAATGCTCAAATAATTATATTACTTTTATCCCAGATTTTCAAGAGTTTAACGATCTTTTCCTTGGTATCACTTAGCAAACAAACAGCACGCTGTGGACTCTACCTATTAGCTATGGCTGTTTTGATAGTATGCCGTCACCATGGGGTCTAATTATGAATGTTGCTGTTGATCATATTAGTCATGCATAAGTGCGTAATCCATTTACTTGGCAAAGACTTCAGCAAGGCTAGATAAAAGACGGTTTTTTTTATATATTTTTTTATGGCATCCCTTAGTAACCGGTTTTGAGATTGAATTGTAAACTTATCAGTTATTTCAATAGCAACCTATTTACCTCAAAGTCTATTAATAACTGTGCGTCTAACAATTTCTTGGGGCAGTTGTCGGTTTTGGCTTTTCGTTTCGGTAATTGGCAAAGTTTTCGCTGTAGATAACGAACGGCAAAACGGGTAATGTTTGCCATGAGGAAAATTAAACAAATTTTGTTTGTTGAAAGGGGACAGACAGATGGAGACGGGGGAGAGTGAAAGGGGGCAAGACAAAGAGAGAGAGAGAGAGGGAGAGAAAGAGGTAGTTAGAAAAACAACGCAGTCATTGCAATCGCTTCGCGCAACACACACACTCTTAACACACACACACACACAGTTTTGAAGTCCGTTAACGGTCCAACTACGAGTACAACACTCGAGCAACAACTCCTCGAGTGTTGTCTGCAGTTGCTGCTGCAGCTGCTGCCGGTCCTCCTCCTCCTCGTTCTCCTCCTTCGCCTCCTTCAACTCCCCTTTGTGCACCCCTCGCGATTAAAGCGCCATATGGCCTTTCTCCAAAATTCAAATAAAACAGTCATGAGACACGTCATGAGGCATGCGGCATGCGGCACATGCGGCACACAGGCAGGCACACGGGCCTCCAACTCCGCTGCCGATGACTCCAGAGAGTTTCGAAGCTCGCGTCATGCGTGCCACTTGGCACCTTTGCAGATAAGCTGAGCATGTAAGGTCTGCGCGAGGGCAGTTTCAAGCAGCCACTTGATAGCTAAAGGTTAGGTGAGAGTTTTTAAGGAAGGGTATATCCAGAGTTGTATTGTGAACAGCCTAAATACCCTTCAGGGATAGATAACCTTAAGAAAAATTGTTGTGCAAGGTATATGCCAGGCTTAGCTCTGAGTGTATTCACTGATATTATTCAGCTAGTGTTCAAGCCTTTAAGAAAGTGAGTAGGGTAGATCGGATTAGTCTTATTACTGAGTTTCGCAGGATATAAGTAAGTTAACCTGATTTGGCAGTAGATTTGTATGATCTATCTATGAAAAGGATATAGTTAAAGTTGATTTGTAGCTGTATGGATTGATCTCATATAAGTTAGAGGAAGAAGTTTTATAGGTAAACTCTTGGGAGATTGAAATACGCTTAACACTAGGCTTAGCAGAATATCATCATTTTAATGGGCTTAAAATGCGTTGAAAACTATGTTGATTGATTTATTATTTATTTTTTATAATCTAATACAATTCAAACTTGTTAGACACCCTCCTACACCTAGTCTGTTTGCTTAGCTGTTTAATCTGGCGACTAAAGTCATCTCTAGTTATTGAAACAGTAACTTGTTCTATAGTTTGTCTAATGATGAAACTGTTGACGATCATTATGTATAAAAATGAATAATATAAAATGTGAGACATGTGTTCAAATTACATAAATAAAGTAGTTGGCAGCAGCTTTAAAGGTATGTTGTTCTAGATATATCCCCAGATCTAAAACTAAATCTGTTTGTGATATTAATTTAAGCTCTTGAGTATTCAAAAATGAGAAGGGAGTGAGAATTATAGTTCTTATTATATACACCTCGATTATATACACCTCAAGGCTGTTTCCTTTAGCCATATAAAGTCTTCAGTCACCTACAGCATTTCTACTCTTCGAACCGCCCTCGCTAGTTAGTATCAGCCCGCACTATATAGTCTATTTTGTGCTCTGGCCGCTACTTGCACCGCCGGCAACCGGTCACGTTTCTTGCTGAAGTCGCCGTCGCTGCTGACGTCGCAGTTGGCGTCGCCATCGTAGCTAGGTAAGCTCTGCCTGGTGGCCCGCAGAGACCAACTGGCTGAGCTGCGCGGCTCTGCTTGCTTGGCTGAGTGGCGGCCAGCTGTGTGTGCTGCTGCGCTGCGCTGCGCTGCTCATAACTGTAAAAACACGCTCGCCCACTTCCTTGGAGCAGAGAGACTGCTCGAATTGACGAACGGATTGGACGGACGGACAGAAAGACACAGAGACAGACATGATTGTCCATGTGGTGTGTGTTTGATTTTTGGTTTCATTTATTGCTTCATTGCTGGCATTGTTGTGCCTGTGTGCGAGTGTGTGTAGGCAGGCGGCACTTGTGTGTGTGTGTGTTAATTTTTAATTGTGCTAAATGTGCACATAAATATCCGTATAGATAGCACACACCAACACAGACACACAGACATAGAAAAAGGCCTGATGTGTCTTTGCTCATTGCAACAAAAGCGACAAGAAAAAGAAGCAGAAGTAGAAAATGAAGTAAAGAAAGCTGCAAATTGAGTGCAATCGACTGTTAGATACCCCATGGTTAATTGTGATAAACTCTTGTGCCTTGTTAGACTTTCACAGCTTAGTTGGAGACTTCGATAGCTTAACTCTGCTTGCTTGATCTTGATTTTTATAGATAGAAGTTTTCCAGCTCTAAGTTTGCTGTGCATTTCTCTGCAATTTACAGAGATCTACTTATTTAAAAAAAAAGTATAGAATACACTAAGTTATTCTTAGTAATAATATTAAGGCAGAAAAATTACCTAAATTGGGCCTAGATTGACTTGCACTGCTTAAAATGATTCTAAGATATCTCGGTTCTACTTGCTGGTACTTGATTTTAATAGGCAGTAGGCGTGGCATACTAAGGTTGAAGTATGTTAGGTCTGAATTGGATATTCTAGTGTTTGCAGACCAAATTTGCTGTGCGTAGCTCTGCTAGTTACAGAGATCTACTCGTTTAAATAAAAGAACGTATAAAATACGCAAGGTTTTTCTCTTGAAAAATTGTTAATGCTGTTGCTATGCCTTCCCAACCAGTTAACCACATTAACAGCAACCTTACATGCTCTCCTTTTCATTGCCCAGGGTATAACAACAGCATTCACAATCCCACAATTCACAATTTTCAATTTCAACACCCACCCATGATTTGGCTTATTTGTGACTTTGCAATGAATGGGGATACTCGTTGTTCATTGTTGTTGTGGCTGTTGTTGTTGTTGTTGCCGCCTTTTGTTGCTTGACATTGGCACCAGCAGCTGTCATTGCGACTGTGTGTCAAACAGTTGTTGGTGTTGCTGTTGTCGTTGGTCGGGTATGACTTAATAGCTGATAAATAACATTAGTCGCAGTCGCAGTCAGCAATGTTCATCGTCACATGTGTGTGCGACAACCCTGCGGCCAAATGCATTTCGAAATGTGTCAAATACTCATTTGGCCATTATCTTCGATACGAGTAGCAGTAGAAGATACAATTGTATCTCATGGGATACGGATGCTTGAGCATTTTATTGCACTGCGCGCACACGTTGCCAGTGTGCGACACATAAATATATAACGAGAGAGGAAGAGTGGGCGAGGCACTTGGCTTGCTCTTGGGCTCCTCCCTAGCCTATTTACGGCCACTCTTGATGGACCATTGCATAAATTTACCCTTATTGGAACAGTTATCGCTGGCAGCATAAACAATTCCAATTTTCCTTGGGAATACCAAAACAATCCTGGAGCCAATAAGTTATGGGGCAAAGATTCGAAAGGAAAACTAAGGTTAAAGTGAAATTGGGTCCATTGAGAAAGCTTGAGAGTTGCAGAAATGGAGAATGTGCATTTTATAGATTATCTAAAAAAGTATTCAATATATAGCTGAATAAATTTCAACCTATGCAGGAATTTTTGGAGAGGAAAACAGAGGTTAAAATGGTTTTTTGTTCTGTTGAGGTATTTAACAAATATTCTAAAGAACTTTTCAATTTAAAGTTGAATAACTTAAAGAATGTTTTGAGATAAAAACTAGAAATAAGAGAAAATCTATTGATTAAGTTGCATAGAAAGTGTAGAAATGGAAAATGTACAGAGAAGATGAGCTAAGGAACCATAAAATATATAGGGCAATCATTTTTAACCTGAAAAAGATGAAAAATGGAATTAAAAGAGGCTTCAGTTTGATTGAGCTGGCTTGAAGAGGGCCTAGAACAATTTAGTTTATTTAAGGTAAAAACCTGAAGTTTATATATGTTTAAAAGAACCAAATATAGTACCCGCTTGTAGTCTTGTCAGTCTCTATGCTTGTCAGTCTCTACAAGATGCCCATTACAGTGATGCCATAAAAATTCCCCAGATTTATGTACTTCGCTTGGCTGTCGATTGATTGAATAGTTTCCCAGGAATTTCTCTTTTTTTTTTGCAATTATGCTGGAAAACTTTTCTAATACCTGTTCTGTTGTGTTTGCTTTTCCAGTGCGCTGAATTTATGCGTTTTATTTGGTTAAAGATTAAAGAGCAATATGCGAGCGATTCACATAAACAAAATTATTGCATATTTCCATTGGAGCAATTCACTTGTTCTTCATAATAATAATAAACACTTTGCCGCCATAATAATTCTGTGTGCGGTTCTCGCTGACCTACTGCTGTGTGAGGCATGTGGCAGGCAGGCTAGCAGCAACAACAGCTGCGGCAGCTGTGGCAGCAATTGTTGGCGAGGTTTGCAAGTGAGTTAATCCAGCTGTTTTTGGCTGCACTTGCCACAATCCTTTGTACTCACCTCGCAGCTTCCCTGTCTCTGTGTGTGTGCTCGTGATTTTATGTTTCTGCAAATGGCGTAAACTTTTACCGCCGCCCGCTGTGATTTCCGATTGCTCGCTAGCCTGAGTGTGTGTGTGTTTATGTGCTTGACTTGCAGCGCATAATGGAAATAACGCTGCTTACCTCGGCAGATCGTACTAGAATTTTCAATATTTAGTAATCGATTTTCAAATTGGGAACAACGCTGCATGTGCTGTAAGCGGTTTACATATTTTATTGCCTGTTTTCAGGTGTTCTCGTGCGACGATATCCACAGTTGAATTATTGCATCTTTCAGGCGCAGTCAAAAATTTCGCTTGCATAGAAAACTTCTTTTGATGAATTCTGCATCACGAAATATTAACAATCTCGAAAGTATGCAACAAATATGAATTTAAATAATTGTAAGTTGCGTTAAAAGTGTAGCATACTTTGGTGTGGCACTGGAAAATCCAAATAGAGGCCGCATTAGTGAAAACATTTTCTGAAAATTTTTTTTTCTGAAAAGAAAAGACAAAGACGTTCGATAGGATGTTGGCAACACTGTTGCTGTGGTCAAGCCCTAAGGGTGACCCATTGGCATTACATTTCCCTAGCACTAATGGTATTCATAACGAAACTCCCCACGTGCTGCCAAATAGTCATCATAAATAATTAAGCAGCAAATGCTGCGGCTGCAATCAAAAGGCTATTCGCACTTGCCACATTCAACATCCCACGCATGGCACACATGGCGGAGATACAATCTAATGACTCGCATAAGTTTGTCTGCGTCGCCGGAATCGGAAGCGAAACAAATCAAACAAACCGCAAAGTGCGCACACACGAAACTCAATCACTCATTAGGCGAACAAAGAGTGAACGAGCGTCGTCAAAAGCCATCGATAAATTTCGGACTAGTCTAGCATAGTGTGAACTCAGTGCACAGTGGGACGAGGTTTTTGATTGAGGTGTGAGGAACATTTATGTAGGAGATTGAGAATTTAATATAGGTAGAAAGAAAATAGAACAATTGTACGATGCAAAGTATTTATCAAAAGATATATTTGTATAAATATGTGTACGAGTGTACCATATATTATTAAGCCATAATTAATAATATCAGATTTAGTTTTATGATGGTATATTTTAAATTGTGCTTGTTTGAATGTACAATTGATATATTTAAAACCATTTATGTGATTTGTAAGAGTCTTTTAAGTATATACATAAATATACACATATTATTTAAATGATAATTTAAAATATAATAATAATTTACTTTTCCATTGCAATTGGCTTGGTTCATATTCCTTACTTGGGACTTTTTCTAATACCTGGAGAAGTTACTTATTTCTAACTAACGATTTTTATGCATATTTTTAACTGTTATTTCCTGCATATATTTGATTATAAATTTATTTAAAATAGTTCTAAGAAAGAAGAATATGAATATATGTCTATGTACTTCGATTCAACAAGAATTTCTAAGAATATATACGTACAAAACTAAATACAAACCTACTTTTAATTTGAATTTCAATTTTGATTAACTTTGCTGTAATTTTTCACTTTCTCACATCAATTAAAGTTCCCTGTCTTGACTTCATTAATTGCTGCATTAACTACTCGCTGAGGCCCACTGTGCAGCTGCTGCTGTGAGGGGTAGAACGAAGAACGCTTAGTTGGCACTTCAAACAAACAAACAAACAAAGGCGAATGCGAACGAGCTGCGCGCTCAGCTGAGGTGTTGCCATTGTCATTGTAGCTTTTGTTGCTGTTGTAGTTGTTGTTGTCATTGTTGTAATTATCGTTGTTGTTGTTGTGGGGGCTGCTGCTAATGCGTTAAATGAGCTGACGCTGCCCTGCGCCCGATAAGCAATTAGAGCGCCTGCATAAATGTCGAAATCAGTTTCAAGTCAAGTTGAGATTGAGCTTGAGCTGAGTTGAGTTGAGTTGAGTTCCTGACGCCCACGCAGCGATCGACACTTACACAGACAGACACACATGCAGAGATATAGACAGACATATACACAGACATCTGCACAGATATATACACAGACATATAAACGGAGATAGAGACAGAGATAGAGACAGCCACACTCCCTCAGCTGCGTTTATTATGGCCATAATAATCAGCGCGATGATGACGTTAAGTATACGCCAAATTGGTCAAAACAAAATAGCGAAAAACAAACAACAAATGACAGACGAGCCAAGCTGAATCGAGCCGAGTGTGCAGCCGAGCCAAGCCGAGGCTGAGTCGTGTAGCTCGTTCAAGTCGAGAATTTCTAGTGATCCGCGTAATAACTGAAGTTAACGCGCCGCGCTCGACGTCGACTGAATCAGTCGCTACGCGGCAGTTGGCAGCGCCAGACGCGAAACGAGACGTACAAAGAAGAGATAGAGAGTGAGGGAGAAAGAGAGAAAGAGAGAGAGAGAGAGGTAGAGTGAATAAGAGACAGAGAGAGAGGTACTAAGAGACAGAGACAGCGCCGTTGATCTTACGCGCCTTTTAGACTTCGCACAGTTCCAATATTCTTTTGGCTCACTTGCCCTGGGCAGCTCCCATCGCAGTTGCTACTCAGCCATGTCATTCTTTCGCAACATACGCTCCTCACTGGCCTCGGCCACATCGTCGCGGAAGAGTTCATCGCGCGACACAACGCCCGTGCGACACAGTGGCAACTCGCGGCCCGCCAGCGTGATCAGCTCCAGACGCGACTCTGCCACCAGTTCAACGCTGCAGCGTGGCGACACCTTTATATTGAATGGCTCCGATGAGGAGCAACAGCAGCGTGCATCGGACTCCAACTGCAGCACGCTGGAGAAGAAGTCCAAGAAGTCGAAGGTGTTCAGCAAATTCAGCACCTTCACCAAGCGCAAGAAAACGCCCTCGCCCGAGGAGGTGGCCAGCTATGAGCATCATCCCAGTGACACGGCCACCAACACGTACTACAAGTGGCGCAGCGATGGTGATCGTATGCTGGACTACGATGCACATGCAGATCCCTTCAACTTCCTGTACGAGCAGCAGAGCGGGCACAAGCACAGGAGTGGAGCACAGTCGGGTTCTGGAGGGGATTCGGCCAGCATGCACCGCCAGTCGAGTCAGGGCAGCAGTTCCAGCCAGGGCAGCTTCGATTCCTCCACTTACCGCAAGAGTAAAACACCAACGCATCTGCGCGAGCAACTGGAGCAGCTGAAGACGCACTCCAACGATGATCTGCTCGAGGAGGATGAACGGGAGAAGTACAAGACAGTCACATTGAGCAGCTTTCGCAAATCCTTTCGCGATCGCCTGCTGCAGCAGCAGAAGGAGACGCCACATAATCCCGCCTGGTTTGTGGAGGTGCCGCCACCGCCAGCTGCGCCATCGGGCACTCGCCGTGAATCCAAAGAGAATCGACCGGACTTTCTGGTCTTCGAGAATGAGAATTATCGCCCACAGTCGCGTTCGCCGCTGCGCGATCGTCCCTCTCGCTCTGCCACCCGCTCGCCCGTCAAGCGCAACGAGACTTTTCGCGTGGCGCAGCCCACACTGCGTCGCATGTCGCCGTCACCAACGCCGCCAACGAGACGTCAGCAACAGCAACAGCAGCAGCAGCAACCTCCGCCCGCATCCGCCATACGCATCGAGATCAAGAACTCCATCTTGCCGCACTCGCCGGGCCGCCTAGTGCCGGTGGGTGTGGCCAAGCCAATGCCCACCACGGAGTACTATGCCCAACGGCTGTTGGCCAACAGCTTGGCAGCTGGACGTGCGCAGCAGCAGGCCGAGATTCCCTCAGGCAAATGGTATCGCAGTCAACAACAGTCGCCGGCCAGGCAATCCATGCCTGCTCCTGCGGCTGCTGCTCCACAGCAGGCACGCAGCAATGGACGCTATCAGACACTCGTGCACATAGGCAGCGACTCACCCAGCAAGCTGCCCACGGCGCCAGCTCGAGGACGTGCACCCACCCGCGTGCAGCTCTACGGCAGCAAGCCGAGCAGAGGCCTCCAGCAACAGCAGCAGCAGCAGCAGTTCGCTCAGCAGCCCAGCAGCACCTACTTTGGCGGCCACTACAATGCACCTGCCTCCGGCAAGCCACTGTCCACTGTGCGACACTCCTCGGTCGGCAGCGTCGGCGTGGGCGTCGCCGGCTCCGGCTTGGGCAGCGCCAATTGGGGGCGTCGCGAGCAGCCGTCACCGCGTGCCGCCCCCGTGCAGCGACGCAATCGTTCTCCAATCAAGATTCCATGGAGATAGACGGGAGGGAGGGAAGAGGGGAACGAAGAGTAGATCCAAATGGAGCTCAAAGCAAAAAGCAGCTAGAGCTGAGCGCGTGACACGAGCTAGAGAAGGCAAAACAAAGAAAAAGAGCTGTAAAATGTGTAGCTGATTGTAAATTATTTGTGTAGTGTAAAGATATAGTTGTTATATAGATAGAGATATAGTATATACTTTGAACAGTATGTAGAAGAAGATATAGGTCTTAAGGATGTATATGTGCAGATTGTAGAGGAATATATATAGATATATATAGTGTACATATATCTGCAGTACGTATATACACAGATCTGTAGATCTATAATTTATACTTTTTCTTATGCAGTGTATGTATGATCTGTTGTATAGATATATAGCATATATATTGATCTGCACAGTATGCTTAGATCTATAGTATACAGATCTGCAGAGTATGCATAGATTATAGTATAGTAAATATAAAATATATGTATCTATATAATATAACATCTCCTGTTTGTCTTCCAAAAATGTTTTGTGTTTTTGCAAAAACTGTTTAAAGATTTGTATAAAAAACATATTAGATAATATATATGCATAAATTCATATAAATGCAAAATATATATTTTACTAAATATTATATATTCTATATACAATACTATAACTGACTTGTCTCTTTCGACATTTACGAGCAACTTGTCTGTTATTTACGATAGTTATCGATTAGTTGCACGCGCTCATCTCGCAAATGTTGCGTCATGCGGCGCTGTCAATATTATTATTATTACTATTATAATTATTATTTATTTTTCCCCAGACGCAGTCGAAAAAACTCCCCCACATTCTCAGTGTGTGTGTAAACAAATAATAAACTAAGTAAATATGCGAAGCCAATAAATGCGAAGTACGTAAAAAGCGATCGAGAGTTGTCTGTTGTGTTGTGTAAACTGATAATTATCGTATATCGCACTGCTCGTGGCCGAAAAGCCTCTGTATATAGTGTATATATGTATAAAGTTGCATGGTCATTAACGAAGTTGAGCAAAGAAATATTTAAGCGCATCAGTTATGCGGATATATATATTGGAATGCAGGGTTAAGGATGGCAAGAGTGGGTTATTAAGGCAGAATCTTCAGGAAACACTTAAGCCTTCAGTTATGCATAAAATATGAATATTTTTATAGCTATATACAGTTATATATGGTTATTACACTTCCAAATTGAAGTTCCATTCATATTGTACAGCATTTTATTGAAGTGTTAATTGCAAAACTTGCTCTTCCTCTGCTTCCTCTTCTTCACCTTCTTCTGCATATTCAAAAAATCATATTGTTTCAATTTTAAGGTTATTTTTGAATAAATTTCTTGGTTAACCAAGTGCGAACCAGTTCTCGCTCGGATCTGTCGACAGTATGACTAACTGTGCATGAAAATGGGCGAGTATTACGTGATGCGAATTTCATTTGCCTGCCAAGAGAGAAGGGGGGGAGTGGGGTGTGAAGAAGAAAGCAGATGCGTCTGCTATAGCCATGTTTGGACAGCGTTCTGCGCCTAACGGCACACATTGTGTCTCCTCCCTCTTTCCCTTTCTCTCTCTCTCCCCGTCGCAATGACGTCAGCAATTGCACCTTTTAAGAAGCCCAACTGTCGTATATCGTAGCTGCGTATTTCGTTTATGTATTGTACAAATAGAAAACTATATGGAAAGGCAAACACGAAATGAATAAATCTAAATGAATCGAAGCATTTGTTGCGAGCAAAACGAAGCGAGCGAAGTGATTCACGCTTATTATACGAGCTCAGTCTACCCACCCGACCGTATTTGGTTTGATGAACGAGAATATATTATACAAATATATATACATATATATATCTATTATAAGTTATATGCATTTCCTTTGATTACTTTTGAAACTGTGGAAATAATTTCATTCCCTTTTTTGGGGTAATTGAACTGCCAAGTTGAGCCACAGTTAATCAGCTGTATCTATAAGTGACACGAGCTTTGTCTGAGGAAGTGATAAGGCAATAGACTCAGTTGAATGGGTATTGAAATGCCATACGCTAAGATTTGTTTATAGCTTGGCAAATGATAAAGAGTTAAACTTGTCAGAGGTTTAGCTTTTTATTGTATTTTCCCCGCTATTTTTAACGACCTTTGGGGGTAAATGAACTTCTTACTTCAGTATTACTTTGGTCTAGGAAATGTAAAATAATTAAACACGTGTAAATTTGGTTTTAAGACTTAAATGTTACGAACTCACTGAGAGGAAGTGAGAGAGAAATAAGTTAACTATATATAATACACTATTTATATTACCTTTGGAACATATGACCTAAGGAACCTAAATAGAAATAAACTGACATAGGTTTGCAAACAGTCTGACATAGCTTCGATAATGAACAAGAATGATGCCAAAGTACTTGAGACTTGAATGTAAATAAAAAAATAAATGATAAATTCGATACTTCAACTGTATTTCCCTGCCAATTTTTAACGACCTTTCTCTGGCTAACTTTGTGATTGTCTCTAGCTTAGCTCTTTAGCTAGCTAAGTTGACTAATTAGCTGCCCAGATCTCTACCGATCTGTTGCCGAATACTTTACTTTCTAATGCGACCTCAGCGCAACCAAAAAAAAAAAAAAAACAATTCGCATCGAGTCACCAAACACCTTGCGTGTTAGTCCGCGATCTACGCACGATCTTGAACTACATAGGTAGTTGTAGTTGCTGTTGTAACGCAATTTGGCTTTAACTATTTTAGCTATGTTTTTCAGCCGCTTTAGAGACTGGGGAGGCATCTTAACTAGACTGTGAAAAACTAATGTAATGTAAACTTGAAGTCGCAGCCTCGCTTAGTGCCTCTAAATGTCTCTCTCTATATATACAACTGAAATCTGAAACTGGGCTCGATTGCGTGGGTCTGCAAACAGGTTGAAGCAGCAGCAGCCCCAAAGAGCATTATCTGCTTACCAAAATCGTGTTAATTAATGCGAATTTTGACAAGCAGCAACAACAACAACAACGGCAACAACGACTACAAACCTAATGACCGAGCAGAGTTCGGCGAAATTTCGAGGGGAGAATCGACAATTTCGACTTCTGTAAATTGTTAATTCGGTACTTAAAAAGGCAATGTTGTTGTTGTTGTAGTTCCCCTTCTACTTCTTTTATGGTTGTTTTGCTTAATTTTCTCTTTGTATTTTGCAATAAACAAAACAGACAGAACACACTTACGGGTTCTGTCGCCTTATGCATAAGGTCCGAGCGTAGATTCGTTTTCCAAGTAACTCCAAGCCGGTTTCGGATCGTTAATGTTGTTGCTGTTGCTGTTGTTGTCGACGACGACCTACGGACTCAATTTGTTGTTGTCGAAACAGTCAACAATCATCGCAGTAGAATCGCGTCATAGTTTGAAAATGTATCTCGTTGCTGTGCCGCAAAATTGAGTGAGATACAAACAAAAAAGCGAATGAATTTTGAATCTGTTTGTCCAGAACTTTGTCTCGTGGGCGCGAGTCGTTGCCATTGATCCGAATTAGCCGATAATATCATAATCAATATGCAGCTAGAAAAGGCCATTTGTAGCATATTTCTCAGCTTTATTTTGGCAATGGTATTTTACAAGTACAATTGGATTCAGAGGGGGCCGACCTAATGAGCGAACGATTGTCGGGCAGGTGACATCATGCCAGTGATAAATTATAGTTAGATATTATAATGTTTTGAATTCTACAACACACTCGATTCACGTGCTGGGGTGATGGATGGCTTATCAGGGAATACCCTGTTGGGCGTGGAGAGAGAGAGAGAGAGTTCTTGGAGAGTTCTTCTTCTTATTTGGCAGAAACAACTAGTTTTTTTTTGGGTAAATAAGGTTTTATGAGTCAGTAGAGCAGCGAATATTCTTTGAAAACTGATTAGGTCATATAGTTTTTTACAAATATGTGGCAAACATAACTCTGCCTGTTGTACTGATGAATACAAGACTGAAAAATACGTTGGAATAAATGAGAAATCTTAAGATATTGAAACTTGAAACCATGACAATAAAAAACAACAAAGTTCGACAATAAATAATAAGATTTGCAACTTTTTTACAAGTATAAGAAGACAACTTTAAGTTCTTTGAAATATTAAAAAAAATGTTTTTTTACAAAAAAAAAAAAAAAAAAAAAACAAAATAGAATTATTATATTAATTAAAATTAATGTTATTATTATGGTATTAATTGTCACTTTAATGTCTGGGATAAAAGCCAAATATGCTCTGTCAACTATTCCGATCTTCTACATTACTATAAAGTGACAGTTAGTTCGGATATGCTCCATAAGTTTTAACAAGAACGGAGGTCTTTATTTTACACACAGAAAAAGATAATTCAAATAAATTAAATATTGTACAAATATACAGCCTGATATTTAAGCTCTATATAGTCATCAAATCGAAAACTTTTAGCAATGTCATCTATGCATTTTATACCCATCGGGTATTCCCGCATGCAAATTCGGCGCAGTTGTTACTCAACTCGCCGTGCATATGTCAATTAACCCTTGATTGCCCGATGTCCTGTGTGTGTCTAATTGGCGCATCATTAATCCAACGCAAGGGCAAACAACAGGGCACCCCTTACACCTCCCTTCTCCTTTTACCCTCCCCCCTCACACTTTCTCCGCTTGCCCTTCGTTGCCCTTCGTTGCCCTTCGTTGCCCCTCGCTGCCTCGCTGGCTGCTGCTAAGTGGAAGTCAAACATTTGCACACTTGAGTAGGCAACTTGCAACTTAATGCCGCATCCGTCAGTTGCTCCATTGTGTGTGTGTCTGTGTCTGTGTGTGTGTGTGTGCTCCATTGTTGTCGTGTGGAGTTCCCTTCCCCCGCTGCCTGTAAAGTGGGTCAGCATCGATTTTGCAGCGCGACGTGTCACAATTATCGTCGCCTGCCACTCCCCTCACCCCTTCCTCTTTGAATTGGGCGCCAGCGAAAGGACACACACAGTTGGCAATGCATACAAAGCAAGTGGCGCCTATTGGCGCAGCACTTCCCCAACCCCTCTCTACTCCCCCTTTCCCGTCATATTAATTTTAATCTTTGGCAGTGGAAACGGAAAAAAATGAGGCGAAATAAAATGCCAGCAAATTCGACTGCAGCGCACACACAACATGCAAGCATGCCACATGCACACACACACACACATGAATACACACACAGACTCTGCCACCCCTCCCCCCGCTCCCCCCTTCCTTTAGGCAGACAAAGAAACATGGCCAGAATCAGAATGGAAACGTGCCAAGTTGTTGCTTGTTGTTGTTCTTGTTGTTCACTCTCTACTGTTGTTGTTGTTGTTATTGTTGTTCTGTTTGCTTGTTATTACTCTCCTCGTTGTTTTTTTTGTTCTTCTTCTTGTTGTTTGTTTTGCTGTTGTTGTTTCATATGTATTTTTCTGTGTAATTTCGGCACAAGTGTCGCCGCTTGCAGTGCGCGGCAAAGGAGTGTGAAACGGGGGAGAGACGGGGTGGAGAGGGGAGGCTGTGGGATGCTGGTGTGGCGACAGGAAGCTGCAGCCATTTGGGCAATTTGGTTCTACCAAGTTGGACTGCTGACCTGCCTGGCATGGCACAAACGGATGCGGATGCGGATACCGATGCGTATTTCGGGCGCAACTGCAGTTTGGACTAGACAAAGTGGGGGAGAAGATAGGAAAGGGAGGTGAGAAGCAAGGCAAGGAGGCTAGTGCAGTTGAAAGGCAAGGAGAGTTGGTGAAAAAGAGAGGGATAAAGACAGGGCAGAGGCAGGTTTTAAGTAGGAAAGAAGGACAGTAAAGACGACAGAGTTAACAGGGGGACAAGGGATATTGAATCCTCTGTTATTATAGCAACAGAAAGGGCAGGTGTGGGGGTGAAAGGAGGGGAAAGGAGTAGGAAGAAGGAAGGTGGAAGGAAGGCAATAGCAAGGCAGAAGCCTGGGATGGGACGAGAGGTAGAGCAGGTTAAAAAGCAGTGGAAGCAATAGCGCACTACAAATTACGCTCTACTATCAAAGATCATACTAAGGCACAGAAATACCCTGCAATACTGGCTGAAAGACTGTTTTGAGTGTAAGGCAGATGAAGAAGATTAGGCAGTTTGACTAAAGACTCTTTAAAGTAAACCTTGATAAAGGAACTGAATACTGAAAAAACGAAGTAGGCCTTAAACTTATAGATCTCTGACAGATCTTTAATTTTTATTTTTAAAGTTGATCCACAATTGGTTCACTTATACTATGAAAATAGAAGGGCATTCCAAGGATTATTATACGTTACTCAAGATCATATGCCAGTAAATTATAATTAATTTTACCTTAGTTTATATTTCATACTTTACATCATCTGCCTGTACACTATACTTAATTCTTTTCCACGTAAGATTCCCTTAACTAATTCCACAACTGATCATTTTCTAGGGTGTCATAATACGCGAGGTTGACGATGGCGTACGCTGTGAGCAGTGCAAGTCAGAGTGTCCCGGCTTTGCGGCGCACGATTGGAGGTGAGTACGAGAATTTGTAATCATAAATCTATATATAGGGATTATATACACTATATACAGATTATATATACTATATAGAGAGTGTATAAATCATTTGTAAACAGATCTAACTATTTTGCCTTATTCCCTTTGCATACATGCTCAGCGTGCCCACAGTTCGGGCTGCACTGTAAAAGCTTTCAGCCAAGCAAAAGCTTTTGCTCTACTTGTGCTCCACTTATGGCCGCCAGGTGGCGCCAGCGCTGCTGCAAATGCAGTTTCTCTTGTCAATATTCGTAATTTATCGCATATCAATAATTTGTGGGCAATCTGCCCACGCCACGCCCACTCCCCCGCACAGCGCCCACAACTATTTGTACAGTTGGCAATGCCTGCTTAGATAAATAAATAATGCGTCAGCAAAAACAAAAAAAAAGCCATCGAGCTTGCCAAAATATTTTTGGGATCATAAAAGTTGAAAGAACACAAACAAAATGTTCAATTAAACGGTAAAACCGCAAGCTAAAGCCAAAGGCGTCTGCCTGTGGACAGATCAGGAGATGACGTAGAGCGTATATATATATATATTATATATCTATATATTTATATATTATATATAAAAGATATTAAATTAGTTCCAGTGCCGGTAATAAGGCAGTTGCAGCCGCATTTAATTCTTGTTCAAAATATGTTTGTGCAAAGGGGAAAATGGAATTGAAAAAAAGGAAAAGAGCAAAGAAGGAAAAGGGGTTGAAGGAGGGTGGGAAATGCAAATCGTTTGGGCCAATTGGAAAGCGCACTTAACGCTCTCGTTGGACTCGCACCGCAAATTCAAATTACGCTATTAATTTGCGAAATTAGTTTGTCTGTCTGCCCAGTCTATTCCCATCTCCCTCTCTCTCCCCCTCCCTCTCTCTCTCTGTGTGTGTGTGCCGCTCCTTTGTCTAACTGCGGTTTTGTTTTGCATTTTCATTTGGCCGTGCGCCAAATCGCTTTGAGAGTGCGGTGCGCGCGGGGCGTATACGTAATCGCAACTTCTGCTGATATACGGGGCGTATGTGTGATTTAATTTTGTTTCTCGTGTGGCTCATTCGATTTGTAACCACCCCCCTCCCCCAGCATTGCTATAATTCATTTGCTTTCTCTGCTATAACGTTTTTATGGCACTGCCGTTTGACTTTTATGGCACAAAAAACTCAAGGCATAAATAAGAAATGAACGTAGATAAATTAAGTCGGATAAATAAATTAAGTAGGTTTATGCATAATTATATAAATATGCTGACAAAGGATGCTATAAATATGCTATAAAGAAGCGAAAGAAAGATAATGAAACTGCTGAGAACATCTATCAAAAATTGTCAACGCGAATTTATTAAAACAGGAAACACTCAGTTCGTTGCTATAAATAGTGAGTCGGCAAAGTCAAAACCCTCTCGCAGCATTTTCAATCTTCCCATAAAGAATGCCAAAAAAGCTATTAAGTTTCTTCTTCGGCTCTTTTATCTATTTGTGCTCAGCATGACTGTCGAAATTTCCGAAATTTAGCAAAGCCCACAGGGTCGTAACACGACTACCCGCTGTGCGAGATCGTCGCCCCACCCTCCTGCTCCTCCTCTGCCCCAGTTGGTTTTAATCGATTCGATTGCCGCAGCGACAATTAAAGCGTAATTTGAAGACCTTGACTTCTATCTCTTTTGCAGCATTTCTCTCTCTTCCCCTCTCACTCTGGATTGCGAGCTGTGGTAGAAAGAGAGCGCATGTTTGAGAGAGCACGTGCGGTTCCACTGAAGTGCTACAATGTCTGCGCGGCTCAAGTTCACTCAGCTGCAAAAGAGAGTAAGAGACGGGGAAGCTCAAGTTCACTCAGTTAGCGCAGCGCAAGCAGTTTAAATGGAGTGAACGAGTGAGAGAGAGGGAGGTAGTGCAAGCAATGCGTGGATCAAGTTCACTCAGCTGCACTTTGAACAGAGTGAGAGTGTGTGAGACGGGCAGCCAGCCTAAGCAATGCACAGCCTTAAGTTCACTCAACTTCAACGAAAGTGAGAGAGGGTAAAGCAGCTTAAGCAATGCGCGGCTCAAGTTCACTCAGTAAAGGCAGCGCAAGCAGTTCAAGAAAATTGACAGAGTGAGAGGCAACTTAAGCAATGCACAGCTCAAGTTCACTCAGGTGCAGTTTAAAGAATGTGAGAGTCAAAGTGAAAAAGGGGGAGGCAGCTTAAGCAATGCGTGGATCAAGTTCACTCAACTGCTGTTCGAACAGAGTGTGAGTGAGAGAGGGGCAGGCAGCCTAAGCACAGCCACAAGTTCACTCAACTTCAAAGAGACTGAGAGTGGACAAGGCAGCTTAAGCAATGCATAAGCAGTCTGTTGCGCGGCTCATGTTCACTCAGTTGCGGGCAGCACACGAGAGAGGGGAGTGAGAGAGCGGCTTAGGGCAGCGCTGCTTGAGCAACGTATTCATTGTCGGCTTGACATTGAGTTATTGCAAAACAGCGAATTCAATAGCCGAGTGCCGAAGAAGCGCTCGTGTTTGTACAGCTGTTGCTTCGTTGTCTAACGACGATGACATCTCTGCTGTCTTCCTCTGCTCTCCCTCTCTCTGCCTCTGCTCTCCCCTTTGCTGCTGCTTTAACTCACACTCGATTCCAGGCTTCAGTTCGACAGCTGCGATCTGTTGCTGCGTTAGTTAGTCGGCGCGTCGCTTGCTTAGTGCAGGTCTAAGTGAAAATCACTCGCAAGTGACGCTCAAGAGAGGCAGAAGAGAGAGGGAGAGTGTTCTTGTTTATCTCAATGCAAACCTGCATGCGTCTGTGTGTGTGTTGCTTATCAGCATTTGACACACGCATTGTATATGACCGCTATAGATAGTCAGTTAGCTTAGCTGCCAACTTTGTTTACATTTTAAAGTTGAAAGAGAGCGAACGCAGTTGTCAGTGCGACGTGCGCGCAAGTTACGCAATAACAAAAGAGACGCAAGCAGCGATGCAGCTGAAGATGCAGTCGACAGCGACGCCGACGTCAACGTCATGTGATGTCTTCCAGGTGCAGCCGGTGCTGGTTAAGAAGCAACCAAAGTTTCCCTCACGCGAGCGTCACATGGCCATAAGGCGTAAGAAATCAATAGCGCCACCTGGCGGCAGTTGCGAGAAATGCTGCGATGAACGGTGAGTGTAAACGATATGCATCGTTAACTCCTGCAAGGATTTTAATGTTTGCGATATTGATATACATGTGAGTTAAGTGCTCGATATATCGCACTATCGAAATAAGATTTTTCTATCAATTCTCGCATCTCTAACAACTGCGAATAATCAACGTCAGTTTGGGCACAGCCGCAGGCGGATTTTATGAGTTATTGTGCCGTTATTATGAGCAAACGATTTCACTGGCAAAATCCAAAAGAGAAAAAAGTATTTTAATTGAGCATCAATCTTTGCGTAGAATTGAAGAAAAGGTCGAGGAAATTCGAAAGAATTCTGCACCGACTGTGTGATTGTTTAGTACGCTACTTTTTCATAATTCTACAAACACTCGATTGGTTTATCGATGATATTATTCATTTGCAATGAGTACGATGATAAATTCTAACGATCGTGATTGATGGTTGTGATATTATTTACCAGAAAAGACTACGTTATAGCAGCTAAACCCTTTCTGAGTTAGGCGGAATGATTCAATTTCAGCTGTTTTCCCTGACGTGCGACGTGCCCTCCATTAAACCCAATTAGTCTCGCCATATCTCGTATATCTATCGAACTAAATAAATGAGCAGCACAAAAAATACAAAAAAAATATATAACAATTTTTATTTTTCACTTAACTGCAAAATCTTTCCAACTGGATATATAGATTTACGTGTAGTTTTACGTGATGTGCCAAAGGGAATAAACACACATTCGCGTGTTTGGACAGGCCCCATGTGATGTTTTCACAAATCAAGTCAATGTCGAAACGGGAACAGATATATACGAGAGTATTATTCGTGTACTTGTATAAATAAATGCCAGCCATCAAAGAGATGAGCAAATGAAAACATTTTGGCTACCTTTCTGAAGAAATACCCCTTCCCCACCTTTGGCTACAGATAGATTATTTAATGTAAAATGTGTAGAACATTTTAAGGTAGACGACTGTGAAATACCTTTTATATAAAGTTTTTAAACTCAAGAAATCAACTTTAATATTTACACTGATCATGAATTTATATTTTATATCGTGTTATTCGTTGATTTGCAACACTGCGCTAGATGTATCTAACAGATAAGTCACATTAAAGTACTTACAAATACAAATCAATACATATCGTAACATTTTGGGCCATAATTGCTGCGCAGGTGTAATTAAAAACGGCAAAGGACAGACACATGCATCTATCATAGACAGACAGGTAAATAAACAAACATGGCGCACATAAGACTCATTCGTAAGGTTCCCACATCGTTTTGTGCTTTGCTTAGCTTTGTTTTGGATATTTATGACCCACGAGATCTATTGATAGATGATTTTTGTAATAAACACTGCGGTCTGGCAGTGAAAATGGCGAACGCAAGGATTATCCAATGGAAACAATCGATCAAATCGGTAGAACGAACTGCGTTTCTATTTACAATTGTAAAGAACTTGCTATACTTGATGTAGAATTATAGCACTTATTGAAATTTGCGAAAGGAATTATTTGTAAAACGCGCAGCATCTGTAATATCTTAAGCAGATAATGTTTGAATTTCTGAAAATGTAAAGAGTGTCTATGGATGGGTAAATACCTTGTTTATAGATCAAATAGTCTATGATTAACTCTTTTAAATATAGAAACTGGCAGACAATACATAATCTCCTATAATGATTTATTCTATGGCTTTCTAGAAATATTATAAATAGTTTCCCCACATAATCCAGATAATATTGCGGCTATTTTTGTGGGTGTAATTCTCAAAATAAACAAACAATTTGATTACGCATAATCGTGTTGTTATTCTTATTTTTCATGGGGTTCACTTATTTTTTAAAATATGTACATATTTCTTAATTTATAATGTACATGAACTATAAATTGAAACATAATAATCGATTATTTAATCGGTTGGGTACTTATCTCTTGAGTTTCTTTAGTTTAATGTTTGTTGCGGTTCCATGTTTTCTGTTTTAGTTTTCTTCTATAATATCTACACAAACTGAATTTATATATATAAATTATAATATCATAATCGATTCTTCCATCATTTTATTACTTATCTCTTGAGTTTCATTACTTCTTTATCTTTACTTTAGTATCTTTGGCATCTTTTCGTTCTCTGCCGCATTGCAAACTTTTCAGGCATATCGATTAATCAGCGAGCGATGCCAAAGTCACGTTTTGCACTTAGTTATCGAATATGAAGGTGCACATAATGTAAGCATTTTAGTGTGCGCCGCCCCTTCAGGTGCTGCCAGTCTCTCTGCCATGTCCTCCCTCCCCTCTTCCCTGTAGTTAATAATGTATGCAATTTGTAAGGCTTGGCATGGCGACCTGCGACGTGCGCCTTTAATTAAGAACGCCCCGCCCCTGCCTGCCTGCCCAGCCCTGCAGCACTTTGGGGGTCATCAATCTTCCGGACACCTACGTAAGTGGAGCCAGCCCTCTCTTGCCTGAAGGCCCCTCACATTCTCCCTCTCTCGCTCTATCTCTCTCTCATATTGCGAATTGCGACGGCCCTTTCTATTGTTCTATTGACGCCAATTAATCATTTTCTGTTTACGCCGTGTGCGATTTGTGCATTAAAACAAAATCTCATAAATTACGTACCCCAGAAACTCTCGCAATGAATCTTTATCTTTTTCGCCGACGATCGACGACCGTTTCGGGGCGTGGCATAAGCCTCTTGCTGGCGTCACAATGGATTTGTTTTTGCGAAATTAGTTGTAGCTTGTTCTCTACAAATTGTTCCTGTTCTGGGGCCCCCGATGCGTGTGTTGTCTGTCAGAATGATGGAAGGGGAGTGGAGCGGGGCAGGGGCAGGAGGGGGTATCTCTTGAGGGTCTGTTGACTTGTGGCTGTTGCGTACGCCTTGAATGAAAACACTTGGCAAACCAATCAACACCCATGGACAGCCGTGTCCCCCCTTCTCCTGCTGGTCCAACTTTCACGTTTGTCTATTTTCAATGCAAATATACAAATTCATCATAGAACTGGCTGAAGAGAAAACAAGAACTTGAGGAGATTTTAAAGAAGAAAGCCAAATACACTTGAGATAGTGTGATATTGTATTATTTCTTGAGATTAAAGACATAAGATTAAATATGTGAAATATAGTCTTGAATATAGAAAGATTCGATAGGAATGTCTTACACACTTGAGAACATCAGAAACATCAACTTTACATGAGATTGAACTTACTTTTACTTACTTGAACTTTTTTAAATTTTAGTATAATTCTAAATTTAATAACTGTGGTGCAGAAATAAGAGAAACAAGATTTCAATCTGCAAAACATTATCTCATATATGCCGTGACATAAAGTTGTGTATTTACCCTTCTTAACTGTTTTCTTTACGTCCCTGGGGGCTCGTAATGGGTTTACATGGTCTGCGAGGCTCCTCAACCAGCTCAAAAGCTTAAAGACTGGCAAGGCGACACCTGGCGGACTGACATTGCCACACTGTCGCACGTACCCGCTGCTAGTTAGGGTAGGGAGGGGCACACACACACACGCACAAAAGCCTCAATAGCCTCATAATATTTTTACGGGCCATTTGCGTTGTCTTTATGGATGCTGAGAGTGTGCGCTGGCTCCCTCTTTCTCCCTCCCTCTCGCTCTGCCTCGCCCGCTCTCCCAGTTGGCTACTTAGTTGCGCTTTTGTTTATAAATACGCAGAATTTGTTGCATGTTGCGCGGAGGCAACTTGTCGCAGCCACTTGATAAATGCGGCGGCCAGTTGTCCGCTTAACTGCGACCTTGACCGCGTTGGCTGCGGCCAGCGGAAGCATGCCACATCCCTGGACTAGATTTGGCCAAAGCCAAAGCGAACAAATGCGCTGCCTGGCGGCCATTAATTATCCAAATGCCGTTGTAACCGAAACCACTGTGCGAGGCGCAGCCAAGCGCACTACCTGTTGCTGCAGCAACTGCACGTGTGCAGCGTGTGGCGTGTTAATGAAGAGGGCTCTGCAATAGATAGAGGGGGTGAGAGGGACAGAAGCTAGAATAAACCATAAGAAAACTACAGTACAGTGCGACGACAGTGTGATACCCTACGAATAATTTTAATAAATTATTTTACATACATTATTAGCAGACATGTCAATTATATTATGGAGAATGTTGACTTATTTTTATTAACTTATTTAATTGCAATTGAAGAGATAGGTAGACATATTGTCTCTATATTTACATATGTCGATGTGGAATGTATTTTTTTCATTTATCCTAAATTAACGATTTTTATGATACGTGTTTACAGGAATCTTCGTGCCAAATTTGGTGTCTTTAGCTTTAATAACAGCTGAGATCTTGACGTTAAAACAGATAAACGGACGGACAGACAGCCACTCTTACGGACAAATTGACGAACAGACACACAGACGACCAAACAGACAGACCAACAGGCAGTATGAAAGATAGACAAAAAGATTGACAGACATTAAGACAGACCAATAGACAAATAGACAAGCAGTTAGACAGACAGTAAGGAAGACGCACAGACAGACAGTCGGACAAACAGACAGACTGGCAGAGAAACCGTCAGACAGTTCGAAAGGCAACTGGCCCTATTAAAACGTTGTTCTAAGCAATATAAATATACTTAAAGACGTCTGCCACGCCTCCTTTTGTCTGTTACATACATATTCACATAGTTAATATACCCTTCTTGTCTATTTAAGAGGCTAAAGGGTATAAAACTCCCAAAAGTCAACGCATTCGCATAGCTAATAAGCGGTTGCTGCAGCAGAGGCATCAGCAGAGGCAGCAGCAGAGGCAACACCGGCAACCGCGAACGGCAGCATGTGCCGTGTGTCATTATCGCTACTCACGCGCTGCTCTGCGCTCGCATGCTGTCGGGCAAACACTTGCTCTCTCTCACTTACTCTCTCTCTCAAGCGCTCTCCCACGACGATGTGTTCTTGGTGCCGTTGCTTTCTTTTAGCAGCAGCTACGCTTCGGCTGCGGCGGCGTCGTGCGGTGCCGACAACATCAGCAGCAACAACGACAACAACAAGAACCACAACGAGCCAACCAGACCAGACGACGACGCCGACGCAGAGTTCAGTTAGAATTGAATTGTGTAACGGTGCGGTCGCTCAGTCGCTGGTGTCGCGTCGCGCTCTCACTCAGCCCTAACCAAAACTCGCACTGCAAAATCGCGCGCGTTTACCTTGCGACTTTCGCACGCGTTTATTTTTTGTTTTGTTTTTCTCGTTTTGTTGCGTTTCTTTTCGGTTTTCTGTTTACGTTTGTTGATGTGAGAAGTGAGGTGTGTGTTTGTCTGTGCAGACAGCAATAATTTAATTTTATTTCAAAATAGCTTAATTCATTTTAATGTGACAAGATAACGTTCCCCGCGTCTCGCTGTGACGTGCGCGTTTTCTTAGCGGTTTTTGGCGCCTGGTCAAGTTCAAGATCCCCCAACAGAAATTCTTCTCCAAAAATGCCGATTGCTGCCACTGCTTCATTCATATTTGTTTACATTTCTTCAATTATACATTTTGCAGTTTTGCCTTTGGCATAAACATGCGGAAATCTTTGCTGACTGTTTGCTTTAATAAGCTGGCAAATTTCAATAATACATACGAGTGTTTAATGTTGTTGTTTATTGTTGTTGTTGTTGTTGTTGTTTGTGACAAGCTGAGCGCAGCTGAGTTAGGAGTCAAATTGCCAATTGCCGTTGAGTTTAATGTGATGAGAGTGGTTTGTTTTTCAAAAATTTTCCAGCTCTTTCCTACTCTTTAAAGTTGAAACAGTTCAGCAAATTAAACTGGAACAGCTGTTCGTGTATTTGTTGTTTTATTGTTCATCTGTTTGAAGATGCTAGAAAGAATGTATTTAATACTTTACAGTTGCTTTTTTATAATTCTATCAATATTAATTGCCAACGGGTAGCCTTGAATTCAGTTTAACAAAAGACAATTACAAAAAGAATTCACTTTCATATATCCAATGTTATCATATGATATCTTATATATTTCTGTATAAAGATGAGAATGTTTAATATATATTGTGAAGACTTACATATATTGCTTTTTTAATACAATAAGAGTCCTTTTTTTTAATAGACTTTGCATTTTAGTGGTTTATCGCATTTAATTCAAGTAATATCAGAAATATTGAATGATATATGTATATTGTTATCAATTTAAACATAACAATGTTTACTAAATTCTTCGTTATTCTTTCCATTATTCCATTTATAAAGAAATATAGTTTTATTTTACTACAAAAATATAAAATATTCTATACAAAGTTAGAAAAATATAAAATATCAAAGGAATGTGCATTAAAATCTATATAAAGACATAAATATGAACATAAACACCCCATAAATACGCAAATATTCATTTAATATTTCCATTTCTCTTTCAATTTCTGGCAAAAGTGCTCCAAATGCTTATTCTTCCTTGCTTCCTTTGACAATTGTTGCGTCTGTTTACTTTTTGTTTAGCTTGTAACACATTGTGGCCAGATTTCGCGGAAATGTCATCCCCCACACACCAAATGGGGGAAAGAGAGAGACAGATGTATAGTGAGTGGGGATAAATCCGAATCCGAATCCAAAGTAATGTGCACGCAAGGCCGTAATAATTCACAAAGCGCGCTGCAGTTTGGCATTTTGCATACGGAGACAGAGAAAAAACAAATACAACTGCATAAAGTAACAGAGTAAAGCTAAAGGAAATTCATTTTAAACACACAAATACAGGCAAATATATTTACATGCATGTCTGCACGCATCTGTATGTGTGCGTATGTGTGTGCAAGTCATAAACCATGAGCAATGCTGCGTCGTCTCCTTTGCTGTCATGACAACAACAAACACAGCTGAACATCAATCTGGAAGTTCCACTCCCGCTCTTACTTCCACTCCCGTTCTCACTTCCACTCCTGTTCCTCTCCCTCTCTCACTTACATTTGCACTCGCACTCCAACTGTCTTTGAGCCACTCCCGCTCTCGCACGTACGCATTCCCTCTTCCTATCCTTTTTGTCTTCTCTGCTCTCGCACTCCCCTCTCTCCCTCTCTTCGTGCAGCTGGCTGCATATGTTAATTATCTACCTTTCTTCTTCTTGGCAATGTTATCGCTGCTTCGCTGCTCACCGATTCAATTAGCGGTTGCCATCCGCACGCACACACACGCACCCACATGGGAACGAGCTCACTTAGTTAGGTTATGTGGGACAGCAAAGTGCATTATTTTATAGTTTACTTGCTGCACTTGTTGTTGCTGTTCTCGTTGTTGTTGTTGTTGTTGTTGCTACTGCTATTGTTGTTTCTCTTTCTATTGTTGTTTGTTGGCGTCGTAATCGCATTAAAAGTCATTTAATCGAAAGCGAACAGAGAGCAAATGCGTGGGCGACTGAACGTGCGAGAGTGAAAGAGCAAGAGAGCTAGAGAGAGCGCTTAAGCTTTGAACTGCGCTCAACCGTTTGCTTGCTCTCTTCTTGCACTATCTCTCTCTCTTTCTACCGCACCTTGCGCTGAGCTTGGCAAGCTCATAATGAAGATTTGTTGCACTTTTATGCGCGCGCTTTTATTGTTTATTCTTTATGGCGCAACATGTTCAATTATAGTGGAAAATTGGATTTCCCCCAGCCTGCCGCCGTCTCTGTCTTCGGCGCTGTCGCTGCCTTCGTCTCTGTCTTCACCTCTGTCACTGCCTCTGCCTCTGTCGTTGCCTACCCTGTGGGAAATAAGGTCAGTGCGAAAGTGCGCCTAGGAACAGTTCAGACAGCGCTGTTCCCCCCTACGGCAAATTGGAAGTGGGCTGCAAAACATCACAAAGTGTCGCCAAAAAGTTTACCAAATTGAGCAGCCTCTCTACCCCTCACTCTCTGCCACTCTTCCACCTCTCTTCTCCACTCGCCTAAGCGTGTAAATGAAAGTGACTTTGGGGCTTATCAATTGTAATTGTCGACTGCGGCCGCGACGCCGCCTGCGACTGCGGCTGCGGTTGTCTCTGCATCTCCCTTACCTAACCTAGAAAAAAAACTGCCAAATGCTGCGGGCCACAACAAAAGCTGTCGCCTGTCTGTGCGTGTGCGTACGTGGTGTGCGTATGTGTGCGTGTGTGTGAGAGAGAGGGGAACTCACTCGCTTTTAATTACATTTATCTGGCAGTAAAACTTTGGCAGCGACTTCTTTGCTGTCTGCTGTAGCGTTGTGTTACATATACCCTGTAAAAAGTAGAGCCTGCAGAGTGTGTTGTATGAAAAACCTAATACTTGCTTATCTATGCTATCACAGGCATAAACCAAAACGAATTGAGTCATAAAATCTAATCTAAATTGAATCATAAATAGTAATTTACAACAATAAGGCGCGACTGTGTGAATACTCAGTAGATGAGGCATGTTTATATATATAATGTATACACATATAAGGTATAGAAGTAGATAGTAGATAGATAACTCGTAGTCAACGCAAATCTCCCAAGCGATACTGAGTGTCTCGAGTGTGCCAGTTTAGTTAGTCTCTTTCTTTTCGTATCCACACTCTAGAGTATCTGCACGATAACCTCATGCCAATATATACACACGCAATCTGCTGACTTTGGGCCTATCAGTTATTATAGCATTTCTGATGATGATTTTGTCACAATTCAATTAAGCGAAAGCGCTTTGCTATTCCGTGTTGATAAACGCATAATGCTCTCTCGCGCCCAAGCACAATGCTGATGATAATGCGAGCAAAGTGAAGCCGCAAAACGCAATCGCAGTACGCACATACGCGCTGTGTGCCATATAGATTATTTAGACTTAGTGTGGAGCCATTGTCACTGCGGTTTAATCTTCAAAGAACACGTTTTAATGGCCCACTAATTGTTTACTCGCCGATAAGGCTGCGCATCCCGCAGCGAATGTAGCGCAGATACAACTATGACATGTTTATGAACAGCAACTGAGATTATTTACATATACACAATGATGGGAGAGAGAGAGGTGCAGTGGGCGTCTTTATCTCTCGCAGAAAGTGCAGGCAAATCAAGGTCTAAATTTAGTTTTGGTCGTTTCTCTTTGCCAAATTATGCCCGATGTTCCTCATCAACTGAGTAATTCATGATATAATTAAAGAATTATGGCAAGCAGAGACTTGTAAGTGTATTTTGATGTAGGTTTATATAAAGCATTTAGTTTGAAGAGCTTAAGAACAGTCTCTGCTCATTTCATTAGAGTACTAATAAGCTAAAAGCTCTAAAAACCTTAACCACCTTCTCACTTCCTTAGGCTTCTAATAAAACACAAACTCTAAAAAGCTTAATAACTTTCATTTATCGTTGTGTTTCTCTACGCAACTCAAGAAATCTTTAAAAAACCTTCTGCTGACTCATCATATACCGTTATGCTGTCAGAAGAAACCTCTCTCTGCATGATTGCAATCTGACTTATCTGTTTGACCCTACCAAAAAAAAAAAAAAAAAAAAAAAACTTTTCGCTTGAAAATTATTCATATATGCACAGAGGGAACATATGTACATAACTTGATCGCGATGAATCATGCCATATGCCAATTGCCAAGTTTGCATTATACGCCGTACCCCAGCCCCTCTCTCCCCCCGTCTATACTGTGTTAAACCTGTTGCAGTTTTCCGCATCGAAGTCGTGCGCAATTAGCAAACAGTTCCTCAGTCAGCCTGTCTTTCAATCTGTCTGTCAATTGGCGCTTAGTTCTGCTCGATTCTATTCGCAATCGGCTCTATAAAAGGTCATCTGGCAATGCTCATAGTGCACCTTTCTTTCCCCTCCCCCCCTTGGTAGATAATGTCGAAGAAGTCTGCTGCTCTCATCGAGGCTTATCTGCGACGCGAGTCACGGTCTACATTTTTAGCAATATTACGTACTTAATGTTATTTCATTTCGTGGCAGTTGACAATCTTTTTGAGTTCCTTCCTTACGATGACATCACACAATCCAAATTCTTGCACTGTCTGTGTGTGCGAGTATGCGTGTGTGTGAGTGTTTATGACTGACAGAGGCGGCCTTTTTATTAATCTTATCAGAAAGTTGCCACTTGGCATGAACCGATGCCTTCACCTTTACCATTTGGGCTACCTTTGCCTCTACCTTTACCTTTACTTCCACCCCTGCCTTGCCTTTCTCCCCAGAGTTTTATGGGAGTTTGCTGAGTGGCATCGAATCGCTTTCTGCCCCCAAAGTGCTTGGTCATTTTGAATGCTCTTAGGCCATATGAGCTCAGTCCCGAAGGGAGGGTGTGTTTGTGGTGTTGTGGTGCGTGGGTCTGGTATTTATGACGCTGATTATATTTATCTAATTGAAAAATAAGTAAACATTCCATTAATTGAACTGCCCCGAGCAGATCTTGAGTTTTTTGCGTGTGTGTTAAATGATTCCCTGATAGTAAACAAAGGCATTAAGACAGCTGTGTGTTGAGGTTAGGCTCGCACCTTCATCAAGATGTCAATGAGCATATAACGGCACTTGGACGTGCCAATTGAGGCGTGTGTGCTTAACTTCAGATCTATATACATATATGTTTTATATATCTTCTTGAGGCGCCCAGCTGAAAACCGAAATAAACCAAGCCAAATGTGATGAGTCAAATCGAAATCGAAACAGAAACAGAACTCGAAACAGTAACTGAAGAAAAAGAAACTGAGAGCGACGAATGAAACTAAAGAAGAAAGCGCGTTAATTGACTAGTGAAAAAGAGTTCATAATAAGCCATAATCATCGTATAACAGAGCAAAGAGAAGTGTGTTAAAACATAACTGAAAACAATATAAAGTTGGAGTTCCTAAACGCAAAATTACCGTAAAGTATCTCGTCAAGTGTAGCATAAAATGGTGAAAATGCTCGACCTGGACCGTCATGCTGAGTGCCCACTGTGGGCTGCCTTGGCCTCCGATGTGCCCTGGACGGGCATGGACTATGCGTGTCTCAATGTCCTCAGCATTTACTGCAAAGTATTCGATAGGAAAGAAATTTACGATCTCATTGTAAGGTAAGCGCAAAAGCTGCCGCAAGATGGCGCCACACAGCGAAAGCTTTCACCAAACGCAAATAACGAGAAAATATCGAACTGAAAAAGTTTCCTACAAATGTGCTTTGTAGGCATTGATGGGCAGTTTGTCACCATTGAGGGAAATTTAGATTTAATCTTTAGTTTTTTTGATTAGCCAATAAAGTTTGTTCCTCTCTCTCTTTGTAGGAAAACTTGCCAGTCCTGCAAGTGCCCCAGGGAGGCACACGCCATTTACCAGCAACAGACGACCAATGTGCACGAGAGACTCGGCTTCAAGCTGGTCTCGCCAGCAGATTCAGGTGTGGAGCCACGCGACTTGGGCTACACGTGGGTGCCGCCGGGTGTGCGCGTCTCGTCGCGTGTCAATCGCTACTTCGAGCAGCTGCCCGATGAGAAGGTGCCGCGTCTGGGCAGCGAGGGTGCCCGCCTGCGTGAGCAGCAGATCTCATATCAACTGCCCAAGCAGGACCTCTCGCTGGAGCACTGCAAGCATCTGGAGGTGCAGCACGAGGCCTCGTTCGAGGACTTTGTAACGGCGCGCAATGAGATTGCGCTAGATATAGGTAAGTGTATTAGCACTACCGGAGAAGGTTGCTCTATATTAAAGATATACTTTCTGTACGTTAGCCTACATCAAGGATGCACCCTACGACGAGCACTGTGCGCACTGTGATGAGGAGATCGCTGCCGGTGAGCTGGTTGTGGGTGCGCCCAAGTTCGTGGAGAGCGTCATGTGGCACCCCAAGTGCTTCACCTGCAGCACCTGCAACGAGCTGCTGGTGGATCTCACCTATTGCGTGCACGATGACAAAGTCTACTGCGAGCGACATTATGCGGAAATGCTGAAACCCCGCTGCACGGGCTGTGATGAGGTGAGTCAAGCATTAACATACAATTAGAGCACTACCAGCACCCCATACAGGGTACCTTTATTATCCTTACTTCATCATAGCCATATCCCCAAGGGTTACCTCCTTGAAAAGTCACTCAAGGATATGTATTCCAAACTACGGGTGACCTGCTAGGGCATACCTTATTACCTTATTTGTATCATGGAACCCTTGAAATTTACTCAATTCTGTCTTTATCTACTGACACTACCGGAACTATATTGGGTACCTTTAGTAACATTACTTTATCATGGTCATACTGCCAAGAGTGTGCCTTGAAAAGTCGCTGAGCTATATCCTAGGGTATTGATGGCCTGCTAAGGTATACCATGGCACTACCGGTACCCCATACAGGGTACCTTTACCTTATTATTATCATAGTGTCATAAGTGTTACACCCCTTACTCAATTCTGCCTTTATTTACTGGCACTATTAGAGCCATACCGGCTACCTTTAGTACCATTACCTTATCATGGCCATGCCCCCAAGGGTTACTACCTTGAAAAGTATCTCAACTATTTCCTAGGCCACTGGTGGCCTGCTAGGGCAAGCCAGGGCATACCAGAGCACTACCGGTACCTTTTACCATACAGGGTACCTAAAGTACTTTTACCTTATTATTATCACAATCCCTAGTATTACCCCCTCGAAAAGTTACTCTGTTCTGCTTTTATCAACTGACACTACAAGCACCCTACCGAGTACCTTTAGTACCCTTAACTTAGTATATTCATACCACCAAGGGTTACTACCTTGAAAGGTTGCTCAATAATACCTTTATCTACTATTGCTTTACCAGTAACCCTACTCACTCTACTCTATCCCTACCTCACCCCCCTTAACACCTTCTATCGACACGCCCTTGCACCACACATGCTGCGCTAATTACGCTCACGACTTACTTCCTTCTGCCAAGTGTGCAGAGTGAAAAGTGAAAATGCTTAGCCCACAATCAGTCGCTGTTTTCAGTTTTTAATTGGACCGCGTAACACCCTCTTCCTCTCTCTTTCCCTTGGGGTTACATTTGGTTTCCTGTGCTTTAGCTTTTTATTGTCTGTCGCACGCAGTGAGCGCTAATGTCAAAGGTGTGTTCGCCCTTTTGCTGTTTCTCCTTCTCTTTGTTCCCTTGCTCTCTCTCCCCCTTCAACGGATTTATGTATGTCATTCCCATTGAACCTAATGTGAGCTGCCATTAAGAGCGAAAGCGTTTCCCGGCCCGAATGCACATTGGCAATTTCTGAGGGCTAATGCGAGACAATTGGCAACGCGGACAGTTCGCTTGCGACTTTGGTTCTTGACGCGACGCTGCTACTCCTGAGTGAGTAACCAAAGTGGAAGGAAATATTTCAATTGTTAACTGCATTGAAGAAATGCGATTAAAATTCTCAGCTGATTAGGTTGTTTGGTTCTGCAGTTCCCAGTCAGCTGTTGTCCCCCACCAGCCACTTGCCCTTGGATTAAGCATAAAATATGAGGCGCGCTGATCTCGTCTGTCACGCCCTCTTCTACCACTTCTTCTTGTGTTTTCTTCTCGCTGTCGCACACTTTCGCTTTCATCACAAACCGCAGCAAACAAACACAAACAAACAGACAGACAAACAGACGACCAGGCGACCCAATTTATTTTTGGCTCATTTCAAAGATATTTATGAAAAACAACAAGAGAAGAAAATAGCTTACGATATGAAGTAATCGGCTGTGATATACCCTGTGCGATATTGCAAAAGGATTAAAAATTTATTTGGTATACAATTTTTCCATGATTCCTCATTATTTTCTATAATTTTGCTTATTAAGAGTTGTTTTGACTGGACTAACCTATTTTTGTCAAGAAATGAACTCTTTAAACTTAAAAAAGGTGAAACTGTTTAAATTTTTTCAAAAACACTAAAAATTGCATGAAAATGAATGAGAAACTTTTAATATGAACAAATTATTATATCAAGAAATCAAATCAATATTAAATCAATTAAATAATCTCGACAAAGATATGCATAGTTGATGAGAATTAAGAATATATATTTTATTTATTCTGTTCCATATTCTTTTCTCACTAATACCAATCTAAAATATCTCCCTGTTCATCAACTTCTCATGAATACAGGGTATACAAATAGTTTTGTTTGTCTCGCAATTCGTAGATGATGATGATGATGATGATGATTATTCTTGGGGATCTGTGCGTAATTATAAAAGCCATGTTGGCACCCCTGTGCCACAATTTATGGCAGCAGCAACTGCAGCCGACATTGGCCATGCAGCAGCGCTGGCAGCGACGTCGCTAGTAGCAGCAGCGCTGGCAGCGACGTCGCTAGTAGCAGCAGCAGAGGTGGCAGCAGAGGTGGCAGCTGGCGAAGGCCGCGTCAGAAAACATAAATAGCGAAGCGAAAGAGACAAAAACAATCGCGCGAAGATGCGCCGAAAACAAAGGCTGAGAGAATATATATTGTAGCATATCGTGCAGGGTATATGTTTTATGGCAAATGGCATATGGTGCGCAATATCTATTCGAATCATACGAATGAATGTTGTCTTCCACTTGCACCAATCACTCGCAGTTTACATGGCGCGCTGATTGGGAACATCGGCCACTCTGCTGTCCACGGTCCACTCTGTCCGGCGATTGTGTCCCATTCCGATTGTCAATACGTTTGCCAAAATCTATCCCTCTCTCTCTCTCACTCTCTCTCTCTCTTTGCCCAATTAGCGCCTGCTGATTCACTCTGACAGCGAGTGAGTGAGTGAGTGAGTGTGGCCCTTAGTCGCAAGTGAGTCGCATTCATTAATCAGTTGCAAGACGATCGATTAACTGGCAACAACCGCGCCAGCTGCCTCTTTTTTCCGGCTGCCCACAGCTGTGCCGAATGTGAAACGAAACGAATAAGAAAAGCAAAAGAAAAGCGAGAAAAATTATTAAAAATTCCTCAATCGATGTGCGAAATTTGTCTGCCCTCTCATCATAAGTTTTCCGCAGATTTTCCGGCGAGGCAGGGAAAATTCTAATTGAATTACCTAATCACCTAAGTGAGTGTCGGCGCCCATTCGAGAGAGCGCGTCAGAGTGAGTGTTCGCGAGTGCATGAGTCTCGTCGTGAGTCTCGTCGTGAGTGCGTGGTGAGTTTCCACACCAGATACCAGAGACACCTTCATTGCTCTGCTGCTGCCTTCTTGAGCATTGCACGGCGAGCAGGCGAACTGTGCACAGTGTCTTGGGTCTTACGCAAGCGAGGGAGGAGCAATGACTGAGGCGGATGAGATGCTCACCGGCGTGGGTGAGCTGCTCTTCTCGCTGCTGATCGGTTACCTGGGTGCCCTGGAGTTTGCCTTCGTGGCCAGGCATCTGTATCACTGGACTTGCCGGCATCCGGCAAGTGATGCGGATCTGGATGCCGCTGCCGATGCACAGGAGCTGCCCAGAATGAGGGAGCGACTCGAACGGGAATACGAGGATGCAGCAGCACGAGAAGCCGCCGCTGGCAGTAATATGATGCAGGATGGAGTGCTCTACAGCAATGGATTCCGTGTGGAATCACCTGAGGAGAAGCACAGGCAGCTCGAAGAGGAATTGGCCAGACAGCGACGCATTGAGGAGGAGACACGCAAGCAGCTGGCGCAGGCGGAGCAGCGATTGGAGGAGGAGCGCAGAAAGGCCGAGCAGGAGGCTAAGGCAGCGGCGGAGGCGGCTGTGGTGGAGGCAGCCGAAAGCGCCAGAAAGCTGATTGAGGCGGAAAAACAAAGAGAGGCCGAGCAGAGGCGAAGAGAGGTAGAGGAGGAAGAGAAGAAGGAAAGGCAACTGCGAGAGGAGGCCGAACAACGCGAACGTGAGGAGAATGAAAGAAAACTGTTGGAAGCGGAAAATGAGAGACAACGACAACAGCAAGAGGAGGAGGAGAAGCAAGAGGAGGAGAAGAGAAAACAATGCGAACAGCAGGAGAAAGAAAGACAGCAAAGAGAGGAGGCAGAGCGAGAGGAGAACGAGCGCAAACTAAGAGAGGCCGAGCGACAAAGAGAACTTGCCCAGGCAGAGGTTGAGCGCCAGCTGCTGCAGCCCGATGTGGACGAGGAGGAAGTGCAGGCCAAGCGGGATGCAGAGATTGTGGAGCGTCTGCTGGCAGCGGAGCGAGAGCGCGAACGTAATCTGAGTGCCACGGAGAGCGAGCTGGAGGAGGAAGCATTGGCGCTAGAACAGTCCCGTCGCCTGGCCGCCAGCAAGGTGAACCTAGAGCGGAAGCAGCGATCGATCGAGGAGAATGCGCGCATCTTCATGGAGGCCGAGGAGGAAATGGTGGCACTGCAGCAGCGCATGCTGGAGCAGGCGCGCGAGGAGGAGGCCACCATCTATGCTGGCTGTGTGCCCGTGGTGGAGGAGCCGTGCATCAAGAAGATATGCCCGCCCAGGTTCGAGGAGCCACAGCCGGAGGAGGCATGCGAGGAGCCTCTGGTGGTGCAGCGCGTGAAGACCCAGTTCGGTCAGGCCAGCGGCGGAGCTGAGGTCAAGTCGAAGACACTCATGTTTCCCGGCGTATCCGATGAGGGCTCCTCCGTGGAGCCACAGTCTTCGTTCAGCACGCAACCTTCCGATGAGCAGCGCCAGGAGCCGGAGGGGGAGGACAATGTGCCTGATGTGCAATATACTGAAGACTATCTGCGTTCCCTGGACGGCATCAAGAGTCGTCCGCTGGTGCGTGAAGATGGCTCTGGCCGCAGACGCGCCTTCAAGAAGCGACGCTCCAGTGGTAGCTCCAATTCATCGCGTGACTCACGCGCCTCACGCGACGAGGAGGTAAAGATGTTCACCTCGCTGGAGGAGGAGGAGCTGCGTCACGGCGAGAAGGCTGACTACAATCCGATCAAGTACAGCACAGAGCCAACCACATTGCGGGTGAAGTCGCACCACCGACGGCACAAGCGCAGCCCCGCCAAGGATGTGAAGCACACAGACTCGAGTGGCTCGCTGGAAATGCTGGGCGAGGAGAGCACAAATCCCTGGGGCGAAGTGGTGCCCGAGCACTACAAGGACACGGAGTTCTGGAAGCGTGAGAAGGCACTTTCCATCGATGAGGAGGTACTGGACTTGGGCAAGCTGGCAGCTGGTGAGGATGTGCAGCAGGAGGAGCACGAGGAGGAGGAGGAGGTGATCAACAACAAACCGAAGGCCTCCTCGTTTGAGGAGGCAACGGAGGCACAAAACGCACAGGCTGCCAGCGCGTTGCAGCAGCAGCGTTCCAAGGAGCAACTGGTAAGTGGGCTGCCCTAATCCTAGAGAGAAACACCTTCTCATTGTTGCCTTATTGCGCTAGGACAAGGACAGCTCGGAGTCTGCCAAGGCGCCGGAGAGCAGCGCCAGCGACATCAAATCCAATGTAAGTTCGCTAGCCCCCGCCCACACGCGCCCTAATCCCGCCCAGCAGCGTCTTACCTGACTTTCGCTTGCCTTAACCGCTTTCCATTTGCTTTTCTATCAATCGCTTGCTTCTCTGCCTTCGCCCCCGCTTCTGCCTTCCCTGCTTGGCCTGCGCAGCTGCAAACCTCCAATGCGACGGAGGAGCAGCCCAGGCGCGGCTCACCCGGCTTGCGTCGCAGTCCACGCGTTGAGGAAATGGATCACTACGAGGAGCGTTGGCGCGAAACTGAGGCAGCTCAACAGGCAGCAAGTCAGCCTCCTAGCATCGCCATTCATCAGCCGGACACGGCACCTTGGCGGGATCAGTACGGGCTGATGATGGAGGGTCTCAGTGACTTCTACGACTTCACTGCATCGACGAATCCCTCGAGATCGCGTCCAAGTTCACGCACGTCGTCGCCACAACCAAAACCCGTGGCTAATCTCATGAATGTGGATGAGGAGCACACGCTGGAGGTGTACGACGATACCCAGGAGGGTCCTCCGGCGGGGGAGTTGAAGTGCGAACAGGTGCTGCAGCTGCTGGAGGCGACAATGAATGGCAGCGAGGTGCAGGTGGAGCAGCTGCCTCTGCAGAATGTGGCAGATGATGTCAAGATGGGAAACGGGGATCATCAGGTTGTCTCCATGGTCTACGAAGCTGTCGAGGGAGGCAGACGCTCCCGTTCGCGCTCTCGTTCGCAGCCGCATACGGTGAATGAGCTGGAGCAGTTGATACAGCAGAAGGATCAGCTAATGGAGGGGAGTAGCAACAATAGACCCAGTTCTCCCATGGAACGAACCAGTTCTCCTTTGCAACGACCTAGTTCTCCCATGGAACGACCTAGTTCTCCTATACAAAAAGCCAGTTCCCCCATGAATCGACCCATTTCTCCTATGGAGTTGGAAACTAGCGAGGAAATCCATCGCAATCCATTGGAAGCTCCCTTACCTCAGCCCGTTATCGAGATCAATGCGCTGCTGGACGAGCAAATGGAGCCTGAACCTGAACCAGTGCCAACACGCGAGGAGATGCGTCTCTTCGTGGAGACACTGCGTGCCGAGCGCAACTCCCGTTCGCGCACCCAATCCCGCTCCCGTTCCCGTTCTCCGCTGCCCACCTCGGACAACATTGCACGCAGTCTGGAGCAGCGTCGCCTCAGGCGCATCCAGCAGAACGATCAGTTCGCTGAGAGGCTGCACGACGAGCAGCTGCACAAGGAGGAGTCCCCGCCAGTTGTGCCGCCTGCAATTGTGGTTGTGCCTGCTCCTGCTCCTGTTCTTCCTTCTCCACCTCCTCTACCCATGCCAACAATATCTATAGAAATTGTGGAGGAGCCTGCAACGCCAGAGGAGCCAAAGGAGCAGCCCGAACCGGAGGATACACCCGAGTCCATGGCGCGTCTCTTCGAGCAGTTGCGTTTGAATCGCTGTCGCTCTCACTCGCGCTCGCGTTCCCGTTCTCCGCTGCCCACTGCATCCAATCTGGAGCACAGTCTGCAGCATCGTCGAGAGAAACTTATTGCACAGAACGATGCCTTCTTCGAGCAGCTGGAGGAGCGGGCCAGGACACCCGAGCCGGAGGTGCGAGTCATTGTCGAGCATGTCTACGAGTTCGAGGAGTCGAACGAGCAAGTGCAGCGCGCCAGCAGCCGTGAAGCGCGCTCCTTGTCGCCCTCACGTTCTTGTTCGCACTCTCACTCCCGCTCTCGTTCCCGCTCCCGCTCCCGCTCCAGGTCACTGGGCTCCGAGGAGGAGCATGCAGCACTGGAGGCAGCTGAGCAGAGAGAGAAGTTGGAGAGTGCCAAGCAGCGCGAACTGGACTTGGAGGCACTGCATCAGCTGAACACAGCCAGCGAGGAGATCGAGCTGCGTGTACTGAGCCCGGAGGATTACGAACGCACCTTCTCGGAGGCAGCACGCGAGCTTAAAGATGAGATCGTGGTCAGTGGATTCAAGCGTTCCACCTACGTGGGAGAATCTCTCGATCTGGGCAGCAGTGAGTATGCGCAGCAGCGCAGGGAGTGCGCCGAGTTTAGACGCTCGCGTAGCCCGTCGCCCTCACTAAACTTGGCAGAGTCCCGCGAGCAAGCAGCATCGCAGCGGGAGTTGCAGGCGGCCATATTGGATTCCCTTGTGTCTGCGAGTGGTGTCGCCGCCGAACAGGAGAACCGCTTGGGAGCCAGACCCAAGACAAGCGAATATGAGCGCAGTCCAGGCATTTCTGCCCAGTTGGATGATCTGCGTCATCGGACAGCGGAGTTTCAACGCTCGCGCAGTCAAAGTCGTTCGCCGGTAAGAGATGAAGCCGATGCACTCGCCCTGAAGAACATCGAGGCGGAGGCAGCCAAGCGGGAGCTGCAGGATCAGTTGCTGGATCAGTTGGCCGCATCCAGTGTGAACTTTGAGAACTTTTCGCGCTACTTGAATGCGGATTTCCTGGACAGCGAGCGACGTGCCTCGGACTCGGCACTGATACTGCTCGATCCGTATGTGGACATGGAACCCGATGAGTATCATCACTTCAGGCGGTACTCCCTGGCACAGGAGCAGCCAGTGGAGGAGTATCCCAGTGATGAATGCGTCTACATATCGCAGATCGAAGTGCGTTCGCTGACAGGCAAGAGAACCTGGCTCAAGGAGGATTTCTATACACGCGACTTGGAGGGTCTGGAACTCAGCCTGGAGGAGGAGAAGGAACAAAGCTCGGAATCGCTCGACGAATCTCCAATCATATCCGAAGGTTCCTGGGCACGTGCTGTGCTCGCAGCGGAGGCTGAGGCCGCAGAGTTCGATGAGACCAGCGCGATCTATAACTACGATATACTCAGGGAGTATCAGGACCTTAGCAGCAACAGCAACGACAGCGACGACGAGCGACAGACTGTGGTGGAAATGGATGACGACGATGAGTTCGAGTTCGAGCTGGATGAGGGCATATCCGACAACAATGAACGCACTCAGCCCACAGATGAATCCCATCACGATACCTCCGAGTGCGAAGAGGCCGAGCGCAATGCAGATCGCTATGCCAATCGTGGAGCAAACGACTGGGAAGAGATCGATAATGTGGAAGACTTGGCGGACTACGGCATCGATGATGGAGCTGTGGGTGGTGCCTACTCCGATCCCGATTCGTTCATTGAACAGATCTACAATGATGCCGTGAAGAATCGCAAGCAATCGGGCATATTGCGGGACTACGAGACGATGATCCAAGAGCAACTCCCAGCGGAGAATGCAGATCAGAGTGAGTCGGAGAAGGAAAAGTCCAGCTCGGATAGTGAACGTTATGCGCTGTGGGCTAAGACCAGAGAACTGGACAGATCCGAGGAGCTTGGTAGTCGCCATCACAGAGAGATCGATGTCTCTCTGGGTCTGCTGGAGAGCGAGCGACGTGATCATGAGATGCGTTACTTGGGCGATGCTCAGGTGGCTGCAAGGCAATCCACGAGGCTGCGCACTCGTTATGGCTACAGTCCCAAGCTGCAGGTGGATGTGGCGGAGGATGATATCGAGGTGGATTTGAACTATAAACCGAAGAAGGAATACAATTGGCGCAAGAACTTCAAGTTGGACGATGGCGAGCAGCAGGAGGTGGCTGTCTACGAGGAGGCAAGTCGAGTGGAGGAGGAAGAAGAGACCCAAGAGCTGCAAGTGGATGAGGAGCAAGAGCAGGAACAACCTTTCGACGATGCTGAACCCCTTGAACCCCTTGGGCAGCCACTGGACGAGCGTCGCATCAGTCTTGGTGGGGAGAGCATAACTCTCTTTAGTCGCAGTCCCGTGCGTGAAGTTCTTTCGGATGTGCCGGAGGAAATGTTGCCAGAGCAGGAGAATGGAGAAGCCACGGCTCAGCCACTGCTTGCTGAGGAGGAACTTCTCCAGGAGAGTCCCAAAAAGAAGAAGAGCAAGAAGAAGTCACGCAAAGGTTCAAAGACCAAGGAAGAACTGCTCGACGACAACGATTCAGATGGTCAGCCTTATCGACGCCGCAGCTCAGTGGGGCAAGAGGATGTGGATGGTGTCAGTGATGTACCCAAGCGTAAGGTACGCTCACGTCGCAGCTCAAAGAGCAGCACAACCAATGAGGAAGTGAACGGTGGCTTCTTCTCGCCCCGCAGCAGCATTGCCTATGCGGGTGATGCCCTGGAGGGCATTGCTGAACAGGAACCCAACGAAGAAACATCACAGAAAAAGAAGACCAAGAAACGCAAGAAGCTCAGCAAGGAGTCCCGGGAGCAGAGTCTGGCAGAACCAGAAGAAGAATCTGTTATGGATAAAGCATTGGCAGCGGCGCTCGCAGAGATTGCCCCGATTACAGTTTCAATTTCAGCCTCGGCGAACCTTACCCCAGCCTCAACGCAGCAGAATCTTCTCTCCAGCATCAGCGCCGGGCAGAGCGTGTGTCTTACACCAGCCTCGTCCATTGAGGAGCCATCGAGTCCTCCCCCCAGCATGCCCAGCACTCAAGTGGCTACGCCTGCTCGCTCTGTCGTCGATACCTTTGACATCTTGAAGGATGCGAACTTCTACCCGCTTTTCTAGGCCGCAAAGCACCCGCAAGCGCACAAAACCTAACCTAGTTCGTTTCTTTTATCTCTCTACTTATCTGTTTCTTATAGACATGTTCATAAGCCCAATCCAATTCGTGCACGCTGTACAAAATCGACCCAAAACTATCTTGCACCCTGTTGCAGCACCCCCGAATCGCACTGAATCGCACTGAGGGTACCCTGAGCGATACTCATGAGTCTTAGGATCATCACACTGTATTATACTAACGACCAGACCCCACAAAGAACACGAACGATATTTCGAATGAGCAAAGGATTATTGTTATCTATTATTATTATTATTATTATATTATTATTGTTATTATTATTGTATTGTACCATATGATTTGAGCTTTATATATTATCGATTCCTTTATAACTGCTGAGAATAAATACTGATGAAAAGTTATTGCCGTTGTAATCATTTGCATCAGACGCAATGTGCGCCCAGTCTGACGCAGCTATAAATACTTTCCCATAATATTCTACTATAAACTGTTCTGTTCTCTATTTGCATCTGCACGGATCGCAGAAATGCTCATGCCTTGAGATCATTTCTTCTTCGCTCTTTGGCCTGTCATCATCATCAGCTAGCTGGCTGCATGTGCCAAGTGCACTGACATTCACCGCAAGACAATTGGCCATATACACCCATTATACTATTCATATGTCTACTATATTATGCCATATACCATCTGCCTGGCCCGATTTGCATGTTGGCTGCGTTCTCAGTCGCATGATGTCATCGTTCGGGCTCAGCATGTGTCGCCACTGATGGGGAGGACTTAGCCGTTTAATGGGATTATTTTAATGCTCTGTCATACGAGCACAAGGTACTTAAACTGTCATACGAATTTAACTGGCTATTAGTGAGTTTTTATAGTGAATCTCCGTACTCGAATCGAGCAGATTATACAAGTTTTTCATGCCATGTGTGACGCATTAAATGTTAACTGTCTTGGTTGTCTCTTCAGAGAGTTGTCTGCTCTACAGTCTGCTTTGCAGTATGTCATACTGTCTACACGATTCTGTGCTATCTCTTATTATATTTGTTATACTACGTATACTGTATGCTGTATATGCTGTACTGTCAGTTTCTCTGTCAGCTTGACTGACTCTTCTATTATCTTCTTCATTCTGTTCTGTCACCTCTCCTGGATTGTCTGGTCGGCTGTTATATATTTGTTATACTGCTGTTTGAATATTGATTGTTGTTTAAAGCAAATGTAATACTCCCCGTTATACTGTCTGTTATACTGTCTGTTATACTGTTATAAAGTCTGTTATACTGTCTGCTATACTGTCTGCTATACTGTCTGTTATACTATCCGTTATACGGTTATACTATCTGTTATACTGTTATACAGTCTGTTATACTGTCTGTTATACGGTATTAAATGCTGTCTGCTATAATATCTGTTATACAGTCTGTTATACTGTTTGTTATACTGTGTGTTATACTCTCTATTATACTGCCTATTCAACTATCTGTCCTAAAGTCAGTCCACGATCGGTCAACATTAAATAAATAATAAAGATATTCATAAGAATTTACATGCATGTACAGTTTGGATCCCCTTGTTTTTCTCATGACGATTTCCAAACTCAAGCAGCCCCTAAAAGCAGGCAAAACTTCGCGCCGCAAAGCATGCCACATAGAGCAGAGCACCCCCATTGGAATTCCTTCAATTTGATTTATTTTGGAAACACACACTTCCCTTTGAGACAAAGCGCTGTCTGCTTTAATCATATTTCTGCGTTCCGCTGAAATAATGTTGAAATAATGTTGTCAACTTTCGCTTGTCACGGGCTTTGTCAAGTCGCCTAAGAAGTGAGAAATTTGTTGTGGCGCTGTCAGAAGATCGCAGAAATTGAAAAATCTTTGCATTTCGTTTTCGTCGGTTTCGCACTAAAATATTTATGACAACAAACAGAAATCTGTGTCACTCGCATGATTTGTTTACGCAGCTCACTCACAATTTGTTGCGGCCACTTTGGCGCGAGGTCTTCGCATTGTATTAAGTATACGCCACGTTTTCGTGGGCCCTCCTCTTGTTGCTGCAGTGCGCCTTGCTTGTATTTGTTTTAATTCTGTAAAAATCCATTGCGTAATATGCTAGATATATGTACTAGTACCAGTACCCGAAATATAGCTTTACGTATGGCTCGTGTATGGTTCGAGGGCGGGGAAGTGGGTTGAAAAAACATGCGAATTTCGTTGCCAAAAAGTCTTATTCAATAGTTTGTCTTTGACATGAATCCATTTTTTTCTCCTTGCTCGCTTTGTGTGGCAGCGTGGAGACCAAACGTTTGGGGCACTTAAAAGCCGCCGGATATTTCCATTTAATATTTTTCCATACCTTGCACAGAAACTCGGTCAAAATGGGGAGTATGACACGGCAGGCAGCAAGGTCGCAGAGTGAGACTGTTTCGCAGTGATTGCTGAAGTGAATACATGAGTTAGGGGCTTGAGAGTGTGAATAAATAATAAGTAATAGAATACTATGCATATCATACTTGTATTATTTAGTATTATCGTCTTGCAATCTCAAGCAAAGTCGGCAGACTTGCTGTTTAATGAATTTCAGTGATTGTTGTTATTGCTTCAAATTGATTCTTAAAATTTCTTTAAGATATCTAAATATTTTAAAAGATTCCCCTAGCTTGTTGTATTGAAGTTTCCCTGAATTCCCATTGTGATTTATTATCTTCTACGTATTTCCTCTGACCATTAACGTTGCAGGTATTCCACAGTCATGCACACAATTTGTACTCATCGTACTTGCTGGCATTATTTATCTATAGCATACCAGAGAACATATAGTTTATAGTATAAATGCTGTTCATTATTTGTTGCGCTGGCCAAAAAGAATTGCCTTAAATAATTTGAAAATTTCACTTGAAACAGCGCGTTCTGAAAGAGAATTTTCTTTCCTTGTGCCATCGAAAACGAAACACCTTTTTCCATTTTTCATTTATTTCTTTTTGTTGTTGCCGTACTTGTTGTTGTTGTTGGCCACACATTTTTCTCATTTTTCGCCATGTTTATTCGTACATTTTCCCCCTGAAATTTGTGTTTTTTATGGACACAAATCTGTTTGACTTGTGCCTCATTTGACATCAGCTCCGACACTTTCCATCCGCTTGCAAAGTGCCGCGTGCAGATCTGCTTAAATGTCAATTCTGCAATTATTAATAAAGTGCCTCATCTGCTATTTATAAGATCGGCAAGCAAACAAACCTAAACTTGAACTCATCAGCTGGCGAATCCCCTTCGTCTCTCCCTCTTGCTTAATGTTCCTTTATTGCCCTAGCTAAATGTGTTTCCAAATAGATCTGCGAAAAGACGACGCGGCTAGACATGATTTCCATGGCGCTTTTCTAGTGAAATTATATATAAATAATCTGGAAAATATATACGAATTTATGACCCAATTATCGCCTGCGTGCGGAATGATGAATGCCGCCGAGTGGCGGCGCAGCGAACGCAGCACGCAAACATTTTATCAGGCGGTTTCGCGCAGTGCATCTATTTATAGAGAAGACCCGAGATTGCATTACACATCACACGCTGCTCCGTTGCACTTGCATTAATTTGTGCATATACTATGGACATATATATATATATATATTGTATATTCGTATAGTAGGTGCATTTATAATTATATATGCAGAGTCTTCTCATGGATACGTGAAATTTTTACATATAGTTGGCTTCGTTTATAATTGAGTTCATTTTCGTGGGGCACAACACGAAAGGGGACGACACCTTGCAGATGGCATATAGTCTGCATGCAGGTAACATGGGCTTATAATCATAAGATGGCAGACTAATCAGTTGTATAGGTATTTGGGCTGAGTTCAGATGGGAAACATAAAGGTTGTGGTCTTCAGATGCCCTTAGGGTGTCTGCTTACACTATAAAGGTACATGTTTATGCCTTGAAGGTGTCTCTTTAAGCCTTCAAGTGTCTCCTTATGGCTTGTAGGTGTCTCATTGTACCTTGAACGTGTCTGAAGGGCATCTTCTTGCATTGAAGGTGTTTCTTTCTGCCTTGAAAGTGTCTCCTTATGCATTGAAGCCGACTCTTTATGCTTTAAAGGTGTTTCCTTATGCCTTGTACGTGTCTCTTTGTACCTTGAACATGTCTCTTTTTGCTTTGGAGGGCCTCTTCTTCCCTTGAAGGTACCTCTTCATGCCTTGAAGCTGTCTCCTTATGCCTTGAAGCTATCTCTTTTTGCCCTAAAGGTGTCTTCTTATGCCTTATAGGTGTCTCTTTGTACCTTGAACGTGTCTCATTTTGCTTTGAAGGGCCTCTTCTTGCCTGGTAGCTCTCTCTTTATGCCCTGAAGCTTTCTCCTTATGTCTTGAAGGTGTCCCCTCATCATTATCAGGGTTTAGGTCTTTCGAAACCCAGAATATACTATATACAATAATATCAAAAGACTCAAACGCACTTGTAATGCAACAAATTAACCAAATTGCGAAGGGCAAGAATCGGCAAAGATCACAGATGAGGAAGGTATCTGCTTGCTGGTACTGCTGGCAAAGTGCCCTAGGGGGTTTTTCTATATAATATTTGCCAATTTTTCAGTTTCAGTTCTGTGTGGGACAGAACGTAATAATTATTATTCTATTTGCTGTTTTTGGCCTTGTCTGCATATGCAAATTAGTTGAAATGTCAGCGGAATATGAATATCGTATATAGCATAAATAGATATATACTGCATGCGGCTAATAGAGATTTCGATTTGATAAATTAGCCTTTTTTACCTTGGAACTACCTTTCAAACAACGAACTTAACTTCTCAGTTGAGGGAAGAGTTCTTTTTACCATATGTGATTTAGGTATCTCCAAAATGACCTAATCTTCAGCTATTATATGGCTATAATTCATTTAGGCAATCAAAACGTCATAATATTTTCCGAATTGAATTTTATCTGTTATATTCAATGAGCAATATATGATATTTTCAAAGTGGTTTCAGCACCGCCTTCCCCCTCTCCAGCGCACTTTGCTGCAGCTGTTGGCAGTTTTATTCGGTATTTTTGAAAGATAGTATCGGCATTCCACTGGCATTCTAGAGGGGCCTGTGCCAAAATGTTGTAATAATTCAGTTTTAGTTTAGGATAATGCAGAGAAAGAGACAGAGAGAGGGAGAGAAAGTAGTTCGGAAGCTACAGATTTATGCTCCGAGTGTGGGAGAGCCATAAAACGAGCAAGACTGAGACGAGGTATCTGTCTGTGTGTGTGCGAGTGTGTGTGTGTATGTGTGGGACTTGTGTGTCGTGTGCAGAAGCGCCAGGCAGCGGCAGCAGCATCCGCAACAACAAAGAGGAAAATGATTTTTCCCCAAATGATTTCTTCAATATCTTTTCGCATGCGTGTGTAAATGACGTGAACACTGACCTGACGGCTGCAGGTGTGTGTCTAACGTAAACACACACACACACCCCCAAACAAACACACAGGCACCTGCTATAAGAAGTATTTATAGAATGTTGTATGAAATATAAAATTTAGAAATTGCAAACTTGACGTTGCATGCAACAATCAATAAAGATTGCCAGAGATAAAGGGAGAGAGGGAGAGGCGCACCTTCCGCTCCACTCACACACAGTGTTTCTCTGCCCTCTCTCTCCCTCTCTCTCCCTCTCTCTGTCTTTCTTCACTTGTGCATGCGCCTGTCTGTCTGATCACGCTCTCTTCGCCGCTCAGCTGCGACACGTTGCGCTCTGCGATGCTCAGCGCGACTCGCCGCGATTTTATTTTTACACTTGCCTCCGGGGGCGAAACTAGATACACGCATCGTGAGCGAGAGTGCGGCGAGAGGCGGCGAACAGCGGCGACTGCTGACGGCGAGATATTCGAACAGATTTGAAAAAGATTTTTGTAAAACGAACGCGCCAGTTGGCATCACGACTCGGGAAAGTTCAAAACGTTTTGCGAATATTTCGGACAAGAATCTTTTTTATATTTTCGATTTGGGAATAGATTTCGGTTCGGCACACACGCACACACACGCATACACGCGGGCGTCTAGTATATTTAGAAAGTTCAGGCGGTCATCGGAGTGCAATACTTGAGATTTGATTGGGACACACACGCACACAGACACTCTCGATCAAGCACACACACACTCGCACACAAAATGGCGGACGTGGAAATTATGCAAACTGTGACGGAAACGAAGAAAACAAAGAAGCTCAAGAAGTCGTCGAAGCGTCGCGAATCCGAAGTTCAGATCAGCGAGGTGGATGCCTCCACCGAGGAAAGGGGGTAGGTGAACGTGTTGTGCTGCTGCTGCTGCCTCCAGGTTTTGTGTCAGTTCAGAAAAAGAAAGAAAAAAAGAAAACGAAAAAATAAAAGGAAACGGAACTTGTTTTTGTTTTTTGTCCGCCTCGTGTATATGTATTGTATACCATTCTGAATCAGAATCTATATTGATAATGATCTATCTCATCCAAATTCGATTCGCTCTCTCTCTCTCACATAAATTCAATATCGATTCGCTCACAAATCAAATCGCTCTCACAAGCAGAATACCAGAATAACAGAAAACCAGAAATAAACTATCCAAAGTACTCGCATATATCTCTCGAACTATTACAAAACGACACGTTTACTACCTTCTTTCCTCGGCAATACTGTTTACTAAAAGGTACCCACATGAAACTGTCGATGTCTACTATATGTCTACTATATGTCTCTATATACCACATGCACCCAACAAACACTGAAACAACACGAACAACAACAACAGCAGAAACAGAAACAACAAACAGATCACTGAAAACTGAAAACTGAAAAAGAAAACACAGAATCCAAATACGAAAACTGTATACATACATATTATATAGAGTAGTGCCACGAACAACACGAACAAGCAGTACCAAAATACACTACAAATAATACTTACCAACCTATATACACGCACATACTATGTACACATACATATACATGCTCGAAATACGGCATTCTACACTGCTCCACACGCAAATTGGAAGCTAGCTAAACACTAGAACGATCAGTTAGAGTATTATCTTTAGATCCATATATATCTTGTTAATGTTACTTAGTTATATCGCCCTTTCTCTCTTGCTCTCCTTATTTGCAGTTAATTTTCAGTGGCGAATACACAAAGGCCATGGACAAGGATTGGCATTCGGGCCACTTCTGTTGCTGGCAGTGCGACGAGAGCCTGACGGGGCAGCGCTATGTGATCCGGGATGATCATCCCTATTGCATCAAGTGCTACGAGAATGTGTTTGCAAATACGTGCGAGGAGTGCAACAAGATCATTGGCATCGATTCGAAGGTGAGTTCTAATTTAATAGGGAGTGGTTTGAAGAGACTTATAGGAGAATAAAGGAAGTAAAGGAGTTTAAATTTGAAAAGGGTTGCTAGAAAATTAGAATACAGGTTACTGCAAGTGCACGAAAAATCAGAAAGAAGTTAGCTTAAGTTAAATTGAACTTGTTTAATAGGAATAACTTTAAATATACTTCTGGCAAAGTATTCTGAGTATTCAGCAAGTTTTAATAAATAAAATGGTATACAAATTTTGATAGTTGCCAAAATAGTTACTTAGTATAGTCATATTCTTATTCATATAGTTCATATCCTTTAAACTGTTTAATTTTTAACTGAAATTTCTATTACTGACATAGAAATATATAATTCAATAGATTTTACTTTGCATACATTTTTAGTAGGAGTCATCTGAGAGTTTAGTTAACTAACACAAAGAAAATTTTAATAAGTAACATAACAATTACCAAAAGTATGGCTAATGCTATGTCTTAAGCTATATTATACCCAGATTCCCTTACCTTTTCCCTCAACTCCTCAAACATTACCTCTAATTGCCTTATTTCTCCCGCAGGATCTTTCCTACAAAGACAAGCACTGGCACGAGGCCTGTTTCCTGTGCTTCAAATGCAATCTGAATCTGGTGGACAAGCAGTTTGGCGCCAAGGCCGACAAGATCTACTGCGGCAACTGCTACGACACGCAGTTCGCCTCGCGTTGCGATGGCTGCGGCGAAGTATTCCGTGCAGGTAAGCAGTGTTGCCAACTTGGCTTGTTTTCCATCCAAACTAGCTTTAAAGTGTTGCATACTTTGGGGCGGCAGCTGAAATACCAGTCAGCGCCACACACAGCAAGTGCTGATGAGACCGGTTAGCACAGGGGGTGGGTGGAGAGGAAGTTGCAGTTTAGATAGGCATGCCAGGCCTGGTACGAACAGCCAGGCAGGCAGCAGGCAGGCCTAATACCATGTCAAATTAATTGCACTTGCAGAGCAATTTGTTGCCAACGGGCGAGCGGCGACACATTCCATAAATCTCCGATGTGCATTGGCACATAACCATAAATAACTGAAGCCCGCATGGGCAAGTGTAAAAAAGTGCGAGCAAGTGGGGTATGTGCAACTGTTCTTCAACTGTCTACAGGGTATGGGATAGTCTTGCTTTTGATTTGCCTTCGCCACTAATGAACTTGCTACAGTTGAGTGAGTCGCAGTTCTCGCAGGCTCTCGGGCATTACACATCCATGTTCGATATCTGCTTTCATTACACTTGTATGCAAGTGCTCGACTCGTGGCCAAGTTTGCTCAGCGATCGATCGAACGATCGGACGATCAATCGAGCAAGTTCATTGTCATTGTCGATAATAAAGCAAGCGAACGGCGCAACCCACGCAGCAACCAGATGGGGCGGCAGCTGTGTGTCGTGTGTGAGTCGGGCCCTGAACCCACAGGTGGACGACATTGCTGGGTCGGAATATATGTGACAAGTTCTGTGTAAATATCGAGCGAGCTAAATAAACGATCACATTGTCATATCAATGCTTGTCTTGCACCTATTTTGGCCACGATAATGGACCGTTTATCATTCGCAATTGAAGGCATTACCTAAATAAGCTGCTGGAAGTACACGTTGACATTGCCAATTATGAGTGAGCAAGAGAGGGAGACAGAGAGGGAGGGGGACAGCTGCAATGCAAATCGCTCATCAATGTCAGCTACGCATCCCACACGGATTCGATTGCCTATTGCCGATTGCCGATCTGAGTGTCATTTGAATACGGCCGTGTTTACTTCTGTGCTGTGCTGTGTGCCAAAGGTGGGTCGCACTCGTCTGGCAAATCCGACAAGTGTTGTTTACACTACCCACGAAACGGGCGTCAACTAATTGTCTAATCAAATACGAATCAGCATTTGTTAATTTGCCAGTTTAACTATCGAAAATAGTTGGCTATAAAATGGCTTTTTAATTGCGCGGCGTCTTTTGCTTACATCATCCTCCCCCTCTCTCTCTCTCTCTTGTGGTCTAAAAAAACAACAGAAAATATTATAAATTCTGGCGAATTATAGCGACAACGCCTCGCAATCATCTATGTCATCTATGTTAATTCATGCGATCTACGACATACAAAAAGATGAGATGAGGAAAGCGCACAAAATGGACGCCAGCGGGCAGATCCCCATTGATCCACTCGTCTCTAATTTGAACTGTGACTCATCGCGAATAATTTATTTCTATCTTGGATTTCATGTTTGAATATTTGGAATAGAACTTGTTTTCCGTATTTCTTGGTTTCTTTTGTTTTCGCATGATTTGTGGCTTTTAAATAGCCTCTGCTGGGCGTGCCTAATTTAATTTATATGTTTTTGAAAGTGTGAAATAACTAGGAAGTAATATGGCAAACAGATAAAGAGATGAAGTATTATGTCATTTGTCCGTTTTTTTTGGGAACTTCATTGAGTAATTAATTGCAATTTTATTGAGAGCTTTGTAATGAACTTATATGTTATCTTTATGTATCTTGAGTTTCATTTTCTCTTCTTCAAGTTGCATTCCCCCAGCCTCATTGCCAGCTGCATTCCCTTGCTCTCCGTTAATTGTTTAATTACTTAATTGGCACTAAACGACTTTATTGTTGCAGTTCAATTGATTTGTTTACAGACAACACAAAACATAAGCCCACGCAACGTGTGTGTTTCAGCCAGACATTTCCGTCTAGGTCGGCAATTAATCAGTCAACAACACAATACGTGATCCATATCGAGTACCCGCATATACTCGTATATATTGTAGGGCAGTCTGACCAAACCAGGGCGTTATCTGGTGGGAAAAGTTGCTTCCATTTCAATGTCAACTGATATGGGAAAGTGTCTGTGCATGAGATGCTTTTCCGGGCACAAAACATTTCCATATCACATTTCCCCCTTATGTGGTATGCAAAGAGAATGCAGCATCCCACACGACGATGCTGGCTCAACCGGCTCACCTTAACGCCCTGGCAGCGTGGCAATGTCAGACGTGCGGGCCACTTGCAGCTCCAGGTTGGTCAGTCAATCAGTTAATCAGTGTCTCAGTCGATCAACCAGTTTCCGTCACTCAAAATAGTTCATAATTGCATGAAGAGAGGCCTAAATGGCACCTTGCCTGCCTTGTTATGTCTTCTGTGCCATGTTAAACACGACGATCATCGTCAGAGGCGGTCCCAAGGCACTCGAACCCGCATGCAACTCAACTGAGCTTCAACTCAAATCAAACTCAACTCAATTTGCTTGGCGGCAAGTTAACTCAACTCAGCTCAACTCAGCAACTCAACTCAGCCACTCAACTCGCCGAAACTCACCTCAACTTTGTTTACGTTGCGTCTGTTGTTGTTGGTTTGCTTTTCGGCTGCTGTTCTCAGTCAGAAAACGGCTTTTAAAGCGCTTGGCAAGTGCCGCGGACGTTGACTGTTTGTGTACACTGTAAACTATCGATGTGCACTGTGCACTGTGCGATTGCAGCTAATTAATTTGGACCGTGCCAGGGCAACGTGTTGCATGTGCGCAGTCAATTGTGTGCTGCATCAACAGCGATAGCCATAAACAGTGCATTCATATTCCGAATCCGAGAACAATTAAAAAGTATTTCCGCAAGTGCTATAAACACTTTGCGGTGTTTATGGCAAATACTATTGTAAACAGTGTAAACAGTGCAGAGTGGCCAATGTTAGGGAAGGATCAGTTGCAGTAGGAAGCAGTAGCACCTGCAGCTCGTAAATTATAGTTGAGGCAAAGCAGTTGCCGCTGCAACGTTGCGTATGCGCAATAAATTTCAGGCAGTGGGGCACGCACTTTGCGACAGTTTAATTAACTCCCCTCCCACACACACGCACACAGACACACACACATATACATGTGCGGCATGTCATGCAGATTACACAATCTGCGGCTGTCCGAAAATGCAGTTGAAATGGGACTCGAAACGCCTCGGCGTGCACCAGAAAAAAGCGCTATAAAATACAATAAAATAAAATTAATAATCTCGAGCCAGAGACAGCCAGCTCCAGTTGCAGTGCAGAGAAGCAGAGAGGGAGAGGGGGGGGGGGGCTCTGTCTGTGGCTCGGATCGTATCGCCGGGCCGGGCGGCGAATAGAAATTGCATAGCCAAAACCGGAAACAATTTGAGCTGCTTTTTTCGGCTGCATTTAAAAATTTGTGGCGATAGCATCGACGTGTGCCACATTTAAAGAGCCAAGTGGAAAAGCATGAAAATCAGCCGAACACGAACAGTATCATGAATATGCACGCAAAGAGTAACAACAACAAAAACAACAATAGCAACAACAGCAACAACAATTGAGTCGCCCACTTGAGTCTTTGGCGTTTCTCTGCATTTTATTTTTTAATGCTGGCACTGCAATTGAATGCCAATTGAAATGAAATCGAAATTGGAATCGAAATCCAAATCAAATTCGAGTTGAAGCACTTATTAATTGTCGAGGCAAAAGGTAGCTGACCCAATAAATCTCCAGAGTTGCTGTTCATATCGAGTCCAATCTCTCAGCGACCCGCTTAGGCAAATGATTCGAATGCCAACAGTCTCTGTCTCTCTTCCTCTCTCTCTCACTCTGCGCCTGATAAGCCAAACCACAACAACAACTCGAGTCAATTTCAATTTCTCTTTTATTTCCTTAAACTGACAAACTTAATAAATCTAGCGGGAATACCGCTGCTTTGCCCTGCAGCCGTTGACATTTGCACAGGCGGGTCAACAACGAATACTCAAAGACATATCACGATATTCTCGTAGCATCAGCTTAGGCACGTTTCCTTTGCTTCTTCTTCTGCTAAAGTGTTGAAAAATATTGAAATATTTTTTGTGCTTAGCTTGAAAAAGGCTGATATATTTATAGAAAGCTGCGCTACCATTTGCATTCCGCGTCCGCCCGCAATGTCAGCACAACAATTTCGCTGAGCTTGGCAAATGAGAAGGTTGGATGGAGAGGGGTGTGCAGGGGAGGGTATTGAGTAAGGAGGAGTAGCATTAAAAATGCAGAGCGCGCATTGCGAGCACTTTCGATTTCAATGCTGCCAAACCACGTAATGCTCTCGTCTCTCGACTCTCGACTGTCGGCTTCATTGGCCAATCAATCATTCACTTAGATCGCATCTGACTGTCAATGCGTGCAAATTTCAATGTCGCCTTCGCCTCCTCCTCCTCCGCCGATCCTAACTTGACCTCAGCAGAGGCGTCTCTGTGTCTGTGTGTTTGTGGGCGTCTAAGACGACGTCGTGGGCGACATCTTTGGCTGCTTGGCAACCCGAGTTCAATTAGTTATAATTATGTGACACGCCGTGTGGAGGCTACAAAAACGAAGCTAACCGCAGAGCGAAGCCGTAAGAATGTTATGGTTAGCGTAATCCGAGACTCCCGGCCTGATTCGCCATTCTCATAGTGCATTAATTGAATGTCCATATATAAGAGGAGAACACTTCCTGTGGGCAACGCATATTTCGGAATTTTCAATTTCAATTTCGATTTCAATTTCCTGCTTCACTTTGCGCACGCGCTGTGCGAGTTTTTGCTTAGCAATTTATTTGTGGTTGCCTTTTGATTTGTGCTCATAGCAAAAAGTTAATTATTTAATGATTTATGAAGGCATCGCTGGCCAGCTATTGTTAGCTATTGTAGCTGTAGTTGACGCTGTGTCGCTTGTTATTTATAAAAAACATTCTCCAAGTTTTTTTTTTTAATGAAACTTGTTATTTGGCTAGAAAATTTGACGGCGCTGGCGGCGGGGCGTCTAGTGATGTCATTGCCTTGAAGCCGGAGGAGGCAGAGGGTGGAAGAGAGAGAGAGAGAGAGAGAGGGGAGACACGACGTCGCCAAATTTGTGTGACAGCGCTCGAGACTCGAAATCGTCTAGAGATCGCTAGAGATCAGTGTGCTGGGCAGGAGAGGCAGGCAGAGGCCTGACTCAATCGATTGTAATCTGAACTGGTTTCCAAATGAGTTCGAGCTCGAGCTGACCCAGTTGCACTCGGGTCGATCAACGGATCGATGATCTTCTTCACAGTTTAGGCAAAGTCGTGACTTAATAGATCAGTTAGTAATCTCCTTCCTGGGTAGCCACTCTACACTGAAGTAGTTTAAATCCGTCACTAACTAACTCACACTAGTCTGTGCGAGTAGCTAATCAATCAACATGACCGACGTGGACGTGCTCAGTTCGCGCATGAAGTCGCGCCTGCATCTGCAGAGTAAAACAATTGGCGCAGAGCGCATAAAGAAGGCCAAGGATAACAACGAGGACATCGCCGTGCTGAGCATGTTCCTGCCCAATGCCAGTGCCGTCGAGGAGAATCGCAATTTCTACTGCTCCCTGGGCGATTATTGTCGCCTCGGTGATCCGCATGCGACCAAAGCAGGTAATGGTAATGTGATGTGGATGTGGTGTGGATCAGCGCTAATGCTGCTCATAAATTTGTGGCTTATTAAATCCCAGCGATACATCATAATTTATCAATATTAATTGACCATTTGTTGCCTCAGTTGTTACCAAAATGGGTAAGAAATAGACGCCCACCTTGTGCTCGCGTCGGAACTCTTTCGCTCATAACGTCATCGCAGCTTTCGTCTGCCGATGAGTAATGGCAGCCAAAGCGAGCTACACTGACAGAAATAAGTGTGCACATCGAAATAATAAATATTATATGAACCAACTAAATATTTTATATCTTCTAACTTTTTTAATGCCCTACTTCAGTTTACGACCTAACAAACTGCAGAACATTTTTACAAGAATTTATTTCATATGCCTAACCTCACTTTGTGACACATTTAACTTAGATGCGGCATAAATTTGCCACAAATTTCCCGCATGTAACCAAACTTGCCACAAAGTTGTCTGTAATTTAAAGCATATGGTAACAATAGAGTCTGCTGTCAGTCGCCCTGACATTATTCCAGTCAATTACCCAGTTCTCCCTTCTAATTGGCAGTCAGTGAACCCAGTCCGATTGAGGTTCACCTAGGCAAGAGTTTCACCTATTCCCCCCCCGCTCCACAACTAATAGCAACTTCTATTTTTGGCAACATTTTTGAGCACGCAATAAATAAAGCAAAGAGAGATTTTATGCCCACTAGTCGAGACCCGCAGCGGGACTAATGGAGGCACTATGCGTATAAGCACTTGGGCCATCATCGCATGCATATCGGAACTTCGTGCGGGCCCAGCTTTGTCTCTCTTTGGTCTAAGCGAATTTGAATAATTTTTGCATTAATTGTTATGAAAATGCGAAGACAAAAGAGAGTAAAGGGGGAGGAAATGGGAGAGGGGAGACGGTCTGGCTTTCGAGTTCGATAGTTGCATGTCAGTTGCACATAATAATGGAAAATAATTCGCTATTTTTCGTTGCTATTGAAATCAAGTTCTGATTGAGTTTCCCCAAATGGTTTGGTGCCCTCAATATGTCTGGAATTTGGGCTATTTAATAAGGGCTCCGATGGATCAGACAAAGTTCAAGGTTGTCAGACGTACGAAATTGATTTGTCTTCTGCTTCTGGTTCATTACAGGTACCAAGAAAATGGAATACAAAACCCGGCAGTGGCACGAGAATTGCTTCTGCTGCTGCGTCTGCAAGATGGCCATCGGCACCAAGTCGTTTATACCGCGGGAGCAGGAGATCTACTGCGCCGGCTGCTACGAGGAGAAGTTTGCCACGCGCTGCATTAAGTGCAACAAGGTAAGAAGTGCAGGAAGCCCTCCAAGTGGAAGATTAGTGCTAACTTCTTCTTCATTTGCACAGGTAATCACCTCTGGTGGGGTTACCTACAAGAACGAGCCGTGGCATCGTGAGTGCTTCACCTGCACCCACTGCAACATCACGCTGGCCGGGCAGCGCTTCACCAGTCGCGACGAGAAGCCTTACTGTGCCGAGTGCTTTGGCGAGCTCTTTGCCAAGCGCTGCACATCGTGCGTCAAGCCCATCACTGGTGAGTAGCAGCTAACTAGCCCTCTAGATGACCCTGCCTTACTCCCTTTCTTTCTCTCTCATTATCTCGTCAGGCATCGGCGGCACTCGCTTCATCTCGTTCGAGGAGCGTCACTGGCATCACGATTGCTTCGTGTGCGCCAGTTGCAAGGCCAGCCTGGTGGGACGCGGCTTCATCACCGACGGACCAGATATTCTGTGCCCCGACTGTGCCAAGCAGAAGTTGATGTAAGCGCGTCGAGGCCCGTCGAGAAGACTCCCAATGGGGTCTGTCGGGAGGGAGGCAGCAGATGGTATTGGGAAGGAAGGAAACCGATAATTAGCCATACTTAAACATTAACAAAACATCAACGAAAATGGATCAAATCAGCAAGATGAGCGCAGGATGTATTAAAACGATATATACAAACAAATTAATGCCTTACACATATACTTACACCTACACACACACACACATACACACAACTGTGTATTAGATATGAGAATTAGCTAAACAAAGTCATTGAAATCAAAAGAAAAACCACAAATATTTTCAACTTAACTTGGAGAGTGCTTCACTCTCATTATAAATTTAACCACACTGCGAATGAGTAAGCAAAATCTCGATTGAAATATGATATTTTTGTGCTTTATACCGTCAAATTGTATAAAATATATATTTATTATTTATAGTTGCATTTGAACGCGCAAAACGATAAAAAAATAGGAAAGAAAGAAAGTGAATGAAAAAGAAAAGTACTGTAACTATTGTTGCCACATTGCATATTGTATGTATGTATGTTTATTTATTTATTTTAAGTTATCTAACCACACACAAAAAAATAATGTAATAAAAACGCGTGTAAAGTTTGTCTAACAGTGGGTTTTGAGTTGAACACTTGTATTAAAACGCAGCTTATGTTTTATTTTATTTTATTTTATTGCATTGTATGTATGTATATGTTTTACATGTTATCCAATGAGAGCCAACTATACACATACATGTACACTTACGTCCTAGCAATTTAATTGTTTAGTTTTATTTTCATGGTTTTGTATTATAATTGAGCACTTTGCGCCAACTAAAATGTATCCACACACACATACAATTGTTTTACAAAAGCCAACAAACATGTCAATGTCCTTAACTATTTAATGAAATTAAAGCTAAATAAATTAATAATATTCAAAGATGCGTTTGACTTTCATTTATGTTGTAGCTTTAAGGCTCTTAAGTTGTTGTTTTTAATATAAATATTTCATTCATTTATTTGCAAAAAACGACCAAATTTAAATAGTTATCGATTTTAAAGGCTAACCGTCAGTCTGCTGAACGCATTTTGGAGCAATGTTAACGCAAGAAGATTTACAGAACGCAGAGAGAGCTGACAGTGATGTTAAATGACAGCGTGTCGCCGACAACAGTGAATGGCAATTTAATAGAAAACAATAATAAAGTAAAGATGAGCAGTACAAACACGCCGGATTTAAATATAATACTGGAGTTCAGGTATAGAATAATAATTAATAATAAATAATATCATATATAATCAATTAAACCCTGTTCTAGTGCTGGCGCAGAGCTGCTCTTTGGAAATATCAAGCACCGCAAACTGTCATTGGATGGCGCTGAGAAATGTGAGAGAATTTCAGAAGAGCTTAACAAATAACACTAAAAATCTACTATTAATCTGTAGGGACAATTGCAAAATTGCTGAAGTGGATGCATGCTAACATATTGACAGAGCGGCCAGAGTTGTTTATACAAGGAGACACCGTGTAAGTGGCATGTGGCAGCAAAATTTCTGGCACGTGTTGAGCTTTATTTCTGTTATTTTTATAGGCGACCCGGAATTCTTGTGCTGATCAACGACACGGACTGGGAGTTACTGGTAAGTGTTCCCGATATATTCAGCCCGAGAATATTGCAGATAAAATTATTTATTTCAGGGTGAACTGGACTACGAGCTGCAACAGAACGACAACGTACTCTTCATATCCACGCTGCATGGCGGCTAAGACAATCAACAAGTTGAACGAATTAAATTAGCAATAAACATAACATATTTGTGATTTAAAAAAACAAAAATACAGTGTACTGAATCAGAATTACGTCCCTTTGTTAAAAACAAAGGCCCACATGATTGTTCGGGTTTAAAAATCTTCTTCATGTCATACCTTGAATCGGTTCTGAAAAGCTTATTTATAGCGCGTTGCCAGCGAATAAGCAGTTGGGAATTTTAACAAAATGTTGCCACAGAGAGCATAACTATATTTTTTAAATAGGCAAATTATTTATGTATTACCAGTATTTTTGTGCTTTAAAAACAATATTTTATAATTTATTATATATTATTATACATTTTCAATATATATAAGCTCCCGTAAAAGAGTTTTTTTCATTTCATCTCGAACAACCATTTCAGCGATCAATTTTTGTCGGTGCACGTTTCATTTGTGCATTTGTGATCTGAAAGATATACATATGTATGTATCTTCATATATGTCCATGTATTACTGGAAACTGAAACCGAGGATTTTTTTGATTACCAGGATTTCCACGGCAGGCCTGAGCCACAGTCAAACACAAACAAAGTGTCAGAAAGACACAGTAATAAACTATTTTCATTTTGATGGATAGGCGCAAACTAAGCTCGACAACGGTTTCATTTCGCTTTTATAGCAACCTGCTATATCGAAAGAAACATATGCATGTACATCTGTTAATTTGAAAAAAGCTGTTTCCAAGAAAATAAAACACAGTTGTATCATAAGTAAAACAGTAAATAGAAATCGATACGTTCGCCATATGCGGTATACAGATATTTTAATTGTAGATAAAGCAAAGTTTCATTCACAAATATTTGTTATCCCTCACGCCAGCAAGCTCTTTGACAGTCTTGGCGAGTGCAAAACCGATTGGCATTACCACCACAGCCCAGAAAGGGCATAGGCATGCAGGCCCGTTGCCTTCTGTCGGAGTACCACATCAGAATATTTGCGTGTCTATCGCAGACGCGTGATATCCTTTCACCGATATTTCTCAGACCAACGCACTCTGGTCGGGCTTTGTAAAGGAAACAAGATATTTTATGTGCTGTTCGTTCTGTTAATAAGAATTACTTACAAGGACGACCCCTACAATTGCTGAGCTGAGCCTGGGAATGCACCAGGCAAAGGGTAAGGCAGGCAAGTATTACAAGCACTTTCATTTTGAGAGATTCTTGGGTTCAGACTGATTAAATACTGTGGAAATTATCTTTTTTATAGGGAATGGAATGAGTTAACTTCACAAACAATGTCATTATCAAGTGAACAGTTGATTAACAAAAAGTAAGTTTAATAAAAGCGATCAGCTTTTTGAGTTGGTCACACGCCATGCGAATTCTAAAGACCTACGTTTAAAGAATCGCCTTTGTACGACCTTTTCTTTATTTTTAAAAAGTTTCTTAGTCATTTATTATCAGTAAAGATTAACAGAGATAGGCAGAGTGTAACATTTATGACATTTTTGAAACTTCTTTATATAATTGCTTAATCGATTATATTTTTCACCACAGATGTCTGAGAATCGTCTTCTATCACATATTTATAGCAAGTTGGTATGCAATATAAACGTATGTAGTTAATGCCATCGTTAATATATGTGAAAGCACATGTGATGTCGGAAAGAACTTAAACAAAAGCAAATATGCTACGTCTCTTTCTTATGAAGCTATTGAAGATGGAATTTATTGACCCAAGTTGCATATTATGTTTGGAAAGTAACCTTAATCAAGCCTATTGTTTTATTCATGAAATGTTCTGTCCCCTGTAAACTACCTGTTAAGAGGGATACCCAAGATGGTTATCATCGATCATATCGCCCACACAGTTATCGGTAGAAGGTGTTCTAATATTTCGAAGCAACATTTATTCAATTCTTTGCTTAGATCTGTATACATTATTCGTAGTTTAAAGATATGCAATTATTTATGTATATTTTGTTTTTAAGATACTCTAAGATAGGCACTTAATTAACATATTAACTAACTGTACGTTATAAATTTCGTTTTCGATACTCATGGACGATGCACGATGCACGATGAACGATAAACGATGTACGATGCATGTAGCACGCCCACTTCGGCTGGCACAGTGTGCGCCCCTCGATTTGTGTGTGTGTCTGTTGGTGTGTGTGAATGTGTGTGGGTTGTTCGAGTTGATTAAGGCTGATTAAGAGCTATGAAATATATTGTATGTATTTCGACATTGACACATTGAATTCAATAATTTCAAACTTTCGAAAAATAAAAAAACGCAGCATATTATAAATGAATAAAAGGGGGCGGGGCAAATAATACAATAGGCGAAAGATTAATGACAAATTAACACAACTAAAATCAAATAAATAATAAATAACAAAAATAATAATAATAATATTCGTAAACATAATCGTAAAGATAATAATAAGTAATAAATGATATTGTGAATCTGATGATACCGTTTTTTTGTTGTTCTTCTAAAGCTAACCCTTCTCCGAGAACTCATTTCATTTGCTCTCTGGAGCCGCAGACTCTGCAGCATGGGCGTAGGACTTGTAGCGTCGCAGGATCACCGTCGAGTTGCTGGCACTCGCTCCTAGCGTGGACCAGCTGCCCCTGTGGCCAGTCAGCTGCTCCGCGGGGTGTGTGTGATCTTGGTCCGGGGTCACTGAGATGTCTGACAGAATGCCGCTCTCTACGAGATGATACATATAGGAAAAGCATATGAAATAAACAGTTGGCACAATCGGGGTGATCACACATAGAAGTAGAGTACATGCAGCACGAGCACACGAGTCATACAGGGATTATTTACAGAGTTCGGTGTCTACTAATAATACTGGAAGCAGTGTTTATATACATGTGGCGTGGGGAGTATAAGGAGGAGGAGGGGGAACAAACAAAGGAGGACTACAACTACAAGAACTAAACAGAGAGATCCCGTGGCTAGAAGAAGTAGCACAATTCAAGCTCAATACCCATGGACAGTTGGCTGACAATCGTCGTGGATCGTTTGTGTTGACGCTTGCTGCCTCGATTCGAGGAGGTGCTGCTGCTGCTTGGCTGTGGTTGGCTCGGATTGGCACTGCTCCTGGAGGTGTCTACATCGCTCAGCTTCAGTGCCTGCGTCTCATTGATGAGCTCCAGTGTGGCCGAGTTGCTGTTGTGGCAGCCAATGCTGCCTGCTCCCGACAACTTGCCAAAGCTCAGGTTCAAGCTGTGCCGCCCACTTGCCTCGCCATGTGTCGTGTGACTCGATGAGCAGCCGCCGCTGATGGAGGAACTGCTCGTGGTGCTGGTGCCGCTGGATAGTGAACTCTCCGAAATGAGTGAGTTGGGACGTCGCATGCTGCCCTTGCCGGGCTCAGCGTGACGCAGCTTGGGTGCTAAGAGGAGGAGAAGGAGGACGATGAGCAAGTTATACTCCTGGAGAGAGACTCGAACTTACTCTTGTTGAGCTGCGTCAGGGGTATGGAGCGATCGCTGATCTGATTGTGGCTGGGGCGTATATCCAGGCAGGGTTTGCTGCCAATGCCCATCGAAGACATCTCCGCCAGGCGAACTTCTACAGGAGGTAAAGGCAACTCCAGTTAAGTTACTCACTGTGAATGCTTCACTCGCACTTACCTCGATTTCGCTTCGCCTGCTTCCACAGCAGCTTCGATATCTCCTCGGTCCAGGCATTCTTGATGTCCTCCGACATGCACTGCAGCATCCAAGTATCATCCGGCTTGCGTTTTCTAAACCAAATCTCGAATTTCGTGGTGCTATCCCCAGTGTGTGCCGTCAGTCCGATGTCCGAGGTCTTGATGCTGTTCTTGTAGATGTAGATGTCCAGATTCTGGGGGAGAGAGAGAGAGGGATGTGAATCAAGTGGGAAAGGCAAAAGCTTCGCTCAGCTGCTCACCTTGTGGTCTGGAAAGCGACGCGCCTTGCTGAACAGCACCAGCTCCTCGAAGAGAAACACCTGGCGCAGGGTCTTCTTGCCGCCGCGTCCCTGCCACACGAGGAACTCGTTCTGGCGCAGCAATCTGCCCTGTTCCTTGACATTTACATCGCAGTCGCGCAACGAATCCATGGCCAGCAGATCGTTGCCATGGCGCAACTGAAACTTGACCATCTCCTCGGCCCGCTGCAGCTCCTCCACATCGGCGGCAATCTCCTGCAGCGCCGCCCCCTCCACACCCTTGACGGCCTTCACCAGCTGCTGCAACAGCAACGCATACTTGCCCATGCGCTGCACTGGCTTCAGCAGGTACGAGGCCAGGTCCATCTTGTCCTGCAGCTCCAGTTGCTTGGACTTGAAGAACGAGCTGCCATACTCGCTGAGCAGTGTGTCGCTCTTGGGCTTGTTCTTGTTGTACAGTGCATACAGATAGAACTTGGACTCCATTTCGAGGAAGGCAGCACCCACCTTGAGGGGATTGCGCTCGTACCTCTCCAGTTCGCCCAGAAAGTGTGAATTGTGAAACTCGAAGATCTTCTCAATGTTGCCGAAGATCACGTTGCGCTGTCCACGCAGAGGCTGAGGAATGTCCTCGCGCAGCAGCTCATCGATGTAGTTCTCGATGACGTAGTACAAGGAGCGCACGTAGTCGCGTTCGGTACCAATCATTTCCCGCATGATCAATAGAAGCGTTCTGGAGAGATTGAGAGGAAGCAAAAGGGTAAATAGGAGGAGGTAGGAGCAGATGGCGCTCTCTTACTTTTGTATTTTTGGTTCCAAACAGCTGAGCTCCTCCAGCTTGGTCAGCTCCAGACTGGATGCATGGCACTGCAGATGCGCATTGGCCTCCATGGGCGAGTGCATGTCCATGTAACGTCCCTTGGCGGCACGCTCAAAGCACTCGTCCTCGAGCAGCTCGTCGTGACTGCAATGTGAGCAAAGGATTAGTCTGCAGTCTTCTCCAGCTTTACCCACTCAATCTGCCACTCACCTCTTCTCATTGAGACTCTGGCAGGAGCAGATCCTCGCCAGCTTCGGATTGCGCTCGCAATTATCGCAGACACCCACGCCGGAGTCGGCAATCTTCGACTGCTGCTCCTCGCCATCATCGTTGAGGTTGTCCTGCTCCTCCTCTGGCTCGTCCATGTCCTCCAGATTACGCGACTCGCGCCAGCAACTGCACTGGCTACTGCCAGTTCCGGCTGCACCGCCATCGAAGGAGCTGCCATTGCCGGAGCTGCAGCGATAGCTGCCACGCTTGGCAGCTGCACTCGACATCTGTCCTGGCGTGCTGCTTGCCGCTGGCAGAGATTGACTCTTCCGCATGGTGGGCAGATGCTTCTCAATGAGCCTTGTGGCGCCCAGCTCCTCTGCCAGACGCTGCAGCTCCTCCAGCGCTGCCGTCTCGCGTTGATGCTGCGTCAGCAGATGCAGCAGCCTTGCTCCCGACTCAATGTGCTCCCGCGTCTTCTCCAGCTTCGCCGAGAACTGATCCAGTGCTGCCTTCAGGCTCTGCGCGCTCTCACTGAGCACGGCAATCTTCTGTGCTGCCAGGTGCAGATCACGCCCCTTGGCCAAATGCTTCTGCAGGGAGAGAATAGGAAAATGACTTGAGTAAGCTGCACAGGATTGGGGATTACTTGCTCCACTCACCCTGGCTATGAAGTAGTACTTCTCGAACTCCAGTTCCTGTGCCTTCAGCTGCGCCTCGTTCTCCAGCTGCAGCTGCGCGAATTTCAGCAGATTATCCGCGCCGTCACTGCCCAGCCAAGAGGTGACCTACAAAAAGAAGCCAAAGATGCAGATCAGTTGCGAGCGGATCACCTTCAACGGGCCAACGCCCACACGCGGCCTCAAGGTTTCCCCCCGCCCCATTCCTTCCCCCTTCCAAATTGATGAAAAGTGAAATTCAGATCCGATCAGACGATCTAATTAGCCTCCACTTTACAAATTAAAAACCAATCGGGCACAAATCAAATAAAATGACGAAGGTATAACGAAAGCGAACGACAACGAGCAGAGAAGCTGGAAGAAGAGGAGGTGGAGGAGGTACTGGGAGGGGGAAGGGGGTCTGCAGGCAATCAACGATCTCACATTGATAATTTTCGTAGCTTTAACCAATTTTTAATCACCTGCTGCGTTCAATTCAATTGACAGGGGTCCACACACGCACACACACAGGCACACATATACTAACACACATAGAGACACACACACAGCGACACTTACTAAGCAGCTTGCTGCTTCCCTCCTGCTCCCCTCTTCCTCCTCCTGCTTCCCTAACTCGGCACGCGTTCACTTTCCGTTTTTGGTTTGTCGCTGTCGATCTCTGGCAGCTGCTTTTGGGGGCATGTTGCACGCTGCACGTTGCACGCCTAGTTCTGCCCAATGAATGAAACACCCTGCAGGCAGTGTAGCGGGGCGTGGCGGGGCGAGCAACTCGCAGTCTGCTCCAGTTTCACAGTCTGACGTAGCTCAGATGCTGCGACTCTGCCGTGAAGTTGGCAACGAACTGGGCACAAGCTCATCAGATATGGCAGCTCGAGCTCGAGCTCGAGATGAACAAGCAGGCAGGCAGGCATGTGCAGCATACAGGGTGTGCCAGTTGGGTTCTAAGTGTGGCTTAAAACGAGAACTGCAAGCTGAGCTGGCAGAACTCAAGTTAAGCTGGGAAGTAATGTGAGCCACCCTGTATGAGTTTACTTTGCACCTTGTTGCTTCACTTGCCTCATCTGCCGGAACACCCTGTACTACGCCAGCTTGCCTGCCATTGCATTGTTTACATGACAACGGGGCGCAAGGCCTTTTTCAGTTTTTATTGGACGCGGCCATTTGAGAGATTGCGCCGCAACGATTGCCACACACACGCTTCGGCTCATGTTGCTCTGTGGCAAAAGTCAATAGTGATTTGTGAATAGTGAATAGCGATTCGTGAATCGAGTTAGTCAATTAATTGACTTAGTTAATCGCAGCCAGCTTAATGTCTGCGATAAGCCGAGACGAGACTGAACGAGGCGAGGCGGGGCAAGGTGAAAACAGCTGATGATGAACAATGAGAAAACTTCGAAGTCGACAAGTTGCAGGCGAGACTTGGGGATAGAAGAGAGACAGAGAGAGGGAGAAAGAGAGAGAGGAAGAGAGAGAGAGAGAGAGAGAGAGAGAGAGATATAGAGAGAGAGCAGAAGATACCCCTGAGGAGTAGGGGAAGAATGACTCACATAGTTGGCTATTTGGGCTGCCAAGTGACTCGCAGCTGTTTCACGCTCACTCGCGGCGCCAATCATTGTGCGTATCGAGCGCGATAACAATTAAAAGTGCCCGCGCAGCAGCAACAACAACAGCAACAACAATAATACTAGTAACAGCAGCAACAACAACAATAACAACATGCCACACGCAGCTCAGAATTGCGACTGACGACGCGACGATCGCACAAACAGCAATCGACGATGTTGGCGGCTGCTGCTGCTGCTGTTGCTGCTGTTGTTGCTGGCAGCGTCTATCGGCGAGCATTGCCGGCTATTGCCGACAGTTGCTGACTAGCAGTAACTGCTGCAACAACAACACAAGCAGCAACAACTGCTGTCGGCGTCATTGAATGAAATTCAATCAAAGCAAATCAAAATGAAAATGAAACAAAACAGCAAACAAAAAACAAATCAAATCAAGTAGTGCAAATAAAGCGCAAGCGGTGCAAGTTGTTGAGGCTCTGCTGCTGCTCTGTTATTGCTGCTGCAGTTGCAATTGGACGCTGCCTCAGTAACAACAACAAGGCACTTTGCTGACGACATCGCTAGCACACTCTGCCTCTGCCTCTTGGGCTTCCTTTGCTGCTTTGTCTCTTTCTTTTGCTTCTACTGGACCTTCTACTGTCTCTTCTACTTCAACTTCTCTTCCTTCTTCTGCTCCTCTTTCTGTCCCTCCTTTTTCAACTCCTTCTTCTACTCTTCCTTCTTCTCCTCCTTCTACTGCTCTTTCTACTGATCATTCTCCTCCTCCCTCTCTCTCCCTGTTGCTGTTTCTCCTTCTTCACCTCCTTAGCCCCTTTTGCTGCTGTTCTTCCTCCTCTGTTGCTGCTGCTGCTGGGTCGTCTGTTGCTGCTGTCTTTGCCTCAATTTGCTTAGCTAAGTAAATAAGGCAAAGGGCAGCAGCAGCAGCAACAGCAGCCACAGCGAGCAGCAACAGCAGCAGCAGAGGGAGCTACAAGAACAACAGCAGCAAAGGGAACTGCAGCAGCAGCAAGAGCAGCAATTGTGACAGCAGCAACTGCAGTTCCCTTTGCCGATGCTACTCCCCCTCTTGCTGCTGCTGCTGCTCTTGCTATCTGCCTGTGCAACTGTTGCTGATAAGCTGCCTTTGCTGCTCTTGCTGCTGTTGCTGTTGTTGCGCCCACTTCTATTGCTCACTGTCAGCGGCAACTGCGGATGTTGTCTTTTGTGTGTTATTGTGTTTTGGGGCGCTGATAAGCGGCAACTGCAGCAGCGAGTTGATTGCACTCTGCGGCACATCTTAGAGCTGTTGCTGCTGCTGCTCCTGCTGCTGTTGTTGTTGTCACAGTTGCTGCTGTTGCTGTTGGTGTTGCTGTGGGGTTGGTGTTGGCGTTGCCCTGACATAAAACGCAAATTTAACGTGACAGTTTAACAAGTTGATCGCATGCGCCATAAAACACATGCAACACCCCGAAGCAACAGCAGCAGCAACAGCACCAACAACACCTACAACAGCAACAATACCAATAACTGCAACAACAACAGCAGCACCTTCAACAGCAACAACAACAACTGCAACTACAACTAGCAACTATTTTACTGCGTGGCTTCCAGCGGAGCCTCCAGAGTTGCCGCCGTCGCTGTTGCTGCTGCTGCTGCTGTTGCTGCCGCTGCGGTTGCTGTCGTGTAATTTACGCAAATGTCGCGTATTTATCTCACAGCCATAAACATTTTTTAAGCCACAATATCGAATTTATTTTGACACTTAACAAAGTTGTCGCCATTGTTGCTGTTGCTTTTGTTGCTGTTGTTGCTGCTGCCGCTGCTGATGTTGCTGATGTTGTTGCTGCTGCTATCATAGAAAATTCCGACAGCTATTGCTGGATTTCAGTTTTGCGTGTTTGCATTTGTCTCTGTCGCCTCAAGGGGGCTGGGGTTAAGGGGGTATTCTGTTGCCTGTTGTCGTAATTTATTTGAAGTGCGTCTTAAATGATATTCTCGACTCTTGCGCCTCCGACTCTCGATTCTCCAATACCCATTTGCCATGCTCCCTTCTCCTCTTCCCCCTTCTCCCCTTCCTCTATTCGGAGTGTCTCATTTGATCTTTGTTAATTTGTTCCTCATGTTGAGTTGAGCTTATCGCTTCAGCTTCGGCTTCGGCTTCAGCTTCAAAGTTTCTACTTCTATTTTAGTGAGCGTGTTCGGCAATTTGCCAGCTAATTTATGGCAGTTACTCAGCGGGGTGAAGCAACTGGGCGGAATGTGCGAGCCAAGTGAGACATTACAAGAGAGAGAGGGAGAAGGGGGCGTGCGATAAGTAGTCGATGCCGTGTGGCATATACGGTGGAGCTCATAAAACTGCTTTGCAGTTGTTGCCCTTATATCACATTTGATAAAAAAGCAGACGCGAATTGTTGCAATGGAGTGATAAACTCGACTGTGTATACCCTGTTAATACCAATTGCTGCAGTGGAAATATAAATACCACTTTATATTGGACTAAATATAAGTGAGCTATGCAGGGCACTAGGAATACGCGTTAAATAGTCTTCGCCTTAATGTCAATCAACTTCTATGTCTGTCTGCCCTTTTTGAACATTTTTATTTGTTTGTATACCAAACTTTAGTTCAATTCTGAGTTCTACTTTATAAACCTTTGAAATTCTAAGTGGTGCAGTTAAGGGGTTAGTAGCATTTAAAATACACACTGTAAATAACAAATCCTATAACATAAATAAGTCATGTAAAGAGTCTTCAGTGCAGTAAAAATCTACTCAAAGTAAAAAACTGCATTGCTGTACTAAATTTCACTTTGTTTACTCTGTAAATACTGAATGCAGTAGCCTTAGTTTGCAATGCATTGATAATACCCTGTAACTAATATGCTCTGTAGTATGAATCAACTTAGAACCTCCTTACTCTAAAGAGAGTTTCAGTTTAATGACTTTTACCCTGTAAATGTATGAATTTAAGCTTAAACATGAATGCCCTACATTGAGTTTATTCTTTAGTTAAGACTTGCAATAGTCTATGTAAACAGTAAGTACTGCAACTAAACTCCTTATTTTTCTGGGCAAACTCCAAGTAGCGATCCTTAACCAGTTCCTGAATAACTTCTCTGTCAAATCACCGATCATTATGAAATTTCTAGCATAGATCAAGATCTAAATAATTTATGTGCACAAGAAAAATAATTATTATATCTCCAAAACTCTAGCTCCTAACAAGAAAAATTCCTCAAGCTCAGGCAAAACAACCCACTAAATCGCTTGAGTAACTCAACTCAGTAGAGTGTTATTGCGTTTGAACTGCCAATTTAAGTGCCCAATGTGACATAACCTCAATAAATAACTCATTCTTAAGCTAGTCAGGAATATATAAGATTTCTTTTCAATTGAATTTTGCCGACCACAAATGAGAATTGAAGTTTTTAAGAGCAGCGTAAAGCGCGCTCAAATTTCCCAGTATTGAGAAACAGAAAGGGAGAGAGAGGGAGAGAGAGAGAGAGAAAAAGAGAGGGAGAGAAGTCGAAGCGTAATAAAGCAATTTCGTTTAAGTTTTTGACGCGAAAAGGCGATTACAATTTTTACGTATTTTTCACTTTCCCAAGCAGCGACGCATGCCCCAAACGTCAAAGCCAAAGCCAAAGGCGACGCTGACTGCGCCGTCGACGCGCTGTCGACGCATGCGGCGAGTCATAAATTGTGGCCACAAAAGGCCAAGACGTTAATGTGGTGACAATATTGCATGCAACCGAGCAGCCAAGCCGAGCTGAGGCAAGCCGAGTCAAGCAGGCAGAAGAGGCTGAGGCAGCAACTTGTTGCAGCTCGCAAAGCAGCTTTATTGCAGCAAGTGCATTCAGCCTCAGGGGACAAGTGAGAGGGGGCAGGGGAGGGGGCAGGGGCAGAGACATTGCTCGGGCAGAGCTTATCGTCGAATCAAAGACGGAACGGACGTGACGAGGCTCAAAAGAGAAGAAGTAGAGAGGGAGACAGAGACAGAAATAGAGAGAAGGAGACAGGAGAGAGGGGGGAGAGAGACAGCAAAATGATGACAGCTGCTGATGAAGTTGACGATTTCTAAAAATGCGTGTAAAATTAGTGTTAAAAAACATGTCAGACCCAATGCGACAGTTACGTCTTGACATGCCCCGAACGATGTTGCCGATGTTGGCGATGTCGGTGACAACAATTACGTTTTGTTTGCTGTCAGCCATGGGTGCGGATCAGGCGAGCATGTAGGAAAGGGAGGGAGGAGTGATAAGGCAGGGCAAAGCAGAGGAAAGACAAGGCAAGTCAGGGCCAAGGCAAGCCAGAGCCAAGCTGCCTTCTCGACTAGCTGCCGCCGCTTTGCTTAATTCAATAAGTCGCAGCAGTTGCAACAGTGCAACATTCTAGGCTGCCTTGTCTGCCCCGGGCGATGTCTGCCAAGCTAAGCGTGGCATGTCGCCACTAAATAAGCCTTCATATTTCATGGCCAGTTTTGCTCAGCTGACCGAATTCTCTGCCAGCTGCTGCAGCTGCCACTTCAGAAGTTATGCAAGTTGGCCTCCGAGCTCAGGTTCGCATGTCAGAGGCCACAAATATCTTCCCAGTGCCGCCTAACAGTGCCGCCAAACTTGTCTGCACTAGGTAGCCCGAGAGGCCTCAATTGCCTGCGCATTGCAAGGCGCGAAACAATTAAACATAGTTTTCATTGCACAAAGTCGCCGACGAAGCGCAAATTAATTTGAAAAATAATCAAAGCACAAACAAATCCAGACGACGACGGCGACGGCGATGAAGGCGACGATGCTCAAAGAAAGCGCCCCAAACAAATCCAATTTCACTCGAAGACGACGACGACAACGAGGTTTGTGTGTTTTATCGCCATCGTCAGCTCTTTCACCGACCAACAACAGCAGCAGCAACACCCAAGACTAACACACACACATATGCACACACACAGTGTCACGCAGCCATAACTGGAGCTTAGCGCAGTCCCAGCCCGCTCAAGCAATGCAGCCGATCAACAATTTAGATATAATATCGCATATCGCATCATAATGTCCACGTTGTCGTTGCTGTCGTTGTTGTTGTTGTTGCTGTAGTTGTCGACTTGCCTGTCGACGTCGTCTTTGCTGTTGTAGTTGTTCTTGTTGCAGTTGTCACTGTCGTCGCCGTCGCCGTCGCTGTGGCCCAACAAAATGGCGACGGCGGCATCTTTTTTCGCACCTTGTTTGAGTGCGCGCCTAATGGACGACAGCGACATTTGTTGCTGTTGCTCTTGTTGCTGTTATTGTTGCTGTTGCTGTTGTCGTCTGTCGCTGTCGCCGATTTAGTTGCACTTGCCGCACTAACTACATAAATACATATATTAATTAAATTAGCAGTAGCTGCTTGCAACTAGCGAAGCGCTAATACGCTGTGATTTTGCTGACTAACCTATGCACACTGCAAATGGATGGCAATTTCAGTGTTGTGTAAAGGCTTAAGGTTTGTCTTTTGTTCAGGAACTGTATAGGGAAATAATAAAATATATAACATAACGGTATAATATATGAGTTATATATAATATTATACCTTAATAAGTATTAGAACTTTATCAAGCTACACAGTTTTCTTGTATTTTAAAAAGTTTTAAATAGATTTGATGCTCATTTTAATCCTGGCAAACGTTTTCAAATTGAGTTGGAAACTAACTTATTAATTCCATATATAAAGAATGGAATAGAAATACAGAATTATCTAAGCCTTTATAAAGATTAAAATGGCTTTACAAATTTTATGCTTTCTGTCTTAGTTTTGTAGATGAAAAGATCGTAATAAAATCAATATTTTTATTGATGAATTCGATATTTTTATTGTCTAAGAAAAAAGTAGAGAGATAATTATTCATGTATTTTATCGCGACCTATCAGATCCATTGTGCAACCCTTTTTATACATTTTAAGACAAAAATACTTAACTTCTTCAGTTATGATGATTAATATTATTCATTGGATTATTATCAGAATAATTTAAAAAAAAAAGAGCTACGAACTAACAAGAGTTGATCCACCAGGAGAAGCAGTCTTTATTTGCATAGAGATCAAATGATTCCATATCCTTTTGTTATATTAGGTCAAATTTGTTTCAAGAATTGAAGATAAGCTAAGTTAATACCCCATTCTGCATAGTTCTCTAAGTTGATCATAAACCTCTCATATCTCTCTCTCTCTCTTTCTTGTAGTCTACTCATATGTTATCCTACATCAGTTAAACTCTCTCACATGTTAGGGAATTTCCAGTCAAATATTTCAAACTGCCGATCTGCCCCTCAAAATCGGAGGCTGTCAACGACTTTTTAATTGAAAACGTGCTGGTGTTAAATGTTTATAGTATCTCTAGCTATGATTTTTGCTCCCGATCGAGATATGACAGTGGCAAGAAGGAGTGTGAAAGAGAGAGGGAGCAAAGAGAGAGAGAGGGGGTCAGTCTTGTTATCTTGTTGAGCCACATTTGAATGAAAAGTGAAGCGCGCGTGAGTGAATGAGTTACTCAGAGATGCCATCAATGGGGGCCAATCAGCTGGTCAGCTCCAGCTGGGGGAACTATGCGAATCGATTGAAAATCGCACACTGAAATCGCACGATCTCGTACAAAGTATTTTTAATTTGAGTTAACCTTGCTTTCACTTTTCTCATTAACTTTTCGTCGGCAATTAAAATTCAATTTTTGGCCTGGCCAAGTTTGATAAATGGCCGAGCAATTTCTCAAAGCTGCGAGGGAGAGACAAATGGAGAAAGAGTGGGCGGGGAAGACGTCAAGGCAGCGTGTGAAAAAGATGCGAATACAGTGGGCCAAAATGCCAGAAACACAACAACAACAATAACAATAGAGAAACGTTAACAAGGCACTGCAAATTGTTAAATGGCAATTTCCGCAAATTATTAAACGAAATTGAAATTGAAGATGCAGGAGCCGTTTATCCGTGCACAAGTATCTGCGTATCTATGTATCTACGTATCTGTTGCTGCTGCGTGTCTGTCGTGTTGCTGCAATTTGACATACTTTGCTTGCTGCTCACATGCAACAATCATAATAATAATGGCAAAACTTAAAGAGCAGCGCAGAAAGTATGACGAATACGTAAACGCATTGCCGGCCAAGTGGAGGAGCTTCCTTCGCAGCCTGCGCCAAGCTAATCCCGCAACAAATTATTGTGATTAATCAGCGAAATTGCATTAGCGGATGCAGCAGCAGCTCAGCTTCGTTGGGCGTTGCTGCAACTGTCACTGGCGCTGATTAAGCGCCGCCAGCAGAGCCACAACCAGAGCCAGGTAGATTACCCTGGCCAGATAAGGCGGATGGGGACCAGCTACCTTGGTTTGTTGTGGGTGCGTGCGTGCTCAATTATGAATACGAAGAAAGGGGGTAGAGGCAGGGAGTAAGGGGAGTGGGCGTGGCTAAGCAACTGCAGGTTAAAGGTAGACAGCGAGACAAACATGAAAGCGATTCATCTGCCAAGTGGCCCTTTGCGAGCAGGCAGTAGCAGAGAGAGAGGAGGCAGAGAGGCAAGGAGGGGGAGTAGGGTGGCAGGCAGAGGGGTGTAGTGAGGCATGCAGACTGTGTAGGGGTGCAATGCAGTCAGTCCATCACGCTAACTATTAACAAGTCAATTAAAATGCCAGGAAATGGCAGCAGCAACGACAATTGCAACAGCAACAACAAGGGGTAACAACTAGGGGGCAACAGGGGGGGGAAACTGCAGGCAACTCTAGTTGCAACTTCAGCTGCAACTGTGATGCGCACTCGCAGCTTTGCAGGCTTATCTAACGGCTCCATTTGGTAGCCAAGTTGAGGCGCGTCGAACCCGTTGCACGTTGCAACGTTGGGGACACTAAGCGGATGCGCGTAATAAATTAATAAAGCCAGCATAAAATCCAAATGCATATTCAATTAACAATGTCAGCCGTCGTTGCCAGAGTTGCCAGCGAGTTGCTAGTGCACACTCTGCGTATCTGTCAGATACATTTGCCTTGCCTTGTCGATGTGTGCGCGTGCATTTCCTGTCGTCGAATCAAATGCTCAACTCTTGCCGGCTCATTAAGCGCGGCTGTTATCACGCGCCTCCAAACTGCAGCTTGACTGCGGCACGTCGTTTGCATATCAATTGCAGAGCAGGGGGGAGAGGGGCAAGGAGAAGGGGAGAGGGGTAGGGGGAGTGTGGCAAGGGGAGAGGGAACTGCATTTGGTAGCAAGTAATCTAGTCGAAATTACTGCATATCGAATGAAGTTGCGCATAAAGAGGCGGGAAAGTTGGCGTAGAGTGTGAGGGAATAAGCTAGGAATAAGCTAGAAATAAGCTGGAAAAGTAGCTAGTTGAAAGAGATGGACTGAGACAAGAGTGACGCGTTAGAAAGAGATATTGTGTGTATCTTTGAGATGGAATTGAAAGTTGATGGTTGTAGATAAGGCAAAGTTTTAATAAAGTTCGCAAGTGACATCAAATTTCTTTGAGTTGTTTGGTTATCGAATGTTGAAGGGAAATTTGTAGACTTTATTTTGGATCAGGCAGTGATAATGGATTCAGGAGAGTAGCTTTGAACTAGCTGTAGATACATTTAAGTACAGATGAACAGGAGAAACAGAAGAAGAAGCAGCTGCAATCCCTTAACAAGCCTACTTGGCATATTTCATATGTATCCATTGCTTGCAACCAGTTGTATCTCTTAGATACTTTTAATATATGTTATATTCCTTCACTCACCTCACTGATCTCATCCTCGAGCGCACGCTGTCGCGTCAGCTGACGCAGTCGCTCGCGTCGCTGCTCGGTCAACTGCTCCAGTCGCTGTGCAGCGCGATCCACTTCGTGATAGAGCAGCGTCACCTTGCGCAGTCGATGCGCTGCATCTGCATTGGTCACAAGGGGCGAGGCAACGGGTGAAGCTGCTGGCGACGTCGACTGCGCATTGATGGCACTGGCGGCCTCCTGGAGGCGCAACAGCTGTGTGGCGCCACGCTTGCGCAAGTTGTGCAGCTGCGAGTCCATTAGGGCACGGCTGAGGGCACGATGCTGGCCGTAGAGCTGTCGCCGCGTTGGCAGGCCCAACAAATCGGCAGCGCGTATGTCACTCAGTGCGGCAACGAGGCAACCGCCGGCAGCGGAGCACTGACGCTGGAACGCCTCCAGCTGGGCAAAGAACTCGCGCCACTTGAGAGCGTCGTGATGATGCTGGCCCCGCAATGGGCCGCTTGGCAGTTGCGATGGCGCAACACTTGTCGTGACTTGGTCTACGCTAATGAATTTCACCGAGTGCTGCAGGGGAGAGAAAGAGGGAGGGGAGAGAGAGTGGGAAAGAGAGGGGGGGTTAGGTGTGTGTTTATATTGTGGGGTCAAAAACTGCAGAGCGTCATTAGTGTGGAGGTTCTCGCGGTGTCGGGCATGTAAAGCGCTTTAATTGGGGGCGGCCCCTGCACAGTGGTGCACGGGAGGGGGGTGATCGAGGGGCTGGGGGCGTGGCCAGGCCGACTACCGTGAGCCCTGGCTAATGATTTCATTTTGTGTGCTGCAATCGCAAAGGTCACAGGCTGAACTTACCAACGAATCCGAGCTGAGGCAGTTCTCCTTCTGTTGCTGTTGCTGTTGCTGCTGCTGTTGCTGCTGCTGTTGCTGCTGCTGCTGCTGTTGCTGGTTGCACAATTGCAGCAAATTCGCATCGATACAAATGGCCAAAATGTCGCAATTGCCAATTTGCTTTGTTAACAATTTGAGGCTTTGGCAAATTAAGTCGATTACGCACAAATGTTGCGACTTCTCGATGGCAATTAAAATGGTAAATGCTTTCAGGGCGGGTTCAGCTTGTTGCTGTTGCTGCTGTGGCTGCAACTGCAACTGTTGCTGCTGCTGTTGCTGTGTACTTTTATGGCTGGTGCTGCAAATACAAGAGTTAAACGCAATGAGTCCCTCTTGGTATTTCTCGCTGCTGCTCTGGGTGCACCACGGTCAGGCGGTCGCTCGTAAACAACAGTCAGACGGGTGTGTGAGTGTGTTAATGCGTGTGTATCTGTGTGTTGGTGGTGTAAATTGTGAATGTGGCAGCTTGGCAACTGCTGCAGAGAATCAACTTAGCCAACTGGCAACTTGCAACTGGCAACGCCCAAAACAAGTTCAGCTTAATTGGCAATAAGCGGCCTCTGCCACTTGCCCACAACTAGATGCGCCACTGTCTGCTGCAGGTTGCCACAAGTGCCACAGTCCCTGCCCCCACAATGTGGTACCCTTGCGTATATCAGCCGAGTAGCTATGACAAGTTGGTAGCCACTTTTAATCAGCGTAAATAAAAATTGAAAATTGCCGCTAATCGCCGTAGTCAATAAAAAAGGCTGCTTGCTTCCTCGCACTTTAGCCAAAGTTTGTGGCAACGCCTCCCCCACCTACCCCCTTTTCTACGGCTGTTGCAGCTCCTGCTGTGCCTGCAGCTTGTGGCTGTTCTGCCAGTTAACTGTAAATGCGTGCCAGTCCCGGTCAGATGGTCAACTAGCCATCCATTCAGCCAAGCCAGAGAGCACAGAGAGCATTCACTCACTCGGCCAGGCAGGCATTCATCCATTCACTCATTCGGGCATTCACTCATTCAACCATTCAGTCAGCCACTTGGCCTGTTATGCAGTCAGTCCACCCCCGTCGGAGTTTCGCACGCACTGCAGCAGGTCGCTGGCAATCTGTGCAACCTGGTGGCAGAGCAGCGAGCAAATCTACAATCTGCTGCGGGTTGCCAGTTGCCAGTCTCAGCTTCATCATCATCATGTGGCATCCACACTGCTGGCTGTGGCATGTTGCGAGTTTAATGATGCCGCACACAGCACGGTCATCAAGAGCGTTTGGCATTTCAATTTGAAAGCAGCAACCTTCCACATGCCACATGCTGCATGCCGCATGCAACAACAAGCGGGCTCACTACAAAGAACTCTGAATACGCTCTTGGCTTGATTCATTTGATTCATTTGTAGCGGGATCTGTGCGTTATGCAACATTCATTCATTTGATTGATTGATTGATTGATCTCTAGCTTAGCGTTTCTGACTTCTAAAGAGCTACAGGGAGTTCTGCTTAAGTAGTTCTAATGGAGGATTAGATAGAGAGATACATAGATAGAACTTGTAGTTCAGAGTATTTAGTTTCTTTATAAAGTAAAAAGGATTTGAATGTGTTGGAACGATCTAGTTCCAATAATTTTTAAACCTTTCTTAACTAACTCAAACACAGAAAAAAGAGAATTTGATGAATATATGAATTTACTTTAATTCATATTCTTAACTTTCCCTTAAGATCATAAGGTATATCTACTATAACTTAGTTTTATTATAAATATTCATAAACTTCATAAAGGCTATGTTCAAGTCAGATATATGGACTTTTCTATAACATTTACAAGGAATGTTTCTGTTTAACTCTTTCTTAAGTAAGCCATTTTCCAGTAGAATGAATTCTACATAAAACATATTCATGTAAAATCAGAGTTTCTCTTTCTTTCTAATGAAAACGACGTTTAAAGTGATGTTAATTATTCTATACCATCAAATTGTTTTGTTTTCTTAATTAAACCTATTTAAAACCTATATCAAACCTATGTATGTTCAACTTTTGTTTAACCTTTGTCAAACCATTATTTAACCTTTATTGAACCTGTATCAAAACTATATTTAACATATATTAAACCTATACTTAACCCATTTTAAACCTATATTAATCCTATATATAACCTATATTAAACCCAAACCAAACCTTTATATGATTTAATAAATTTTGTTAAACCTCTATTCCTTCTGTAAATTTTCCCACATAATTCTCTTGATTGTTCTCCGTAAACCGTGCATATTTATACTATATTTACACTATAAAATTTCTTATTCAATTATTTTTATTATTTCCTTATCTGTTCCTTTCTTACTCCCTCTCTTTTTCTCTCCCTTTTTATATTTTCTTTCTCCCTCTCCCTCAAACCTATATTAAACCTTTCGCAATCTCATCCAAATTTTCGTCACACACTCCAGCGCTTCAGCTCATAAGCAATTCGCAGTACCCCTTCTGGAAAGCAGAGCAATAAAATATGAGCCACAGTCCTAGTTCAGGTCGTTCCATGGTTCGTGTTTGAGTTCGTCTTGGAGTGTGTGTGTGTGCGTGTTCGTGTGTGTGTGCGTGTGTAACCCGAGCTTTCTTTATATTTGTATTATGTATTATGCGCGGGCATGCATATTAATACCTTTGGCACTGGCAGCCTCGTTGTCGGGCCGTCTTTAAAGATTCCCAGAAGTGCAGCCCCATAAAAACAAATTTAATTGCAAGCTGTCACACACACGCACACACACACAGGCACAACAGCTCACTCTGTACATCCTCATAGAGATGGATGGATCATTGTGACGGGGTCGCAATGATGTAAGTTTTGGATAAGCCAAAGACAACGAGCGAACAACAGAGCGACAGACAGGGAGACAAAGAGAGAGACAGACAGGCAGGCAGACAGAAGAGACCAAGTTGCTGTTGACACTGCGCAGTGGTGGCCCCCCTTACCCTTCTCTCTCTCTGTCTCGCTATCTTCCCCCTTCTCTCTCTGGGTATCTTTGCGGTGAAAACTTGACGCAGCTCAAATATTTAATATTTGCGTGCTGCGTTGTCAGTCTGTTCCACTGTCTCTCCGTCTCTCTGTCTCTCTCTCTGTCTGTCTATTCGTTTGTCTGTCTGTCCCACTGGCATTTGGATTTGGACGGCCAGCTAATGAATACCTTACACATGTCGGCAAACAGACGCGAATAATGTCAATGGCTTTGGGAAGACTGAGTGCCTGTCTAAGTCTAACTGCAGCAGCAACAACTGCAACAACAACAACAACTGTAACTGCAACTTACAACAACTCTTCAGCATCAGCCCGTCAGCGTCATCGTCGCGTCAGACACCACGTCAAGCAGCAGCAGCCGAGGCAGCAGCCGCAGCAGCAGAGTTTGTGCCAGTTTTGGAATGTGCGCAAAACTTCAGCGAACAACAACAACAACACTTGCAACAACAACAACTCAATGTGCTGTGCAAATGTTTGTCAAAGTTTTCTACACGATTTGGCCGCATTTCATCAATTGGCATTGAAGCAATTAACATGTGAGCCGAGCTGAGGCCGCCGAACCGGGAACAGTCTGCGAAATGCATTCGCAATCGAATCGCAATTGGGAATGCCAACTGCGAGTGCGAGTGTGTGTGTGTGTGCGAGTGTGTGTGTAAGTGGCCGTCGAAGGAGTGCGAGTGTGTGTGTGTGCTCTCTTGTATGCCGATTTAGATTTCACAGATTGCTCTGATATTTCCAGGAATCGTGTGTGGAGCAGCTGAGACTGCTGCCGCATGCAGGCAACGTCGTCATCGCCGTCGCCGTCGCCGTCGTCGTCGTTGCCGTCGTGGGGCACAAAAGTTCACATCATAAATTCAAAGTGTCACGAATCTGTCTGAAAAATCATTCATATGCCTGAAGCTATGGCTCTCCTTTCCCCTCTCTCTCCCTCCATCTCCCTCTCTCTTTCTTCCTCCCTCTATCTCTCTCTTCTTCTATCTCTCTTTCTTGTTCCCTCGCCTGCTCTCTTTGTTGCGCTTTGTTCGCTCGCTTCCTTTGCTCGTGCATCACAAAGGGAAACCGCAAGCACGGAGAGTCTTCCCCCCAAGCGATGTGTCTGCCATGGCAACAACAACAACAATAACAATAACAACAACACTAAAAAACTGTTGCCTGCTCTGCAAGCCTAGTCTAGAATTCAGTGTGACACTGTGCTACAAGAGTGTAGGGTGTAAATGTGATATGCGATCACTGATTAGTAAAAAGGAAACAAGGCAAAAGAGTCTTCAAAATTTGTTAATGTTTCTCGTTATGAGGTATACATTGTGTGCTTTATATATCAGATATATTGTTGTATATATAATATTTTTATACTTTACATAAATATATATTTTATATATTATATATACATATATTCATATACAATGTTCTATTCTTATTTTATTTACTTGCCTATTAAATGTTCTCATATTTTTTAACTGGACGAAGGATCCTTTAAATTTGATTGTGATTCTAATGATCGGTCAGAAAATATGTTAATATTATAATACTATATGCTTCCTGAGCATGACATGATATTATTACATGCTGTTATTGTTGCTAGTATTAAAATGAATTCTATACATTCTGCCAATAAGAATATTCCTTATAACCTTTTCAAATTACTTTGCTTTAAATTTAAATTTAATAATTTTAATTTCTTCGCCTCTTGCACTTAATTCTTCACAAATCATTTTTAATTAAATATATTTTACTACTATAGTAAATAGTAATATAGATCGTTGTATTTCTCATATTATACTCCCTTTCCCTTATTTCGTAGCGCAGTGTTATTGACGTTTTTGAGCCGAGGCTTTTGTTCTATTTTCTATGCCAAAGTTCTCAAGCGTCGAACACAAGTGCTACTCTCTGTTATTGTTGTTGTTGCTGTTCGATATTGTTGTTGCTACGAGTATAGTTGTTATTGTTGCTAGTGTTGCATGTTTCCTTTTAGCCAAAGTGGCAAATTGACTGGCATGCATATTCTGTTCTCTTTCGACCGACTTCGACCGATTGCCAGACAGCCAGACGACCGAGAACGCCACAAGAATGGGGAGTGGGAATGGGGCAATGAGAATACGAGAAGGGGCAAGCAGGGACAGTGTGGGGCAAGAACTGAACGTGGTCGTTTCAGCGGCTTAAGTGCGCCGTGTTCCCAGCGCCAGTTGGCTCTTTGGTCAGGCATTAACTGCACATTTGCATATCAGCTCGTAAATATGGATGGGCCATTTGCCGGGGCTATAATATTGCAATACCCTGTAAGAACAGAGTAAAGAGGCTATGCTGTTTGCCAGTTCTAGTTGCTACTTGTGGTAGACTTGGTAAGTAACTGCACGTTGAGTTCTACTGCCTGATTCGCTTACTTTATCTAAATGTTTTCTTTTTGTCTGCCCTCCCGGCACACCCCTCTTTCTTTTAATGCCTCCCTCTTGGCTGGCTCCTCCCCCTACCTTGCTCCTACCTGGCTCCTCCCCCTGGCAAAGCTTTGACTTGCTGTGCTCATTCCCATGCGTTTTGCATTTGACATTAAACTGTCTGATTCTGATTGAGACAATCCCCTCCCCCAGGAGAAGTCTTAAACTCAAGCCCCAACTAGGTGGTACTCAGCGTATTCACAGTATTCACAGCATTCATCGTTGGCACTCACCTGCGCTCCGGTATGGTGCTGTAGTAGAGCAGCAGAGTGGCCAGCTCGTAGCAATTGAGTCCCGCGCCCGCCACAGCGTCAGCGTCCACGCTCACAAGTGGGTCGCCTTGGAGGGTGCGTGTGCCTGCGAATGGAAATCGAACGAGGTCTTAGTCTCAGTCTTAGTCTACAACTCCTTCTCCAACTGCAACCTCATCTCAATTGCTTTTTCTTTTGGCCTGCCGGGTGGTCCGCGTCGTCGTTAATGTGCGAAAAAGTGTGTGAACTAATTGAATCGAATTGCGAATTCGCGCCAAGGCCACGACTCGACTTCGTTTGGGGGTTTCTGTGTTGGAAGTGCGCTTTCCAAGGCAGCCAAATTGCCTAACGGACCAGGCGTTGCCACCTCTGTCCAGGTGATTCCGATTTCCAATTTCAATTTCAATTTATAAGCAAATTTCGGCTTCGGTTTTGGTCTTTTTTCAGAGTTTGTCAGTGAAAGTCTAGAATTATGCGTCGGGGAAAATGGAAAGCCTGGCACTGGGTCTAGATGAGGTGCAGAGGGTAGGGGGGGGATGTACCTACCAGGCAGATAGACGCCACTGTCCAGCAGTTTCTCGGGCAATTCACTGATCGAGTTGGGCGGCAGCAGCTCCGTCTCCGGCTCTGGTTCCGATGCGGGCTCCGCCGCTGTGTGCTCCGTCACTGCAAGAAAAACAGAGTTGACAAGTGTTTCGTACATTATTTATGTGTGTGGATATATCCATCATATTATATAGATAGCTTCGATATGGGTTAATTGCACTTTAAACGCTTGTGGAAACCTTGAAAACTTGTTCGGGGACCACGCGCTTTGCATAATAATGTCATTTGATTAATTTGGCGACAGCCTCAGCCATTGCCCGCGAGTAGCCACAGTAGCCCACACGGCTACTCAGCTGCCACTGAGAGGAGGGGGTTTATGGGGCGTGGTTGAAACCCGTTGCAAGTTGGCCCATAAATTTCGGACACGGCACTTTCGCGCGTGCGACAATTTTCTATAACAAATGAGACACATTGCAGCGTCTGCAGAAATTCTGTGGCAAGCAGAGGCAGTTCCCCCCCCCATTCCACCCGCCTCGTCTCCTGCCTCACTCCCTCGCTTGGCCTGCAGCTGCTCACCTGTTGCGGGTTGCTGTGTGTGCGGTGCATACAAATGCCAGGTGCATGGCGGATTGGAAGCAGGCACTGCATGCATAAGCATTGTAACCCAATACCCATGGTTGCCACAGTCTCACAGCCAGCCAGCCAGAGTTAGAGTTGCCCCCGCACTTGTCAACTGATTTATGCGCTCTCGCAAATTGCACCCACACCCAAAACATAACTCCGGGTCGATCGCATTCCGCTGCACTGTGTGGCCAGAGATTAGGATCTTTACTGTCGCGAGCCCTAGATCGAATGGGAATAGAATTTGGAAATTGTCAAGGTTCTTTTAACTTTAATGGTCTGATATTTGATAAGACAAAAGTAAGTACAATCAATTGAAATAAAATAGAAAGATCGTACACAAAATAAAGACGAGAAATCGATCGACATATCGTTGAGAGTTGGATAAGAGATAAATCGGTAATTGATCGTAGCATAACCTTGAGTGGAGCAATCAGACATATAGGAGTTGTAGAAGAAACCTGAAAAGAGCTACAAGGGATCAATAAAAGATCTAAAAGAGAAATTTTGAGAGATCTAAAGGAGATCGTTAAGAGCTCTAGAATAGATCTATAAAATATCAAAAGATCTTTAAGACATCTACATATAAGAGATCAACAAAAGCTCTTTCTAATATTTAACTATGATCAATCTAGAGATCGCTTGGTTAATGATAAGAAAATAAAGATCTATACAAGTTAAACTAGACAACTATCCAATACCTGTCTTGAATAGATGAAAGAATATTGAGAAAACATTGCGAGCTCAAACAGACAATTAGAGAAAAAAGTGACAAGATCGTTAACAAAGAAATCTAAGATCGCACAGGCATTAAAAGAGTTCAACCAAGGTTATCACCTAAGGATCGAACATAGATCATTAGATTACATCATGAATAAATCAAAGGCACGCCGTAAATCAAGCTAAACTCTATTAAAACTCGACTGGAGATCAATAAAGAACGATACAAAAGAACAATTTACACTTAGCAGACACAAGCTATACAACAAGGGCAATAAAGTATCTTTCGATCTAGCAAAGAGTTCTAATTTATGTAGATACAAAGCCACTAAATCACTCAGTTGCAAAGGCTTGCATTCAAAACGGAAACTGACTACTTCATTAAATAAGAATAATATCCGCCGTAGATCATTCATTTGCGCAAACACTCAATTACTTTTGCACTCCCTTCTCCTGCGCTGGTTCCACTGTGCAGCGAATTGCTTTGGTTTCTCATTTAATTTTCATATTTTAGGTTTTGACAAATTAAAAGGCATTTGCACCGTTGTAGCTGCTGCTGCTGCGGCTGCTGCTGGTGCTATTACAGCAACTGCTGCTGGCGTGGAGACAACGATATTTTGTGGTTAACCAACGCCCGGTGGAAGCTGTGGGCCGCCGTTGTTAATGGCTAATCGTATTCCGCCGGCTCTGCGGTCTGCGCCAGCCGTGGGCGGTGGCAAAGCATTCTTGTCGGTGCAACCAATATGTAACACTTGCAATGACAGAAGGGGGAACCCCTTCCCCCCACGACCCACGTTTGCTAGAGACAATAAGTGAAGTAAAGTTCAGCCTAAAATGTAATTATATTAGTCGTGAATACAGTTCTCAAAGTTGTCTCAGCTTGAAGTGCAGATAAACATCGACCACAATTAGGACCAACACGAGCGGGTAGCAGTTGGAGAATACGAACCAGAACCAATTGTCTGTGGACACCATGAGACACCCGCGCGTGTAGAGATTCTGCGGCTTCTCCGATTTATGGTCTTCATAGCAGGATATCGGAATGTTATCGGAGGACACATTGCCATAGTCTTGGGGGCCATTGATGCCGCAGCACTTGTAGATCGTCTCATAGTAGTACAAGGCTTTGCTGTCAAAGCCCCGCACCACGACATAGGCGTCAGTGTATAGCACCACAGCCATGCTGCCCAATACGAGCAGGAACACGGTCAAAACCAGGACGAATAGAATGGTCTGTGGGTTGACAGCAGGAGGAGGTTATTGCCTGAACAGTGACTGTAACTTTGGTGCACTTACAACCATGAAGAGCGTTCGCGAGTTGAGCACTATGAGGCACACGTCGATGAGCATGAAGAGACAGAAGAGAGACTCCAACCAGGCGAGCACCTCGAATAACAAACTAAAGTCATATAACTTCTGCAGATAGAGCAGCACGTAGAAGTGCTGGAAGAGCACACCCGCTACCAGGTACTTGGAATAAGGAGAGGGAGAGACTGTTAAGCAGAGTTGCCTTACTGTAAACTAACCAAGCTTACCATGGCCATCAAGTTGAGCATGAGACAGGACCAGGTCAGCTGCTCCTTGGTGCATTCCCAACGCGACTCGAAACACATTTTGGCCAGTTGAATTTACAGAAATATATGTATGACAGAAGGGGCAATGTTTTAGGGGGGAGTATCTGGGGAGAATCTGAATTTGACAGCTATCGAAACATGCTGGAAATACAGCAGGGAACTGAAGCTAATGTTGTCGAAGTAGAGTAATACTGAGGTGAAGATAAGACAGATTAGCAGCCGAGAGTTGCCTTAGATAGTCGAAGATACTCTTCTTTTACCTAACATAATATCATCTCAGTAATTTCAATATCTTCATAGGTAAACCAAGTCAAATGTCTGCATAATCTCAGATCAATGAAATCTTATATCTTTTTAAGTAGAAGCAGGTAGCATAGACCTAAGGCAAATGCTGTTTAAGTAGAGTTACAATAGGAAGAGAAGATCGAGACTAGCAGGCTAAGACTTCCCTTAAAAGAACTAGTTGAAGTAGGAATAATATAGATACTCTTCTTTGCTATACTCTTCCCTTATTTCAATATATAAAACCACGTCAAGGCCGCACCAAATGTAGATCAATTACATCTCTTATGTACTCTTCTACTCCCTTTACACAGAGCTTAAAATTAGTTTGCCAACCTCTCCGCAAATCCAGAGCACATTCTTGCATTCTTTCATTCACTGATTAGCCGACTAAGCCACAGTCTGTTTACCAAACTAAAGATCTCCGTCACTTGATTATCTCTTTGCGAGGAGTCTTTCTAAAAGAAAGTACTAATAAATGGTTTACTCAGCGGGAATGTTGCTTGCCTGAATTAATGATTGAGCCAACTGCGATGCATGTTTTCAATCAGATTAACAGAATACGAATAAACGAATACGAATACGAATAATATTCGCAATATGGCGAAAGTAAGTCTGTCAGTCTGCCAGATATGCCATATCAGACGTGCCCAATCTGAGAGCATTTGAGCTGAGCTTGTCAAGCTGTGCGCACTTTCACTAGAATTCTCAGTGCGCAATCGCCTTGTTAGTATCTGCTTGCCACAATCGGAGCTCGGTTAATTGAATTAAGTGTTTGCAAATTTATGCACTGAAATTATATCAAATTAGCGCTAAATTTGCGCCAGACCAAAGCACCAGCTGAGCCCAGTCGGTGCCAGAGTAAAATCAGATTCAATCCACAAGTGGAGGCAACTTCAAAGTGGCTGCAGAAATGAGTTCAACTTTGGCCGCGGGGCGTTTAATTGAATATTTGAGTTAAGTTGCGGAGGGGGGAGGTGGTTGGCTGTGTGCGGGGGTGGGCGTGGCATAATTGTGGGGCTTGGGAAAACAAATAAGCTGAGCAACGCCCAGAGAAAAGTGCGATAAGCGCGCAGTGCAAGTGCAGCTCAAGCTCTGACTTTGCTCAAGCTGTTGCTGCCGGCTACCGCGGCGTATGCGTAATGCAAATGCTGCAAATGCTGCATTACGTATACGCTGCTGATAAGTTGCTCACTTACCGCCGACATCGGTCGCCTCCTCGTCGCTGTCAATGTGCGGAAATGAGTTGCCCAGACAAAACAGCGGCAATCCAGGCGAGCTGCATGCCGCCAAATCGTTGCAGTTGTTGTTGTTGCTGTTGCTCTTGTTGTTGTTATTACTGCTCTTGTTGTTGTTGTTGCTGTTGCTGCTGCTCTTGTTGCCGTTGCTATTACTCAAGTGGCCGAGCAGCTCCTCGCCGGCACTGCTGCTGCGGTTGCTGGCGCTGCTGCTGCTGCTGTGGCTGCTGGAGCAACTGCGCTCGCTGGCATTGCTGTTGCCCGACGAGGTGGAGTTCATGCTATCCTGTCGATTGGTCAGGCGCCGCAGCATGTAACGGTTGTTGAACAGTTTGTTTTTGGTAATTAAATCGCTGCGCCTTAGCGCGCACTTTGGCGACCCAATGTTGTTGTTGCTCATGTTGCTGCCGTTGCTTATGTTGCTCATGTTGTTGTTGCTCATGTTGCTGCAGTTGTTGCTGCTGTTGTTGTTGGCCTCATCGAGCTGATCCTCGCCGAGGGCTAGTGGCATCTGCAGCTCGTTTAGCGACACGCGCTCGATGCTTCGCTCCACGCTCACCAAAAGACTCTGCAGCAGCTGCGGCAGCTCGATTGCATCGTTCGCCTGCCCCTGCCCCTGCGCCTGCCCCATGTTGTGCCCCATCGCAGCCATCGACATCTCCAACTGTAGCACGCTCAGTTGCCGTTGCTGGCTGAAATCGATATCGACGCGGCAAAGCCTCCGACTCCCTTGCTCACTATTTGCACTCCCCTCTTGCTGCTGCTCCTTCTGCTGCTGCTGCTGCGGAGAGCGCCAAACGACATAAAGCTGCGGTGTGGCCTCTGCGTCAGAATCTGAAATTTGAGCACGAATTAACAGTTTGATATGATAAGCAACGGGTTTGCGGGGGGAACTCTGCTGATTAAAGCTGACTGCGCAAGTGACTAATTGGCCAGATTTATTGAGGGGGAAGTATTGTGCATCATTTGATATTTTCTATGATATTTGAAGCTAGTTTTGCTGTTTGGAACTTGGAGGAGTAAGCTGACTTGAAGAACTGCTGTGTTTATTGTGCAACAGGAAAGAAATTAGAAAAAGAAGTAGATATAAAAATCTAGCTAAGTACATAGCAAAGCCAGAAAGTTGTATGTTTTATATATCGATTACAAATCTAATTGAAGAATTTATATATTGCTCTGCGGGCTTTTTAAATAAACTTTACCTTCACATAGTTCGCAGGTACCTTCTTGGAAAATTTAGTGTATTTAGCTCATATAATAACTGAGATACCTGTGTTCACAAAGACAGACGGACAAACAGACAGACAGACAGATGGAGAGACTGAAAAAAGTAAATAAGTCTATTATTGATACTGATCAAAGAATATACTCTCTTTATGGCATGTATAAAGTGTGTATATTCTTGTATATTCTCCTTCTCCTTTCTTCTTTTGCACAAATTAATACTTAAGACAAGTTGTTAACCCCTATAAATGGTCGCAGGTTGAAGTGTACTTCCTATAAGTTGCAGATCTCTGATATTTTCCTTTATGATATAAATGTCTATAAATAAATATATAGATTCCTGTATATAATTTCTATACATTTTATTCCTTATCTAATAGACATTTTTACTTCAGTTTAATTAACTTCCAGATACACACGGAATTCTTTCCAAAGAGAATTACCATTTTAAAACTTCTATTATTTATTTTTCAATATTAGCCAAGTAATTCTTATGTAATCTTTAATCTATATACCTTAATGCAATCATTATTTAGTGCTCTACACAATCTCAAATTCTTTCCAGCATTCTTCCCATAGTTCCCCTGTTATAACATCGTCGACCCACTTACCCAATTTGACACACAGATATAGCTCGGCCGGTTGAAGTGCGTGTGCGATCTCAGCGTCGCTCAACTGCAGCACCAACGCTCCACTGGATGTGGCCAGCGGCCAGCCGGCATGCCATAACCAGGACTGCAATGAGAGAGACAAAGAAGAAGAAAGAGATGAAGATGGAGTTGAAGTTAAAGTCAAAGATTGAGATAAAGATAGAGAGCTGAAGATTGCAGATTGAGTAACAAAATCATTTGCAAATTTTTATTATTACCACGATTACAAGTTACTCGACCCGGTAACCACTGCCCCTTACCCCTCCCCCTCTGCAGATTGAATGAAATTATGTAGACAACAACACCCGCAAGTGTTAAGCTGCAAAAAGGAAACCGAAAACCCAAAATCGCTTAGACCGAAAAAAGCGCATTAAAAATGGCCCAAGCTGTCAGGCCGAGCCGAGGCCGAAGCTGAGGCTGTGGCTGACTCTGAGAGGTTCCCTCTATGTCTATGCTGAGGCTATCAGATGGCGAGTGTGAGCCTGCCCCAGCCACAGCCTAACAACAACAACAACTTGCGCCGTCTAGCGATGCAAAATTACAGATAAATCATGCAAGTCAAACTGCTGCAATTTCTGCTAATTTTTGGTTATTACCCACCAGCGTTTTCGGGCGCGCAAACAAAATGAAAACCCGAAAAACCAAAATAAAAAAAAAATAAAACAAAAAAAAAAACGCAAAGATTTCACCCCTACGGGAATGTGAAATCGAACTTGCAACTCAAACTCAAAATTCACAGGCTGCAACGAAACGGCGTGGACAGCTTGGCTGGTGAGTTAAACGCATAGACAGGGACGAGTCAAGGGGAGAAGGGGAGTCGTTGAAGGGGGGACTATCGAGGGGGAGTCTGCAGAGGGTGCTGAGGAGGCAACTGTCGAAGAGGGACGGTCGAGGAGGGTCTTCAGAGGGAACTCTTGTAAAGTCTGACATTGCATCTGTTCACTGATCCACCGAGGGGGCAAATCTTTCTAGGAGGGAAGCCCGTGAGGGGTGTCCACTTGCACTGAACTGCTATTAATTGTTATAAGGCGAAACATGTTGCTCACATTTGCCGTTAATTTGCAGCAGTTGAAGGTTTGCTTTGCCTCCAAAAGACAAAAACAAAGCCAAAAACGCAGGAAAACAGTCAGAAAAACACAGCAAGAGAGACACAAAAGGTGCGCTCACATTTGGCTTGATTTATGGCACCTTTTGGGCTCAAGCACAAAAGCTCCAACTGATTGTTGTTGTAGCTGTTGTTGTTACTCGCTTTGTAGTTGCTGTTGTTGCACATGCCACAGCGAGACCCCACACAGCAGAGACAAGAGTCAGCATAAATCAATTGTTTGCGGCGGCGCAAGGGATTGGCAAGAGCGAGGGAGAGCAAAGGGGTGTGTGGGGGAGCGAAGAGAGGAAAGAGAGAAGAGTACAGAGAGGGGGTAGAGTGTAGTGTGCTGGGTAGGGAGGGGGTGCCTTGCCGTGCTCCGAAATCCATTCAAACAGAAAATGATCAATTTTGTCATTTGATCAAAGCCGCAAAGAGCAGCGCGATCGCAACGCATCGTTTACAATCGGCTGAACAAAATGATCATCGCACAACAAACACACAAACACACGCACACACACACAGCAACTTCCTTTCAGTCACAGGGGGGGAGGGGAGGAGAGGGTGCTTGTATAACTCGCTGTCGCCACATGCTAAACTGATGAGCTTCTCTCGCACAACATTTTTTCTGCTTGATTGACCGCCAATTCCATTCCAAAATTTCGTAGGCCCCCCTTAATGTTGCTGCTGCTGCTGTTGTTGCTGTTGTTGTGGGGTCTGCTGTTGTTGTTGTCCGCTCTTCATCATTGGGTTCTAAATCATTGGCAACGTTCGCTGTGTTCGCTGCGTCGCTTCGATTTCATCGTCATTGACCCAAATGATCGCCTTGTCATTGTCATCGCTGATCGTCGAGCCTCAGGCCTCACTTGGTGCTTCTTGCACTCCTTCCCTCTCTTCTCCCTTCTCCCACACTTCTTGTGCTGTTACAGTTTCTGCCCATTTTGGCTTTCAAAGTCAACGTCAGCCTGAAAACATTTGCCATTTTGATCTTGTTTTGGGTTCGTTTTCAATTTGCTTCGGCGACAAATTTACGTTTCATTGCGACCTTCCGCGGGTTCCATAAATTCTCTTCTCAGAGATTTGCTTTGGAATCCTTTCGGCATCACACGCAGACACATTTATCATGCGGATTACGTGTGCTCTATAGAGTTTTTTGCCTTCAGTTCTGTTCTCTCACGCCTTTGATCTTGCGAGACCCGAAAAAAAGAACCTAAGGAATGCCAACAGCTGCACGACTGGCATATACCCTGCGGTCAAAGTGCTTTGATGTAGAGCATGACACACTCAAAAAATGTGTCGAAAGAGGAATAACTTATTGCAGTAGTGGCTGACAAATTGTGAACTCTGTTTAATTCAGTTAACTTTGTTTAACTCTGTTTTTTCTCTTCTGCTGACCTTGGCTGCGATCAATAAAGATAACTTTATCACAACTCTATATATCATCAAGTTATATACAAATCATGTATATACATATCAACAAGTTATTTGCCAAGATCTGCCAAGGTTAAATTCCTTTAGCTATAGCCAAATCTAGCTATGTTTTGCAAAACTCCCTTTTGGCAACTGGGAATAGCTTGGCAAATCTTTGTTGCCTGTCGGCGTTGCCTCTGTGAGTAATCAAGCCGACAAGCTGCGGCATTAGCATATATACGATATGCATATATATATATCCGTCTGCAGCCACAGATACATATGCGAATCTCGGCTGTCCACAGCCCCCCTACCCCCTCTCTGGCTACTCCTGGCCGTGCCGGTCTGCTGCCAATGCCGGTGTCGTTGTTGTTGTTGCTTGTGGCGACGGCGGCGTGTGGCGCCCAGCCTATGCCAATTATTCAGTTGGGGGTGCCGTCGACACAGCATGAGCTAGGCAGGGGTAGGGGGAGGGGTAGGCGCAAGGGGAGGGGCAACGATGACGGGGCCATTGGGACCACCGTCAGCGGGCACAGAAATTACGCATGCAAAGGCGCACAAAGGCGTTGTAAGCAAACAGACAGAGACACACGCACACAAACACGCATACTCCTACTACACACGCATACATACACTTCTACTACACACACATGGCAGGAGTTGCCACAGTCGCAGTGTTTTCTTAATAAATTAAGGAAATAAAAAGCGACAACTTGTTGGCCTGCGCTGCTGTCCGGCCCATTGTGTGGTCCAAAGTGCCTGCCAATGTGTGTGTGTGTGCGTGAGAGTGTGTGCTTGTCTATGTGTGTGTAGAGTACAAAGTGCGCCGACGCCCAGCCAACGTATTTTTCTACAGATTTCATTTTATTTTGTTGCTTTTCTTGTTTTTCTATTGGCGGCGCTTTTTGGTTAATTTTGAATATAAGCAACAACAACAACAAGACAGCAACAACAAGACAGCAGTAATTAATATGTCGGCAAAAGGGCCACACCTGGTTGCACAAAATGTGCAAAACAAAACGCCGGCAGCGACAACAACAAAAAGAAACACATTTTAATTACACATACGCCGCGTAAGCCGCCCAAAACGTTTCGACAGAAGGCCGTCAATTTTATTCGGCGAATCAATTTGATATTGACGACGCCCAGAGTTGACTCCCCAGGGAGAGAGTGGGAGTGAGGGAATGGAGGTGGAAAGAGATGAACATAGTTTGGAATGCTGATGTTTATTTCTTACAGTGTAGCCAAAGTTGGCTTGAATTGGCTAATTTTAAATAGCTCTAAATAGCTGTAATATTTTAGCTTGCACATTTCCTGCTACTTGCTGGCTCTGTCTGTGTTATTTTTGTCAGCTGAGCTACAAAGAGGGAGTGGGGAAGGGGGAGCAGGGATGGAGGGAAGAGGCAACTGGCTGATCTGCTCGCGCATATCTTTGAACTTTTTGCACAAACAAAGCGAGTGAATTTATTGCTGTCAAACGTCACATTCTGCTGCTTCATCTAGCAGAACGTTTAGCGGGAGCTGTGAGTACTCCTCCTCTCTCACTTCTCTTCCCTCCCTTCTCTCTCTCCCTTTCCCTTACTTTGCCGTTGCAACTTCAACTCGGGAATGCCTGTTCGCAGACACACCTACAAATTGCAGAACGGGAGGAGGAAGTATTTCACATACTGCACTGCCTTCATTCATCTCTTGGCTCTCGCTCTTACTATCTCTTACTGTTAGATCTTATGTCTATTTTGCACTGTTTTTATCTCTGCTCTTTCTAGTTATCGTTCTCTTTCTTCATCTCTTCTCATTCTTTCACCTTAAACCCTCTTGTAATCCCTTCTACGAGTTTCTCTGTGCCTCTGTCATTCTTTTCTGCTCTCTTTCTCCCTTGTCAAATCTATTTGTTTCCGTACTTCTCTCTTTACTTTTCTCTTTACGGGTCTTCCTATTTGCCTCTCTATTTCTCTCCATTTGTATCTCTATTTGTCTCACTATTTGTCTCTTTACCTCTCTCTTTGTTTTTCACTCATTTTGTCTCCCTTTTTCCTCCTTTATTTTTCTCTATACATTCTCTCCCGTTCTTACTATCTCTGCCACTGTTTTCTTCTTTCCCAAACCTTCTGCACTCCACTCCACTTGCTCTTCTTCTACTTTACTTTTCCCCTGAGCTCACTCTCCTTCTTCCATACTCTCTCTATCTCTCTATCTCTCCTCTCTCTTTTCCTCTCTCTCCACCTCCCTCTATCTCCCTTCCTCCCTCTCTTTCCCTCTCTCACTCTCTACCTCTCTCTTATATTTATGTTTATTTTGCATGTCGCTGGAGTCATCGCACATCGCACATGCCCAAAATAGATCAGGTCTAGGCTGTCATGGCTGCTGCATGGCCGGAATGTGGCAGTGTATGCCCCAGCCCCAGCCCCTGCCCTCCTTCATCTCTACCCCCTTCAGCCAGCAGCTGACATGCCAAATTAAGCTGCTGCAGCTCTCCTCCTCTTCTTCTTCCTCTGCTTGTTGTTGTTTGTGGGCAGGAAGTTGTGCCGGTGTCGATCGGGTGTTGAAATATTATAGGGCAAGTCGATTCTGCAGAATCTGCTGAGGAATGAATCTCTCTCTCTTCGAATGCCAAAAACAATATGCACAACTTCCCGACAGTTAAGACAGACAACAACAACAAATGCAGGCTCTTTTCGATTTCGTGGCAACATCAAAGCAATATCAAGTTGATGAGTTGCATCACACAATGATGCAAGAGAAGAGCAGCAGCAGGAGAAGAAAGAAGAAGAAGTCTTGAAACTGGGACTAGAAGATTAAGACGAAGATGCGAGATGCGCGATGCGATGCGGCTCAATTACAGCTCCAATTGGCAGCGAGTAACAGCAAAAACCGGTTGGGAACTCCACTCAGGCTGAGAGAGATTCTTCTCCTAGCGACGAGCACTTTCAGTGATCAGCACAGCTGATCATGAACTTCGGCTGGAAAAACAGCTGAAAACGAGTTTTTATAGCCTCATGGCATAATAACAGAAGACAACAGCAACAAGTGGAAGACAATGAACAAGAAAGAGAAGGAGATGAAGGAGGAGTAGGAGGAGGATGAGCTAAGCTTGGCTGATTCTCTGCAGTCTCTCTCTCTCTCTCTTTCTGAGTCTCCAACTCGGGGGTAATTGAAAAAGTTGTTAGCCACATCAATTCCAAAACGATCGTAAACTTGTTAATGCATCTCGAACCGGCGAAAAACACATTAAAAACGCCAATAACCTCGGCAAGAATCTTCAGTCCGAACTGATCTCATCTGGCCTGGCTTAAAGGGCTGCCTAACTGACTAACTGACTGCGTGAGTGAGCAGCCCCGCTGGCCAATAAGGAAGTAGAAAACTATTGCTGTAGTTGTTGTTGTTGTTAAAACAAGTAGCGATTTGTTCCCGCTGCAACATTTTCTCATTCTCATTCTCATTGCGGGGAAAATTCTAGGAAAATTCCATGTGGTCGCAGCCACGAAATGGAATTGTTTGCTTTTTGGCGTTTTTATCGAGAAAAACTAACCCCGGCCCCTCCCCTTCTTTAACGACGTTGACGATGACGACGCTGGCGCTGAGCTTGAGCTTTGGCTTAAGGACGTGGCCAACAACAACAACAACAACAACAACGAAGGAACAAACGACAACAAATCGAAATAAACTTTATGCACGTAAAATTTTAATGAGCACAGCACGAAGTCAATTTCAATGCTAATCCGGCGGCCAGAGCGGACAAAGGGACAGTGACCAGAAGGAGGAGCAGGAGGAGAAGGAGGAGCAGAAGTCCAGCAGACCACACCGGGCACTGGAAGTGATTCCTGGACTCAATGTGGACTGTACTTGGACTGCACAAAAGGGGCCCGCACATGTGCCCTAAGGCCACAAATCACGACAAGGTGCCTGCGATCTGACAAACCACTCACAACTGTCCCTCAGGCACAAGGTGTCGCGCCAACTTACACTGTGCAACGAGGTGGAGGAAGTATTCTAGGTGTAATTAAGCATTGCAGGTCGTAAAAGGTTAACAAAAGTTCTTGTTAAAGCTCTTGATTGAGATAAAATGGAAATAATGTTTCTTTTTTTAAATTTGCGGAGTTTTTTTGTTCTAATGTTTAGAAAATCCAAGCACTTTATTTATATGATTTATAAAATATGATTTGATTAGGTTATGATTTAATTGAATATCCTAATGAATTTCAAATAAATAATTAAATATTTCTTTATTTTTAATATTTCTTTAAATAAAGAAAATTCAGAGAAATTTTAAAATGTTATTTGAAAATTCTTTGAAAGACAAATATAAATACTCTCTTACTTAAGTGATCTTGAACATCGTATAAATCTGTTGAAATATATTCTACACAACCTCACAAGCTTTCTGTTTTGAATAAAACAAGGAAACTAAAAGAAGAAACGTTAAAATTAACTAAGAGAATATGTATTCTTTCAACAGCAAAAGAATTCAAATAGAGAAAAACCCTATTTTAACCTCAAGTTAATTTACTTCAACCTTACTTAACCTCAACTTAACTTAATCTCAACTTAACTCAATCTCAACTTAACTCAATCCCAACTTAACCCTTCCTCACCATTAACCCCACACACTTTTGCATATTCATGAATCGCACTTGCAATTGCAGTACCTCAAACCCTGCTGTGCAGTGTAATAAAAGTTACGCTTGAACTTGACAAATGCACAAATAACGTGACGGCAATCGCGTTCAGAGTTGCCCCCGCGGCACACAAGCAGACACAACTGCAGAGTTGCAACGGCAACAGCAGCAGCGGCTGCTTTACAGTTGCTCGCAATTTATTATCGGGACATTTATTGGAGCGTGTCGTTGTCATGGAGGGGGATCTTAAGTACACACACACACAAACACAAGAGAGAGAATTGTCGCAAGGGTTTGAGGTCTGAAGTGAGTGTTTTGAGACGAGTGTTTGAGTATTTGAGTCATTCACGAATGCGTTTGACGGCAACCAACTAAACTATTCGATTCTCACAGTTGGCTTTGTCTACCTGTTGCCATCGCAGGAAGCATTCACCTCCTCGAGACAGACAGACAGACAGAGATGGAGAGAGAGAGACAGAGACGGGCAGACAATGACGATAATGACATAAAAAACAAAGCAAAACAAACAGCAGACAACAACTGGCTGTCAGTCAGTGCGAGAGACATACAAACAGTTAAACAAAAAGGAACACTGTAGCCACATGTGTCTTGGTCTCCTCCCCGTCTCTATCTTCTTCTCCTTCTCAGTTTCTTGTTGTCTGCCACTTGATGCGGCAGCCACAAGCCCCAGCCCCATCCACGACTCCAAGTCGAGTCGATTCCCGAGCCGCGACTCATCATCGGCCTGCGGGGCTTTTGTGCTGGGTTAATTACTAAGCGAGTCACACGCGCTTGAATAATTCAAGGCTATCTACGATATGTTTGTCCGTCTCCCCGTCTCTCTCCTTCTCCTTGTCCATCTCTCTGTGCATTTCTATTGCCAGCTGCACAGCTGCGCATCCACAAGTTGCAGTTGCAGTTTTTCCTCTTTTATTATTCTATTAAAAGTCTCAGTCTCGACATCGAGAAGAGCAGCAACCCAAACATCATCTACGCCTCGCCTCGCCTTGCAGGTAACACAATCTGCGGATTAGGATTAGGTTCGCGGAGTTGGAGTTATGACTAAGTATGTTCTAATGAAGTGGTAGCCAAGCAAAGCCGAGCCATAGCTATATAGCTATAATTTGAGTGGAATACAAAGTGAGAATGGGCAGAATCAGTGAGCGGAACTGTGCAGGGGTTTCATTTACGAATGATCATTATAAATGAACTTCAATTTCCTCAGAGATATGCAAAGGAAGAAGAAGATTGCTTGAGAGAATTATGAAAATCAATGGGAAGTTATATAATAATATAAACTATTAAATTTAAATGATATTGGGTGGATAGAAGATTAGAGTTTGATAATGGGAATAAGAAGGTTATAAATATCAGTAAATAGTAAGAAAATGATCATTTATAAGAAATCTTTTAACTCGCGAGAGTATTTTAATATATTTATGATCTTTTAATTGTCTCTAGATATGCAAAAGATGCTGAAGATTGTTATAAAGTTAATAAAAATACAACAAAGTAATGAAGATATTAAAAATTGTTAGACAGTCCGAGCATAAATCAAACAAAGAGACATAAACGATCTTCTAATTGCACTGACAGCTGCCCAACTCCATGAATATCTCAAGATAGTTACACAACAAAATCTTTTTTTCAGTAGCTAATGAAGCTCATTAGATACTTAGTTGGTTTACGATTACGCAATGATCTCTCAATTTGCTTTAAGTGCTCATAAAGTTATAGAGAGATGATGGTAAAGACAGTTAGCTGCATGTGATTATTAATATATTCAGTGAGTCTGTTCAACTCAAGACTCAACTCATGAGCAGATAATTCATCCGTATCCATATCTATATCCTCAGTGACAACTTCCTCTCGAAACTCTAATTCGACATGTGATTGCCATGACTTTATAGCCAATTCACACTCGCTCACACTCGCGTTAAGACAACACACTCACTCACACATTCGAACATTCGAACATACACTCACACGGGCGCACTCACTTATGCACAACACGTGTCCACTCATACCGAATGTGAGTGCGCACTCGTGAATGCATTTTACAAGTTATTTTATGCAAGCCATAAATATGCACTTTACACTTTGCGCATTTCTCCCCCCCCTCCCCCATCTCTCTCTCCTCTCACTCCTTTCTCTACTCCCTCTCTCTGCCTCCTTTCTCTGTGTTTCTTGCACACAATGCAAACAACGATCCATAGGATACAGATCGAGTATCTCAGCTCTTAGTTAGACCAACACAAACAGACAGCTAGACCGACAGATGCAAGACTCCAGAGAGGACTCTCCGCCTTCCCTTCTCTCTCCCTCTCCTCTCTCTGTCTCTCTTTCTCCCCTCTGTGCTGCATACAAATTATGTACAAACATGTTTTCAGAAATGTTCAATTCATTATCGCTAACAAATGCCGATCATGTTGTGTTCAACACACACAGTTCAAAGCACTTTTCCAGCTAAATTATTGCCAGACCCAGGCCAACTGCGAATCTCAGTCAGGCAGTATGTCCGTCTGTCCGGGTCTCTGTCCGTCCGTCTGCTAGTCCGTCTGTCTGCTAGTCTGTCTGGCAATTGGCAACTGCAATTGCAACGGCATCGGAATTGGGTCTGGAAATGTTTACCTCGCACTCAACTCGGAAGCTGTTTTCCATCTACACACTCGACAGGCCCCTTCAAGAGTGATCCATGTGCGGATTGGGCTGCTCTAATCAGTGCCAGCTACAGCTCCAGCTCCAGTGTGAGCTACCCCCAACAACTCTTTGTGAGCGTCCACTTAATGCACAACTTCCGTTTACAATTGAACAAAACTCAAACAAAAATTCTGATGAGTGTTGCCAGTTGCCATGGCAACCCTTTTTTGCCTTCTCTCTCCCATTCTCTGCTTCTATTCAACCCGAATTAAATTACAGAACGTGCTCGCTTCAAAAAAGAAATGAAAAACAACAATAAATGATATGAAACTGAAGTGGCTACTTGCACTAAGCTTCCCATATGCCCTGCGATCACTTATAGGGTATCGAAGTGGGTATAGTTTTTATGAGGATTGTTTATACATTTCTAGGTTCATGTTTGGTATTAGGGAAGCTTGCGAAGAGCATACAGGAGGAGGGAGATTGAAGAGTTTCCTCAAGTTGGGAAGGTTATTTTTTTCTGTATTGCATGTATTGATTAAAAATAATATTTATTTTATTTATTTATCATTGAAGATTCAATTTCAGAACTAGAAATTAGTTTCAGAGTAAAAATAAATATATTTATTATCGCGATTTATTTTATTTATTGCTTAAAAAGATCTTTCAGGATATAGAATGACTAAAGGGTCTAATTCTCAACTATCTATATATATATTTTTTTTTTTCACTTATGAGTTGAATTTAAAATCATCTTCACTATTTTCTGTACAGAAATTTTCACAAAACTTTTATAATTTTACTCAAGAGTTGAACCAAATAGAAAATTCAATATTATATTACTCCAAAGAGTGATTCATTGACAGAGGTAATATCACACTGTAAACAAAGATCTATTTATTTATATCGTCAAGAAAATTGTAGGTTTATTAATGGAAAAACAGCTTTAGTTCACTTTATATCATAAAAAGATAACAACTCAAAGTCAATTCAATATTTCACATTTAAAGAGGAGCTGCAAAGATTGATTCATATATAATATGATAAACAACAGCTTTATTTACGAAATAATGATATATCTCATTCTCATTAAGTTCTCCACTTGAGCCCAAGTGGAGTCAAAGTTTTTTCAAACATAATAAAAGTTTCTAAAGTTTTCACGAGTGCATTAAATTGTTTCATGAGTGTCGATTGCACAATTTGTTGCCCCCTTCGAAGTGGTGTAGGGTATAAGAACGCAGCGTGCACAATCGACGCATCACTCACACTTCGCACGCACACTCTACGCACACACACACGGGCAGCGCACACTCTCGTCAGCGAGTGCATTAAGTTCGGTTATTAAAGACAGAACGCGCAGCTTGAGAAATTAAACGGCAATTAAGATTGCAAGCCGAAGAGGGGCAGGGGCAGAGGCGGTGCCCGAGGCAGGGGATGCGTTGCTGCTGCTGGTGCAACTGCTGGGGGCGCCCTCTCGCTTTGCAGATGCCACAAAAACGTTTTTTACGGCATCGAGAAAATCAGCTGCAAATGTGCGTAGTAATTTTTGCCTGATTGATTCAAATAGAAAAAAAAAAAGAGAACCACGCACATTGCCCCAGGCGAAGTTGCTGCTTAGTTGTTGTTGTTGTTGCTGTTGTTGTGGCTTGAGTTGTGTTGTTGTCTGCACTATGTAGGTCATGTCGAGCACTTTACTCGACTCCCACAGTCAGTTCACAGTCCGTTTTTTTTTTTTTGTTCAGAATGTGCAACATGTGTTCAGCCGTTCGACCACACTGCGTATGCGTAACCAAAAATTACCATAAATTACAATTTAGACACAGCTCGATCTGCGCTGTCTGTCCATAGTCTCCCCTCCCCCCCCAGTCCCCTCTCGGCTGATAAGCCCGCTTAACACAAATTCGTCAAGAACAAAAATTTTGAAATTGACAAGATTTTTCGATTTCATATTTCGATTTTTTCTTGAGTACTTTCGAAAGGCATCCCACACACACACACACACACACAGACACACTTTGTCATTGAGTTCGAAAATCCCAATACGAAGCAAGTGAAGGTTCTAAGCAGCTGGCGTGGGTCGGGTCGAAGGACGGGGGAAGGGGGCACTTAAGCTCGAGCACCTTCAGCTTCCGCACTTTGCGAATAGTTCAGGGACTTAAGACAATTGTCTTTAGAGTCTCTAATTACCATACTGCCTCATACTTTATATAACTGTTCAATAACTGACTCTCCATTCACAATAAACAAAAATTACCTTGGACTATTAAGAGAAAATATCGATAATCGCGTGATCTATGCGCGATTAAGATAAAAATACATTTACTATAAATATTATGGGCACTTTTATAGGTACTTGGCGTAGTAGGATTATAGATCTTTTATAGATACGTATAAAATAACGGCACTTGGTTGCTTAATTCTCGTTTTATAAGGCACTGCACTGTTACAAATATTTGTGTATATTTTGTGTATTTCTTGCTATTTATTTATTCTTTCTTGTTGTTATTGTTGTTATCGATTAAAAACTGTTGCACATTTCTTTGCTGTCGGGTAGAAATAAACGCACGAAATACTACGCAACGTGTTGCACGTTCGTCTTCGTTTTCGTCTGCTCGTTGAGGCTTTTTTACTTCTCCGCTCACAAGACTGCGCGCCGCGAATTCAAATCTCGAACTGACTAAACACGAATTCGAATTCCCAATTCGACCTTTTTTTCGCCAGGCACAAATCTAAGCCCGACGCGCTGCTGTTGCCTCTGCTGCTGCTGCTGCGACGTCGTTTACTCTTCGTATGCAACCGAATGCGCAGCTGTTGTTGTTGTTGTTGCGTCAGCTCCCCCACAAACGCATTCGGCGCTCTCTGTTTTTCACTCTCTGCTGCTTGCTCTCTGTTGTGCTTGCTGTGCGGGTCGCTCTCTCTGTAATGCTTGTTTGTGCTTGCTCACTGTTATGTTCTCTCTCTCTCGCTGTTAAGCTCACATTGGCACTGTTAAGCTGCCTTCAAAGTGCTGCTGCGCATTAACAGTTTCGACCTAAACTAACAGCGACCAGGGCTACGCAGCTCAACTTGTTATGCCTTTTTCAAGACTGCGAATTTTAACTGGAAGATTTATGTCTGCAGAATTCTTTTATATGTGAAATTGTGCATAGAAATCTACGCTATTTAATAGTGAAAGCAAAGTTAGCGCTTATTTAGCAAATGCTCTAAATAAAGCTAAATCTAGCCGTATATGCATTTCTATAACTTCTACTTTTAGCTTGTTTTCCGCCTAAATCAATCCATATGCAGTTCTATTTGCATTTGCCTAGTGTCACGCCCCCTTTGCCTCTTCCCCTCCCCCAGACCACTTGCAATCGGCAAATTGCGCTCTCTGTGCGCTAATTTGCGAGCCCGAAGACACGCTAAATGATATATCTAGCCAGATCAGCCAAGGGATCTCTTAGGGTTCTGCAACTCCCCCCCTCTTCTCTCTTCTTGCTCCACTTACCTCGCCAATTTGATGAGTGGCGCGCAGCGTTGCAGCAATTTGCGCAAATTTGCATAGGAATCGCTGCTCGAATCGCGTCAAGCTGCCCTCGAAGTGCTGCACGAGGAGATCACGTGCCTGGCGCAGTAGAATCGCACGCGTGCGTGCCCAGTAGACGGGATAAATGTGCGACAGATGCCTGTCAATCAGCTGGCTCAGCCCAGGAGCAGCCACATCCCAATCGCAGTCCAGGAGGGGCAGCGGGGAGGCAGGCGCAACCTCAGGCGGATGTGGATTAGTTGCCTCCTCCAATGCTGATGCCGTCGCCTGTTGAGGTCACATTAAGCAAAAGAGAACAAGCCAAAAAGGGCCAAGTTACTCCTACCTGGTTTGGTTGCTCCTCCCGTTGCTCCAGCTGCTGCTGCTCCTGTTCCTCCTGCTCTTCTTCCTCCTCTTCTTCGCTGGACTCCTGCGGCGCAGCTGGCGCTCGTCGCAGACTCAGGTCAAGCGGCAGGCAGTCGGCATAGCCGCTTGCCGAATCCCTGCTGCCGCAGCTGGAGTCCTCCTCCTCGCGCTCCTCTGCTGCCTCCTCTTGTTCCGCTTCGATTTGGATTATGGTGGCAGGAGCTGCTCTTGCCTCTTCTCCTCTCTCTCCTCCTCTCTCTCCTTCTCTCTCTACTGCTGTCTCTTCTGTTGCTCCTGCTCCTCTTGCTTCTGCTGCTGCAGCTTCTCTCACTGCTTCACTTGTTGCCTCTGCTGCTCCCGTTGCTGCCTCCTTGCGCAGCATTGTAATCGTTGTTGTTGTTCTTGTTGCTGTTGCTGCTGCTGTTGCTGCTGCTGCAGTTGCTCTGGCTCTGCTTGCGCGGCTCTGCTGACCCGTTAGGCGTTGCTTGCACTTTTGTAAATAGTTGCGCACCCGCGATTTGCTGCGACGCGCTGCAGCAGCAGCAGCAGAGGTTGTTGTTGTTGTTGCTGCTGTTGTTGTTGTTGGCGTTGTTGGGCATTGACAGCACACATAATTAGCATGCGACTTGGCCAACGCAGACAGCTGCGCTTGCTGCGCTTGCTGCTGCTCCTCCTGCAGCACCTCCTCCTGTTGCTGCTCCTGTTCCTCCTCTTCTTCATCCTCCACATCCTCCTCGTCGTGCGCTATGGGCGCTGTGTGGCCTGCTCTGGCCTCGTTCATGTCGTCGTTGTTGTCCACGCTGCTGCTCTTGTTGTTGCCTGTGTTGCTGCTCCTCGTTGCGTCCCTGTTCATGTTGTCCATGTCAATGGCCAACGCTGGAGGCGCCGCCACTGCCGTCGTCGTCGTCGCTGTTGTCGTTGCGGCGACTCGGCCATCGATTTCAGTGTCATTCAGCACCAAGATCTCGCTTAAGTGGCCCTGATCCACTAATTCAGCTCCTCCTCTTGCTCCTTCTTCTTCTACTGCTGTTGCTGTTGTTGTTGCTGCTGTTGCTGTTGCTGCTGTTGCTGCCGTGTTTGTGTCAGTCTGCAATGGTAGAAACAGAGAGACAGAAACAGAACATGAAACTGAGACACGGACAAAGCAGGCAGACACGTGTGAAGTGAGATATAGAAGCGATATACATAGAGGGGCCTATACTGGCTTATGGGGAGAAGGAGAGAGAGAGAGAGAGAGAAGGAGAGAGAGTGAGGAAGAGCGAAAGGGGGAGGGAGAGGTAGAGGTAGAGGAAGTGAACAAAGATTCAACTGTGGGAACTTTGCGTGTTGTACAAGTTTATAAATGATATATCACTGACAATCAGATAGAGAAAAAAACTAGAATAGTATATAAGTACTATAAAAAGTACTATATATAAGTTCAATATTTGCAGTATAATTAGTATACCTATATGGTATGGTAGACTCAAGTGAGCCCCAGTTCAAAAACAGTTCAAGCAAAGTAAATAAATACAAATTACATAGAAATGCAATTAATAATTGTTATAATCTAATAGATATTTAAAAGACTATATATATATATGTATATATAGGTTAATAAAGAAGTATAGATCAGGTTATTGTACTTATATAATTGAAATGTTTTAAGGTTCATACAGGAGCTCTCAAGACATTCCGCATTTATATGAATGAAATAATACGCCTTAGTTCTCCAAGCTCTAGCAAATTGGGGTCTAAAAAGTAGAGTTCAAGTATATTCAATATGACATTGTGTATAGTAATATCTTGCACTACTTGAACAGTATGATGTCATTATGCATATATTCATAATTGTTCAAGAGTATTTCTTTGAACAAATTCAATTGTTTTCAAAGAAATTCCCAAGACATCACAATTACAGTTTACTAGATTTAAACTTTCATTTTATTTCTAGAAATATTCCTAATTTGCATGAAAAATGTGCTAAACTAACACAACATTTAAGTTCAATTGAATTCATTAACAAAACCACATAATTAACTTATGTCCCATCAACATCCACAGTCTGTTCTAACTCTCTAAAGCTTCGTTCCACTAAAAACCTTAGTTCCCTCACAACAAATTATCAAGCTACTCACAGAATAAAATACTTTATTCATGAAATTCTCAAGATACTCCCCATTTATATCCAACATTACAAGTTACAAAGAACCCAAGCAAAGTTTCCACAGATTTCTCTAGTCTCTTCTTCTTTAATTTATTTAAATTATAAAGAAACGTTCAACCTAGTCCAATCAAATCAAATCCATCTGCAGAACTCTTTTAGATGGTGATTAATTGAAGCAAAGCTCAAAATGAATTTCTAAATAAATATTTATGGCAGCAAACACCTCCGGCATGAGCGCATAGTGAGAGCTGCCATAATTGCGACTAGCGGCGACTTTGGGGGTTGCCCAGAGCGACCGACGCGCCCCTCTTCCCCCTTTCCCTCTTATGTGCTACGCCCCTGCCTGGTTTGCCTGGTCATGTTGGGTGCATGTTGAAAGTTAAACGGAAAATCAATTGGGGACAGCATTGATCCGATTTCAAAGCAGGGCGTGGCATGGCAGAGGCGCAAGGGGAGCGTGAGGAGGGGGGCACAGTGGCAGGGTAGTAAATGCAGTCGAAGTTGACGTCGCAGTCGCAGTTAGCTTAGGCGTTGGCGTCGCATTTGCATTGCATGACAATCAAATTGGCTTTGGCAGGCTGCAAACGTCTAGCTGCCGCAGTTGCCTCAGCTGCTGCCTCCGTTGCAGTGGCAGCAGTGGCAGCAGTTGCAGTTGTCATAGGTCAAGTGTAGCACAGTGTAGAATTCACTTTCTTTCATTCGCACACACACTCACACACATTTCCCAGCAAATATTTGGCAGTGAAAGTGGCCAAGCAAAGCGAACAATGCGCGAGGCTGCGGCGACTTTTGGCTAGCCGAAAAATGCTTTAAAAAGGCTAAAACGGGCGACTGACAATGTGACACTTTTCTTGTTATTGTTGTTGTTGCTTTTGGCGCGACACAGAGCACGTACCTGGCACACACACACGGACACACACACGAACACCTCGCCTTGCCTTGCAACCGAAACGGGCAACGTTGCCGCACAGCTTGGCGCTACCTACTGAAGCGAGTCCTGCCGTGGCTTAGCCTTAGTCCTAGCCGCTCTCAGTCTGCGTCTGTCTAGAGCCACCGCCAGATGTCGCCAGCGGCAGCGCAGCGCATGCGCCACAATAAATTGCCACAATTTGCGGCAACTTTGAAGTGCAGAGTGCGCTAAATAAATTCCAATAAATACATCAGCAGCCGGCCGAGTGCGTTGCAAGCTGCCGGGTCTTCTTCCCTCTTTCTGCCTGGGTTGCTTGCCACGTGATCTTCTCTTGTCCCTCCAGCAACTGCTGCATGCTTTGCGCTGCCTGCTTTCCATATTCCTGAATGCCTAAGCTCCTTCTACACTTCCACTGCTGCTTCTCCTTCTTCTGCTCTTCCTCCTCTCAGCTGTCCCTGTTCCCAGTCTCCCTGTCTTGTTCCCCTCCTCCTGCCGCTGCAGATTTCCACACCAAGTCGGGGCAGTCGGGGGCATCCAACTGTGCATTGAGCTGCCTCAGCTGGGCACGCATGCAGCACGCGGCCAATTTGCTGCCGGACGCAGCTCATCAATTAATTACAGCAAATCCAAATCCCAATCCAACTCCGACGCCAACTGCAGCCAGAGGCGCCTTTGTGCGTGCTCCGTGGACAACTTGGTCAACTGTTGAGCTGCAACCATTAAAGGAAGGTCGCCCCACTGCAACCTTGAGGCGATGCCAACTCCAAGCCAACTCCAAACCAAATCGAAGCCAACTCGATTCCAATTTTAATTCGAGTTCGAACTGAAATTGGAATCGCATCGAAATGGGAAACTGGAGCGCGTTGCTTGGCTGCTTCTCACGCGTCTGCAGTTACCTGGGCAGATATACTATGTACACCCATATACATATATACATATGATAGTTCCCGCCTAATCCGAAATCTCTTGAAGAAAAACAAGCTTGAAATTAATTTGAAATTTCCAAGCGCGCCTCGCGTCACATTTGTGTTAATCAAAACATTTTGACGATGCCGCATTTGCTTTTATTAATTGGACAAGAGAGAAGACACCTGCACACGAAAGAGAGGGAAATAGGGAGAGACGGAGAGAGAGGGAGGTGTGAAGGGGGACAGCTGGGAATTTATTGCGTGTGATTTTGATAGTGAAAAAGACAAGCGGAATACACGAAATATTGCGTCAGTAACTAATTTGTTTGGCCAGCGGATTAGAGAGAGAAACAAGAGGAGGGGAGGGGGAGAGAGAGGGGAGAGAGAAGGGAAAACAGTGAAGATGGAGGGGAGTAAAGGGAAGCTAACTGCCACGCTGAGTGCGTTGGCGTTGCAATTTGCAATTGCTGCGTTTGGAGACATAATCCACGATGCGTGGCTAGTGGCATGTGGCATGTGGCGTGGGTGGGCCAGCTCCCGCTCCCAAATTAAGTGACAGCGGCAAGCAAAGAAATTGAAATTAACTGCAGAGGAAGAAGGGGAGAACAATCTCGGCGTGAATGCGTGCCGTTAATGGCGCGAGACTGACCTATGACTGTGGGAAAGAGACAGAGAGAGAGTGAGAGTGAAACAGTTGGCAGCTGGCAATGGAACAGGTGAAGAGGGAAGGGACTACGCAAGGGAGTGGGAGAGGAAGTAGGAGAAGGAGAGTGAAGTAAAGAGTGAAGAGCAGCCAGAAGAGAGAAACGGAGAAGCTGGAAAGAGGAAAGGGCAAGGGGATGACACGAAGGTGCGTGAAGGTTACACAGACAAAGTGGAAGAAAACTAGTTGGAAGCCAGGCAAGAAGAGAAGGAAACAAATCAAGCTGAAGAGGAGATGTGGCTAAAGGGGTAAAGGGCGGAAGGGGGCACCATCAAAGTTAATGGAATCAATGTGATAAAACCATTTGCTGAACGCAATAAAAGTGTCTCGTTGCTGGTAATGTCACTTGCAATGCAGCAAGAGCAATATCGTTTTTGGAATATGATTTACTTTGGATAAGGCAATTAGGTGAGGCAATAACCGAATGATTTTGACGACAGATGGATAGACAGTTAAAGTTACTTTATAAAAAGCATGTTAAAGACAATATTGGATGTAAGGTAAATGAAATAAATTAATAAATGAAGCTGAATAGTGGACAATGTGCATAAAGTCTTATTGGATTAACCAAGCTGAAGTAAGTTTCCTACGCGAAACAGAGGCTTAGATAGAAACAATAAACTTCAAAGAGACTTCAGATATATAACAAGTGCATTAAGTAGACTTTATGAGATTTAAATTAAGATTTATAAGAGAAATAACCTATGTTTTTATTGAGTGTATATTAGAGTAGCTATCACAAGCTTAAATTAAAAGAAATCATTCATCAGAATTCATCATAAAATCGTAATCCATATTAACATGTGATATAAATATATTCTACCAAAGAATTTCATATTATATCACATATCACATTTTATAATGTGGTATATATAGTTATAGCTTATATGTATAGAACCATATCGTAGTATATTATTTTATATAATATTATATTATACCAATTCACAATATATCGCATTAGATCACATCATATCATGTCATATCGTATCAAATCAATGCACTCATCGTATCATTATGTTTCCTCACTTCAAATATGTAGTTCATTCCAATTTATTTCATTTTATATCAGGTTTCGTGCTCTTATTTATATTTCTTCATTTCCCTTTCTATTATTATATCATATGATATAAATTTCTCCCACTCCCCCCATTCCATTTCCTTTTGCTTTGCAAAATTCCAACTGTTTTTTCGGCATATAAACAAAGTAATGCATACAAAGTAGTTTTAAATAAAGCTTCTCCCCCCTCTCCCTCCTTCCTTGGTCTATTCGAAACTCTTCTCAGTTCCTTCAGTTCAGTTCATTTCCGTATGCCGTGCGGCTTATCAGTCTCTGCACTTTTCCTGTGCGCGCCCTGCGAGTCCGAGTACGAAAAATGGAAAAATAGAAAAACTGACAGAAAAACGAAGCCGAAACGAAACGTTTTTCATATTGCAATTGGGCATGCAAAATGTTGTTGTTACTTTTGTTGTTGTTGCTGTATTCATTGCGAATGCGTTTGTATTTTGCATTTTTCATGAGATTTCCCACGTTGTGCGTGAGCGCGAACGACGCGACGCGGCGCGGGAAAATATTAAAAACTTTTAAACAGATTTCGTGTTGCTGCGTCGCCGTTGCGGTCGCCGTGTGGCAAGTTGCAGCAGTCGAATGCGATTTGAAAGCCGTTCATCGTAAAAGTTGTTGTTGTTGCATGTCACGGACTTGCTGTTGTTGTTGTGTTTTTTGCATGATTTCTGCTTAAAATGCAAAACTTAGTTGCGATAAATAAATATGCATGGGGCAGATGAATGGGGCAAACAATGTGGAAAATGGCAACCGAAAAGTGACGAGCGGATGCATAAAACAGACAACAAACAACAACAACAGCGACGGCCCCCACCTAACAAACAAGACGAGCAACAACAACGAGAGAAGCAACAACATGACGAGCAACAACTGCAACAAACAACTGCAGCAGTAACAACAAACAACATACGCAGCAACAGTTTTAACTACAACAAACTCAGCAGCAGCAACAGCAACAACAACAACAACTGCTGCAACTACATGCAACAACAGCAACATCGCAGCAAAACACAAGCAACCATTCGCAATTAGCCGAGTCGCAGTTTTATTTGCGTTTTTTCGGGCTTGTTGCAACGATCGCCTGCACCTCCCACAGCACTGCCTCGCTTCTCTACCCCTAACCCTCCTCTTCTGCTACAGTCAGTGCCATGTCCGCTGTCCGTTGTCCGCTGTGTCCGTGCAACAAATGAGCCTCTGATAAATATTATTAGCGCATTGGCAGCCGTTGCACGCTGCCTGCCACGCTGAGCTGCCTCACTGAGCTGCCACATTTGCGGCCATAATCGCAATTTATTTAAATGCAAGCCAAGAGCAGGAGGGGAGGGAGTGGGGTAGGTGAGTCTAGGTTCGAGCAGGAGCTGACTCAACCGGTGGCACTCGCGCAGCACAATTAATATCGACATTTTAACACTTAGCGCTGACTTATTGCGTCGCTTAGTTGCTCAAATTGTTGTTATCAGACAAGGAGAGGCAGCTGGGGAGGGAGAGAGATAGAGAGACGGAGAGAGAGGGATAGAGGAACAGATAGTAAATGTCCTGCTGGCAAAAGCTTAGCCTCATATCATATCAAATAAAAAAGAAAACTACCTCCGACGTCAAATCGGGCAGGTTTTTTACTTTGTCTTCTGTCTGACTTCGTTTTTCCCGTCTTTTTCTCTTTTTCCCCCTTTTTTATCGTATCTGCGTCCATTTCCTTTGCTTTTCTTTTGCAGCGGTGCACTTTGAGTTCACTATTCGCATATCAAATTACGATGGGAGACTTTTAATGCTTATATAATGGCAAAGACTTGCGTATCATCAAGTAATTCGATGCGCTAATGGAAGGTATTCTATGGGATGTTCAGTTTCTTACGCAGGCTTCGATTTATGACATACAATATTTGTCGATTAGTTATCGAAGATTTGAATTAAACATAGGCTGTATATGATAAACAGGTAGCTGTGTGTGAAATTTAATGACTTTGGCAGCTATTATAGCAGAGTGTATGAAAAAAATGCAAATTTTTCATATTTATAATAAAGTTGTTTCAAAAAAGAAATATACACACGTTGAATCTTATCATTACAAAGCTGTGTGCAAAACATCATAAGAATAGCAGCTATAATAGCAGAGAACATGATAAAACAACAAATATTTTATGATTTTTATTTAGATGGATGCAAGTTTGAAAGAAATCCAAGTTAAATTTTATCGAAAACAAGCCAAGTCTAAAACTTCATAACTGTAGAAGCTTTAATAACAGAGAATATGATGAAAATATAAATATTTTATACTTTTACTTTAGAAATTGCAAGTTTGAAAGAAAATAAAGTTGGATCTTATTGAAAGCAAGCCGAGTATTAAACTTCATAGCTGTATCAGCTTTAATAACTGAGAACATGATAAAAATACAATTATATCATATTTATACCTAAAATAACCCAAAATTCAAATATATCTAAGTTTTAAAACACTAAGATGAATCTATGATCCAAATTTAGTAACTCTAGCATTTATATTAGCAGAGATCTACAATAAAAACTAAATTAAATAATTTCTTAAAGGTCGTAGACCTTATAAATACAATTGCACTTAATCTAATTGACAACTTTAAACTACTTTCCATCACTGCTCCCTCTTCAACAAGTACAGTATACACTTCTCAATTAATTTCCCATTTCCCTCCAAATTTCTTTTACTTCTACTTCGCCCCCAAAAATATCAAATCAATTTTACGGATAATCTCTCAATTTCAACTTGGATTCAAGCATAAGTTGGCATCATTAATCTGCAATAAGATCTTAACCCAACCGCCAACTTGGGATCTTGTCTTGTTACAAATTACTCAATTTAAATCAATAAAGGCTGCAAGGCAGGCAAGCAGGAGACAGAGAGAGAGAATGAGAGAGTAGAAGAGAGGAGAGAGAGGGAGACAGCGAGATTTTCAGTTGACCCCCATTCGCAGTCGCCCATTGCCATTCCCATAACCGAACTCATTGCTCGATTTCCATTTCCATTGCCATTCCCAGTCTGGCAACCCTTTCCCCCCTCCTGCCCTACCTTACCATTCCCTCAATGGCCGCATACGTATGCCAGATCAATGTCGGCCTGCCTCCGTTGCCGTTGTTGTTGCTGGGCAGGCGCAGGCGCGCATATTGCTTCATGAATAGTTTCCAGATTACATAAGACATCTTTCGGGGCGACGCAGCAGCTCATAAAGATCGATGCGGGCAGCGCCGCGATATGCACATGCAAATTATATGCGTGCCACGGTGCGGCAGGAAACCGCGTCGGGGATCAGGCACACAGCCTCGCCGAGGGGGAACCCAACAGGGGAACTGAGGAGGAGTGGGAACCGAGGATCACTCTATGCGTAGTTTCTGTTGCGTTTATTGTTTTCATAAATAAAGCGCAGGCAACTCGCGAGGGTCGATTCAAAAATTTGTCGGCTTACATTATTGTTTATATTATTATCGTTATTATTATTGCTTATTATGACGACGAGGCTGGCGCGATTCACTTTACAAAAGACAGATTCACTTCATTTTTCACTCGGCTTAGTCGAAAACCAACAAAGAAAGAGAGCGACCGAGCGAGAGGGAGGGGGAGAAGCTCAGTGATTTTTGTATTATTTTAATATTTATTTACATTTTGAGCATTTTGCATAACGCGCGGGTCACGACGGAAATCGTCGGCTGGCAATTTATCAATACGTAGTTGTTGTTGTTATTGTTATTGTTGTTTGTTTCTTTTTTGTTGCTTTTGCTTTTCTCGATTTGCTGCTTTTCGGTTTAGCCTTAAGGTAAACAACGTAGCCCGAAAAGGTTCAGGTCCAGCTACGTGCGAGTTGTGCGAGGGGCCGCAACAAAAAAAAAAACAGGCAAAAAAAAGCCAGAAAAAACACGCCAAACAAATGAAAAACGCGCCAAAAAATCAGAAAACGCGCACAGAAATTTTAAGCGGGAGGCCCAAGATGCGATTGCAGCTTCGAGATCAATAAGAAACGCGACGGACAGGCTGCCTGCCTGCCTGGGACGAGTATCGAGTACTCTGAGTAGTGAGTACTCTACTCTCCAAATGCAATGAATGTCCGTGTCCGCGTGGAAAACAAGTTCAAAGCGTTTGCGGCGCACAACTAAATTGAAATGAGCTGAACGCCAAATGGAAAAGCCGCCACACACTTCAATCACTCACACACATACACACACATTTACAGGGCTGGGCACACCTACACTCACTCAGTTAGCTACACTTCGCCCCTCGCTGCAAGCTTCAATGATTTTCCATGCGTGCGAGAGCAGGAGGAGACGCTGTTCAATGTGAACGAATGAATCGTTGAGCTTGTGATCGAATGCCAAAATGAATACTATACACTGGTCAACAGGGTTGTCAATTAAAGCGGGCTGAGTGTAACTTTTCAAGAAAGTATGGTTAAATGTGAAAATAACATGATTTCCATAGAAATCCAACGAAGTTGAATGAATTAAGTTGACTTTTTAGAATATTTTAAGAGAAATCTAACCAAAACTTTGGTTTTTAATGATGTTCCCCAGTTATTAAGGAGATTACAAGTATTTATAATAGAATAATTATGTCACTTGACTTGGTAAAATAGAAAAATAAAAATATTTGAATATAGATCGACTTTAATTTTCAGATTTGCTTTGACTTAACCAATTTCCTTGATAAATTTGAGATATTTTAAATTCTACTGCAAAATTTAGAGTTATTTGCCTTTTTCAAGTTATTCACTGTTCTTCACGGCATTTTATCTGATACAATTATAGGTTAGAAAAATCTCAAAAGAGAACATTCATACATTTCAAAAGAAATATATTCAAATATATTCCTTACTTAGTTTTGTCTAATTCCTAAGAAGCCCATTTAGAATTTCATCATGAAAAACTCTTTTACAATAAAATTCTAATGAAAAGCGCAAGATATTTCAACAAAAATCTTTCCATATTTTCATATTTGTATCCTTACTTTTATTGTATGATTGTTGTTTATTTGAACAGAAACAAAACCCAAAAATTCAACAATATTCTCTATTGTTCGCTTCTTTAAAGAAGTTAATGTATGCCCAATAAGGAAGTTCCCTTTACATCTTCTTTTCTTTTTTGACTTTGTTGCATAGTGATGACTGAATGCCCCGCACAATAACAACAACAAACACACCCACATCGGCTTGGCAGAGGGATATTTTATTGTTAGACTGTTTTGCGTGTGCTTTGCTGGGCTTTTGTTTAATACTCTAAGTGGCATTGTTTGCTCTACGTTCCCCCCAAATACCCCAGCACTCCCTTGCCCTAGCTTCCTGTTCTCAGTATTGTTTACCATAAATTGCCAAGTGCTAAAGAGAGAAGGGTAGGAAGAGAGAGAGGTAGAGCGTCATCTGGGTCTGCCTTGAACTTGGCAAAGCCTCAGATAGTTTTCAGACGCTTTTGTATACAACTTTAGCCCTGATATATATAGACATATATATTTGCACGTATAGATTGTCTTTTGACAGGCAACGGTCTTTTGTTTACGCCGTCAACAAGAGCTTTCAGAGCGGCTTCTCTGGCATTTACCATAATGCGATTTTAATTATCGATAAATGCGATTTCAGCCTAAGTGGTGAGAAATAAACATTTGCAGACAGGATAAACAGCGCGATAAATACTGATGATATAGGGACAATATACAGCACCATGAATGCTCTACAAATAGAGTATAGATCTAGTAATAACGTGACCTCATTTCAGAGTATACGTATCACTATTACCCTACAATTTGATTGATTCATAGTGCAATTAAATGCAATTCAAGCTGTGCTGTAATTGCCGTTTTAATTGCAAAGTTCACATATTGCATGGAGTATTTTCCCCTCTAATAAAACCGGAACTACTTGAACTTTGCATAGACCTAGCTCGGTCGCATTCCATAATGCCTTTTTTTGGCGAGAGAGAAAACTTTTTGATATGCCAAGGGCGTTTTTTACACTCCACTCTATGGTGCTACGTGTTTCGCCTGCAGTTCGTAATACGCCCTGAAAAAAGTAATTTCGAAATCGCACAAATGCGAACTACAAACAGATAATTGCCAAATACCCCTAACAAAAAAATAAAACATTCAAATATGTAAATAAAACTTTCGTAAAATTAAAAAAAAGGCTGAAACTTTGGCTTGGATAAGCGTCGATTTGGGGGCCAGAACTGTTTTTCAAACTGACAGCAGTAATCGCTCAAGCTAACCCCAGGACTAGCGGTGTCTTGGGCAAACATGCAACAACAGCGACAACAACAACTCGTGGCGAGGCCGTTGGACACACCTTCGCGATGTGTTTAGCGCAAAATCCAACGGAAATGGAACAAAACGGCAGGCAGACATTGGAACTCGAACTGGAACTGTAACTGAAACGAGGCGAGGGTGTCTTAGGGGGTGTGAGAGCTTTTTTGAGCGGCATTTGACGTCTGGCGCGCTCGAAAAATTGAACTTAGTCACGCTAATGCAGAAAGCAACAACCCTTTTTCGCAGGAAAACCGAAATTAACTGTAAATTACGCCAAAATATTATTGACTTTAATTGAATTTGCCTGGAAATCGTTGTCATTAAATTGAATTCTCAAGAAATCAAAAGGCAGAGACCGAGTGGGAGAGAGAAGGGGCTAGACAAAAGTAATTGAGACCATAATTCTAAGCAAAAGAGCCAGATGAGACTAAAAAAAAGCTAAGTATCACATGTGTCAGCTAAAAAGGCTAAATAAAGCAATATTTTTATTTTAATCTCCATATTTAGTAGAAAAATGCTGATTTGGCAACACTGGGCAGCAAGGGTTGCTGCTCACTCAGCTGACCCAGTTTGTACTCAGGACTTGTCACTCACCCGTTCGCGTCGACGCGTCATTGCCAGACGTTTCTTAATCCATTTGAGCGTCAGCTGACGATTGCGAGTGAGAGACATTCTGCTGCAGAGGCCGAAAATGTGCGAGAGCAGCAGAAGGATGCGCTGCAGCCACTCAACACACTGTTGACGCGTGGGCAGACGCAACATTAAAAACAACAACAACACGACACTCCACGGCGTGAGAACAACAACAATTTCATTACTTTTCGGGAGAGCAAAGTGAATGAAGAGAACACCGGCGCGAGAGAGAGACAAAACACACACACACACGAACGAGTCACAGCTGGCAGAGTTTTAGCACAGCTTTAGCACAGTTTGGTTTAGTTTGGTTCTGTTTTCTGCGTGTGTTCTTCTTCTTCTCTGTTATCACTTTCTTATTGCCTCCTTCTTCTGCTCGATTGAGGGCGATTAAAGCTACCTTGGACACGGCACGCGGACACACTGTTGTTACTTCAGTTGCGTTTGTTGTTTGACTGAGAATGCGGTCGGCGCGTTTGTCGTTACTGCGACGTCGTCGAAGGCAGCGGCAATAATAGCAGCAGCAGCAGCGACGCTGACAGACAGTGAGAGCGCGACGCAGCAAGTGAGACCGAGAGTGTTGTTGCAGTAGGCGCAAGTTGTCACCAATGTGATTGTTGTTGCTATTGCTATTGCCGGTGCTATTGTTGATATTGTAGCCGAGTCTGTTCGCGTTTTGTTTATAATTTACAAGTGTGCGTGCGCGTACGCGGCCCAAGAAAGTACACGTTTGCCTCTGTATGTGTGTATGTGTGTGTACGCGTATAAATAATGCAATAAGTAACAGAGACAACAACGAAAAAACCCCGAAACCTTAAACGGCACTTTTTGCAGTCAGAGCACATCGCAGAGCTTCAAAGCCGACGTCTCAGTCGCTGTCGCAGTCTCTGCTCAGTCCTCTAGGCCGCGGTCGCGCTGCCGAAACTGAAACTGAGCTTTGCACTCAATTTGATGGTTGGCAACAACAATAACAACAAGTGCGAAACACGGCATAGAAAGAAGTACCCACACAGACACACACACACACAGACAAGTGACTGAGAAGCTTACACTTCATCTGCAGTAGTTGATGTTGTTATTCTTCTTCCTCTTGTTCGCTCACTCTCTCGTGTGTAATGCGAATTAGAGAGAAATTTTAATGGCAACTTCGAAAGCACTTGAATAATTATAGACCATAAAATGTTAATTATTTTCGGTATTATTCATCGTTAAATTACCATGTCGAAAATTATTAACTTTGAGTTTTATTATTTATTTATTATTGTTATTTTTTCGCGATTTATTATTTCCACTTTCAGGCAGGCGGCACCACTGTGCGCCTATCACGTGTGGGCGTGTTGGGTTACTCCCTTTGCAATTTGACAAAGAGAGTGAGAGAGAACGACAACAAAAGCTCAGTGTGCAAGTGCAGTTCGAGTTGCAAAGCTTTATTGCCTCTTCTTCTTGAAGTTGTTTTAGTCGTTGTTGTTAGTGTTGTCTAGTGTATTGTTATTTACTTTTCCACGTTGCCAATGCATTTTTATTGTTGCCTCGCTCGCGTTGTTATTACGATTATTTATTTATTTATGCTAATGCTGCTGTCTACAACGGCAACGTCGCTGCTGACGCAGCGCGCTGCTTGAGAATGAGAACAGCGAGAGTGGAGTGAAGAAACACCAGGAGAGAGAGAGGGAACTGGCACTCACGCGACTTGTGCGCATAAATAAAACTGTTCTCACAGTCTGGAGTGAGCATAAAATTGACTATCTTATTTATTTGAGCCTAAAGAAAGTACTGCAATTTAATATGCTGCAGATAGCCAAGAAATTCTTTCCCTTTTGCAGTTGATCACGAAGGTGCTCACAGCTGATTCATGGCAGTATCGAGTGGAAAATGCAAAACACCTGTAGATAGGCACCTCCCAGTGGCTGTCCCCACTGGGTACAGTTGCCCGCGATGCGATTACGTGCCACTTGTGAATGAATTTGCAAATTTGCTGCTCAACTGACGACGACGGCGGCAAGTTATGGCAACATGGCACGGCCTGGAGAAGGTGTTCAGTGCCATGGCGCTTCCGGAGTCATAAAACTTGTCATTGAGCTCTATGCATGAAGTGGGGAAGGGTTTAGTTTAAAAGAATTTTAAGTAAAACTGATTAAAGTAGAGAAAAAGCTAAAATTTAGCAAAAATAAAAGAGATCTATCCCTTTTTTTGAGGTTAGAATGCACAGAAGAATATCTTCGAGTAATTTCTAGAAGCTAAAGAGAAGACAGTAACAAATTAAAGGTATATACTATACTATACTTCATCTACAGGGCATCTCACAGTCATGTAGACTGCACAGTAGAATATATGCCAGTTATATTTAGGCAACCCTGCCCCATTTTCCCACTTGCTTTCCCTTTCAGTCATCTCTAACGCCTGGTGAAAACTGTTCTCACTTCTGTTTGACAAACTTCTCTCTAAAGCAAAGTCAGACTCGAGCTCCAATTTTGCCGAATTTACAAGTTAAACATTCGCAAGCAACACAAACTCACATTCTAAAGATATATACACAGATCTTGAGCTTTATATTTTCTACTTCACTCTCGCCATGGACTCGAAAATCCCGGAGAGCGGCCACTTTGAGCTGGGCAGCGCCGAGTTGGATCTGCAGATGCGCAAGGTGCAGGAACACATCGATCGTGCCACAAGCATCACAGAGCTAAGGGATTCCAAGGACGACGATGACGGCGGCACCGCGGCAACACGTTACAAGCGCAAACTCGGCTCATGGATCTTCGAGAGCGTCGGAGGTTACTATCTGCCCACGGAGAATGTGAGCAAGCTGTCGATGAAGGCGCAGGAGGAGATTCTCGTGCGTGATCTGATCTACGCCTTCTCGGGTGTGCCTTCATCGCACATACGCCCCGACGTGGCCAGCGAGGACATTGCCCAGCTGAAGGCCGATCAGATCGACAGTGTGCACTTCAAGATCGACGAGAACTTCTGCACGGCCTTTCGTGCCCTGGCCAAGGATCTGCTGCCCCTCATTGGGTACTACATCAATGTGCAGAGCTTCATCGAGGACACCATCATGTGCACCAGCTGCATCCGCACCCTGGGCATGTCGCTGCACACCAACATGCAGCCATACTTCGACATGCAGTCGCAGCTGGAGACGCAGCTGCACGAGCGGAAGCTCGCCTTGCCCGATCTCGTGCAACAGCTGCGTCCCTGGGTGCACACGATGGAGGCCTATGCCAGGTTGACCAGTCACGTGCGTCGCTCTCATGATGTCACCACGGCGGGGCTGCTCTCCCTGATGCACGATCATCAGCAGCACTTCAAGATGCCGGGACTGGCGGTGCTGATGACCGATGTGAGTCACTACTACATGAAGATGGTGCAGCTGTGGACACAGAAGGGCGTCGTCTACGATGTGCGTGGCGAGTTCTTCGTTGAGGACACTAACCCCAGGGCCATGAGCAGCACCCTCTTGTCGCCCAAGCAGTGCTGCCACGCCTACTGGGAGATACGTTATCGCCAGCACGACGATCGCTTTCCCAGCTTCCTGCAGCCACAGCGGGAACAGATCTTCCTGGCCGGCAAGTACCTGAACATCCTTCGCCAGTGCAATGTGCACATGAAGCTGATGCAGGCGCCCCTCAAGTACGTGCCCAATGAGCAGGAGCATGTGGACATCATTCGCAGCAGCTACGAGTTGCCAGCGCGCAAGTTGCTCGAGGTGATGATGGAGAACGATCTGCTGGAGAAGCACCTGCGCAATCTGCAGGGTTACTTCCTGCTTGGGTACGAGGAGTTCACGCGTTCGCTGCTGGAGAAGTGCTCGGGGCAGCTGCAGTTGAATGTGGACATCCTCATACCCGAGAAGCTGCAGAAGCTAACGCTGGAGGCAATGCACTGGAACAGGGATCCCTTCCAGCACATGCTGCACTCGCAGCTCATGGACTGCGATGTGGCAACGCAGCTGCTGAATCGCCAGAAGATGCTGCAGCAGCAGAAGCGATCTGAGGCGGGAGAGGAGCCACAGAAAAAGAAGAAGCCGAAGCAGATTCAGGAGGCGACGCAGGATGAGCAGTCCAGTGAAATGGAATCGGAGGTTAGCAGTGAACTTCCTGAGCGACTCTCGCTGTACGGCTACGAGGCATTTGCCCTGAACTATGAGCCCAACTGGCCCATCAGTCTGATCATCCACGAGGAGGCCGTGGAGCAGCTGCAGCTGCTGCATCGCTTGCTCTTCTACCTGCGCTATGTGCGCCAGCAGCTGAGGGCGACCTTCTACGATCTGTCCAAGTTCAGTGCAGAGGGCTCTGCTCTCAAGGATCGCATGCAGGAGTGCATCGCGCAGCTGGAACAGCACATGCTCGAGGACATCATCGAGCCACGTTGGGAGGAGCTGTTGCTCGGACTGGAGAAGGCGCAGCTCATCGATGACGTCACTGAACGATTCCAACACACTCTGGACAAGTTCTTCCAGCTTTGTCTCTATGCTGAGCCGGTGACCTTTGTGCGCTCCATCTTCACGCTGGGTCAGATGTGCCTCAACTTCTGTGGCTTCATTGAGCAGCCAACAAACGAGAACTTTGCCGCCGGCATTGGGGAATACGAGGAGGAGTTCAGTGGCCTGCTCCTGGACATACTGGAGCTGATCCATGAGATGGCCAAGCCGAGCAGCAACAGTGGCGACGATCAGCGAGAGTCCTGCAATCAGCTGCTGCAGCGTCTCAAGGTGGTTAGCAAAGATTTGCTCCCCGGACTCATATAGAAATTGGTTACTGTTCTCAGGGTGGCAACTGTTCCCAACACTAAATTAACTGTGCTCAGAATGGTTTCATCTGCATTTAGTTGGAGTTTTCTAAATTTTGGAATGGTTGGGAAAGTTCTAGAGCGCTCCTGTGTATAGCATATTTCCTTGGGTTGAGCAATTTTAATTAAATTTCACAGTTTGCTTAATAAAGTTATATATTTTTTAAGGCACTTGCAGTGCAGACTTGAATGTAGATGAGTAACTCTAAGCTGTTCCCATCTCGGTTGTGAATTGTCGCAGGTCAAGTTTCTGGTTTGTTCGGCATAAAATGCCAAGTCATGCTCGGTTTTTATTATGTATGAGTGAGGGGAGGTTTACGCAGTGCATGAGATGATATGCAACAATGTACAACAAGGTTTAGTTATAAATAATAAAGTCAGTAAATCAATGTTAATGTAGTTGGAACGTTGGTCCAGGTTTGTAGTTGATATGAATTGAAAAAATATTAAAATCTTTCTTTTAACTGTGTTAATCAATTTATATCTAAGCTTTAAATGGTTAATTAAGGAATAGTATATTTATTTATTCAATAAATTTAACTTTTTTCGTCTTACAAATTAAGCTTTTCAATAATTTTGTAGACTAGTGTTAGCAAATATGACGGAAACATCAACGAGTGAGGCTCTTCCAATTCGCCTGAGCTGCCCAAGGTGTCAAATTCCAATTCTGCCGACGAACACGTAGGCCAATTGTTAGAAAAGGAAGGGGAGGGGGCAAGAGGAAGGTGGGGACAAGAGCAAGGCAGGGGCACAACGCACTCCTTGGCAAAAGCTTTCAATATGCCGATAAGTTTCGATATGCAGCATAAACGAGGCGAAATCACTTAACATTTATCGCTTTTAGGGACAAGGCAGGTGCTGGTCAACGATGATGATGATGATGATGTTGATGATGTTGATTGTCATTATGCCGTTGCAGTTGCTCTAGCGGCAGCTGGTGATGATGATGCAACAGGTAAACGCAGCCGGCAGCGAATCCAGCGAACGATTCAAGCGCTCCCAATAATAATGCAGATTCAGCTGCAACTCTGCTTCCGAAATATATATCATTAACTGCCTGCACAGATGATGGACTACTCCGATGGCCAGCACTCGCGGATGGATATGTGCATTATGCCAGCTGACATCGGGCATCGACTATGCCGGCAGCCTCGACAACAACAACAACAACAACAACCGCAGCCGGCAGCGGCTGTGCGGACTGAGTGCCGTGGGAAAGCGACTGCGGTTGTTGTGGCTGTCTGTGTGTGGCAGTGGCTCTGGCTGTGGCTGTGGCAGTGGCAGTGGCAGCTGGTGTGGCAGTTCATTAAACCAGCGACACGCCTCGACCGCGAGATGACTTCATTTGCTTGCTGCATGCCGCATGCCGCTTAGAAATGTCATAAACTTGAACCCGTTGGGGGCGGAAGTGTCGGAAGAGCCGCGACAAGGTTCAATGAACAGTTAATTAAGACACGAGTTTGCTGTTTCGGCTGCCAGTTGGACAATCACCTCGAATCAGCCAATGCTGCTTGTCTGACCGAGAACAACAATTGTCAAAAATAGTGGCAGAGCAACAGGCGAGCGGGTGAATAGGTGAATTGTGCCACACCCAGCGCTGAAACACTTTACAAGGTAGCAGCAGAGAGGGTAGATTTGCTTAAGTGAGAAGAAGGAAGTGCTGACTATATAAGGAGCATACATTTTCTTAGTAAAGTTTTATAGTATCTTATACTAAACATAACCTGCAAGGCTACTGTGCGCTAACAGTGTTGGGTAATGAGTAAGTAATCTTAATTGGCCTGAAAGAAAATGAAGAGCATCTTATTATGATGTCTTTGCTCAGTAAACTTTTCTAGCTTCCCATACCAAACATAACCTAGTATTGGGTAATGAGTCTAATTGAGCTGCAATCAGTGCTGCTACCCTAGAAGGTACCACTAAAGAAAGAAAAGCATCTTATGAACTCAATGATGGTATCTTTACTCAGTAAAGTTTTCTTATTTCATGTACCAAACATAAGCTGCAAAGCCACTGTGTGCAAACAGTGTTGGGTAACGATTAACTAATTGAATTTCTCCGAATCGGGCTGAAATATCATAGAAGGTAGCACCACAGAAAGAAAAAGAAGAGCACCTCATCTGCTCGATTATCATGTATTTGCTCAGTAATATTTTCTATTATTATATACTAAACATAGCCTGCAAGGCCACTGTGTGCTGCCAGTGTTGGGAAATGAGTTAGTAATAGAATTATTCCGAATCGGACTGCACCCAGTGTTAAAATATTCTAGAAGGTAGCACCGTAGAAAGAAAAAGAAAAGCATGATGATGCCTTTCCTCAAAAAAGTTGTCTAAAATAATTTCAAATGCCAGTATTGGTTAATTTTAGTATTGAAAAACAGCTGGATTGTTAACACACCTCGACTTTATTCATCGTTTTCTTCAAAACTAACAATAAATCCAACTTAAATCTAAACAAACAGTGAGCACTTCCCCCGTCATCAGTAATCGGAATGCTCTTCCTCCACGGTCTCAGTGACTTCTTCGACTTCCACTTCCTCTGGTTCCTCCTTGAGTTCCGGTCCCATGCGACGCCAGTTGTAGAGCAAATCGACGCCAAAGTCGCAATCAAAGAGCTGATTATCCTCGACCTTCTCCTTGTACCACAGCAGACGATCCGTGTTGCCGCCCAGTGACTGATCCAGCAGCTGACGGCGATGGATGCCTCGTTCCAAGAGCTCAATGTAATCGATACGCTCCAGTTCGGGAAAGTTCTTCAGATCCTTGAAGGCCTTCTCGGCAATCTCGGGAAAAGTCTCGGCCCGCTCCATTTCCTCCTTTACCCGATCCGCTACCATCTCGTTGCGCTCCATGTTTGCCACCTCGGCTGGCAGAATGCGCGATCGTATGGTGGCCACCTCCTCGTCCACAGTCAACAGCAGCTTGTTGTAAGACTCCTTCTTGGCGTTATCGTACTCATGTCGCTCCTTTTCCAGCGCCGTCTCACGAGCGAGCTTCTCGGGGTCCATCTGCTTACGCGACATGAGGATGGTCATCATGCGATTGAGGTTCAGTGCATCCCATTTCTTGGCCGCACGCTCGCAGTACGTGCCGCCGTGACTCTTCTTCTCCCCATCTCTGGCTCCCCTGGGAGAGTTGTGGCAGTTGTGGGACACAGTTCAAATAGGGTTAGCTTTTCACTTACTTATCATCATCGCCGGATGCGCGCTTGCGTGGCTGAGAAGCTTCTTTCTCCAGGCGTTCCATCTCCTTGCGGTTCTCTTCCTCGGCCTCTCGCTTCGCCTCGATGATGTCCTTGTTCAGCTCGTAGTACTTCTGCTCCCAGGCCTTGATGCTTTGCTTGCGGCCAATCTGACGCAGCACGTACTTGATTAGTTTCTGGTTGAGGGGAAGAAGAAGGAGGAGAAGCTGTTAGCAATCTTTTTTGGGGTTAGGAAAGCACCAGATGCTTACGGCGAGCTCATCGTCTAGTGGCACATCGAATGACAGCGGCAGCTTGACCATGCGAATGCTGCTGTTGTAGTCGCCTATGCCAAGGATCTTGCTGGGCAGCGAGGGACGATGCTCAGAGACGGCGGTAATGATGCCACCGCCCAAGACCTCAGTCAACACTGGATCATCATCGCGAGCTGGGAAGGGCAATGTCATGTCAAGGAACCCTTAACGGAGAGGGGCCACTCACCCAGTATATCCCACGCCTCGAGAATGCCATCGTTCCTGGTTATGTAGAGCACTGCCGGACGCGCTTCACTCCAAGCCACTGCCGTGAGGTCTGTGGGACGCTTGCGCCAAATTATCGGCGAGTCGGGATAGTCCTCCTTCCACAGGGCGAACACGGTGCGACCGATGCTGGCAAACACTTCCGGGTAGAAGGGATTCTTACAGGTCGCCACAATGGGTCCATCGTGGACCATGGCAAACTTGGAGGAGGGCGCCACCTGCTCCTTGGCTCCCGAGTCGCTGTACATGCCCTGCCACTCGACACGCACAATGTTGCCGTAGTATGTGGCCAGGATCAATGAGGGTCGCATCACCGGCGGACTCTTGGCTAAGAAATCCAAGGGGTAGTTCGATGGCGAGGCATTGATCACCCTCGGCGACGGTGTCATGATGGTGAAGGTCGAAGTGTCGCCAATGAGGCCAGTGATCGGTTCATCGTACTGAATACTGTAGGCCGGCTTGAGCGCCCTGTTCTTGAATGCCGACTCATTCTGGGTGAGCTGCTTGGGCATACTCTTCTTCTGAGCCGAGTCCTTCTTGGAGATTTCCCCCTCCAGGTTCCAGAAGCTCACAGTGCCATCGAAAGAGCAGGTAATGAAGAATTTGTGGTGCTTCTTCTTGTCGGGCTCGTGAAATATCTTGCCAAAGCTATTCAGATAGACATTCTTGCCCAGCCAATAGATGCCAGTGATGGCGCCGCCGGGTGAGTTCTCCACCGGTGAGATATTCGTTGGCGTCACCACCACATCCTCGTTAATATCGAGCGTCCAGGCCAGATAGTCTCCAATCATGGCGCGGTACTTGGTCTGCATCGGCGTGAGGAACTCCTTTTCCTCCAGTTTCTTGCAGCGACCCTGTAGATCCCACAGCACCAACAGACCGTTGTTGGAGCCACCGAGCAAGACGTCGCCCATGAAGGGGCAGAACGACAACGTGGTCACCTCGAAGGGTGCTTCGAACTCCAGTTTGTAGTTGAGATTATCCGAGAAGCTCCAGAGTAGCACGGGGTTCGGTTCGAGCACGGCACGCTGTACAAAATTGGGCGCATGCGTGGCCAGGTCCACGGTGGCGGGTGTGGTGAAGGCGTAGGAAACAGCCAGTAGACCCGAGATCTCCGGGAACCAATCGATGCACGAGACGAAGCGTTGGTCACTCTTAGAGATGTTGGCAAAGCAGATGAACTCCTGCAGGTAGGGATTGGTGTAGTGCACCACCTGCCGGCTCGAGATCACCGAGTAGTCATTGCTAAGAAAGAGAGATAAGGGATAAGATAAAGGAGGATGGGAATGGCTTATCCACCTACCGATAACTGTCAATCTGATTGAAATCGAGCGTTTCCAGTAGAAACTGGATTTGTTCGGACATCTCTAGCGGTGGCTTGGGCGGCGGAGCTTCACCATCTTTCTTATCCTTTTCGTCCTCCTTATCGGATTCATCCAGCTCCAGGTCTAAGTGGATAAGAAGTTTAAAAAAGGCTGAGCTGAGAAGTATCAACTGCTCACCCACCTGCATCGTCCAACTCGTAGAGATACTGCGACCAGGCATTCGATGGAAATGTGGGATTCGTCTGCTGCTCGGCACTGAGGCAGACTGGAGACACCTGCGTGGCCACCGAGATGCGTTTCTTGGCCACGTTGTTGAAAACGATTCCCTCAGGGGGTATCAGCTCGACCAAACCATCGCGACAATCGCGTGAGAAGCGTCGTTGAAACGCAACATGCTTTGGCTGTTGTATGGGATACACACTCTGTACCTCTACGTCGACAGGCTCTTCACGGAATTTCTCCACGTAGATGCTCATCTCCTCCTCGGTGCCGTGACTGACCCAGCGACGTGGCTTCTTGCGTAGGCGGCGCTGCATGCGCCAACGCTCGAAGGCCTCCATGTTCTGTATGATGGCCATGGCCATTTTGGTGTCCTTGCCGCTTACATAGAGTATATAGGGATCCCCTTCGGGTGGATTCTCGTCGGATTCGGTTAGTGTAGGGCAATAGCCGACCAGCACGTAGTTCTCCGGATTAAAGGTCTTAAACATCTTATTCAGCTCTTTGGCATTCTCCACCTCCTCGAAGAGGTTATCACGCAGATCCTTGAACTTCACCTGCCTCCAGGGGAACTCCTGCGTTACGTTCAGACCCACCTGAATCTTCAGCGCCTTCTGCACGTGTTCGCTAGCGGAGAAGGTGGGAGAAGAAAAGGTGTGGAGGAGGTAATGGTTGGGTAAGCCGAGTATGGTGAGGGTGCAAGTGGGGTAAGGATGGAATCAAAGGAATTATGGCACGAGAAAGGCTGAAGACGAGGCAAGTCGTGACTGGGGTAGGGCTTTAGATGACTGAGGTGCGAATGGATCAAGCAAACAGTAAGGCCACATATCAAGGAGGGTACCAGGAGGGGGCTAGGCCTTTAATGCCCTAGGTGCAAATGGATCAGGCACGAGATGTAGAAGTTAAGAAACATTAGAGTAAACCAGGAGGCTATCCTTAGTAGGGTTACCTTAGTGGTAAGGTAAGGTAAGGTACCAGCAGCACAAGGTTGTAGATGAGGCCAGACAGGAATGGGGTTCGGCCATAAATGCTCTAGGTGCGTATGGATCAGGCATGAGATGTGGAACCTTAGAGAAGGCAGGAGTAAGTCTCCGTTAGAAAAGGGGCTATCCTTTGTAGGATTACCTTACTGCTAAGGTAAGGTACCAGCTGTACAGGCTTACAGATTAGGCCACACAGGAATGGGGTGAGGCCTCACTCACTTACGTGATCATCACTCTCATGCAGGTGGGCAGGTTCAGCAGTGTGTGCCATGATTCCTCCACATTAAAAAGCTTCTTTTCATCTGCGACCTCTTCATCCGATAGAGGTTCAATGAACTTCATCAGGTATGGCTTGCGCTTGTGGCCGGGGCCTTCTTCAACATCCTCTGCATCATCCATGTTCCGGTCGAGATTGCTGACGAGTTACTGAAGAGAGAATTCCAGAAGTAGAATTAGAAATAGATTCTACTGTTTGTTTTGTTGTTGTTATTGTTGTTTGGCAGCTGACGAAAGGCTGGCATGGCAATTGACAGAGGGGGAAGTGAGTAGGCTAGGGGAGGAGCGGTAGACCCAACTGAGCATGCGTTGCATGAGTTTCTCCTGCGTTTTCACTCATTTCGCATGCAAAGTTGAGTCGAGTCGCGGCACGGCAATTTTTCTTCAACCGATTTTGAGTGGGAGACGTGCAACATGCTCTGCTTGCAGCAGTTGTAGTTGCATTTGCTGTTGTTGTTGTCGTTGCTTGCTGCCTGCTGCATTTCACATCATTATCTTTGACCAAATAGGGAATTATGCGGCAAAAAACGCAATTGTGTGTCACTCACAGAGGCCTCAAAAAACATGCGACGCGGACTGGCAGAAATATGTGTTTTTGCTGCCCTGCCCCCTCCCTCGCCACCAGCGTGTGTGTGTGTGTACATGATCTGTGGCAGTTCAACAAACGCCACAAGTGGAAAGCGCAATCTACGCAATCGAAATCGAAAGTTCTGTGATGGACAGCTGCGTTGCAGGGGCCGATGTCATCGGCCTGGCCTCACTGCCTGCCTGCCTCACAGTCTGCCTGCCTTCCACACAGTGCCTGCCTGCCACACAGTGCCTGCCTGCCTGCCTCACAGTGCCTGGCTGCCTCTGCCTGACACAGATTTAATGGATGCACGTCGCTCACTTTCGCTTTCTTGCCGCATTCTGGACGCAACTTTCGATTTCGATTTTCGAGCGCAATTTATGCACCTGTCAGCTGATAGCTACACCACGCCCCCTGTGCCCCCTCTCCCCGTCCACCTCTCGCCCTCTACAGTGCTGCGCATAAATCAGTGGACAAATTGTTGACAAAACATTTCGTAATTTAAATAAAAAACGCGACAAGCTGCCGATAGTTGCCCACCGATAGTTGCCGGCCGCATGCAACATGCCACAAACTGTGCGCCCAAAGGCAAAGCGAAGGAGGGGACAGACGGGGGGGGGGGGCTGACAGAGGGACAGAAGGACAGACATAAGGAGGGACAGACAGGCAGGCAGGCAAACAAACAGACAACTTCCTCATCCGCAGCCAGGCAACCGTCGGCAGCGGCAACAATGTCGACGACTTTGGGGCGACGCTGCCGGGCCGATAATTTTCTGATTGTGCCGCCGTCGTTGGCTGGCATCGCTCATATGCAAAGCGAGTCAGGCGAGGCGGAGCGGAGCCGATGCAGAGCACAGCGCCAGCGCTAACAATGGGACACAATCCCGGCCTGCTGCCTTCTCCTTCCATTCCCCCACTCTATGAAATAGAGAATAAAGATAGAGCTGGCAGGCTGTAGGTGCAACTGGGCGCATAATAAATCTCGCATACTCTATAAAAGACTTAACTAGAATGTGGCATGTAACATGAATGTATGATGGATGTATACAAATATGATATGATATGTGATGTATTAGGAAAAGTTAAATATATTTTAAGAAAAGAGTTTTTTTTTTTACTATGCAATGTACAACTTTGATAACCAAAAAGGATTGAATAGAAATATGATATATAACACATAGTTTTATAGTGTCTTATAAATTTATAGATTTAACTGAAATAAATTAAATTTCTTCAGCTGTAAAAGTGAAGAACAAAAAAAGGTATAACGAGTTTAACAATAAATTTATTGCATATTTCAATATAAAAATAACACTCATAGAGTTTACAGATTGACGTTGCATAAAATAAACCTCAGTTTTAATAAATGGAATAATAATCATGATAATAATAATATTGCTATTAATATTTCCAATACTTAACAGAGCATAAGACATTTCCCAGTTTTCTGTACAGATTTCTATCGTTTTTATAGCACAAAGAGATAAGCGTAAATCTGTAGGATTTGTCAGCCAGGGCTGTCACAAACATCATAAGGAATTATTGGCAACTACCGTGCTGAAACAAGCGAGTGTCGGGCTGACAATAGGAGGGGAGCAAGAGGAGCGAGACAAGGTGCAGGGGGCAGAGTCAATGAATGCAACAGCCAAAGAGCCAGGCAGGCAGTGTGGCAGGCAGTGAGGCAGCTCGGCAGTGAAGCAGTCAGTGGCAGCAGTTGTACAACTGGCGACAAAATGTTGCATGTTTGCGGCTGTCACCGGCAACTGCTGCCCCTCCTTTGGCTCCTCCCTGCCGCCTCCTGCCAACGAAGTTGCCTGCTGCTGCCTGCAATATATGCAAAAAGGTGCTAAAAAGATCAGAGGCAGCGATTTATCTTCATTTGCATTTGACGTCGTTGGCCGTGTGTCAAAAAGGTGTTAAGTGCCACAGCAACAGAAACAACAGCAACAGCAACAGTTGCTGTTGCAGAGTATCAGCAACAGCGGCAGCGGCAGCGGCGCCGCTTTTGATGACAACCGACGGCGTCGCTGCCAGTCGGAGCGCATAATTTTTGATATTTTATAACTTTGCGGTAGCCGAAAAACGGCTGCTGTTAGCGGGCACATCAATCCGCCGAGGCGACCGCCCAATAAGGCGAAGCCTCCAAGCACCGTTATTAGCCGCAGCCAAATTGGCCAAATGCACCAACAATGCAACAAAATGCAGCAGCAACACAAGCTGCAAATGTTGCTGCTGCAAACAATGCCCACTTCTAGGCAGCGTCGTCTCAGATAGTCGGAGCGATAAAAGGGACATGAAATTCAAATTTGACTGCCAAATTTTGCCTGGTCGCATTTTATCAGCGAGTGAAATTCGCGCGAGAAGGCGACGACGGCTTCCGTATTACGACGTTTTGTGAATTATGTGAGAAATTTGTTAGTGGGCTAAATGCTTTGCGGATTGGGGACGCCATTTGTGGTACTCTTCCCTCCAGGTTACTCTATGCAGAAGGCTGCCTAATGGGATTAGCTGGCGAAATCAGGTCACAGCCTCAAATGGCAATCTCTGTGATAGTGGCCAATCAATTAGGCAGATAACGGCAATTGCAACAGCTGAAAGTGCAAAAGTGTGCAGAGAAATGTGAAAAATATTTAATGGGGTGCTGTATTAGAATAGAAAAGGTTTTGGGTAGGTGTTGAAGAAAGGTTTGTAGACACTTGAAGAGAAGGTAGCTTGATCTAAAGGAAACTTTTTGAAATAGTTTTGGAAATTAGAAATGAACGAGATATGGAGATGACAGACATATAGATAGACTGGTAGATACACCTCTTAGCCAAGATTGTCCTTCTATCTGATCTCAATTTAGTTTTTTCATTTTCAAACAAGTTACACGCACAATATATTTTTATCTTCAGAGATTTTTATTAGTTGCAACAGCTGAACTAAAGAAATTTCTCATAAGCTCCTTTCGAGCTTAAGTTCGGCAACAAAACTAATGAATTTAAAGCTTTAATTTTCTATTGAAACGAGCACAATTTCCTCAACATTAACCCGAGCTAAGCTCGCCTTAACCCCATAAAGATCAAAAGACTTTCCCCACCGTGCACTAAGTTTCCCATCTAATCAGCTAAGAAAGATCCGTAAATTAGAATTCACATGCAGGCAAAGTCAAAGACGAAGCGAATGGCAGTTGCAGTCGGAGTCTGGTTGTGACAATGATAATCCCTGCAAAAATATGCGCACAAATTAAGTACCCAAAGTCGACGCTAGTGCTTAGCGGCGTTGCGGCCATTGTTGGCATATTTAAAGCTGAAAAGGCTGAAAAATAGCGAAAAACACGTTTGACCGACATTCGTGACCAAAGTGCGGCTGCAGTGAGACTCGGACTGGAGCTGAAGCTGGGGAGCTGCACCAGGATTTCAATTTCGATTTCGATTTCGCTACGCTCGGCGACAAATGTGCTGCGTCTGTCCGTCTGTTCGTCCGTCCGTCGTCGACCCGGCCAATTGACCGTGTGACTACTTTAGCAAAATGGCTAGAAAAAAGCCAAAGCCAAAACATAATTTATGATGCACTTTTGTAGGTGGAGAGAGAGGGAGAGGGGGAGCTTGACAGTCTGTGTGACTCATGCGCAGTGGAGTGGAGTGTGCTGCAGCTAGTCGCCTTCCTCGCCAGGTGTCGCTCAGCAGCTCAGCTCAAACAAAAGTGAAAATCTCCAAGAAAAACGATCCCAGCAGTCTTCAAATGGAGACCAAGGAGGGAAGGCCCTAAAGTGTGGCGCATTCGATATTTATGATGCTCGTTTTAAGACTTTAATCACATGGGAATACGAGTACTCGCTGTGGGTACCCTCCTGTGAGTACCCCAGCTTGTAGCTTCTGGGGATACCTTCCTGGGAGAACTCCTCTTCGAGGTACCCCTCTTCGAGTACCCTCTGCTCGTGCTCTCTTTACAAGTACATCCCTGGGAGTAACCTTCCTTGAGTACCCCTCCTCGGGTATCTTCTTCCAGTGCCATCTCTGCAAGTAACTTCCAGGCGGTACCTCTTTTTCAATACCTCTCCTTGCGTACCCTCAGAAAGTGCCTTACCTGCAAGTACCTCCCTGGGAATACCCTTGGTTGAGTCCCCTTTCTCGGGTACCCTCTTCCAGTGCCTTCTCTGCAAGTACCTTCCTTGGGGTACCCCTTTTTCAATACCTCTCCTTGAGTACCCTCAACTAGTGCCTTTCCTACAAATAACTCCCAGGGAGTACCTTTCTCTATCTCTGCAGTGCCTTCTTTGCATGTACCTTCCCGGGAGTACCCCTCTTTGAGTACCTTCTGCCAGTGCCTTGCCTACACATACCTTCCTGCTTGTACCCTTTAAAGTACCTTCCTTGCTAATACCCTCTTTTGAGTAGACCCTCTGCTGGTACCCCCTTTTCTGTTACCTATTTGCTGCTACTCCCTTTGCTAGCACCCCCTCTGCTGGTACCCTCTCTACCCAGTACCTCTATTCACAGGCCACTGACCTCAACCTCAACCTACGTGGCGAGCAGCGGCTACCGTATTGCGGTGAAAATCCCTCGCACTCGGCAGCTAACTATGTTAAACAGCGAAATCAGACTCCCAGTCCAAGTGCAACTCGGTCTCGGTCTCAGTCTCAGCTCCAGTCCCAGGCTGCTCCATGACTCCCGACGACAGCGGCATCAAGATAAAAGCGCATGACATACGGCGACAAGAAGCTACCCGAGCTTGTGCCAACGCCACAGCACGAGTAGCCCGAGTAGCCTCGGCAGCAGCAGCAGCAGCAGCCTGCGCGCCAGTCAGTAGCTGCGTCCTCAGTGTCGTCGACGTCGTCGCCGTCGTTGCCATCGTCGTCATCAGAGCGATCAGCGCGAACAGTTGTTGTGCCACCAAATTTGGTCAAACGTGCAACATTTTGAGCCGCCCGCTGTCAAAGTCGCCTGGCATAGAAAGCGAAATTTGGCGCGGGCTTTACCAGAGCTGCAAACTGCGCTGCTGCTATTGCTGCTGCCTGCCGAGGTAATCCCTGTGCCAGGCGGACAACAGACGAGAATCAGACAGAACGAGTTGAGGGAAAATGAAAGTGAATCGAGAGGGAAGTTGCAACGGAAATGGAAGGGGATTGTTTTAGGGGGAGTTTTAAAGAGGGAAATTAGGAGTAAAACTTATTGAGTTATATTTATAAAATTGAGGTACACTATTGGTATGGTTATATTTAACCTTAGTAGCAGACAGACAGCAAAACAGTAAGTATGTTCAGGGTTAGATTTAAAAAATGGAATAGCTAAGAATACTCTGAGTGTGTTAAAAGATGGTACAAAAAGTAGAGTTAAATGAGCAAGGAAATGATTAGACGATTTATTACACTTCAATTTGGGATATAAGACCAAATATAACTATTATTTATAGCACAAAGTGTATATAGAGGCCAGTAATAGCTGTGCCAGACTGCGAGGTAAATGGGTGACTGAAGTAGTGCAGTGTAGAGGTCGCTACAGAAGCATGGACTGTTAATGTAGAATAATGTAAGTACTGTATGACATTTGTAGGAAATAGGTTAAGCTATTAATAAAATATATAAGCCATAACATACATAGTTAAGCTGGGAATAACATAAACTGTTAATAACATAACATACTTAGTGACAGCCTAAGAACCGGACATAAAATATCGATAAGGTGTCAAGACGCGACTTTACTCAAATATTAATGTTTACGCAATGGATTGTAATCTATACTAAACAAAATAAAGGCATATAAATTTCATTAACATAAATTTAAGCCACATCCTTATCTTTTTTCAACTGTAATCTTCCATTACTTCTCAACGTGCTTCGTCTTCTCTTGGCCACAATTAACTGCAGCGCTGACATCACTCCAGTAGTGTGGCCAATCGAATTGTTGCACAGCTAAAATGCGAACATGGCAATGTGGCAACATCAGCAACAGTATCAACATTAACATTAACGCCAATTCCGGCCCACGCGGCGAATGTGTAATCAATCAAATGAGCTTCATCGAGGCGAGTGCAAGTGCAATTGAAGCTGCAGCGTGGCAAGAGGGGAGAGCTGGGGCGTAGACTGCAGCTGGCAGGCTGGCGATGAGTCGTCTATGGCAGAAGCCATAGGGCGTTGTTAATGCTGATGGTGGCTGCCACACAGTGTCAGGGGCACAGACCTGCAACGACGCGGCGCGTCTATGGCGCTTGCCACTTGTTGTGGCAACTTGATGATGAGTCGCCGGCGTTGCTGCTGCTGCCTCGTGCAGCATTAGAGGGCGTAATTACATTTTCATTGAGTGCCGTGCCACAGGTGCAACTGCAGCAGTTGCAGCTGTTGTTGTTGTTGTTGCACGTGGTTGCTGTTGTTGTGTTGCAAGTGATGCCGTTTCCCATGACAAACTGCCTGGCAATTTCCGTGCAGCGACAAAAGCGTAAAGCGTTTTGTCCGGCGGCAAGTTTAATGATTAATTTTCCCAAGCAAATTGCGCGCCCATTGACAATGACAAAGAAACTGAAAAAACCGCTAGAAAAACGGCTGAGTGGGCGAGCGAGCTGGACGAGAATGTGCAGCGCCAAATCGAAATCAATCTGCAATTTTAATTTACAATTTTATTTCGGGCTCGACACAGCGACAGCGATAAACATCGCCGCCGCACGACAGCGCCAGAAGTGATCTTGGCCAGGCCCCAGACCCCCAGACAGACCCGGCCAGATCCCCAGCCAGATCAACTTGAGCTGGGTGTGTTATAGAGCAGTACACCACGAATCCAAAGGCAAACACGCCGCAAAAAGGTCAACGGGCCGCAATCAAAATAACTCAATTTTCGGGAGCAATTAAAATGCTCGCGCTGATCTCGCCCTCGCCGCGGATCGTTAAAAACCCCCACACGGTGGCGGCAACTTGCAACAGTTGTCTTTGACGCCAGGCCAAGAAGCACACACACACACAACGCACACACACACTCTGTGTAATTAACGTGCAAATAGTAAACGACTGAAATTACGTATACGCAGCGTGGCTTTACGATGCGTCGAAGTGGAAGCAATTAATTTGCCCATCGATTTTTGGGGGCAGCGCAGCGTTTGGCCTCGCTGACAGAGGGGTCAGCAGCGGGCAGCAGAGGCAGGAGGGAAGGGCGGGAAGCAGCTTCACCCGCAACGAAAGTTGCGCATTCTTGGCTCGAGTGAAATGAAAAGTGAAATTACTTATTATTAATGAAATTAATATATAAGCGTGTTTTCGGGTGCGTGTGCCTGTGTGTGTGCGTCAGTGTGTGTGAGACAGCAACACGTACATATGTTAAATCATAAAAAAACGACGATAAATAAAGACGGTGCATCGGGCCAGGCTCGGGCCAGGTTCGAGTGAGGTTCGGGCCATTCCACATGGAACACGTTTCGCTTCAGCTTCGCATCGCTTCGCCAGATAAAAACGCTTTGGCGCGGGCATTAAAAAGTTCACTTTCGTTTGTGTCCAAACTCTGTGTGTGTGTATGTGTGTGGCATGTGGCATGTCGCTGTGGCAGAGTACTCTCCATTTGTATGATAATGAACACGTAAAAATTGCGCAAAACCAGTCGCTGCGCACCAAAAATCATTGCAAATTGTTGCGGATGCCTCTGCCCCAACAGCAACAGCAGCAGCAGCAGCTGTGTGTCCCACTGTCTCCCAGCTGTGTGTGTCTGTATGTGTGTGTCCCACTGTGCCGGCAACTGTGCCAGTTCCCGAGATCTACAGCTGCCTGTTGCTTCTGTCAAAGGTTTATGTACTCCCCAACGACGGTGACAAACTGCCTTTGCCTGTGCCTCTCAGGCTAAATGAAGGTCAATTTCGTGTTATGATGAAATATGATCCGAACGGGTTAAAAAACTGCACCAATTAGGTGGATCATTTATCAGAAAACCTGTGTATGAGTTAAGAGATTGTGTAATCCACAAACTACTTAAGCATTTCGGAGAAAAATGCAGTTCTGGAAACTTAGCTGGCTTAATTTCATGATACCCTGTGGGAGATGAGAGTTGATCCTTTTGAGATAGTTAGGAAGTTAATTTCTTTTGAAAAGGTATCAGCTATAAAATTTTCTAAAATTCTTTTTAAACTTTGACTGTTTTCTATCTGTATTATAGAGATATGCAATCTCTGAACCCTTCCAGGATTTCTAAGATGATTTGAGAATTGCAAATATAGCAAAGTTCGATGATATCCTCTAAAAAAATCGCTTATTTCAATGTTAATATATCATGACATTTTTTTAAGGCTCATTGAAAGATCGAAGGAATATTTTAGCTCTTTATGTTGAGTTTCAATTTGAATATACTCTGTATGAATCCTTCTAACTTAAGACAACAGATGAACTGTATGTAATCTGTGATCTCTCTTAAACTTTTCAAGAAGAATATATATTTTATCTTTAACTAGCAACACTGAACCTTCATATACTCTGTAAAAAACACTCCTCACTCTCCCAGGCTTGCTTCGAATCAATTTGCATGGTGAATTAAGCTCAATTACGCAACTTAATTCGTATTAATGACATTGCATAAATTGCACCCTATAAAATTGTCTGCAATTTTTCCAACTCAACTGGCGCAACTAGACGGGGAAAATTTATGTAATTCGCGAATTTCCTTGTGGCCTTTTTAATTAAAACATAAATATTTATATGGAATATTTCACATGCGCGATGGAAATTAATTCGCCAAATAAATAATAAAATCATTTACAATATAATTGCAGCCAGTTCGAAACACTTTCACCTTCGCCACGATGCGGCACCATGGGAAGTAAGCAGGAGGAGACGTCAATCGGGAGGTGGGGGAGGAGGGCAGCGGAGTGCGACGAGGGCGGGTCGCTGTTGTTGGCGCTGTTATTTATGCTTTGTGGGTGTTCAACATGCAGCAGCATTTGGAGTCTTTACCACAGTTTTTATTGTGGCAGTTGCAGCGAGTTCGCTGTCGCTGTCGTTGCCCCTTCCCCCCACGCCGTCGTTGCCCGTTGTTGCCTCTCGCTGTCCGAACGGTAAACAGATTTATGCATTGAGCAGTAAAAATCTTTATGGCATGCAAGTGCCGCAATTAGTCGCAGCAAGCAAAGGAAACAATCGAAATATTTTGAAGAAAATGTTTCGAATTTCGATATCGATTCGATTTCGATTTCTAGCCGGTGCAGAACACACCCACACACAGACAGACACGCCCACACACTCATTACGTAACTGGCGAATCGAATGGATCGCAGATGAACTCGCCATCTAACATTTTCACCTGTCAACGACAATTGCGGACGTATCAAAGTAGGCAATCATTTAATATTTGATTGGCCCCAAAGCACATACATAAAACATGCCCAAGATGCGTTGGCGTCGATAATGACAGCCGATCTGTGGCATGCAGAGGCACTGTGGCAACAGACTTATACTGCAAATTAACAAAATATGCTAACAAATTGTCATCGGTTTCGTACAGTGGGCAAGAACTTTAGTTTTGAAAATAGAGAGTTGAAATTTGGGTAGTTTATTAGATACAATTTCGGGTTTTAATTTTATAATTCGAGATAAACGCATTACACACTAATTTATACATATTTTTGCCCACTGTTAGCTTGTATAAATATTAATATTTACCTGTGTTAATATTTACAAACTTTTCATAAAGCTAGCTTAATCCAAAAGCTTTATATTGCATTTATTTAGCATAAACTAAGATCAAACTAACGAATCTACTTAATAGAAAGTTTAACAGCTTTAAACTAATAATCATAAAGCTCATTGCAAAGTTTAAACAATCTGAAAGTCATTCTTTAATGCTTAATTTATAAGCAATATTATTCACAATAAACATAACATCATAAACTTTATTTTTCATTATTATTAAGGTTTTTCTTATCTAAAAATCTACTTTCAATGCATGTTTGATCCAAAATAATTGATATTTTAATCAGTTTTCTAAAAAGAAAAGCTCATTTAAAGCTCACTTTATCAAATCACTGTCTAAACTAGTATTTTATTGAAAATATTTAAAAGCGCATTAAAATATTAACTTTCAAAGCTTAATTATCTTTAGTCTTTAAATAATGTTCTCTAAAGTAGAAAAGCTCTTAATCAATTATTCTTTAAACAGTTACACTGCCTCTCTTACACACTATGCTCTGCCTTTGACCTTTAAGTCTCCAACAAAAAGTTTCTGTATTCAGTTAACCCCTCTCAATCAGCTTTCCGGCAATCCAATCATATCTTCGCTGCCATCTCAGTTTCATCAATAATCTTTTGGGGCTCATTTCGCTTGTCAGAAATTATTTAATTGCATTCGCTTTGTGTTCGAGTGTGGCTTGAATGTACTCGTTGAGCATGTGTGGCAGCCAGCGCGGGTTAACGGCGACTCATGGCGACTCATAATTCATAGCCCAGGCGCATGGTATGTGGCACACGGTGCCAATGAACCCGCACAGTGGCACCAATATCTCTCTTTTCCGTGTGCCAGTGTGTGCCCCGTATGTGTGTGTGTGTGTGCTGGTCTTAGGCAGTGGGCAGAACGGCACAACGGAAGCGACCTCCAGTGCCATCTTCATGGCGGGCAGGCGATAATTTGCGGCTGTTTGACATGCATATCAGAGTCAGAGGGAGCACGAGGTGGAGCTGGAGTTGGGGGGAGGCACACAAAGCAAGTCAGAGGCAGACAAGGCCAGCGCCAGGCCAGAAGAAAAAGAGAGACGGAACAGACAACAAAGTCGCAGCCGAAGCCGTAGCCGAAGCTGAAGCCGGAGCTGAAGTTGAAGTTGGAGTCGGAGTTGCAGTTGCAGGCAGAGGCAGCACAGAGTGCATGCTCGCAGCGCGTTAAACGATGATTTAATGCCAATAAATAAGTGTAAACGTTCATTACAGATAATTAATGTATCTGCACTGCGACGGCCAGAGGTCACACAGAGGTCTCGATCTGCAGATGGAGACGCAGTCGCCGCAGTCGAAGCTGGGACTGGAGATGCGTTTCGCGCTTAAAAAGTGAAACTTCAATTAGACGCTTAACAACCTTATGGCGTGGACGATTAAGGCTTAAATTACGAGCAGCGCCAAGTGCAGTTTCTGTTGTTGTTGCCGCTATTGTTGTTGTTGTGCTGCCATGGCGAATTTGACATTTCACCTGCCTGACTGCCTGGCTGCCTGGGCAGGGGGAGTTGACGCCGGCGACAGGTAACAGACAGCGGCCAGACCTGCCATTGATCTCTTTATCAGGTGGGCGCTCGCTTTGTGCCCCAAATCCATATCGAGACAGCCAGCAACAACAACAACAACTCGACAATGTCGCCCGATTCGTCTTGCAGTTTTCATGCCCGACGGCCTGGAAATTGCCTGCTTTTGAATTTGGTTTTGGCTTGGCTTTTAGCTTGTATTTTGGCTGGCTTTTGGCTGTGATTTTTTACTAGCTAACTCTGTCTTTGGGTTTCAGTTTCGGTTTCGGTTCGAGTTTCGGTTCGGGTTTCGTTTTCGGTTTCGGGGGCCTTTTCAATTTCAAATGTAAATCAAGTGTGAAAAAGCAACCCGAAAATGTTGAAAACGTTTCGTTTGCTGCAGCGAAAGTGTTGCAATTGCAATTTGCTGCTGCAACTTGCAACGTTTTGACACATTTTTGCTCTGGGCGCGTGTATTGATTTATTTTGATTGTTAATCAATTTGGCGCGGCTGTTGTGGCAGCCCCCCGCCCCTCCTCTCTGCTTGCCTTCTCCCCTCTGGTAATAGTTCAATGAAATTATAAATCAGTCGAGGCAAGTCGAGGGAAGCGATAACTCGCTGGCTGCTGCTGCCTCGTAAAGTAACTCAAGATGCGAAGAATGCAAGTGACACACTTTTCAGCTCCTCCTTGCCTCACGGTGGCAGCTCATTTGTCAGCAGGAAGCAGCAGAGTGCCCCCTGCCACGTCCCCGTTCCCGTTCCCAACTCTGTCCGGCTGCACAAAAAGGTTGTGCCGCAATTTGCGCATGCGCACGCAAATTACGCGCCATAAATCATGCAACTGGCAACCACTTTTTGCTGCCCCAAAAGAGGAAGAAGAGAGGGAGGGGAGAGGGGCGGTTGCCCCCTTCTCTGGGAGGTGGGAGTAGCCGGCGACTGTCACCGCGCGCTGATTGCCGCGGCCGCGCAGCAGATTAGCGAGAAGCGATAAACACATGAAAGAAAGTCCATGTGGCATGTGGCAGGCAGCAGGCGGCAGCCAGCACACATGTGTGCATACGATTGTGAGTGTATTTGCAATTTCGGGTATTCACATTCGCATTCATGATCGCGTGCGTGTGCAATTAAGCGAAAAGCAAAGAGAAGCTGCTGCCGGAGCCCGAGCCTGTTAGTTTGACATTTGCCTGCCTAACCCTGACCCACAAAAGTCATTGCAACAGCAACAACAACAGTTGCAACAGAGACAAAAACAACTGCAACTGAGACAACAACAACAACCACAGCTGTAATAAACTTAGCTCGTTCAATTCGAGCGCAAATTGAAAGAGAAAAGAAAAGTCAGCGCACTGCAAGACGTCAATCACTTTGGCACTTTTGTTTACCCCGCTACGGCTGCTTGCGGCATGCGGCATGCAAAAGTCTCTCTCTCATGCAACGCGGCGACTCATGCTCGACTGCCCCAAAGTGCCCCCAAGGTTAGCGGCTCAAACAAATGGGCCAAAAACATTTCGAACGGAACGGAACGAAATAAAACGAAGCGTCGACGAAGCCGCACACACTTCACAGGGTAACGCGGCTAGAGATGGGTAAATAGTTAAGTGGCAGCTTGGTGAGCTTGGGATCTGTTGACTGAACTATCTGAGCTAACTGAGTGAGTGTTTTAAATTGACAAGATGTTGAAGGAGCCCAATGAAAACCTATTTAAGATCAACAATTAACGAAACTTAAATAAATATTGAAAGTTCTCTTTGAGTTTAATGAACATTATAAAGAAAAATCATTGATCTTCTAAATCTTTATATCATTAATAAGTTAATTATAATTTTAACAATAAAATTTGAATGTATTCGAGACTGGAGAAAAATGAAAAGCTCCAAAGAAGGTTTAAAACTTAACGATCTTTTCATTTTAATATAAAGTTCACACTCATTACGATCCACACGATCTACATTGATTGAGATGTCAGTATGCTGCTGGGATATCTTTAGAAAGAGATGCAAATAATATAATTCACATAATTAATATATATTTATTTATATTACAAACAGATCAGAGCACTCACGCTGATCCTTAGCTACAATTCCCTGAGCCACTTGATAAAGTTGTTAAGATCAATATGGGATATAATTATGAAGAGAAATAGAAAGCAAACTCTCTATAAGATATTGATTGTTTACACCATAATACGATTAAAGAACTCACGCTGATCCCCAGCTACGACTAGAACCTCTCGTAGATCGTGTTACCGCTCACGTGTGATCGTTTCCTCTCTCACGCTTCCGTCTCTAGCCCCTGCGGGCATCGCTGCGGCGCCGGCTTTGTTCTTCTGAATGCCAAACCCAAAACGTCACTCCAAAAGCAAAAAAAATCAAAAAAGAAAATAATATTAAGAATACGAGAAGGAAAACCAACACTCAAGTCAGCTTTTATATTTCTTTTTTTAGCCGTTTTTGAGTAGCCGTCTCAACAACGCCGCCGTCGCCTTTTGACAGCCGCCTGGCATGTTCATTTTATGAGACTCAAGTCGCGTCTATATAGCAGGCGATAGCTAAATGTTAGTTCGGTTTGGTATAGTTCCTTGCCACCTCTCGCGACTGCGCATTCTTGGAAGACAGCAGCAGCGGCAGCTTGGAGTGTCTCTCGTTCTAAGACTTGCGGTATTTCTGGCCAGATTGAAGCCAGATTCGTAGGGCGTTGCAGGTTTCTCTCACTCACTTCTGATTACAAATTGAATTTCGTTTCATTTCTTTTGCACTGCATTGATTTATGATGATATTTTCTACAAAAAATCACACACTCCGAGCTTCGTGTTCTCGTGCGTTTTTAATTAACTTTGAGTGTGATCGCAGGCCTGGCAGGCATTTGATTTATACACCCATATATAACTATATATAACTATATATATAGAGAGAGAGATATAATTAAAAGCAGGCAGGCAGCAGGTAGGCGGCTAGAAACGTCGCAGCTTTCCCTTTGGTAATGTTAATGCGGCGATCTTGTCTTGTCTTCTCTTGCCTGGTCTTGGTCTTGGGCCCCGGGGACGGACATTGCGTGCGATTGCATTACGAGTGAAATTCGCTTGGCGCTTTTCACTCGCAGACTCGCGATCAATGATAACCTTTGCCTCCGCCCCAGCCTCAGCCTGGCTGACATCATCAAAGGCGACGCTGCATTTGCTTGGAAATCAAATTAGACTCCAATTGGAATTGGCGTGGCGAATTTAATGCGCAAGTTTTGACTTGCGCTTTTGGGTTTTGATTACATCAATTTGCCTGCATTTGCATCTTCTCTCGGGCAATGCCGAATGTGTGTCAGGCCTCGAGACCGAGACCAAGACTGCGACCGAGACCGGACCAGCACTGGACACTGGGGCGCGGCCCGGCTTGGTTCGGCTCGTGTGTGTGTGCTGTAATTACAGCTGTGCACAGCAACCTTAAATGCAACTGCAACTTGCGACTGCATCAATGCAAATACGGAGACCTGTCGCTTTTAATTAAAGGCACGCCGAAACCCCAAACCAAACCGAACTGAGTCGAACCGAACTGAGTCTAAGTAACTTTTCATGTTTGAGTTATGCGCGCAATTTCAAGCGACAGCAGCAACTCTGGCAGCAGCAACAACAACACTAACAACTGGCTTTAAATACCTTTTGCATTCAGTCATAACTGCATTTAAATGTTTGACGCTTTTGCGCCATTGTTGTCTCGGAGTGTGTGTTTCTATTTTGGCTTGATTTTGGCTCATGTTCCCGCCATGTCTTGGCGCTAGTCTTGGGGGCGACCAATCCCCCAATGGCCAGTCCAGGTAACCGACCCACTTCTGTCATGTTGCACGATAAATACACTGAGATTTATTGTTTGCCGCAGTGGCAGGCATAATTACGATTTATGCCACATCCCGCTACTGCTCCCACGCCCCCTGCCCCTGCCTCCTTTCTCAGCTTCTTACTTCGAGTACCGCCAACACTTGTGCAACTGCCAGGCAGGCAGGCGAGAGACAGCAGCGTGTGGCAAGTTCAAAGCTTGTTTGAGGAAGCTGTCGCCGCAGACAATGCCCTCTACAAATTGCCGAGGAAGCTGGCTGTCTGTCTGCCTCACTGTCTCTGTGTCTGTCTTGCTGTCTGTCTGTTTCTCTTGCTGTCGGCTCAGCTGTCCCGCGCTTGCCATTATTCTTTGAAGGCAAGTACCAACCTTCCAAAACTGAGCTCAAGTTGGTGGAGAACGCACTGTGAATACTCTAGAGATAGAGATGTTATAGAAAGGAAGAAGGACGGAAATAAAAAAGACTATGGGATGAACAGCATTAAGTTTTAATTGTTATATGACGGTGTAACAGATAATAAAGGCCTTTAAGAGCTATATATCAATAAATAAATCGAAGTCTTTAAAGGGTTAATCGGGTATCTTTGTGAATATAGGTTAATTATTTTTAAATTGGTTAGATTCTAATAGAGGACCTACATACTTGCAGATATCTGTTCAGAAAAATACATTTTATTAATAATATACACTCTAAATTTGCTTACATCATCCAAATGCTTTGTTATGAACAAGAATATATATAATTTTATCATTAAAAGTCTTGTAAACAGTCCAATATATAGAGAATTCTTTAAACGTAACCGAATAAATGCCAAGTTCTTCTCACTCGACGTTTAAGAATAATATAAGTAATGCTATATAGTATATAGCTTACATACATTATCATACAAGGAAACAGCTGTCTTTCTTCTGCTTTCTCTCTCTTGCCAACTGCTTGCCAAAGTGGAGATTACCCCAAACCCAAGGTAGAGCACTAATCAACTTTCGCATACCGTCTGCAGACATCATTACATCATGTGAGTCCACGTCCAAGCACTCGGGTGCCATTGTTGAGCACATAATTAAGCGCCGCTTAGCTTATGTAATTAACAAGCAAGAGAGAGGAGAGACATAAGAGGGAAAGGGGACAGAGCAGAGAAGAGCGAACAAGACAGAGCCGAAGTCTAATGAACCTCTTTGGCCAGCTGCGTGCGCTGATTTATATGCGAGTTTTCGAGTGTTCCGAGCTGAACCAAATTGTGTTTTGTCACCGTGCCCGTTCATGAATCGATCGAGTACTCGTACTCGTACTCATATTCGCAGATGGAGATTGAGTCGGAGATGGAGATGGAATGGGAGACGGAGCGCGGCAAGTGACATAAGTCGCCGGGTGTATTGGCATGATATATGAATATGACAAAGCGACATGGACAACTTTATTGGCTCATGAAAAGCGCTGTCACTGCTCTGACTGACATAAATCACGCGCAGCCAGGCGAAAAGCTCAGGCCAACGCAGCCCAGGCCCCAATCGACGCTCGTCGATCGCGAAAAACAAAAAACAGCCGAACAAGCAACCAAAAAAAAAAAAATCAAAAATCAATTTTCGTAAATTCAGCGACAAAAAAGAACAAAAACAAATCGATGCGGCAATCGCGTCTGTCATCCATCGTGAAGATCTGCAGATGTAACTATGTGTGTGTGTGTACAGTACTGAATCTTAGGCTGCATGAAAACGATTATTATAACTAAAAATACGTTGAAACCTGATGGAGAAGGGAACTGAAAACTACAGAGAAGAATCAAGCTGACAAAGAAGGTTATGCCATGATGATGATGATGATCTTTTACGGTAAATATTATATAAGGTGATATATGCCATAAACAGTCCTTTAAATAGACGCATAAGAAGGTGCCATATGCTATAAAAGAAACTCTTATGTAAATACGACATATTTTTAAAAGGTTTAATTGAGCTATATAGTATATATTATTCAATTCAAGATGCTTGAAGTACGATATTTATGATCTTCATTATTGACGCACTCATGAAAAGTAATTCGAGTCTTATGATGTCATGCATTACATATTTTCACTAGAAATTATACAAATTTTTAACAATTTTGTACATAGCATAGTATGATTCATAGTAAGTATGCAACAATCTATTCAATTACATATGTATGTAGGTACCAAATAACTACCTCAGCTAATCCAATTTGAAACTAGTCCAACAAGTGGAATGTTAATCCTACGGTGCGAAAAATCGAACACATGGGCTCGCATTCAAAAGACACGCCACCTAGCGGGCGCAGGCTAAAGCGTAGGCAGACACGCCATCTAGACACGCTATAAGTGGCGCAATATGTAGGCAAAGTACGCGTCATATTTAGCCAGCCCATTTCGCTTTGTTTTCATACCGAGCTGAGGCAACAACGAGAACCCTTTTAGCCTATAAAATGTGCGCTCAACGCGCATGACCTCAACGATTTGGTTCACTTGAAGTGCAAACGCACACAGACCTACACCCGAATGGCAAAAGGTCCTGTTGCGTGCCCCACAGTAACGGGCACAAGAACAACAAGTAGAGTAGAGGAGAAGTTGCAAGTACTCAACTGTGAAGCACTCTGTAATTAACTCTGAGTTGTGTATTTAATTTGAAATTATTCTTTATATATTTGCTAATTCAGTAATTCGTTTTTATTACAAATACTAAGGTAGAGAACTTATATTTGATATGAGTATCATCTGTGCTTAGGATTTGAGTGTCTTTATACCAAATTTGATAGCTTTATCTCTTGTAATAGCCAAGAGCTGCACAATTGCATAAACAGGCAGTAGGAATAGGTCGTATGAATTGTTCAAAGGAATAGGTCATAAGAATAGGTTGAAGGAATACGTCAAAAAAATAGGTCGTAGGAATAGGTCTTGGGAATAGCTCGTAGGAATTGATCGTAGAAATAGTTCAAAGGAATAAGTCGAAGGAAAAGGTCTAAGGAATATGTTGTAGAAATAGGTTGTAGAAATAGGTCGAATATGCCAACAAAAAGGTCTATCTAATTCCCAAACACTCTTACAAGCCGAGTATACCCACCATAACTTCATGTCAATGTGTGTAGGGTATGGCAAGAGCAACAACTACCACAAGTACTCACTTTACACGTGTGTACAAGAAGTTGTTGCTGTTGTTGTTGCTGTTATTCTATTGCTAACTGACCAAGGAGAACCTACATACTGGCTGACTACCTCAACCACCTGACTGTATGGCAGAGGGTCAGTTCCTCTGGCAGGGCGAGCAGCGCGTATTTTGGGTCAGTTCGTTAGTTGCGTCGAGTTCGTGTCCAGAGGCGGGCGCGTTGTTCCATTCATATTTCAAATTGGTTTATTTTTTATATATCGTATATCAGTCTCATTGCGATGATGATGATAATTTGGAAGTTGTGCTTGCTGTACTAAGTGGTGCATACGAATCCGACTGCAGCGACTATATAAATATAGCCAGAAATCGGAGCTGGAATGGGCTGTGCCAGCAGCACGCCGATGGTGGCGACTGCAGGCAGCGAAATGCTGAAAGCGGCAACTCATGTGGCAGGCGAAGCCAAGCAGAAGGGCGAGGCGGCTGTGGAAGGTGTGTGTGAGAGTGTGTGTAATTAGTGTGCGAGTGTGTGTGTGTGAGTGTCTTCAGTTGACATTTAAAAGCGCATACCGCGGGCCACTTTCTGAGTGTGCTACAAACTCGAACTCGAAGTGCGCAGCGAATCAATCAAAATTCGTCATTATCCTAATGAAAAACACTGCGACCTTCGAGACGTGAACAGGTTCCGCACCAGTACATTACGAAATTTCAGTTTTTATTGAACTAGCGCATAAATAAAGCACACACATTATAATCCTGGCCGACATAATCAGGGCCGATTGAGCAGCTCAACAAGCGAGCGTTGCGTGTCCCATTCGCTTTCGCACTTTAACGAGCGGCCCAGGAGCTCCAAGTACCTGTATAATGCGTACTTGACCGCACTATATAATATACACACACATTTATGTATATATATATATATGTATGTGTATTGTTATACCTCATACATTAGTCGCATATTTATATTAAAAGCATGTGCAGCAGGGGAAACGAGAGTTTTGCGTGACTGGCGGGGCAAGCAAATTGGAGCACGGCTTTTATTTAAAATAATATACTGAATATGGAAAAACTTTAGACGTGCGGGTACTACGTGTTGCTGGCATGTCAGCAGGGGGGAAGGGGTGCAGTACTATGATTGATTCATTCGAATTACCCGAAATTTCTGCTTAATTTAAGTGAAAAAGTTCTAAGTGATTCATGGGGTTTTTGAATAGAAGTAATAGAAATTTTTATTCTTTTGTGTTATTTATTTATTTTTATGAGAAATGAATATCAATAATGTAAATAATTTATTGACATTATATCTTTATAATCTTTATAAAATCGTCTGAAATTCGTACAGTGAATGTTTTGGTTTTTTTTTTATCAAATTCATTGTTCCAGGAACTTCCTTCACTACTTAACTAGTTATTTATTATTTTAAGTGCATAGGGTATACAAAAAGGACTCCCTGCTTAGCCAAGCATTCAGGTCTATCGATTTGGCGCTTTGAATTGACTGCGGGTTAAGGACCTCGACCGGTTCTAATCCATCAATCAATCGGCTAATAGCCTCCTCTATTGTGTGTTAACAAAGCGAATTCCTTTTCCGTTTTCCGTTCCACGTTACAGAAGCAACACAAGCTTTGGGCGCAACAATCGACACGGCCAAGGAGAGCGTTAGTAACGCTGTGGCAGGCATAACCAACGAACTGGGCAACGCATTCAAGGACGGCACAGAGGCACTGGACGGGGCCAAGCACAAGGTAATGGAGGGTCTGCATCTGGAGGCGAAAGGCGAAGCAGCTGAGGGTGCCGTTGAGAGCAGTTCACGTGCTCCTACTCCCGCCCTGGATGCAGATGCGGATAGTCTGAAGACATCGACGCCAGAGCCGGAGATCGAGCGGGCACTGGCAAACAGTTCGGCCAACGAGGAGGAGGCACCACCAACGCCGAAGCCTTCACTGCAGGAGATGGCCGAGCTGAGTGCACAAGTTGCAGCTGCTCCCGTAGAGACAACTACTGTTGCAGTGGTGGCGATCGCGACGACGACGGAGGCTGCGGTAACAGAAGCCCCAGCTGAGCCGGCAGCCAAGGCAGCAGAGGAGTAAGTAAGCCTAGTGAGAGCACCTGCTGCAAACCATCCTCCTCTTCGTAGAGCCACTCTGAAGCAATCGTAGTACTCGCTGCACCACCGGACGCAACTCCGCTCTAGTTTGAACCGTAGCTTTTCTTTGTAGTTGTAGCGCAGTAGTAACTCTTAATCGTATCCGTTATAACTTTTATAATGCTCTCTTTTTCTCTCTCTATCTGCAACAAACATGTAAATTGTAAATAAATAATTTTGGTCTCTATGTACATATCATATACTCTGCATTTGTTATTGTTGCATCCAGCAAGCAAAGTCTACTCTAAAGCCTGACAAGAACAACAGCAACAAGTCTTGTACGTAGCATTGGTAAAACATATAAAACACTAACATAAATACTTAACATATGAGACAATAACATGCATACTTAACATACTGTTAACCAGAGATTCGGTGAGCCGAAGATACTAGAAACTCTTGCAAAAGAACTTTACTAGTTCTTAGGTTAGTTTGTTCGATGTAGTTTCTATTTTATGCTGTCCAGTTAAAACATTATCATTTATTTATAAAATAAAATATATTATTATAGTATTATATACCATATTTTTAGTATTTCTTATTATTTTGTATTATTTTTATATTATTTTTTCCAAATTTTCTCAATTTTTTCTTTCTTATTTTTTCCTTGCCAATGATTTCTTAACCCTTTATCAAGTTCATTGCAAGAGTTCCCACCAAGCAGACCTTAAAAACCATCACAAACTTCCCTTCAAAAGAATCCCTTACTAACACAAATACTTACACACATACACACACATGAACACATCCCGCTCTGTAGCAGCCTTTGGCAGGAGGAGGAAGTGCCCCGTCCTAGCACCACCGAGTGGGAGAAGTTCGCCGATCAGTTGGCGAAGAGTCGCAAGTTCCATCCCTACGAGAGCTTTGCCCACAGCCAGAACTACCTGTCGGTTTACAAGGACTACACCAGCATGCGCGACAAGCCCGGCCACTACGACGGGCATTTCAGCGAGGGTAACTCGTTGTCGAGCACGCTGTCGGACCTCTCAAGTGGCCACTTGACACCTGCCCCGCCCAGGCGCCGTCACGGCCATCGTGATTATGCCAAGTTCGTGGGGTCCGAGCAGCCAGGCAGCGTGTCGCGTGCCAGTTCCAGACTCTCGAATGGGGGCCCCGCGAGGACCTTCGACTTCAATCCGCAACGGGACCGTATCAGTCTTCCAATTGGAAATACGAGTAGTCGCGTAGGCAGTCGCGTTGGCTCCGCTGCGGTCAATGGACGTAGGTCGCTGTGGGCCCGTGGCCAGCCGGATGTGCTGCATGAGGAGCCGCACGTCTACAGTCCAGTGGCGATGAGAAGAAGCAGCATGACAACCGGTCTGGGAATTGGAGGATTGCGTGCTGTGCGCGACGAGCGCGGACTTCTGGCTGCCAGATCCACTTCGAGCTTGGCAACCTCTCCATTGCCCGCTAGGATTGATGGCAAGAAGAATGGACACAAGGCCAGACAAGCAAAGGCAGAAGTCACCAGATCCATTTCGCCTAGACCAATCGGTGTAGAGATAAAGGCGAGACAATCAATAAACGACAGGAGAACCAGTGAGCCCTATAAGGATATTCCCCATCTTCGATCAGAAGGAACAAGCCAGTCTCTATCTTCAAAGAGTATGAAGGATAGCCTCAGTCCAAGGTTTTCCATGAAGGACCTGAAGAAGGAAGACAATAAAGAGCTAAGTGGCATCTTCAAATCTCTGCTGCTTGATTCTGCCCGCAACATAAGCACAACTGTGATGCTGGCAACGCCTACGATGAACGATACAAACACGCACAGTCCATCAAGGAAACAGTTCCATGTGGAACAGTCAACTACCTCAAAAACTAGCAAGTCTCCAACGCCCTTGGCGTCGCGTTCCTCCACATTCATTGCCGACACAACGGAGAGCCGCAGGAGCAGCAAACTTGCTACACCTATAGAGACCTCAAAGCTGCCATCACCAAAAAACCGATCTCCTGCTTCTTCGAGAGCTTCTCCAAAGAACAGAGGTTCCATTAGGACTTCCCCAAGTAACAGAGATTCTTTAGAGACTTCGCCTAGGAACAGAGATTCACTTAGGACTTCCCCAAGGAACAGAGATAAACCTAGGACTTCAAATTGGCAACGAGATCACTCAGGGGAGTCCCCAATGAACAGAGAACCCTTAAGAAGTTCCCCAAGAAACAGAGATTCCTTAAAGACTTCACCAAGAAAAAGAGATTCATTAACGAATTCCCCAAGGAACAAAAATTCCTTAAGCACTTCCCCAAGGAACAGAGATACACCAAAGGCTTCGAATTGGCAACGAGATCACTCCAGGGATTCCCCAATTAACAGAGATCCCTTGAGGACTTTCCCAAAGAACAGAGATCCTTTGAAGATTTCTCCACGAAACAGAGATTCGTTAGGGACTTCCCCAATAAGGAAAGATTCCTTAGGCACTTCCCCAAGGAACAAAGATGCACCAAGGGCTTTAAATTGGAGAAGAGATCAATCAAGGGATTCCCCAATGAACAGAGATCCACCAAGTGCTTCTCTGATGCCTTCACACCATACCAGTAAGACGGCGACACCTCTAGTTGAACGAGTACCTTCAGTTCATCGCACACCATCGAGAATGCCCCTTCAAGATGATCCCACTCCCAAGCGACTGCCCACAGCAGCCTCACGAGCGTCTCGAGCTGCATCTAGTCTATCCTCGGGCAGCAGCACAGAGATAGTGATCAAGCCTCTAAGCCACCTCAATACTCCCAGTGCAGTTTCCCTCTCGCCCGACCAGGTTGTTCTCACAGAATATGAAGATGTCGATCTGGAAGCTGCACTTGCTCGCCTTGCCGACTGGCGCGGCTCAACGACAACTCTTCACTCGACTCATTCGAACAGCTCGCGATTAGGTCGAACTTCGCATACTTCTTCGCGCCTCGGCTCTCGTCGCACTTCACCCTGGATACGCCATCATACAGAACATTCAAGCGTTCCTCGTTCCGGCTTTGTGGACTTGTCAACTCCGACGAAACTTACAGAGCAACTCGATCGTTGTGAAATTTGCTGCACCGAAATTGTGATGAAGTGATTGCATAGCTTGAGTAAGGAACTATTGCTTCCTTTCTGAATTAGTAATAAATCATATACAATCATTAAAAATATTATGTTAATTTATTTAACATATGTTAATTTTCACATATGTTAGTTAACACCAATAATTAGTTAGTTCTTATGCAATTTTCAATTTAAACTTATAAGTTTCTTCCAATTTTTTACTGTTTAAACTTAAATATTGTTGAACATCCTAAACCAACGACTTGAGTACCTAAGCAATTTGAAAAGGAAATGATGTACAATTCTTAAATATAATATATGAATGAATATATATCTTACAAGTGTTAATTTTAGTACAATAAATGACTTGTCTATACATATATTTTACTACAAATACATATATGAAATATTGAGAAGAATCTAATGATGAGAAAGACTTTCTTTTAGCTTATACATTAAAGATGTAATATAAATTAATGCTCAGGACTTCTGTAAAATTATATTAAATAAATTATTTATATACATAAATTTAAGCTAGTGCAACAATGTTTTCATCATCGTATAATATACTTCATTTAATTTAAATTAATGACAGCATTAATCAAATTCTGCTTAAGTTAAGTACCTATTGCATTTGTTTTTCAAGCCAACAAGTTATCATTAGATTAACCTGCCCCATTCCTCTTATGAAATCCAGCAGAGTTAACACTTAACCTCAGCTTAGTTTAATGTACACAAGGTACTCTCTGAACCCATCGTACCCATTGTACCCATCGCATAGATCGCCTAACATTAGCTCGGCTAATTGATGACTTAATAACAAAATTGAATTGTTTATCAGTTTGTGGCCGTTCACTCAATTATTCTGCCACTCGCAAGTTTCGCTGGCTCACTTGAAATGTTGTTTTGGTATTTGGTTTTCTTTTCTTTTTTTTGGTTTTTGAATTTTTATGTTCGTTTTGTGTTTCACGTTCCACATGCGCCATGTCCTCTCCCGTCCGTGACTTAATGAACTATTAACGGCAATGATAGTAATTTGTTGTAGCAGCGCAGCCTCAGTCTGTGCTGTCGCAGTCGGCAAGGCAACGAATGAATTTGCTTGCAGGCAACAACAACAACACAACACAACAACAACAACAACTTGTCTTCATGGCACTTTTGGCAAACAAATAGACAATTCAACAAAGCGACATGCAGACAAATGACTCCAGCAACAACAACAAGATGCAAGGAGATAGAGAGATGGGGAGAGAGAGAGAGGGGGGAGGAAGAGGGACAAACGAATGTTATTTACAGATAGCTCTAGCATATTGCGGGGGTGTCATATCGTTAGAGAGCCCCCGAATGCTGCTGCCGTCGCACCTGTAGACGAGGCAGCGACGCTGGCCGCGACGCCGACATCGCAATTGGCTTTGCAACTATTTTTTTTGGCACGATTTTCGAATTACGTACATTGACTCGCAAAATGTTTGGTTTATGCCGCAATTAATTTGCAAGCGGAAGACACAGTCCCCCTCCCCTTCCCCCTGCTGATCCCCTTGCCACAAGTGGATGTGGAAGTGGAAGTTGTTGTGGGGGTGTCGCCACAGCGAGTTGAAGGTCTTCTGTCTGGCCGTCTGGCTGTCTGGTCTGGCTTAGCTGCCTTGTGGCGTGACATTGAAAGTGAAAGAACAAGTTTCGCACTCGACTGTGGCAAGCAGCAAGCAAGGTGAGGCATGTGGCAAGCAGCAGACTGAGGCGTGTGGCAGGCAGCGATCATTTCTACATTTAATGACTTTGACTTTTACATGGCAGCAGCCTGACTGACTATGCCTCTCCCCTGCCCACCACCCGCACAGCTGACGCAGCTGGTTCAATGAACGCGCCACGCATGCCACGGGCAGCGTGCAACGCTAATGATCTATGGGGTGTAAGTGCTTGGTACTTTTACTTTCATTTATCACAAGTGCAGCAGGAGGAGCTGAAAATTAGCAAAATGCGAACTCAAAATGCATTTTAGCACTTCATTTGTTGTTGCTGTTGTTGCTGCTGCTGTTGTTGTTGTCGTGTTGCTGCTGCTGCTGTGGCCAAACGTGCTTTTAATCAAATTTACATGCTGCACATACGCCGTCATACGCACTGTGGGCCGTGCCCCTGCTGCTGCTTTGCTGCTTTGGGGTGTAAAATTGATTTATGCAACTGTTGCAGCGGCAACTGATTTGTTTATAAGCGCAGCGACAGCAGCAGCAACATTTACTGCAACAGCAGCAACATGCAACAGATCGATAAGTTTATGCAACGCGAGATGATTGCGAGCGATAAAATCACGCGACAGACAATGCGAGGCGCCACGAGGCGAGACGCGATGTGAGGCTATGCTTCCGCTACAAGTTGCTACAATTTGTGGCACGTGTTGCAGACAAGTTGCGGCTTACAGAGTGATAACAGAGAGCTTTCAGTGCGCTAACAGCGAATGTTAGGCAAAGCAAGTTGACATGAGGTAAGCAACACTGCTTCCGCTACAAGTTGCCACAGCTTGGGGCACGTGTTGCAGGCATTTTAAGACTAACAGTAAGTTAACATAGTATTAGCAGTAAGATAACAGAACTTGTAAGGCAATTTAAGTTGCTAAGAGCCAAGCAACGATGCTTCCGCTACAAATTGCACCAATTTAGTTATGTTAAATCTAACAGCAAGTTAACATACTGTTAACAGTTCTCTTACAGTTTTTCGACCAAACAACACGCAATTTCAATTCAATTTCAGTTGATTTTCAATTAATGCCGCCAATTGCCAAAGTTGCAACGCGTTGCAAACGCACTTCGGGGCAGGCAAGCAGACTTGCCTCGCTGAGCCGGCGAAATGGCGAATCATTTGTTAGGCAAACATTTTCGGCTTTGGCTTTGCTTTCGTTTGGCCTTTGCGGCCAACATTTTGCATAACAGCGCGCGGTGCAGGTCAAGACGGAAATGCAACGCGTTGCAAGCCATTAATAATTTTCATTTTTTTATTAAACTTTGCCGCAGTCGCCACCGCCGTCGCCGTTGCCAGTCAGCTAACGTGGACGTGGACGTGGACGTGAACGTGCCTGTCTGCAATGTCTTGGACATCTTCAATGCGTTTCGAGAGCCTTTTGTTTTTAATGGCCTGCGTGGCCATGCCACAAGATGTGGCAAGACATAAACATCTGCCTTTTTAACTGCCGTTGTTGTTGTTTTTGTTGCTGTTGTTGTTTCGGTTTTGGTTTTTTCGGTAGCTGCGGCGGCATAATCCAAATTAAATTGTCAAGAGACATGACAATTCAATATACAGACGAACGAAGATATATATCCAGTATATACTTATATATACCTTGACAAATCTCGTTAAGGCACGGCACTCTGTCAGCGCGGGGTGCGAAGAGACTTGGCGAAATGTCAAATTAAACTGTCAGTGCGACGTTTTAACCCATTTTCCTTTTCTCTTTCTCTTTCATCGTGCGCGATTACATAAGCTACTTATCAGCTCTGATAACTGGGAAACGCGCCGCGCACTTAGCCACCTACCTAAATGGGAAAGGTAGCTGTGTGTGTGTGTGAGCTTGTTCACACTACTGCTGTGTGTGTGCGTGTGTGTGTGTAGGTGGATCGGTCAAGCGCATAAATCAGTGAGACAAGTCAAGCATCGGGACAGGCAGTCGCTCATTCGAGCATTCGCTCATGCGTCAGTTCCAGCAAACAAAAGACTTAGGCAACGAACTCAACTCGACTCTGCTCCACGCGCAACTTTGTGTTGCAAGAAAATGCGTTTTACGACTGTCTCCAGTTTCATATGTACCAAGTGTAGATCCAAATAGATGTGTGTATGCGGTAACAGCTGCCTCTGGAGGCAACATATTCTAAGCCACAAGATCTGCCTCCCCTCCCCACGCTCTTCTTGCTTCTTCTTCCGCCCACTGCAGGCTTGAGAGTGTCTCAGCTGAACTGCGCTAATTCGTGACTACTTTGTTGTTCGCTCTTGTTGTTACTGTATTGTTGTTGTTTTTATTGTTGTTTTTGTGTGACTGCCAAGCACAAGCCCTAAATGTAATGAAGAATAGTGCTAGACGAATAAGGAATACGCTAACTGGGGAAGGAGATGGAAATGTAAGGAAATGATAAACTTAATAATACTACGACTATCTTATTTAAACACTTAAACATCTAGAAAGATTCAATTAACATATCTAATATTAATAAGAATTCTATAAAACAGATAATACATTCATATAATTTCAAGAAATGTAATAACTAAAGTACTATACAATAATCATCATCATGTATCATATAATAAATTAGATCTACAGCTAGATTACTTTCTCTTTACATTATTTTTAACTATTTAAGTGTCTTTATTTATATTTTATATTATTCCATATATATATGTTCGTATTCCCTTTCCCTACACATATAAGTCTGGCAAATATCATAACCTCCCTTTCCCTACATACATATAACTCCTGCAAGTATCATAACCTTCGCGTGCATATATCATTCAGCAAAGTTATGCTACCCGCAAGTCGGAAATAATGACAACTTAACGACTGCCAGGGCAGCAAACAAAACTGAACGCAAATTGAGGGAGTCAGTCGGATGCTAAGCTCCCAAGCCAGACGCCAGTCTCGGGCACAGACTCAGATACAGACCCTGGCACAGGCCCAATCCCAAGTCGCATTCAGACTCCAATTCATTGGGACAGTGTGTGAGTCATGTGCTAGATCGTTCACGTATGTGCCTCATATGGGGATCAGGCACTTTACTTTTGTTTTCAAAGAGTCTCCCAGTGAAACACCCTCCACCCTCCACCCTACTCTACCCTACCCTGCTCCACAAACGACTCTTGTTCCCAGTTGTCAGTTGAGCTTGGGCTTGTTTCGGTCTTCGAGTTGGTTTCGGTTTCTGTTTTTTTATTTGGGGGTTTTTCTTCTTCAGCGATTCGACAGCATTCGTTGTCGACGACGACAAAGATAGAAATCGCATGACACGATCTTGTAGCCCGAAACAGGCGCCAGTAACCCAGTTTTCAGGTCTCTTTCAGCCAGCAGCAGCGTTGACTCCCTTGGCCAAATGAAAATGAAAATGAAACGTTTTGGGGCATAAATAAATAATGACAATACTCGCAGCCACACTGCCACAGTCGAGTAGCGCCAAAACAGGCAACAACAAATGATCGCAGTCCACACAGTCACAGTCCCCGATCGCACTCTCCCTGCCTGTATTTGCATTTGTTTTTTTCGCTTCTCATTTCTCGTTGTTTGTTTTCGTTTATTGTTTTTCTGCTCTTTGCCTGGCGCGGCATTTGCTTGTTTGTTGTTGTTGTTTGGGGGCCCGGGCCTAACAAGCAGCAGCACCGACGTCTGCCAGTGTGTTGTCTCTTGTCGGCCTGGCATTTTTCTAGATTTGCCAACCACCCCCAAAAACATGCGCTGAACTCTGACATCGCCCAACTACGGCCCCTCCTCACATCCTTCCCTGCTTCAGCTACTCCTGCTCCTCGCTGGCTCAGCATGTGGGTGAGGCGCCTACCTGAGGCGTGTACACTGCGCGAAATTGCTCTGCACATGGCACAACTCGCGCAATCCTCGCGGTGCATTGAACTCGCCGTGTGACTGATGCTGATTTACTGCAACGCGCCCACGCTCAATTCTAGCAGTTTTCACTTTTTCGTCGACTTGTCCGTCAGCGGATAACATCACCTGGCGACGTCCACTGGATGCACCCTATGATGATGACGATGATGACGATGACGACGGGGACGGTAGCTGGCAGCAGACACAGCAGACGACAGCCGCGATGCCAAAAGTTGCATTTTCTACAACAAATCAAGGTGACTGGACATCAAGATAAAAACATAACAAACGATTTGACTAAGCCGAGCCAGTAATAGGCTACGGCAACAACAACAGAGCAACAACAACAGAGCAACAACAACAACAACCGTTATTGTTATTGCCATTGCAATTGCCAGCGAGTATTGGCCCGACTCCTTCTCCTTCGCCTTCTCCTTGGCCAACTGCAGCTCCTTCTCCTGCGCCATCTCCTTGCGCCAGGCGCACCAAATTTGGTGCGAAACTGAGGCTGCTGCGTTGTCGTCGCAGTCGCCTTTTTCCTCGCTGACATTGCACAGTGGGACGAAAGGTGTGGGAAGCTAAAGAAACTACGTTGTAGTAGAAGCGACGTTAGATGACTTTAAAAAAAGAGAAATAAAAGTAGGAGTAAAATTAATTCAAAAGGTATCTTCAGCCGAAATAGTTTGTGAGAGAGTGAATATCAGAGTTTCTGAATAATTCTGAAAGATTATGTTTTTTTTCATTGATTTACGTATTAAAATATTGTTCAGTCTTAAATCTTATATTTTTTAGTTTAATTAGAATATTTCTAATGTATATATAATTTTTCATGATGTTTTCTGAACTGCAAAGGAAGTTTTCAAGGAAAGAAGTAGATAAAGAATTAATAAATACTTAAATTTACAGATTATATTTTTTCATCAATTAACACAATAAAGCGCTGCTGAGCTCATTTGAAAGATAAGATCTTTAATTTCTAGCTATTTTCTGCTTTGAAAATGCTTTAAAATCGATAAAAAATTAAAATGATCTAAATTTAGGTTAAAAATTAGGTTGAAAATGAGGTTAGCTTTGATTAGAGCTCCAATATAACTTTAATATATAACATTTTCTCATCATCTCACCCTATTTAGCTATGTTGAACTGACCAAGAACTGAAAACCTTACATTTTCTGAGTTGTTCCTCCATATTTCCACCCACACAACACATTTTTCAATTAACCCTAACCACTGTGCCTCGTGTCGTGGCTGTCGCCGTCATATTGAAATTGAAAATAAGAATCGTATTTGGTAATTGCAATGAAAGCGAAAGGAGTGAAAACTTTTTGTAGTCGAGTCGAGTACGAATGCGAATGCGAATACTTGGGGTGCTCGCTAGCTGCAGCGTACATAGAGTACATAGTTTTTTGGTCACAAAGATAGATCACCAAGGATTGTGAGGCATCGTCGTCGGTCACTTTCTACAAACACACACAGATAGCGCTACGCATAGACGACGCAGCTCAGTTCAATGACACAAAAGCACCTCGGATCACAGATCGCTCTGATCTGAAGTGGATTGCGGCTTGTTGTTGTTGTTGCTGCTGTTGTTGTTGCTGGGGCAGCACTTATCGCGGCTAAGCGTAGTAATAACAGCATGTCAAAATGCCAATCGAAACCTTTTGACATTTTTATCACGCATTCGACTGGTTGGTCGAACAGGCCTCATGCTAATTGACCTTGACATGCGGAAGATATTTTCGAATGCGTGCGATGTGCGGCGTGATGCATCACACACACGCACACGCACACTTATACACACTCACTTGAGAAAGACTCAGGCAACGAACTTGAGGAGAAGGCAACGCGCGCTGTTTGCGTTGCAGGTTGCGACACGACACGACACGAGGTGATCGCAAGATCGTCAAGTGTTAATTGCAATTCAATTCAGTGTGACCAGCTGGCGCAAAGCCAACAAGGCAATAAAGTGCGCTGTCCATATGCGTCCATATAGGAAAGTGAGAGATGCAAATAAAAAGCCAACAAATTTCTTAATTATAAAAGTGGAAATCGAAAGTAATTAAAGCCGCATGCGGTCACACTAATTAACATGCCACAACAACAACAACAACGTTTGACAAGTGCATATTAAAAATGTGATAAATAAACAAAATACCCACAAGAGCAGGAGGGGTGGGGGAGAGGGTAACGGGGATCATAAACAGACTGCAGGCAACACTTCACCTTGAGACGCGACGTTGCAAGTGTTGATTGTGGCTCTTGTTGCAGTGGGAGTTGTTGTTGTTGCGGTTGTTGTTATCGCAGCTGCTATTGCAGCTCATGTTGCTGTTGCTGTTGCCGTTTAAGTTGTTGCTTTTGTTGCAGCTATTTTTACGGCCTTTTCGTGGAGCTGTTTCGTTTTGTTTGCCGACATTTTTAAAGCCCCAAAAAAAAGTTACTCACTTACGCCAAGGTTGCCACACGCGGCACACAAACTTGCCACGCCATTTCGCCAGGCCTCTCTCTCTTTCTATCTCTTTCTCCGCCATTTAGCGACACATTGTGACACATTGGCCGTAAAGTTGATAACTCTATTGGCCATTCCGGCTCAGTCGCCCGTCGATTGCTCTGCGCTTGATTGATTTGCTGATTGCCAACGAGTTTTCCATTTGCATTTGCATTTCACATCCCTCACACACCTCTGCATGTCTCTGTCTGTGTGTGTTTGTGTGTGTGTGGCCAATTATAATTAATTTTCCTGCTGCTCTCACCTGCTGCCTGTCACAACGTCGTCGCAGAATCGCGCTGCGTTTTGTCACCACGCACAGAAAACGAAAGTCGACTGCGACGGTGAGAAGAGCTGCCAAGCTGACAGCCGAACTAACTGACAGACTGATTAACTGACCAAGTGACCAACAGACGCAGCAACAACAACAACAGTAGCTGCTGCAGTTGCCACTCTCACAATCAGCCCAAACTGGCCTGGCCTGGCCTGGCTTTATTGCGCCTTGTCCAATAAATGACCCACGTCCAGCTCCAGTCACAGTACAAATCACAGTGCCAGTGCCCCGTCTCCTCTCCCTGCCCCTTGCCAGGGCACAGCCTCAGCTCCGCCTCGAGTTGATTTATAGCCAGAAGCTGTAAAAGTTGATGAGACATCTTCATGCAGATCCTAAAGTACTAACGATCTGTCACTCGCGTATATTACATCAATTAGCCAGCAGACCCTCAATCAACTGATGTATGCTACCCTGTAATTGTGTTTGCCACGCCCACGACTTGTAGACATTGTAGGAAAGAGCTTGTAATGCTGTTGAAGAGAAGAAATTGGTTAGATCGTAACAGGTAGAGCTCTTTGAGGTATGGCACATACAGGGAATATTCGATATCCTATACCTTCACTCTCAAAATACCTACTCCAAATCAATAATTTCTAAAGTAGATGATGTGTTATTGAATTACTCTGAGGATTACAGAATGAGAGAATCATATAAAAGTATTATTTGGTATAAAAGTCTTGAGAAAGACAAAGTAACTCAAGAATATGTAGAAAAAGGTGGCTTAAGTAGTTTGATGAATTAAAAAATCTTGAACATTTTAACTCAGAATTGAATCACAATGGTAAACTGAACTTCTTTGAACAAATAAAGAATGTATTATACGATTCTTCAATCGTAAATCGAAGCTTTTATGCAGAAGAAAACATAATAAAATATTGAATGAATTATTAACAAGATCTTAACTGTGCCCTCCTATCGATGCTAATTTAAAAAGATCTGTTCACTATCTATACTAACCATTTAGTACCTTGATATATTGCGTATCTATCATTATATACTGTATATCTATCTTTGTATGCTACCCAAATTTGCATATGGCCTGCAGCTTTGCATTGCACTTTATAATTAACCAAAGATTTCCTTTGCAACTGCAGCAGCCTGAGGTACAGCCATTTCTAGAGCATTAGAGCCATTCAATTCCCTCTCTTCCCCCCCTTCCACACCCTTCTCTCCCTAGTTAAACTAGACTACATGTTGCCCGCAATTGAATAAAAATCCTTTTCATGTTGCCACAACATTTGTTTGGGCCACAAACAAAAAAAAAAGAAAAAAAAGAAAAACCTCACTCGATTCGACAACAAGAATTGCCATTGGCGGCGCTTTTCGCTTTGTACTTGTCTCCGATGCAGTTTTTTCTGCATCTCCAGCTCCTGCTCCCCTCCCCCGTGCTGCTCCCACTGCTTCTGCTGGCTGTTTGCTTTAGTTGTTTCCTATTAACGATAAGATCACATGACACGAACTGGTTGCTTGCTTGGCCAGCGCAATTTGGCCTCGGCTACGGATCGAACCACTTTGGTTTCTGCCTCAGCCTCAACTCTGGCGCCGGCGCCACTAACCCAGTTAACACAGAGAGCCTCCTGCTCCACTCTGCTGCTCTGCTGCTCTTGGCCAATTATAGCACATTAAATGCAGTCGCCTCTTATCGCACAGGATAAGTAGGCAGAGGGCACAGGTACAGGCCGAGGGGGCGGGGCACATTGATTCAGGCTGTTGCACATTACGCAACGCCAGCGTCAATTAAATCAGTTTTACTCCAAATATTTTACGGCAATGTCAACCTCAAGAGGATGCGACCAAGCAGGGTCCCCTAAAAGATATGGGCGCTATATATACTTATTTATACAGGTACATATATTGACAGGGGCCGCCCATGGTTCGTACACCTTTAGGGCTCTGGGCCACGCCTGATTGAATTTATGTTCGACTCTCTGCATTCGCTCCGATTGTTTGCACAAAACTTTCACAAATTACCGAAAAGGTTCAAAAAAAAAAGCTCTGGAAAAAACAACACACTGCCAGATTGAAAGACTGGTCTACAATATTGGGGACTGGAAGACTGCGAGACTTGGAGACAGAGACACTGAGCGACTGCTTGAACTTGTTGTGCGAGGCGACTCGATTAAAATGCTTGCAAGTTTAATTGGAACCAAGCGGGTCGCATACACATATTCTACTGGGTGGCCAACAGTGGGGCAGAGTAGGCAAAAACCAGATAGAAAAATGAAATATGTGTTATGATTTGAAATGGTGATCTGTACTGCGAATCTTAATATCATTATATCTCAGCTAAGAGAAAAGCTTAGAGTTCAATATCAGTCCATTGTTGCTCACGAATTCGTTGATTTTTCTCGGATTAAACGACTTTATCTCATTAACTTCGAGAAGGTTCTTACCTCTTACGGGGTAATGACCAACATATTGTGATATTCCCATATATGTTTTATAAACCTGTACATAATTTTTTAATATATTGATCTTTGTTAAGAATATGCAATTAAGACAAATAATTATTTTTATATTATTAATATAATAATACTGAAGACAAAATAAAGAAATTCTTGAATTATAAATTAAAATAGGATAAAATATATAATAAAGATTTGTGTGTATTATTACAAAAGAAATACATATTTACATCTATTCATAATTTACATTCGGATACGTAGAATATTTTAGATTGTAAACTGTACGATATGTTTGGTTAAAGAAAAGTTAAGTTATATCAAATTTATTAAACAATGAGAAGTTCTTAAAAAGGTTCTTTAAAACAGTCTTCTATTTTCATGTACAATTCTATGTTTTCATAGTACATAAAACAAACTTGCTAAAAATGGGCTAAAGGTTTAAAAACCTTTCATTATTCATGTTAATACAAAAATTATCTCCAGTTTTAGAAAGAGTTCTAAAACTATCATTATTCATCAAAACCTTACAAAGTATCCTATTATAGAAATATTCATTGTATTAACACAACTAATTTTTTACTTGTAAATTTCGTGACCTGTCCCACTGTGCACTGCCTTAGTTGCCACATTTCGCCGATCGGTCAAGTGCAAGTGGCAATTTAAAGAATCGGGTGAGCAGGCAAACGCATCGAGTGTCCCGTGTGGCGCCCCCATTGCGCATTTTTGCGAGCAACAGTTGTTGTTGCTGCAATTGTTGTTGTGTTTGTGGAAGAAAGTTGAGTTGCCTCTGCTGCTGCTGCTGGTGATCGGCATCGTTTCATGTGCTGCTGCTAAGTGAAATGAAAAGTGCATAAATAAATCTGCCGCCTCGTTGCGTCGCAGTCGACGCTGGCGCAGCAGCTACGACGATAAGAATCGAAGCTGGCGCAGTGCAGGCAAAACACAAAAGAACTTTCGCTTTCGTTTTGGCTTCGGCTTTGGCTTTTTTATCGCTGGTTTTTTTTGGCTGGCAGCGCAAGTAAAAGTGCGAGTGCATTATTTAAGCCGAGTTTGGTTATTGAAATGCAACCGGTCGACGGCATGTGAAAATCGGCAATCGACAGCGACGGTGGCAGAGATGGATAGACGGACAGGGCAGACGGACCAGCTGCATACAGTGCCTGGCAGCAGTATGCGGCTGTTTAATGAGCCACCAAAGTGGCTCGTCATGCGGTGCATGAGATTGCATAAGATTGTCAACAAAGGCAGCCCCCTTCACCCGCTCTCAGTCTTACTCCCTCGCAGCACAGTTTCTCTCTCTCTCCTCCTTCCAATCTTCTTCTCCTCTCTCTCTTCGCTTTCACTGTAGAATCGCTTAGAAGTGCAGCGAATGCGTTTTTCGCCGCTGCGGCGACGGGCGATAGTAAAAGTGATAGTCGTTTTTTCAATACCAGATTATTATGGCTTAAATATTTTACGACTTATATAACCACACACACACGAACACAGCCACACGTCAAAGCAATTAAGCTACCAAGGCACACACACACGCACACACTCGGGCACACACTCGTTCGCTTTTCTAATTAATTTCGAAATAAAAAAATCTCAATAAAATTTCATTTTCATTGACAGCCACTTTTCAACTGCAGTCCCAGGCCCCGGACTGATGAGGCGTACCAACAATAACAACAACAACAACTGCTGCACAACAACAGCAACAACTGCTGTACAACAACAACAAGTGATATACAACAACAACAGCAAGCTCTGCTTGGAACACTTAATTGACAAGTGTGAAACTTTCGATTTCTATATACACCCATTGACATACAAAAAGCCAGGCTAACCTGGCAGAGCAGCCCCAGCAGCAGCAGTCCCCACCTCAGCCTCAGTCTCTACCCCACAACAACAACAACTCGAGCAGGCAGTTAAGAGAGCCTAATGATCCCCGCCTGCTATGATTTGTTGTGTCTAAATGTCACAATTTTCCAAACTGATGGCGCGGCTCACACTCGACGAGGAGGAGGAGAAGGTGGAGAAGTGGGAGGTGGAGGGGGGAGGGAGTGTGTTGCAGGTAGGTAACTGCAACAAGGTGTGTGTGCTGCCTGCCTGCTATCGGCGCCTCTGATGGCTACGCTGATAATTATTGATACGGGCTTGAGCTGCTGCTGCTGTTAAACTCAAACTGGCTCCCGCTGCCTAAATCTCCATCTCCATCGCCATCTCTGTGCAGCAGCTTGACAAGAAGGCAGCGAGCGCAATGAAATTAAATGATTAACTAACATAGCCGACGATGAGGTGGTCCCCCCTCTCTCCTTCCCCTCTCTGCCTGCTTCTCTGCTTGCTTGCGGAACGTGCGAAATGGGTGAAATTGCCGACTATGCAGACATTTTAATGGGCAGAGGGGCATGACAGGGAGAGGAAGGGGAGGGAGGGGGGAGTGTGCAGGTAGAGCAGTACCTCGTCGACTTGATGTCGTGTTCGAGTGTTGGACCGACGTGATTTTATACTGCGAAATATATGTTTCAATTACCGCCTTGCGGCAGCGAAATGTTTCGAAAATGAAAGTTGCAATATTTCAATTGAACAGCTTAATTGTGAATGAGTCTCCCCCAATATACAGTCCCCCCTGTGCGGTACCTGGCATTAGTAATCGAGGGGAAGAACTCTGGCAGATTTGAGAAATGCGCAACGTGTTGGAGATGAACAGTTGGGGTTTAGAGCAAATAAAAAGAGGATAAGGTTGTGAAATCTTAAAGAAATATGATTTGAAGGTAGAAAAGAATTTCTTTTTCTATGTTTACCTTAATGAAGAGGGTTAAATATGTTTTGTAAGCTTTAGTATTATTAAATATTAGTATTTATTATATATTTTTATTGTATTTATTATATTTTAAAATAAAAAAGAATGCATATTATATATCTAATGTCTTACTGTGATCCTTAAGACAATTTCAACTAACTCTGAATGAACTTATCATGAACCATGTTAAATTTAGTTTTTTTTAATATTAATATATTATAATGATATGATATAAAGGTATGTTATCATGACATATATTCCATATAAAATTATAATTATATTATATGACTAAAATCTCAAGTGCGAATACGAAATAAAGACTCCTCATTCGATTTTAATTAAGGTTCCCTCTGCATTGCCAAGCAGCCAATGAATTCTATTAAGGACCTCGATTCGCAGAACTGTCTGGTTTATATTTCATTCCCTGCCATGACAGGCTATAATTAAAAATCAATTTGTCAGAAACAAACACTCGAGGCGTGTTAGCCACATTATGCAAGATACCGTCAACAAAACAAAAAAACAGAAACCGCCAAAATTAATAATGAAGTCTGTTGTCGGCGGAGCCTTTTGGCTTGTCAAGAGGTGCAGCAGGCATCAAGCTGATCACACTGATCATGCCTAATGTCGTCAACACATATATATAATATATATACTTAGCTGTGCACATGTGTGTGTGTGTGTGTTGGTTCACGCTATGCGAAGCGTGATTTCGTTGCCATAGAAACCCATTAATGAGCGAGCTGCAAACTCAAGCCCGACAGATTTTTTAATTAAAGCATAAAAATTGCAATTTTTCACGCTTTTAGCGGGAAATGTGGCGGAATGATGAAGAAGTCAACAGAGACGTCAAGCTAAAACAGCTGCAACATAATTTGAGTGGTGAAAAAGAGAGAGAGAGGGAGGGAGACAAGGACAGGGAAAGGTTGTTGTGCTACTTTAGCTCAAATTATTATATTATGATATCAAGCTGCGTTGTAAAAATGACTAAGGACTTTCAAGTTGTAGAAGGCCTTCTAAAAGAAATAAATAAAATAAAAATGAATATAAATAAATAAAAAAAGCTAGAATTTGTGTACAGAAATTACATAAAAGCTATAATCTAAAATAAAAGCTATAATCTTTCCTCTACTGCTATCTCTTTCTGCCTTAAAATTTCCAATAATTAAAAGAAGTTTAAGGAAAGGTTGTGGAGCTCTTAAGATTTCTGGAGAAATAGAAGGGAATAACCTTAGGCTCTTAAGTTTTCCAAGATTGCTTAGTTTCAAACTGAACCTTCCTCCATCCGTCTGCCATCTCTTTCTGCCTGTCTCTGTCTCTTTCTCCGGGGAAGTCTTTATATAAATTACCATACGCATGAGTAGCAAATAAATTTGGCCAACGATCATTATCGCCCGCCTTGTCCAGGCAGGCTCTATGGAGTTGCTCCTTTCACTTTCTACACTGCGGATACCTAATTATTCCTGCCGCCCCCTCTCGACTTCCCCCTGCCCCCTTCCCTGACTGTTTGAAGCATTGTCTAGCTGAGATTTCGCACATAATTAAATTTCGCAAAAATGCACATGAAATTAATCGTTTTATTGTTATGTCTTGATCCGCCTCCTCCCCCTCTCGCTCCCTCTCTCCAGCCCCCTCTCTGCCTCTCTTGTGTGGCATGTGCCATGCGGAAGCAGCGCCCTACCAAAAATGGCCAAACAGTAGCCAAGCTAAAGCAGCTGCCCCCCACTGGCTACCCCCTTTCTCAAGCAACTGCTACTTGGCGGTTTTTTGTGTTGAGGAGAGAAAGAGAGAGAGATTTATGCGCTGGCAAGCGGCGAATTGGCAGAAGAGAAAGAGGAGGGGACGGAGAAAGGGGAGAAGGAGAAAGAGGAGGGAAAATTATAGAGGAATTTGCGCATGTGGAAAAAGTCAAGAGATTTCTCAATTTGCATTCATTAGATTTTTTCCTGAGGCTCTTTTCACTTTCGCAGTTGCTGATTGCGTCACGAGAGACTCTCTTCGCCCAGAGAATCGCAGAGAATCAATAGATAATTTACCGTTAGCTTTGCTTAACCCAATTCCCGTTAATTAGCATATTCGGCGGGGTCAAAAGGTGTTGAGACCCGTGTGCTTCTTCGCAGTTCTTCGGCGATCGTCGCGCAGTGTGGATCAACAATGAATCGTCTCGTTCTGGTGGCAATCTTTACCCTTTTTCTGGCTGCAAGTGAAGCCTTGCGGGATAAGGATGTAGTGGAGCACGAGGGTGGTTACTACTACAACAATGGCACCCACTTGGTGCACTCCGACTACCCCATCACGCCCATCATCGCCTTCCTTTCGGAGCAGGAGGATGCGCTGCCCGTGCGCATTGTAAATGGAAAGCGCATCTCCTGCCGCGTTGCTCCCTACCAGGCTGCACTCCATCACAAGGAATTGTTTGTATGCGGCGGCAGCATCATCAACAGCGAATGGATACTCACAGCCGCCCACTGTGTCGAAGGCACCAAGGGGCGTGGCTTTACAGTGCGCGTAGGGTCCGATCAGCAGCGTCGTGGCGGACAGTTGCTGCGTGTCAATCTTGTCGTGCAACATGCGGACTACAACAGCAAGACAATGAAGAACGATCTGGCACTGATGCGTGTCGAGAGGCCTCTGCGCTTTGGCGGCTGTGTGCGGAGGGTCAAATTGCCACTCGTCGAGGAGCAACAGCTGCCCAAAAGCTTCCAGGTCAGTGGCTGGGGATTGGGCAAGGAGACGGCCATCAATGTGCAGCGCTATCTGCGTGCCACAAAGGTCAACAGGATTTCGCAGAGTCGTTGCAAGCGTATGTACCGAGAAGGAGGTGTTCGCATCTATCCGAAGATGATGTGTGCCGCGAGACGCAACCACGACAGCTGCTCTGGAGACTCGGGCGGACCGCTGACCAAGGGAGACAGGCTCTACGGCGTTGTGTCCTTTGGCATTGGCTGTGCGGATCACAACTTCCCTGGCGTGTATGTGGATGTCAGGCAGTATATAGGCTGGATAAACGATGCCATCAGGAAGTACTCGTAGGTGCTCTTGGCGAAGCATCTCAATTGAAGATTAATAAAGACTTTTGTAATGTGAATAATATGAGTGTGTGTGAGTTACTTGAAGGGGAAATAATTAAATATAGAACTGCCAAATTATAAAGATTGAAACGTTTGTAGACCTTAAAGAAACTCTGTTGAGATTTATTGGTCTTCGCCATTACTAACACGATGAGCATTAATAGACCAACTATTGCCTCAAGTACGTTATAAAAATACTGAAGAAATAATAATAATAAAAAGTTCTTAGAATGTCTTCATTTCCAAACGCCAGATCTTAGATTTCAGGTATTTCTTCCATACAAAAGAGTTAAGTTTTATTTCTAAATTAATGGTCCCAAGAATATACAGCTTACATCTTTTAACTTAACAAAAATAAGCAATTAAGAAATAATAAATAAATAACTCCTCTATCATATTTGTAGACTTGTTCTAACAAGTTATTTAAAGAAGAAATATTCCCGAAGTCTTGACCTACTGCTCATCCAAGCACCGCTAGACATATCATAAATATTTCAGTTCTTAAACAAGTTGCAAACTGGTAATGTCTTGTTCAATTTGCATAGCTTGAAAGAGGTCAAAGTTGCGAAAATTTAAGCAGTGGAAGTTCTGATTCAGAGATGTGTTAGAGAAATGAACAAGATAAAAGAGAGAGATAAGAAAGATTTAAAAGATTTGCTGGTATATTATGAGAGATATATTACCAAGGGGGAATATGCGTATAACATACTACACAGAGACGTTTACTAGAGACACACAAGTGATCAGCAAGATACAATAACTTTAATACCTGACAGATAAGAGGAAGATGTTTATACCTGATATATAAAAAATGATTCACATGTATATGAATATATACATAGTACACACATATGTTATTATTGTACTACCCATAGGAGATTAACAAGGTATACTTACTATAATGCACGATAGATAAGAGAAAGATATAATATATTGTACATATATAAAAAAGACTCACATACATATGGTATATATACATATATTACATACATAAATACTACCCCCCTATGGATAGTATTTATGTATGTAATATATTACAGTGACATTTAAAAAAAACACACCAGAGATTATCGAGGTATACCGACTGTAATACAAGGATTATAATAAAAGCTAAGATATTGATATACTGAATTTTAAAAAGATGCACATATATATATAGTAAACATACATATATACAGTATGTACCCATGGGGCATACTTACAGTGACATTTAAAAGAGACACACAGGAGATTAGCAAGGTATACTTACTGTAATGCATGAAATCATAGATGGACAGCTACATCCCATACGGAAGCTAGTCTCTCTCTCTCATGCTTTCTTAATTTGACACAAGTCTTCACACACACACAAACAGACGCAGATGCACGTATGTGCAGCTCATATGTACACGTATGTGCAGCCTGCATTTAGTTGATTACAAATTTGTGTGTAAATTATGTATTTGTGCACTTTTGATTTCATTTAAACGAAGTTTCCTGATGGCCCCCAGCGCATGTCAAATATCAAAACCAAATCGCGTCGGGCAACCACTTGCGCAACACACAACACACATACAGCACACACACATTGCCACAGTCGCCATCCTCAGCCATATCCCATCCCATGGCTGGCCAAATATCACTGCCGCCATATGCGGTGGGCGTGCTCCGTTAATGCCGCTGCGATCTGACGACGCTGGGGCAGCAGGCAACCCCTTACCCCTCCGCCATCCAAAATTAACATAATCGTGCCCAGTCTCAACTTCAGCATCGGCTCGATCTCCTCCAGCTGCTGCAGAAAAGTGTTGAGTTGGCTGTCAAGTGGTTGCTGCCGGGCAAAACGACAGGCGAGGTGTGAGCAGCTCCACGAGGCGCCCGAGGAGCGTTTAGCACCTTCGGCCCCTTTCGGGGCCCCTTCCATGTGGATTGGATTGGATGGGATTGTGCAAGCAGCGAGCATCACCTCCTGCTAACCAGGCGAAATGAGGCAAACAAAATGGGCAATTTCAATATGAAAATATGTGGGGAAAACTTTACTGTGTAAGCTAGGCAAACATGTGTGTGTATCCGTGTATATATATGCTTGTGTGTGCGTGTGTAAATTTCTTAGGCATTTGTTGTTGTTTTGTTCTTAATTGGTTTTTATATATTTTGTTATCATTAAGTTACGCTTATACAATTTTTACGTATTCTAACCTAAATGTATACCATAATTCATTCCTTCTTCCTCTTCCTGCTCCACTTTTTAGCTTTTCTCATTTATTAATAGTATTTATATTTTGTTTCCGTTGTTGTTGTTGTTGTGGTGTAAATTTTAAACTATTTGCTATAAAAATGTTCAACAGCAAAAATTAAAGGCATTGCATTTTGATAGGTGTAGCCCCAAAGTATTGTAGATATTTGAAACACAAACGCACACAAAACATTTCATTTAAAAATCTTGCACAAAAATTGTGTTTAAAAATTTGTTTTTTTTTTGCCGTGCGTAGCCCCCTAAACAAATGTCGCAATAAACGTAAAAAACTTTTTAAAAAATGTTTACAATTACAAAAAGCACAAACACGAACATTTTGCTTTTAGTCAATGCGAATTTGCCTCCCAAAAGGTTTTCTCTTATTCTTTTTTAAAGCTATATAACAATCTTTTCCTTTACGCAGTATTTTCTGGCTTTCAATAAACTGATCTCTCTCTGATTTTTGGTTTTATCTTTCTGGACAACAACTTGGCAACAGCTGATGAAGAGCTTGCTGAACAGACTGGACTTTACATTGATTCTCTTGCTTTATATTTTACATATTGGGAGTTGATATTTTCAAGTAGTACTTCTTCTACAGATCTATGAATGACTGTTTCGGAAAGAAAGCTGCACATAACTCACAGTTCATTTTGTGTTGTTGCTACACTGTTGTTGTTGTTGTTGTTGCTCTTTTTACAGTTAACAGTTACACAACAAACACATCACAATTGTTTACAGTTTAATAATACTTTCTTACACATAATTTAGTAATCAATGAAATCATTAAATCGCTTTCGCTGTTGTTGTTGTTGTTGCTTTTGTTGTTGTCGCAGCTCCTCTGCTTGTTGTCGATCTTGTTCTTGTTCTTCTTATTGTAATTAGATTCAGCTGCATGCACCATTCACAGATCACTGCCGGCATTATTGATCTTGTTGTTGCTGTTGTTGTTGTTGCTCCAGCCATTGTTGTTCTTGTTGTCGCAGTTTATCTCCAGCTGCTTATTGATTGATTGGTTAGTTGGTTGATTGCATCCATCGACTTATGACAAAAACGGATTTGTGGCGGCTGCCTCCGGCTTAATCCACGGCATGTTGTTGTTTTGCTGCAAAGATTCAATTAAAACTTAGTAAAAGAATTCGAAATATTTATTAAAATTTTAGCCTAAGCAAGCAAAAAACTAACTACATGCAACACTAACTAGCAACTAAGGTTAGTACGACAGCAGCAACTGATTAGTTTGTTAGTTTGAGTGTGTTTGGATAGCAGGTTTTGCTGTACACATGCTAGACTAAAGGTTATATATTAAGTAGATTTTGCAGGTAGTATCTAGTATGTAGTATGTGGCAGATGCATGCACATTCGTAATAAACATTTTACCCATTTGCATTGTACTATGCATTATGCATTTATCTTTGTGTTTTATTTAAGCGTCCAAGCCTCCATTGTTGGCTACAATTAGAAAATATTATCAACTGATCAACTGTATAGTTCTTAAGAGCAGAGCAGCTGCTTGGTTAAGAGTTTGTTAACATGACGTAGCAGGGAATGAAACCGATAGACCGATTGAGGCAGTAGAAGATAAAGCTCTTTTATTTTAGAGGATATAGTAGTACTTAGTAGTAAAGTACTTAAATAAATTGCAGCTTAATTGTAAATAAGTTTGCTAACAGACACCAAGATAATTATTAATCAATATTTATGAGTATGCAATGAACTGAAGATATCTTCTAAATCAATAATGATGAATACTCAATGATCTCAAGGTATTTTCTTTACAAATATACCTAGTGATCACATTAAACTCTCGTATGATATGAGATAAACTTAACTAAATCACACACGATACGGAAATCAATTCTAAATGAGAGATACTATTGAATACTCAATGATATCAAGGTATATTTTAGATCCAATTAACATGAGTACGCGAACATATCAAGGCATCTTCTTGATATGTTATAGATGAACAGACAAGCAATATAATTAATCACAAATTATTATCAGCAAATTCTATCGGTTTCATTCCCATTTAGGGGGTACTTTCTCTAGTTTCTTTGACTGGCTAAAGAAAATAATAAAGTAGCAAAAAATTAAAACAACAAAATCAACGAAACAAACTTAATAAAAACTCAAGCAAAGCAACAACAACAAATCGCAAATCTGTGTTTGTGTTTGGGGCGCAAATAGTCAACAACAACACGACGGGGCAGAGCGAACAACGAACAAGAATCTCTCTCTCTCTTCACTCACTTCCAGCTTGCAATTGTGACCAGCTGTGGCACCAGCGCTGTGCGAGATTCCACCATAGTAACTGGCCGCAGTAGCCGCCAAATTGTTGTCATATTCCAACGGGGTTATGCTTATGCCCGGTGTCTCGGCCAGAGATTCAGAGAGCGCACTGCTGTAGCACTGAGCGTAGCTTGAGTAGCCTGCCACTGCCGTCGCTGGCGTGCCATAGTTGCTGCTGTATGAACCCACCGAGGGTGCAGAGGGACTTGGGAACTGATACGAACGCTCTTGAGGCGTATCATTCATGATGTCCATGTTGCGAATACTCTCCACACTGGGACTATAGTAGTTACGGCTATAGTCGGAGCTATAGATGCTATGGTTGTTGTTGGTGTTGTTGTTGTTGATGAAGCTATTCTTGTGGCTAGGTGGATTGTTGAAGATTTGCTTGCTTGGCTGTGGATTGAGGGGCATTGAGAGGGGGGGTTTACTGAACGCACTCAGCAGCTCAAAGTCATCGCTCAGCTTCAAGCTGGTCGGACGTTGCTTGGGCTATGTGGGGCGGATGGGGGATGGGGATTCGGATTTGGATGTTGCATGCAACAGTTGCTCAAAACGTAAGATGACAATAGGCAAAGCAAATGTACGAAAGAAGGAAACAAAATGCATGAAAGGATAACGATAATGTAAAGTATATCGAAAAGTAAAGTTACCAAACGAAAATAGAGATTAGAGAGATCAGAGAAAGCCTCAAAGAACAGAGAGAGACAGAAAGAGAAAGATATATAATAATATCCTAACTAAATACCTAAGTCGTACCTAAACACCGACGGCACAGACACTTTCACACTCACACACACACTCACCTGAGAAGCTGCACTGACACCGCTGCTGGCTGGCGCCCAGGGATCCTGGTTCATGTTAACTGCAAAGGGCGGCTGCTGTTTCAACTGATTGATGGACGGCACCTGGACACAGATAACATAATAAACCAACCATTTCTCTAGAAGCATACACTGATTACTCACGGCTGGCTGCTGTTGCTGGAATAGATTCGTCTTCGGCGGCATCACATTGTCGGCAAAAGGATTATAGGCTGGCGCAAGTCCTGACTGTGTCTGCGGCGCAATTGGCTTGATCAAGTTATCCAGATTAACCAACGCCGAATTCTCGCCCAGAAATGAGTGTGGATCCTTCAGAGGTTTCTTTGCCGTGGCACCCGTTGATGGATGCATTGAACTGCTGCCATAGTTTGAGGAAAGCGGATCCATATCGTCGAGCAGCGAAGCTATACAGTAAGAGATTAGGTTATCATTTTGAAGATCCATTTCTAACTTCAGCTTGACTTACAGTTGTTGTTGTTGGAGGCACTGGAATTGTTTGGTTCGCCGCTTTTATTGCGATTGGTTATCAAGTCGAACTCATCGAAGTCGGGCGATTGTTTCTGCAAGAAGTGGGAGGTATAGATATTCATCTAAGACTTTCTTGGGTTAAGGCAACTCACCTTGACGGCTCCCGTCTGCAGTGCCTTCCAGGGATCATCTAGCGCTGCTGTCGCTGGCTGCGCTGCTGCCCAGGGATCTGCTGAAGTCGCTGCTGCTGGTGCTGCCACAGGCTGCGCTTCTGCTAGCCAAGGATCAGCTGAGCTGCCATTGGTAGCCACACGAGGCGCCGCTGCTGGTGCTGCAAAGGCAGGCGCCGCCGTCGTTTTCGTCAACCAAGCATCAACGGGAGCAGCAGCACCAGCCGCTGATACTCTTCCATTTTGATTGGCATTGCCGTTCGTCTGCAGCCATCCCTCGTTGGAGGAGCCAGATGCCACGGAGGGGGAGTGTGCACGCAAGCCCCAGGCATCGTTGGGAGCGCCCATTGGTTGAGCTGGAACAACTGCACCCAGCGGCACACCAGCACTCATTATAGTACGTGGTGGTGGCGCCGCCGCCGCCGACGTTTGCCATGGATCCGCCTGTGGCTGACTGTTGCCAGCCCATGGATCCGAACGCTGGCTAGCTGCAGCCCATGGATCCACGGCAGCACCACCTGCAGCGCCCAGAGGTGGACTCGAAATGCTAGTCGCGCCCAGCGAGATGTCCAGCAAATCGAGCAGGTGGCTCTGTTGCTCCTCCTTCCTGGGCGCCGCAATGGGTCGTCCGTTTGAATCCCTGCTAAGACATTGGTTAGAATCATCTAGAGAAACCTTTCAACTCTCTCTGCACTCACTTGAAGTCCTGCTCGCTCTGGCTGAGCGCCAATTGCAATCGCACATCGTCGCTGCGTCGCTTGGCCTCCTCCTGTTCGGCTTCTTCCCGCGACATTGCCATGGCCAGCTGCAGCTGTAGCTCCTCTTCGCCTGCGGTCTGGGGTCGAACCATCTCCAACTCGGACGCATTCTTGGGTGGTTCCTCTTGCCAGCCCGGCGGCAAATCACGCTGTGGCATATCGATGTAACCATCACTGCCAAATCCACTCGGATGCAGTGCGAATCTTTCTTTGGCCTTCAGCGCCTTCACTCGCTCGTTCTTCAGCCGCTCATCATCCTTCAGCAGATTCACCAGCTGCTTGGCTTTCTCACGAACATGCGTGCCCTGATCCTTTCCCTCCTCGAAGTAGACAAACTCACGCAACGTTTGTATGGCGAAGATGTTCTCCTTGCACTGTTGCGCCACCTTCTCGGTGCCCGTCTTGATGAGGTACTCGAGCAGGATGAGTGCCTTATAGACATGCCGCCAGTTCTTGCCATGATCGTTCAGTCGTTTCCATATCATTTGCATAATCTCCGAGAAGGCAACAACATTGTACGTCAGATCAGCGATTTCGGCCATTATTGTGGCCGATGGCCCCCATGGATCATTGGAAGTTGCCTCGCGCACCTTGACCTGCAACACACAAAACAAACAATTAGATGGAGAACAATTGAATGGAGAGATCTGTGTGGTACATTACCTGTGCATCCGAATAGTTGTGCGCGAGGTTCTTGATGTTTCTGCGTAGTCCGGCGACATTGACCTGCATATCGTCTTTTTGTTTTCTCACTGTGTGACGAAGAGAAGAGTGGAGAGATGTGTTAACATGACTGGGATCAGGCTAAGGTGTCTGCTACTACAGGGTATGTTCGTAATTCAAAATTGATTTCGCGTTCTGTTGTTTCTCGTTTGCAAATCGTGTGTGTTTGTTCAGTAATTTGTAATTTTGGTTATATTTTTTCCGAGTTTTATCTCTATCGAAATGTGAATTTTGTGTTGAAATGATTGTCAGATACACACACACACACACGTTACAATATTATTGAATATATATATATAATAAATATGAATGGAATTGAACAAAACACAAACACGAAAACAAAATAAGATCCCAGTATATCGCACAGGCGTGCATCCAATGTCCGTGGGGAGCCTCTGATTACTTCGATGTTAGAGACGTGCTCTGTGTGTGCTTGTGTGTGTGTTTGTGTGTGTTTACATGTGTCTCTCTCTCTCTGTGCCTGTCTTACTATGTATGTGTGTGCGTGTGTGTGTGTGTTGTGTAGTGTCGAAAGTCAAAAACACAAATGCGTGTGTCGTTGCTCGAACAAGCTTGGCTACTATACTCCAAATCGAATTCGAACTCGAAAGCTGAACTCATAGAGAAGTCTCTTTGCAGTTGCAACTATACCAAGAGGGAACTGATCTATCTATGATCTTATCCTCCCTTGATACCATTGCACTGCCTATCAAACCTCTCTAGAAACAGCTTCGAGTACCGTAGACATAAAACATATGTTAAATCTGTTAATTGCTTTGGTGTGTGATATCATATTTATTTATTATTTTATTTTGGTAATATTCGGCGGTGTGTTTATTAAATGAAATGCAAAGAAAACATTGGAACTTACTTTTCGTTTGTTTTTGCGTTTGACTTATACGAGAGAGTAGCTTGTTTTTCTATATATGTTTCTTATTTCTTTTCTTGCTCTATATATACGCTATATATAGAAGGTGTTTTATTCTTAATTATTGCTTGAGGTTTTGCGCAAGTTTCTTTTGCTTATTTTTTTTTGGTTTTGGTTTTAGTTTTGTTTTTGCTGTTTAAGTGCTCCAAAGCAAGCTAAGTATGAGATACAAGATAATACAATCAAAATACATAGTATAAAAGTACATATATAGTATGTATGTATATATATATATGGATAAAAACAATTGTCGCTCTTAGTTGCTGTTCTTGTTGTTGTTGGTTGTGCAACTGTAAAAAGCACATCGAAAGATTAAAGAATTATAATTTCTGGAAGTATGACACAGCAACGAGTGCGGGAAAAGAAAAGAAACGAAAAAGAACAAACAACTAAAAATCATACGAGTGAACACAGATTAACTATATATAGTAAGAGAAAGGTCCAAGTTCAAGCCTGCACCTCGACTCCAAACATACCTCTAAGCAGGCAGAGGAGCGACGGCGACGGGGACGGAGAGACGACCTCGTACACCTGCAGCCAGACCGAATAGAGAAGTGGATAATTTAATTTACGGGCAAACAAAATATGCTTGGTGGAAATTGATAGGGCAACAGTAAAACACACAAGCAACGAAAGGCAAAACAATGACGAACCAGAGGTACTCTCTAAGTAAGGAAAATAGAAGGAGAAAGACTCATAACGATTCTAAATGAGTTCTTATAAGGAAAATGAGTAACAGAAAATGAGATCTAATTGAATATATATTTAAATCAATATATATGTTATAATAATGATAATTATATAAATCCAAATCATCCAAATTGTCTACAGACCCTAACTAACCCACTGTACCCTAATTTCTGCACTTGTGCAAATTTCAAAGAAGCCACAGAAATGCAACAAACAGAAATAAAACATGGAACCGGGTAGTTTAAATGTCGGAAATAGCGGAAGGTGTGACTGTGAGAGTGACTGTGTGTCTGTGTGTGTAAGTCTGTGAGTGGGGAATAGGAAAATTGCTGCTAAGCTGCGTTATGCACGGCAAGTCGAGGAAATTATAGCGCATGCAATGCCATTTATTATCGAGAAAGTCCGTATAACTGAAATAAAACTAACACTTATTCTACTTTAACAAGTTTCTTGGCAGAGTAAGCGAAAGTTCTGAAAGTTTAGCTCTTTTTTTAACCGATTACTGAACTGTAGAAACCCCAGCAAGTACGTCACACACACTCGGCGACATCTTTTACTGATATGATAAGAGATATCTCTGATAACATAAAAGTTTATTTTCCTACTTCTCGCTCTTGACAAGTTGGAATTCTACATTGCTTAAGCACTTGACACATATATTGGAGGGGGCAGGGAGGAGCGAAGAAAAAGAGGAGAGCAGAGAGGTAGAGAGCAGGTAAAGGGGCGTAGAGTAGCCGGCAAACTTCGTGTAGAACTCGAACTCGAAAAGCTGCGATCTTTGATCGCCAGACCTGTCAAACGGGTATTCCTATGCCTCTCTCTGTCTGACTCTCTCTCTCTCTTTACTCTCTTCCTTCTTTCCCTACGCCCCTCTCTCCATCTCCGGAGATTCATTGACCGCACTGTGGGCATTCATTGTAATGGGCAGTGCGTGAAGATCGGATGCGGGCCAGTGGTTAACGGTTTGTTTGCTTGTCTTTGTTTGTTTTGTTTGCGCTACGCACACGTCGCAGCAGAGACAGAGACACGGGCAGAAGAAGAGGAAGCAGAAGAAGCAGGCGAGACAACGAATAATTCAATTAAATGCCGCGCAAAAAGAAACAAAAACAAAGCAAGTAAATGAAGTCCAATTGGATTGGATTGAGAGGGGGGTAGTGGCGGGTACGGCACATAGGTGCGCTTGCTCTGAACTTGAGCATGTCTACGTTATGTGCTAGAAAGAGACAGAGAGAGAGAGAGAGGGGGGTGACGACGTCTTGCTTTTTCCTTTGTTGTGGCGCTTTACTTTTGCACTTGACTTTGCGTTGCGACGGCGACGACGACGACGGCGACAGCGACGTTTTTATTGCCAAAAATATTTGTGCAGCACGAAGAGCCTTGAGTCGTGCACTCCAAGGCACTTCAAGTTCAATGAACGTCGAAAAAAAACAATTCAGAGCAACGGAAGCCCGTACACACTCTGCAAACCAACTGCGAGAGAGAGAGATAACTACGCTTTATCGAGATCGAGATCACAAACGAGACTGAACGACTGAACGGACGGAGTGTTTGTCCGTTTAATATGCGAATGCGTGATGTGAATTAAATGCGAATGGGAATGCGAGCAAGTGCCTCACTGTGACGCATTAGAGGCGAAAATATTCCTCAGCTGAGATGAGATGTTATGTGTTTGTGTGTGCATACTTTTTGTTTGCACTGTTGTTGTCTAATGCCATTATGAACCCTTTTATGCCTCATTCTCTGTCTGTCTCTCTGTCCGTTTATCGTTTAGCGTAACATTGCGAACTGAGTGGAATCGATAATGGGGGAACATGTCTAGCCGAAGGTCAGCTTAGCTTAGTAGTTTGCACTGTGCGCTCCACTGTGCAGACGCGATCATAGAGCGCGCTCTCTCTCTCACACTCTCTCTCTTATTTTCTTTTCTACAGTCTCTCTTGCTAGTTCTTGTGCCGCAGTTGCATCTGTTGTGCATACGGGCGAAGAATGTGGGGCGTGAGCATGGTGTGTGTGCACTGTGTGTGTGCACTGTGTGTGTGCACTGTGTGTGTGCGTGTGCTGTGCGTGTGTGTGCGTATGTTCTAGTATTTTGCTGTGCTGGGTGATAACGTTTGGAATTAAATGCGATTAGATAGATTTTGTTATTGCAGAGTATGAAGAAACTACCGAGTACTACGAGGAGGGAGGCAATACTGATAATGTGACACACACTGAAATATGCGAAACTCTATTTTCATTACTCATTTCTATTGGGGCGAACTGGGCAACATAAACCTGTTCCAAAGCGGGCCGAGTACGATGACTAAGCGCGTCAAGGCGTCGGCGGCGTTGGCGATGCGGCGACAACGAACCGGCGGATATACAACAATACAAAAACAACAAAGCAATAAAAACTGAAAAAATGAATCTGTTATCAAACAGTGCTAGAAACAAAAGGCAGAACTACGAACTGTTGAAGATTACACTGCTTAGAAGTGAATAATTTTATAATCATTTGCGTACGAAAAAAATAAGTAATTCAAAATAAATTGCCAGAAAACAACAACGCGCACACTGACACACACTCGCATACATACACAGAAACATATGTGATGTATACAGTGTATGTACAATATGCTCCGATTGTTGTTGTTGTGGAATTCAGAGCCAGCCAGATGCATAAACAAATGGCAAAATAGTACATAGATATATATATCGAAATCAATAAAACGGAACACAAAAAGTTGCTGCTAAATGTGCCAGCAACAAATACATGTATATATAATAAGTATATATAGAAAATGAACTGAAGAGAAATGCTCCCAGAGTGCTGCCCACGTCCGCTGCTTACCTGCTGGCACTGCTGCAATGCTTCTTCTGACTCTTCCTCTGTAACTCTTTCTCTCTCTCTCTTTCTCACTCTCCTGCTTTTTTTCTCTGTCGCTCTTCTCTCTATTGCTCGCTCTCCGCCCTGGGTTCCACTGCTGCAGTTATTCCGTATTTATTGTTGCTTTTTGCGTTAGTGTGTTGCTGTATGTGTTGGTGTCTGCGTGTGTGTGTGTGTCTGTAGCCCCAAGAAACAACGGCAACTCGTACTCCTCCTAGTTTTATATTTTGACGACTTTCTTTTCGAATGCGCGATAGTCACAAGACAATGACAACAACGGCGACGTCAACAAACTTGGGTTGCAGTTCACAAACGATATATAAAATGAAAATAATAAACGTCGGAGGCGATAGTAACACTTTTATTTGCACAGTACACGACGAATTAATGCCAAATATAATATAAAGAACGGAGCAATGATTTTCTTGTTTTGTATGGCTTTTGCGTTTGCTTTCTTTTTTGCTGCTGTTTTGCTCCGTCTCCTTTCGATGAGATGGTAGTGCAATAAGAAGTATCGATATAACGCAGAGCAGCACCGGTGCGTGAGCAGTGCTGCCAACTATCGATTAACAAGGCGTTCAACCGATAATCCACACGCATCAATATAGATAAATTAGTGTATAAGTAATAAAACAAATTCGAGCGCATAGCAAATAAAATAAAAAACGTTTTAGTAAATAAAAACACATTTTATATGAAAATCAATGGAGCTAGTCCTCATCAACATCGAACGCAAGTCTATACCATTATAACTTTAAATAAAGCAAGTAAAAAACCAAAGTTTAATCGTTTAGTAATTGTTATTTACTCGAAAACAATATTTTCAATTCAAAATACAATTTTGTTACAGTTAAATAATTTATACATTCGATTACATTCATTTATTGAGATATATAACAGTTTTAATCGAAAAAGAAGCATAGCTCTGTTATGGCGCTGTTATTGACTGTTAGCAACTGTTAACTAAATTTGAATTCAAACTTATCAGCCGTCTCGATGTGAAATTAATGTAGAGTTTTCTTTTTTTATTTACGACTTTATTTAGAATACCATTTCATTTTTTATATATGTAATTACGCGCTACAAACTAAATTCATTCGTTAACCAACTGATAACAATATATTTTCTTCTCAGTGTATATGTGCGTCGCTACGGTTCTGTGAGTTTGTGTCTCTGTGGGTGTATTCTGTTATTTTATATTAACAGTTTATGTGTGTGTTTGTTGTTGTTCTTGTGTTTCTTTTCTCTTTAACGCTAAGTACCTACTTGTAACTTTCCAACGTACATATGTGTTTACAGTTATTAAATATATTCGATATCGCTGTCCCTGTGTCCCTGGCTAGCGGCGAAAATTGCCATCGATAAATCTTCGCACCCCGCTTGAGCAATCGATCAACTTAAACCTGAAGTCCGTCCCGTTTCGTCCCGTTGCGTCTGTCGATGGGCCACGATCTCTTGCTTTCCAAACTCATCCCTCACAAATCTTAACTCAACTCAAAAAGGTGAACTCGAATCTTGCTTAAATCAAATCATAATCGAAACTAAACTAAACTTAGAACATAAAATCAAAAAACGGTTCGTTTTGCTGCCCGATTGCCACGCCCAACGTGGCCCCAAAGCCCATCGCCCACGTCCACGTCCCACCAACAGTTGCCAGCGCCTTTGACGGCTCGACGGCTCACTCCTCCGGCGGCTCCTCGGGTATTTGCAGATCCTGTGCCGCATGCTCCAAGTCGCCGGGCAGCACCGAATTCGACTGCGAATCCTGTGAGTCCTCCTCGAGCAGATTTGTCTTACTCGACGGCGGCGTCGCCGGCGGAGCCAGCACCACATTGGGTATGTACTCCACAGTTTCGTACTCCGTCTTGGCCACAGTGTCGGGCACCGTGTCGGCCACGTGTTCCACCACACGTTCGCCGGCCTCCACCAGCGGCGTCTGCTCTGGCTGGGACACTTCGTGGTGTTCAGCTGCTGGCAACGGCAGCTCGGCGCCGTCACTTGACGAGTTGTTGTTGGGGATCGCGTTTCCATGACTCTCCTGCGTCTCATTGGGACGCAGATGCGGCTCCTCTATGTCCAATACGAGTGTGTCATTCGGTTGTGGCATCGCGGTGCTGCTTGTGATCGTTGTCGGTGCTGTCGTGGTGACCATTTCCACGACAGGGATTTGGATCGTGGTCGAACTTGTTGCAGGCGGTGGCGTTGTCGAAGTTGTTGTCGATGTTGTTGAACTTGTTGTCGTAGTTTTTGTTGTATCGATCTGGGTAACGGGCGCTGGCGTCGTCGTCGTTGTTGTGGTGGTGGTCAGCATCAATGGTACCGGTAACGGTGGCGTACCAATGATGACCGGATTGATGATCGGCTGCCCCAACGTCGCTATGATCGGCGGCAACAGCTCGTCGTTATTCTTGATCAGTATTGGCGTCGACGATGCCGGCATCAGCACCTGCACCATCGGCTTGACATCTACATCTGTATCCGCTGAGCCAATCTTCAGCTTGGCCACCAGCATAGACAGATCAATGGGATCGATGGGGTAGAGCATCGGCAGCACCGTGCAAACCTCCTGATCGTTTTCGAAGCATGCCGAGCGTCCGCGAATGCGAGCATCTTGCGCGATCATCAGGCGGCACAGCTCGTTAAGGCGCGTATCACACATTATGGGATTATCTGCAAGAAAGATCAGAGGTCGGATTGAGAGAGGGTGCTTCTGAGAGTTTATAGTTGGGTTTATGGGTTTGAGAAAAGAGGGTAGCAAATGTCTCTTTATATTTCAATGTAGATCAAGACAAGGTAGCAAGACGGAAGATAATGTACAGCAACCTCGTAGATCTATTGTAGGCGCTGCAGGGTTATATTTCGACACCTTGTTGACCTTCTCTTGTTAAACATTAGAAGGTGCTGGCCTGGCGATACACACTGAGTCTCTTTTTATTTAAATGTAGATCAAGACAAGGTAACAAGGGTAAAGGTGATGTACTGCAACCTTGTAGACCTATAGTACACCCTTAAGGGTTATATTTCCTTATCAAGTATAGTTATCTCTTTAAACCCTAGAAGGTGCTTGCCTAGCGATACACTTCATTTAAAAGCCAACAAGCATCGGCGTGGTGTCGTTAGACCACTTGCTAATACAGTCATTGTATTTAAACGTCGAATAATAAAAAAAATAAATAAAAAAATGCCAGACATACTGTCAAGACCTGCTCCGTTGTCTCGGGCTCAGTTGCTTTACCAACCCCTTTACCAACCGAATAGAAGAAAGGTTTAGCTAGAGTAAGAACTATACTCTAGCTAAACCTTTCTTCTATTCGGAAAACCCTTCTTGTACTCTACCCTACTCACCATCCAGATGTATCTCCAGTTTGCCGGGCACATTGTGATTCTTGCAGCGCGTGTTGGTGACGAGCTCGCTCGAGATGGTTGTAATGTGGTTGCTAGTCAGATTGACCTGGCACAGCACGGGCAATCCGTAGAAGTCGCGCTCCAGTTTGGTTATATTGTTGTAGGCCACCTTCAGAACCTTCAAATTCGGCAGCATAGTCTGTGAAAAGAGAAGAATCATCATTGACTGGTACATTCTCTTCCAATCTCCCTCCCTCTCTTACCGTTTCCAGTTGCTTCAGCTCGTCGAGCTGATTGTCCGTCAGGTCGATCATCTCCAAGCGATGCATTCCATTGAAGTCGCCCGGCAGAATTTGCTCAATGCGATTATTGGGCAGACTGAGTATGCGCAGATTACCCAATCCTGCAAGGGCAGCGTCCAGGGTAATCAGTTGATTGTGATCCAGACGCAGCTCTATCAACGGCAGCTCCGACACATGAGCGCTGGGCAACAGTCGCTGGATGCGATTGTACGACAAGTCAAGCTGCTTCAGTGAACGCAACCCGTGAAGTTCCTCCATGGAGAACTCACTGATGTCGTTGAACGAGAAGTTGCCGATCTTCAGCTTGGACATCGAGTGTAGCGAAAAGTTCAGCGACTTCAGGTGATTGTAGGCCAGGTTGAGTATCTCTAGTTGACGACAGGCCTGGAACTCATCTTGGGCCAACATCTCCAGCTCGTTGTTGTTCGCCAACAGTTCGTTGAGGTACTGCGCATTTCGTAGCACCCTATCGAACGATTTCAAGCGATTGAAGTGCAGATGAATCGTCTCCAAATCATTCATCCCAACCATGTTTGCCGGCAGTCGTTCCAGACGATTGTTGTGAGCCATAAGAAGTCGCAACTTACTTCCATCTGGTAACTCTCCATCCAGTTCGCTAATGTTGTTTGCATTGATGAACAGCGATTGTAGCTGGGTTAAATCATGTAGGGATCCGTTTAAGGTGTCCAACTGATTTCGACCCAAGTGGAGTATAAGAAGACTCCGCGGAAATGCCCCTCGATCCAATCGGGTTATATTGTTACTCGGTAATATCAAGTTCGTCACCGATTGTATCCCCTTGAGATCGTCCTGCTGCACAGCCTGTATCTGACACCTTCCTATGTCCACTGTCTGCAGTATCGGCATGTGATTCAGAGCGTGCTTTGGTATTTCGTCGAGTTCGTTGTCGGCGACACTTAAGTAGGTGACATTCGATAAGCCACGAAATGGTAGCTCAGGCAGCGATCTATAAATAGAACAACAGATCGTTTACAGATCTTATTATATTTCATATTGCACAAATATTAGAAGCAACAGAGAAGTGAAAGTCCGCATTCCGAATAGGTATGCACAGTATTCAATATAAACAATAAAATGAATACACGTTGAAGTTGTAATCTGCTTTTGTGACTATAAATCGAGTATTTATCATGCGATTTTGATTAGGTTTTCTCAGTTTGACTAACTGCAGACATACTATGATTATGCTACAGTTATGATAATCATATAATCATTATAATCTGTAGAAGCTGGAAGTACATTTGCTAATCTGGTAAAATTAAAGAGGTTTAATACAGGATTTCATTAAAGACAACAGACAATTTAGAAGCTCTGCAGAATTGTTCATAACTCTTAAGGAGTTTTCCCAAAATGTAAGCAAGCATATGTAAGCTTATTATTGCATACTTTTTGGCGCTTTCAGCTACTTTAAATATATGATATATTTATCCATGTATGAATTTTTTAATTAAAAAGAAGGTGCACAGGGGATGTACAGATCTGATACTATTTTAGTGAATCCTTGAAAATATTTAAAACGTATTCAGAGGCCTTAAACAGTCAATCTAATTAGAACTACTTTAATTATATCAACGAATTTAAAATACATTAAACATAATTCTCAGGATATTTTTTTGTAATTAAATTCAATGTTAATTGATTCGTTCTCTGGTTCAAGTTCCTCAAGAGTCATTGATGTGATTAGGCGCCAAACTAAATAGATCTCCACCGTCTGTATCTATGCTTGAATCAGTTTCTTTAACACTTTCTGCATCCCCAGCTGAAGCTCTATTATGTGTTAATGTATCTGTCTCTCTATTTTTATACAAGCACCTGTAGTTCTATCTGCAGCTTCATCTATGTATGTATATCTACTGTAATTGTTAAGTGTCTCTATCGATGGGACTATTAAGTTGTCGCCGTCGCGACGCCAAATGCACGCATTATTCATACAGGGAACTGGGCCTGGACACTGAATCTGGCTGGGTCTGGTGCAAATAGCCATCCTTGGCGCCGTTATTGGCTCGCGTTGATTGGCAGTTGGCTATTTTTAGATAGCGCCTGCGCCTGCGTCGCGCCACTCGATCTTGATTGATTGCAGGCGCTGTCAGGTGCTGATTATGTAATGAGAAAAAGCGGATGATGGCCAGGACGATGATGATGATGATGAATTGTCTCGCATTGTATCTCATTACGGATGTTGCTCAAGTTCACAGTGGCTATATACGAACGGTGAGGCATGTGCTTGCTGTACATACACACATTCGTACATATATCATAGATATCTTGCTATACATGACAGACAATTCCTTAACGTCAGCCGTATAATTGTCACACGACCTAAACTGGCCTCTTGATCATTGATTGAACGTAATAATAAAATTCAATTGGATCTTCGCAGTTTTCCTCTCGCTCTCTCTCTCTCTCTCTCGCTCACTCCCTCGCACTCTTTGGCTCTCTTGCTGGGCAAACTGAGCTGACCCCAGGCAGACAAAAACAAAAACAGTAACAATAACAAAACAACAATAACATTAAGAGAGCACCAGCAACAGCAACAATAACAATATCAATAATAATATCAGAAACAACGGAACATTCCATTTCCAAGTAATCATTAGGCAGTGTGGGGCTCTTGCCGTTATTTCTCACCCAAAAAATAAAAAAAAAAACAAAAAACAAAACAAAAAACAAAATAAACCAGGCGAATAAACAATGCGACCCGATCGAGTGTAAACTTTCTTGTTTATTGTTCGCTTTCCTCAAGGCGCAGCATATTTTTATAAAGAGAGACAGACAGAGTGAGAGAAGAAGAGAGAGAAAGAGAGAGGGGGAAGAAGGGGGATAGGGGTACTATGCGTAGTAGTTGTCACTCCACGCAACGTTATCAGCGAGACTGGAAATATTCCATACTATAAGCGAGAGAGTAATAAATTATGTAGTTATCGTACTTGGTTAATTGTCAAGTGCAGCATCATCATCATCAACAGCATCAACATCATCGCCGGCTCAGGCAACACTTTTTCGCACTTTTCAGGGCTGCGCACTCCGGCGGAACCATAGATTAAAGTTCTATCTACTATAGAAGGCATTGTCTTTCAGCCTTTCAGGCTTATCAAGCTTCTCTTGAACGTAGACAAGAAACCCTAAGAAGGCTTCGCTGCATCTGAGACAGGGTGAGTAGCCTATTTACTTCATAACATAATTAGAAATTCCCCCCGCGATAGATTCCATTTGAACAAAGCAACAAGTTCAGATTAATCTCGATTATTGCGATCGTAAACATTTTTTTTGGTACTTTGGCGCCAGCCATAAACCTGTGACGATCTTGGTTCGTTGATAACCCAAGCAGATACGCTGGCATATGTAGGTTTTCATATAGTACAACTAGAACACTCAATATATTGTATGACACTTACTACAAGTACACATATACATATATATACGAGTATAGGAATACGTTTCGAAGAGACTTTTTCAGTTGAGAAAGGTTTTTCGAAGAGTTCATTCAAGACTTTCATTCAGAGATTGCTTTACTAACTCGATATCAGGCAAGCAAAGAACGAGAGTAAAGAAATATAATGAATAACATTGTGTTTATATTATATTTTATAGTATAGGTAAGTGTGCTTTATATACATATATTATATTATACAAAATATCAAATAATATAATATATTTCTTGTGCACATGTATTAGATGTATTCAGGGACTTTGAATACGATTTACCAAACTTCATTCAATACTTTTGATGAAAGATATCTTTATGAATTTGATATCAAGATCAAACCTATTAAGATTTATTCTTAAATCTTTATTATGGAAAATAGATATTTCTGCATATTTAAAATTAATTTAATTAGAATTAACTTCTACAGATTTTTAAGAACTTTCTTTTTTCTGCAGAGATTTTAGCGTCAATAAAAAGTTAATGTGACTTCAATTTAGACACTCATTCAGATCTTTCATGTCTTTCTAGGCAAAACGTGTATTGAATTTCATTTTCTTGAATATATATTATAAATCCAGCGATACTGGCTATATAAATTAGCTGCCCGTCAAATTTGATTAGAGTAAATCCCCAGACATTTTGAAATAAAAAGCCACGCGCTCTTGATACACGATTTGTCCGGCGATTCATGATCGAATCACATACAGACGGACACACACACACACACATATACATACACGCACACTGGTACACCCCTTGCAGTGGTATTTTTCCTGGCCTGGCCGGGGCATGATTTGGTTTGGTCGTAGCGCGATATTAAGGCAATAGGTCAATTATTATAAATTGACATCAATGTAAAAAGTTTTCACTGGCCGCAGGCAGCACGCGCTCGTTGCGGGAATCGAATGCAGTACGTGAGTGTGTGTGTGTGCGTGTGTGTGTGTGCTGTGTATATATAACACTGATTCGATTAAGGTTTGAGTAATTAAATCATTCAGTTTTACATACGAACTGCAACTGATGACGGGATGACGTTTGATTCTTGACTGATTCTTGGCACTGATAAAGCAAATTGTATAATCGATAGACGAGAAAGATGATGATAAGGGGGAGGGGTAAATCACTCTGGGAAAATTCAATATATTCTTCTATATGTTTTTTGCAGTCTGTACGTTGTTTTCTTTTCACGCACTCGAGTCAAATATCAATGAACCCCGCTTACGAAATAGGCTAGCAAATTGTATTATTATTGCAAGTATTTATTTATACTCGCTATTTTTAATAACAACACACACACACAGACAGAAGACACACACACACAGAGAGACTTTCGCCTGCAGTTGCAAATTCATTCAGATGGAAGCCGGAGAAAACGTGCGAGAAAATAATTTCACTTATCAGCTTTGCATACGCATTAAGTATACGCCGTCGTCTCCCGATCCATGCACGGCATCAACAAGTGTGCATGGCCTGCCACTGTGTGTGTGTGCGGGAGAGCGAGCCATGCATATGTATATGGCACTGATAAGGCTATTCAATTATCTATGAAACGAAAAGATCGAAACACGAAGCAAATGTTTGTTTGATTCGTTGAATGCTCGAACTGCTCTCCCCTCTCATCCTCCCTGTTCCAGCTGCCTGTTCTAAGCTCGAGTGTCGCAATGATGTACTTGTAATTTGCCTCAATTGCAAGTGGCATGGCTTGCTAATTGAGAAATTAAATCATTTACTTGGACCACAGATCGTAATTAGACTCTTTGGCTATGACTTTCGACTTTGGAGCTGCCGCCACCCACGCCACACAGCGTTACCGGGGGCAACCCAATTGAGCGCCAATTGAGTCAGCTCATAATGAGTGTAGGTCTTCCCCCCTCCCCTTGATTGCTTTGGCATCCGGGGAGACACGTGAAGCGCATTCTGCGAACAGCGACTTCGACAATCCCTCTCCTCTCTTCAGCTTCCTCCTCTTCTACAATTCGGCACTTTGTTGTTTTCCGTAATGCTTTTTATTGAGTTTAAGGAACCTAAATTGATACGGCCGGAGCGGAAAATTCTGACAGCTGATAGCTGAAAGAAAGCGGTGGCCTTGAAACGATACAAGGAGGAAGCTCTCGAGGGGGCGCAATTGCAAGGGGGGTTACCCCGTGACCAATCGGGGTAATTATTTTAAATACTTCCCCTGCGATCTTTTGAAGAACTGAGGTGGGGAACAGCCTCTCAGGGGTGACGGGGGTAAGCCATAGATCAATGAGAGTATCTTCAATATGATCTCTGTTTCTGTTTCTAGGTTTCTCTTTGATCAAACAACGTTTTAACGAAGAAGGCTTTAACTACTGCACGAATTTGAGATCTACCTCTTCCCTGTAAGATTAAGGGACTAACCACTTTGAGAGTCAACCAGTCGAGGCTTAGATTGCTCCTTTACAAGGGGATAACTGATCTACAATCTCTGTATCAGTCTCCAACTACCAGAGACTGCAATTAGCAAATAAATCTGTATTTTTTAATGGGGATAAAGAGATAAGCAACCCCCTAATGCATCAAGTACACCTAGTAAACCCTTCACGAATTAGGGGATAAGCACTTTCTCTACGATCTTATTCTACTACTGGTGGAGTACAATTGGGGTAACTACTCTACGATCACTAGATCAGTCTCCACATGCCTTAGCCAGCAGATACTACACAATTTTTAAGATAAAAAAGGAGCAACCCCTTAATATATCGATTAAACCTTATAATTCCTAAACGGTCAGGGGATAAGCACTTTCTCTACGATCTCTGATCAATCTCGAGATGCAAAACAACTATTTCAGGCTTTCTTTTGATGGGAAAACCCTTTCACAAAAGATTTAACTAATCTACAATCCCTAGATCTTTCCCTACTCACCTAAGTCCATTCCATTGCATGCGTAGCTTGTAAAGATTAAAGTTCATGTCCCGAAACGATCTCATCTCCAAGTCATCCAGTTGCGAGTGCGTGATTTGCAGATCGATTCTCATGTCGGGGTTGAGCTTATTGGCCAAGCTGTCGACGACAGCGTTGAAGGACTCCAGTTTCTGGCAGGCGAGCTCCACATGGTTGACCGCCTTGCCAGTTTCGCAGGTGCAGGGCGAGATCTCCGGCCGCACCGAGCATTGCAGAGTTGCAATGTGAAAGACGGCGTAGACGAGTGACGTCATTGTGTCGCCGTCGCAGCACTTGAATAACGGTTAACAGTAACAGTAACAGTAATTGCACTCGATGAGTTCACACGGAATAACACGGATTTCACAAATTTAAGCAAAAACCTCTCACAAGTTTACACTCCATGGGACGAGAGCGCACACGACAATGATAGCTAGAGCCGATAAGGACGACTGATCGAGCGAATGCGAAGCGAGAGAGAGAGAGCACACACGCGAGAGGGAATGAGAGCGAGCGATCTCTGAGCCGGGCAGGCAGTCAGGCAAATGTTTTCCTTGCTTTCCCGTTGTTATTTTCCCCGTTTACCGAGCCTCTCCTAAAAATGCTTTCCGAACATATGTGCGGGAGTTTCCATACTCGATGTCGATGTCGCTATTTGGGTTTCAGCTCAATTCTTTTGAATTCCTTCCTTTTCTGTGCCTCTAATCACTCTCCAGCTGTGGGCGGCATCAAATTTCACTCAGCACTCAGTACGTATAGCGCCTTGAATCCCAGATAATACACATGTATGTAGGGTATGTATGTTATGTATGGCTGCACTCGGCAAAAGAATCGAACCTCGAATCTCGAATCTTGAATCTTGAATCTCAAATGTCGATTCTCTCCGCCTGACCCCGGATGACACGAGTAGGACTGTTCGGATTATTATTATTATTGTATTAATCTTCTCGAGGAGGGGAGCAAAAAAAGGCACACAACACACCGCAACGCATCGACGTATTGTTGATTTGTTTTTGAACTTCTCTCTGTTTCTTTCTCTATTTCTCTTGCTCTCTTCTTGAAAACCGCGAGTCTGTTTTTCTCTGTTCAATATATATTTTACTATATATGCTCAGCTCAGTTCGGTTCTGTATTTATTTGTATAGCACACTAGCACGACTTTCGATTTGTAGAGCCGATGCTCACGTCTTTAGCCCAACACGGTCCGTTTGCGACTGGGAAATGAAATGAAAACGCTGAGGATCCGTATGCTGCTGCTGTCTGCGTCGCAGCAGCAGCAACTGCGTCAACAGCGCTGCTGCTGCCGTCGCTTCTGCTGCTGCTGTCGTGTTGCTGCTGCTGCTGCTCTCGCAGCTACTGCTGTTGTTGTTGTTGCTACTGTTGCTGCTGTTGTTGTAGAACTTTGAGCACCTTTTCGGAATGCACAAGCTTCTTTTGCGAATCTTGGCCAGCAAGTGACGAGCTGCTGTCGATGCTGGCCTCCCCCCCACTCCCCTCCTCACCCCCTCTCTCTGCTGTTACCTATGTAATTGTCCGGCGCAGTGCAAACACTCAATTACATGTGTTTTCTTCTTGTGTGTTGTGTGCGGCGCCAAGCGTCAATTTCAATCTCAATCCTCAATCGCAATCTCAACTGGCGCAGCAAGGCGGCGCCGTCTGTGCGTGTCTCACTTGCCCCCTTTGAGCTGCTGCTGCTGTGGCTGCCACATGTGCATATGTGCATGTGCATGTTGCCCGTTGAGCTAGGCAGCAACAACAACACCAACAGCATCTACGTATGGGGCATCATTAGCATCATCATCATGTGTTTACATCGTCTCGTCTTGTTTGTCTCTGCTGCTGCTGCTGCTCTTACGCACTGATGATAGATTGTCCTTAGCGCACACACACAGCAGGCTGCCACATGTGCACACACACACACACGGACACGCACTCACATGCTTGTAAACAAAGTATCTTTATCTTGGCATCTTCGAGAAATGTTTTCAATTATGACGTTCCAACTGCAACGAAATGCTGAATGAGCCGGCTTGTTGCGCCTTGCCAGTGTTGTTATTGTTGTTGCAGTTGTTCTTGTTGTTGTCGTAGTTGTTGTTGTTCTTGTTGTTGCTGTTGTTGTTGTTGCCTCTTCGCTCCATCGCTGATTCTCCCTCCAGATGTGCGATGTGTGCTCAAGCTGATTATTGTTAAGTTTGGGACTTTGATTTCAGATTGCCGCGGGGGAAAGCGCCCTCTTTTGGCTATTATGCGAACTTGAAGTTGCCTGAAAGATTGTTTTGAGTTGATAAAAATTGATTATTGAATGGGAAATTAATTAGATTATTATACAAACCTATGAATTAAAGTTTATTTATCGTAATTTGACGGACACTTTGATTGGTACAGCAACATAATAATTAATTTCTAAACTTTTGGATATTTAATGTTAATATTTGAGAACTTCAGAGTCAGCTTCGCAAAATTTTGGATAGTTCTTTTCCAATCTAAGAAGTACAAGAATTTTATGCAGTTTTTAAGTGTCTGGGGATTTTTATTGCATTGGTAAAAGTATAATTTGAATCTGGATGAGATAGGGAATTTTTTTTCTAGATGTAAAACTTAAGATCTTAATGACTTTAATAAAGATCTAAATGATTTTTAAATAGAATATTTTCTTCCCAAATAGGTACATTCTTCAGATATAATTGGTTATATTATTCACCAAATTACCTTTGTTTTAGATCTCAATAATTTATATTATTAGTTTATCATTCTTCATTTTATATTTAAGATGATGTCTTATGGATCATCAAATTTCTTATCTGCATGATGATTTTATTCACATACTTCTTTTATTTAGTGCTAGATACTCCTTTATAGCAGCTCCCAGGTCTAAAAATCCACACCGATCTCGCCAATAAATCAGGCATAATTACTGCTCAAACTTGTCCATTACAAGCTACTGTGGCAACTGGCGCCGCCTTATTGCACTGCGCCAGGCGCCACAGCAGGCAGGCAAGCAGGAGGAGGAGGACGTGGAGAGGAGGGAGGCATGATACACCATGCATCAAAGTCTGCAGTCTTAATTTATTTTGAAGTTCTGGCCGCTGCCTCAGCCTCAGCCGCAGCCTGGCACGGCGCATACATAATTAACCAAAGCCCCCTTTAAAATTCCGTCTGTCGCCGCGAATTCCACACAGAAATTCCGCTTGCATTGCGCGTGCCAACGCAGTCCCGCTGCCCCTGTCCCACCCAACCTTCTGCCCTTGTCCCACTGACAGCTCCAAGTCTTCTCGTGCCGATGATGATGCTGCCTGCTGCTGCTGTTGCTGCAATTAATCATTGGCCCCGGAAAGTTGCAATTTTGTGATGTGGAATAGAGGGATGGGGGTGCGGCTGTAAGCCTGGCTATTTTTAGCTAGTGTGACCGTTACTTGTCCACACCCCGCTACCACCTTCGGGATTTGTAGGTAGAATCGATTGTTGGTCTTAAAAATACACAAACGATTGCGTAGCTGGACTATTTATAGATACATCCAATCATCATCATCGTGATGATGATGAAGATCCATGTGAAAAATATTTATAAAATATTTAAGCAACGGCAACAGCGATTATTAATTATTATTTATTCAAATTTTTCCATATTTTCTTATGTGTTTTGTCAGCCATAAATTTTGCTAACAACATTATTGATGTGACAAAAATTTCGCTGAGGCTCATGCGCTTCTCTTCCCTCTCTCGCTTTTCAGCAGCCTCTTGATCCGCGCAGCCATCAAGTAGCGCCTTCGATCTTGACCACATGCCTGACCATTATCATGTCATGTGGAATTCATTAGCTAATTCCACGAAAAAATATGCCTGCGATAGTTGTTGCCATTGTTGCTGTTGTTACTGTCCCTGCTGCGTTGTTGTTGCTAGTGGTTGTGTTGCAATTGTTGTCGAAATTCCTCGATTCATCCACTCGAGATACTGCAAATTCCAGAAGTGAAGATCATCTACAAACGGAAAACAATCATGTGCTGCCGGCGACAGCATTCTCCATTCTCCATTCACCATTCACCATTCCATGGGTGATCCCACGTCAATGAGGCCCGTACGCGCAGTGTAATTACGCCCCAAAAAAATATATTCGGTTGTCGTCATGGCTTTTTGTCTGCTGGCCAATACGTCATCCGACTTGGGGACGCCGGATCAATATTGAAGACACATACCAAAGCTAACATCATAATGATGCAGATGATGATGATGATGATTGATTCGTGATCATTTTGTGTATGTACTTTTATTTAGCTTTCTCTATGCAGTTGTTCTAAAGTGTGTTTGACCTTCAATTTCGTGTGTTGCTTTACTTGGGGGAGGGATATAGTATTTATGTATGTCGTACAGGCTTTATGTGGAGTCAGCGGTATATATAGTATGTATGCAATGTGTGTAAAATATGTAGTATCATTATATGTGTGTGTGTGAGCGCCCAATCACTGCGCCTTCTTCTTTTTTGTGGCCTCTTACCACCTGCAATCGCATCGATCATCGTGATATTGATCACTGTCGTTAGCCAGCAGCTTTGTAAACAGCTTTTTAAACAGAACTTATCGTTATTAACTAAATTAAATATAATATTTCATTAAAGTAAAATTTACAACAAGCTCATCGCAGTCTTCTTCATCAGCACTTCTACTTTTGATGTTCTGTGAACTTGGCGATCTGCGGATATTTGCTTGGCTTGTAGTCGATGTCCTGCTTGAGACGTTCACGTGCATTGTTTCGCACCGCCTCCGTGTAGGAGGCCTGCACAGCGGCATCGCGTGCAATGGCACCGATCACCACATCGGGATTGACCAGCGGTTGACCACCAGGTGCATTCGATGTGGCCAATCCGGCACTCTGTATTGCTCGCTGCACGCCGCTGGCGATGAGGCATTCAACATTCTGTGATGGTTTCTCCGACTGAATGATCTTGCGACGCTTGGCCGACATGCCCGATATGTAGGCATCCGAGTAAGGCGGCTGTGAGCGGGTTTGCTGCGCAGAAGGGAACATATCAATATGATTGTTATGCACTTCAATTAAACTGCTTTACTCACCTCTGATTGGGTCTGCAGATCCCGCGTAATGGCCGGCAACCAATCAGTGGGTAAATTATTGTGCCACGGTTCGGAGCCCACGATAACGACGGGTAGCGGTGGCTCCAGATCTGTGGCACTGCTGCTGCTGCTGCTGGCCACATCTACATCCATCTCTACATCGTTGTCGAGCTGCTCCGATGCGGGTGTCTGCTGCTGCTGCTGCGGGAAAGAGGCAAGTGGTGGAGGTGCAACAAAAGGTTGCTATTAGTTGCATGAGCTCTGCTGTTGGACAGAAGATTCGGACTGGGGCTACTCACATCGTTGTCTTTAGGCTGGGCTGTTGCCGGTCCACTGCGCAGCACCAGGAACTGTTGGGCATCTGCAGTGTCCATGTTAAGCGGAATTGTTGGGTCAACGTAGATGCACAAGAACCGCAAAGCTTCATTGCGGAAATCTAAGGGAAGAGAGAGAGGGGAAATGATTAAGATATATTCCAATAGAATCAATATAAGTTATACTCACTCGATCGCAGTGGCACGCAGAGCAGGCGCATCAGCTGACGCCAGAAGAGCTCCGCATTGGCGCTGCCGAGGCACACAAAGAGCACGCTGTAGAGTCGCTTGCGGAACTGCTCACAGATCTGCTTGAGTCGCTCCTCAAACTCATCGGCGCCAGCCGAGCCAGTGCCCGTTGGTGCAATGCACAGATCGATGATCAGTTGCAGGCTCTGTCGCAGCGTGTTGCACACAGAGTCGCGTGAATTGTACTCGGGTCGCTCGTACTGCGGCAAGTATACCAAGCTATCGCCGAACCAGTTGAGGGCTCGACGAATGGCTGAGCGCGTTGTCTCCTCGTTGATCGGTGAACCCTCGAAGACGTTTTGATGCATGAAATTGCGCATTTGTGTGCGCAGATTGTTCGCCTCTCGCAGAGATGCGGTTACGGATGCGGCAGCCGCAGAGGCTCCAGCGCGAGAGACAATCGGTATGCGAGAGTTGCCGCCATTTATTGCGTTAGTAAGCAGAGCAACTGTGGCAGCCGCTGCTTGCTGTTGTGGAGTTGGAGGTGTTGCAGATGCATTTCCTTGCGATGCGAGCGTGGCGTCGTTTGCCATCCTATTCATTTCCCCAATGACCAGGGCGGTGGCGGAGGGAGGGTAATTAGCTCCACCCAAAGCTGTTTGCGCATGATTTCTCATATTAGTTACCAAAAAATTGTCATACATATTGGATAAAAGTCTGGATAAGGTTCTTTGCATGGGCCGAAATTGGCTCGATGGAAGAGTGCGGCGCTGATTAAGCATGGAGGAGCTTGTGTTGCCATTACTACTAGCATTGCCAGTAGCACCAGTAGCGCTGCTGGCCCCCGTTCCGCCCGATGAACTTCCAGTTCGATGCTCACGGCTGATGGTGGAACGTCGCCGCACCAAAGGCCGCGAGTGGCCTGAGCCGCTATGGCCACGCGGTAAGCGACTAGCGATGACTATGATGGATACGGATAGAATGCAAATTAAAGAGATGTCAGAGATGCAAACCGGCAACGAAAACGGAAACGGAAACTAGAAAAGGTGTCTCAGAAAAAGGACTAAGAGGAAATTTATAAAACCCTTTGTATCTAAGGGGAAATTGATCAAACCCATTCTATCTAACTTGAACTACCCCACTCTAAGGGGTGTTTGTTTGACGCTACTCTGGGTTCCTTAGAAAAACTGTAAAAACGCATACCAAGACGTTGTGTCATCTAAAAAGGTATTTAATATGCATCCAACAATTGGCTGTGAATGAAGCTCTAAAGATTAAGCCCCTTCGACTAGGTTTATGGAAATTTCACCCATTGACAAAGCAAAAGCTGTTTCCTTATAATTGGCCTAGTCATGCTTCAGATAGAACTCATTAACTGCCAAAACTGATTAAAATGTTATCAAATCTAGCAACAAATTTACAGCACAATCAAGAATTGTCTGCAGTATATATAAAGGTATACATTATACCAATCAACAAAAGATTGTTATCGTACTTCAACCTACATTCAACTTTATATTCTCATCTGATTCTTGTTCCTAGATCTTAAAAAAAAAAAAAAAAGACTCTTCCTGACTCTATCTCTAGTCCATATTAAATTAAAGGAATTCCCTTGAATCATTCTTGTTGTATTCATAATCCTTAGCTGTACTAAACTACAGGTTTATAAAGAAACATAACCCTTATATAAGGAACTTCTAGATCTGACAACACTTCAACTCAAATCAAATGGAGTCCTATGGAAAACCGGTTTACATCTCTGGTGAGAGTGTTAGGATGAGAAAAGCATACAAGCGAGGCGAAAGCGTGCAAGAGATTAGGCATACATAATGATGATGTACATGAATGATGTGATGTATGGATGGATGGACATGTATATCTGTCTATGTCTGTGTGTGCGGAGCACATGTATATCAGTCTGTGTGTGGGGGCACATGCATGTACTAGTGTGTATCTATGTACGGGTCAACTCAAAAACCTAAACTCACCCATGGGATTTGATGCATTGTTTGCCGCTCTCCTTGTTCCGCTGCTGCTTCTGCTGCCTCTAACTTGGCCACTGTTCGCATTGTTGCTGCTGCTGCTGCTGGCGTTATTGTTGTTGTTGTTGTTCTGGGGCAACGGTTCAGGCTCACGAATATGATGACTGTTGCAGGGCAAGAATCTATCGAATGCCGTGTGCGTGGGTGCAATGCGTCCAGCCCAATTGTTGTTGCCACCGATTTGTATCTGCGGTCGTGATGTTGATCTTGTCTGCGTGGCCGTTGTGGGCAGCGTATTGGCACGCTGTTCTCCACTTCGTGTGCCACTAGAGGTTGAGGCTGAGCCCACACTAGCACCAGCCGAAGTAGCTGCTCCTGCTGCTGGTGCTGGTGCTGCTGCACTGGCTTGATCGCCAACAGCTCCAGCGCCGCCATTGCCGGCATTGTCAGTGTTGCCAGCAGCTGCCGGTGCTGCTCCTGTTGCAGGACGTGCCTGGGGTGGATGCACTGCAGCAGTCATCACATGTACTGGCAAATTGATGGACATGATGTTGGGGGCATTGAACTCCACATGCAGATCGCCATCGTTCGTTGCGCTGTTGACCACGGCCTGAATAAGGCGTGCCATTTGAAATTGGGGATCTGCAAGAGAACGAGCGAGAAGATTAGCGTGAGTAGGTTGAGCTGAAGCGAAGCAACAGTTAACAAAGAAGGGAATCAAACAGTATCCAAGTGTCCAGTCTGTTAAGATCATTGGACTTGTATGAGTAACTAAAACACCGATTAATAAAGTAACAAACAAGGGCAGAAGGAGAACTGGCTGCAAGCGAAGATGTTATTGGATTAATTCTTTACACGGCGAAAGCCGCTTGAACTATGGCAAGATTAAGAGGGAAGCTAACAAACTTATGCGATCATTATTTGGCAGATTCTCCGTCAAGAATGGATCTCTAAAGCAGCCGTGAACTGCGCAGAACTGAGCAAAGGGCAACACAGGAGGCGGAGGACGGGATAAGACCTACTGGGAGGTGGCAATCTCACTGGCATATACAGACGCAGCCGTGGAGTGGGTGCTTCGTCACCACCCGCAACAGATCGTTCCTCATGCTCATCTATAAAATCGACAAGGGGAATGAAGAAGATTTATATGTGCAACAGAGAGAGAGATTCAATTTTGATTCGATTCTACTTGCAACATGTGCGTGACTCACCCATTTCTGGACGTTGCTGTTGTTGTTGTTGCTGCTCTCCACCAGTAGCTGCAGCTGGTGCCACCATTGGTTCATCCACTGGATCCTCAACGCGATCTGATGTCGAGACGAGTCCTGCAACAACTGCAGCTGCGGCGGCGGCTTCGGCAGCACCAGCCGAAATCTCTTCAGCACCTTCGGCTCCAAAGACATTTCTGAGATCGTTGTCGATACGTTGCTGCATAGTCAGCGGGTTCTGCGATTGTTCCGCAGGTACCGCTCCTGGTTGTTCCCCTTGCGTTGCCTGTGCTGTGGCAGTTGCACCAGCTGCGCCTGCACTGCCAGCGCCAGCTGCACGTGCCGCCACCCCTGCTGCCATGGGCGTAGCCTGAGCCATCAGATCGGCCATTGGCGATGCAACCAAATTGGGTGTGAATATGTTGTTCGATCTAATGTAGCCGCTCTGCTCCACCAAGATGGGACGGCAGGTCAGCACACGTGGTCCCGGCTGCGACAGATCTAGCATCAGATCAGATATAGCGTGCTGTGCATGCGACAGATAATGGAAAGCTTCCGAGACACGATCGAAAATGCGTTGCGAATTCTCGCGTCTCGTGGTTTCGTGCTCCTCGAACGTGGGATCCTGCTCCAGTATCTCGTAGTAGGCATCCACAAAGGGCGCCAATCGCGTCTGAACAGTGCGATAACGTTGGATGACATTGGCCAAAACCTGCGGACGTGTGCGGCGACGTGGACCGATGCCGGTCACTACAGCATTGTCATCAGCACTGCCAGCAGCATCTGCACCAGCTCCACCTGCCGCTCCGGCTGCTTCCTGTGGCGATGAGGATCGTTCGTCATCGCCCTGCTCCGTGCCGCCAGCATCGGCTGCCTCATCGTCGGTTTCAATGACATCTTCAATGATAACTGCTGCAGCCGCTGTAGTCTCCTCGCTTGTGTCGCTGCCTGCTCCTCCTGTGGCACCATCTCCATCGGCAGTGGCAGCAGCAGCTTCGCTGTTCTCTCCATCGTTGCCAGTACCACGTTGCTGTGTGCCTGCTCCATCTTCCCCGACATTGGTGTAAACGGTAGGCAACTGGACGACCGTATAATTGCGACCCGGAGTGTTGCGTGAGAGTGCAGCAGTGACTGCATCCTGCACCATATCGATTATGTTGTTGTTGCGCGGCATGTCCGTCGACGAGACACCCACCTCCACCACGGTCGACTCCATGGTCCAGCGGCCTCGCTGCAAAATGTCCAGCGATTGATTGTTGAGGCCAACCTCTGGATTCTCCAGATAGGCCGCTATATTGTTGGCACAGTCGATCATGTGCAGCGCCACAGTTATCCGATTAATGCAGAAGGATGATGAGTTGGGAAACCGATTGGGCGGCGTGCGAGTCTGCAAGGGATGCGCAAGATGATTAGAGTCAATTGATATAAGGAAAACTATTTATAGAACGACTCTAGTCTCTCGCCTGATTAGTATCAATCATGGCGGACTGTATGGAAAACACACACAGCATGTCGTCGTCGTCATCATCAATCTTGTCTCGTATCGATCCATTTATACTTACACCAGGGGCGGCGAGGGGTCCGTTGTTTACTGGTATGGCCATGGTGCCCACGAGCATCCCGTCGAGTGCTCGAAAATATGGTGAATTGCGCAAATTACGGGGCGTCGGGCGTCCGCCCATCATGTTGCGGAAACGCATCGGTTCATCGTTGTTGGTCGCATTGGCGCCGCGCTGTGAGAACGGCGGTCGTTCGGCCACATGCAGCACCTTGCCATCGACATCTGCAAGGGGAAATGAAGAAGAGGGGGGTAGAGTAAGGAAGATGCAAGTGGAAATGAGTTTGAGTTTAAGCTTGTTTGATCAACTGCTCAGTCCGTTAGTGACTCACCGTATTCCTTGACTTGTTTGTCATCGGCAAGCACGCGTCCCTGGTAGATGATTCGCTGATTCTCGGCCGCAATGTTCGTCTTCTCCGCAATCTGATCCTTGAACTGGCGTATGGTTATCTGGTTAGGGGGTAGAAAGAATGATAAAAGAGAGCGGGTTTTTGGAAGCTTCTGGTCCTCACACAACCTCAAAAAATGGAATAAAAAATTCCCACACACACGCACACACATGCAGAGACACACACTATCGCACATTCGCACACACATTAACACTTACCTCATTGTCGATGCTGAATTCGTGTGTGCGTGCATCTAAAGTTTTCACCTTTAGGTTTATTAACATTTTTGCGGCCGTCCGTCTCCCGATATTTTCGTTTATTGTCAATTGCGGCGTAAATGTGAATCAGAATTCTTTACCTTTCACTGCAAAAACTAAACAGACGGCTGGCTGCCAAGTGGACAGGAGGGGGAAAAGAAAATCGACGGTGACGATGTTTTGGGGTATCGTTGTGTCGTCGCTTTTGCCAATCGAATCGCACTCATTCGCCTCTGCTCACGCTCTCTCTCCCTTTCGCTCTCTCACGATGTATTTTTCAATCCGGTGTCGCTAAACTTTTTTACGTTTCGCTCTCTTTCTCCCTGCCACGGACTTTGTCAAATTGTCAAATACGATTTAGTTGCATCAACATTGATTGCCAACAACTGTTAAACTAATTAAAAGTAAGTGTATTTTCTTTAGTTAATTTTGACAAACAATTGGAAAAAATATCTAGCGGCTAACACAGAGAATTCTTAGTTTTTGGTTTGCCTCATAATATACTGTCTATCGACTAAATGTATGCGGTATTTAAAGTAATCGCAATATGGCCACATTTCCCACTCAGTAATCGATATAAGAAGAATGATAAACATCGGTATTTCGTTCCAACTATCGCCCGCTGCAGCGCAACATATTTTCAACTGTCTGGCAAGGCTTTTTCGTATTTGGCGGCAAAACGCATTTTAAAACCAATGAAAATTGTATAATTTGTAGACAAATGGCATTTTAGTTGGCATATTTGCTAAGTATTTATATAATAATTATTATAATCAAAATATTCATATCGAATATCGGCATACACGTCCTACTTACTTTAATACCAGTAAAATACACTTAAATTGTTATTGTCTATGCAATTGAAATAGTTTTCTCTTTAAGTGGTGGCGCCCTCCCAATAAGAATTCCGTGTTTGTTCCCAAACCTCAGTCCACATAAGCCGTAAAAACGCTTGACGTACTGGCAGAGTGCGCATATATTAACCCACCTGCTCTCAGGGTTGCCGCCCTTCGCCTTGCGTCGGCCGCGGGGCAACCTTTTCGGTGCTGCACGACGTCCGCTTTGAGTTGCATCCTGTGGGAATTTCGGGCGCTGCACACTACAAAAAGCAGCGTATGAATAATAAGGAATCAGCCAGAGGAGAAATCGGGGGGGGTGGCAAGACTACGAGGTTGGCAACTGAGCTGAGGCAAAGGTGAAGAACAACTTTTCGCTTTGAATTCTTAAGTGGCAGACGCGGAGACGAAAGTGCTGAGGGGTAAAGGGCGTGCAGCAACCGCAGCTAACACAATTTTTCTTATGCCCGAGAAATGTGCGGAAATGTGATTTAATATCTGCGATTGTGAGTCCTTTCCACGGGCCCCGAAACGATTGCCGGATTTGTGTTGTTGTGCCGTTTAAAAGGGATTAAATTATGGGTGTGGGAATGCAAATTTAAGAATTACGATACAGAAGGAAACTAAAGGAAACAAACTCGAAAAAAATTTAAAAAAAAAATCAGAGTTGAAAGCTAAATTTACCTTATATTGTTTAGTATTATCTGCTAGTGAGTATAAGTATTACTAGTATTATTATTAGTATTATTTTTAGTATTGCCCACCATCTTGTACATTCAACTTAGAAGTAAATAATAATTACTTCACTTGCTGGACACTTTGGTCCAGTGCAGGCCTCGCAATTTACAAATTGCTTTTAAATGGGCTGTGAAAAAGTTTTAATGAGTTTTCAACACCCCGTCGCCCTCTAAGCAGCATTCCCTCCCCCACCATATCTTACTCCTCCTGCGCCTGCTTATGCATTTTCATTTTCATTATCATTTTTTGTTCACTTTCCTATTTGTTATTACAAGTATTTTTTGCATTCTCCTTTTCCCCCTCAATAAACTTCTGTTAGCGTGTTATGAAAGCCGCGTGGGCGTTGGGCGTGTGCGCTGGGCGTGGCAACTTGAAAATATAACGCAAGAAAACAACAATAATTGCTTGTAACTTGTAGGGAAGGAGGGAAATGTAACTGTAACTGGGTCTGGGGCGATGTCGCTTAATGAAATTATATCAATCCGGCAGATCGGAATTCCTTGAGCTTGTCGTGCTGCGTCTGGCAGCTGGCAAATGACTTTTACTTTTGTTGCTGTTAATATTTTCATTAAGAAATTTGAATTTTCACGCATTGAATGCGACGCTTGCTTAACTTTTCCCACCTTCCCTTCTCGTTCCCTTCAACCTTGGCTTTTCCCATTTACGGACGTGGTGGCGGTCAAGAACAAGACCGTAGCTCCACATAAGTCTCACGTCAAATTAAATCAAGCCGTAATATAAAGAAAATTGAAGCCAGGTCCCTTTTGCACCATAAACCAGGACGGAGAACGCACACACACTTACACGGGTGTGGGCAGGGGAATTGGAATGGGAATAGCACAGTAGTTGGGGTTGGCCGTTGGGTTAGTCGAGTGGAGTGTGGTCAGAAAGGTTGGATGTCTGATTGGCAATCTAACAGCAGGCAGCCGCAGTGTCTGAAAGTGGCAGCAGTCCCTAGAAACAGTTAAGAATTCAAGTGTTTTATGATATTTCTATAATGATGGTAAGCCCAAACTGAGCTCAGTAATTATAAATGATGATTTTAAACAAGTTTTTATATAATATGACAGCATGTTAACATAAGGGTTAAGGCACATCGTTGGGACGTTGCCAGAAAGTCAATAAGGCAATTAAGAAAAGGCATTTAAAAGTACCAAATAATTTCCCCTGAAACTGCACTTTGCCATTCCAGCTGCAACGGCGATGTGTGGGAAATACTTTACAATTTCCACTTGTAATTGTTGGTAAATAATTTCCGCTTGATTGTGGCAATTGCGCTGACCTCATAAATACCACGAACTCGCCGCCAACTTGAACCAACAAAACTAAACAAAAAAGCCAACAACACAATTTATAGTCAACACTTAATCTAAGCTGTCAATGCGGCCACAACAACAACGACAGCTGAAACTATCGTAATAGTCGAAGAGAACAACGACAAAACGTAAATTGCAGCCCGTTACGTACGTGTATTGCGGTGTTACGTTACGAAGTGCTCGAAACACAATTGCACACTTGTGTGTGTGTGGGCGAGTGTGTGTGTTCTTACAGGGAAGTCGTAAAGTTTCAGCTGCATTCAGCCTTCTTTCGTCTACGTTTTCGTCTTCGTCTTTGACTTTTAATTTATGTTTCAATTCCAATTAGCAGACGTGGCGCGTGGTGCTTTTATGTGAGTCCCGTTAATTGACTTTCGGCCTGGCGCTGGCGCGTCATTTGTAATTGTATCCCTGAGAGAGAGAGAGAGAAAAAGCATACTGGCTCGAGTGAGGTTAGGTTAAGTAACTACGTAGCTCGTACTGCGTTTATTAGCCAGGCCAATGCAGCTAATTGAAGTTCAAATTGTGCTCGCCGTTGGCTAAGACGCTTAGCCAGGAAACCGTTCAAATGTTGCACACACCCCCCGCATACACACACATGAGTGGGGACTATAAAAGGCAAGTTGAAAGCTAAAGATGAAGACGAATTCACTCCACGGCAAATTCAGTTAACGACGTAAAAGCAACGAAAGCCAATTTAACAGTCAATACAAAGGACGCGCTCTGCTTCTCTCTCCTTCTCTATCGCACACACGGCTGGACACTTAAGCACCCGCACAATCACATGGCGATTGTCAAGCAAACGGAAATAAAATCAAGCATAAATGCAATAATACAATTTATGTGCCAAATTTCATAAGAGCCATAATGGAGTCGCCCCATCTCGCTCGCACACACCGCACACAAATCAAGCCAAAGTCATCGGCAAACAAAGGTGACTTCAGCAGACACACACTCACACACACACACACACACACACATTCGTAACGTAATCGTAATCACATTTGTGTTGCCGAGATCTCGTGAATGTTGATGCTATTTGTGTGTCTCCTCCTCACATGGTCAAGGCAACATTGTCCCACAACGGACCAAGTTCAGCTCTCCTTCTCCCTCCCACTGCCTCTCCCCCTCTCTCTCTTTTCCACTCACTGCAAGTTAACAACATTTTCTTTACGTTTGCCAATTGCATTATAACTCAATTGTAGCCGAGGCGATTTTATGGGCATATCGAGTCGAATCGCATCGCATCTTATCGACTTCTTCCTCCCTTCAACTCGACTCGAGTGTCGGACAATCGAGAACTCGAGTTCGATAACAACAACAGCAACAACAACTTTAGTTGGAGTGTTTGACTTGTGTAACATTATAACAGCTGAGAGAACTCTTGAATCCTTTGAGTTTTTTACTGCAACCTTATGCAGCATCTTAAGACATTCTAAGAGTTTAAGTATGTTAGTTAAAGTGTTTAATCGCAATGGAACATGTATATATATTATAGTACAGATATTAGAGTATTAAATGTGGAACACCCTTTTGTAATCTTTTAAATCTTATAACTACAATATCATACATATATAATATCATGTGATTATCTTTTGAAACGTCGTTTCGTTTATGATTTGAACTCTTTTTTGAATATGCATCGATATTTTATGAACTTTAGGAAGTCTTTATTAAGTTTAATTTCTTCAAACTCCATAGTTTAAGGAAAATAAAGAAACTTAACCTGAAATGCATGATTAAAATCAAGAAAATAATGAAAATTCACCTTAAATCACCTCCTTATCTCCCTCTCTTACCATAAATGCTCCTTGACCTCAAAAATTTCTTAATTTTCTCAAAAAAAATAAAAATGAAGCGAATTTCTTCAAGAACATTTATTTTAATTCTTTTGAATTGTTTAAAAAGTCTCGAAAAATCGAAATTTCCTTTGCCGAATCGATTAACACGCACATAATAATAACTTATTATAATTATTTTCAAATTACAATAAAAATTAATTTCTTCTTTTAATTCCTCAGTCACAAGTTGAATCCATCAGAATGCAGTGCAGTTACTTTCTTACTTTCACTCATTCCCAGCATTCATGGCCTTGAGATCAGCTGATGATGTGCGCAGCTCTTCAGTTCGTGGTGCCATCAGGAGTGCCGTCAACACCATCATCGTCATCAACATCCATTCGGCGAGCAGTTGAAGAGTTACAGTCGGAATGCATTAACAATTTGGCATCTTTAATGCATCTCCGATGGGCCATAAATCGCGCTGGCCCTGCGCTTGAGGGCACTTCAGTGGCAGCGGCATGTGGAGCAAGTGGAAAGTGGAGCAAGTAGAGCAAGTGAAGCTGGAGCAAGTGCGGCGACCTCAAGAGCGGCTCAGCGCGGGCGTGGCGGGGCAGCGAGCAATTGTTATGCAACATCAAGTGTCGGGTTACACGCACACAAACACACAAAGACGCACACGCACAAGTGCGCGGGTGCCACGCCCTCTATCGGCTGTCACTTTGCGTGTGGCAGTTGTAAATTGATTTGCCACGATCTGCAGATAGAAATGGATTTATGAAAGTCACGCAAAACCCAATCGCATTAGCCGCGCCAGCGAGAAGTGAGAGGGAGTGAGGGAGGGGGAAGGGGGGACAATGTAATTGGGCCAACTCATGAGTAATTGACTGGGCCAAAACACTTGGTGGCCTCCGTTTATAAGCCACAGTTGGTGCTGCAATTGGCAACAGTTGATCGACTTCCTTCACATCCACAACATGGCAAACCAACAGCAACTTCTCGCTCTGAGCGCAGCTCTCCTCCTGGTGCTGCTGTCTCCTGCCTGGGCTGGGCTCATTGACTACGCTAGCAATGAACACGCCGTGGCCCACACGCACCAGAATGTGGTGAGGAACTTCGATGGCACCGTCTCGCACTACGCCAAGTCGGTGGCCACGCCCTACTCGCAGGTGCACAAGCAGGACACACGCATCAGCAACAATGTCTACCAGCCTGCCTATGCCGCTCCAGCACCAGCTCCAGCTGCAGTCTACACTCAGCACCAGCCCGCCGCCGTCTATGCTCAGCCAGCTCCCGTTTACCATCAGCCACAGCAGCACATCCCGGTGACCCACGCCACCTATGCCAGCCATCAGCCCGCCGTGGCCGTGCACTACTCGCCCGCGGAGACCGTCTCCCACATGAGCTTCGACGGCTTCGGCACCCACTATGGCTTCTAAGGGGTTGCCAAGAGGTTCCCCAAGTGTCTTCATTCATACAAATTATCTGCATTTTATTTTTAAGAGAGGGCGGATTGGTTCTTTAACGAGCTAATTGAATTTTGAATAATAAAATTACTTGAAATCATAACTTGAAGTTTTTTTGATACCGGAGTGTGAGGTAGGAGATATCCTGTAATGGAGTGAGACTGCTAGGTAACATGGGGTTATATATACATGCAGTAAACTTAAGGCTACCCTGCACTACCGGCAACTCCTACTGGGTTATGTGTAATTCAAAGAATGAAGTACAGATTTTTCTGAATATTTTTAGTAATAGGTAATATTTTTAGACATCATAACTAGCTGAAGAACTGAACTATTAACCTATCTATCACATACAAAATATTATAGAAATATAGAAACCTATCGTAGTTTAAGTTAGTCTGCGTCTATTTATCTCTCTGGTTAACATCTCTATAAACACAGCCAAAGAAAGAAGCTCATTGTCATCCGTACTCAACCTAAACTGTTGGGATCTCTTCCTATTTTATGTTTATCCCAAAAATCTAATTACCGATTCAGCTGAAATTTGTGAATTCGTTAGACATCATAACAAGCAACACATGTCCAATCGAAACACACTTATTTACAAATAAAATATTATAGAAATACAGTTAAGCTAGCCAACAACTCTCTCTCTCTATTTCCAGCATAACTAAGCCCAGTAACCTTCCCTTCCTCACACACTTTCCATGACTTTATCAAATCATAAAATGCTAAAAACTTAATCGAACATACTCCTTTTACCATAGATTGTATAATACGCTCTGTGGCAGCTCAACTGGAATTTCACTCACGTTTCGAGCTGTTGCTGGATAAACAAATCATAAAACGTCCACACAAAGTGCACACTACAAATAGCCTCGAGTAGCCCATTAGCTGCTTGTTGTGTTAATACCACAGCAGCAGAAGGAGCAGCCTCTTCAGCATCCCCCCCCCTCCACTCTTCCTTTGCTCTCTCCCTCTGAGTGCTCGGGTTACGTGATTTGTGCAGTGCAAACTTAAAAATCGGACACGATTGCTACGTGACTTGAATGAGCAAAGAGGAAGAAGAAATGAAGTGCGAGAGAGAGAGAGGCAGAGAGAAAGGACGGACACGGAAGTCAAGTGAACTAATCGGATTGCTTTTTTCATTTGGTTCGCTATGAATTATGCACATGCCCGGGAATGCATTGAAGGACCCTCGATATCTCTAATCTATAAATTGAAATCTGATTTTTGCCAGCTCATTAGCCTGAGCAGCGCAGGTGAAGTGAAGTCCAGCATAGATGGATGATGATGCTGAGCCATGAGGAAGAAGAATTACTGCCACTAACAGGCAATCTATGTCTCCCTTTCCCTCCCTCTCTCTCTCTCTTTCTCCCTTTGCACGCAAAACTGTCGCAACTAATTTTCGTCTTAGAACAAATTGAAAAAGTGTTGCCAGCAGCGGGTAAAAAGCCAAGCCAAAATGCGCTCGTAAATAGCGCGCAAAATGCAGCCAGTCAACGGCTACGGCTACTGTTGCCTGGGATACTGCGGTTGCCCTCTGACCCTCACTCCCTTCTCGTTCTGTGCCCTTCCGCTCTCCTCACTTGACTGCAAAAAGGCACAATGATAAAATATTTGCCACGCCGTGAGCCAAGTAAATTGTGGGCAAAAAGTTGGCGGAAAAAATATGAAGAAAGGCCGAGGCTGCTCGTTGTGGCTGTAGTTGTTGTTGTAGTTGTTGCTGTTGTTTATGTTGTAGTTGTTGTTGTTACAACTCTTGTTGCTGTTTTTGCCTCGTTGTTTTGCTGCTGTTGCGGCCAAAGTTGAGTGGCAATGGCAACAGCCACGCTTGGCCCCGCCGCAGCAGCAGCAGCAGCTGCATACTCTGCCCAGCCCTGTCCTGCCCTGTCCCCCTCTGCCCTTCCGCACCACCCGTCAAAAAGGAAGTTTAGCGGGAATAGCAAAATGCAAAATGCCCGCTAAGACGTATTTATCAACATAATTACATTTTTTAATGGCTTTTTAAACCGCAAAATGGCAAAATGCCTTCGAAACGAATGAAAGATAAAAGTAGAGAGCATAAAAAACTAGCAGACATAACGGTTACTGGGCTAGGCTACTGCTATGCCTGCTCTTCGCCTTGGCTACACTTGCTTCTGCTTCTTCTTTTTTCTTCTGCATCTCAGTTGTCGCTTTCGGGGGCATTTTTTGAGCCTTCGAGCCTTAACTCAATTAGCCGAATCAGTGAACTCAGCGGTATTTGGTCAAAGCGATAGCAATAGAGATAAGTTCATAAATGTTTAAGGTTATGTTGTTGTATGAAGCTTAACTTAATTTGCAAGGTATTTTTTACTTAAAGAGGGAAATAAATACACTTTATTTTGCTATTCCTTTCCTGTTTACCAGGGCCGTAGCGACGTTCTCGGGGGCTCTAGTGCAATGCTTCTCGGCACCCCTTTGTAAATTATTTGCCTTAAAATATAGTAAGTATGTAGTGCATATAATATTAAAATACAGATATCGAATGTCAATTATAGAGTTGCCTTATCTATTGTTAATTTCATAGAACCATCTAGCATATTATAGTTTCTTCTGGAATTTTTATCAAATTATTTATCGATTAAACTATACTTTGGGCTCTTGTATTCTCGATAGCCGGAAGGCCTTTGGCAGGCGGGGGCCCTTGTACAACGCATACCCTGAACACACCTCACTACGGCCCTGCTGCTTACCTTATTTACATACTCCTCTCTGTCCTCTAACAGTTCATTGACCCATTAATCAAGTCTTTACTTTGTTTTAATATCCGATTAATTAACAAAAATTTAAGGCTAAATTTAACTTAAACAGTATTTTATAACTTATTGTGAAAACATTTTAGTTTTTCTGATATATCATTCCTGCACACCTAACTCTACCTCTCTGCTCTTGTAACACTTTCTTATACCAAATGATCAAGTGCTTACTCTCCATTCAATTCACAAAAATTCCAACAATATATAAACTTAAGTTTGGTTATGTTATTTTGATATCCAGAGCTTTAAAGTCTTTCTTCTCTTGAAACATTTCAAATTCCTACTATTAGTTCCTTAGATGTTTATTATTATTTTATTACTTATTTTCTTTCATTCCCTATACCCCTTTTATCTACCTCTTTAAACTGCATACCAAATATCCAGCTGACACTTTAATTTCTTGTCTGTTGCTGCTCTCTGCCTTTGAATCCCGCTGCGCTTTCGACGCTTTTCCATTTGTATCAATTTCTGTAGGCCTCAATGCTTCACTACCGAAAATATCAGTTGTCTCGTATTTAAAAAAATATATATTTTTAAATAAATCCGAGCCGGGCCAGGGGCCGAAGAACTCGACTGTTCAACTGTTCGCTCACGTGGCTGGGCAGTCATACACAACTCTCACACACACATAGGCACACCCTCTCTCCCACACAGTCGCCTCCCTTGTCAGACAATCAGACACTCGCATTACGCATACGACGCGTGAAACCCGCGTGCGTTCTCTGCGCCCGCTTTCAACGTGACTTGGCTGAGTCCAACTTCGCACAGGGGAAAGTTCTCTCTCTCCCTTCCTTTTCCTCTCTCTCTTTGCACTCCTGGTTTGGAGGGTGCCTGCTATCAGTCGCATTGTCTGATACATTTCGCATGCTGCTGCAATTAACGCAACAAATTGCATTTTTAATATGCACAAAATTAATGTGGAAAATCTTTGTGAGAGTCGGAGGGGGGATCACTCCACGCTGCCTCGCTTTATTTATCGCAGTCATTGCGAAAATTGAAAATGCACACTTTCCCAGACGAGAGAGCAGAGCATCCATTTATATGTGGACAACACGGATAACTGTGTGGGCGGAGTCGCAATTGAAAATAGTCATAAAAATAATATATAGTCACATAATATTATGATGAAAGGTCATTACAGAGTCAAAGTTTCTTGTCGACCCAGGAAGCAACTGTTAATTAGTTTTTTCGAGCTCCAAACTCCGATTCGGACTCGCACTCGGTCTCGGCTGGCATCCATTCATCCATCCATCCCCTCGATGCCAGCAAGTTCAAGCTGTCCATGGCCCGGCAAATGTTTTAATTTCCGCTCGAGTCTCTTCTAGCGGAAATTACTCAAAAAAAGAGAAAAGGTTCAACTGTTACCCCCCACCCCCCTCAGTTGCAACTTGGACCCGTTGCGACTCTCGTTGTCATCGAAATAATTAACACACTCTCTGTACATTGATGCGGTACGTGCTAATCGGCTGATTAGCCCGAGCCGAACGGCAGCAGCTCGATCGGCTCCAGTTACTATCAGCACGCGAGTTCCACGCTTCCCTACCCCTCCTCTCCCTCCCCCTCCGCTCGAGAGCGCGATTAGATTAGCTCTGCCTCGGCTCGACTGAACGGGGATCAGCTTTAGCTGTTGAGTTCTCCCAACTCAGAGTGCAAAATGCTGCTGATCGCATTGGTTGTGTTGCTGCTCAGTGCCGGCTTCCTCTTCCACTGGCGGCAGAGAAGGCGACGTGCCGCGGTCGCCAATCTGCCAGGACCTCTCTGTCCGCCCGTATTTGGCGCGCTACATTTGATGTTGAAGCTGAGTCCGAAGAGTGCGTATCGGAGGGGAATAAGAACATATATACAATATAATGTGATCTAAATAGAGCGTGAAGATTGTGTGTGTGTGTGCTTGTTCTTGCGTGAAATCGGGCATATATAGTTATATATATAACAATAATAATGATATACTATACTATTATATCACACGCTCATTTACGATAATGAGCTTGCAGTTATCTAGCTCGTTTGATCAAACAGTTTAGCTCTGCAGCAAATTTTATGTGTCGTCATAGCCGAACTTGTTTCCTCTTCAAGTGTCTCATTATGTATGCAATATATACATATATCTGGTAACTGTGACTTGCTTTATCTGTAAACAGGTTCTTATAATGTCATTAAAATATTCTTACTATTCCACTGCATAATTAAGTGCATTATATATTAAATATTATTTATCTATATGAATGAATATTATACATTATTTTATACAGTATATAAAGTGTGACTGAGTAATTGGAATACCAAAAGATTAAGGGTTAAAGAAATTACCTTAGTCATGCTGTTGTTCAACAAAATATTGTGTGTAATGTAAACAGAGTACAATATGTAATTAAGACCCCATTGGAGAGTATATGCATTCATAAGTAGGTTATATATGTGCTCTATATATTCACAGATACATATATAAAAGCTTTGCAGTATTTACTTCAAATACCTCAAGTCATTGTGCCGTTCAAGAACTTATATTTATGAAATATATCTCAAATTATTTTCATAATACAAATCATACTGCGGTTCAAGAATATATATCTATGAAATCTTTCAATATATTTAATATTTAAGTAGATATTTAATAATATTTAAACCTCCAAATCATCCTGCTGTTCAAGAATATACATTTATAGCTCAAATTATTTTTATACTACATGCACTAATACATATAAGCACAGAGCGTACTTAGTACACTCACATACTATACGATTATGTATACAGATATATACAAATGTATATATCTATATGTTTGTATATTTATTCCTATACAATCAACCGATTGCACTTGCTACGTGCTGCACCTCAAGGTTTTCCAGGTACAAGTGCCCTTATCTACCCACAACTTCCTCCCGAATTGCACTTTCGATTTGCTGCACGAATTCCAAGCAGCTTATCGTAATTGGCGACACTCTAGCTAGATTAGCTCCTATACATAACCTTCCTCTTTCGCTCTCTAATCGCTCTCTTTCTAATCTCTAATCTCCGTCTCTCCCCTCGCAGCTTTCATAGAAGAGAGTCGCAAGCAGGTGATAAAGACAGGAACTCTGCAACGCGTTTGGGTCTTCGATCGTCTGCTGATCCTCAGCAGCGATCTGGAGTTCAATGAGCAGTTGCTCTCCAGCCAGGAGCATCTGGTGAAGCATCAAGTGTACAAGCTGCTGGGTCAGTGGCTTGGCAATGGGTTGCTCCTCAGCGACGGCAAAGTGTGGCATCAACGGCGCAAGATCATCACACCCACGTTCCACTTTTCGATCTTGGAACAGTTCGTCGAGGTCTTCGATCAGCAATCGAACATCTGTGTGCAGTGTCTGGAGCAGAAGGCCGATGGTGTCAGTACCTTCGATGTGTATCCCTTCATCTGTTTGGCCGCACTGGACATCATTGCAGAGACGGCAATGGGCACCAAGGTGAATGCACAGCTGTCAAAGAGCACGCCCTATGCGGATGCAGTGAATGAGTGAGTAACTGTCTATCAATACTGAAACTCTCCTTGATATATTCCCTCATTCCCTGTCCAGATGCACTGCGCTGATGGCCTGGCGCTTCATGTCCATCTACCTGCAGAGCGAGCTGCTCTTCACGCTGACGCATCCTCTGCTCAAGCTGCGTCAGATGAAGCTCATACGCACCATGCACGAGTTCACCATCAAGGTGATCGAGAAGCGTCGCGCTGTGCTAGAGGAGGAGCAGAGGCAACAGGAGAGCACCAAGCAGCACGATGACCTGGGCCAGAAGCGTCGCATGGCTTTGCTCGATGTGCTGCTGCAGGCCACCGTCGATGGACGTCCACTGCTCAACGATGAGATCCGTGAGGAGGTGGACACTTTCATGTTCGAGGGACACGACACTACCACAAGCGCCGTGTCCTTCTGCATGTGGGAGATCTCTCGCCATGCCGAGGTGCAGGCTCAGCTGCTTGCTGAGATCCTGCAGGTGCTGGGCACTGATCGTAGTCGCCCTGTGACCTCACGCGATCTCAACGAAATGAAGTACCTGGAGTGCGTCATGAAGGAATCGCTGCGCATGCATCCACCGGTGCCAGTTGTTGGACGCAAGCTGCAGTCGGACTTCAAGTACAGTGAGTAGCAGAAGTCTTTCTCCTTTTCCCTTCATTGTCAATCTCCTTTCTTTAGCACACTCCAAACTAGGCGATGGCATCATTCCCACTGGCACGGAAATAATCATGGGCATTGTTGGTGCCCAGAACAACCCGGAAAACTTCCCGGAGTCTTGGCTCTTCAAGCCGGAGCGCCATGCAGGTGGCGAACGTGCTGCGAACTTCGCCTATGTGCCCTTCAGTGCGGGACCAAGGAACTGCATTGGCCAGAAGTTTGCACAGCTGGAGATGAAGATGATGCTGGCCAAGATTGTGCGTGCCTACGAGCTGCTCCCACTGGGTGCAGCTGTACAGCCTGTGGTGAATATTGTGCTGCGCTCGGACACGGGCTTCCAGTTGGGCATGCGCAAGCGTAAGTTGTAGAGGGGAACCTGAGGTTCTCGAGGGATTGTGCAATTATTAGTATTATCTACGTAGCCCAAACAATTGTTTTTTTGTATATTAAAAAGTGTTGACTATTTTACATATATATTTATAATATCATATAATATTCTATCTTGGCTTCAATGCCAACTGAAAGCCATTGCGTGAAGCCGGCGCCAGTCGCAGATTAGGACGCAGTGCATCGCCATAGGGCAGCAGTTCGTAGCGGCATAGAATACTTTCCAGCATGGACTTGAGCAGCAGCAGACTGAACTGTCGTGCCGGGCAGCTACGTGGCCCTAAACCAAAGCTAAGCAGCTCCGGTGGATCAGTAAGAAAGCGCTCGGGATCAAACTGATTGGACTGTGAGCAGTAATGTTCCTCACTGCGCTGCAGCTCGTACAGATTGATGTAGATCTCGGCGCTGGCGGGCAGCACGGCATCGCCCACAACAGAGTGTGCTGTGGAAAAGATCATAGGTTACCAAGTATAAGTTTCAGGTGCAATCTGCTACCCACTGTAAGGGAAATCCCGTGCAAGCTGTCGTCCCACAATCAGCTGTGGTGGATGCAGTCGCAAGGTCTCAAACAGCACCGCATCCAGAAAGGTTGGCGCTTGCTGCTCTCTTGAAGGATTACCCCTCAGTTCCTCCAGGCAACGCTGCTGCACAGAGGGATGCCTGGCTATCTGTACCAAAGCGAAGCAGAGTGTAGTGGAGCAGAGCAGGTAGCCCAGGTAGTTGCACTGGTTGAGCTCTGCACAGACTTCCTCATCCGTCATAGTTTCACTTGCCACGAGCAGTTGCAGCAGCGAAGGTAGCTCAGGTTGATCTATTTGAATGCCTTCATTCTTCAGGCCATCCAATTGGTTTACCTTGGTTACCTGACTTTGTCTCCATTGTTGTATGAGCAGCTTGTTCTCCGTGTTGATGAGTTTGATCAGTCTTCGTTGACGTAGTCGCAGCAGCGGAGATGCCAGCCAAAAGGTGAAGCGATTCGCCGATTTGATGCTCAGAAAGCGTTGTCGATACAGCTCCGTTAGACTGTGAATATAGGTATAGGTACTATACATGAATGTTTACCTATTGAATATTACTCAGATTTATATTATATACTCGTAGATTTGTTATGGTCATTTTATTTGCCATATCACTGTGATATTGATAGAACAACTAGTTGCTTTCAAGTTGTTTGGATTTTATTGATATATCTTAACGATTTTAGCTCTTAAACTGCACTTGATACTTCAGTTAGGGTTGAGCTTTGTCTGGTTATATTTGCATCATGTGATGGAGAAAAAGATAGCTTGATCTTTGAGCTCTTATAATATATAATGAATGCTTTATAGTTGATGTTTGATTTGCAATAGAACATTATAATGTATAATCAATAATTATTAATCAAATTTTATTATCAACCGCACTAATTACTATATTATACCCTTTACTTTTTTTAAGGTGGCCATACTCCTATATCTTACAGCTCCTTTATCCTCATATTTGAGACCTAGTTGTATAACAAACCATATAATTCGTTTTGTACTCGTGCTGTCTGTCCCTTTTAACACTTAACTATTATTAGAGTGACAATATGTCATATTTCTCCTTAGTTTTAAAACTTAAGTGTCATTTCGTTACCTTTCTACACCTACTTCAAATGTTAAACCACGCTAAATATTTGTATTAGGGTAACCATATACTAAATTAAAAAATAAAAGCTATTAGAGTGACCATATACATGGTTTTTCTCAATGTTACAACTAAATGCCGCCGTAGCTCCACCTTTCTACTCGTATTATATCACATTAACTCTTTACTTTTGTCAGGTTGACCATATGTCAAATTAAACTAAAGTTGTCTGCCTATACTTACTCAGTGAATGCTTTTTTGTACTGCTCACTGGGCTGCACTCCACAAGTGATGAGCAGCATCGTCTGCAGCACCTGCGAGGACACAAGCTGCCAAGCATCACACACACTTTGCTCCGCGGCTTTCTCCTTTAATCCTAGCTGCAGTTGCTCCGCCTGCTGTTGTAGTAGCTTCCTCAGATGTTGCATATGTTCCGGCTTAAAGTATCTAGCCAAGAGTTCATGTCGTTGCTGCCATTGCTCTGGCTTGCAGGTGCTTACACTGCCACCCAACCAATCCTGCATCAGTTCGTAGCCTGTCTCCTGATGATTCTCGCTCTGCAGCAGCTGCTTGGACAGCTCCAGATCTGCGACAGGTATGAAGAGTCTGTGGAAGACCCAACAGCGACTCAGTGCTCCATACTTGCTGAGGTACTTTGTGCTGTGCTGGAAGAAATCTGCCAAAACTAAGTCATCACTTCCAGTAAAACTTTTACATGGAGAACGTACTCTTCTGCGTGAGCAAGACGATCTTGTGCATGCCACCCACCAGAGGCCAGGCGAAGGGACCCTTGAGATTCGCCACCAGGCGACGCTGTCTACGGATGCGCAGGTAGTTCACTGCCGAGGCAATGCAGAAGCAAACGAATATGCTGGCCAAGATCATCTTGCCGACTGGCAATCAGCTCGAACTGGCCCCCCAGTCGGGTATGCTAATCACGATGATTGCGATAACGATGCAAACTCAGGTATGCACGACTAATCTCAAGTTCTTTACGATGCGTTTCGGGTTTATCAATTATATAATCAAATAAACGAGGTTGTATTTGTGAAGGTTTTTAACGCCAGCAGAAGTCAATTAAAAAGTTATTTATAACTGCTTTGATTAGATTGAGAAGCAATCGTGGAAAAGAACCTATGCATGTGTAGGTGATATTATGTTAGGTGTACTAAATTAGTTAAATGAAGATAATTCGAATTAACGGGTTGTTAGTTAAAGGTATAATCTGAACTGTAAATGTTTTAGGGCTTATGTCTGAGGGGTTGGATGATTAGGTTGCTTCTTCACGTTTTTCTAAGAATTAAGATCAATTATTTAACATTGCTTAGGTCAGTTTTTGTTAGTTTTAATTTAAACCATACACCGGTGGGAATTGGAGAATTAGGTTGCTTCTTCACGTTTATCTTTATAATTTTGGTCAATTATTTAACATGGAATAAGTCAGTTTTTAGTTAGTTTTAATTTGGACTTTAGACCTTTGGGAATTTGGCAAATTCTTTCATATTGAAAAATTGGAAATATTCTATGAAATCAATTACGTTCCACAAAATGTATCTGGCAACATTTGCTTAGCAACATTTACACCGAGTGGCAACATTTGGTATGCAGTACTTACAGCTAATCATTAAGAGTAAAATTTAGAGAGATTTAAATATATAAATTATAAATATTTGCGTATAAGAAACAGAATATAAAAATATTAAAGTTACTTTACTGTATTGAAATATTATGACAATCTTGAATGATTATAATTATACAATAATAATAAGTATATACAAATTAGTGCTATATATCTTTGATAAACAGAAAGTACTATTTAAGATATGATTTGGGAGCTGAAAATTCCAACTTATTGTCTAATCTGTCAACCCTAACCTTCCTAAACTTCCTAACCGCCTTTTTTCAACAATGAAACTGGACAGATTTACATGATGTTTCAGTTATTGGCTTGCAGGAGAAGGAGGAGAAGAAGGAGTAGGAGGAGAAGGAGTAGTTTTAGACGTTGGCAAAGCACACATTGATAAATATTTAAAACACTTAACTAACACATATTGCACTGGTGGGCAGTGCCAACTATTACGGGCTAAGCTCAGCAATTTGGGGAGTCCGCAGAGTGTCCTACCCCTCCACTCTGTAGAATGCCCCACGGGAACAAAGCATTGTCATGTGGCAGCTGTTGCTGTTCCGAGCAACAAATTCAAATCTTTTGCGTTGCGTAAAGTTTTCAGTGGTGTCCCAGTGAGTGTGTGGGAGTGTGGGGGAGTGTGTGTGTGTGTGTGCGTCTATTGGGGTCAACCCTTTTGGAAGACTGTCGGACTGTCAAAAGTACATTTGCCTTGGTTACGCCACAGAAATATCCTTGAAGCATGTAATGACAATATCAGCAGCAAGAGACAGCGACCCCTTCACCCCCTTCCCCATGTTTCCCTTGGCTTGGTTCAGCAGCTGCCCGCGGGGGCTTTGGGATTTGAGAGGTTGCTGTTGCTGCCGTTGCTGTTGCTCTCGGCTCTGTTGCTATTTTCATTTTGCGGCAATGATGAAACTTTAATGACACAAACACGCACTCCAAATGGAGCTGGGGCAGGAGCTGGAGTTGGACTTGGGCCATGTGCCTGGCCGTTAAGTGAGCCTGGGCAATTTAAGGTGACTGCGAATCCTTTCTGCTCGATTTAATGCCGTGTGAAATGTGAGCCACATTTGCCATTCCTTTTCCACTTCTGCCCTGGCTAATGGCAGCTAATGAAGGTGCATCAATGCGTTCGTTGAACTCCCGAGTTGGCCATGAATATGGCACATACTCAGCATATATATTCATGTATTCGCATTTAAATTCATACGTCAATGTCACGAGCAGCTCTGGCTTGGGGCAGGGAAGGATTCTCTTCACGTGGCGGGTGCAACGTCTCCTGCGTCGTATGCAAATTAACAAAAAGTGCAACGTGACGACACGATGCGGCGACAATGAAAACTAAGCGGAGCGAACAGCAGCAACAACAACAACGACAGTCTAAGAGTGACCATTGCTATTGTTGCCCCCTCTCTTTGCCTCTGCCTCATCTACTTTCCTTCTCTTCTTTGCGGCTTTTGAGTGGCGGCGTAAAAAAGCAAACTGCAAACGGCAAACGGCAGTGGAACACAAATCCTTTCAAAGGCCTGCCGAATATCACAGACACAAACAAACACACACACACACACACATACAAATAGAGGACACACACACACACATACAGACACACACACAGGCACACTATCTGGCCACGAACGTGTTGCCTGGCAAAAATTAAAAACAAAGACATAAAAACAATTTGCATTTCCATTGTTTCCCTTTTGGCTGGCAAACGTAACACATGAGGAGGGGCAGAGAGAGGAAGGAAGAGGGAGGGAGAGGGAGGGAGAGGGAAAGAGAGGAAGAGATAGGGAGAGAGAGTGAAGAGTTGGGCGTGAGTGAGACAACAACAGCGCGCATAACATTGACAAAGTCAGTGCTGCCTTAAAAAATCGTGTAGCTACAAGTGCACAAAAAAGCCTCAGTTACTAAACACGCTACACACACACACAAACACATGCAATCACACACACACATATACCAACACACGCACACAATATACGCTTATAAATTACAAATGCAGTCGGTCAGCCGGCAAGTTAGAGACAGCAGAAGACATAGTGGTAAAAAAGAAAGAGGTGTGGCAGAGAGAGAGGGGGAGATGAGACAGCCTAAAAAGAGGGAGACTGTGGCGAACTTAGTGATGAGCTACAGGGCGAAGGTAGACTGATAAAGAGAATATAAGACGAAAGAAATTTGTAATACACAAATAGATTATAGATTAAAAAATATGTTAACAAAATATATAATCATAATAAAATATATGATGATACGAGGGTCGTTTGATAAGTCCGTGACTTTTTGTATTTGCCGCGCACCTGCTCTAAATACAACACTGCTCCTGTCAGCAGTTATCGATTAACAGCTGACTGTAAAATTTTGAAAGCTGCGTTTTTTTGGTTTGCGTTTTATAGGCATTGAAAGCAGACGATCTCGTGAATTTTAACGAAAATGGAGATCGAGATCGTCTGCTTTCAATGCCTATAAAACGCAAACCAAAAAACGCAGCTTTCTCAAAATTTTACAGTCAGCTGTTAATCGATAACTGCTGACAGGAGCAGTGTTGTATTTAGAGCAGGTGCGCGGCAAATACAAAAAGTCACGGACTTATCAAACGACCCTCGTAAACAAATTAAGAGGATTCTAAATAAAGATACTGTAGTTTTACAATATATAGGGACTATCATAATTACAATAAAACATACAATGATAAGAATATTAAGAGGAATATAAAAAAGTTACTCAAGAGACTATAATCTATAAAGAATATATCAATGATTTAAAATTTAACAAAAAAAGTCAAGGGGAACAAAACGGAATTAGAAATAAACAGACTACTTATCTATAGAAAATATGTCACATTATTTAGGTTACAAATTAAACTAACAAACGAAATCATTAAAGTAACACATAATAGAGCAAAGGAACCGTCTAATTATCCCATGAGAACCCAAAAACTACAATAGAAAACCTTCGTAGACAGCACGTTAAACTAGATGTTCTTTATCTTTATACCCTACTTCCTTTACAGGGAATTAACTTGCTCTAAAGTACATATTAAATACACAATACCTTTAAAATATCTAATAAATCTCTATAAACCTCTTTAATAACTTCACGCCCTCCACATCGCACAAGTATTTAAATTCCTCTTTCAACTTCACCGCAGCGCACCTTTCAGTCGACCACGCCGCTCACCCTACCACGCTGTGCGCCTGTCGTTGGCGACAGGAAGCATTTTGCATGAAATGCCCATAAAAATGATATGCACATCAACGCGGTCTGATACGAATGGCGCGATAAGAGCGCGAAAGGCGAAACTTGCTAACTGTGCGCGCTGCTCGCAGAGCTGCCTCGGGGATGCACTAATTGAAGCAAATTCAGATTGAGGACTGCAAGAGATATGTATCCATATATCTATATAGTATAGTGGAGGCTCTTGGGATGTCAGCTAATCAAGACGAAATGTGTCTTGGCTAAGTTGACTAACTTCATTTCGACTAGACATTTCATTTGGTGCGTCTAAAAGGTTGCCATCATTCACAGACAGACGCAATTACAATGGCGTCCAGGGAGGGAGGGGGGCACACATAATGCCTTTGACTTTTGTCTCCATATCCTGCTTGCCCTGCCCCCCCTGCCTTGCCCGCGATTAACTCCCAGTTGTCATATGTCAGGCAGCCCTAATAATACAAGCTGATGCGTGCGTTATGATTACTGTCAGCAGCAGGCACACTGCGGGAGAGGGGGAGGGTGGCAGCACTATGAATAAACACTCAGTTGGCGCCTGGCACTCAGCCTGATGGCTTATGCGACTCAAGGTGCCCCGCGGGGGCAGCAACAGCAGCAGGCAGTGGCAACTTTGACTGCGCGACAATTTATCACGGCCAATTTAACCACTTAAGCGGCGAAAAACGTTGCCACATTTCGCTGCATATGCGTTACATAAATATAAATATACTCAGTCATTGATAGGGCAGAACTGCACGATATATATACACTAGATATATATATATATATATATATACAATATATTCTTGTTGCTGTAAAATATGAAAAGGCAAAGGCCGCTGGAGCTGCCTGAAGGCAACTGTGAATGGCCACTAGTGACCAGCGCGATGGGGCAGCATGAATGTATGTATGTATGTGCATATGTGTGTGTATGTATACGTGTGCCTGTGTGTGTGTGCAGACGTATCTACGTCTACTAGCGGCATTTATTTGTTTACAATCTGTTTGCGAAAAGCTGCCGCAAGCCATGAAAATCTGCATTTGGATTTAAAGCCCGGCAAAATGCACGACTGCGTGTCTGTGTGTGTGGGTGTGCATGTGTATGAATGTAAGTATGCATGTGTGTGTGTGAATGTGAGCTGCATTAATTGAAAAAGACAGTTGCCATATATCGCACTATGCCAACTGGCGCGAACTGGAGTCGCTTTTCACTCTCCGCAATTGTTTGTTGTAAATGGAATGGGCAGAAGGGAGTAGGAGGGAGGGGAGCGTAATAAAAAGAGAGCGTGAACGTAACCAATTGATTTTAATGCAAATTGACACAAAACCCGTTATATTGCTTTTCATATTTATGCCCATTGCGGTTAATAAACTAATTCCAGATCGTATCGCAGAAGGGAATTGGAAAAGAGGAAACAATCTGTGAGTTTGAATTGGGAAAATTGAATATGAAGAATATGTAGAAAATATTTTTAGCTAAAGTTTGCATTAGACATGTTCTTCAAGTTTTATATAGTCTGTAATATAACATAAACTAAGCTATATTATGATCTCTCTGATTCAATTCACAGAGAACCTTTCAAACAGAGATTTTTAATCAAACATAAAGTGAAGCATTTAGAACACCTTCTATAGCCGTAAAAGCCTAACCAGTTATACTATAGAATATATATAATAGAATACACTATACAACACTACTTCTATAAAAGAATACACCACATTCCACATACCCTAAAAACTTATTTCTATGAATTCTATAGCCTTTTCTTTAGCTTTCCCTGGGCTCGTTTTAGTTGGCTTAGTTTCAGTGAAGTTCCTTGAATGCAACTCATCTCCACCCAGCTATTGCTTTATCTACATACGTGTATATCCATTCATGTGGCTGATAAGCGCTTAACCCACCCTTGTCCCACACTCCCCCTCCCTTGCCGCTGTAACACGGGGCGTGGCTGTACGTCAAATCGGCTTTCAGCGGCAGCAGTTCGCAGCATAAAAGTGCAGATTCATGTTATGTTTGACAAAATCCGTATAAATCTAAAGAGCAAATGCCGTAGCAAGCAGTCAGTCAGTTAACGGGATCTCTCTCGCATCAGCCGGATTTGTGCGGGGCAACAAAGAAGGGAGGAAGGGAGGAAAGTGGCAGTGGCAAAGCTGCTAAATGGAATTAGCCGCAGTCAATGATGGCTCAGAGCGCAGGCCGCGCAGTGTGCTACGTGTGTTGCCGCTTGTATAAAATTTAACACTCATTAAAAATTTGCATAATTACCGTTGGGGCGTTGCGACTAAACAGAACTGTGCTTCATTAGCGCATCGCGCATACGCCGCGTGGTCTCGCTGGCTTTGAAGTTGTCCCCCCGCCCCCCGCTTTCATAACCTCTGCCAGCCACCAAAAATAGTCGAGCGTTTGTTAATTTATGTAGCGCAAAGTAAATGAGCCCTTCATGACACTCAAGAGCCTTCTCCCGTCCCCTCGCTCCCCTCCCGCTCCTTCAGCCAGTGTTGAATAATAAATGCAGGAAAATTAAAAACAATTACATTAAATTACATTTCGCACCGCAAAATAAACGCGCATACATATGCACGGCGTATAAACTGCCCATAATGATGCTAATCCCTTAAGCTAACCCCCCTCCTCTTTATCCCCTTTTCCTTTCCCCTTCTCCTCCCACAGAGTGCGCTATCAATTTGCATTGCGTTTGGCTCATTAGCAGCGGCAAATTCGATGGACACTTCTGAACTATCTCGCAAATTAATAAAATTTATAGTTATGAAAACTGTTTGCACACACTGCGAGGGGTGCCAGAAAAGTTTGGCCACTTGAGAGATAACAACAAAAAATATGGAGTTTCTTGTGGCATTTATTATCTATTTTTGGCTGCTGATTAGACATTTATCTGCCAGTTTATTATTGAGTTTATTTTAAATTAATAGCTATAAATAGCTATTGTTGTTTTTGTAGCACGCTACTAGTTGGACATGTTCGAACTTGTTTGCCAAGCAGTCGTGGCCGAGCGGTTAAGGCGTCTGACTAGAAATCAGATTCCCTCTGGGGGCGTAGGTTCGAATCCTACCGGCTGCGAAGGGAGCGAAGGTCTTTTTTATTGCTTTTTTGATTCAAATTAAATAAGTAAAATATTCATAATATATATGTTTTGGTATATTTATATTTGAGTGTTTATATTTAGTGCGTCGGCAATATCATTGTGGTTTATAAGGAATTCCACGCTGTTTTTAGCAGGTTCCACACAAAATTAAAACAAACTAAAGGTTTTCTGTATAATAAAATTAATTTTTGCTGTTTATGAGGCAGCAGAATTTATAGGAAATTAAATACATACACTACTTATATATAAAAGTCAACAATACACATATTTTTGGAATAGTTATTTGTTTAGTTTTAATCGATTTAAATAAATGATTGAAATGAAATTTCTGATTGTTGCATGGAACAAAATGAATCGTGTTGAAACAAAAAAAGGAGTATTATTATATATTTCAAAAAATATTCTATACTCAATATGGACTCTTTTACAATATGAACCTATGTATATTTGATTAATTTTGACCTACATTTGAATAAATTTAGAGGATTTAATTGAGTTATCAAACCGATTTTTCAGTTTAAACCAGGAAATCAATTGAAGCAAATTTAAATATGCATTGCAATTGATAAAATTTAAAATATAAATAATTACTGAATATGTATATATTAAAATATTATCCAGTTACTTTATTAACAATATATATGTTCTATTACTATATGTACCACCGATTTGTCCGCCTTGCACACTGTCACCCACATCAACAATATTCGCGTGGAGAATTTTTGGCATTTGACAAAACATTGCGGTTTTCCCTTGAGCGGTCTGCGGGCGCAGCGGCGTGGAGGGCGTGGCCGAACTATGCGTCACTTTAAGCTTGAATTACAGCACATTTCAGTTGTTGCAAATATTTGTTTAAAATATTTTCGTTGTGCAACAATAATGATATGTCAACAGTATTAAATGGCAAAGCATGAGAGAGCGAGAGAGAGGGAGAGAAAAGGGGAAAAAGAGTGTCAATTGAGTTGAAAATAATTATAGTTTTTACCCAGCATTTTTTATTGCCCCATTTAATTGTGTGCTTTGTGCGGAATGAGCTCGAAATAGTTGCCATATTTATGGCAACAATGCAATGGAAACGATTTACAAATCGAAAGCAATTTCAAGTACAAGTATTCGCATCCGTATTCGCATTCGTATCCGTATTCGCATCCGTCTTCCATTTCCGATCAATTGTCTGACCTTTCGTCCTGTTCCTGCTGAACTTTGCTCGAACTTATTATCAAAATCGCAGACGTCGCTCGAGGAATTTGCTGTGTCGCTAAGCCGAAAGTCCAACAAGAAAAATCACTTTTCCAGCAAATAGGAGGAGAGAGGGGGGACGGAGGCCACTTGAGTGGAGATTTGCTTTCGATTTTTGTGCCCGCTTAATATGCCAAACACAATTTTCATTTTTATTCAATATGCAAAAGATACGCGTCGATTTGTTGACTTTTTAATCTTTCAACTTAAAGGGAACTTAAGAAACTTCAGGAATCTCTTGCAACTTCCCTTTAAAGCTCACGTGCTGCGGGGGCGCATTACCGTTAACTTTTCTGGCTAGTGCCAACATAAAAGATGTTGTGGCTAGATTTATGTTGGCAGTTTTACAGTTATTTTAAGCACTATTCCGACAGAGAGAGGGAGAAACAAACAGACAAACAAACAGATGGAACAAGCAGCGCAACAGCTACTTAACGCGCGTGCTCTCTCTCTCTCCCAGTCTCCCTCTCTCTCGCTCGCTGGCCGGACTAACTTTTGCAACTATTAAAGTATTAAGTAGATGTGCAGCAAGTAGCCACAGTTGCAAGTAGGTAGCTGCAGTGCTTGCCACAACAAAAGGAGAACGAGCGAGGAATCAGCTTCGAGTTGCAATGGAAACTTTTGTCTGTTCTGCTTGGAGTATCCCTGCTTATGCAGCGTACTTAACACTTTTTGAGGGGGTGAAAAGGGAAAAGGGGAAGAGCAGGCTTAACTGCATAATAGGCTGCATTATTTAACTGATAGATCATGCTTGAGCTGCCACCGAGCTGACGACAGAAAGGGGGATTAAGAAAAGGAGCAGGAGAAGCTGCTTGGGAAAGATAACTTTTGCAGGGATTAAATATGCATATTATAAATATACTTAGTATATTAATATGTACCATATATATATATAAATATATATATCATTTTATCAATGTTTTATTATAAAACGATAAGGAAATTATTCCAAATGGGTCTTAGGTTATATATATTAATTTAACTATGCCAGCAACAAATCCGTCTTTCTTCCTTATTTCTTACTCTCTGCTCTCATCTTATCCAATCTCAACAACATTCCATGTATCTCAAGCTCCAATATCATTTTTATTCAATGTACTATACACATAAATCGCATTTAATATATCTGCACTTTCTGGAAATAAAATTAGCAAGGCCATAAATCCCATTTAATAAATGTATCTTCCCTTTTTGACAGTCCACTGGGAGATACTCCACCTCTTCACCAATGCAGATCCCAGAGCAGGCCACACCTTCTTTATTTTGAGGGATGCGTTCGTCTCGGCTTTAAATCAATGTTGACAAACTTTTATTGGATAAGTTTGTTTAACGACAGGCTAAAGAGGAGCTCGACTTCGAACTCCTCGTTGGAAAACAGGTGAAAAGTCGAAAGTTGCGTTGTTTTTTTCCTGCTTGTTTGGAAATCAAATTGAGCAAAAGTTGCGCGGACAAAAACTTTTGTGCAAACGCTAAAAATCAGGAAGTGAAAGAGAGAAATATAGAGAGAGAGGGAGAGAGAGAGGGGGAGAGAGAGAAGAGTCTAAGAGGGAAGAGGGGGCTGCATAAAGAGTGTAAGGTGGCAAGTTTTGTAATTTGATTTGTGAGCAAAGTGCGCGCAATTGATTAGCCATTCTGCTGGCAGTTCATGAATGCAGCCAGTGAGTACCCCACGGCGGCACTCACTTACGCAACGAATACACACTCAATTCACACTCACCTTATTCCACTTATGATTGGCTTTTCACCTTTCGAAGTGGGGAAGCAGCTGCATCTCTTCCTGCTATGGCAAACTTTGCTTGAAATTTGTTTGCGATTTGCGGTGGCAACACTAGCAACAACAAACAACAACAACAACTGTTGCACTTGCAGCTGCCTCTGCTCAGTCTCTGTCTCTCTCTCTCTTTTCCTATCTCTTCTCTCTTGCTCTGCTCTCTGCCGACTGTTTAATATGCTGTGAAATTGCATTACTTTTTCAAAGAGTTCGCTTGTGGTTTGCCTCGCCTCGTGCCTTGTGCCTGCTGCCTGTTGCCGGCTGGAGATAAGCGCCTCACCGTATGTGTGTTTGTGTGTGTATGACACCTTTCTTTTGCACACACACAGACACACATAGTCTGCTTTGGGTGCTTTTGGTTAAGTGTATTATGAGTTTGTCGCATAATGTGAAGCGCATTAAGGCAGGCAGTTCTAACTGCGGAAGAGACTTGATTAAGTTTAGACCATATAAGGGACGTACATTCTTGATTGGGATGTAAAGGAGACAGATTAGGTTAAGATTATGTAATAGGTATAGATTCTTTATTGAGAATTTATAAAGTTTAGATTATATAAGGGATATGTATACTTGATTGGGTAGAATTTACGGTTTAGCTAGAATTAATTAGGGTTAGTCTACATAAGAGATTTATATTGCCTGGTTGAGCTGTGATCGAGAATTGATTATGCTTTGACTGCTCCTATAATGGATATATGTATGTTCTTGATTGTGTTGTAAAGGAAAACTGTTTAAGCTTAGTCTATAAAAGAGATATTTACTTTAAAATAAAGAACTGTTTATGACTTCAAGAGTCAGATCTGGAATGTTTTGAAAAGAGAACAGATGATGCTTAGACTTTGAATATGTCAGGGATATATTTTCTCAATGTGGCTTTAAAAGGCAGACTGACTTTATAATTGAAACCAGATTCAACTTCCGTATATATATGTATATAAAATGTACATATAAAACTTATCCAATCTAAATTTAATACTTTATCCTTGTGCATGTTATTATTTAAAGAAGATTTCTTAGAAGTCTCCTCATGTAAACTTTATTATTTTGTATTTCCAATATTAAAACCTTAAATTAAAGCACTAAATGGTAAATAAATATGAATAATTAACTTGCAGTTATGCACAACAAATAAACCCAGCAAGACCACACTTGAAATTGTCATATGTGTCTATTGTCATTGCTTTGTAATTGCTTTGAAAAAAGTGCAGTGCTAGTTGATGATTGGGAATGATGCAGAGAGTCCAGGCCTGGAGAGGCCTGCAAAGTTGCGTCCTGTCCTTCCGCCAGCGCCGTGGGGTCTCGGGCAGCCCGACAAAATGAGAGCTTGTGGCACATTTAAAATGCAATAACCGGATTAGATTGTGTTGCTGCAATATCAGCATGCCCTCTGCTGTAGCTCTTGTTGTTGTTGTTGTTGTCGTTGTTGCATGTTACTTTGGTATTTATAGAGTTTTAACGCAATCGCAATTTCAGCTGACATTGTTCGCTTTTGGCCATTGTCAGTGCCGGCTGCCGGCTACAGTCGGCCCTGTCGATAGCTGTCTGCAGGTAAGGAACGGGGCTAGGGCTGGCAACCCTTTCCCTTTTACACGTGTGTGTGTGTGTGAGTGTGGGGAATCTATCGCTGTCTGCCTTATGAAAAATGCATTTGTCTGTTGCTACGTCATGTGAAACAGACGAATAGCTTCATTGCGAATTGTCGTGTTAATGCAGCGGTTTCATTTTCAGAATTTTTAACTATTGTAGATCTATGGTGTTGTACAGCGGTGTGTTAGCTAAAAAGTGAATCAAAGGTTGACATATTTTATTTATTGGGATTTCTTGGTGAAAAAGAAAGAAACTTGTTCCCAACGCAAGTCGGCCTAGTGCTAGATCTGTTTTTGGAAACTCTCAACCTTCTCACTGATTTTTCTTAATTACACAAAAAAGCAAAGCTATCACACCCATCAATATCATTTTTAAGATGCTGTAAATCAATCATTTGTGTGTTATTCAAGGGCCTATAACAAATCTGATAGCCCGCAACAGGCTCAGCTTCATCAATCACAAATTTGACACTGCCTGCACCTGTGGCATCTAACTCAGCCAAAAGAAAAAAAAGAGATGAGTAAAAAACTTGTGCCTTTTTTGGCTTAGCCGCCCTCTGAATTCCCCCCTGTCCATTAAGCACTCCCCTCCCCTGACTGATGTTCGTACAAATTAAAGGAGAATGCAAATAAGTCAATTCCCATTTCGAACATGAAACGAAATTAATGCGCTACAAAATAAATACGACAAGATAAATGTTTTTTGGCACTGAGCGCACGCTGAGTAACAAGATAAACTCAGGGGTGTGCAAAGGAAAGGGGAAGGGACAGAGGATAAAGGGGCGGGGGGTCTTGCTAATAAAAACACACGAGTTCTGTGCGCGTCCTGGCGCAGTGTGAAGAAGCGTGTGAAGAGCGCATCCAGCAGCGACGAAGATTCGTGTGGAGATGTGGAAGGAGATACTCTGTGTGTGTATGGGTGTGTGTGTGTGTGTGTTTGCGTGTGTGCCTCGTTTAGCATTTCAAAAGGCGTATTGTTTATTTTTTTCATTTTTCCCTTTTCGTTTTTCTCTCTGCATTTTCGCATTCAATGTTATTTATCTGCCTCCAGTTCCAGCTCCTTCTTCTGCCTTTGCTGCTTCTCTTCTCCTCTGCCTTTGTAACCCAAGTTCGGCTTCGCAGTGCGCTTTTGTAGTTAACTTCTTTGTAGTTTTCGCTTCTTTATTCAGTACTTTTTTCTTACACTCTCATTGCGTGAGTGTGTGCGAGACGTGTGTGTGTGTGTGCAACTTGTCATGTGATAAACTCGACTAGCCGGCGAATGTCACGTACGGCAACAACCTTTGCCACTTAAAGTTTTAAGTTCTACTCCAGTTCCAGCAGAAATATGTTTTAATTCCATAATCAGCTTGAGAGGCGAAATCAATTCGCCATTGTGTGCGACGGCGATCCGAAAATCATAGCATACTTTGCAGCGCACCAAATGCCGGTCACGTACAGCGCAGGCAAAAGAAATAGGGATGCCAAAGGGAGGCTAGGGGAGGCAACGGACTTGGGGCAGCTGTCGCTGTTTGGGTGCACTTAGCATTGCGACATAATTTCAGCTAGCGCCGTTTTAAGAATTATGAATGCCACGTGACTTTTACTGGGCAAATAAAAGAGAAGCTAAAATGGCAAAGGAATGAGTCAAGTGGGGGAAAGGAGAGAAGTGCAGATGGAGGGGGCACTGCAACTGAACCGAAACCTTGAACGAAACGCATAAATCATTTGGCGAATTAAAGCAAAGTTGGCAGAGCTGGGAATCTATAAATTGGCAAAAGTTATGAGATGATCTAGCTTACTATTACTCAACTAACTAATAAAATAATTTGAGAAAGGAATATAAGTTATTATAATTGTACTTTTCACTTAGTTATACAACGTGTAACGAGTTAAAAGTTGCTCAATGAAAGCTTCGCTAAGATTAAAGCTGATTTTAGCTGTAATTTAAACAGAATGTTATATCATAACATATGTTATCTTAAACCATTACATATGTTATCTAAGCTGTAGAAAACCCCAAGTGATTTGCCGCTTCGTCAATGTTAAAGTTGCTTCGCCTTGCGGCCAGGTTTAATTTATATCGTTGGCAACTCGACCCGACCGGTCAAAGGTGTCACACATAAACCATTCAATCTGACAGTCCACTGTGTGGGAGAGACAGTGGTGCGAGGGGGGCGGGGGTGCGACATGCGACATGACAATGCCAACGTTGACCGCAGTTAAACTTTCGATTTCGGTTCGTTAACGTGTGCAAAGTGAACACGTTTCTCGACAATGCTTCCAGGTTTTTCCCCGGGATTTACCACGTGCAGCGTCAACGCGTCTGTCCCCCACCCCCCCCGTTCCCCCTCCTGCTGGACTGCAATTTGTTTTTCTGTATTTTTCTCAGTTTTCTGTTGATTTTTTTACCGTGTTTTTTGCGTTCTCTCTCTCTCTGTCTCACTTGGGCTCTGCGGCTTCCATATTCATTTGAAGCGAATTGCGCACGCAACTGCCACACGAGGCAAGTGCAGAAAACCAATTTGTAATAAAGACTGAGAATGACGACGATGGACATGAAAGTCTCTCCTTCGTTTTTTCGGTTCCCAAAAGATGTTGACACATCACGCCAGCCTGAGATGTGGTCGAGCTGGAGCAACTGCTTTCAATTAACTTTATGCAGATAAATAGAGAGAAGAGAGCAGCAACAACAACAAGAATAAGGAGAACTATCTCCAAAGGCGCTTAAAGGCGACGTAAAAATGAAACATTGCATAACAGTAAATTACGCGAGAGCGCACAACGCGGAAATTGCATTATCAACGTCAAAGAGAAGCCCCTTTCCCCTCCCCTCTTTTCCTTACTCTGCTCTGCTACCGCTTTGCCCGACGGCGCTTTGGCACTTCCTGCGCGTCGGGACAATGACAACGGGATAAGAACGAGAATGAGTTGTGATAGTGAGAGCAAAGTTTCGTATAATTACAGGGTAGCAGAGGAGAGGAGAGGGGGCACTGCACCGAAGACTGATGAGCAGTTTATGACTTGCCGCTTTTGCGCTGCATTTAATATATTTCTCGCTGTTGTCCTTGTCCACATTTGTAAATGGCAGTTAATAAGCAAGAGCCAAGCGAACTTAAAGTCCAACCCAGACAGAATAGCTACCAACCTACCATATGTGCCCTAGACGAGTCCCCTTCCCTTCCCCCTCCCAAGGCGAGCACTAACTTTCAATTCCAATAAAGCTGAGTGCTCTCTCGCTCTGCGAAATGGAAATTTTTACGCCGCCTTTAAAATCACTTTATTATGCATGCGTGCCAATGGCTGTGCGGACACATTTGTTGCCAACGATAATTTATAAGAAATTTCCCGCTCTCTCATCGAACCGAGCTACCGATTGAACCCCTATCGACTAAGGGGGCACCTTGTGTCTTTTGGCGATAAAAAGCCAAGCGACACGCGCTTTAATCATGAAAATTCATATTGAGAGAGGCGGCACATGATGACGACGTTGTACCCCGGGCAGGAGGCAGGAGTATACGATAAGGTTGGGGTACAACGTAAGTGCTATCTGCATGCAGAGACACATACACCCTTACACACACACTCCCACACTCACACGTAGTCTAACGAGCGTCGGCATTCTGCGGCCTTTTTCCATTGAATTAAAATTTCAACGAATTTGTTCGACCTTCTCCCCTCGTCGCCTTTGTCATGCAGTGCATGCAAGTTTCCTAGCCATGTCTAAATTTCTATATCTTTGAATGTCGTAGAGAGCCAACAAGTGCTCTGTTTCTCTCACCCCTCACTCCCCATTCCTCTGGCTTCTCCACAACCTTGTCGTCGCACACAAAACAGCTGCACAATTTCCGTTGAAAACTTTGCGCTCAAAAAGTTTTTGTTGGCGACTTTCGGCACTTGCTCGAACAACAAACAGAACTTAAATACCCTAACTGGCAATGGGAGATCATTGTCATATCATTGATATGTGATATATAGATCAGAGTAAAATAATTTGTTTATATAACAAAAGTAAATTTATTAGAATACTTAGCAATTCAGCTAAGTAAGACTTAAATTTAACATGGAGAGGTTTGAGTAGATACATTATGTCTGAGAGATTAAAAATGTATAGCATGGGATATAAATCTATATAATTGCCTTAAATCTTAATGAATTTCTGTTGTTTTTCTTAATTTTTGATACTAATATTATTTTCTATTTATTATTTATTTTAAGAGTCATATTAATATATTAGAATGTGATTTAAATATGATAAAATAATATAGATACATTTTTTTATAATATAACAATAATAATAAAATAATATAAATTTTGTACTCTATGCTTTACTATATGCTTTATATACTCGTATAATATATGATATATATATAATAATATACTGTGAGCTCCTTTCTGCCAGCGTAACAGTAGAACAATTATGCCGTTTCGCTACGCTAATGTTTGAAAAAGTTTCAAGTCTCTTGCCGCATGCACTCAATTGCGTCGACATTTACATGGCAAGTCATTGGCCAAGGCAGTCAGCCCATCTCCATCTACACCTCCCCCTGCCAAGCAGCCACCATAACCACCGCAGCAGCCAAGCATGCCCACCCTCCGAGCCGCGTCTTACATCTCTTTGACTCTAATAGATTTTAATCAGCCGCAGGACATGCGCCTGGACGACAAGGCAAGGACGACGACATGCTGTTTTTGGGGCCAGCTGCTGCTTGGTGACAATTGAAATGCGCCCCAGCCCCAGTCACTCCTCCTCCCACTCCCCCAGGCTGCCCATGACGAGGCTGAGGCTGATGAAAATGGCCCACGGCGCTGAGCTTTAATTAAGCAATTGTAAAAAATAGAAATGAGCGCAAATTTATAGGATATTTTATAGTCGAGCGCGCGCGACCGAGTCTGACAAGGTGTGACTCGAGTGAACGCGGTATATTTTCCAACCAATTTGGCAGGCAACACCTTGGGGCAAGCTCAACCCTAATGAGCCACTCGCTCGCGCCACACGCTGTTGCATTTTTCTGCACTTTGACACGTTTCCGTGTGTAAGTAGCAAAGTGCAGGAGCGGACTGCGGGAGGCGGAGTGCGGGTGCGAACTTGTATTCTTTTATTTTGCGTAATTGGCCGAGTGCTGATGGCACTCACGCTCAAGCTGGCTGTGAGTTTATGGCCAGGCCAAGAGTGGCTGCTGCAGGGAGTAAAAGAGAGATGGAGGAGGGACAAATTTAATGGCCTTATCGGTGAATATATCCGCAACCGCATTCGCATCCGCTTTCTGGCTATAAAGTGACCCGCATAAATGGAGCTACAGCATTACACATTTCATTTACCGCACTTCCCACTCTTCCCTGCCTCCCCTCCTCTGTGACTCCTCCTCGTGCGTCCTGCAAAGTGTGAAATATCAGCCCGGACAGCTGCGCCAATAAAAGTGTCAAATGAAATGCGTATAATGAGCATCAGAGTTCAGCGTCCCCTCTGCACTCCCTTTCTGGCCCGCATACTGCATATACTGACCCTCCTGTGTGTCTTGCGTGTCCTGCCTCCAATTGAATGTCAATGTCGCATCCGTTCGGTGACTTCTGACCGCCTCCGCTGTCGCCATTTGGCCCCGCAAAGTGTTTTAAAATGCAAAGTGCCATCATTATTTGTGCGAATCGTTAAATTTCATTTAAAGCAGACGACGCTGCCATCAAATACTCCCTCTCCCCACTCCACCCCCCCAAAATGGAGCACAACTTTCGTTTATCTTGTCATCGTTATCTTTATTGGCTTTCACGTTGTTGTGCTCTGTCGTTCTACGGGTCTGCCTGCTGTCCATAATTTTGCTGGTAATTTGATTGCCCACACACTGGCAATCTGCAATCCTAAATCGAATGTACATTGCCCAAGATGGGTCGATGAGGTAAGACGACCAAATACTAGGCACAAACCTGGGGCCTGTCTAGAGTTTACCTGTGCCTTATATGATTGGAACACAGCGTTGGTACAGTTTACTTTTAGTTTAAAAAAAAATATATAGCTCATTTATTGGTGTAAGAGAATGAAATTGACTGTTTATACTTATAATTTGTTAGGTATATTTGGTAAATCTTGCACTTGCCAATTTTAAGACTCTTATAAATTTGTTACTAGTTGTCAACCTGTTTCTCAAGCAGTTGAAAGTACAGCGGTCCAGCAACTACCAAGCTAAGAGCCTGATAGGGGGTAAATAATATAATATTCAGTAAATACAGTATCTTTCCAGTTCATATAGTTCTCGAAGGCACTTACCGAAAAGGCAATGTCCAGATTATACCAAACGGAATCTATATCTCTGCTTTTCCCTCCATAAATGCAATTGAAGAGAACTATTTTGCCCACAAAGAAGATACCCAGTGCGCACAGATACTGAATGCAGTAAAAGGATATTAATGATTGAAATTCGTATAAATGTCTCGATCTATTACCACTTTGACTTTGTTTGAAATGCTACGAACGCCTCCCTGGATACCCACGCACAGTACCAGATTCATTACACTGTCCATGAATAGCGATATGCCCAAAAATATTTGCATTTTGCCATCGCAAAAATTGATTTGTATAATGGTAACCGCAATGTCGCAAGAATTTACTATCTGAAAGAAAGGGAGGTATATATAAATTAGAAATAATTATATAATATTAATTAGCTCTGGCATAACTTACTATGAGAGCGACAGCGAATACTACTGTAAGAAATCGGAGAACTTTGAACCCCAGAAGGCACATATTCGCGAAAAAAAGCAAATTTCAAGTAAATGAATTTTTTCTTATGAATTCATGTAGCAAAAAGTATTAAAGAAAAACAATTATTGTAAATAGACGTTAATACAAAAGTTTATGACAATAACTTCAAAGCCATGAGTTTATGAATTTCGGATTTTCTTCAAAGTTAGTATAACACATTAAAATACATAAATAATATTAAAATGATTTGCTCATTCAATTTCGATTGTCCTCCTGCTCCTTCTTCAACTGGAACACAAACATTGCGGCCATATAGAAACATGCACCCTGAAAGAAGGATAATTGCGAAGCTATTTATATATAATATTGCTATGATGATCTTAACTTACGGAACATGTGAGCACAAGACTATACCATACAGTGATAATCAAATTGAAGTTCTTCTTTTCAATTAGTCCGACATAAATCAAAGTGAACAACTTGCTGCCTACGATGAATTGTATCACAACTAGAAACTGAACACATGATAAAATCTTCGGCATAGATAATTCTCTATTAATTTTGGGAACCTACCACCCTCAGTACTTGTGGTTTTATCAAAATTGTCCCATAGAGTCCCGCAATAAGTATGATAGCTAGAAGAGCACCCACGAAAATCATTCCATATAGTATAGCCTGAGCTCCTCCTTTGGATTTGCTGAGATTCTGAATCGCAGTGCCTATGTCGAATAAGTTAGCAATCTACTTAAGGAAGTCGATCTAAAGATAAACAATATTTCTTAAGTATATCAAGGAGTATTTACAGCTGTTATAATCGCTAACATAATCGAAGTGAGTCTCAGTGCCTTGGCACTTAGCAAGCACATCTCAGAATTAATTTAAAAAGTCGTCTTCGGGAGTCTGATGGAAAAACAAGAGAATAACCGGAATCAGAATTATGATCTGCAAATAGAGAATATTGTATTATATATACATTGAAGTAGAAGGATACTTTGTTTTTATACCCTTGCAGAGGGAGACACCTCCGACCAAAATAAGTATGTATACCATAAATTCTGAACCAGCATCAACAGAGGAAGCGAACTAGGCCTGTCCGTGTGTCCGTGCGTCCGTGTGTCCGTAGTCAGATTAGACATAATATTAAATGATAATAATTCCTTTAAAATCTACACTATTATATACAGCTAGTGTTGGAATGATCATGGACTATATATAAAAACCTGCAAGGGTATAGGACCTTCGGCAGGCCGAAGTTACCGTTCATTCTCGTTTTCTCTCACCGACCATCCAAATGTTAGAAAAAAGTAAGGTACGATTTTGCTATCGACTCCATTTTTGCGTATTTCAAAAATCAGCCACAGAATAAGCTTGATTACAATAAAAGTTACGATTCCGGCTAGAAGCTAAGTTGAGTTTACAATACAATTGCAATGAACTTGAATGCTCTCTCAACTTACTATCTGGAGGTGCACTAGCTTGTTGGTATACAGCAGGAGGAAGCCCACAAAGACGATTGCTATTAAATAAATGGTCGTCACATAGCCAGAGAACGAAAGCAGATCCCGATCATAGTTGTCATGGAAGGCAGTATGGAAACCTTTTTCGATTTCAGTGACACCAAGCGCCTGGAGGAAGAGATGAGAAATATGGATTAATGGCAAATGAATTATGATGTGATGTAGAAGAGTTCGATCATATAATTTACGATTTGAACGAGCAGAAGAACGGCGGTAATAGATCGGATAACTAAATTAGATAATACGGACATTTAATTTAACAACTGTGTGTGTGTGCGTGTGTGTGTGTGTGTGAGCGGGCGAGAGAGAATGAGTTGCTTGAAAAGTGTCAACATAAATGACAAGTATTCCGAGTGAGACAGAGTTATAGTACAATTCACAAGTGCCAAGCCGCAAGATGTTTAAGTGGCAGGCCACATGTGCAACAGCAACAACAACAACAACAACGATAAAGGGCCAAAAGCAATGACAACATTGTTGACAATTTCCAGTTGAACGCACAAAGCAGCACAGGGAGGAAGGGCAGGCGAGTCCTTACCAGCAGGACCACTCCTCCCGTTCCCCCATTGAGCTAACAACATACACGTATTGCCCACAGGGTGCTGGCTGTGACCCCCCTGTAAACTCCCTCCCCACATCTGGTAGGGTCTGCTCTCTACGTGGCGCTGTCTGCCTTCTGCTTTGGGGCCCAACTCCGTCGCTGCTAAAATAATCGCCACAATAATCTGTCAACGACAGCTGTTGATGTCATAAAAACCTTTTGAAGATGTGAAGATGTCGTCGGCGACACACACACACAGCAACAGCAACAACAACAACAAGCTAATGATAATTTGCCACAATTTGCACTCGAACACAGAGCAACAACACAACGCACACTCTTGTTTACCTCCCCCTTCCCCCATTCCCTGTTCGACCCTCGTCTAATGGCTGCGATAAAATCATTGATGAAGCCAAAAGCTAATTGAATGTTAATCGCTTCCATTGACATTGCACGTGGCTGATAGCGCAGGCTCTTCCCAGCTGACTGCCAGAGGGCCAAAGGTGAAAGTTGAATGCGGTGAATTTGCATAGAATAATGATAAGTCAACAGTGGTTCTTTTTCTTTTATTTATCCCCCGACAAATAAAAGGCAAACAATCCTCGAAAATTAAAAATTAAATTTTAATCTAAGCGGCCAAGCACTGATCTTATCACCTGGCTGTGTTTACAGCAGCTACCTTTCGCTGCCCCTGTCCCCCTTCCCGCTGTCTCTTAGCACTGTCAAGGTTGACTGCGCCTGCCCTTTGTCTGCCCCGTGCGACATATCGCGATGGAAATGTCGTCTAAAGGTTTCTTGCTTTTCTTTTTCTACTTTTGCTTGAGTGACTCTGAAGTTCTTGAATTCGTTTAAGGGCCTTGAAATACGGCTGGGTTGTTGAAAATAATTTTCTATACATTCTTTATTTGATGTAATATAAAGATTGCAATTGGGTAGTGCTAGCAATAATCTTAAAGGAAATTAGGGAAATAACCTAACAATTTTAAGAATACTTTTAATATTGTTGATAGTTGAAGTAAAAACTAAAAAAATAATGAATTTTTCTCTTTTTCGATCTTAAATACAATTTAAATTAAAAATTTATATAAATATCTGTATAATAAGCAATACAATACAGTCAAATATTATAGAACTTGGGCAATTTGAATTTTATTTTAAATAAACTAATACTTCTCCCTCATACTCACTTTCTCCAGTAGATTTCTATCTACTTTCGACCAATTGCAATAGATCTATTACTCGCAAGCTTTGAGCTACATTGATGAAATCCAGCAGATATCCCTCTAATTTTATACTCCACCAACCCAACACATTTCAGAGCAATTAAGCCAAGCAATTCTATACAAATCTTTGGCCAACATACAACATGAACAGCGAAAACAGTTACAGTGCGAAAATGTTGCAACACGCACACAAAATTTGCATTCACATTTTGCGTTTTACTCTTGTTGGGGGATATATTTTTCAATTGGACACTTGAAACAGCATCTGGGAATGACATGGACAACATAAAATGCAGCACAGCAGTGCAGAGGACACAACAACACAACAAGGCAGTGCGACGCAGAGTTGCTCGGGTCAGTTGGCAGTTGGCAACTCTGTTTTGGGGTTCGGCCCTTTTCTCGTTTGCAGCGTGTGCAATGCAAATACAAGTCGACCAAATGCTCTACAAATACGTCGAGAATGGCCTGCCAAACCAAGCAGAGCAGCCACAGATGCATCAATTGTCTAATTGTTTGCCGAGACAGAGACGTCATAATGTCCATCAAATTATTGCCGGAGCTGTGACCAGACAGGCAACTGGACACGGACCAGGACTCGATCTCTGTCTGCTCTCGGCTCTCGGCTCTGACTGGTGTCGTCTATGCTGGCTGGGCACCCGTGGGATAGGTAAATTTGATTTATGACTTATTATGCGTCTTATGTCCTTTCATAATTTAATTATACCAGGACACGGTCGAGACAGCGTCCACAGACGGCTGAGAATGTGAACAGAGAGAGAGAGAGAGAGAGAGAGAAGGCATTTGTGAAGGGTTTTGAGTCTCTGACTGCAGTTTTTCGCCTTGGCACATAAACACAATAAGCCATAATGCTCTCTATAAGGAGAACTGACATCGCTCTGCTATTTAAATCATGAAAACTCGCTTAAGCAAATTGCATTGCAACAATTGTTTGCCTCGCTCGGCAAAAAGCCGAGAGCCCAAATGCAAATGTAATTAAACTGCACTTACGACAGTTGTCCCTGATTGTGTGTGTGGGGTGTGTGTGCCTTGCATGCCAAATGAAATTGAAATAAATTATTGACTAATTGTCAAGGCAGACAGACAGGCACAAGAATGCGGCGACTCCCTCTCTCTCATGACATTCTCCTTGCTAATTTGCCAAGCCAATGTGAGAGATGACCCTTTCCCTGTGCTTCCATTTCCCTATCTTGTCTCCGTTTAATTTGATTGTTTATCGAGGGATCAATCCGAGTCTGTTGCTTGTCGCTTTAGAGTGCCCTCAAACCAAGTAGGCCAGACACCTTCATGCGATTCTTTGGCAGGGGTTTGCCATTTTTAAGCAGCTCTTGAGGGGGTCTTCAATTAGCTGATTGAACAGTTACATTTCGCATGCGAGTCGCAGCTTGAGCAGTCGATGTGATTGACAGCTATTCACAAGAGATTGTGCGATGGATGTGGGTTACGGCATGTAGATGAGGTTTTTGTGGTGTGGAAGAAGAGAAGGAACGAAGGAGAGAAATATAAATTATGGCAAGAGTTGTGACAATTATGGGTAGAAGATGTTTATTATATTGGATATATTTGTTAGCTAGGTATTTGTTATACTGAATTACTATTTCTATTTATCTAGGCATGTCTAATTATTCTCCACAGCCTCAATTATTCAATTATTCCGACCTAATTTTGTCAAAAACAGAGAACCAGTTGCAATAACCACTGCCTAGTTGACCTTCAAGCAGCTGTCTTGGTTTCTGTTTGTATTCATTAACTCCAGAGCCCTGTCTTGTATTTCCTACTGACTTCAAGATCAAGCCAAGATCAACCCAAGATCATTTACCCTGCGCATAATTTGCAATTATTTCCCACAAGTCACCCGCCTTGGCATGAACCTGGTGCCATTATGAAGCTGTCAGTAATGAGCAATTGCCTCGCATTAGCGAAAAGTCTAGAGAGATCTTGTCGTGGCAGACAAAGGGAATGTTTGCACTGCGAACTAAGACAGCAATAACCGTTAATTATCTGCCAATAATTATAACAAGTGCCGTAATCGGGTCACAATTCCGGCTGTGGCAATGAGGCCGATTTCGTACTCGAGTTTGATTTTGTTTTCGATTCGATTTCAATTTCGATTTCGAAGTCGATTTGATAGATCAACAGGGCAGCCGGAGGGCAGCTCTAAGTGGAGGCGTGTGTGTGCGAAAATATTAAATCCAATTAATGGCAAATAATATAATGCGCAAACACACACAATGCGTGGTGTGGTGTGCGAGCCACGCCCCCGAAAGCGGCTTAGCAAGCGAGCGAAGGCCCCGCGATGACGTCGCACAAAACCGGCTCCAACTGAACTCGAATTGCTCTGATATAACCGAGGCGGCCGCTTGGCAGCTTGGACAATTGCACGTTTATTGCTTGTTAGGCTTCATTCTGCTAAGACCTGACTCCCTTCACCGTCCCCTGCCCTTGCCCCCTTAACAATTAGCTGAGCCAAGGTTTGCTTAGATTTCGCTTTTATTTCGAACTTTAACAAGAAGCTTTAACAAATTGTCATCTCTCGGAGCCGCTTAGAATCCCCAGTGGGTGCCGAATCCATCGAAGCTCATGTGCGAGACACTCTCGGCGGGCGAGTAGTGCACGGTCTGGGAGCTGCCGTAGCTGGAGACGCCCAGGGCGGGTGCGTTGTGTGTGTAGGTGGTGGCAGCGGGTCCATGGTTCACATTGGTGGTGGCCAAAGGAGCAGCATACGAGACAGTCTTGGCCAGGACGGGAGCGGGGGCAGCATAGTGCACAGCTGGGGCGGCATAGGTCTTGGTCAGCACTGGAGCAGGTGCGGAGTAGACAGTCTTAGCCAGCACTGGAGCAGGTGCGGAGTAGACAGTCTTGGCCAAGACTGGAGCAGGAGCAGCATACACAGTCTTGGCAACAACTGGAGCAGGTGCAGAGTAGACAGTCTTAGCCAAGACTGGAGCAGGAGCAGCATAGGTCACGGCAGGAGCAGCATACGAGACAGTCTTGGTCACAACTGGAGCGGGAGCAGCATACACAGCCTTTTGTACAATGGGTGTGGCCTGAGTGTACAGTGGGGCGGCATAGGTCTTGGCAATCGCTGGCGTGTACACGTTGTTCTGGATGCGTGTGTCCGACTTGCGCACACTGGAGTAGGGCGTATCCACAGCCTTGGAGTAGCTGGACACGGTGCCGGCGAAGGAGCGCACCACGTTCTGCTGCGTGGAGGCAACAGCATCCACGGCGGGATTGGCCACAGCGACATGGCTGGCCAGAAGACCGGCCTGGGCATAGGCCACCAGCGAGCACAGTGTGATGAAGTAACGGAAGGCCATGACGAGGAAGTTATAGACTGCTGTAGCTGAAGCTGAGTGGGAGACTGAGCTGCGACTGATGCTGTTTGGGGCAAAGCGTTGAGGCTTTTATACGCAACTGACGCGTGCCAAGCGCGACTTCAACCTGCCCACAATGAGATGCGAGTTTCGGCCAATCTGTCTGCGTGTCTGTCTGCGTGATTGCGCTCAACATTCGAAAGCCAATTTGAGGGCATAAATTAAACGAGGTAATTAGGTTTAGAGTGCGTCGCCATTGCAGCCCACGTGTGAGATTAATAACAATTTGCCAGCAGCAAAAAGGCAGAGAGAGTGAGGAACAGAGAGAGAGAAGGAGATGGAGCAAAGTATCCCAAGTTGGCAACACAATTCAATTTGAAGCAGCGGCAACTTTGGTAATTTCAATAAATATTCATCATGCGCCCCGTGAGCAGCAGCCCGAGCAGGGAAATTCAGCAGCAGCAGCGGGAAAATTCATTTTGCAAAACTTACACGAAGCACAAAAATCATAAACAAGTCGTTTTCCACACACAATACAAAGAGAACAAGAAGCAGAAGTGGAAGATGAAGAGCCCAACACACCCCGCAGATACTCGTGGAAAAAGTTGACACAAACTGAAAAGTCTTCTCGAGGGTTCTCCCCTCGGTTTTCTTTCACTTTGCCACTGTCCTGTGTGGCATATTTTCCGCTCGGCTTGGAGTCAATTTAATGGAAAAATACGCCCCGGCAAATAAAAGTTTTGCGCTGTTTATTTTTTTTCTTTTTGAGAATTTATGAGCTGTCGATTGTATTCAAAGTAATTCAGTTTTTTTTTTGGAGGGCCTGGCGAACTCTGCCAATGAGCTGCGTCACTGTGCGACGACACAGTGAACCAGTTTCCATTGAGAGAGCAAGATAGAGAGAGGGAAGGGGGCAGTGGGGTTGCCGGCTTAGGCCTAAGTCGATCTGTCACACATATGCGAAATGCGACCGTGAAATTTTGGCCAACACTTTAGCGGTTTTGCTATTTAAGCTGCGCGCCTCACTGAGTTGGGCATCAGTAAGCGACTCAGCTGCAGTAAACCAACATCCTCCAATCAACTAACCAACTCCAACCACCTCCAGCAATGGCATTCAAGTTCGTCCTTCTCTCCCTCTGCGCTGTGCTGAGCGCCGCCAATGCTGGTCTTCTGGCTCCGGCAACGACCTATGTGTCATCTCCAGTGGTGGCCAAGCTGGCGCAGCCTCATTACGATGCCGTGGGCACCACACAGCAGAATGTAGTGCGCTCGTTCGGCGGCACCGTTTCCACCTACTCGAAGAACGTGGTCACGCCCTACTCCAGCGTCAGCAAGATTGACTCTCGCACCACCAACAACGTGTACACCCCAGCGATTGCCAAGACCGTCTACAGTGCGCCCGTGGTCACCAAGTCTGTCTATGCTGCTGCTGCTCCTGCTGTTGCTTATGCCGCACCTGCTCCCGTCGTGGCCAAGACTGTGTCGTATGCTGCCCCAGCTGTGACCTATGCTGCACCTGCTCCCGTCGTTGCCAAGACTGTTTACTCTGCACCCGTGGCTGCTCCCGTCATCGCCAAGACCTACGCCGCTGCCCCAGCTGTCGCCTACTCCGCACCTGTGGCTGCTCCCGCTGCCTACGTCAAGTACTCACCCGCCATTGGCGTCTCCCACGTCACCTTCGATGGCTTCGGCACCCACTGGGGATTCTAAGCGAGAATGCTGACCTTAGCTAGTTGGAATTTAAATTGTTACAACTGTTGAGAATAAATAATGAATTAAAAATGCACTCCTCTCCTTATTGATTGAAATTGTATTTTAGGAGATATAGAATATATATTCCTGTTCTGCACAATGCTCAAAGGGCTCATTAAGTTTTACTTTAGGCGAATAAATATCCTTCAATAAATTATATTTTTGAGGTTCACTTCTTGTCCATCACCCTGTCTGTCTGTCTCTATCTAAGTCTGTCTGTCTTTCTTCATGTCTATTGGTCTGTTTGTCTATTTGTTAAACGGTCTGTCTGACTATCTGTCCGTTTGTCTTGGCCATATCTATCAGTCTCTCTGACTGTCTCTCTTTCTGACTTAATGTCTGTCTCTCTTTCTGTCTCTGTGTCTGTCTTTGTCTGTCTGTCGTTCTATCTATCAATCTGACTGTCTCTCTGTCTGCCTGTCTGTCTCTCTGTCTGTCTCTCCGTCTGTCTCTGTCTGTCCCTCTATCTGTCTCTCTGTGTCTCTCTCTGTCTTTCTGTCTGTCTCTCTGTCGGTCTCTTTGTCTGTATATCTCTATATCTTTCACCATGTCTGTGTATCTGTCTCTGTTTTTCTCTCTATCTATCTCGTAGTCTGTCTCTCTGTCTGTCTGTCGGTCTGTCTGTCTCTCTTTATGTCTCAGTGTATGACTGTGGGACTCTCTCTCTTTTTAAATTCCTTATACATAGAGCTTTCCGCGTCAAGTCTGTTGGTGATTCTCATGCTTACACTCTTGGCAACAGAGTACTCTTACATTACTCACTCAAAGAGTATTGTTCATGCTTTATCTAAGTTTACAGAAATCTAATCACATCAATTTTAAATCCTCAACCACACATGATTATAAACTCTAGAACTCCACCCTAAGTTCCAACTGGACTCAACAGTAACACTCATCTTTACTTACATTACCCCCTCTACCAACTCTCTCTACCCTCCAAATTAGTCCCGCACTTAATGGGGCGTATGTGTGCCATAATTTTATGCTTCTCGCACGAGTTTATCCCCATCAGTCGCCACTTGCCTTATTTATCTATCTACACACTCGTTTTTTTTTCCACAAAATATTTAGTGCAAAACTTTGTGTTTGTCTTTGTTGGGCAAAGGGTGCCAAAAAAAAAACAAAAAAAGTTGTTGGCCAAAGTTTAATGAGGCACGAGACCCCTTTCGGTTTAGCAGCCTGTTCCCGCCCAACATCAACTCAGCAGCTTGACCAGAGTGTAGTTGTTATTGTTGTTATGGTTATGGGGCTAGCTATAGCAGGGCAAAGTTTGCCAAATCGCTGAGGAGTAAGGAGGGGGAGGTGAGATATCCCCCACTCAGATCAGGGAGGCGGCATAAAAAAGCATTAACTGCGCTGGGCCGCAGCAAACTATTTAGCCATAAAGTTGGTCGTTCCGACGAGTATTTTATGCATTTCAAAACGCTGGAAAATTGTTTTCCACGCTGCGCCTCCAACAAATTTAATGTCTGCGAAACAGAGAGAGAGGGAAAGTAATAAAATTTATGTGAATGTGTAAAAATGTAAATGAGAGGAGACAGACAGCTCAAGGAGATGTGTTGAGAGCAGGATTCGGATTGTGCTTAGCGAGGACAAACGCTTGGCTGCTTCTTCGTTTTGAGTGTGTCCTGCTGTGTCCAGCTTCTGCTTCCTCTTCCCTGCTCTCTTCTCTCTGCTCCTTGGTGTCCTTTGTTGATTTCTTTATTGGCTCATGCATATGCATTGCTTCGTCCTGGGCAGACACTCGAGTGTTTATCGTTATTGATTGCAGCTTGTGAAACATGAGAGATGTGTAAGTCCTGTAAGTCCTGTAAGTCTTGCCAGTGCCAATTCCAATCCGCATCACCATGGCCATCGCCATCGACATCCAGTGCCATCCAATTTGTCTTGCATCCAGAATGCGAATGCAAATTCGATTTGCTGCCTAAGCCGTCGCTAGTACACAAAGTATACCCTTCGCAGGTCCTGCAGGGTTCGCTCCTGGGCGTTGGTTTGCTTCAGCCGGCGATAGTATATCAGCACCATGATGACCAGAGCGAACTGAAACCGACCAGAGTAATCTTTAATGGGGAGTTCCTCTTCTTCTATTTATATATTTAAATGTATTTTCCTTTCCGTTTCTGAATTCATTCTCTCTTATCGTATCTCCAATTGTCCCTCTTTCTTTCTCTCATCTCCTTCTGTTTTTTCTTTATATCTTCCTTTGACTGATTCTTCTTTTCTCTCTCTCTTTTCTAATCTATTCAGCTTTCTCGCAATCTCTACCTTTGTCTCTTTTCCCTTTATTCACCTCTCCTTTCTACTTCAATTCCCTTCCTCTGTCCTTCTCCCACACAATACCATTCACCCTTTCTCATTCTACCTTTCACTTCCCATTTTCTACTTCATCCTCTATCCTTTCCTCGCCTGCTTTCTTGAACTAAGTTCTTATTCTCTCTTCCCTAACTCTTCTTTAACACTATTCAAAACCACCTTCTCCCCTTCACTCCCCTTCACTCCTACCTGAAAGAGCACCGGCAGAGTCTCTACCCGAAATATAGTAGTGCCTCCCTTCAGTCTGGTCAAGCAACCCTTGTCATACAGATCTTCGAACAGCATGCTTCGCTCCGAAAAGCAGCTGCTGGGCAACTCCATCTCGTTGAGCAGATAGTCATCGGCGCCGAGAACTCCACAACATTCATACTAGAAAGAAATCAGTTGAAAGATTCACAAGGTACAACTCGACCTTAGCAACCAGAAGGGACATACGAACCGTTTCCTCCCAATGCGAGAGACTTTCTCCGCGAGTCCAATGCACGTGCACCACATAGGCGAGGGGAAAGAGATTCACCATCACCAGGGTGAGCAGCATTTGCAGCCAGGTCATCAGGAAGAACACCATAATGTACTGTACAGTGAATTGAAAGAGCTTTTAGTTGCTATCTCATCTTCTACTAATGCTACTCACCACACGCAGTCCGAGCAGCTTCTGGAAGAGCACAAGGTACGTGGCCACAAAGAGCGATATAATCGAACAGTGATTCACAATCAATATGAGAATCTCGTATTGCGTGAAGTCACAAGTCGAACATCCCAAATAGGAATGTATCATTTTGATGTGGATTATGCTATTCCAGATGTTCAGTATCTGCATGAATATAGAAAGGAGTTACAGATTCCAGGCAGATGGTCTACTTACAAAACATATCAGTATATATATTAGCACAGCCCATCGGTATGTTATCAGTTTACAATCTTTTCTTATGTGCTCACTTTGTTCATCCGTACATTCTTCCATTTTTGATTTTGTTTTGTTGTTTGTGTGTGAGGTCGTCTGTCTTACTATTTTGAAAGATAGTTCAAGGGAATAAATACTTGTATGCGAAAATTATTTAAGGTTAAGTTTGTTCATATTAAGTACTATAAGCAATGCAGCTGAGGAGTAAAACAAAGAGCTATCTCAATATCAAGAGATACAACTTAAAACCTTCTTTTTCCTGTTGGGTTAATCTAGAAAGGGAAGTAGAACTTGAGCCTTGAAAAAAGTTTGTGTCTATGTCTTTCACTTATTTTTTGGTTAGAATAGTATATAATACATAGAACTTGGGATCTGTCTCAGTTTGCTTAAGCTGTTTGTACTGTAAGATATCCTGTAAATAATGTAGTCAAGCAATATGCTCTTCAAACATTCTTTACACAAGTCAGTTCCTTCATCGCTTCTATACTCAAAATAAAGCAAAATTCATGGCTCATCTTGCAGTACGTCAAAGATACATTTCTCTTCCCCTAAGATACCTACTTTTACAGGGTATAATAATGCTCTTCCTACTCCCACAGCACACAAACACCTGTCGCGCTGCGAAGCGAGAGAAACGGCGATTAAACTGAGCACAAGAACGGAGACGAAGCTTAAAGGGATTTCTGGAATTTGCATAGATTTTGCCAAGGCAAGTCGTCTACCCCTTCTCCAACCCACTGTGGTTGTGCGACCACTATACACACACACACTGACTGACTGACTATGGAATTTTTTAATCAAACAGTTGCCATTAATTACTGCAAAATTCTGCCAGCCACATAACAGACATTTTTTTCGGGGGCAGCGCAATGAATGAAATCCCGAAGATGGCAACGGCCAAGTAAGCTTGCACCCCCCTGCCTCTACCCCCTGCCGCCTTGGTTCCTCCCTCATGTGTTTGCGTGGGCAACAACAACATAAAGAAATGCCACGGGGCAAACCGCAGCTCGTCTCGCTGGTAACCAGAGACGACTCCCGTTTCCTTCTCCATCTCCGGCTGCAACGGCAGCCCATTCAGCTCAACTAAAAATCAAATTAGGTGCAAACGAGCTGCTGCCGTCAGTCGTTGTGGGCGTGGTCGCGCCCTCAATGTAATGAATAATTTATAATGCAAAGCGCGCTGATGTTTTGCCTTCGCTTTTAGGCGAAATTAAAAATTTGTGGCTTTTTCCCTGCTTCTTCCTCTCTTCATTTTCATCTCTCTGCCAGCGTCGAGTTAAAGTGCTGGAAAAGTGCCGAAGACAAAGTTGCTTCTACTGCGTTTCCTTCTTGACTGCATTCTGTAGTTGAGGACGGTGGCGGGCGTGGGCGTGGCAGCTGATAAATGTGCGTGTGCTGGTGTCAAGTGCACGCTCGTGAATTCAATTTGATATACAAACTGATATATCGGCGTCGAGCTGAGCAGCACGCAAGACCCACACCCTGCCCCCACCCCTTTGCAACTGCCATATGCCATTCATAAGTCAGTCAGTCAGTCGCAGAGTACTGAGAGGGAAGTCTGCCTTGGAGACGATAAAAAATTACATACACTTGTAACTGTAACTGTTGCTGGCTGCCTGCAGCCGCCTAACAAGGTTAATTTGTTGCGATCGCAGAGCGCACTGTCATTTATCTTCGCTGTCAGCGCCAGCACAGAGCAGAGCAGAGCAGCGCAGAGAAGTCTATGAACGTAGCGCAACTCTAATTTGAATTTAACAAGCTACCCATCGAGAGCAAGAAAGAGAGAAAGACAGAGGGAGAGCTGTGTACTCGTCCGTAAGGAACTCTCGGTCTGTGCAGGGCTTTGAAAATTAAAAATTTATTGCCAGACGAGGTGTCAATCATCGCCAGTCAACGCAATAAAAAGTAATATGGAACGATGTCACAAAGAGAGTGAAAGCTGTATGGGCAGCAGGTAGTCGACTTGGAGATACCCTGCGAGAATGAAGAAGAAAAGGTAAACAGATAAGGGATCATACTTTAAAGTCTATATACATACGAAAAAAAAGATAATAGATAGATACAAATATATTGTATTAAAGATTCCAAGTAAATAAAGCTTTTAAAAATAAAAGAATTTATAAATATGTTCTCTTACCTAATATAAAGTATTTTTGAGCGGCAATTTAGATTTGAATTGAATTGGTAAACTGGTGAAAAGCATCCAAAAAGATTAAGAATGAGTGCAGATTTGAATTCTTTTGAAGTTTTGTTTATTTAAACTATGAAAGTACCCAAAAAATCTCCAACAAGAATATGTATAATAGTACAAAGACATAATATTAGAATATCTTTTCTTGTTTTAGTATCGAAAAATCCTTAAATCCAATAAAAATCTCCTCAAAAAAATCGCTTCTTCCATAATTAAACTTTATGATATGTAAAGCGCATAATAGTAAATATATATATAATTATAATGTTAGTTAAATAGTACAATATCTTTACTTGCTGGAATATCGAAAGATACTTTAGAATCCTATATCATCTTCACTTTTTTTAAACATAAATATCACAAAATAGTAATATAATAAATGCAAAAAAGGTAACTCCCTAGCACATCTCATTCAGACAAATTCAAAAAACATTTGTTTCTGGATATGTAACTCCCTCAGGCTGGTCAACCTACCCGCTGAGAGCCATAAAAAAATATCACAACCGAAACCCGTATCCCACAGGATGCCCAACACCCGGGACACTTCATCATCAATTTGCAGTCGTGCAATGTTTCAATTTCACTCAACTCACTTGTCGATTGTGCTCGTCCTTTGTGCTCGAATTGGGAATAGATCCCCCGCACAATCGAAAGCGACACTTTTATGGCGCTCAGATTTGTTGTCACTTGTGTGAGTTAACACTGTTTCCTCTCCCTTTCTCCCTCTATCTCTCTCTCTCTCTCTCTCTCTCAGCAGAGCTGTGCGAGTGATGTGCTGCGTTTGTATTCTAATTGGTAAAATTCTTGGGCAAATTGCTCGCATTCATAAAGTTGTTGCTCGCCAAGTGTTCTTTGCCAAAACATTAGATAATAGTTTTTATTTTTATTTACCCAGTGGGCAGTGGAGGAGGGGGTGGCAATAAAATTTTGTGTTGCATATTTTGTGGCGTCGAATGGCAGCCACAAAAATGAATGAAATCGTAAAATTCTGGCACGTCGGACAGCCGCAGTCGGAGCAGCGGGCTAATAACATATACACTCGCAACCGGATGTGCTGCAGACCAGCTAGAGGGGGGGGTAGGGGTACCCCTCTCCCTCCTCCCCACTCTATCCCAGCTTCAATACTAGCTTCCTGTCTTCTACCACAACTCTAGAGCTTCTTTCAGTAAGAGCTGAGTTTAGAGAGGGTTTGCTGGTGTAGTCTGCCTTTGAATGTGTATGTGTGTGTTTGTGGTGTGCGTGTGTGTGTGTTTCGTCATGTGTGTGAGTGTGTGCATTGCCATTTAAGTGCCGAAACGAGTTTTTCGTGGCTGCAGCATCGTCCAAACATAACCTCGATTTGCGAGTGTGTGTTTGTATTTGTTTGTCTTTGTCTAGCTCTGCCTCTGTCTCTTACTCTCTGAGTCTATCTATCTCTCTCTCTGCCCCTCTCTCTCTCTCTTTGTCTCTTTCTCTTCCTGGCTGCTGCAATTGCATTGCCTTCGGTTTTTCTCGCGCTGTGTAAATATTTGATTTCTGCATTAAAGTCAATTTGCTTTCATGATTCCGTAATTCATTGTTTATCCGCGCTAACTTCTATTACGCCTTCCGCCACGCCCCCTTCCACCAGTTGGCGTGTTTAATTTTCAGCATTTTGCCAGGCAACTCGCCCGCGCTTTCATTGTTTGTCTTTCCAAGAGGGGGAACAGCCTGAAGCCCTGCACAGTCTCCTGCTCCGCCTCCATCTGTTTCTCCTCCTCCTGCCCGCCTCTCGTGGCGGAATCCCGCATTTCCGTTGCACTTCCACCAACATCAGACGCAGTGATATCCGCATCATCTTTGTTTGTTGCTCACAGCCACGTTCTGGCCCCACATCCTCCCTTCACTCCCCTCTTGCCTGCTCCACTTGCCTGTTTTAATATGCGCACTCAACGTTAGAAATTAAATCTGGCGCTCAAATGTTATTTGCGCTTTTCGTTTATTTATTTATTTATTATTTGCTTACGCCTCATCTCCCTCCCCTTTCGACCCCCTCTTGGCGAGATTGCCTGTAGTGCCAAGCAGGTCCCGGCCCAGTTTTCATTAGGTAATGCATAATAAGTGAGAGTCTGTCTTCAGTCTGTCCCTCTCTGCGAGCTGCGCACAAATGAACAGTTGTTTGCTAGGTAGAGCTGCTCTTGCTTATAAGGTTTAACGGTATTTTGTGGACTTTACAGGCAGGAACTATAGTTGAGACTTATATAGTGTTGTATAATAGTTTAATTCGGTAAGTTATAAAAATGTTTTGAGTGTATTTCTTTGATTTCTTGTTGATAAAGAAACTTTTTCATGTTAAAACTTCGGTTATGGTAAAGTACTGAAAGAACTGTGGCTAAATCTTATGAAGACATCAGTAACTTTATTACAAGATGAGATATGCATGATTTTAAGGTATATCTTAGAATTAACAAGGGTTTTTCTAATGCAATTTAAGAAATTTAAAGACAGTAGATAGACTTAGAAAGAGAACTTAAGTAGAGTTTGGTCACTCAATTTTTAGCAGAGTTACACGCTTTTTTCTTGAGCAAAACATTTACATTCCCTTTATAACTAGTCTGAGTTTAATAAAGAGGCTCACTACACATGCCCATAACGATATAGGTAAGGTTCGAAAGCTGACGTTACAAAGATATTCAATTCCTAATTATATGAGGAGTTGTGACTGTTTTTAGAGCATATCCCTTGATCTACAATTGCTTTCCTCCTGAAATTTTATACATCGTAAGAAAGTAGATACATCTATAAGTAGACTCTAAATGGATTTTGGGCACTCTACTATTAGCTGAGTTATAAGCTTTGTTCTTGGCCAGTACATCTGTTATAGCTAGCCCTCGTCCCATTAAGAAACTCACTTTGCAAGCAATTCACACGCTCATTAAGATTTTATGCAAACGGGTAACTCCCTGGTGGCAAGCCGGCTTTATTGCTGCCCCGTTCTCCTACTTCTCCCACTTCCCCCACTCCCCCCTCTGCTTCCTCCTCCCCTTCCTCCTCCTCTCTCTCCTTCCTCTCGCCCAACTCAATCAAAAATCAAACATTTCGCTATGCATTACGCCAGGCTGAGGCAGCGCAGAGCACGCAAAAGTCAAATCAATAGCAGCAACTCCTCCCCACTCCCTCCTCTGTCTCCTTCCCATACCCCGCTTACCCCTCATCGATATGACATTACGCGCATTATAAACGAAGAGACGCCTGCAATTTTAACGAGCTTACGCATTTTATCGCCAGCTCCTGCTTGCCGCGGAGGATTCTCGTCATCATCAACAGGCGATGCTGCAGTAAAAAAGAATCTAATTTAGTGCGCGGTTTGCATACAAATTCGTGAGGCAAACCGCAGCAGCAACACGAGCCGTGCGTGACAATGTGTGTGGCAATATTGCTGTGTGCATGTGTGTGTGTGTTTGCGATTGATGTCACGATATACATTGATTTGCCATTTGCCATTTCGTCGCATGCATCTTTTATTTTAATTGTCTTGTCGCAGCGAAGGCAAAGCGATTTAATCACAAGAAATTTCGCATTCGAAAGTTTTGGCACGCAGAAGTTTTTAATGACTTTTCAAACTAGCTGCTGCGTCTAAAGCTGCAATTACTGCAGCAGCAGCAGCAGCAGTTGTTGTTGTTGTTGCAATTGTTGCTGTTGTTGTTGTTGTTGTTGCTGTTGCTTCTTTTCCTGCTGTTGTTGTTGCATGCAAACGATTCTGGCTCAGACACAACGGCAAACAGAACGCAAACCGCTAATCACGTTACACAAAACTTTCCAGCTGCGCCTGCCCCCTCCTGCATGCCTCACCCCCCTTCGTAGGCAGGTGAGCCAAGCAATCGAGTGCGAAATTCCACATACGCCACGTGTGACGTGTCGTGTCGTGCTGTGTGCGGTGCTCCCTCTGTGTGTGTGTCTGTCGGCTTGTCTGTGTGCCCAATGTGTGTGTGTTTGTGTGTGTGGGAGTGTGTGTTTGACTGGCGATAGCGAAAGCATTCAAGTCATTTCCGCTTAAGCAGTCGCCTAATGCAAGCGGCGGCATCGGCGACGGCAACATGACAGCGCCTCGACTAGCTTTGGCCTCGGCTTGAATGCCGCAAAATGTTGCTCAGCAAGCGACTTAAATACAAACAAACATGGCCGCCAATGGCGACACACAAACACACACACACACCTGACTGCGTGCCTAAGACCGGAAACCGGAAATTTAAAGCCATGCCAAGCAAATGAAGCCAGCCTGATGAGCAGAGGGAACGGGAGAAGGGGCAAGGGCTGCCGCGATTGTTTGTTGCCTGTTGCCAGGCATTTTGATTGTTGTTGCTCTTGTTGTTGCTATTGTTGTTGTTGTTGTTGCCGCCTGCCTCAGACACTGCGGACAGCTGGCCGTGCCGTGCAAAAGTTTAATTACGAATTGCTTCGCGAAATTTTACTTGCAATTGCTGCAACTTTTTATTGATATTGTTATACAGTTGCGCTGTCAGTTTGCCTGACTCATTGTTGCTGTTTTTGTTGTTCCTGCTGTTGCTCTTGTTGTTGCTGTTGCCAATGTCAAATGTCATGTTATCCCAAAGTTATTTCGCTCTTCATTGTCCGTCGCTTTTAAATGCAAATTGATTACTGCCATCGGGCAAAGTTGACGAGCTGCTTTTCAAGCAAGGCCTTTAATAGCCCCAGCAAAGCCCATTATGTGCAGCAGGCACTGTTGATGCGACAGGCACGCACACACACACGCACACTCACACGCACACAAACACATACAAAGGTACACCACACGCACAACAGCTGCGGGAGTTGCTTGCAAAACAGACAAAGCTAACATTAATCAAGGTTGATCCTATTCTTCAATTGTTTGATGAAGCGAAGCTAAAAAAAATGGTTGTTGAAGAAATGCATTTAACATAAATATACAATAAATATATTTAAACAAAACATTTCTGTAAAATATGTTAAGTTAAAATACTTAATGAAAACCTATTCAAGACTTAGATATTTACGAATTTCTATATATTTTGTTCATATAAGAAGCTTCACCTCCCAATTGAAGTGAGCCCTGAAGACTCCTGTACCCAACAAATAAACTATATATAAGACTATAATAAAACAGATTGTTAAATTAAATCTAGCTGAACAATAGATCGGATTATAATATATCTACATTATATATTTTTATTTTATAGAAATATATTAAATTATATTTTCTTATAAATTTAATATATTAAAATTTAATTCTTTTGTATCCAATGTCTTTTGCTACAGTTAAGGCCTCAGCCCATCGATTCCCTTTAATTTGCATAGTGAAGACTTGAACGATGTATTAAAGGGAATTAAAAATGAATTTTTAAAAAATCCAATATATATTGTAGATAGAGAACTTTCACTTGTAGATCAACAGCAATGCCGCTAAGTGTTTTGCATTCCATTGCCGCGCAATGCCCTCGTGCACTACGAGTAGTGGCATCATTTATACACTCGCCTCGTCATCATCAATATAAAATTGTCATAAATTTCTTTTATGAACACACACAGACGAACACACACACATGTATTTATGGCGTGCAGGAGTGCACACTCACACACACACACACCTGCCGCAACTCGCCACACAGCAACACACTCGCCACACGGCACAGTTTTATGCCTGTCAGTGGGCAGCAAAAAGCGCCCAAGCCGTAGGGGAATTCCCCGCGGGGTGCGCACTGTGCCACGTTGCAGTTGCACTTGCACGTTGCTGCAACACATTGCCACATGTGTGTTGCATGAAAACATTTTATTAGGTATGCAAATGTGTCAACTTTATTTGCAATATTTCGACACTTTTCGACACTTGTTGCCATAATGAACTCAGCGGCCTGCCCCCCACTCCCCTCTCGCGCACAACTGTTGCACAACGGTTGCTGTTGCGTGCCACTGTGGCACATTATGAACTAATAAAGGTGGCGCGCAGAGCCGCGCGCTGCATGCAAATTGAATTAAACTAAATGACAAGTGCAGCGGACTTAAAGCTGGGAGAGAAAGGGAGGAAGAGGGAGTTGGAGAGAGAGAGAAAGAGAGATGGGGAGACTGTGAGAGAGAGACTGCGTGTGTGCCTGTCTGTGCGTGTGTGAGGCTGGTCTGCATAAATTGCTGCTATTGTTTAAATATTTGCCAACATAATTAACTTAATTCAATTGGATTTCCATTAGGCCCGCACGCAGACAACTTCAGCCTGTGCAGGCACAAGGAAAGAGCGAAAGAGAAGGGGAGAGAGCGGAGGAGGGAGCAAGGCAACGAGACGAAGCTAGCTGAGCTATTTGCACAGTCGAGGTAGAAGTCTAAAGCGCCCAAGTCAAATTGGCAGTCACAGACGACGCTGGCAATCAAAGGGTGAACTCATTGCCCCTTCCCCCTCCCCCCTCTCTATGGCAAGACTCGCCTGTGTTGACTTTTGAATCGAAGCGATTCGCACAGATCACAAATCACACACAATAAAATAATTGATTCCATTCGAAATGCACACACAACAAACCGCATCGAGGACCGATTCTGACAGCATGCGGGTGCCAATCCCCACAAGCCATCAAAGCTATCTCCAGTTGCCACTCCCCCACCCCCTCCCCTTCTACTACTTCCAGTGCAACTTGCTGACTGTGCTGACATTGAGAGGGAGAGAGATAATACAAAGTTTATTTCCATTGTTTGCACTTTTAGAATAGAACATAGAACATTGCAGAGGAGGCACATGTGGACATGGTTAATTGATAAGCCTGGCTGGCTGACTGGAGTCTAGGCCTCCTTGCTGGCGGCCAGAGAGAGCTCCTTGCGTGTCTTGCGACGCATACGCAAATTTGAAATGAGACGCACTGTGCAGAAGTAGACTAGCTCGACAATGCTCAGCGTGGAGACGCCCATGAAGAGGCCGAGCAGGCCGCCGCAATTGGCCAGAAAGTCGGTGGTGCCGTAGAGCTCGGAGCGGCGCGAGGTGAGGAACTGTGCCTCCTTGAAGAAGATCGAAACGCGCGACATCTTCATGCTGCAAGAGGGGGAGAGAAGGATAAAGATAGACAGTATTAAAGTAAGCATTGACTGGTCTCTCTCACCCCTCGCGCTTCTTCTCCTTGTCCTTGTCGCCGTTGTTCCTGCTGGCAACCGTTTTGTAATCGAAATCGGCCTGGGATATCTCCGCCTCATACGCAATGGACGTGCACGAGGGCAGGCAATTGCAGTCGGTCTGGCCGCGCAGGTTCTCCTCCTCGGTGACCAAACCCTGCTCGAACTCCTTCAGCAGCAGCTCATCCTCAGCCTCGTTGTAGCACTTCATGTTGGCAGAGCCGCAAACGGGCACGTTCAGGTTGCCTGAGAACGAAGCGCATAACAAGCTGCAACTATCAAGGATTACCAGGTGGAACTGCTGCTACTCACGTGGCATGGAGAACTTGACGCAGCCACATTTGGTCAATGTGAAGTTGGCCAGACACTCCAGCTCGCAGTTCGTCTGGGAATAGATGTTGAAGTAGCGCAGGTGTCGCTCCTTCTGGAAGTAGCATTGCCGGCGATGCGGCTCGTAGTGCTTCAGGCCATCCGAGGTGGTGATGATTTTGGGTCGTATGGAAATGAGCACCTCCTGGTCGAAGGGTATGCGGAAGAACTGGCGGGCAACCTGCGCCACCTCGCCGGGTGTGTGCAACAGAATCTGGGAGGGGGAATAATCGAATTTGAAGTTCAATCTTTACATAGTGGTCTGCAAACCTTGAAGCCCTGCACTGGTCCACGACACAAGTCATCGAAATCCAGTTCGACGCCGCCCATGAACAGGTACAGTCCCGCCTTGGCACCCGGTCCCAGCACTCGGTTCGGATAGGTCTCTGTGTCGGCACTGCTGCTGTAGCCATCCTCCACATTCCACTCGGTGGCCAAGCGATTCTCCTCGCGGAAGATGAAGTCGGGTATGATGCTGAAAGAGATTGTCAACTCAGACTTTAAGCTTTTTGCAATCTTTAAAGCTGTTTACCCCTCAGCACGAAAGATCTCAGCGGGACTCAGCGAGTTGAAGCTATAGCAGACGCCATCTTCGGTGACAAACTTGTGGAAGATTTCATTGCACTTGACGGGCGAGTTGCGCCACTTGCAGTCCAGGTAGGTCTCCTCGAACTTCGGCCCCACCTCACTCAGCGAGTCGATGATCTCAATGCCCTTGCGCTTCTCCGAACCGAACTCAACGTCGTGTAGATGTTGGTCACACACCTGAGTAACGGCTCCCATGATGGCTTTTCTGGGAAGCGGAGGAGGTTGAGGGTGATATATTCAGTAATATATTATTACATAAGATATAATTTATGTATGTACGATAAGTATATATTAGGTTCTCATTGCAATAAGCGAAGCCCTGGAGTTTGAATATGACAAAGTTAAATAAAGCACTATCAACTATAACTGAGTTTACTTCAGAAAGGATTACACTACAATATATTTTCTATTAAATATATGGTATACACTATATTGTATTCCATATACGATATTATGGTTAATTTAATAGGAATACTGGACTTCGAAGATAATATAATAGAAATTAAGAGAAGAAATAAAAAAATCAAGTGAGGAAACTCTTTTAATTTTCTTTTTAGATAGAGATAATTTCACCTATATAAAACACTGATAATCACTGATTTAATCTTTTTCAAATGTGGTAAATATATAAATTTATATATAATATTTTGTCTTCTTGTTAGAAGAGAGATTCCTAATACTGTAAGTTCTCTTTAAGTTAACCTCTTCTAATTAAAATTCTTCTAAAATTCGAAAATTAAATGTTTTCTGCTGCTTTCGAAGTTTGTAAGGTGAAATATGAATATTGGAAGTGCTTAGGTCCAGTTAATACCCCTTATAATACCCTTATAATACCCTTCTAAAACAAGGAATTATAATAGACTTCTCCTAGTATTATCATACCCAGATACCTGTCAAACATTCAACCATAAACCCCCACTACTTACTCCTTATCGGTCAGATCAACAATCCCATCGACATTACTGCGAAAGTCCCTTAGCTGCCAGTACTTGTGCGTAAAGTTAAAAGCACTCTGGCGTGCCTTAGTCTCGGCGCAGACGGTGACCGAGGGAAAGGGTATCTGCCAGACGGGCGTGGACTTTTCGGCGAAACTGACAATGACCGGATTGTTGTTCCACTTGTCCCAGATATTAAGCGTGAGCTTGAAGCAGGTACAGATGGAGAGCAGGAACACGCTGACCCAGAACAAACGCTCCAGCCAGGGACGCTTCTTCTCGCCCAGATAGCGTATGCCGTGTATGGTGCTGTAGTCGCAGTACTCGTGGATGATGGCCTTGGCTGCCTGGAAGCCACTGCCGTATTTGATCTGCTGCTTGGTGTCCACCTCGTCCTCGCTGTCATCGGAATCGATGTCGCGGCTAGCGGAGGCTGACTTGGCCATGAGTGCGGCACGTTTCCATTGATTCGAGGTGCCCAGCGTGGCAATGTTGCCGTGCTTGTTGCCACCATCCGTTGGCATCTCCAGGCCATTGATGGGTGTCTGTGGTTGCGTACTCTGCGACGACATGACGAGAAGGATTCGCGACGAGCTGCGACACGCTTGAGCTACACTAACTCAGTCAGGTGAACAAATGCGCTGCCACAGTCTTTTATAGTCTGCGACGGCTTGGTCTGGGCGTTGTTGTTGTTGTTGTTTACGTGGGCTTGGAGCAATGTCCCTGGAGGACGGCAAGCGCACGCAGATGCCGCATCACGCATACGCCGGGTGTGTGGAATGTGTGAAATTAAGTAGTTTACGCTAGTTTTCGGTGTCATTTCAATTACTCCACATTGGCTCAGCTCGCGTAATTTGCAAGCAGCCCCCAGTCGCTTCGCTGGAACTAAATGTTACCTTTGCGCCAGGACGACGACTGGGCGAGGCATTCTAATTAGCCACTGCGCACTTTAAGGTTGGTCCCCCCAGCATAAAGTGTGGCCAAATTGAATAGCGGCTGCTGCAGTGTCCACGTCAGGCCACATGGCTCACTCTGCTCTCTCACTCCTCTGCTCCCCTGCTTATGCATTTTAAATCCTGCACTCGGCTCGACCGCAGGCGCTTAACTCGACCTCGAAACGGGCAACTAAACGGCCAGTCAGGCTGCAGACGCAGACGGCGGCCATGTCGCAGTTGGCGGCACAATAAAAATGTTTTGGGTGCAGGCAGCAGCGAAGCAGGAACTGCCTGTGGCAAGGACAAGTGCACAACAAACAGTTGCACAAGCGTTGCGCATTTTAATAAAGTTAACTGCATTTTGGCATTGTGTGAGGAGTCACAGAAGAGAGGGAGGGAGAAGGGGGCACAATGGGAAATGAAACGGAAGCTGCGCTCCGTCTGTGCTCCGTCGCTTTTTGTCGTCTCACCTTTTGTTGGCGCTTTTCATTATCGTGCGCTTTGCTTTCGACAATGTTTGCGATGTCCTTGTTATTGTCCTGTTGTCCTGCCTGTTTACAAACTGCGTCGCGCACCATCTCCCCCCCTGCCTCAACTCCTACCCCTGCTCCTCTCTCTTCATGTGCAGTTGATCATCATTTATTTTAATGAGCTTCCAAATAGAATTTCTAATGTGGCGGCCCAAACAGCAACAAGACTCCGTTCCGACTCTAGCTTAAAGTGAAAACTTTCACTCTTCAAGCAGGAAAAACTGCAGGAAAAACGATAAAAAAAAAACAGTTCTGGAATTTTCATAATAATTCTTATTTATTCATTACATTTGCTCGGCCTGTTTACATGTTTAGCTGGAGGACATTGAATTAAATGTTGTTGTTCTTGTAATCATTCGATATATAACTAAACTATTTACATAGCTGCTAAATCTATATAAGTATGTGTGTAATATTTGTGTATGTATGTGTGTGTGTATTAGTATTAGTGTGTATTCATATTTAGTTATAACGTTTAAGCCTTTTCCGTTTTATTTATTCGGGACTTAAGCCAAATGTTTGCTGCGGTTTTTGAAACACATGTTGACACTATGCTAGCTCCGATATATGTTTGTATATATGTATGTTACACGGTACGTATAATGAATAATAATAATGCTTGGCTTGTTAAATTTACTAGATCCAACTAATGTTTACTCGTTAAGCTTCGAAAACAACTTAAGAAGTAACTCAAAAACCCATTTCCGATTTATTTTTATTTATTTATTTTTTTATAACATATTTTTTTTAAATCATAACAAATTCCCGAAATTATAATAAAGATCTAGCACACTTTGTGCTTTGGCCGCACACTTCGATCCTGGGCAGCATCAGTTAATATAGTATATATGCCATATATCAAATATAATTCTTGGGTATCTGCTCTCTCAATATGTTAACAGTTAACTACTTGATTTCGGTATTTCCTTTATACGTAACTCTATATACAAAGCTCATTTGTCCTACAAAATGCCATTACTCGATACATACATATATCGTGTATATATTCTCATCTGCCATGTTATATCTTGCCAACTTTTACCTATTTGTTCTCATATGCAGTTTGAAACCCAAAATACTGTTGCACGAACACAAAAACAAAAAAGACGTCCACTAGTGTTAGTATTATAATACACCCTATATGTTATAGACCTCATTAGTTTATATTTGTTATAGCTACGATATAGTATCTAGTTTACTATCTTTAAAATGATATGTTTTGCTGTAATTTACGTTGATCTTAATTCATCAATTCAGCTTTTTGTTTTACACGTTTTTAGTCTCTAGTACAAAAATACTGAATAAATTGCGCATGCGATTACATTCCACCAGCTGAATAAGAGTATTTTGAATACTCCTTCGATCTTGAATCATACGACGCTGTGTAGTTTATGTAACGCTGCGATCAACTGCACTCTCTGGCGATCGACGAGGATCGCTTTTGATTCCTCTTAAGACTATCCATGGACTGGAGCACGACTTGCCTACTGTGGTGCCAGGGCCAGGCTGAGGCCATTCGACATCAGGCTCAAGGCGTTCGCAGTGGGCGAACTGGTAGTGCCAGCCGCCTCCTGAAAGTATGCAATGGAAATAAGATGAGGTTAGTTAAGGTTAAAATTGTTTGTACAATAAAATGTCAAATTAAGAAAAAAAAAAAAATAAATAAAATAAAATAAAATATAATTTACAGATTAGGTTAAGTTGCCGAAATGGGTAATAGTGTACTAGTCAAATAAAATGTAATATTTCTTAAAAAAAAGAAACAAAAAAAAAAAAAAAAAATAAAATGTAGCATAGATAGAAGGATGAAATAATATGAACTCGGATGATTAATTAAAATGTTGGGTTAGTACAGATAGTAAAGAATAGGTACCATGCTAGTACAGGAATAACAGACATTGTAAATATAATAGATACTAAGAAAATTGATGGACAAGGAATAGTAATTGGAATAATGAAAGTATTGATTGTGAAGACAGGAATGGGAATAGTAGCGAAAGTAAAGAAAGTCCAAGTGTTATCGATAAATATATACAGAAAGAAACTTGTCTTTAATATTAATATAATCTATATAATATAAATATAATCTAGAATCTAAAACATAAAGCATTTTTAACTAACAAAGAATAACATAACATAAAAGAAATATTCATTTTGTAAAAATCTTCATACAAAGACTCTAGAATTATGCTTACTTACTATCAGATAAAATACTTTATAGCTAATATTCTAAGAAAACTCTCTCCATACTCACAATGCTCAGGGTACGCACAATGCAAGCGCGCGTAGCCGGCGGCTCATCCGACTCCAAGCCGGGCGAGCTGCCGCGCGAGGAGACCGAACCGTTGAGTAGCTTTATGTTCATGTTGATGTCATCGGAGTGCGAGTGAGTCTGCGAGTTGCTCGACAGGCGACCATCCAGCGACAGGTCGTCTCGCTGAGCATCCTACAAGCGAGACAGGTAGAAGAAGAGAGAAAGAGAGAGGTAAATAGAGACACAGTCTTAAGTGACACTTGGATTGCTACTTCCAAACACACACACACGCACCTCCTTGGGGCTGCCGCAGAGGTCAAACTTGATGTCCATTGAGTGCGTCTCTGTATCGCTGCCGTCGTTAGCAGCGCCGCTGACAGCGGCAGCAGCAGCAACGTTGACGTCGGCAGCAGCATCGATGCCCTCGGCTGTGGGCGACATGTGTCCATTGATGTTGTTGTTGTTGCTGTTGATACTGTTGTTATTGTTGCTAATTTTGTTATTGTTATTTGGCTCCTTGTTAAGTGTTGCTGACGTTGGCATGCGCTTTGTTATGATGCTTGTTGCCTCATCAGCAACAGTAGCAGCAGCAACAGCAGCAGAGACAGAGGCAGAGGCAGCGGAGGCAGCCACGCCATGTCCATTGGTTGCAATTGCAGCCGCTGCATCGTTTGCAATGTTGTTGTTGCTGCTGCTGCTGGGATTGTCGTGGCTGTTGCCAATGCCATTTCCATTGTTGCTGCTGTTGTTGTTGGCTTGGCCATAGCCAAAGGCAGGCACAGTGGGTGTGGCGGGCACCTCGTCGCCCAGCTCGTAGATGTTAACCATGTGTGCGGCCTGTGCGTGCACCATCAAGTCCCACGGATTGGCGAACGCATCCTTGCAAACGGCGCACAGCAATTTGGCGCTAGTTGGCGGCGACTCTGTATGTGTGTGACAGAGTGTGAGTGAGTGTGTGTGTGTGCGAAACATGCAAGAATTAATTAGTTATTTAAGTTGGAATTTGCAGGGGGAGGGGGCTGACTTAGGCGCATAAATAACTCAATTTTAAATGAATTTGTAGGCAGCCACAGACAGACAGGGAGACAGAGGAAGAGTCTGTCAGTGTGGGAGTGAGACAGACAGATGTTGCTGACTCGTGCAACAAGGAGTCCACACACTCAGCTGCACAATGGGCCTTAGATAAACACACATGCCGACAGACAAAAAGTGTTTAACAATCATAAATTAATTGCCGACAGCAGGCAGATGTAGGTGGAGGGAGGCGGGGCAGGGGCCGTGGGCGTGGCAAGTGGCCATGCAACTTACTTGCTGTAAAGGCCAGCTCCTGGCACTTGCATGTGAACCTCAGCTTGCAGTAACTTTTCTTGTGGTCCAATAACTCAGTCAGCTCACTGAAGCATTCCCGGCAATTGCCGCAGATTAATGTGTCCGGATTGCCTGGAACACATGGTAAATATGGTCAGATGGTCCCATATATGCATATGGAAATGGTAAATATCGAAAAGGAGTTGGTGGTCATATAGGGAAATATGAAAGGAAGGTCTTGGGAAGAGTTTTAAATGACTCTGCAGGGTATAGAAAGGTTATTGGATGCTTAATTGGAAAACTTTTCTAATTCATATTATAAATATCTTTAATAATGTGCTCAAAAGTCAGATTTTATTCTACTTCAGCATGAGTTCTTGATACTCGACTCTATCTATATTATATTGTATTTTTATAACACTTTATAATAATTCTTAATATTCTATTTCTCTTTTTTCTAAGTTCCTCAAAGTAAAACAAAACTTTAAAAAAACTTTCAACTTTATCCCGACAAAGTTCAACTTAAGTATAAAAAATATATTAATATATAGAAAAATGAATAATATTATGATATCTATAACCTATAATTGACTTGATAACTTGACGGGCCACAGCTTAATCTCGGCCTGCAGCAGCTGTTGACGATTGAAGACGTATCGCCGTGGACGCTTCTTCACGTATGACTTCTCCCACGCCCGCTCCCGCGCTTTCTCTCGTGCTCTCTCTCGTATTCTTTCTCGCACTTTGCCCTTTCGCCTTTTCGTGGGCTCAGGTCGTTCAACAGCCTCTGGGCTTTGAGTTGCCTTTGGTCTCGAAGCTGCCTGTGGCCTTTGAGTTGCCTGTGGCTTCGGAGTTGCCTCTGGCCGTTTTGGTGCCTCAGCTTTCTCAGGTGCCTTTGATCGCAGATTTCCTTTTGCTCGTTCAGGTGCATGCAGTCGCTGAGGTGCCTGTGGATCCTTCACTTTGGGCGTGGCTTTCCAATTGAACTCCTCTTCTGGCTGATCGTATGGCCTGTTGCGATATCGCATCAGTGTGATGAAGGCATTGACCCGCAGATCCGCTGGCTCCGTGCGATGAAAGGGATGCCTTTGCTTCTCCGGGTTTGAGATGAGCGTGTTGTAGCCGGGAGTGGGTTTGGGACAGCAGGGCAACTTGCGTGTGAAGGTGTTGAGTTGTGGCGCCATCGTTGTCGTCTTGGACTTGCCTTTGAACTTCTTTCTGGGCTCTGTAGGCGGCTCCGTCGGCGGCTCCGTTGTGCACTCCGTTGTGGATGGCATTGTGAACTTCGTTGTGACCGCCGTGATTGGTTGATACACCTGCGTGGTCTTCATCCTCATTGTGGTTCTGCTCTTGAAAGTTGGTCTGCTGGTGGTGGTGGTCATTGGCTCATCCGTTGCATCTTCGCTGCAATCCTCATCGTAGTAATCTTCTGAGGCAGCCAATTTGGCAATGTGACGTTGCAGTTTCTGTGGATGTTGCTGATGCAGTTGCAACTGCTGTTGTTGAGGCTGCTGCGGCTGCTGTTGCTGCTGCTGGTACTGTTCCAGCGGCTGTTGCAGTTGCTGCTGCAGTTGTTGCTCTTGCAGAGGCAGCTGCAGTTGCTGCTGCTCCTGCGGGAAGAGCTGTAGTTGCTGCTGCTGCTGTTGCAGTTGCTGTGACTGTTCAAGCTGTTGCTGCAGTTGCAGTTGCTGTTGCTGCTCTTGCAGTTGTTGCTGCAGCTGCGCCTGTTGCTGCTGTTCTTGGAGTTGCTGCTGCTCTTGCAATTGCTGCTGCAGCTGTTCCTGTTGCTGCTGCTCTTGCAGTTGCTGCTGCTGTGGATTGCGGCCAAAGTAGTCGGCTAGCTGCTGCAGCAGATGCATCTTGGCATTGTAGCTGGACGCACCATTCGACGAAGGAGCTTGTGGTATGGCCTGCAATGTTGCTGGTGCCGCCGCTTGTCCTTGCATGCCTTGCCACATTGGCATTGCCTGCGCTTGCACCGGCTGCAACCGCACTGGTCCAGGCATTTGTTGCATCACCAACGGCGTCTCGGAAGTAGCCTGCGCTGCCAGCTGCAGGTCCTTCTTGATCAGCTCCACACCTTGATTGTACAAGTCCTCCTTGAGCTCATGCAGCTTCTCCGACAGTTGATCTTTGAACATATCGCGTGCTTGCGCATCCTTTACCAACGCTGGCTTCAGAACCTTTGTGCCGCAGTAGTTAAAGGGCGGCGGAGTCGTTAGATCGAAATCTTCTAGCTCTTTCCACTTACGAATCAATGGATCCTTGATACGAAGACACTTTGTTGTTGTCGTACAGTGGCCCGATAGTAACACTGATCGCTGATTTGTTGCTGGTGCTGCTGTCACTGCTTCCACTTGCTGAGCTGCCACTGGCACTGGTATTACTGCTGAGGCTTGTGCCTGCGGCTGTGCCGGTGCCTGTGTGGGCGCTTTTATTGCCAGCCATTGCGGCTCTGGTGGCGCAGTTTCCTTCACTGAGGGCGCTGCCGTCACTGCCAGCACAGGCTCTTTGACTTCCCAAATGGGTTTCTTCACTTCCCAAGTAGGTGCCTTCTCCACCGGCGCTGTCTGCGTTACAGTAGGCGCTGCCTGCATCCCAGTAGGTGCCTGCATCCGAGTAGGTGCTGCTTGAATCGCAGTAGGCACTGCTTGTATTCCTGAAGGCACTGCCTGCATCTCCTTAGTCACTGCCTCTATCCCCTTAGGCACTGCCGGCATCGCTGTAGGTACCGGCTGCACTGCCTGCACCCTTGTCGGCGCCAGCTCCTTGCCCAGCTCCTCTGCTGTCAGCACTGGCAGCTTTACAGTTGGTTCCTTCACAGGCGGCAGCGTCTTCACTTCCTCCTGCACTGTCTCCTTAACTGTCACCGTGGGCACCTTTACTTCCAGCACTACCTTCTGTACCGTCGGCAGCTTTGCTCTCGCGGTCAACTCATTCATTGTTGGATCATTTGTCAATACGAACAACTCTTTCGATGTCAACGCGGGCACCTTAGGCTCCTTGGGCTCTACGAGCTTCTCTTTTCTGTGCAGCGCCCTGCTAAGCTGTTGGATCTTCTCCTGCACTCGCTGCTTGAGCACCTCGCGTTCTTTGCCCATCCATGGCGATGCCAGAAATAAATTCTTGGCGGCCAGAAATGATTCTCGCGGGTTCTTCAGTGACTCCTCGGGCTCCTCCTCCTGCTGTTTTTGTTGCTGTTGCTGCCGCAGCTTCTCCTGCTGCTGCTGCAACTTCTGCCGCAGCTTCTCCTTCTCTTTCTGCTGCTGCTTTAGCTCCACCTGCTGCTTCTGCCCCTCAGTATTCATGCTGCCTGCTAGTGCAATATCCTTTGGTTTCTCCACAACTGTCTGAGGATAAAGTATTGGACGCAACTGCAGATTGTTGGCCAACAGACTGCCCTTGAGGCTGAGCAATCCGTTGACGTAGGCAGCTTGCAACTTGTGCCTTGGCTCTCGGGCCACCAACGCTTTGTATGACGACTGATCCAGTAGATTATGCGGCGCTGCCACGGGCACAACTTGCAGTGCGATCGCAATGAGAATGACCAGACGAGGTGATAATGCTGATGAACCACTAGTGCCAAGTCTGCGACGTTGACACATTTCTCATATTCAGAGAGTCCGAGCAAATTCGTCGTCATCCTCAGCGAGTTTCGTCATTTTTGACAAGGTTCGCAAAGTGAAATTAGGTTGGAATTGTCATAGGGTATATTTCTAATGCCACAACTGAACTACAGCTAATAATCTCTTTACTTTTCTTTCCTTCATGAACATTGCAATGACGTCATAGCTTGCTGGTCTGCATACAAAATCTAGCGAACAAGGTTTTTGTTTAATAACGTCTGCGTTTGTTGTCCGATCGGATTGAAATTTTGACGTTATGTTGGTATTGCAATTAGCTAAGTATGATCTTACTCAGAATGTTGTATCTCTTATAAATCGCTCACAAATCAGCTTAAAAGATTTAATTATTGATTTACAGGGGCGGTGGGCGTGGCACTCAACATTTGAAATAAACTTCATCTGCGCCTGATGAACAGAAACCTTCATGCCAAAATTGGTGTCTATAGCTTTTATAATAGCTGAGATCTGTGTGTTCATCTTGTCATCCGGATATCCGGACACCATTTTCAATGGTCAAAGGGTATAATAATCATTTTTTATCTATTATGTCTATTTAAAAAATTTTCTATATTTGTAAAATCTTTCATAGTTTTAATGTGAAGTTTTTCCACCATTTAGACACAATTTAAAATAGTTAAAAGTCAATTATAATGCTTTCTGTTCTATCAGCAGTGGAGATACTTTGATTAGTGTAGGTCTTTTGATAGATTTCAGTCTGTTTTCCTCATCTTTGTTTCTTTAGTTCTTAGGTTACTAAGTTTTTCTCTGATACCATTGAAGACTCTTGTCCAGTTATCGTCATTACATGTGCTTCCTCATATTTTAGTATGTCATAATGTCCTGGTATCCACCTAAGAGTGAAGGAGCTATACTTCCCCAACATGTGAAGTTTAGTTCCAACTTGATATACTTAGTTTATGGACTTCCTCTTAATCCAGAAATAACTAACCCTAAGGGAATCACATTTATATCCTTTACATATTCCGCTTAACAAACAAAATAACTGCAACTTCTTCATCTTATACCTCATCAACAATACAATAAAGGTTGCACGGAAGCAACCACAAGGGAGTAAGAGGAACAAAGGGAAAGGGTTTAAACTAATCCCGTCAATACTCACTGTAGACTTTGAATGGTCCCCAGTGTTGTTGCAAACTTAATTGCTGCTGCTGTAGCTGCTGCTGTTGCTGCTGTTGATGTTGATGCTGCTGTTGCTGTTGTTGCTGTTGCTGTTGTTGTTGTTGCTGCATCAATTGGCTATGCAATTGTAGCGGCTGTGGTTGCTGTGGGGACAATGCCAAAGTCAACGGCTGCAGGAGGCAGCCCAACTGCTGCTGCTGCTGTTGCTGTTGCTGCTGCTGATGATGCTGCTGTTGCTGCGATGGCTGCTGCTGCTGGGAGTAGGCAGCGTACTGCTCCACGAGCGCTGTTTGATTAGCAATTATTGCTGACTTTGCATTCTGTGGCGATGTCGTCGACTGGCCGGCGATGACGCTCTTCAACTGGAAACCGGTGGCGGCAGCAACAAATTGCTGCTGCTGCTGTTGCTGCTGTTGTTGTTGCTGCTGTTGCTGTTGTTGCTGCTGCTCCTGTTTGTATTGTGACCAGTGCAGGGCACCAGGGCCCGCCGCTGTCGTGGCCGCTGTGGTTGCCACCGCCGCTGCTGCTGCCGCATTCGACAGCAGATTCTGCTGATGCAGCAGCAGCTGCTGCTGTGGCAACAAATTGGCCATGGCTGCCATGGCAACAGCAGCCACTTGCTGCTGATGATGATGATGCTGCTGGTGCTGCTGCTGCTGATGCTGTTGATGTTGCTGGTGCTGCTGCTGCTGTGCCACCTGCGCTTGCGCCTGTGCTTGTGCCTGCGCCTGCTGTTGCTGCTGATGATGCACTGCAGCGGCGGCAGCTGCAGCAGCGGCTACGGCAGCAGCGTTGTGATGATGCTGCTGGTGTTGCTGCTGCTGCTGTTGCTGCACAGCGGCCTGCAGGCTGTTGTTGTTGCCGTTCATGAGACGCTTGCGCTTCTTGGCGCGCACGCCGTTGCTGACGCCGCTGCCGCCGCCACGCAGCAGTGCCGAGGAGCAGTAGCTGTCGTAGAAGTAGTCCCTGTGGGTGAAAGAGAGAGAAAGAGAGAGGGGGAGAGAGGGGGAGGGAGAAGGAAAAGAATTGACAGCTCATTAGATGCGGTAAGTGGTTTATTTGCAGTGTAATTGAAGTGTCAATGTTGGCAGCCAGTAGAAAGAACATCAGCAACAGCCTGGCAGCAACTGTTGCCTGTCTGACTGTGCCCTTACCCCAACCCCCCTGTGTGCCCCCCTCTGTCTGCCCTTCAGCCAGCCAGTCAATATTTGTTTAGGACTCAGTCCAGGCAACGAGGCTATGACGCCGTTTCCAATTGTCATTTGCCAATTATGGGTGAGTTGGACGAAGCTTTGACCCCTTACCCTCCTGCCTCTTTGCTGCCTCATGCCTACCTCTTTACTGTTCCTTTTGCTACCCTTGTTCCCCCCTACTCCTCCGTGTTGACTGTGATTGATACAAAATGCCAGCCTCGCCAGCCATTTGTGGTCAAATATTGGGCCAGTTTTCCGTGGCGTGGTTGGTTTGTCGGTCAGTTCGGGCATTTAAATGACAAACACACACGAGTGAGCTGGCAAACCACCTGTGCAGAGAGTTGGGGAGGGAGGGGGGTTGGGTGAAGCTGCTTTTAATTGCAATCAACTTGCTGCAGGCAGCACGAGCCGAGATCTCTTTAAGGCCTTAACGCGCTTGGCGCTTTCGGCGTCATTAAGCTTAAATTAAGTATTTCCACACGACGTGGCAAGTCGACATGCTCTGTCCCGTCTTTGCTACACCCCCTCCTTCCGCCTTCCCCCCTCTCTTGTGCCCAAAATAAATTGTGGACAGAGTCGCCGCACGCTCGCAAAGGCAGAGGCAGCGCTCGCTCAGTCATCATTAAGGCCGCAGCAGGGACAAACAAGTGCACATGTCAGCGACAGGACAAACAGCAGCAGGAGCAGCAGAGAGGGGGAGGGTAGAAGGGGAGTGGAAGGGGAACTACCCGTAGCAGGATATTATAGCATACATTGCAACTGTCAGTCACAGCCAGAGGCAGAAGCAGAGGCGTTTTTTCTGCGCTGCACAGTGTGTTGACGCAGCACTCGAACAACAACAACAACAACAGCAGCACACACTGACCCAGACAAGGGACAGACAGAGGGGGCAGCGGGAGGGGAGGCATCACACTAAGACGACGGAAGTGCCAACGAAATTCGAATAGAGTTGACAGTCGCCAAATATTTCATGCGGGACAGCGACGAAACAAAGGAGACTCGAATAACGAAACGAATGAGCGAATAACGAAATGAATACGAGTGTGAGTAGGTAGATTGAGGGACATATCTACTCATGTGAATGCAAGTATGAATGTAGGAATGAGTGGATATACACAAGCCCAGCCCATATTCCTTCTCAGACTCACACAAAACATAACCCAGCTACCCCATCCAAACTCACTTCATGTCCAACTGCTGATGGATTACCCCCTTATTTATTTCTTTATACACCCAACACAAGTCTTCCTTTCTCTCTCTCTTCCTTCTTCCTCTCCCTTCTCTCTTCTCCTACTCTACCCATTAAATGATATGTAAATCTTAACCAAGACTGAGCCTCACATTGCGGCGTTAAATTGTGCCTGAGCTTGCCTGCGCTTTGCCCAATTTGTTTAGATTAAAAACTCAAGCATGAAATTGTGATTTTCCAAATTGTTTTTCCGCCTTCCTTTTCCCCACATTTCCCCCCCTGCATTTTCTCCGATTTTACACTCACCAATCGTTGCCTGTTTTGCTGACATTCTGACGCTTCCTGCCGATTTGATGCGCCTTCGGCTCGGCCACCATGTTGACATCTGCAAAGAGAAAGAAAGAAAGAGAGAGACAAAGAGAGTGAGAAAAGAAAGAAAATGCTTAAGTAACGGTAAAGCTAATCCCAAACACAAGCTTTGTGCCAAACAATGGAGTCGCAGTCAAAGAGAAAAATAGAGAATAGAAAATCGAGAATACTTTGTGCCTTCGAGAAAACAATGAAATTCATTTCTCTGCTTTAGGCTTAGATCTTTTGTTGTTGCTGCTGTTGATGTTGTGCTTTCATTATGTAAATGCAGGGCTCCCCCCCTCTCCTTTGCATTCTCCCTCCCCTTCTCACTCTGATTAAAAGTCAGCCTTGTGTGCAGTGTGGCCTGTCCAACTGCATCGCCACAATAATTCAATCTGAGTCGCAATCATTAATCTTAATAAAAAACACAAACAGCGAAAGACAATGTCAGAATTTGCTTGAGATAAAAGGAAAGAACTTAAAGTCGAATATATGATGCTCTTTTGAAGGTAGAGAGTTGGAATTAAAGAAAAAAAGGAAGAGAATATAAAAAATTCTATGAGTTGAAAGTCTTTTTAAAAAAATTCTTTTAATAAACCGATTATTATTTTAAAATTAATGAAATATCTAAAGGAGAAGCTGATATATTCATTATTTTCATTAGATCAGCCAAGCCATCATATCTCCCCAGCTGTAAGAGCATTTCCCACTCGAAATCGCGCCTTAAACTTTACATTTTTCAATATAAAAAGGGTGCGACAGGCAAAGGGGCGTGAGGCACTCCTGCCCTCTCAGCTCGTTCATCATAATTCATGACAAAGTTTGAAGTGCGACGGCTGCGCCGCAGGGTGGCAAGGCAGCGAACGCCCCCAAAAAAAATGTGGAAGAGACAAGCCCAAGTTGGGAGCTAGACTAACGGAGGCAGGGGCTTGTAACTACAAATTACTGTGCAGGGGGCAGGAGAGTGTGGCAGGAGAGTGTGGCAGCATTTTGCATTTCATTTCGTTGCTGTTGTTCCATGGAATTTCCCGCTGTTTGTCTGGCTCCAGCAGGCTATAATTAAGATTAAGGACGAGCGGAGCATAAGAAGAAGGATTTGGCCAGCAAAATCGCTTAACAGAGCCGTTTCCTCTTTCCCTTCTCCCCTCGCTGTGCAAAGTCAATGGCGCGTAGCAATGAAATATGACGTCGTCCACTCGACTTTGCTTTTCCATTTGTTTTTTTCTCCTTTTTTTGTGGCTTTCTCACTGCGTCTCTAATCAGCGAAATTAGCTCGTCGCACATTTGCATAGCGCTTCCCATTTACAGTTACAGCGGGAGTGACAGCTCGAGAAATGCTTTTTATATGCGCGATATAAAGTTTTCACACACACACCCGCACAACGGGGCGTATGAATATGACAGCTTGTGCCGGCGGAATGTGGCGTCATCATCGACACAGCGCACTAAGTGCATAAAGTTGTTCGCTCGCACACGGGACACGCATGAAAGAATGCCAAGGAATCTCTACGGTTTGCTGCACTATCTCTCACTCTCCCTCCCTCTCTCTCTCTCTCTCTGTCTCTGTCTGTCAGTCTGTGCCGTTGCAGCTGCTAGTGACGCCTGAAATTTCATTAAGCGCGTAAATTAAATCGACAAACAGTCAGTTGTCAGGCAGGCAGTCAGTCTCTTCGTCTCTCAGGTAGAAATCCACCAAGCCGACATCGACATACATTGAAATTTCATTAAACGAGTATCGCGCGAGAATTTATTGTTGTTGTTCGCGGGCACTTTAAGTTGCGGCCTGCAGCGACTTCCGCCTTCCACAAAATACGCAGACAGTCGCAGTTCTTGGCGCTAAGATATGGCCGCTACACATGCCAGTGCAGGGCAGGATCAGAGGCAAGTTCGCCGCGCGCTTGTTCGATTTTAGTGCAGCACTTCCGGCACAGCCCACAGCGGCCATTAACCCTGGACGAGTCAACCGCATCGCACATGCAACTGGGCGAGGGTTAAGGTCTGCATAGCTAGGCAAAGTAAGAAGGAACTGAGAGCTTCATTGCCGACATAGCGCGAAGGAATTAAGGGAGAAATTCAGCTTGAATGTCGACAATTTCTAGCCTTTTTGCAGCCAGCAACAACTGTTAGATTATACAGAATATATCTGCATATCTTACTATATATTCCTACTATATATAAACCCTCAACTTAAACTCACCTAGCGTCTGGCTGAGCACCGTTTTGCCATCCTCGCCGTGACACGCGTTGCGGGCGTCGAACGGGTTGGTGAACTGCACAAAGGCGTAGCCCTTGTGCATGGAGATGCCTAGAAGCAGAACACAAACAAGATTTCGTTAGCATGTGAACCAAGAGAAGGGAAGAGGAGAGTTGTCCTCACCTGCCAGTCGCCCATAGATCTGGAACATGCGCTCCACGTCCGTTTTGGAGCATTGAAATGTATTCAGATTGCCCACAAAGATGCGCGAGTTAACCGCCTGCGGATCCTGCGAGTTCGTCTGGTTGGACAGTTTTGACAGCTTCATTGTGGCTGCAGTTGTCGCTGTCAATGCGGATGCGGATGCGAATGCGGATGTTGCTGGCAACGGCGCAGCCGCAGCGCATGTGTGGCCAAAGTACAAGAAAGCAATTCTGGCGACTCTGGCGGCAACCTTGGCAACTTGTTGTTGTTCTGCTTTTTCTCCTCTTGTTTGTTCTGCTTCTGCACCTTCTTCCTCTGCTCTCACTCTCTGCGGGGCTTAGACCGGCGAGTCTGCTGCAGCTTATTGCATTCGCTTGTGGGGCTACTCCTCTTACTCCCCTCGTCTGCCCTGCCGATTTTTCACTTTTAACGAATCCAAATCCGAGAATCGTCGGCCTGCGATTTTTTTGTAAATCTGTAAAATAAGAACAGCAGCGACTGGCATAAATAAAAGCTGACAATCACTTTTGTTTACCTCCTCTTCCCCCCTCGTTATTGTTGTTGCTGCAACGGCTTAAATATCAATGGGTATTGGCCGCAGTCGCTGTCGATGTCGATACATCGCTTGGCATTCGCCAGCGCGTATTTATATTTCATTTATACCCGCGCGCCTTGTTTGTTTGTTGTTTTTGCAAATTTAATCTTATCTGTGCGCAATTAAAATGCAAAAATGCCTTTTTAATTAAAAGTCGTATTGGTTTTTTCTCTGAAAACTGCCAAAAAGTAACGAAATCCCAACAATTGTTGAAGATTTACTAAGGTCAGTTTCGGTGAAGGTTGAAAGAGTTTTTTGGTTATTTAAGAGAATTTTTAACTGCAGATTTTAATGTATGAAAAGAACAATAAATAATATTTTTAAAAATATATACTATAAAGATATTAAGAGATGTTTTCTTAAGTTTCTTTTAATAATTTAAATTTGTTTTCCATTTATTTGATAGAATTCAATATTTTTCAACTATTTCAGATGAGGGAAATCAGTTTAAATATATTGTTGTATCTGCATCCAAATTACATAGTCTAAAATTACATTTTCTTTCATTTTCTCTTTTCTACAGGTTTACAAAATATTTAAACTGGATTATCCAGGATATCAACTATATTTTCTTAGTAAAACTGAAGACCTTCTTCAATTCCGAGCAGAAGCTTACTATGATGCTTTGAAAACATGAATTTAATTGTAATAACAGCAAAATATTTATAAAATATTGTAAGATTATTTTAAATATCTTTCACTGCCAACAAATTGCAGTATTTATTGCCACAATTAGTATAAATACTAAGTGCCACATGACACATGCCACTTGTAGCACACAATGTCGAAGTGAAACTGTCTCAGTGAGTTGCCTAATGAGTTGTGTAGCATAGCTAAGCAGGGGATGGGAGGGGAGTGAAGCAACCTCTTAGAGCAGAGGGCCAGTTGTGCTGCGTTGCACAGAAAGTGTCTCTCATATTTACGAGAATGTTCGTTTGCTTTTACTTGCAACATGTTTTGTGCGTGTTATTAAATTAAATAACTTTTAAATGGCTTACAGCAGCAGCGGGCACTCCAAGGCATTCACACTCGCACACACACACACAGTCGCACTCTTATTCACACTCACAGACTTCACACTCCAGGCAGGCAACACCTCCCACCCCCCCTCTTTCCCCCACATCCCCTCTGGCACAGGAGGCGTTATTCACGTTCGTGTAAAAGTGAAAAATTAAGCGTTTTTATTGCGCTTTTCGATGCAACACGCTGATCCTGCTTCCTGTTCCATGTGTGGCAACATGTGTGCGAAATGTGTATGTGTGTGCGTGTATGCTTTGCATGGGACAGCAGCAGGCGCCGCATGAAATAAGAATAAAACATGCAGCAATAAAAATAAAATACTCTCATGTTGTAGCAAATTGTTAATGTGATTTTTATGCAATGGCCCCGGGCATATCTACGCGTATGTGTGTGTCTGTGTGAGTGAGTGACTTTGTATGTGTGTGTGAGTCTGTCTATATTTATGGTCATTGCCTGTGTGCTAAGCAGTTGGCGTTAATTGCAAGTGCCACCACTTGAGGCGATTCCTGATTAAAGCCATCGAAGCCGTTGGCATTCAGCTTTATTAAAACGCACTCGCATTGTTCACAGTAACTGATACAGGCATTGACACAGACACAGATACAGTCACAGATACAGATAGTCACAGTTATAGCCACATACAGGTGCTGTTAAAGTCACAGCAAGAAATACGCGGTCAGAGCAACAGCAACTGTTACAGATATGGCTGTTGTAGATACAGATAGATAGTCAGCAATATAGAAACAGCTACAAATACAGATACATGTACAACTCACAAATATGTCTACATACTCACAAATACACCCACACAGTCGCAATCACAATCCCAGCGGCAGCCAGCAAAGATGACAGCAGATATTCATTCATTGTGCACGAGTTATGAGTGAAAGGCGCTTTATTTATTATAATGGCATTCCATGGTGAGCTGCCATCGGCATGCCACCCCCCTTCCCCTACCCTTTCACTTGTCTCTCTCCCTCGTTACTCGCCATTCAGTCAGTCGTGTTGCATTCATTTCAACGCTTTCTATTCTGTCTCCCCATTGTCGCATTGTCCTTGCAAATGAAGGAACAACGTCGCCGCTGGCGGATTTTGCATAACAGCTCGCGCAGCTTCCTTGACGGCTAACATGCTCTAGCCATGCTATTGTTGCCACACTACAACAGCAACAGCAAATCCAAAGCGGGTATTGAATAAGCAAGCGAGAGTGCGAGAGTCGCGCAATTTGAATATGCAACACTTTTTGTGGCCTACTTTTCGGGGCGTCGCTTTTAATGAACGCGAACTTTAATTAAAGCCAACAACAACAACAGCAAGAACAGTGAACAACGACGCCGCTGACAAATTTAAATCGCACCGCACACACAAAGCCAGTTTCTCTTCCCTTCTCTCTCTCCTTCTCAAGTGTCTGGCAAGTGGTTAGTTAACTCGTCTTAATTATAATTAACTGCACTGCTGAGCGCCAGGCAGCAGCACCAGGCCACGCCTCTTAACACACGACTATATATGTGCGCCGCAAGTTCAGCCACAAGAAATTGTGCAGGAAATTGCTGCCCCTACCCTTGCCCCACCCTGCCCCAACACTTGCCTGCTCAGTTGTTTTAGGCCGAGGCTGCACTTCTTTGCCAGCTGGCTGAGTTCAAAAGTAAATTAAGACGCTGCTGCTACTGCGGCAAGTAAAAGTCGTCGCGCGTAAACTTGAAAAACGCCAATCCAGAAAACACATGTGTGCCAGTTGCATAACGAAATGGAAATACTCTACTTTTTATTATGATTGCGCAGCTAAATTGCAAGCTGCACATTCTCTGTTCAAACTGAGATCAAACAATCGAACAGCGCATGTTATCGTGCAGCCGCCACACTGACAGACTAGCCGATAGATCGTGTCGATAGGTACACACTGAAAATACCAACAGATTGCTGAAAGGATTCTCTCCGATAGCTATCGCTCAACCGCCACACTGCCGATAGATCGTGCAAGTGTGCACCTACTTACTGAAAATACTAAGAAAATGGCGCAAATTCTGTAAAGAAACTATATGCAAAACTTTTAAACAACTTTAATCTTTCTTTACTTCTTCTGCCTGCACACGCCTCTTCTGCTTATCGCTCCATTACGCTCACCTTAAAAAACAAACATATTTCGCCGCCTGCAGGCAGCTCTTTCAGGCCGCACATAAACACTTTGTGGGCCACATAAAAAACGATTATACCCTGCGTAGGGTAAGTGTAATTACAATCTGCCTGCCTTTCTGCCTTCCTTGCCTGCTGGTGCTCCTTGGCTGGCTTAATGCGGCGCATTGTCTACACGGCTTAAAGTCAACAAGTTAACGGACTGTATTTTAAAGCCATTTTATTGGCTTGCGACGTGCTAAATAATGCAGCAAGCCATTAAGCGGGAAACCCCTCCGAAAAAGCTGTTGACAGCCTCCTTCGCTGCTCGACAGGATTATCAGCGTGTGTGGATCAAATGTCAGAGGACACATTTCGTCAGCGCGTCGTCGTCGTTGTGTTGCTATTTACTGCCCACAAATATGGGCGGAACATATCATTTTTGTGTTTCCTTTCAGCGAGAGGACGTGCATATCGCATGTGTGTGTTTATATGGCAGACAACTTTTCATTTCAAATTGCTCGAGGGGAGCAACTGCGGGGGGTGTTTGACTCTAATAGCGCCGCACAAAAAATTGAATAGATGTTGCGGACCAGGGGCAGGGGAAGATGAGCATGGAAAGCCGAAAAGTCAACAAAGCGAAGCACAAGACCCAAGCCAGATAGAGCGACAAATAACCCCAATTGGATGGGTGTGCTGATGTACACAGGGAGGGCGTGTGGTTGGGAATGAGTATGAGTATTGACAGGCCAACAACTTTATTCATAAGCAGACGGCAGAGTCAGAGGGCGACGTGACCCCAGCAAAGCAAACAGATGCTAGAGATGCCTGTGAAGGCTTCATGGAATTTATATATGGTCAGCATCAGCATCAGGAGCAGCAGCAGTGATGACTTCACGTCTGCGAGCGATAACTCAGACGAGTTTATGGAAGGCGAAGCTGCTCAAGCGCCACACGGTATGCAACATAGTTTTTAAATTCCAAGCGAGCTGCCACGTTGTCGATAAGCACGAAACGTGTCGCCGATTGTTGTTGTTATCGGTCTTTATCCCTCCCTCCCTCTCCCTCCCTGTCCGTCTCACTCAGCTCACAGCTCGTTCGCTCGCTTATGCTGTTAATTTATTGTAATGCGCAAAGCAATTTGCAAAAAAAATTTACAAGCGTATTAAGTGCCAACTATTTGCATAAATAACAAGAAATTAATAACAAACACACGGCGCCATGGCAGCCGCCGCATAAAAGTTAATAATTGCTGCATATCAACGGGAGGCACGGCCAGGAGGCAATGGCGGCGACATGTGGCATATAAATGAAAAATATACGATATATGTATATATATATCTGTATGCTCTTCTATATATGGAAATAAAAGTGCAGGCAAGCAAGTGAAATGACATTTTATCACTTGACAGTAAATGCGCTTTATTGCGCTTCTCATTAAACAAATTAAATGTGCAAACGACGAGCAGCAGAGAATTGCAGCACGAAAAGCAAATTTAAATCAGGCGAAGAAAGAGGACTAAAAACATTTAAGTGTGTGTATTCAAGTTAACATCGATATCTGCTTATTTCCTTAACATTAAACTAACAGCGATGGATCGATAAAAGAAGTTATCTTTGGTATTTTCATCGTGGAATATGTTAACTTTCATGCCATGTTTAACATTCAACTAACAGCGATAGATCGATAAACGAGCTGCAGCAACTTCGATTGTCATCATCACCTTGATCTGCTCAGAAGAGCTTAAACTGATTTAAAAGTCTTTAAAGATTATATAATTTAGTGTATTTACAGTGCAATTTAAGATCTGCAATCTCGATTACGAGTTAACATTGACCTGCTGCGAATGCAAATTGCGGAGCATTCAATTGCGATGCGTTTAAGGCGATTACATCCTTGGAAACACATGAAAGTATTCGCATTACGCCGGACGCTGCCGGCTCTGCCAGCTCGGATTGCAGTCGCCTGTTTACACGGGCAGTTAAAGTGTTAAATTTATTGTTGGTCAGCGCAGTCAGGCAGCAGCCGCTGAGGTGGCAGAGAGGAGTGGAGAGGCTTATATTTGTTTGCGGGTCGACAGCAGCGGCCCCAGTCGGTTCAGGCTGCGGTTCTTTAGCTGTGCATTCATTCATTATACTCGTACAATGTGTGTGTGACTGAGTGGGTTGCTCCCTCTGTGTGTGTGTGAGTGGCAATAAAAATGGCGTGCATATTTTTCAGTTTGTTATGCATTTCTCTGCCACTTTTGTTGCAACAACAATTATGAATAACTCCAGCTGCCTTCCCCTCTCTCTCTCTTTGTTTGCCTTTATACTCACACGTAATGGGGGCGTGCCGTGCATGTGTATGTGTGCACTTGCCTGTATTAACGTATGTATATATTTCACTTCGCCAATTATGAGGCAACTGTGACGCAGACTGCGCTGCCCACTGCAACAGCGACAGTAATCAAATAATTGTTACGCTTTCTGTCACATATTTCACTCTTCTACTTTAATTATTTGCACAGTTTTCCATTTCCATTTCGTAATGCACACGTGTCAGAAGGGAAATTTTGAAAGGGAAATGTCAAGGAAAAATTAAAGAGACGCCAAGTTGACAAAGGAAGTCAAAATTGTTAAGGAATTATTTGCTTTTATTCAATTTATTTATTGAGAAGTTAAAGAAAGAAGTTTAAAGCAATTAGAAAGCAGATTTAAAACGGAAGGTATCTGCAACAGATTGAGTCTATAATTGAATTACAATAAAATTGACCGTATTAATTACAACAACATTTAATAATAAACAATTTCAATTCAATTTATTTGCTTTATGTTATTTTATTTGTAAGTGAAAGTTGAAACGAAATTTATTTTAAATGTGAAAAAATAAAGTATATATTAATATATGTATAAGATATTTATGTTCATATATTGTAATTATGCTTTGTGGTGGAGTGTGACCTTGTTTCTTTATTTAACCTTTTCCCGCTGTATTCTCAACCTCAAGATAAGCTCCCCAGCTGCGCAAATCGTGCCCCTCGATAAGGATGACACAGTAAGGGAAATCCCCACACTTGTTTAACTTCTCATTCCATTTCTCTTCAACTCTCCCGTTAAGCAGTCACTAAATTAACGCACATTCATTATAAACAACACCCGATTCGATTATCCAATTATTACAAAACCCAAAAACGAAACAGAAATTGTGGGAAATGTGGAAAACGCGTTGCTTTAACAATTTTCATATGCAAAATGCGATGGGGCAAGGTGTATTCGTGGCAGGAGAGGAAAGGGTGGCAAGGAGGCGTGGCTGGCTAGGCGGAAACATGCAGAAACATGCCGAAACAGCGCTTTTCGTTGCAATTTTCGGGCTATCGCTTTGCCCGGCCGCGGTTGCGGATGCGGACGCGGATTTCGGGTTTGGCTTTGGGATTTGATGCGGGCAAGGGGGAAGGGGGAGTGGATGGGGTTATTTTTCGGTTTGATTTTGGTTTTGCTTTCGGTGTTAGCGACCACAACAAGAGCTTCGCTGTCGCTGCATCTGCCTGCGCCTCTGCCTGCGTCGCTGCCTGCCGATTGTCGATTGTCTCTTTTTGTTTTACCAGCACCTGCATATTTGTGGTCCATTAACAGAGTCAGCAAAAACAACAACAACAACAATCATGTGGAAAACCCACTTGGTGGAAACTATGGCAGGCTAACGGTGCGAGCGCGTCGCTGGCAAAGAAAATGTTCATGGACGCGTCGCACAAATATAGAAAAAATAAATAAACCGCATCCAAAAAGACCAAAGCAAGGTTAACTGAACGTGACAAGTGAAGAGAGCGCCAAACTCTCTCACTCCCGCTCTCTCGCCGACTCTTTCGAGCTGTCTCTCGCACTCTCTTAACGAGCGTCATCAACGATGACTCAGACAGAGTGTGCACACTGTTCGCGCCACCAGTGTAGTCAATGTGTGGGAGAGTGTGCGCGGCATACTTAGCGCACTGCTCTACAGCGAGTATGCGCGAGCGGGACAGCCAGTGTGCTGAGTGCGTGCGCGCAGCTGTTGGGCAGCGCAAGCAATACAAATGTTCAGTTTCACGCTCTCTTACGCTCAGTTACAGCCTCGATTTCACAGCGTTTGGGTGTGTTGCTTTGTTCGTCGTGTGCAAATTTCACTGTGCTGCTGGCACAAATTAAATCACTACAAACTAAAAAAAAGGGCAGAACTGCATAAAAACTTATCTTCAACTAATCAGCTGAACTGATTAACTGCCCACACTCACACGTACTAACTGCCTGTGCGTGTGTGTATCTGCGTGTGCGTGTGTGAGTGAAAGAAAAACTCAGTTGTATAATCGCCAAAAACTTGTTGGAGAACTCGCGCTGCCTCCCTCACACTCACACAAGAGTGCGCGCGTACGTGTGTCCGTGTTCGTGTGTGTGTGTAAATTAATAAACTACCTATAAAAGATACTCAAAGAAACTAAAGCAACAACAACAGCAACAACGACGACGTCATGCAGGCAATCAAGTGTGTTGTTGTTGGCGACGGCGCCGTGGGCAAGACCTGCCTGCTGATCAGCTACACCACCAATGCCTTCCCCGGGGAATACATTCCCACCGTCTTCGACAACTACTCGGCCAATGTGATGGTCGATGCCAAGCCCATCAATCTGGGCCTGTGGGATACGGCCGGTCAGGAGGATTACGATCGACTGCGTCCGCTCTCGTACCCACAGACAGATGTGTTCCTCATCTGCTTCTCGCTGGTCAACCCTGCATCCTTTGAGAACGTGCGTGCCAAGTGGTTCCCCGAGGTGCGTCATCACTGCAACAATGTGCCCATCATTCTGGTGGGCACCAAGCTGGATCTGCGCGACGATAAGCAGACGATCGAGAAGCTCAAGGACAAGAAGCTGACGCCGATCACTTATCCCCAGGGATTGGCCATGGCCAAGGAGATTGCCGCTGTCAAGTATCTGGAGTGCTCCGCGCTCACCCAGAAGGGCCTCAAGACCGTCTTCGACGAGGCCATTCGCTCTGTGCTCTGCCCGCCCATACGTCATACACGCAAACGTAAGTGTGTGCTGCTCTAGGAGGGAGCAGGAGGAGAAGAGGAGAGGAGCACGAGGGACGGAAGGAACGTTTGTTGTCTTTGTTTATTTTGAGAGAGGGAGAGCGAACTGGAGCGTGGGAGAGCCACAGAAGAGAGCAGCAAAGCTTGCAAAAAATCATTCACTTTAGTTACAGTTACAGCTGTGTGACAGACAGAGACAGGGAGAGAGCGACAGAGAGCGGGTGCTAAAAGAGCGAGTCAACGTAAGAGAGGCGCGTCACGCAGAGTATTCTTTTAATTGTTGTTGTTGCGTGTGGGGGGCAAACGAAGAGAGCGTGCGCGCGTCGTTCGAGGGGGCCAAAAGTCTTCGAGTTCGAGTATAAATATAAAAAGAAATAAAGCTATGATACATATACACATACACACACATGTGCATATATAATTATAGACAGACATAGAGGGCGCCACTGGATGACGAATGCGCCGAGCATTTCACTGGAAATCAGATCATAATTAATTGTAAATAAATCCAGATGTGGATAGGGACTCAATATGCAGATAAGCACGCTTATCGCCGGACTTCCTAGGCCGCTTATCACGATACTTCTTCGAACAAAACCTGTTGCACAAACGCTATAAATAAATACACCTGCCGCTGATAAACAAATTTCGATTCGCTACAGACAGAGAAAGAGGGGAGGAAAGAGGGAGACGGAGTGAGTTATTAAAGAGTTATTGTTCGACCCGACTGCGCAGAGTGCAATAAATGAAAAGTAAAGCCCCTATATATGATACGGTATGATGCCTTTTTTGTATGCATTTTGGTAGATTTTCTATAATTTATTTAATATGATTTTAATGTACACTAAATATGTTAAATATATGTATAATCAATAAGCAAATCGCATATGACAAACTCCGCCAATACGTGCTTTGTGTGTTTATATTTAAATATACATTTATTCACACTTATATATGTATTTTTAATTTGTATAATACGATATACAAACGATATTTATATTAACACCTAATTAACTGTTACAAACGTGTAATAAAACAATTAAATGCAAAATTGTAAATAAAAGTAGAGCCCAAACAAACCTATTGTCTATCTCTATTTCTGTCCCTCTCTATCTTTATGGGCATTATCTGGGAAAAGCTGCAAATATTTGTGGCACGTCGACAATGGAACTAAAACTAAAACAACAAATAGATGTAACACCAGCGACGGCTCAGTGTTGGCAACTTGGCTTTTTTCCCGACAGGTTAAGTGCGAATACTTTATTGATGCTCAGTCGGAATATATAGTCTGAATATATGGACTGAAATATCTCCTTAGGTGCATAGCAAACTGCTCAAAATTAATATCTCTACAAGGGAATTATACGAGTACTAAACAGCTGACTCTTATCGCTTTTCCTATCGATTTTTGGCTTGATTTGGAGCTGAGCTGCAGTGCAGCACAGTGCATCACACAAACAGCTGATTCGCAGCAAGATTTGATCGAATCATCTTGTGCTTTATTTTGTAAACTAAGCATAGAGCTGCCTTGACTAATAAATCCAGAATCAGTTGTGAAAATAAGAGCTCACCGAACTGAGAGAAACGATAGGAAAAACATTCTTTATAAATATTCATGTTATCGCGCTGTTATCTCTCACTTTTCTAAGCAGCTCCCCTCGTGCAAAACGTCCCCTTGGTCAACCACTGTAAACACACTGTAAACAGCAACAGCTGCAGCAAAAATTGTGGCATGCTTTTGGGCAGCATTTAAATCCAATTTAATCTGATTTTACCCTTTGTCTATGGAAAAAGGTATACATACACTCTGTTTAAATGTATGTGCTAGGCAGAATTAGGCCTGACAGTTAGCTATCTAAACTATGCTCTGAATTGCAATCAAACCGGAAAAGAAACACAAAAGAAAAAATTATGTGTGAAAGTGAGAAATCTATAGCCGACAATATTGTTGGAAATTTCTTGAATTGGACGAAGGGTATATCGTAGTTGAATACATTCAACTTTTGTTACTTATCTTATTTTGTGGCGAAGCTTATTACGTTTATTTGTCACAACATGATGATAATTGCTTCCGTCCCCCAACGGAAGTCGGCGCTGATAGTCCCGCCTAATCATAAACAATATCAATTTATTTGGCCGATGTCAGTGAGAAGGTGATTGATTGCCAAAATGAGAGAAAGCGCAGACAGAAGAGAGTGACTGTGACAGGCCTTCGCGCTGCCTCTTTATCTTCCCCTAAGTCCCTGCCTTCATATATTGCTCCCTCTTACTACCACTGTCTGTCCCTATCGCCCTCTGTCTGTTCCCCTCTCTTTCCGTCTGTTTGTTCTGCCTGTTGCTCGTTAGTGGCGGCATCGCATCGTGCGCCGTGTGAATTTGACAAATAATTACGGGCAAAGCAACCTGCTGGGCATCTGGCAAAGACAGGAGTAGCCACGCCTCCTTCTCCAATCTTCCTGCTCCCAACCCAACCCCCACCCCCCGCGCAATTCAATGCCAGTGACATGTGCGCCTATTGCGGCTGATGGATGCGTGTCCGTAGTCGTGTTTTGTCTGCGCTGCGACAAATCGCATAATTGACCTAAATTTCAAAGCAGAAGGTGGAGACAGGTGGCAGAGGGGTGAAGGGGAGACAGGTGAGAGGCGGGGGAGGGGTAGAGATGTTTTAGTTAGCTGCACACACACAATGTTGCGCGGCAGCCCTAGTTTATTTAATTAGCTAATGAAACATATACAAAAACCAAAAGAAAAAATGATATAGAAATATGTATAGGAGAAATCGCACGCCGTCGCGTTGTTGCAGGTGTAATAAAAATGCCGCTATGCAGCCAATGTTGTCCCCCGTGTTGACAGCTGTGGAATTTGCATCAATTATTTGCCGTTATTTTCTATGTAATTGTCAACTCTCCGTCGCAAAAGCCAAATCCGATTCATTTGCAGCGATCCATCAATGCAACATGAGAGCGGCAACATTCACTTAATTAAAATTCACGAAAATACAAAAAGAAAATTGAGGCTGAAAATTTAAAAGATCTCTTGGTTGAAAAGGGGATAAAAATGATAAATGAATTACTTTATTAAATTAAAAGAATTTACAAAGTATTTTTATGTAAGTAACTTTTAACAGACAGAAGAAAATGCAGAACCCGTAACGTATATAAAAAGTATATTCATGCTAAGTATCTCTAGCCAAGTCAATTAAGCCATGTCCGTCTGTCCGGATGTCTGTATGAACACACAGATTTCAGCTATTATCATAGATAGAGGCACCAAATTTGGCATGAAGGTGCATGTATACTACGTGCATAAAATGTATATTTTAAATGTTGGTTGCCACGCCCATCTCTACTAGAAAATAATAGTTTAAAATTGTATTTTGAGCAACGTATTAGAGTTACAACTCTCTAACTTAGACAATATCTTAGCTGACTATAATATCTACATTTCCTTAAAATCTCAATACGATCGGACACTAAACAAACAAAAAAACAAAAGTCTAGTTTACTCAAATTTCATTTGGAGGAAACTAGCTAAACCTTTGCTAAATTGTAGCTGCGAAACCGCTAATATTTTATTAGAATTCCCCCATTCTCCTAATCAAATAAAATCGCAAATTACTGGCGAAATCAATTGAAAATGTTGCAGATATTTGCAAATGTTAATTGAATTCGGTTTAATTGGTCGCTTTTCTGCGTGGCTGCTGGACGGCTGGAAGGGAAAACTCTGTGAAAATGCAGCATCGCTTGGAAAATGCACCGTGTGACAAGTGTGGCATAATTACGCACAGTCGGTCGGGGCAGGCGGGACTGCCCTGAAATTTATGCAAAGTGTGCGCAAAATTAGAAGCTCCTCTCGGACCTGAACGGACGCACGCACGCAAATTGCCAACTTTGATTCGTTTAGCGGGTTTTTGGCTAAATCAATTATACGCCGCGTGCGCCCAACACGGTGGTCTAATTGAGATTTTCAGGGAGCATTTCTATGTGCTAGAACATTTTATAGGTACATTTATAAAGAGAGAGAGTAGGAGGGAGGGAGGTGAGAAGTGTTGTAGAACAATATGCGAAGCATTTTCATGAAAATTTCTCTGCAGAAATGCCAATAAAATACGCTGCAATGAAAAAATTCCATTTGATGAAGGTAGCCAGCAAAAGGAAGAGTGCTCTAAAAATATTTCACACTTCCGCCGTGCGCCAAAAGACAAAGAAGGTAAAAGGGGGAGAGAGGCAGGCAGCAGATGAGAGGAGATGAGAGGAGATGCCCAGAGTGAGGGGTTCTGTCAGCGACGTCAACAGGATATGACAAGGTTGCGCACAGTTTACCGACCGTAACGAACTCACGCCACTGCCTCTGCCCCTGCTGCCCCTCTTGACTGGCTACTTGTTTCAACATATTTGGAAACCAAACTTCCTGCCAGCAACGCCTTGCGCAAATTATGATGATGTGGCCAAAATTCCAAGCATCGCAGCGCAGCGAACATGTTTGCGCGTGTTGCCCAACTCCTCCAACGGGGCCAACATAAAACAGAAGGCCCCGAGTACGAGTACCCTGTAATAGGGTTATTGAGAAGGTAAGATGTGCACTGCACTGTATACATACATATATGGGAAACTTACAGTACATTGGCTAGATTCTCAGATGTAAGACAGGAATATATATATTAATTTATTGTTATCTTTAGCTAAAGATATAACTTAACTCCAACAAATACTGTTTAATGGAAACACTTTTAATCATATACATACAATAGTATATTAACAACGCAATTACATTACAAACAGCTGACTCTCATCGCCTTTTTCTATCGATTAATCGCTTCAATTGAGCTCCTGTGCAGCTCGCCATCAGCTGATTGGGAGCATGACTTAATCGACTTACACTGCGCTTTGTTTTCTAAACCATTCAAATTAGTTATAAAAATAAGAGTTCATGCACAAAAAACCTTAGTTCACTGCAATATGGAATTAAAGGAAACGAATATTCTGGATTTGAATGATTATTGTCTGGGTCAGATATTAAAATATCTTTATGAGGAGGATCATATGCCATTTGCAGAGACTTGTGTTCGGTTTAGAGAAATCTTTCGCGATTGGTTTAACGTGCTGTACACCGAGTACAGAATTAAACTATGTGTAGATCCATATAATAATATTGAGAGACAGCTCAAACTGTTGGACATTGTGAAGGACATCATAAAGCGATTTTTTGTGATCGAGGAAATACAGACCGCGAAAAACAGCGTCTGGCAGAAGCTATGCAAACAGATTGGGGAAATGGATAGTCTGGAATACATAGCAATTTGGATACTGGGTCAAAATCAACCCATACTGGCTGCCATTGAGGTCTTACCCAAACTGAAGAGCATTAGTATTTACTCCTATACTGTTGACCATAAGTAAGTAAGGTTTAAGGATCTCAATATGTCCTGGAATATGAATCATTATCGTCCTTACATTCATAGATACATCCCTCACTGTTTAAAGAACCATAAATGCCTTGAAAGGATTTCACTTTACACACAAATAACTTCCAAGGACTTGGCGGATATATGCAAATCGAATAGAAATTTGCGTGTACTATGGCTACGATATGTTGAGGGACAACTCGCGGAGATTGTGCCCCACTGTGCCAACTTAGAGGAAATTGCATTCCGGGCTAGTGTTAGCTATAACTCGTACGTCGCAGTCGCAGATCTACCCAAGATTAGGAAGGTTATCATTAGAGGATCGCTCTGTGGAGCAGCACGACAACTGTTTAAAGCCTTTGCTGCGAAGGGAAAAGAAACCCAATTGGAAAGTCTGATATCTGAAACGATACTGAGCGTTGAGGATACCTTTAAACTGGTTAAACTAGTGCAACTGAAGGAGTTGGATTGTGTTTTCGAGGATGCCGTATGCATTGATCTGCTAAAGAATCTAACCGAGCTCGAGTTACTTCACATATGGTTCCGTTCTGCGGAGGCGGGCACAACGGAATATCTGAACGTACTGAAATCATGTCGCAAACTGAAGCGTCTCTGTATTTTCTCAAATTTAACGGAAGATTTCGGTAACAAGGCTATGGAAGTGTTGAGGACTGTAAGGAACCCCGAGAAACAGAAACCCTTACAATTGTATTCAAAGAAATTGCGGGGTATGGAGATGGTAAGGTTTCTTATGAACTGTGTAATCTTCTTTTCATATTCTTCGATTTTCTTTACGGAATAACAGTTTGATGATGCTTATTGTATCCTACTGAATGACCCGGAGTGTACAAGGCCGCTGCCCTGGAAACTGCCTAACTAGGCGGTGACTAAGGACTCTTATTAACTGATTTTATGTGATTTTATTATTTATTGTAAGTTGTGCACACTCCTTTTAAGTCATTAATCGATAAGTAAAGATTTGCAATCAACAAGAACTTAACTTAAAATATTTATATACCATACATAAGATTATAATATAATAGACAATAAATAACATAAGTAAACAAGTATTTCTTAATAATTTAATAATGTTTTCATTCTTTATAAGGCTTTTACTTTCTTACAAACTGTTTCTTCTTTCTTCCCTCGGGAACTACAGGAAGAAGGCAATAACAGTTTAACGCTTAATCGATGAGACTCTCGCTGGCAATCGGATTGATATCGATGTGTCCATTGTGAACAGTGTGTGGATGCTGTGTGGATATTGTGGACATGCTACAGGGGATTACGTTGGTCAGCATGTGGCATAGTCAATATCCGTTGCAAGCGACAAGTTGCAACGTGTCTCTTTCGCTGCAAGTTATTGATAATCTTTGTCATGCCTCGCTCTGCTGTGGCTCCTTGCCTGGCTCGGAAAATATGGCATGAAAAGTCACTGCAAGGCGACAAGCCGAGAGAGACTGAGGAGTAATGAACTGCGGCCGGCCCAGGAAGGGGGAGCAAGGCAGACAGACACAGGCAGAGCAAAGCGGAGCAGGCCAGACGACTTGTTTGTCCTGGCGATCGATGCAGTGTGGCGGCCACTGGAGTGTATTAAAAACAAAGTCACAGTGCGTTGTGCGTGCCTCAATATGTGTGTGTGTGTGTGTGTGTGTGTGTGGCCTGGAGCTGTGCACACGTTGGGCAACAACGTTGTTGCTCCTGCCAAAGTCAATGAACAGCGACGGGGATTGCGACAGGCACAGGCACAGACGGGCAGACGGAGTCAGCATGGAGTAAGGGACGCAGACAGGGGAGAGGGAGGAGAGGGAAGGGAACTATCAGTGCCCGGACAGGATATGAAGCGTGTGCGAAAGTTTGCCACAATTAGGATGCTGCCTGCAACTTGTGCTGCTCCTGCTGCTGCTGCTGCAACTCTCAAAGCAATAAAAAAGTTTAAAGTTGCGTTTAAAAATGCATTTCATAAATTTACAGGCGCCCCTCGCTGCCTCCTCCCCCTGCACCAGGACATGCAAAACTTTGATTCAAGTGTCTGCAAGAGCGACAGCAGCATCGACGTCGGAGCCGTCGCCGACGCTGACAGCGACGCCGACTGTGACAACGACAGCGACACGTTTCCGCCATTTTGTTGCCGGCAACTTGTTGCGCTCGCTCAAAACGTTGACAACTTTTGAGCGTGTTCGAAAATTTCCGCTGCCAACGTGGCCAGACGAGGCTCCGCGCCGACTGCCGCCTGTCGCCTGCACCACCCCCTCTAGCCCGAGGCAGCAGCCACCTGGCGACTGCCACCTGAAGCCGGAATACTTTGGTCGCCTGACATTCAAATCAACGTGTGAGTACTGAGCACACGGTGTGTGGGAGTGTGTGTGGGTACTGATTGAGTGTGTGTGTGTGTTCATGATATACAAGAGTATGTGTGTGTGCCTTATGACTGTGTGTGTGTGTGCCTGGCCAACTGTCAGACAGTTTTTAGTTAATAATGAAAGCGACGCTAAAAATACAAAAAAAACCCAATTGAAATAAGAGAGAGGAGACTATGATAATGAAGATGAAAAGGAGCTAATAATAAAGAAACCGTTGAAGAAGATAATAAAGAAAATTGTGAAGTAGAAGATCAAGATTATTATGATGAATAAAATTATGAAGATGATTTAAACTATAATGATAATAAATTTAAAAAAATCAATTGAAAGAACAGAGGGAGACAATAATAATGAAAATGGAGAAGAGTTGATGATGAAGCAAGTGTTGAAGAAGATGATAAAGAAAATTATGAAAGAGATAATAGGGAATATTTTGATAAATAAACTGATGAATACGTTATGGAATATAATCATAAATAAATAAAATAAAGAGAACATAATGTAACTTGTCTTGATGCTTGGACTAAGCTAATAATGAATAAGAAGATAAAGTAAATCATGAAAAAGAAGATAGAAAAGAGTAATCATAAATAAGTTCATAATCTCCAGGAAAATTACAAAGCAAACGATGATAATGATGATGAGCTGCATAATGAAGCCGCCGCTGCTGCTGATGCTGCTGCTGCTGTCTGTCGCCCACTTTTAAACGCGCCACAGGTGAATGAGGTAATGAGACGACGTAATGCATAGTGATTTTTGTCATATTTACTTAGGCTATTTTAGTGCCAGCCACAATTCCCTGCCCCCTCCCTCTGCCTCTCCCTGTTTCTCCTCATCACCCACGCAAACCCCGAAAATTGTTGTTGTTGTTGCCTTCCTCTTTGTGTAATCTAAATTATGCTTGGCTATTTTGAGATATTTTTGGCCAACGCAGCTATTTAATTTACATTAAAATCACTCGAGAAACAGCAGTAAATATTGCCAAGTCGGCGAGAATTCTACCTCGTAGGAGCTGCCTGCAATGGAATCCAATTAATTTGATTAGCAAGACGAATTCTATATGTAAATAATCCAATTATTTAGCCCGCTCGCAGATTGACATTAATTGTTGAAATTGCCTTCAAAATAAACAAACTAAATTGCAAAATAAGTGAAATATGCCAAGAAGATTTAAGCATGCGAAACTTGCAGATGCTCTGTAATGTTTGGGGAATGAATGAAGTATTTGGAATTTATGGAATGTAATTTATTGAAATTGTTTTGTAGATTTAATAAATAAGGTTGAATTTACTAGTATTTTGATATCTGATAAAGAATATACTGCAATCTCTGTTATACAATTGAGTTAAATTGTATTGTATTTTTATAATATTATATAAGAGAACTTAGAAGTCAAATTTGCTCTTTCTAGAGATGATATTTCCCGAGTTCACATAGATAGTTTGCCTAACTTGCTATCTATATGACTCTACTAATATAGAACTACTTGTCTGTCTAATTTCCTAACTCTAGCTCTTGTTGTTCCTGAGTTCGTATAGGTTTAATTTTAGAACAAGCTAACAAATAATATATAACTAACTACAACTTATAGAAATACCTTATCTTTATGGCATTTTGATTATAACAAAAAGAGGTAGCAGAGTATATTTTTATACAGATACTTTAGGTCTATTTTCGTGACTTCAAGTGCTCCAAATCTCTCTTGGCTGCATTTTGAATATGTTGTACATGCCACGCTGGCGCTTAATCTCAAGGGCCACTTTTTCTCGCTTTTTTCCCGCTGCACGAAGGCTTTAGCAATTGTCGGGAAAATAAAGCTGCCGCTAAGTGGTTTTATTTTAAATCTTTCACGTACACAACAACAGTTTCCAGTTCCCCCCACTCCCACTTACCCCCAGGGGGAGAGGGGGAGAGGAAGACTCTGCTAGGGCCTTATGACAACAAGTTGCTTTTAAAAACTCAACTGTCGCGACAAGTTGCACGGAGAGAATGATTTGGTTTTGTTTTTCAACTGTTTTGTAAATGTCAGTCTTCATTTGTCAGGCGCACCCAGCCAGAGGACTAGGTCGGTCTCGCGCATAGGGTCTGCGAGTCAGAGAGGGGGAGGCGGGGCAACTGGCTTAAGTGGCTTCGTTGTCAGAGACCGAGTTCATTTGCCGGCTTTGGCTGTGGCATGAAATATGGCTGTGCAGCGCCAAGATGCCAAGTAGAATTTAATCTGCGCTTTAACGTGCCTCACTGAGATTCGCCTCATGCCACCCTAAGGGGGGGAGGGGGGTGTTATTGATGGACGTTTAAATTGCAGTTGAAATTGAAAAGGCTCCGGCGAGACATGCCAAGCAGGTTGGAGGGGGCTGGGGGTGCTGCAATTGTTGTAGTGCGGCAATAACGGTACTATAAATATTTATTATGCACTCTCAAGGCCTAATTCGGATTAATTTATCAATCGATCGGGCCTTGACATGAAATGTCAGAGCGTCGAATTTACGAGCCAACATTTCCCCGCTAATTATTCCACTCCACTCCACTCCATGTCGATTCATTTCGTTTCGATCCATTGCGGAGTTTCGTTTTCGCTTCATATCCTTGGCACATGAATCGCGAACGACATGAAGCTTTTTCCCAGAGCTGAATATGTGCCGAGGGGAGTGTGGGCACTTTTCACGCCATTGCCAAATGATTTGCTGACGGCCAAACATCAATCAGATAATTCTATATTACATATGGGCGCATTACTACTACTGCTGTCTGTGCTTTATGGTTAGACAATATTCGCTTGATATCGATACGTTTGAGCAGCGAATGACCTGCGATGGCAGTGAGTGCAGACTAAATTCGCAGGTTAACTTTATTAAATCGAAATAAAACTGGCAAACTAGTACGCTTTAACAATGCCTAAATTTCAAGTTATATTCTACAGTATCTATATAAACAAGACAGTTAAATTTAGTGCAGGAATTTTATCAACTTAAAGGCTTCTCTCACTCGTATTACAGGCATTAAAGCACTTTAAACTTCCTATTTACTATTCTATTTCCTTCTATTAACTTTTCTCGTGGCAATTGGTGCATGCAACCTGCTCACTGCTGCTGCACCTTGTCAAACGACCTTGCCTATAAGTAGATGAGGTATTTCAATATATATACCTACACCAATCGGAGGCTTTGTCGATGTCGGGCAGCTTGTTTTGATTCAGACCCCACAATTTATGGTTACATTCGCCCCCCCTGGCACAGTCCATAAATTTGCGAGCATCTCAGCACCTGCAACGGAATTCTCCAGGCAGTCGATCTACCTATCGAACACCCTCCTCCCTCCCCTCACTGTGAATGCAAATTTATATTTTAATAGCTGCAGTTCGCTAGCAGAGGCCTGTTTAGCTGAAAAGTTAATACGACGGGCGCTTTGATGATGCAAATGCTGCATTCTGGCAGCCCCCAAGGGGAGAGAGTGAGAGGGTGCTGTGGAACAGGGCACTGTAAGTAGCAAAATATGCGAAGGTAACGTGGCAATTTAGATTTTCCGCTAGCACGACTTTTTTTCTCTGGCGGTAATTATAGCGCACGGCGGGGCGACGATGACAAAACCGTTGAAACTTTTATAATACTCGGATCGGAACTGTCTTACAGCCGACAAAGGCAGCTAACCAGACTTGAAGTATAAATTAGGCGAAAACACAAATAAACAGCGCACGGCGCGAAGAAAACTTGATTGGACCAAGTGCAGGAGAAGAAGCCTCCAAGACACACATGTTGGCCTCATTTTCCGCAGGCATCTCGTAACTCTCTCTGTCTCACCCCTCTCTCTCTCTCCTTCTCTCTGTCTCACTGCCGCGAAACAATTAAATTGCCAATAAGTTCTTCACGCCGCCCAACGACGTCATAAACCGTTTCTGAAAAGTATCAGAACAAACTATATATGCCGTGCCAGACTCTATTTATTTGTGCAATCGTCACCTGAACACATGCTGCCAAGGACACGTACTATATGCTATATACTATATACAAGATCTTTGCTTGCTATTTCTCTTTGTTATTTTTTTGTTTAGTGTGCTAAGGTGTCATATAAAGTATTCAAGATTTCTGGGAAAGCGCTAGAACTCTCATGTAAATAAATAATACGAAAAAAGATATCAATATTTTGTATATGGTAGGATTACTTAGATATTTATAATAATTAAAGTAAACTATCAATAACTTTTAAAGTAAATAACGAAAGATCTTAAAAACTACCTAAATACTCATAATAAACACCTTTACTTGTTACACAGTTCAATTGAAGTGCCTGCAGAGTCTTTTTTGGAACTTTTACTTTACTTATCTAATCATAACTCAACTATTAATCACATGATTTATCTGAAATTTGTAGGTTTACTAAATTTAACACTAAACTCAAATTTAGCCTAAAAAGTGCAAAGATTTTTGCCAAAACCGCTTCAAAACTCAGTTATTTATCATATGATAAGTCTGAAATTTGATAAATAATTTAAATAAAATCAATCTTGCTTTCAAACTAAGATGCCATTATAAAAGTCATTCAACTAATGATAAAATTGCAAAACAAGCATCACTTGTCATAAAATTCTTATCAAAATAAGTGCCCAAGATCAATACACTTTATATTTCCCATTACAGAGAACCATAATGTCTTATATGGCCACAAAAATTACCTATTAAATTGCCTTATTCGTTGCTATAGCCTTTTTTCGCTCTGGTAATGTTCCGCAAATAGTAAAGCAATAAAAACTATTGCCTGCTGTTAGGCGCCTCGGCTGTCGTGCACCCAATGAGTCGCAATTCGATTTTAATAAACAAGGCTTAGCGTGGGACGGACGAAGAGGACGAGGAACTGTGCGGAAGGGAACACTTGAGCCGACATTTGTCAGTATCAGCAGCAGTTGCTGGGGAGGAATTTGAGGCCCGTCTGGGGCATCGACACTAGCAACGTGACGCGGGCAATAAGCAAAACTAACGGCAATAAATGTTGGGATTTGTGCCCCCAAAAAAAGAAGGCTGTAAAAACGCCGCAGTACCCCATCGTGTGTGTTTAACAACTTGTTAACATGTTGACTGTGCCACGCTGTGTGTGTGAGCGAATGTGAGTGTGTGTGCAAATCAGGCAATCGACTGTGAGCCACAAACCAAAATAACAAACACCCTTGACATTCCCAGCCGCAGGCGGCAAATTTGCGGTTTCCCAGTGGAAAGGGAATCATTATATGATTTAAAGTGCGGTTAAATTTCAAACGCTTTTCCCAATTCCCTTTTCTAATCTCTCTCTCTCTCTCTCTCTCTCTGTGGAGTAAACTTTCCAAATCTCTCATCTAATTAGTTTATATTTTAACCGAAATCAAACATTAATTTATTCGATTTGCCCCTTTGGAGACAGGCGTATCAGATTTATAGCATACGGCGGAATCAAAAGTATCACATCATCATTTTCACACAAAAATGCGAATAAATCCCACAATCGCAATTTATGCACAATTATTGAACTCATCACACACACACACGAACACAGGGATTCACTTGATTCACTTGAATAATGTTTCAATGTTTATCGCGTATGAAAACAAAAAATTTCAAGCGAAACTCTTTGATAGCTCTTTAATCTTTGTGCAGGAGCTCTTAACTTTGACTTTTATAACTGGGAAAACTGGCAAATTCACAGGAATTATAAAATTTTCTTTGTTTTTTGCGGGTAAATACTGTAAAATTTGATTAAATAATTTGGAAGTTAGTGCTAGGGGAATTCCTATAGAAATCTGTTGAAATATTATAAGGAATTTCAGGAGTATCTCTTAAGGTGTAATATCTAGTATAGAATTAAGGTAAAATTCTGTTATTATTATGAAACCCAAATTGATTTTTAGCTTGTATACTGAAATTATCAAATTTACTTAAGTAAATTCATGAAAGAAAACTTTAATAGTCTGTTTATCGCCTAATTCATCTGATATAAAAAAGACCTAAGGCAGTTCATACAAACTGCAATATCTTCACTAATTATTATTATATTTATTTTATTATATATACTTATTTATTTATTGATTTTTTTATTTATTTAAAATTAAATTGTTTATATATATTCGGGCTTTATAATACAAGAACTACCAAAGTTCTCACTTATAATGAAATCCCCGCAGAGGTTCACCTCTTGCATTTCGGGAATATTTGTCGCATTAGCATAGCCTGCCTGCCTGTCTGTCACTATTATGCTGTTATTTCTATATATACCTTATATACAGATATAGAGTGAGTATGTTTTCGGCACATTTTGTTGCCTCTTTTGTTTGATTTTTGTCTCTGTTTTGTATTGTTTTCTCTCCGCGCTGTTTTGTCGTCAAATTGTTTCGTACATGTTGCGTGTCAGTCAGTCAGCTCGCTGTGCTGCCAAGTACGATGGGCTGGGGCCGCAAACTTTTGCCACGTAAATGATTTGTTTTGTCAATTATTTTGTTAGCCAACATGCAACAACAACAGCAACAACAAACAGACTGACAGACAGACAGAAACAATCACGGCCAGCAACCGCAACAAGGAGAGAATGTCGATGAGGAGCCAAGTCGCCAATGATAACATCAAAACAATAATAGGGATAATTCCTTGCATTGCATTGCATTCACCTGGCCCAGGATAGTTGCAAGTTTTAATTGGTAGGCGTGGCCTTTGCATTGCATAAGTCATAAACAACAACAACAACAACAGCTACGTAATTGAACCATGACTGATCTCGGCCAAGCACCTCATGAAGTGCCCGTTCCTCTTCCTGCCTGCTCCGCTGCCTGTTTAAACAAGTGTGTCCAGTTGCATAAATATTTATGGCAGGCACTAGCCAAGGGGGGCTGGGGTGAGAAATGAAGTGCTTCAGCGGGGGCTGGCAATATCAAAGCGTCTGGCGAGTCGGCTGATTATTTATCGTTAACGGGCCCAGACGATTGGGTTTGGGTCTGGCAAACGAATTGGACCGACAGTTGGGGGTGCTACTGACGCAATGCCACAGCACACACACTCCCGCACACACACACAGAGAGAGACCCACACCACCACTCGTTGGAGTGTATAAAAAACACATGTGCATTGTCCATTTCGAATTCCGAAATTAAGTTTAATGCACAGTTGTTATGGCGCGTTAGAGCTGAAATAAAAAATAGCTAAAGCTAAAGCCAGAAACAAGTGGAGAATTCTCGCTCGTGTCGCAGCTGCAAAAAGCCAGAAAAAACAAAAAAAAAACATCCCAGAAATACCGAACAGGCAATTGAGTGATGGATGGATTGGCCCGGCCTAACCTGGCCATGGCACCCAGCGTTTTTCTCTGGCAACATTTTCCATTTTCCATTTGCATTTTTTAATTTTTTACCGAGTGTGTCGCTGTCTTTAATTAACATGCACAGATTTTGTGAGATGACATTGCCTAAGCAGAGGGAAGGGGTTCATGTAGAGGGGTCTAATGTGGGATACCTTGTGGGGCCTCGTGTGTTTTCTTTTATAGGTTCTAATGCGGGTTTCAATTTGGGTTCTATTCTTATGTCTACTGCGGCATCTCTTGTGGTAACTAATGCGGATTATAATGCAGCAATCTATCCCAAATCTGAATCTGCAATCTGCTCTTAATTAAAGGCACTTTTCATAGGCTTCACTGTGGTACCAATATTGCAAGCGATCTATGCTAAGTTAGCCATCTATTCAGAGATCTATAACAGAGTCTCTTGCAGACTCCACAGTGCGATCAATTGTTGTTTTTACCTTCTTTGGCTGCTGCAGCTGACAATGTTGATTCGATTCACACTCGAACTGCACTTTCAAATCTTTCGAATCACTTGCTCTTCTTCTTTTCTTCTTTTCTTCTTTGCGTTTTCGTTTACGTGTTTTTGGCTTCTTCTTCTTTGTTTGGCCAGGCAATTTCTCAATTCATTTCACACACGTTTCTTGCGACACTAATTGCACATTTAGCGAGCGCGAATCGCGATAACTCAAAATAACACACAGTCACCGGGGGCACCTCATTCACATTTCCACATTCCCACATTCACCACATACTCGTACAATACTCAGATTCAAATTCAAATATTCATCGGATTCTTCTGCTCAGATCAGATCGGGGCGCGGCCGTGTGCGGTGCGTGCTCAATTGAAAGTCGGGCCAGGAGGCACGTCCGTGTCAGCGTGCGGGCCGTTGCCAACTGACGCGACGTACACAATGCACGAGTGGCCGAACCGAGCAAGAGCGTAGCCGAGCCCGAGCCGAGCAGTGGCAAGTAGCCGAAGGGCTGGCGCTGGCATTCGGCTCGGGCAGGCGAACAGGCTGTCGCTCGGCTCGGACTCGGCAGCAGAAAAGCCGGCAAAACAAAATGTAAATAACACAGAGTGCGAGAGGGGGCAGAGAGGGAGAAGGGGGTAGTGGGGGCACTGCCGGTTGCCGGCTTGTGGCATCAACTTGAGCTTTTGCAGATTTTACGCTCTTGCTCTGCTCTGCTCTGAGCTGCAACCACCAGCCCCACCCCCAGCCCAGTTCGGTGTTGCTGTTTGCTTTGCGGCTTTTCGGGGTTGCTCGAGTGTGCCACTGGCTGTGCCTGTGTGTGTGCCTGTGAGTGTATGTGTGTGCTTGTGTGTGTGTGCGTTTGTTTGTGTACACTTCGGCTTGGCCTGCAATTGGCGGGAAACTTTGTGGATTCCATTCGTGTTGGCGCCGCGCAGCTTAACAACATTTTGTGTATTTTATTGCAGCGCAGACTACTGGCGGCAATCGAGACAGTGGAATGCGCCTATGCCATAATTGTGCCATAAATAATACCCGATTCTGTTAGCTAAACTTATTAAAATGGCTTTTTTATTGCAAGCTAATCGCGAGTTTAGCCTGAAATGCTTGGCAACATTTTGCTGCATGTTGCCAGTGACGGCAGCCAGATTGCTCATGCGCCCTGTTGCCTCCTCCTTGTCAATGTCTTCGTTGTTTTTCTTATTGTTCCCTCATCGTCGTCGTCTTCTCCCTCTGCAACAAACGAGCGACCGCCTAACGCCTCCAAGGTGACAACCTTTCAGTTTTATCGTCGTCTCTCTGTGTGTGTGTGTGTGTATGTAAATAATGTAACAGTAAATTAGCGTGTTTGACACACTGTGGGCGTGGCCAAACGATGCGTGCGTTGGGCAATCTGTTTAACGTTGGCCCCATGAACTTTTCAAAGGATTCCTTCGCAGTACAATCGATCATGGATTTGGCTAATCTTTATTGGCAAAAGATAAAGTGAAATTGCAAAGGAAAGGTTGCAAACACTAACTCGATTCCTTGAAAAATCGTTTAAGAGATTTGCATTTAATTTTTGTTTTACTTTCAGGCTAAGCAATGTAAACAACATCTTGATACTCGTCTGAGTATCGTGTTAAATTCCGGAATTTTATGAACTTTTCTTAGGGGATTGCGAAATAGTCATAAAGTGTAGACGGCATCAGCAAATGCCCTTTTTGGCACTATAAACAAATGTTAAAAATAGGCGCGAATAAAATCAAAAGACTCTTGGCAAATAAACAAACGTAAAACAAAGCTCTAGGCAAAGGGTTCACCTCCCAAAACCCTAAACCCCAAAAATAAATTTTGCCAAAGACAAATCCCCTTTCATTTTTAAGAAAAAAAAAAAACCCCCATTTAAAAAAAAAAAAAACCCCCCTCACCACCCCATTTTCACCCCCCCCCCTAAACAAACCCCCCCTTATTTTTTGGTTCAAATCTCCCCTCCCCCGTTTTTTTTCTGCGCTTCGATTTTTTCGTGTTTTTATTAAAAACAACCGGTGTTTTATAAATTTCTTTTTTAAGACCGATCTTCTCTTCATAGCCCGTTCACGACGCGTGTGCATGCCTTTCAAATTAGTCAAACTAATCTTTGTTTGCTAATTTTATATTTTTGTGCATTGGTTCTGCTCCTCTGGTGCTCTGTTTACATCTTTACTCTTTTCGGTAAGCAACGTTTGTTGTTAGTGGCTCACCGCTATTACTCTCTTTCTTATCTATCCTAATTCTTTGAGCGCGCCTAAGCATCTCTCACGCTTTGCCGCTCTCCCTACTGCACTTCTTTGAGCGCGCCTAAGCATCTCTCACGCTTTGCCGCTCTCTCTACTGCATTGTTGTTGCTTGATCTTTTTTGCTCTCTCTGCTTTCTGCCTTTTGCGCGCGCCAATTTCTTTTTCTTGCGCACATACCTCTTTTTCTTGTTTTTGTTTTGTTTTCTTTGCGGCTGTTTTTATTTGTTACAGTAGGTGTCCCCTATAATGGACGCATTGATTTGCTTTAAAAAATCCTGCCTTAAGCAGGTGACGGCTGCCCAGCCAAGCATTTCGTGTTGGCTATGTGATAACGTAGTACACGCGAAGTGTGCCGGTTTTTCTGGCACGACGGCTGATGCCGTAGCCAAGCGCACTGGGTTGCGTTATTGCTGCGATATGTGTAGGGAAGTGGAGGGCGAAATTTGTTCGTTTATGCGGCAAACAAAAATTGGATTTAGGGAACTGCTTGGAAGTTTTCGCAAACTATCTGACCAGTTCTCAGCGCTCGATTCATCTTTCAATAACCTTAAGTTATTGAACGAATCCCCAAAGCGCAAAAAATCCACCCGCATAGAGGAGCCTATTATCGCCACCCAGCTCCCTATAATTGATCAGCCAGGTACGCCAATGGCACAGCCGATAATGTCGTTCACCAATCCCCCGATGGTAACGAGATCAGCGGCTAAGTCAATTTCGATTCCCGAAAATGCCATTGAGTGTATGCAACCAGTGACGCCCAAATGTTCCGTTACGTCCGCTGTGGTCTCGTTGCCCGTGCCACAGAAAATAGTGTTGCCTAAGGCGTGTTCAATTTCTGGTTTACCAGAAGAGAGCCAATGCTCAGGAATTATACCTGAGGCGCCTAAAAAGATTATAGGTGTTCCACAAAAGAAACAGATTTTTGTTTCTAGGCTTGCCCCTGACCTCACATCAAATGATGTTAAAGCTTATATTCAAGCTAAAATCCAGGCCGATGATATAAAAGTGGAAAAATTTAAGTTTTCTTATGAGAGGGACATATCATCCTTCAAAATAAGTGCCCCAAACGAACTCTTAGGCATTATATGTTCGGCTAAATTTTGGCCGGAACATGTAATGGTTAAAGAGTTTGAAGCAAGGAAAAAGAAAAATCGCCCACCGATTAAACTTCCTTTGCCTCCTCTAGCAGCAGCCCAAACAAAACCAAATAAAAAAAACTAACAAGCTCCTTAACTCTTTCATATCAAAATGTTAGAGGTCTCTGTACTAAACTTTCAACTTTATACTTAAACAGTCTTTCTTTTTCTGCCCAAATTGTTGTGTTTACTGAGACTTGGTTAAAGCCGGAGATCCTTAACTCCGAAGTCTTTCCAAATAAGTACACAACCTACAGGTGTGATCGACCTGACCGACGTGGTGGTGGAGTTCTAATTGCAGTTGATTCCACCATCAACTCGGAACTTTTAGAACCGGAGATTCAATTAGGCATTGAATTACTCTGTGTAAAATTACACTTTCCCGGTTTTTTTCATTATATAACCTGTTCCTATATTCCGCCGTCGTCGGAATTATCAGTCTATTTGCAACATTTGTCTGCAATACAGACCATATTTAATCTGTTATCAGACAGAGATCAATTTTTAGTTCTGGGGGACTTCAATATCCCCGATTGTAATTGGACAACAAGTGCTGATTCAAACTCTCTTCTGCCCTCACGGCAACATGACCTTTTTGACGGTCTGTTTGACATGTCATTGTCACAGGTCAATCATGTCTTAAACAGTAGTAACAGATCGTTAGACTTATGCTTTGTCTCGGATCCATCTAGAGTGAGCCTAAACAAGACTCAACCACTTTCTCTTCCTGAAGATCCATACCATCCCACTCTTGAAGTTACTTTTGATTTTGGTGCATGTATGAATAAAAGTGAAAAACTGTGTAATCGTGTACGCTGCTTTAGAAAAGCAGATTTTAACTTATTAAATGGGATGATTTCCCAATTTGATTGGTCAGAATTGTATTCTTCTACTGATATTTTAGTAGCGACCAATATTTTCTATAACACAATTAACTACTTTTTAGATATTTGTGTTCCGTGCTTTTATCCAACTTCCTCGAGTAAGCCGCCATGGTTTACAAGAGAGTTGTCACGGTTAAAAAACTTAAAGTCAAGCTTGTTCAAAAAATATAAAAATAATAGCTCATCCTCAGCCTTTTCGCGCTACTTAAGCGCGCGGTCAGATTTTACTGTCTTGAACGCGAAATGTTATAAGAACTATTTAACTCGTTGTAAGGCTCAGTTTATTCAGAACCCCAAACAGTTTTATAGTTTCGTTAACACGAAGCGTAAGTCTACCGCATTTCCAACTAAATTAACGTTTGAAAATTCTAGTGCTGATACCGACCAAGCCATGGCCGATATGTTTGCAAAGTTTTTTCAAACGACTTATTCTCCCTCTACACAGAGAACTCACTCTTATCCATACAACATCCCAAGTTCAAATGGTATCTTCTCTCCCTTTTTAAACGAAAGCTCATTGGTAAAGGATCTCTCTTTAGTAAAGCCAGTCTTCTCACCAGGCCCTGACGGTATTCCTGCTTGTATACTTCGATTCTGTGCTATGTCTCTAAGTAAGCCATTGCTCAAACTATTTTCGCTGTCTTTAGAAACTTCAGTCTTTCCTTCCATTTGGAAGGCATCTTTCATTATTCCCTTGCTTAAAAAGGGCAGCAAGTCTGATGCAAGCAATTATAGAGGTATCTCTAAATTGTCGGCTATACCCAAACTTTTCGAGAATGTTATAACTCCTCACTTGCAACATTTCTGTAGATCCGTTATCTCACCATTTCAACACGGATTCATTAAAAGTCGTTCTACTACGACAAACTTGCTTGAGCTGACATCCTTCGTGGTAAAAGGATTTCAGGAAAATCTTCAGACTGATGTTATTTATACTGATTTCAGTAAAGCTTTTGACTCAGTAAATCATTCCCTTTTGGCACATAAGCTTGACCTTCTAGGTTTTTCACCAAAACTACTTAGTTGGATTGTAAGCTATCTGACTGACAGAACTCAAAGAGTCCTCTTTAAAACCACCCTTTCAAACCCAATTCATGCCACATCTGGTGTTCCTCAAGGGAGTCATCTTGGTCCCCTACTTTTTACGCTTTTCATCAATGACCTCCCCCTGGTCATACGTAACTCCCGTACTCTTATGTATGCGGATGATGTTAAGCTTTGCTACCAATTTAAAGACGACCACTGTCACTCAAACTTACAAACCGACCTAAATAGTTTCAATTCTTGGTGTTGTGCCAATTTCTTAAACCTGAACAGCTCTAAATGCAAGCTGATGACATTCTCTCGAGCCAGTCCGAAGTTTGCTTCTTATACTCTTTGTGGTTGTGCCTTGGAAAGAATCACCCTAGTTGATGATCTGGGGGTCCGGTTGGACCGAAAACTAAAGTTTTCAAGTCATATAACTAATATGGTCAATAAAGCCATGGGTGTCCTAGGCTTTATCAAGAGATGGTCTAAGGAGTTCGACGATCCTTATATTACAAAGACCCTTTACGTTTCACTTGTTCGTCCTATTCTCGAATACGGTTCATGCGTATGGTGTCCCCAGTACACTATTCATAAGGAACGCATCGAATCTGTACAGAGGAATTTCTTACTTTTTGCCTTACGCGGCCTTAACTGGGATGAAAATTTGAGACTGCCTTCCTATAATAGTAGACTTCTGCTACTAAATCTGCCTTCCCTAACTAACCGCAGAACCATGCTAGGGGTCGTATTTATTAACAACCTTATGCAAGGTGACATTGATAGTGAGGCCTTGGTAAGGCAGCTACACTTCTCTGTTCCTTGCAGAAGTACTCGCTATTTCCTTCCACTAACACTTCCTTATTGTAGATCGAACTATGCACTGCATGATCCTTTCAGGGTATTATGTTCGGACTACAATAAGCTCCAACACGTCATAGCTAGCACTAACACTATCGCTGCTATGAAGTCCTTAATTCTTTCCTATCTAGCACGTAATTAGTAATTAGTATTAATCTTCCTCGATATTCTATTCCTATTTGCATGCCGCGTTCTATCGCCTCTTTTTTTTTTAGAACTTCTCCCCGCGTTTCTATTCGCGTTTCTATTCGCGTTTCTATTCGCGTTTCTATTCGTGTTTCTACCGCGTTTCCGTGTCGTCCGTTATGCGACAGTGCCTCTCGGTCGGTTAGGCGGGAGGTGGACTTCGTTTGGGTTCCGCGCGCAACAAGCATCGGCTTGGTGTCGTTGGACCACTTGCTAATACAGCCATTGTATTCAACGTCCAATAATTCTTTTGGTTAAAAAAAAAAAAAAAAAAAAAAAAAAAATTTTTAAAAAAAACCCCCAAAAAAAAAAAAAAAAAAAAAAAAAAAAAAAAAAATTTTTGGGGGGGGGGGGGAAAAAAAAAAAAAAAAAAAAAATGGAGGGCCACACGGCTACAATGGGCTCGTAGGCTCGGGGCTTTCCACCTGATCACAGACTTTTCGCACCTGTACAAATCAGTTGTTGTTGGTGTTGTTGTTGCTGTTGCTGTTGAGGCTACTTTTTGGGTCATTGCCAAATTATCTAACAACAACACGAGCAGCAGTAGCAGTAAAAGATCATTTTGTTGAGCTATTTGACTCGCAGATACCTCTTAAATGGAAAATATATAAAATGAGTTAATAAAATATCTGTAAATCTACTTAGAAAATATTAATAATAAGATAATAATGTTCTACAGTATTACCAAACATATTGTATAGACTGAAGAATTTTTTAATACTGATTTTAATAGTAGAGAAGGGTATCTGACTGTCGGGCACACTTGACAGTATCATCTACTTCTTGTTATTGCTCTAGTCTGTTGCAACTAATTATATTATGCTACAGCGGGGACTCAACAACAAAAGCAACTGCACAGACAGCTGGCTCACAGTCAAAGAGCATTCAGTGGTTTCAATCAGTAGCTCCTAGTCCAGTCATTCGACCACAACAAACGTTAAATTTGTTTAACTATTTCGAATACTTCGATACTTAAGTTAGAATACTTAGTTACAGCCTAGTTAAGAAGCTTCAAAGTCAGCAGATTTGTCAACCCTTGTCCGGGTCATTAAGCTGGATACATTAAGAATTGTACACAAGATTTTCCTGTGATGAAAAGATTAAAAAAATGTCGAAGAATAAAAAGATAATTACACAGATTGAGGGTTATGTTTGAAGTTAGAAGTTTGTATCTTAAAGATACTTTTGTACCGCAACCCGATTTTTCGTTTTTGAGAAATTTGCATGCATAAGATACATTTGTATCTTTCAGATACATTTGTACCGCAACCCGATTTTTGATTTTTGAGAAATTTGTTAGCTTAAGATACATTTGTATCTTTCAGATACATTTGTACCGCAACCCGATTTTTAGTTATTGAGAAGTTTGCATGCATAAGATACATTTGTATCTTCAAGATACATTTGTACCGCAACCCGATTTTTAGTTTTCGAGAAATTTGTATGCTAAAGATACATTTGTATCTTAAAGATACTTTTGTACCGCAACCCGATTTTTAGTTTTTGAGAAGTTTGCATGCATGAGATACATTTGTATATTTCAGATACATTTGTACCGCAACCCGATTTTTAGATTTTGAGAAATTTGTATGCTAAAGATACATTTGTATCTTTAATTTACATTTATACCGCAGCCCGATTTTTAGTTTTTGAGAAATTTGCATGCTTAAGATACATTTGTATCTTAAATATACTTTTGTACCGCAACCCAATTTTTAGTTTTTGTGAAGTTTGCATGCATAAGCTACATTTGTATCTTTCAGATACATTTGTACCGCAACCCGATTTTTAGTTTTTAAGAAATTTGCATGCTTAAGATACATTTGTATCTTTAAGATACATTTGTACCGCAACCCGATTTTTAGTTTTTGAGAAATTTGTATGTTTAAGATACATTTGTATCTTTAAGATACATTTGTACTGCAACCCGATTTTTAGATTTTGAGAAGTTTGTATGCTAAAGATACATTTGTATCTTTAAGATACTTTTGTACCGCAACCCGATTTTTAGTTTTTGACAAATTTGCACGCTTAAGATACATTTGTATCTTAAAGATACTTTTGTACCGCAACCCGATTTTTAGTTTTTAAGAAATTTGCATGCATAAGATAAATTTGTATCTCTCAGATACATTTGTACCGCAACCCGATTTTTAGATTTTGAGAAATTTGTATGCTTAAGATACATTTGTATCTTTAAGATACATTTGTACCGCAACCTGATTTTTAGTTTTTGAGAAATTTGCATGCTTAAGATACATTTGTATCTTTAAGATACTTTTGTACCGCAACCCGATTTTTGGTATTGATAAATTTGCATGCTTAAGATACATTTGTATCTTTCAGATACATTTGTACCGCAACCCGATTTTTAGTTTTTGAGAAATTTGCATGCATAAGATACATTTGTATCTTAAAGATACATTTGTACCGCAACCCGATTTTTAGTTTTTGAGAAATTTGCATGCATAAGATACATTTGTATCTCTCAGATACATTTGTACCGCAACCCGATTTTTAGTTTTCGAGAAATTTGCATGCATAAGATACATTTGTATCTTTAAGATACTTTTGTACCGCAACCCGATTTTTGGTATTGATAAATTTGCATGCTTAAGATACATTTGTATCTTTCAGATACATTTGTACCGCACCCCGAATTTTAGTTTTTGAGAAATTTGCATGCATAAGATACATTTGTATCTCTCAGATACATTTGTACCGCAACCCGATTTTTAGTTTTCGAGAAATTTGCATGCATAAGATACATTTGTATCTTAAAGATACTTTTGTACCGCAACCCGATTTTTAGTTTTTGAGAAATTTGCATGCATAAGATACATTTGTATCTCTCAGATACATTTGTACCGCAGCCCGATTTTTGGTATTGAGAAATTTGCATGCTTAAGATACATTTGTATCTCTCAGATACATTTGTACCGCAACCCGATTTTTAGTTTTTGAGAAATTTGCATGCTTAAGATACATTTGTATCTTCAAGATACTTTTGTACCGCAACCCGATTTTTGGTATTGAGAAATTTGCATGCTTAAGATACATATGTATCTTTCAGATATATTTGTACCGCAACCCGATTTTTAGTTTTTGAGAAGTTTGTATGCTTGAGATACATGTTTGAGGTCTCTAAGTGTTCAGTGCTTCGTGATTGCACTATTTCGCATCGGATCTCAGGAAATCGATAACAAATAACGATAGAAGGCAGCTGTTAATCTTGATATGGTTAAAACAAAATCAATAATATGTTATAAAACAATTAAACTTAATTTCCGTTTAATATACCTTTAACTTTAGAATGCGTCCCTAATCTTTGCTATTTCGAGAACTCCTAATGGATCCATAACGTATAGACTTGTAAACAGAAACTTCAGTGATTTTTGCTTAACGTTTGATTTTATTATTATATAAATTTTACATTTTAGAAGATTTACAAGGTTTATTCTGAAGTAATAGCTGTTAATTTGCTTCAATGAAATGCCCTACGAGTACTTACATATATTATTTACCTATAAATATTATATTATTGATGAGCTGAAAAATCATGAATTATGAATTAAAATCAAATGGAAGCTTCCAGTACAAAGTGCCCAAATGATCCGGTTCTTTCAGCAGGATACAATAATTTCTGTCAAAAAGTTGTTCCTGTAACGATAAGATTGCGAATAAAATCGAACAAGATTGAAAAGTTGATTATAAAGCTAACCCTATCGACTTGATAAAAACGCGTAAGTCCCGATGAAAATAGTTCTAAGGGCTTCTGTGTCTTGGGGTTTCGAACAGTCCTTAGCACATCCATAGCCATGTTCACGAAATCGAGGTTAATGTTAGAGAATATATAGAGACGCTGTAGTTTTCGACAAGACCTGAGTACGTTCAGACATTCATCTGCTCCAGACTCCGTAGAACTGAGGGTTATGTCAAGTAACTCAAGCTCAGTGAGATTTGTTAGCAGATCAATGCACCTAACATCCTCAAATGTGCAGGTCAATTCCTTCAGTTGCACCAGTTGAATCAATTTACTGGTTTCCTCGAAGTCCATTGGTGTTTTAAGCGTGAAACTCTCTAATTTGGTGTCTTCTCCCTGCTCCGCAAACGCATCAAGCAGATCTTTTAAATTATCCGTACTCCTCGGTGTTCCTCTGATGATGACTTTTCTTAGCTTGGGTAGTTCGGCGATTGAAACAAACGATTGGGCATCATCCATCATTGCGAAAGCGAATTCCTCTAAGTTAGACATGTGGGGCACAATGTACGCGATTTGTCCAGCAATTTCCTTTAGCCACAAGACACGCAGCATTTTATTGGATAAGCATATGAGCATCAAATCCCAAGACATTATTACGTTGTCTAATGAGATTCCCTCAAGGCATTTTATTTTCATGAAAGTGTCTATTCTATATCTAGAAATTGTGAAGATTATTATAATTAATATTCGAAAACACGTTTTTGTAAAAAAAACTTACGCATTGAGACTGAAATTAAGACTAACGCACTTCAACTTGGGCAATGCCTCTAGGGCAGGCAGTATCGTATCAAAGGGGTGTTCATAGAATGGCCTCATCTCAAGTGGACACCTCGCCTCGTCTTCACTGACCGCTATGTAATACAGATTTACCATTCTCGGGAGCAGATTACATAGTTTTGGAATGGAATCGAAGGCGGACAAATTTTCACCAATCACAAACAATCGCTTAGCGACGTCTGCGGCTATCGTCAATAGTTTTAGCTGCCATTCCACAATACGTCTTTGGATTTCATTTTCTGTTGAGTCTGAATCATCTGAATCATTGAATACTGCAAATTCGTACTCGGGGTATAGCACATTAAACCACTCGCGAAAGACTTCTCTGAACCGGTCACAGGTCTCTGCAAACCGCAAATGCTCCTCCCCGCTAAGATATTTTAATATTTGACCCAGACAATAATCATTCAAATCCAGAATACTCGTCTCTTTCGCTTCCATATCGTAGTAAACTTAGGTTGTTTTTGCATAAACACCTTTATTCCAACTGGTAACTCTCTGAGTGGATCATTAAAACATAAGCGCAGATTGATAATTATCTATGTAAGTAATCGATAAGTGGATTTTCGAACAAAACAAAGTGTGCATCAAGCGCCCAAACAGCTGATTGCCCTGAGTTGCATTGCAGCTTAGCCTGGCGCGCAACAGTTGGCAATTAAGCAATACATCGATATCAAAATATCGATTGGAATCATCTGTTCATTTGATACTTTGGTTACAAATTTGTTAGCTTTCTTACTTGTCATGTAAATACCTGACACAAATGGAATGCATTTCATCAAAATGAAACAAAATACCGCGTGAAATATACTCCTGAAACTGTTGCCTGCACGGAAATATCACTTACGAGAGTCATTCAAAATAATTGCAGCAGCTAAAGCATGACGAAAGGAGCGGGGCAATTGCCGAGGTCTGCGTGTGCCTAATCAGTCCGATTAATCTACGCAAGTTTTCCGCAAGTCGCAGTACTCGCTTGCTCCTTGTTGATGATAATGTTAATTTGCACGGCAACGGGAGCAGGTTCCCTCCATTCCATTGGGTTGCGGAGGGCGATGTTCTGCAATTAATTTACTTTGGCAGGACATGCGAGGAGCTGAGCACACGCTGAGCCGCCAATGACAACGACGGCGGCGAATGACTTGTCCTGGCCTCATTACCATTGCCATAGGAGGACTGCGTCTTTGGCGGACAGTCGTGACAGTCTAAAAGCGACATTTAATTGGCGCTGGGAATATGCCCAGAACGAAAGAAGAATGACAAAATGGAAATGGAAATGGAAGCAGCATGAACTGAAACGGCATCCTGTGGTGCGGTGCACAGTGGGAGGCACTTGACTGACGTGCCGTAAGTGCAGCCACACGCTGCTTGCCCATTGTATACGTGCTCAAGGTATACCACATACCACGTCAGTGTGTACCGTATATCTTACATTATGATATGCTGAGTTGTAGCTGATCTAAATTTACGGCAACTTTTCCGCTGAGTCAACCGGACGGAAGTGTTTCGCCATTCGGCACGGCACGAATCACGCAAAGAATCGCGGCTAAAATGTATTTTCGATCGTTAAGTGAATAATGCCAATGCGCCTGCCTATTAATAAATCGCAATCGCATAATTGCCCCAGGTGCGCAGCCACAACAATAATATCAAAAGAAATACTGCAAGTGAGGCAACTTTGCGCTGGCCCCCAAACGAATTTGCATTTCATTTCGGAACATTTTAAAAGTAAAAGAGGAAAAGATGAAAATGCGCAAAAAGTGAAATTGCGCAAAGGCAAAGAGAACATTTAGAGGCCCATAAAAGGCAACTGCCGGCATACGTGAGGCTAAACAGCCGTAAAATAAGACTCCCCCTGTCCCGGCACCATCTCCTTCCACACTAACACGCGCACCCGCACGCACACACAATCACACACACACACGCCCTCGCTGAGCACACGCACGGCAAAGACAATTAGTGTAAGCCAAGCGCACGTTTGCCCCGCTCCTCCCTTTCTCCATAGCCTCCCCTCTACATGCACCCCTGCTACCTTTTACACTACCTCCTTCCTTGCTACCCTCTCCCCCTCTGCTGGCCTACTTCGTGACTTTCGGTGCTTGACTTGGATATGTTTGGCTTCCCTTTTGACTTTTTACAATTCAGTTCCAGCCTTAGCTCCATCTCCAACTCCTGCCCCCGCTCCTTCCTCAAATGCCTTTTCACACATGAACATTTTTTATTTGCCCCCTCTGCGCGTTCTTTGTTTGTTCAAAAAACGCAAATGAAATAAGGTGCGCCAGCACCCATAAAGCCAAATTAAATAAGAATATATGAATAAGAAAAGAAAACTCAAAGGGGAACGGGAACGGGGGGACGGGTACATCAGGGGGATAAGAGTCGCTTACACGGGATTTAATTTGCGGCAAAGCGAGAGCGAATTTTAAAACGAATGCGCAAATGTTTCACAAATGTCTCGTGTAATTCCCCGTTTGGGTTTGCTTTCTGGGACCTAATTAAATGAGAGCTAAGGGGGACAGGAAACTGAAGAACTGCGATGACAATTTTAGCGAGAGCTTAAAAGCGTAATTACGGAAAATTACACGGGATTGAGGTTTATAAAATTAGAAAGAGTTCTTAGGAGAAGTAGAACAGATGGTTACCAGAAGAAGGAAAATCTTATATTACGATTAGACAAGAGATTGATATGTAGATACGAATTAGGTTCTCTAGAATATCAGCACTTGATGTTGAGTCTTAAATGATTATTATTAAAATTACTGGAATCAAATAAATGTTTGATTATTGCATTGTATATTGTTTTAGTCATTGATTTGTAAAAAATCCTAAGTTTATTAAATGATATGTATAAAAAAATAATCATATAAACCGTTCATGAGATCAATAAAAACAATTCTTAGTACATTAAAAGACAAACCTACATATTTTTCTTAATGCAGCCGTCACTCTATAAATCAGTCAGTCGATAAATCAGTCAGTTCATAAATCGTATTTGATTTCTTGAATTTGTCGATAGATTAATTTGGTATTTAGACAGTCGACCAATTAATCATTTAGTTAGCACAGAATAATACACTACTTTTTAATGAGTTCATGCTGTGATTAAAAGAGAATAAGTTTGGTCAATTTATAGTAAGCCAAACCAGTCAAGGATTATTTTATTCCAGCTTGACTTGAGGGAAATTCCTAAAATTAGCGCCTTAATTTCGCATCACCTTTAATCTCTCTGGCAATTCTTTCTTTTGCGAGCCTGCTAACTATCATTGAACTAATGGTCATATATTATCGACTCGCAGCATTACGTAGTTCGCACACGCCATTGCCACATCGTAGTAAATGCCATGCGTGGAGTATATGCAGCAAGACAAGTTGCTGGCTCTGGCTGACTTAAATTAATGAATTCAGGGGAGGCTCGCAGAGACTTCTGGCTTCTGCTGGCCACGCACAGCACCCTCAGCTTTAACTCACGTGGCTGCTCAGAGAATACTTCTAATCGAATTAGTGGAATTAATTTTTGATGATATTGAAATTAGTTGCAGAGACCACAAAAGTGTGGCATGGCGAGGGGAGGGGGGACTAGGTGGGGTAGAGCCACAGAAAGTTTTCGGCGAGTGACTACAAAATACTTTCAGAAGGAGAAGAAGGCAGGGGGAGAATGGAGTCAGGGTTGCCGCATAAATTTACTTTGACAGTGGCAAGCGGCGTGTTTGACATTCCACTTGGGTGGGAGGCGACCATCGATACACAATACGATTTCGGGGTGACTGTCGATAACCATCGTGTGCGCTGCGGTGCACCGTTGAGTGGAGTGGAGTGGCGTCATCTACATTATTAATGACTTCTCGACATGTGTGTCAGGTTCGCTAAGTTCCGTTGAAAAGCAATTTTATTTACTTTTTCGATTTTGTTTGACTCTGTGTGTGTGTGTGTTGTGTGTCAACTTATTATTTATTGTGTGTTGCGAATTAAATGCCAAAATATGTTAAATATTTAATGCGCGGCTCAAGTTAAAGTCGCCTGCAAACTAGACTCTCACGTGAGGCTGTTTAAGTCTGACAAGGCTGCCCGCCCCTTCCTCACTTCACATTGTCCTCGTCCTTGGCATCAGCACTGACAGCAGTTGAGGAGGCGGGAGGAAGACAGATACAGCGAGTTGGAAAGAGAGCGCAAGTGTTTGCATGTCAGCAAGTAATAAGCACAAGGGCCATAATAGTTTCGCCAGTTATGCCCCGCTATATATATATATATATATACATATATCTGGGAGCAGTAAGTATTTCGCCAGAAATGCAGTTGGAGCACCCAGACAACGCGGCTTCCACTTCTGGCGGCGGCAACGTCTTCCCGGCCTGGCTAGACCCGTCGCGGCCATAAATGTTGGACATTAACGGGTAATTTTCTTGCAATTTTGTAGTCGTTAGCGTTTTGTGGCAAGGACAACAGCAGCAGCAGCAGCAGCAGAAGGCGAAGCTGAAACTTTGCCACATTTCGCGCGAGGCCGCATAAATTCAGCCGCTAATCAGCTGCGCAGCGAAGGCATTTTGCAACACTTTAAAAAGTGCAAAGGAATTAGTGGTGGGAGAAAAGCTGTGCAAATTGAAATGGAAATCCATTAGTGACGGACAAATTTGTAATTTCCGCTCTTTAATAAAAGTTGGCAACACTCGCACGCAACGGAAACGGTCACACACAGCACGCACAACTGACCAGACGGGAGTGTGTGTGTGTTTGTCCACTTTTGAGGTGTGTTCGGTCAGGTAATTTCATTTACCTTACTCATTTAGCACTTTTTTTTAGCACGAGAACTGTGAAAGCAGGTGGGGGAGGCGAGGCGGGGTCGGTCGTTTTCCGCCTGTTTGCATGATAAAAATCACAAACACACTCCCTAAAAATTTGCCACAGCACGCGATGTTGAATGATTATCCTTGAACCAAAAAGCAGCACCCTTCCCCTCCCTCCTTCCTGACTGTCCAACCCCCATCTGCAACTGACTTTGTCTTGTTCGTGCTGGGCATCCTTCTGGCCTGGCCGGAACACCCGTAAATGGAGGTGCTGTCCTTCCTGTCCTTGCTGTCCTAGCAGTCTTTGCCTTTCTCTGACTTTAGTTGCTGGCTAAAAAAATGTGGCTCATAAATTTTTATATGATTGTCTGCCTTGCCCGCTTTTAATTTGTGCTACACATGCGAGCTGCCCCCGCCAACACACTCATTCTCTCTCTCTCCTTTTCCTCATTCCACTTGCAATCCCAAACTGGGCAAGTTTATAATGAAATTCCATAAGCGAACGGGCAACTGCCAATCAAAATCAACACCCCGAAATATGTTCGCATTTGTCAACGAGTCTCCCCTCCTCCCCCTCACCTCACAGAAGAGCAGAACGAGAGTGTGCTGCATAAATTATTAAAGTCGGTACTACGAAATGCACTGTACGATGAATGGGCCAAAGTACCAAAAAGTCAGTACGTTGGGAGGCTGGAGAACTTATAGTTGTTGCCAGGGAAGTTGGAAGAGCAAACTGAGTGTGCTTAGTCTTTTGACTCTATTTAATTTACCGAATTAGCTAGAGTTGCCAGAAGTTTATTAAAGTTCGTTTAATATTTGTAGAGAATCATAGAAAATCATAGAATACATTAAAGTCTATATTTTATTATAGTATAAAATTAAAAAAGACTTGTTAATACATGTTATGGTATAGTTTATAGTTAGAAACATGTTCTCTGTACAGGATTTAACTACTTATATTATTGGAACTGTTGTTTTAGGTTATAATTGATTTGGTATTTTATTTTAAGTCAAAAGCGTAAAGGAGAACTTTAAAAACATTGATTAAAGTTGATAAATTTGATTGCAAGTGTACAATAAATACAATACCAAAAATAAAAATAATTAAAAAATATTAAGATGTTTAGTCACTCAATTCAAATAAAATACAAAAGTATTTCTTGTTTTTAAACATATTCTTTATACAATTAAGTTCTATAATTAAACCAAACTTTAATTTCTTTTCTCCAGTTTAAGCTTTAGTCGCATCACTTTCCTCTGCACTTTGACAAACTTTAAGGACCGCCCTCGCCCCCATCTCGTTCCCACACTGAGGCCACTTGGGTGTGTCAAAAATCAACGCCAGTTAAAACGTGTGCCGTGTGCCTCCTGCCGTTGCTTCATGGCAGTGCTGCCAATCCGGCCGGCGCCGCTGCCAGCAGCTCCCACTCTTCCACACTCCGCCCTCTCAACTTCCCCCTCCCCGCGACCCTTAAGCATTGTTTAATTTACATTTATCCGCACGCTTAGCCTACCTGGCAAGTTCATTTGCAGGTGTCCGTGTGTGTGTGTGTGTGCGAGTCTGCCAGGGTCCCCCAGGTGGCCACACGCACACACGGCCATGGACACGGACGGACACGCTCACAGGAAGCCACTGACACCGTACAAAATGTTAAACACTTTGGCAACATTTTGCTTAAAACTTTCCAACGGCGCCGGAGTTGGAGTTGCTTCTGTTTTGCTATTTGTGGCTGCAGCGCTGCGCGCAGAGCACACACACTCACACATACAGGAAAAGTCAACAAGGCACAATGCAGTTAAACCAACAGCAACAACAACAACAACACGAGGAGCAGAAACAATGAAAAAGGTAAACGAGCAAACAAAAGGCAAGTCCGGAAATGGCAAAGCTGCTTGACTACAACAACAACAACAACAACAAGAACAACAACAACTGGAAACGGAGCAACCAAGCCAAACAAACCAGACCGGAGCAGCCCGAGCAGAGCAGCAGCCGCCGCCACTTGGCCACTCATTGTTGGTCGCCGGGTTGCTCCACTTGGCCCAACTCGACTCGGTCGCCATGGTGAATCCTCAGGTGTTTTGCACACAGTTTACTACGTTTTTCATTTAACCAACGCTCGTTTCCATCTCCTCCTCCTCTTGTTGTTGTTGTTGTTTGGCCTGCGGTTGCCAGCCCGGCGAAGTGGCCAGCCAACAAACGGCCTGACAATGTCACCACCTCCTCTCTCTCCTCGCTCTGCAGTTCCTGCAACTCTGGTTCCATCTCCATCTTGCTACACGGCATAATTAAAAATTCACATAAATTCAGCTTAGCGTTGACACACACACATTCTAATTGGGTTAATTATGTGTCGCCTGGACTTTAAAAATGCCACCACACACACTGTCACATGCGTGTGTGTGTGGGTCTAGAGCTGGACGAGTGCCAGTTCCGAGTCCCGAGTACATTAACAGCAAATTATGTTGTCGCACACGTGACAACAGAAGGTGAGTCTCTGAGGCAACTGTACAGGACGAAGGACGACCTGCACAAATGTCATGCGAAATTTAAAAATATATTCCTACTAAATTTCTGATGAGATGTGGTCAGTTGTATGTAGAATGTTACAGTTACAGTTTGCATAGAATGTTACTTAAAATATGTTCTTTTATTAACTGGATATTTATTATTAATGCATTGGTCATTCATATATTTTACATTGTAATTTTAAATTTAATATTGATGTATTTTTAATGCATTGTTTGTACATTGAATATATCATAAAATCATTGATAATTTATTAAGTAATTCATTATTAATACTTAAATGCAGTGGTAGTGGCTACGCATTTATGATGCATTAAAAATGATTTGAATATTTATTTTGAATATATTATTAATGTATAATTTTTTTTATATACTATTGATGTATTGTTAATGCATTATAAATACATTTAATTTCATTGTCTTATTCATAATTAATAATAAAATGTATTGATAATGTTTTGTTAGCGCATTGTTGATGAGTTTGTTTATTCATTTTTGATGCATTATTCTTGTATTATTAGTTTGTTAATTTTTATTAAATTGACAATACATTAAAACTCTATAATTTAACCAATATCTAAATATTTATTAGGTAAACCTAAGCTCTCTTCTTATTTACTCATTAAAATGTCAGTAATAAAGAAATCTTAATGCCCTCAAAATTATTATATTATTTCCTGCTCTAATCCACGTAGACAACTCACTCCTCTGGGTCAGCTGCAAGTTGAAATAACTCTCCAGATCCCTAAATAAGTTCTTTAGACAGTTTTCCTAAGAAATGCCCTGAAGTTTTGCCAGTTAAAAGCCCTGAAAAACTGTTTGTCATCCGTTATGAGCTTAATTACACATACGCCAGGTTGCCGTTTGACATGCTAGCAACGACAGGGTGCAAGGGCCTCGCCCTTAATGACCCCTTTGTATAATTTATACTACAATTTTGGGTTACCTGATGGCTGCCAAACGACTTAAGTAGCCGGCAAAAGGTTTTAATGGTTACGACGCTACGTGCAGGTCCGCAACAGCCGCAGGAGCAGCCGCAGCCACAGTTGGCTATAAAACAGATTTAGCTCAAGAAAAGTATATGAAAATGATGACAGCCAGGCTGCTGCTGCTTTGCTCCAGTACTCAACATATAATAAAACACAATAATAATAATAATAATGCGGGGAGGGGAGGAGGAACACAGGGACGCCTGCAACTAATCCGAATGTCAAGCGGACGTTTTGCGGCATTCGGCGACGACAGCAAAAAGCGTACGAAAGTATGCAACGCATAATGGCAAATGTCAACGGCAGCCAGCAAGAGAAGCAGGCGCGTGGAGGGGGGAGGCAGCAGCGTCGCGAAGGGCAAACCAAAGCGAGACAAAATTAATTACTCTACGTGGAAATGTAATTACGAAAATATTTAGCCCAAGCTCAGCGGCACGTCGGGCCACAAAATGCCATTTGTCAAGCCTTGTGTGCGCGACTAGAACAAGAGAGAGAGAGAGAAGGGAGGTGGAGCGGATAACCCAAAGACTTGCTTGGGTTAGGCCCGGGTTAATGTGTGGTCCCCAATGTGCCCGGCGAGTCAATGCCACCAATAATATGCTGCATGTAATTTAATGATTTATGAGCCTGGCCAATTAATCAAATTAATCAAATTTTCATTAAACTTTGCCGCACTGCAGCAACGCCTTTTCACAGTAGGCAACCCCCCTTCCCCTCTCCTGCTCTCCCTACAGTCACCTCTTGATATCTACCTCTCTCTCTCTCTCTCTCGCTCTCCATTTGTCTCTCAGTGCGTGCCATATGCACATTAATTCCGCAAGGCCTACAAAACTTTTGCCGGTGTGTGTTTGTTGTGTGTGTGGAGTGTGTGTAAAAAAGTTTGTTTATGGCCCACTTACAGGAACCACTATGCGGTTTCCCGTTATAGCGGTAATTATGCACTGCCAGCTGCGCAATTGCCTTTCTATGCAAATAGACGTCGACTACAACTGCAGCAGGGGCAGAGTGGGGTAGGCCAACTGCACTCTCTTATTTCAGTTAGCCGCAAGACACAATACAAAAGCCTCTAATCTATTGGGTATGCGCAAAAGTGTTGAGCGGAAACTAAGGCGATTAATAGGAGTTTGGAGTTAAGGTAGAGTATGCTGCCTGAAGTGCAGAGTAGCTATAGTAGGCAAATACTTCAGAAATATATGACTTCATTTAACTCTGTTAGGCCTCTCTTAAACTACGTATATCTTGAAAACAATATAAGCTAGTGTTTTCAGGATAAAAAGGTAAAGGATATATACTTATGTATGTATCATCATATCTATGGATTTGAACAAGCCTCTCTTTGCCTATATCTTTAAGACATAATCAACTAAAGTTATAAAGTTTCTAAGGTTTATTGAGTGATGTTGAGCTTTGCAAAGAGATACCCCTCAATAAGTCACCCTAATATGTATCAATAAAAAACTTAAAAAGCTATAACTATTAAATTTGGTATGTACCTTCCTCGTATATTTGTAGAGTCAAGATCATTCATTACACTATTATAAATATGATATTTTCTCTATGATAAACAGGTATTTCTATACATAAAATTGTCATTCATCTCAGCCCAGTTCAGCTTACTTAACTTGTCTCATTTTCAGCTAACCCGTGAATAAAACTCAGCTCACACCCACAGTTTAGATTATGAGACCCAGAGCAGGTCCTGCCATGGCTTTCTTTTTGTTTTAGATGCAAGAATGACGCAAATTGAATCAGCTGCAATGATGATAAGAGGGGGCCAAGAAACAAGGACAGGGCGAGGTTGCTGTTGACAGCGTCGTCTCAGTTTGGTTTACAGCGCTGACAGCGTGCGGCACAAACACGGCCAATAGCGGAAGTGATGCAGGAGGGAATGATGAGGAAGAAGAGTGAGAGCGGGGAGGGGGTGGGGGTAGGAATCATCGCAGCTTGTGCGCCGCCAGCGTTAAACCGCAAAATTTAATTCCCTTATCAAAAAGTGACAAGCGTGCGTATTTAATGCAATTTTGCACCGCATTTAACATGACGTGTCCGGGCAGCAGCAGCAGGAGAAAGAGAGAAGGAGGGGAGGGGTGTAGGAAGGTAGCTAGCTTGGCCAGTCTGGCCGTTTTTGCCATTATCTGGCGGAAGTTGTTTGCTTGCAAGCTGCTTTTTGTTCGCTCGCAAGGCTACTGCGAAAAACCTCAATTTGCGGCAGCGCAACTTCCTTTTACGCTAAATTACAATTCCGCTGATTGCATTCCCGGGCACGGTCCTCATCTTGCCCCACCCCTCCTCCTGCTTCCCCTTTCTCTCTCTCTCTGCTCCGCCTCAAAGCGCCGTCAGCTCATTCACATTGCTACGAGTTATTCACACTTTACGCCTAGATTTGAGCGCCGCGAATCCTTTAACTGTTTTGCATATTTGTGTGGCACGGCCAGCCCTCCCCCTCCCCCTCTCTCTTTCCTTCTGTTGCCATCCTTGCTGTCTTCAGTTTTGTTGTTGTTTTTCACTGTGTGCGATTCGTTTCGTTTCGTTTCGTAGTTTGCATTCATTGCGAAAGATAAAAATAATGAACATACCAAAGCAAAAGTCGGCAGAAAAAACAACGACGAGCCAACTCAGCAGCACCAGCACCATCAGCAGCAACTGCAGTCAAAGCTCTGACCTCTGACCCCTCATACCCCTCCTCCTCCTGCTCCTCCTGCTCTGTCTGTGCGTGCAACGGCTGTGGGATTCAGTGCAGAAACTGCGCCACGTTTTTGTCGGCTGAGGATTTATAGTATGTTTGCTGCCCCTCGACTGTGTGCGAGAAAGGGGGCGTGACTAAGGGAGGGGGAGTCAGCGAAGTTCGTCGGGTAATGCATAAGGCAAATTGCTTGTAAGTTCAACTCGTATTTTGCATTGTGTTTCACTTCCGACAGTTAAATTAAAGCTATTGTCTGTCTGTCTCTCTGTCTCTCTGTCTCTTTCTCTCTCTGTCTGCCGCACTTGGTGTTAGTTTGTGCGCCTAACGTAACAATTGCCAGAGCCGGACGCCTCTTTTATCTGCAACTAACCGCAACAACTAACAACAACTAAGACAGAGAGAGAGAGAGAGACACGTCGAGAGAGGCAGCAGAGACTGCCTGAAATACGACAGCGAAAATAATTTGTTAGCCTAAAAGTATGCTACGATTTCTAGTCTGCATTTCAAGCCTTCTTTTCTAGCCCCCTTCCGGATTGCCTAATTGCAAAAAAACAACAACAAGAACTGCATCTGCTAGTTGTTGCAAGTCTTTTGGGGTTTTAATTAGTCAAACCCTTGTCGACACTGCGTAATCGGACGCCAAGATCATGGTGCTAAGGGAATGAAGCAATTTTTCTGCTTTGCGTGCTGCAAATTTCATTAGGGAAGTGCACAGAATTGTAAATGATATATCAACTTGAGGTATATAATATAATATAATGTATATAGTTAGATGACTAATGAATTGATTTCTTGAAAAATATTGTAGATTTAAAGTGTTGAAAACTGGACTTATATAGATTGCATTGGACCTTCTTACATTTTGAAATATCTAAATATTTCAAGTAGGATTATGTAGCTTAATCTATTTCTCCTCTTTTAAATGCATATAAAAATATTCCCTTTAGTATTATTTAATAATCAAATAAATAAATCTTCATAAACTTTACCCCTCTAAGTCTTTTTCTACATTGTATTAGTGTATTAAATCTTTTTCCAATTTACTTTCAAAAGAGATACAAAATCTCGATAAAATCTTAAATTTCTAAAAGTAATAAACTCAATCTCAAATAAATCTACATATTGTCCTCTATAACCCACATTTAAAACCCTTTTCAATCCCTTACTAGCCTTAAAAACTTGATTTCTGTTTTCTAACCAAACATATCGCATACAAAAAAGGAAACCACACACACGCACACTCACACACACACACACAGTCCTGCCACAGTAACGACCCACTCAATGCGAGCGAAACTGAAAAATTGCATTCATTATGTGGCAGTGGCACAAAAGCTGCCAACGCGGGCTCTAACGAAAACGGGGCTAGATAGAGCCTGCGGCACAGACCACAATGACACAGAAAGTGTTGAGCTGCAAATGAGGAAACAATGCAACAACAACAACAACAACAAAGAGAAGAAGAAATAGCAGGGGAGGGGAGTGTAAGGAAATGCTTGAAGTGCTGGGTGCATGCGTGGAAAAGCAAACAGTGAAAATGCAAAACGGATGTGTAAATAATTTAGACGAGTTGCCAAGCCCCCGTGTCCGCCCACTACCCTCTGCCCTCACACACACACACTCACACTTGCTGGGTATCTTTTTAGTTTATGTATCATTAAAAAATACTTACTACAGCGTGAAGCAAAAAGAAAATAATGAAAGCGAGGGAAATGTGCCATTTGCCAACTAAAACAAGCGAAGAAAACGATGGGAACTCGACTGAAAAATACTCTACATATAAAATGGAGGGGTATAGAGGGAAACAGAGCGAATGCAGTGGCACGTGATGCTTGCCATGCCGGGTTTGTGTTTGTTTTAGACTATTTAGTTCCATAGAGATGCAGTTGTCTTCATTGTATCTACAATGTCATTATATTAAAATATCTTTTATAATAGTTTTACTTTTAAACCTTTAAGTTACAAGGAACCTATGCAATAAATGATTGTCTACTTACGTAAATGTATTTGTAAAATATTGTAAATGTAAAAATATCTTGTATATACAAACGTATCTTAAAGTAAATAAATATATGTAAACAAAAACAACTCTAACATTTAATTTTAATCATTTCTGCAACAAATTCTTCATGTTATCTTTCTTTCCCTCCCTCACACCTTTTCAGACTCTCTAGCTTTCTTCCACTCTCTGTTTATCATTCAATCTCTCTCTCTTTGTCATTCTTCCACTCTCTATTACATTCTATGCTGTCTTTGCTCTCTCTCTCTCTTTTCACCTAGTGCATCTGTACTTCCACACTGATCGCCGCCTTCATTATCTCAAGCTTCCTTCTACCTACATTTACATGAGCTTAATATACCCCAATGCAGCCACATTAAATTACTGCAGGGTATAATAACAAAACAAACACTCGAGCGACGAGCAACGGTTTGTTCTCTTCTCTTCCGTTCAACTCTGTTCTGTTCTGTTTTGTACTGTTTCGTTTCGCTCTCAGTGTCGGAACGTGCCAGAAATGCAATAATTATATGCATACAAAGACACACACACCCGCACACACACTCGCACACCCGCACACACTCGTGGCCGGCTTTTTTGACATGCTGCAAATTAAACAGAAACTTACACACTCCCCGATACGACTCACACACTCACACACACACTCGCATTCGCACACCCATCGCTTGGCTCGAACTAAATTACTTTTTGTGCCAGCTGCATACAATCAAATGCAACGGGATTAAAAAGCAAACCGTGTAAGGCAGCAGTAACGGTAAAGGAAAAGGTAACAGCACGGAGACGAACGACTGGGGACAGACACACAGTGGCAATTGGTAACTGTTACTCTGCGGCTTTGTCAGACTCGAGCAGGCTGAGGGGGGAGAAAGGGGGGTAAAGTGCGGGTAAACCCGAGTAAACCAGGTAAACCTCTAACGGCATTTGCATACCGAGCTGCAGCTGCAGTGGCGGAACTATGTTAATGTGTGAGCTTGCTGAATTTAAGCGAATTTAAATGCAAGTTCTGCTGCTTTCCTTCTGGAGGGGGAGTAGGAGGAACTCCTTCTAAAACCAACGGCAGAGCTGCGTCTACATAAATCTCTTCGGATGTGTCGTCGTTAACTGCCGCCGCCAGGCCAGAGGACAAAGCACAGACTGTGTAACCTTTTCCCCCATCTCATCCTGCCCCCAAACAACGGGCTCAATTTGCACGCTTCGTTATTCAATTAGACACTTCACACACACAGACAGACACACCCTCTCACACACACGCCGTCTCGCATCCGACATAATTTTGATTGATGGCCCCCAATAATCACAGTGATTTATCATATTTGCATGCTAAAATTTTACTTTTAACGCGATTCGCACTTCAAAACTGTCTGTATAATTGGCACTCTCGATATGGTGGCTATATAATTGCCGGACCAGACTGCAATTTGCATAGTTCCCTAATAGATAAAGAACTCTCCCCCAGGCAAAGTCAAAGTGGATTAGTGAATAAATCTCTGGAAAAACTATTCAATGCAATATAGAAAAGTTGGCTTTTTTGGCATCTTTATGGTGCTAATTGGTCACTTCAGCGCGGCAACGTTGTCAACGACAACGACAAGTCTGGGCTGCCTTGGCGTATACGCAATATTTGCTTTGTTTCGCACGGCGTTCTCCTGCGGCGTGGCCTGGCCTGGCGAGTGAGTGAGTCCATAAAATCCGGCTTAAGCCGCATGCTACCTCTGATATGTATGAAACTCTGCTGCCAACACTTACACACTCTCACACACACTCGCACACACGCACACACAATGTAAAAAAGTGGGTCGCATTGGCAAAAGCCAAACGAAGCTGCTGAAGCTGGGAGGGGCTGCTTGTGGCTTTGCCCGGCGGCTTGTGCCGCTGGTAAACACTCAAATCCAATTAAATTTAATACGACTTACTTGCCAGCGTAGTCTGAGTGTGTGTGTGTGCGTGTGAGTGTGTGTGTGCGGTGCGTGTGTGTGCGCAGTTTGTTTGGCATTTGCTTTGCTCTTTCGCATTCTCTCTGGCTTTTATTTTATTTGTTTTAATTTTCAGCATTGTTTTTTAATGTTGTTGTTACTGCGACGCCAGCCCCGCCTGTTCACCTGCCCACCTGCCTTACCTGTCCAATCCTCCTTCAGCTTGGGCTTAATTAAAGCTTCGTTTCCTCAAATAACATTTGCCGCTACAAATGAGCTCAAACCAGCTAATTGAGTTTTGTTGCTGTGTGTGTGTGCTACTGAGTGTGAGTGTGTGTGCGAGAGAGTGTGTTTGTGAGTCGGTCATTGTGTTTGCTGATCAATAAATCCAAATAAAAAGCTTACATGTATCTGTATCTTACCAACACGCAGCAGTTTTAATTAAGGCGACGTTGTCCGGCGTGAGCTGTTGCAGCGCAGCTTGCAGGCACTGTAACTGCCACAGTGCTGTGTGATGCATATGCATGGCAAATGAATTTATGCAGGGAAGGAATTGTAAAGTGTGTCAGCTGAAAGAAACACAAAGAAAGCCTTGAGCTACTTTCTGACAGAGCCACTTTAATTTTAGCTTGAAAATGGCCAAAAATTTTAAAGGTGTAAAACTAACTATGCAGGGAAGAAATTGTAAAGTGTGTCATCTGAAAGAAACACAAAGAAAGCCTTGAGCTACTTTCTGGCAGAGCCACTTTAATTTTAGCTTGAAAATGGCTAAAAAATGTAATGGTGTTAAACTAACTAAAATGTGAAGAAAGAGATTAAAATTGAGTTTCATATAAAATCGTTTGTTTTTTGATAAAATAAAAGAGCTACAAGGTTCTCAATTAACAGAAAAGGAAGAGAGAAAGTAATATATACATATATACCCTACTCAATTTAAGGCAAGTTCGTATTGTTATCTCACTCACACGCACAAGTAATTAAATAGCGCATTTTCCGTGCCTCCAACTACCTCCCGACTTAGGCTTATCTAGAGATTCCCACACACCTTTCAAACCGAAAGTGAAAATTTGTTCGAATCAGTCAATTACTTTGGATATTTGTTGACTGCGATTAGCCGCGTGGCTTCCGCTGCCAATTAAGAAAATTGGCCACCAGCAGCAGCCACTTTTAATTAGCCAATTGTTGGCCCCGGCACACGGCGAGAGGTCGCACGTAATAGATTGTAAAGCATTTGACACCAGGTCGAGCAGCTTGTACTCGGCACTGTGTGCACACTTAATCCACCCCCCAAACCACCTACTGCTGCCTCCTCCTTTAAAGTGTGCTATTGTTGTGGCCTCAATCCGACAACTACAACAACAATGGCAACTACAGCAAACACTCTGCTCAATTTACATCTTCGTCAGGTTCACCTACCAGAAACCTCTTCCCTTCCCCTCTTCTTGCTCTTTGCACGATTTGATTTTACATTTAACGATTTTTCGCACTTAATTAGAAGCGAGTGTCGATGTCAGTGGCAGCTCAGCGCCCTGCCACGCCCCGTCGCCATGATTTGATTAAATGTGAAGATGAATTTTAATTAAAATCTTTGTCCGCTCTCCATCCTCCTTTTCTTACGCTGTTGTGGGTTAATTTTTGACACTCAACTTACCATTTCCCCTTCCCCCGTCAAGGGGTTGCCTCGGCCTGGGTGAGGAGGGATGGGGGTTAATAGAGCAATAAAGCCGCAAGTTCATGGCGCGGTTGGTCGCACAGTCGATCCTTGGGCCAAGTCATTGTCGACACTTAATTTATGCAAAATGAAAATTAAAGAGCGTCGACGAGAAAAACTTTTCCCAAATTGTTTCCCGAATATTTATGCAAATCGAGTGTCTAATGAATTTTCCAAACTACTTACAAGTCATTTAGTCTTCCCCTCCCCCCCCCTCCCGCTCCAATGGGCTATCAATTTCAATTAAAGCCCTGCTCCCGGAACTTTAAGGCAACTCTGTGCCACGACAACCCTGTCGAATGTTTAGCAAATAAATTCGCATAATTTTCCGAAAAATATCAAACAATGCCGCTTTGTCTTTTCACACACAGAGCAAAAAAAGGGAACGGGCCAAACAACTTTTTCAAAAGTTTTCAACAGTGAGAACCAAAAAGGAAAATGCCGAAATGTACACAACAAACAGTGGCACACAGCGATATGCGCACACTTGCTGAGCAAACGCAATGCTGTCATGACTTGGGGATATCTTATTTAAGAAAACAAAAAGAATTATTCCTGTCGTTACAGGTAAAAGTAAAAAGGTACATTTAACTACCAGTTAAACCTAAAGTTGTAAATAAACTGATGCAGCTGACTGTAATAGCCTTTTTTTGTATGAGATAACCTCCAATACAATTTCCCATATTAAAATTTGTCAATTCATGTACTTGAAATCAGAAATAAAACTTTAACCTGTGGTTAAACTTCATGTTAACTCATTTTGCACACTTAATTGTCAATTTATCTTCCTTTTGAATCAAGATCTTTCATCTAGCTCCCATTGCAATTCACTCTATATGCTCCTCATGTCAATACCCACAGGGTATTTCAAACTTTTTCGCACTGTAACTTAGGTAGGTTGCCAGAGGGCAGCGGGAGGGCGTGGCCTGGCTGCCTGTCGCATCCAATGGGCCATTCAAAATTACGAGCCAACAGTTTCCGCAGTGTTTTTTGTCATTTCCATGCGCTCATTGTCAGTTTTAAGTAAGCAACTTCCCTTGCACACCCTTTCCCCGCCTGCCTCCTCTTATCGTACTCATGTCTGTGTTGTTTATGGCATTTTGTGTGTGTGTGTGTGTGTGTGTGTGCAGCAGCCAAAAGGCAAAAGTTGCCGCTGACCAAAACTGCCTACGAAATGCAGACAAATATGGCAAAACGCATGAAATGCAATAAATTTTCCAATATATTTTGTGTGTGCGCCAGACCCAAAAAAAAAGGAGAGGGTAGTTTCACTACATACTCTACACACTTTAATGAATTATATACAGTTTGTTAGGAGCTTTGAAACACTGCACATTGTGGAAGTGTAAATGAACCTGACTGATTCTCAGACGAACAGCAACCTTCTTTTCAATTCGATTAAAGGTTGCAAAGAAATTGTACAAAAATAAATAATAATAAATTTCTTTAGAAGCTTCTTAGAGTGTTGAAAATTCGTTGATATCTCATAGAACATTTCTCATTTCTTTCGTCATGTCTGCGGGTTTTCATAGTTTTGAATGGCAGCATTTGCCGACTGCCTGCATTGCACAGCAGAAGTCAAAGCAAGCAACTGATAAAGTTTCACGCAAACCGAAACTTACCAAACCCAAAGATAGTATATAGTAAATCAAGCGGTTATGGCGCAAGCAGGATGACAAATTTACGAGCAGCTCAAACTCAGAGTTGAAATTGGAATCAGAATTGCAAAAGAATGCGCAGTCAGACGCGTGACTCTCATTGTTTGTTTGCAGATCTAATCGCTGCTAGACTAAAATAGTCTCATATGTCAAGCTAAAGTTAATTCTATATATTTTTAAAAATCAGTTTAAGGTATAATAAGTATTGTAAGTTAGTTAAAGGTGTTTCCATTCAGACTTTGTCTGGTAAGATAAGATGAATCAATTGAATCAGCTGCAACAGAGCTCGACTGCCTGCTGATTTGTCTGTTTCGTGACTTCAACTGTGATTGATACTTAATGAGTATGATGAGTTAGAATTACTTATACCCAAATGAACAGCTACATATGTCATCTAATCGTATATGTTATATTGTACAAGTTGCCCTGAAAAATGTTGTCAAGTATCGTATATATAATTGGATGCATGAATACCAAGGAATCTTTAAGCCAAACTCGTGTAGAATTACACAGAAATTAAATCCAAGATTCTTTAAAAACCTGTGCACCTCAGACCAAGTATCTTACAATAATTAGATGACCCCAAGCGTGCCTATTCAGCATGTTAGCCTATGCCTATTGACTTGACTTCTCTAATCTATCATGAAATCAGAGCATAAATCTTAAAAGATTTTCTCATGAATCCAGTCAAGACGTTTGACATACTACACAAGCAGACTGATAAGATTCTTTCTGATCGAATATTTTATCAATTGCCAACGACGACATTGCAAATAAATACTTCATATATTACTCGTGGTGAGTCGAGTGGGCGCTATATAAAGACAGCTGCAGCGTTAGAACGATTTAATAGACACTTCGGAACGGAACCGAAATAGTCGATAGAGAAAATGTTGCTCAAAGCTTGCCTCTTGGTGCTGCTCTGTGGCGTTGTCGCGCTGTCCGCGATCAGCTACGAGGGGTGAGTAAGGCAGTGCACTAACTTCCAATTACATCAAATAGTTTAACGTGAACCTCCAATCGGACAGCTACAAGGTCTACGACATCCATGCCCGCACGAGCTTCGAGAAGCAGCTGATGCTGCGCCTGGCCAACAATGTGGACTACGACTTCTTCGATCTGCCACGCTCGATCGACGAGCCCACGCGTGTCATGGTGCAGCCCAAGGATCAGGCTGACTTCGAAGAGATGTTGCAGCGCTACCGCGTCGCCTTTGAGGTCATCGATGAGAACCTGGGCGCCAGCCTGCAGGTGGAGAACAGCAGCCGCCCCATGGCCGAGCGTGCCACCATGCGCAGCATCAGCTTCACTGCCTTCCATCGTCATGCCGAGATCAATGCTTATCTGGATGAGCTGGCTAAGGCCTATCCCAGTCGCGTCAGTGTAGAGACTGTTGGCAAGTCCTATGAGAATCGCGACCTGAAAACCATCACCATTACCAATGGCGACGGCAAGTCGGGCAAGAACGTCATCTTCCTGGATGCGGGTATTCATGCGCGTGAATGGATCGCACCCGCTGCTGCCTTGTACGTGATCTACCAGCTCACCGAGAACTTTGTGGTCAACGCTGATCTGTTGAAGGACTACGACTGGGTCATCTTGCCGGTGGTCAACCCCGATGGCTATGAGTACACCCACACCACGTCTCGCATGTGGCGCAAGACTCGCAAACCTGTAAGCGGCTCCTGCTACGGTACCGATGCCAATCGCAACTTCGACTTCCACTGGGGAGAGGTGGGTGCCTCTAGCTACTCCTGCGCCGATACGTACAAGGGCACCACTGCCTTCTCAGAGCCCGAAACGCAGGTGGTGCGTGATCTTCTTCTCGAGCTGACCGGACGTGGCAAGTTCTACCTGACGCTGCACTCGTACGGCAACTATCTGCTCTACCCATGGGGCTGGACTTCGTGAGTAACCAGTGTGAATCACATGGGAACTACTACTCATCATGGCACTCTTCTTTCCCCCTTAGCGAACTGCCCACTGACTGGCGTGCTCACGATGAGGTGGCCCAAGCAGGTGCTGCTGCCATTTCCGCCTCCACTGGCACCAAATACACCGTGGGCAGCTCCACCAATGTGCTCTATGCCGCCGCTGGAGGCAGCGATGACTATGCCTTCGGTGTGGCCAAGTTCCCAGTGTCCATCACCATGGAACTGCCTGCTGGCGGAACTGGCTTCAACCCCACCACCGCCCAGATCCTGCCCTTCGTCTCGGAGACCTGGACCGGCATTCGTGCCATGGCCGAGAAGGTTATCAACAAGTACTAGATAGAGCACAGTTCCCCAAGGCAATAAACTACGTTTATTTTTGTATATGTATTAAAACGAAGAACGATAAAGTTGTAAGTTGTCTCATGTTCCAAATCCATGGCAAAGTGCGCCGAGGGGAGTTCGTATCGTTTGAACTAGAGTTGCCTGCTGTGCAACGTCTTTACCTAGGTCTTTTTTATATATGTATCTACATAGGTCTATAAACTGGCGCTATTATCGCCTTCATGCTAGATTGAGCACAAGGCATGCAGCCCAATGCGAGGTGGGCAGTAAAATACCCTGCAAATGTAGAAAACTGTGCTAGATATCTAGCTAGCTAAACCATATATCTGAAAGATATCAGCCATATCTTTACTAGCTTATTATCAGTTTATATAATACATCGCATATATCAGCACATATCATCATTAAGTATAGAAAACTCATTTAGAAAGATAATAGAGCAACCTGCTCACTGGCCACTCGACGCATTGAGTGGATACTTCTCGGTTACCTTTCTGGCCATGGCCTCAATGCCCACCCAGGTCTCTTTAACCAGTCGATCGATATCGGAAGCGGGTGGATCGAAAAAGTCATCTCCCCCCGCTGGCAGTTCCATGGTGAATGAAATGGGGAAGCCAGCATTGAAGGCGTAATCATCGCTAGCACCTGCCGCAGCGTAGAGCAGTGCGGTAGAGCAGCCCACTTGGTAAACGGTGCCAGTAGCTGCCTGTATAGCGTCGCCGCCAGCACGTCCGACTTCGTCCAGATCATCCACAGTGTCGGGCACCTCGCTGCAAGAGAAATCAATTAAGAAGTGCCAACTAGGCCGAATTCTAATGCACCTACTCGATGTAGCCCCAGGGATAGAGAATGTAGTTGCCATAGGAGTGCACTGTCAGATACATCTTGCCACGATCGGCCAGACTGTGGATCAGATCGCGCACCACAATTGCCTCGGGCTCAGAGAAGGCCTTCGGGCCGGCATAGGTTTCCGAGCAGGGATCCGGCGAGGCACCCGTTTCATTCCAATGGAAGCCAAAGTTACGATTCGGATCGGTGCCAATGCACGTGGCGCTGCTTGGCTGGCGGGTCTTGCGCCAAAAGCGCGTATCCTCCGACTGATGGGTGTAGACATATCCATCGGCATTCACCACGGGCAGAATGACCCAATCGTAGTCAAGCAACAGCTGAGCATGTGCCTCATAGTTGTTGACAAGCTCACCGATGGCATAATGCACTGCGGCATGTGCGATCCATTCACGTGCATGGAAACCACCGTCCATGAGGATAACATTCTTATTGGTGCGTCCATCGCCATTCGTGATTGTTATGGTCTTCAGCCAACGACCCTCGTAGCTTTTACCCACTCTCTTGACAAACACACGACTGGGATGGAGCTCCGCCAGCTCATCGATATATGCATTAATCTCGTCGTGCGTGTAGTATCTCTCGGTGCCCAATCGTCCATTGTAGGGGTACAAAGCACGCAGCTTCTGATTGATTTCGAAGTCACGACGAAGCGTTGCACCCACATCGCTATTAACCACTTTGTAGCTGACCCCCTGTTCCTCCATCAGCTTGAAGAACTCCTGTTGAGCTTTGGGATTCACCATAACCCGAGCAGAGGCACTATCGCCCTCTAGAACATCGTAATATGATTCATTCTCCAGCAGCTTCGACACAACAGCGTCGGCAGAGCGACCCTTAGAGCTTAGTTCGTAGATCTTGAAGCTGTCAAGGAAGAGAGATCGAAGTAGTGTAAAGGATGCTTCGAATTATCCTTTCTACTCACCCATCGTAGGCATTTCCTTCTACCTGGCGTTGCGTAATTGCCAGGCAGCACAAAGAGAACAATAGAAATTTCATCTTTACTCGCTGCCGACCCAGAGAAAACTAAATAGTCTATCAAAGCTCATTGATTTCTAATCAACTCTGTTATCAAACCCTCAAATTAGGCACCCCACTAGTGTAATCAACAAAATGCTCGTAGAATCATAAAAATCATTCGACACACTGAAGATAGTGTGCTCTTAAATACATTTCAGAGTAATGAACTGACTAGACCGGGTCAATTTCATTAGGTATTTCCATGATAGACCATCAAAATAACTAGAAATCTAGTGTCGATAAGCCTATCTTGCTTTCCCATTGTAAATCAATAAAATTCTCGATATTAATCGATTAAAAGTAAGGTACTCTTAAGAGCATTTTGTATTCTCTTCACAATGGACAACAAAAAAGTTAATTTAATACTTCTCAATGAGCTTCTCCGCCATGGCGCGAATACCGATCCAAGTCTCAGTAACGAACTCATCGATTCGGCTGACTGGGGGATTGAAACCGATTGAACCAGCTCTGCTCAGTTCCATTGTGATGGATACATTGAAGCCAGCGTAGAAACCGTAGTCATCACTAGCACCAGCTGCGATATAGAGCACATTGGTGGAACTACCCACTCTGTATTCGGTGCCAGTGGCTGCTGCGATGGCATCGCCACCAGCGCGAGCTACATCATCCAGATCCTGCCAGGTTTCGGGTAGATCACTGCGAAGAAAGCGAATAAACTTTAGAAACTAATAAAGGAAACTTGATTGCCTCTACTCACCTGGTCCAGCCCCAGGGATAGAGCAAGTAGTTGCCATAGGAGTGGATGGTCAGGTACATAACGCCACGATCTGCCAGCGAATGCATCAGATCACGCACAGCAATAGTCTCTGGCTCAGAGAAGGCAGTGGGACCAGCATAGGTATCTGCACAGGGGTTGGACGAGGCACCTTCCTCGTTCCAATGGAAACCGAAATTGCGATTGGGATCGGCACCATAACAAGTGCCGTAGGGTTGCCTAGTCTTACGCCACATGCGTGCCAAGGTGCCTGTCTGGGTGTGCTCATAACCATCGGGATTGACCAAGGGAAGAATGACCCAGTCGTAGTCCTCGAGCAGGTAGGCATTCTCATCGAACTGCTCGACCAACTGATCGATAACATAAAGCACTGCAGCCGGAGAGATCCATTCGCGAGCATGGAATCCACCGTCCATGAAGACGACCTTCTTGTTGGCACGTCCATCGCCATTGGTGATGGTGATGGTCTTCAGCGCACGCTGGTGGTATGAGAAACCAACGGTCTTAACGAACACACGCGAAGGATACCGAGCGGCCAAGTCGTCGATATAGTTGATGATCTCCTCATGCGTGTAGTAGCGATCGTTGGTCAGGCGACCCTTTCCAGTAATGGGCAACAGACGTCGCTGCATTTGACGTTGAGCGAACTCTTCGGCGATAGTTGCACCCAAGTCGGCATTTATGAGTTGGTAAGTCATCTGCTGTTCCTTCACCAGCTGCTCGAAGCCACTCAGCTGCTCGGGACTGACAATCAGACGGGAAGGATGCGCCAGCAGGCGACTCAAACTGAGGAAGTCATAGCCCTGTTGGCTGAGCTTGAGCAAAGCCTGTCCCTGGGCAGCATTCGCGGCAGTTACTTCATAGATGCGGTAGCTAAGGGGAAAAGTCTCTTAGACTCAGGTGCTTCCCCACTCGAAACTCTCCTTTACTTACCCCTCAAGGGCATTTTCGCCCGCTGCTACCAGAGCTAAGCCCAGCACCAAAGTCAGTACGCCCCAACCCGACATGTCTACGCGGTCTTTCGAACTATGGAAACGCGTGCCCTTAGTCGACCACTTAAATAGCCAGTTGGTATCTTATCTTAACTCTTCCTCTAACTATAAATCAAAGATTAAAACGAAATCACAGTTCTCGGTAGAAATCCATCTTTATTTACGACTCTGGTGGGTAAAGCCTTATCACCTCCTCAGCCATAGCACGCACTCCCACCCAACTTTCCGTCACCATTCCCTCGATGTGGGAAACCCAGGGATCGAAGCCGAGAGCTCCACCAGCGGGTAATTCCATAGTCATGGCCACCTTCACATTGACCACGCCCAGAGCGTAGTCCGTAGAGTCTCCTGACGTCGGGTACAACACATGATATGCGCTGCCATAGCTATAAATGCCATTGGTGGCGTGTACTATGGCCATGGCACCCACGTTCGCTATGTCCAGCATCTCGTAGTAGTTAGCGGGAAAGGCGCTGAAAGAATATATAATCAATATTGGTAGTATCGCATAATACGTCAGGCAGTTGTATAACAATGGATATAAAGGCAGTAACACGTGTTTGCATACATAAAGATTAGATAAGGCTCCAAAACAAAACCAATATCAAACTTTCTAAAGATTACTTCAAGCGATTACTACCTAAGAATATCTATCTATCTGCACGTAATAAATATACTTCTATTTGGTTCGACTCACCCCTGAAATCCCCAGGGCAGCAGCAGATAGTTGCCATAAGAATGGAGCGTAAGGTAGAAGGTCAAACGTCCTTTGTAGTTGAGTAGAATATCGCGCACCACCTGCGACTCGGGCTGATCGAAGGCATGCTCGCCACGATAGATACCCTCAGCCGGGTCCGAGGAGGAGCCTTCGTCGCGTCCCCACTCATAGCCGAAGTTACGATTCAGATCGGTGCCAACATTCTCTGGATCCTTGGTGGGCTTGCGTGTCTTTCTCCAGTAACGTGAGTCGGTGTGTGTGTACTCATAACCATCGGCATTGACGACGGGCATAATGACCCAGTCATAGTCCCTGAGCAGTTCCTCGTTCTGCGCATAGTTATCCAACAGTTGTTGAATGATGTACAGTGCGAACGAAGGAGCGATCCATTCCCGTGCATGCATGGCGGCATCGATGAAGATCACTGACTTATTGGTACGTCCATCTCCGTTGGTTATGGTCACCAGTTTCAGAGCTCGCTGCTCATAGCTCCTGCCGAATTGCTTGACAAATGCACGGCCCGCATATCGTTGTGGCAAACTATCCAAATACACATTGATCTCGGCGTGTGTATAGAAGGCTCCCGTGACATCGATATAAGGCAACTGAAAGCGGGACTTGCTGCGCTCATTCTCCGCTCGTTGTGCTTGTACCAGTTGAGAAAGATCATCCAGGAGCAACTGATGTTTGATGCCGTGTCTCTCAAGTTCTGCCAGCAACCTTTGAACCTGACTGGGCTCCACTAACACCCGATATCCAGTCTCATTCAAACGAGGTGCGAGGAAATCCCAGCGAGGCTGCTCTGTCTCCAATTGTCTCAGCAATCGTTGCTGCGTTTCATCGCGTGGCTGCAGCTCAAAGACCTTGTAGTCCTTGTAATCCTGCCAGGCCCACAAGGTACTGCACTGCAGTAGCACCAAAGGCAGCGCTAACCAATGTTTAGGCAATGTCATCTATGCGAGAGTTCCAGCTGAACTAAACTCAACATCTCGATACATGCGCTATATCGATGAACTTATCACCTAATTGGTGCCGCCGCCGACGCGACGTCTTTCAAACGGTTGCGATACCATTAATTGTATCGTTTATATGCTTCTGTTTATGGCAGGCACAAAAAAGTCCCCGTATAGAGCCAGGGAGTGGTCTTCTAAAGCGATCTGGTTCTTAGTTCATGATATTTCACAGCAAATATCGATCCGGTATCGTTATTTCTTCATAGAATATTTTTGTTCTAAGTTTGGGGACCAATGAACCCGGCAACACTTTCCAACTTGCCGTAGGCAATCAAACCACGTGTTGCCTTTCATCTTCATCTCATAATCTCGCTTTAATGCCTAACAACGACGACACTAATTAGTTAAATTAACAATTATAAATTCACTTGGCTTAACACTAATGACGCCCGCGTACTTGTGTCCCCTCCAGGCGTCGTCACTAATACAGACTAACGTGTCGGATGAACTCGACGAAACCGGCGAACGTCTCCTTGCACACGTGTATGATGTCCGACGGTGCCACATGGAACTCATCGCCGGGCAGCTCAAGCGTGTAGGACAGTGGAATGCCCAGGTTGCCGTAGGCAAAGTCATCCAAACTGCCGGAGGCCTCGTACAGAATGGAGGCCGAAGTGCCGATGGTGTAGTGCGTGCCGCGGTATTTGCCGATTTGGTTGGCGGCTCGCAGTGCCACAGAGCGCAGAGTTCCCACAGTGGGTGGCACAGTGTTTCTGTGGAGGAGGAAGAGGAGATAAGTAAAGGCAGGGAAAGGGGAACGAGTGAGGGGAGTGAGAATTTAAAATGGATATTCGCTTTTAATTGCTTTTAGCAATTAATTGAAAAGTAAATTGAATTTCTTTTCGTCCCGAAGGACCGAATCTCACACCCTCCACACACACACATATATACACACAGACAGATACACACCTCGCATAGCCGTAGGGATAAAAAATAAATTTGCCGAATGAGTGCACATCCAGGCTGAGTTTCACACGATTACGATTGAATTCCAAATAGCGCACCACGGCCGATGTTTCCGGCTCTGAATTGGGTGCTGTGCCCGAATAGACCTCCGAGCAGAGCTATACAGTGTGATAGAGAGGGAGGGGGATTAAAATCGAATCAAGCCAACGAAGGTCAAAGCCAAATCGTGCAACAGGTTTGCTTACATTCTGACTGGCACCCTGATAGTTCCAATGGTTGCCGAAGTTGCGATTAATGTCGACGCCGCTGCAGGCATGTCCCGCATAGCGATGACGGTTCTTGCGCCAGAAACGATCCTGAGAAAAAAGAAGAAACACTGTAAATTAAGCTGTGGTGAACAATAGTAGTTTTGGTAGATGTTTGCTGACAGATAGCGATGGACCGAAGAAGGGTTAGCGATGATTACAAGGATATCGATTACAGATTATTATCTATGCAAATTCGAATTTAAATAAATGTGATTGGCAAATTCAAAGGGTTGCCAGATCTCCATTAAGCAAATTATCTTCTATTTATCACTGTCTTACCGAAGTGTGCGTGTACTCGTAACCATCGGGATTGACGAGCGGTACCAGGAACACCTCCACATCCTGCAGCACCCGCTGGAAAGCTCTGAGGTTGCTAAGCAGTTCGTAGGCAAAGTAGAGAACCGTCTGCGTGGTGATCCACTCGCGTCCATGTGCCGCTGCTTGTATGTAAGCCACGCGTCGTGGACGTGTTCGCGTGTTCAGCGAAATGGACAGGCCAGCAATGTGGCGTCCTTCGTTGGAGCGACCCAGACTCTCGTAGCGACAGAATTGTGGATAACGTGACGCCAGGCCGGACATGAAGCTGAGAATCTCATGATAACGCGGATAATGCGAGAAGAAGCCACGTGCCTGACGTCGTTTGCGACTGTGCGAACGACCCTCTGACTCGCAGTCACCGGGCTGGCACTCATCGATCAGTTCGTCGTTGTCATCATCTGCATAGGTGCTATTTCCCTCCAGAGCTGCCATCAGTTCCATCAGAGGTTGCGTCTTATAGTCCACTCCCAGCTGCGAGAGACGCGACTCGAACTGTGGTTTCTTCTCGGGACCCACCGTCAGCACGGACATGTTGCGTGTGAGCAGCCAAAAGTCAACATCAGCATCATTGGTCTGCAGATCTACCATATAGCGATACGCGCTGTCATCGCCATGCTGCACAGTGTACTTGGTGTAGCTGAAATGTGAATGAAATTAATAAAGGTTAAGCATCACTTTATCCTTTATAAGTATTAATTTTTAATTCATTAGAGTGCGCTGATCTCTGGCACTGTAAGAGTTAAGGATACGAAATTTGCTATGGAAGCGCCTGTTTATAGAACCAAAATCTTAAATATTTTAAATATAATATATATTGGATAGTAAATATTTAAAAATTAATATATTTGTCAGCTTTACCCGTACTGCAACTACATTTACATACTCTTTTACAGCCCCACAATAGTTTCCCAGCCTGTTCATCAAAGACCACTTCATATATGTATCTTCAAAAACTTTCCATAAACAAATATTTATTGCCTTTTAAAACTAAAACGAAATAGTTTTAAATGGAATGAGGTTATGTGAAGCAACGTAAAGTAGCTGCAGCTCTAAATCTCTGTTTAATGTGCACTAAATCAACGAATATCTTCAATCTTGAGGCGTAATTTGTAGAGCTGACCAAGTATGTGTTTAGCTGATGATATAGATGTGGTTATGAATAGTTTGGTTGCACAATATTCAGGTTGGTTCACTAATCTTGCAACTCTTCCTCTAATTAATCGCCCCGTTGCAGTACATTTGTCTTGATAGCCCTCTAATAAACCAATCTATAATACGCCCCACTGTTTGGCCATTGGAAATATGATGAATAAATCCAATTAAAATTTCGAAAAACCCCATAGCGATCCGTATGTAATGTCTATGGCTAATTGGACAACAAAATTAATTTGTGGCGCCCGAAATGAGTTGTTGATTCATGAAATTTATGCAGAACGCAGCATGGTTTGTTCTCTCAATGATGTCGTCGCCTGGCCGGGGCCTGACCAATTGGCCAACTGGCGTTTTGCCACCTCGCTTGAGTTTTGTGGCCAATTTATCATTTCTTGAAATTCCACAGCGAGATGAAGCAACAAGCTGCTGTTCAGAGGGGGCTACAAATAGATATGAGATATAGAAGATCTATCTATGCATATTCATCATGTGCAGGCGGTGAAGGTGGTCACAGTCTTTGTGGAGGGGCAGGGGGGACAGGAGGAAGTGGCTAGCAAAACAGAAGAAGAAAAGACAAAGAGACGAGGCTGCAGCTAATCACGTGCGGCATACAATGATAAATAATTAAATTAAACACCCGCCAGCTAAGCCAAAAAAGAGAAGCACAAAACAAAAACAAAAAAACCGAAAAACAAAATACAAAATACAAAAATACCAAAAGAGATAATAAAAAACAACAAACACACACACACACTCACACTCAGCAAGCGGTCTCATGAGGCAGCTAATTTTTCATTTTTACATAAAGAAACTGTTTACATGCGATTAGTTTTGGCTTTTTTGGATTTTGAATTTTCTGTCAGTAATTCTCCAAAATATAATTATAAACAAACGAAGCGCTATTGTTGGCTGCAGCGATTTCGATCTGTCGAGTAACGTAGTATGTGGCCTTCTCCGTATCAATCTGTGCATATAAAGCATCTGTTTTCGACCATTAAAACGTATTGTGTCGCAAGACAACACCTTCTGCAGCCGCACCCCCGCCAAGCCCCCAGTGCAAGCACAAAACAACGGAAGGAAACAAGCAGTTAACGTACTAATTATATATCAAATTATAATCTTAATCTTCTCTCTCTCTCTCTCTCTCTCTCTCTCTCTCTCTCTCTCTCTCTATTGTGACCACAGACAGTTTACCGCAGTTGCGCACTTGCATCGCGCATACGCCACGTGTGTCCCTGAGCTGTTCTCGCTTGCCTCCCGCTGCCATTATAAGATCGTGCTCTGTCATCGCAGAATCATCAATGGGAACAAATGCTAAAATTGGCATTTAACGCGGTCCGAAATGGGCATCGCCTATGCGTCGTTTGACAATTTGTCTGACATTGATTCATCTGTATTCTTACCCACGTTTTGTTTGCCCACCTCTACAGCACTGTAAATACTTTATCTATCGTACTAAAAGCAGCAACAAATATTTATCAATCGGGCTTGTAAACATGTCTGGCAACGTTCAAAAACTGATAAAACACAAATAGATTTTACAGTCGAGACTGATATAGAAGCAATAGTATATCATGTCATCACTCATATATCACATAAATATAAAACAATTATTATCGTAGAAAAGACAAATGGAAACTTAAGAAATTTACTGCGATTAGGTAAGGTTGGCATCTGTTGAAAGACTTCATATTACTTAGCATGATGACATAATCTAATTCCTTTCTAAATGGCAGATGAAACATTCTCTTTAACATAAACCGGCAACCTAACCTCAACCAATCAGCATAATCGTCTCGCGTCGATTGAAATTTAAATATAATGCCACATCTAGTTGACTGCCAGGCGAGTTTCAAACATTAACAAACTCATTCATTATTCGATTCCAGTTAGCAATAAATTTCATAGTCTAACTTGAATTCCGATAACTTCGCCGCACTTTCTTCTTGTTGTTCAGCTTGAAGTCTAAGTATGAATAACGACGCCTTGGTCTATTCGTGGAGTCATAAGTTATATATTGCTGCACAGCTCATATCCCTGTTGGCTATACCATATCTGACATTAAAGTGTCAGATCGATAAGTTGTGCACCTTCGACATTATACTGATGTATGTGAGCGTCATTATAGGCGCTTTAAAGTGTCGCGAGCTGGGAAACAATGGATTGGATGCCTAAACGGGTAACTTGAAGCTTTTTGGAAGCTAAAACATGAAGTATATTTTAAAGACCCCGCCCCCTCTCTGTCTCTGTCTTTGCGGAAACCTGTTCCCCAGCTTTGGCCCAACTAAAAGTAATTCCGCCTGATGGATGTGCTCGAGCGAAATGCTAAATCGTAATGCTATTTATTAATATGCATATATCATGTTTATATAGTTTCGGATAATTACCCCTCGTAGCCTGCCAGATTGTTGCCCGCGCCGAGCTGGCTGGAGCATGCCAGGCAAAGCAGAAAACTGCACACGATTTTCAAAAACATCTTCACTCTTGGCAGCTGCTCGTGTTCCTCTTTGTGTTTGTTGCAATTGTTGCTGTTGCTTTTTTCTTGTTAATTATGTATTAAAATATGCACTTGCTTCTCTCTCTCTCTTTATACTTTATCTCTATATCACTCCACAACTAATTTGCACGTTGCACTTGAAAACCTTATGCAATAAACTCAAACTCAAACTGAACACTCAGCTGAGAAGGCGAAGACGAAGTCGTAGACAGCGCGATGAAGATTCGTGTGCTTCATCTCCGTTCCGGGCGAAGACTGTCGAGCTGTGCGCACCGCGGCCGAGAAAGAAGACGTTGCCAAAGCCCACAAAAACCCGAAATCGTTTCGAAAAAAAAAGTGAGTGTCAAGGTCAGGTCCGATCTCGGTAGTTCGGTGGTCCAGTCCCCGTCCAGTTGAGAGGCTTGCAAGCGATTTGGGGGCGATTGTAAACGCGTCACGAGATAAATGCGGAAAGCAGAGGCACGCGTCGATTCTTTATAAGATCTATGCTCGTATATATAGCAGTATAATTTGTTCGATTTTGTTCTTGGCAATTAATTTGCTTTTTGCATAATTTATGCCAGCCAAGAAGACCTTTTTATAATGAGTTTCTTTTCCTTTTCTTTTTTTTTTTGTTTTTTGATTTTTGTGGAGTTCTTTGAAACTTGTTTGGATAATTTGATCACTTTGTTATCGACACTCGAATTGTCTGCGGTTTTTTTTTTGGGTCTACTTTGGGGGCTTTGCATCCGCGTGTCGCGGGTCTTAACGCGATTCTGAAGCCGTTACTTGTTTATTTACTGGTTTTTATAGTGGAACTTTGAGCCAACTTTGCGCATTGTCTAACCAATGTCACGGCCTGACGTGAAATGATCGAGAGAGAGAGAGCAAGACAATGCTATGGCAAATTTTCAGATTCCTGTTCTACTGAAATAGATTTGAAAGTAAAAAAACGCCCCCCTCGCTCAACCAAAAACGAGCATGAGATGCGCTGCGGGCAGTGAACTATCGCAAACAGTATTGTGACAAGGTCAAGCCAGGCGGAAGCAATAGAGTGAGTCTTCACTTCATCACACTGAAGATCCATTACAGTTAGCTGAAGAAGTGCCCCCTTGAAGACCCCTGCGGGTCGAGAGTTCATTAAAACCTCAAGTGGACGCGCTGTAAACAGCTCCACACATCATGGCTAACAGAAGCCGATCAACGCATCGAATCGAAGCGATCATAATCGACCGTTGCTCGAGATCTTTTCACGATCATCACATGTGAGGTTCGAATATTGTTCATAATTATATGATAGTCTGCGTGAGCTTGGACTTTTGTGTGTAATTATGACACTTGATGCTGTCGCTGCGAGCACTTCCGCTTGACCGGTCGATATTTTCATTTATCTGCGCCACGATCGGCAAATATTAAGATCTATAACTTGTGGCAGCAGCGGTTAGCACTCACACTATAGAAATATCGAAAAAAACAAAACTGCTAACTTTATATTTCCGGTTCCCCAAGAAGCAAATTCAAAATACATTTGCATTTTAAATTCAAGTCGGTTCGTCTAATCGTTTGCTAGCTTGAGTTAGATATCTTAGCTGCCCTAATGCCTAATGCCTAATGCCTCGCGATCTCAGGGCATTCAACTTTTCTTTACGTTCCAAGAAACACTCAGCCTATAAATCAAAAGAACTTACAGAGAGATCGCTCAAGGCATATTTCGAACATACTCCATATACAGATATATATTATATATGTATTTCTGTATGGGTATTTGTCGCGTCTTTGTCACTGGGTTAATTAGCATATGAAAAAGCCCTGCGAGACAAGAGATCAGGCGACCTTAACTATTAAAATATTTTTTAACACTCGCACTACGAATGCAAGTTTGTTTTTAATCAAGAGATCAAAACATTTTGTAAACAGAGAGGGGGAGTTAGAGAGAGAGAGAGAGAGAGAGAAAGATAGAGAGAGAGAGAGAGAAAGGGAGAGAGAAAGAGAGAGAGAGAGATAGATAAAGAGTTTCAGCTTAAAGATCGATTATATTGTAAGTAATTTTGTAGGTAATTATGGTATAATTCTTCAAATCTCTTTAACAAAAAAACAAAACTTGTATTCTTAATATCTTTATTTTTTCTAATATCACTATTGAGTGATGAAAATAAATTTCCTTGTCTACTCTTCTTGCAGCCCTCGGGAACTTTCAGTTGCAGCATGCAAATCGATTATTGCTCCCAGTGAGCTGAGTGTGGGCCAGTGTTCAGTTTCAGTGGATCCCTCGGAGGCAGCACACGTGGAACCGCAAGAACCATTGGAAAGTCAGCAGAAACGAAGGTGAGTGTGAGAGTAGAATGCCATTAAAAACTATATAAACAATGCGTCACACAGCAATCAATCGATGACGTCGCCACGGCTGTTGTTACTGCTCTTATCAACGCTCAGCCAAGTGGCAACATTCGACTATTACGACTACGAAGACCCATGTCATGAAGAAATCCCAATGCCGAACATAACGCGAATAATCGACGAGAGCTTGCTCAATTGCACGGATCATGGCGAAGTTGTACACTGGATCAACGAGCAGGTGGAGAGGAATACGAATGTGACACGAATCAATCAACAATTGAGTTTGATTCTGCAGGCACTCAATGGCAAGAGAAACCTCTGTGCGGATGAAAACCGCGACCTGGCCAAGCTGCTTGAGGCATTGAACATTCTTCTAGCGGGTAAGGAGGATCCACTGCAGTCATCCAATAATATTGGACAAGATCTCATCAATATAATTGAAAAAACCAAACAAATAGCCGCAAAAGAGCTAACAAGTTGCTGTGAACATCTGAACGAACATGTTAACCAACTAGAAGTCGATCTCACGCAGCAAATTAAACTTAAATTTGAGAACCTCAAACCGAACCAAATGGAAACCGAACTCCGGGCAAAGTACACCGAACTGGAGATGCACATTAAGGAGATAATCGAACGACTCTCCAAGTTGGAACAGCAGCAAAACAAAATTGAAACTGAACCAATCAAACCTGACGAAACCTGCTGCCAGACGGCAGAAAATAAAATCAATGAGCTGGAAGAACAATTGCGAGAAAGTAACAAGAAAATAGATCATACTATATTAAAGTTGGAAAGAACAATTAAGATACAATTGGAGACAATTATCAAGATTAACGAAACCAAAAACTCTCTCCAAGAATGTCTAAGTAACGCGAAAAATATTTCGCTTATCGAAGAAGTCGTTAAAGAATTGAAGATTCAAATAAATGTACTACAGGATAATGCGGCGAAGAAATGTGCCAATGAAGAAAAATTGCAAATCGAACTCAAGTTCAAGATCGAAAAAGTTCTGGGCTTGTGCACTAAAATTGAAGATTGTCGCAAGGAAATCGAAAGTAATGCCAACACTATCAATGCCAATATAGAGCTGGTTAAATCTAAAATCACCGAAATCGAAAAACAAATAAACATTTTAAACAAAAATGGTCCTAATAACGATGATGATCTAAAAGATTTGGAAAACAAACTGGAGGAAAAGCTTCAAGAACTTGAAAAATATATATTGGATCGTAAGAAAGCTAGTGCTAAATATCAAATGGATATCGATTTACGAATCGATAAACTGCAATTACTGATATCCACGAATAATGAAGAAGAAATATCCGATATTATGCAGAAACTAAATCGACTTGAGAAACGTTTGGATAAACTAACCAAAGATAAAGACACATCGGCGGATCTTGCAGCACAAATCGAGGATCTTGAGGAACAGCTTAAGCAGGCCAACAAAAAACTAAGGGATAAGAATGCTTTGATCGATGATTGTACGGCAAACTGCAAGAACTTGGATAGGCTAAACGATCTAATCGATAAAATCGAGGACTTTGAGGAGCAATTGAAAAAAAAGATCGGAGCTAATAAAGTAACAACAACAACAAAACCAAAAATAACAAAGCCAACAAAAAAGAGAGAAGAATCTGCTATAGGCGGAATCGATTTTATAGAAAAATAAATGTATTTAAAAGGTTTATAAAAAAGAAGCAAGAAACGTTTTCTATTCCCATTATTCTCCTTCGGAACTACCTCTTAAATACTCTCCCACTCGGTTAGTTAGGTCAACCAGCCTGCCTGCCTGTCTTATCTGTTCTGCAATCAACATAACTTTATTCCAACTCTACGGAATTGCTTAACGAAGTGGAGAATGTTGCTGAAATTGTTCCGAATTGTATTTTATATTCTTTTGTTGGGGCAGGTTCGACGTTGCACACACAAACCTGCCAATCCTTGTTTATTTTGTTACGGCATAATTGCTGGAATTTCGTTAATTTGTAACCAGTTTTATGCTGCCAAACAAATCCCAGAACAACCTCCCCCAACAGACCTGCATGGGATGCCAACTCAAAGAGACAAACGACAAATGACAACTGGGGGAAAATTTACCCAGCACGTTAGTTTTATTTTTACTTTTTTTTTGTTATTTGTCGTTCCAAAAACAAAGTTTTAGCCCTTTTATTTTCGCCAACATGCTAATGACATAATGTGCATACTTCAGAAAGGCCCCTGCCCCGCGCTCCGCTCCGCCCTGTCTCGGAACAGGGAACTGAACTGTCAGACGGGCAAACTGTCTGGGCCTTTGCGTGTCCCCGCCACGTAGCACTAAAAAAGAACAGAACAACGTTTCAGAAAAATGTCGAGCATAGTGAAATTGAAGTTGATCTATAACTGGGGAATATCTTGTTTACGATAATCTATATTATATAATCCTAAGTTATATGACTTAAATTTATATTTACAAGTAGTTTCATTTGTTTGCCATATCCGAATACTTTCAGGTCTATTACTATTTTCTACTTCAACTCCTAACTAAAACTCCCCATCTAAACCCTACCCAGGGTATACTGACGTATTATGTAGTTATAGCCAGACGTAAATATATAGCAGTCACTGTGTCAGGAAGTTGACTAAAAGACCGTTAAATGAAAATCAACACGAACCTTTTGCTGTATAAATCAACTGGTTGCGTTGTGGGCAATCCACGAGAGCATCCCACCAGGCCCCAAAGTGTGTGTAGCTGTGTGTGTGTAGGAGTGTGTCGGGAATATATCTGCATAGATATATGTGCAAATATAGTATATGTATGCAGAACGAACACATGTCGGCTGCGACTGTTCAGACTTTTGACTTTTGCGTTGACATGACGTTTGTCGGCCAAAAAACTACACTGAGCAACCAAAGTGAGGATGGCTAAGCAGAACTATGTTTAATGTGCAGCTGCTTATTGTGGTACTAGGCAACTGGTTTGTTATTTACCTAGTGGTAGCCCAAGCATGTAGCACAGTGTTCAGTTAAGGATACTTCTCCTTCTAGCATGCTTTAAAGCCAACTTCATGTTCCTTTTTCCGGACGGCACGCCAATGTTGTACGCTTCCTCGCTCTATTTGCCTAGCACGTGCCTGCGCTTTTGGCCAAGGAACTACACTGCTCTCCTCTGCTCCCCCCTTACATAGGTCCTCTGACATTTAGCATATTTACGTTCTGTGGCAGCCAGTTGCAGCCGGAGGGCAGCCAATTCCGCATTACAAGCCGTGCCGTGCCCAACTTATTAAATGTTGTCGCTGTCCCAATTTCACCCAATGCGAGTTCCTCAGTTCCAGTTCCACAGTTCGCGTGGGCTGTGCCACAGATACAAGAACAGGAGCAGGAGCAGGAGCAGTAGCAGTGGCAGAAGCAATCGCTCTTTTTCTCCATAATGCAATGTTGATAAAAACTTCGCTGGGCTCGGGACATGGTTCACACAATGGCAGCCAGTCCCAGAGGGTTCGCACGTCTCGTCATTGTCGAGCAGCTGCTCCGATTGGAGCCAGTCCAGGTGAGATACAGCTGGCATCAGAGCAGGCAACGAAATCTCAATATAACTGGAACAAATTTCAAATCATTTCAATTCAATTCAAACTCCCTTACTTTTATCGTGTTGTTTTCGCTGCTAGGTATCGAAAATTTCAAGTGTATCTTTTCTATATTATCCCTTTTTCCGTTGTATTATTTAAAATTCTCGTTATGCAATCTACCAAAACGAAACGCACCAAGAAGACCAAATCGCGTGTCATAACAAGGCCTGTGATTACACAGCCCAAACTGGAACGGCGCATACCACGTCCAGATGTGCTGCACACGTATCTCGAGTATGCCCAGATCAATCAGTATTTGGAGTATATAGCCAATCGCTATTCGAACTTCGTCAAACTCTACACGCTGGGCACAACGCACGAGAAGCGTGAGGTGCGCGCTGTGGAGATCAATTGGTTAAACGAGGACAACTCCGAGTTGCCCTCAGCGTTGCGCTGCCAGGCTGCCAAGCAGATGCAGATGTTTAAGAGCAGTGGCGCCAAGGGTCCTCTGGTTTTACCCGGTGAGAAGAACCGGAACGTTATCTTCATCGAAGCAGGCACACATGCCCGTGAATGGATCACGGTCAGCACGAGCCTCAATTGCATTTACCAGCTCACCGAGCGATATACGCGTAACATTGAAGTCTTACGTAAACTGCGATTCATCATTGTGCCCCTGGTTAATCCCGATGGCTACGAGTACTCGAGGACCAAGGTAACTAAAGCTTAAGTACACTGCACATTCCAACTAGAGCTGAGTCGAAAAGTGGCACTATCGATAGTATTGAATATAGTTACACCAACTTTCGATAGTTTCCCAGTTCTTTTCTTGGCATTCTTGCAGTTTTAGTTTAACAAAGCAAATAAATAAATTATCGCATCCTTCTGTAGAACCCCAACTGGCGCAAGAACCGACGACCGCAAAAGGGCACCAAGATCGTAGGCGCTGACTGCAATCGAAACTATGACATCTATTGGGAGCTTGGTCCGAACAAGATCAATCGCAATACGTATAAGGGCGACAAACCCTTTTCGGAACCGGAGACGCGTGCTATGCGTAGCATCCTCGATAGCATGGCACCCAACATGCTCTTCTTCCTGTCACTGCACTCCTACGGGCAGAGCATCATGTACCCCTGGGGTTATTGCCGTGATTCGCCGAAATATTGGCGAGAACTGCATACGCTGGCGACCGCGGGACGCACTGCGATTAAGACTTACAACGGACGCGAATATCGCACGGGGTCAATTAGTTGCCTGGCCAAGCACACGATAACCGGGTCTGTTGTGGACTATGTGTTTGCCGTGCTGAAAACCCCATTGGCACTGGTCATGGAGCTGCCGTCAAGAGAGTTGGGCTTCCAGCCACCTGTCGAGATGATCAGCCAAATTGGACACGAGAGCTGGTTCGGCATACGAGAGATGTGCAAGAGGGCCTTCGATTTACGTGCCACCATCGATCGTGACAGTGATGTGCCACCCAAGCCGCGTCCCGCCAAGTCTTCAGGAGGTACTTCGGCCGGCGCCGGAGATAGTGCCACCAGTAATATAGTAAGACCAGTATTGACCAGGCGGCGGTCTAAGAAACGTTCCAAGCGCACTTTACTTGCGCAGCATGAGGAAATTCTAGAGCAGCAGAGACGTTTCCTGGCTCCAACAGCGACAAGGCGGACATTGGGTGGCCACGGCGACGGACCCAACTATTTCGCGACTTAACAGGTTGTCTTATATGTTGTGTTTTGGTGTAAGTGGTACATCAACAAGTTAATTAAATTTTTATCGTATGAAGAGTTCAGAATGCGCTAGGCTTGGTCCCAGTTCAATTTTCTTGGGCGTCTTTTTATTTCATTTCCGGTTTGGTGTTTTTCTCGCGATGGATAACTTGGTTTTGTACAAAGCAATTAAGAGATAGTTTGTGAGGTGTGTGTGTGTGTATTGGTGTATGTTATTTAAAATACTAGTACAACAGCAGAGATTTTCACTTGGTCTCCAGCAGGGGCACACGTGGTGCGGCATATTTCTGACGCAGCTTCTCGTAAACTTTGCGATCCTGTATAATTGAGATATATTAGAATTGGATAATCATAGCACATATTTAATCTCCTACCTGTTCGCTAACCGATGGACGCAACTGTTTGAGCGCCTCTTCGAAGTGCTGCTTGTTCACGCACAGATCCTCCACTGTTGTGTTGCCTTCGTTAAGCGATTGGCGCAGCGAAAACATGGAGGCCTGTTTCACCAGGCCAGCCAAGTCGGCGCCTGTGTACCCATCGGTCTTGGCGGCCAACTCATTGAGGTCAACATCGTCAGAGAGCACGGGACGTTTTCCATTCTGTGGCATATAAGAATAGATGAATAATATATCAAACATGTGGAGTCCAGCAAGCTTACCTTGGTAGTGGCTTTTAGAATATCCGCACGTTCCTGCTGCATGGGTAGTCCAACATAAAGTATGGTATCTAAACGACCAGGACGCAGAATGGCCGGATCTATAATGTCCGGTCGATTGGTGGCAGCCAATATGTAGACTCCTTTGCGCTCCTCCACGCCATCCATTTCCGTGAGCAGCTGATTGACAATACGCGTACCCGAATTGTTGCCATCGCCGCCATCCGAACGTTTCGGACACAGCGAGTCGAACTCATCGAAGAAGATAACACAAGGCGCGGAGTTTCTGGCGCGCTGGAAACACGCACGCACTGCACGCTCACTCTCGCCCACGTACTGCGAAAAGAAAGAGCATATTGAAGCATAAACAAACATACAAATAAGAACACTCTACGCTGTACTACCTACCATGTTCATAAGTTCGGGTCCCTTGACGGAAATGAAATTGATGCCAGCCTCATTGGCGATGGCCTTGGCCAGCAGGGTTTTGCCACAGCCAGGCGGGCCGCAGAGAAGCACGCCCGATGGTGCCTCTAGTCCAAGCCGTGCCAGCATCTCAGGATACTTAACGGGTGCCAGCACAGCCAACTTAAGCTCCTCACGTATATCGTGCAGCGAACCAATGTCATCCCATGTGGTATCTGGCACCGTAATGAAACCCTCGCGCTTGGCCGATGGCTGCATCACTTTAATCGCGGCCGTAAAGTCCTCCAGAGTAAGGCAGAAGTTCTGATCAGCAAACTCTTCAGGTGGATTGTCCAGGAAGTTTGTCAGCTCAGCCAGTGTTGGCTCATAGAATTCATCGGCTAAAATTGGAGACTTGGAACTTGAGGAAGACTCTTCAACATTCTTCACTTCATCAGTTTTGGGCGCCTCCTTAGCTTCCTCGGCGGGCTTATCATCGACTTCCATTGGTGCCTCTGTCGATTCTGTTGTAGCCTTTTCCCCATTTGTAGCTTCTGGCTCTGAAGGAGGTGAGTTTGTCTTCTCCTGCGTCGCGCCATCTTGTTTCTCTTCGCTGGGCTCATCGTCATCCAATGTGACAGTGGTCATATTCATTTCGCTGGCTGCATGCAATTCTCGGAACTTTTTCATCGATCTGCGTTTGACGGCAATTGTGGCAGCACGTGATACAAGAGCAAGCAGATCCGCGCCCACATAGCCAGGTGTCAATTCAGCGATTTTATCATAGTTCAGCTTGGGATCAATGGATAATCCCTCGCATTGAATGCGAAGAATCTCGCGGCGTTCCTTTCGTGACGGTATGTGTATGGCAATTTCATGATCGAAGCGCCCAATACGACGCAATCCCGGATCAAGTGTATCCGGACGTGTGGTCGCTGCGATGACCACAACAGATTGTCCGAATTCGGTTGCCTTCAGTTGATCTAAGCTGGTGATCAATTGCGAGACAATGCGACGTTCCATATCCTTGGCTGCCCATTGACGATTGCCCGCAATGGCATCGATTTCATCGATAAACAACACACAAGGCGAATTGTCGATGGCCTGCTCGAAAATGTCACGTATACGCTCCTCCGATTCGCCTGAGATGCCGCCAATCAACTCGGTAGCCGCCACCTCTAACAAAGGCATCTTTAATTGCTATAAGGATAACAAGAATTAGAATATAGTCCATACTAAAGTTCGTTTCCCACTACTTACACCTGCAATGGCACGCGCTAAATAGGTTTTACCACACCCCGGAGGTCCATGCAGAAGAATGCCTCTAGAGGGCAGCAAACCCAGTTGGAAATAGAACTCTGGCGACTTGATATGTATGAGCATCTCACACAGTTCTTTTAAAGTGCCATCCATGCCACCAATATCGCGAAAGCTTTCCGTGGAGCGAGAGACTTCCAATTCCTTTTTGTATTTGCGTACACGAGACGGACCACGATCGTTCAAATCGCGTTGATGTTGCTGGTACTGTTGGTGTTGCTGTTGATGCTGCTGATATGAGTGCACAGGTCCATGCTGCTGGTGATGCTCTTTACGTGATCCGCCATCGGGATTTGCTTTGCCAGACGTAACAGACACAGCAACGACTTGAAAACGAAAGATTGTTCCGATAAGAATCTTGAATATCTAAAGCTAATAAAGTAATTACATTTCTTGGGATTGGGTGTGCCAGTTGAAGGATTTGAGGAGCTGCCATCCGGACGCTGGCCTGTGAACGAATCAATTCGTTTAACTGCCAATGCACGATGTTTTGTTGTTCACATTACAAGTCGCATTATACTGACCTTTCTTTGGCGGCACAACAGCAACGGACAGATAGCCATCTGATGGACGCTTCAAGGTCTTGGGTACATTATCATCGGGTGCACTAGAGGCGCCACCAGGGCCGCAATTCTTTGGACTCCTGGAGGCATCATCATCGTTCTCATCACCACTGGAAATGTCGATAGGCTCGTTGCTTTGTGGCTTTGGCGGAACAATTTTCTTAATTGATGATTGGTTGGTGTACAAGCCGTGCATCATGTTGCTCATGATGCTGTTGTTTGGCGTTGCCGGTTCGTCTGAGAGAAAATCGTCGCCTTCGTCTGAGCTGCTCGCCTTGTCCAAGTTGTAGCTGTCCGAAACAATGGAGAATGCTAAAAATAGAGAAGACCAATGAGCAGATTGTGAAATTGCCGATAATCTCATCTTGATTACAATTGACCCCATCCAGCAGATGCCGGCTTCGTAATATGGCGCGTCATTAACTAGACTGAATATTGCCTGGTTTGCTGACGCCGTTAGCTAGTGTCATGCGCAGACGGGCCTAAATTGCATTATTTACTTTTCGCTTACCCTGATGAACTAGTTGTCTGAATGGTCCAAATTTCCGACGCGAGTATTCTGGGTATTTTCGCATCAACTCTTTGGTCATCTGCTTCACATCCAAATACGTCTCGTCAATATGCTCCTCGAGATACTGCAGGAATCAGACAAAAAAATGCGATTGCAATCGACTCTGAGAAACTCTAACCTTGCTTTTGCGTTTCATTTGCTGCTGCAATTAGAGGGGCGCCTACTTTGCCGGTGTCTCTTTGCAATAGGAATTTAACGCAATATGAATATTTTGGAATGTTAGTTACTTGCTTGACACGATTAGTTATTAAATGGTCGTGCAACACTGGTTTGATCTTCTTCATATTCCGTGTGGACAAAATGAGAATTTACAAAAATCCACACGAGAATAAGTTCGCGTTGCCCGCTACAAATGCGACACCGACGCTTACAATAAGGCGGCAATCGCAATTCACATGAGATTGCAAAAAAACTATCGATACTCACGCATTGATTGAAATACGCAGTGCTGCCACTTATCGATAGCCAAGTGTGGCTAAAAAATACCGAGAAACATTGTGGTAGGTCAGAAACTCAAGAGATTTATAATACTTACGTATATATGTAACACATATATTATGACCCTCAAGTTCCAAGTTCAAGTAAAACTGCCGTCATTTATAGCACAGAATTTGTGCAGAGATTTTTATATCTATTTCGATTTGTATTTTTTTGTATTTTTCAGCTACAACTTGTGTTCTTCATACTGAGTTTCTTTTTTAGATTTGATTTTGTGCATTCAACAAAAACTTCAACTTATTACTAAATAACTTAAATAGAGTCGCTTTACATGCTTAGAATTACATAATAATGCATTTCAAAAGTCTTCTATGTAATATATATGTATATAAACTGAACGGAATGAGGATGATATTCATCAATTGCCAATGGTAAAGTATAGTATATTATTTATCTAGGGGAAGGCCGTGGGAAAGGTTTGCTGCATTTGGAAATACCCAGAAGGCACTATAGGTAGTCTACAGATGATATTACAGGTATAGATACAGGGAGCTGCAATGCAATAAGTAAAACAGAGAGTTAGAATAAAATTTTGATGTAAAAATTATCAGTCGGTGTTTTTTTTCTTCTGCAATGTTTTCTTTTTTTCGTAGAACGACGATAAACAATGATAAGAAATCTGAGCCGGAAATCGAGCCGAGTCGACTCGCAATATCGCTGAATCAGAGCAGCTTCTTCTCCTTTACTGTCAATGGCCTTGTGTCATTGTTCGTTACAGATTTACCCAGAGCAGGTGAACCTGCCCGTGGATTGGCATCGACCACGGACGTCGTCGTCGGCCGCCTGTGCTGATGAGTTGTACCCGGAGAGGCAGAAGACGAATTGTGTGAATCCCTAATTAAATCTGTTGCACCCCGCGAACTGCCGAGTCGTGAATTGGACACCACCGACTCATGGGGACTCAAATAATTGGAGGCTACAGCATGTGTTCGATTATATACTCGTGGCAAGGCGTTTGCTAAAAACGACTTGGGATCCTTGGTCATTGTGTAGTCTTGAACTCGCGTTACTATCTCAATCTTGGCCCAGATTATAAAACCGATTAAAGAATCAATCAATGATCCAAGTGTCTCAAACTCATTCGGAATAATCCCATCCACATGGTTCTCAAAGTAGCTGAACATGGGGAACCAGATGCGCGTGCGATTTGAATCGCTCTGCATAAGCGCCTGTAGAAGAAGGAGAAAGATAAGCTCGGGCATTTATAGGTTTAAAATATAGACTGATACTTACCCGATTGTTTGCCAACGTATGATAATAGAGAAAAAGTCGCGATGTTATGTAGAAAGCTACAAAAACATCAATGGAATAATGCTCGTGGGCGGCCAAAATGAAGAAGATGCCAAACATGTTGAGCAGCCATGTCAATGTGTGCAGGAAGTAAAGATTACGCGGAGTATCTGCCAAATAGAGGAAGCAGGTTAACAAAACTGATAACATTGCTATATATTCTCATGATTACTCACATTCTGTAATAAAAAAGTTAAGTAGCGTCAAAGCTACAGTGTGTCCACTGAACATGTAGTCGCCGCACGTGCGGACACCCTGTATGGACATGCCGAGGCCACTCCAGATGCGATATGCTCGTGTCATGCGTATCACAAGGGCACCAAACAAATCCACATTGGGATCATCGATGGCAAAATCCTTTTGATTGCACTGCAGATGCGTGCCCGGCACACTGAGAGACGTGATCAACATGGTGACGCAGCGCAGCAGAAACACAGTGCCGGCCAGTGCAAAGAAGCGACGCAGCAACACCATACGATACTTGTGAAAGATGAGCACAATCAGCCATACGGTGAACAAAAGCGAACCAGTAATTTCACACATATTGAACGCCCACGGAATATGCGGCACATTATCAAGAAATATGTCCGGCAGCGGGGGATAACGTTTCATGTCGGGCACACGCTCATGAACAATCACCATGACAAAAGATGTGATCCAAGTAACGACAAAAGAGTAGCCTGGAAAGACGAGACGATGTTACCAAGTGGAAAACTCAAAGGGACTTGAGAGCAAACAAACATTAACATGATTCTTTATGCAAAAAAGAGCTAGTCTAGCGGAATACGTAATGTGATTATTGGTTTGAGCCATGTCAATATTTTCATTAATGAGAAACTGTGGAAATGTGATGATTTATCACAACCATGACTAGTGCTCTCCCTTTCGCACAGACAAAAGCAATTCAGATAATGCATATTCTTTTTATTTATACTCGGTTTCATATTCCCCTTCTCACTTTAAATGCCAGGGTATATGGCACATGGAACCTTTAAGAGACTGCAGACTTGTCAAACTAATACATGCTCTCTCTCTCTATCCTTGTCTCTTTCTACCTCTCGCACCGAATTGTAAATATATTCATTTAAAAATCAGTGCACGCAATATTACACAAAAGCGCACAAAAATATTCCACAACATGCAGTCAAAACAAAGTGAAGAGAGCAAGAGCGACAAAGAAACAGAGAGAGAGAGAGAGAGAGTACTATTTACCTATGCATAACCTCCAAATAATAATAACAGTACCGCGCGCGTCATTGTCGTAATAAAATTGTAACTAAAATTTATAATTAGACACACAAATGACGTACAATACCCGATAGTCTATGAGAACACAGTGTATAAAAAGAGCAATCGCTGATTGGGGATTGATATCAAGGTTGCTGCCAATTGGCCGATATGACCGATAAGACCTATGGATGAACTCGGTCACCCGCTTTCCCCCTTTCACTTACCTAAACTTATTGCCGTTTTAAAGTATTCGGGAGCGATGTTTGTGGTTCGTCTGTGGTTCTTCCCCAGGGTCTCGCAGTCGGCTACGAAACAGGGCTCGTCAGGAAGGGATGTATCGGCACATGGATCGGCCAGACTGAGGGGCATGAATACAGGTCCGTGCGATGCAAGGCCAAGAAAGGCCGTAGTTGGATAAGTTTTTTGCGAGCAATTAAGGGGCATTTTCGCATTGTTATGTTCCAGTTTCCATTGATGCTGGATGTTGCACACGGTCATCCAGAACTTTTTCATCTCACCAAACGTGATCTTGTAGTCCAGTTTATATCGCAGATCACGTATATCCTGCTCGGTTAGCGAGAGCAACACCGGCCCATCGATGGCCTCGCTGCGCAGACAATCGGCCAGCGTGTGTGAGAATTCCCCACTTTTGTCTGCCCATTGATGCACATCGTCCACTACCCACTGTTCTATACCCAACGCACTTGGTGCTTCTAAAATGCTGCTGTTGTTGTTGCTGCTTATCTGTTTTTTATTTGGTGTTGTGGCCGGCAGCGGCTGCTGACTCACTGGGTCATTCATTTTACCGTCATCGTCAAACATTGTTTTGTTGTTTTGTTGTTAAAGCTTTCTTTTCGTTTATGAATATTTTATTATACAAACTTCTTCCGATTATCAAGAAATTTTGATAACTTTTTTCGTTTGCCAATTGATTACGCGACTGCAGCATTGTAAGCGCGGGTGAGCCGATTACACATTGGATATCAGCGCCACATAATTTTTACGTATTAATATTTGTTTTCAAAACACACACGTTCAATTTTTAGTTGCTCTCGAATTTCCAGCGACACAGCCTGCTGCTTCTTCTGTGTTGTGTGTTTCTTTTTTCTCTTTTTTTATGTACCATTAACAGAGATGTGGAGTAACTCTGTTGTGTGTGGAGCGAGGCCAACTTCGCGTGAGCGCAAAATTGCGCATGACCAACAGAGAGTTTCGATAGTTATCGAAAGTTAACTGTGGCCAAACGAAACAGAACAATCTGTTGCATGCTGCGGTTATTATTATTGTTATCATGGTAAAACTGCGCACAAATGATTATTATTTAAAAGGAGGTAAAAGAAGGACAAGCGACTTCCGTATGGATATGTTAGATACTCATAACTGCGTTTGAAATATACAATTAAACTGAAACTCCTTTTGAACTGAACAGTTGCCCTAGAAGATCGAATTGCAAATGCAACCACGAGCAAATCAATTTATTTTAAAAGTAATATATACAATACCAATACAACAAATTGTAATTTAAACAACGATTAACAAATCCAAATACTGACGACCATTTTGAATACATATACAACAATATATAACTTACACAGCTTCTTTTATAAATAGAACTCAAACATAAAATAAATCGAAGCTTTATCCATATTTCCTTATTATATATTCAGCACAGCTCCTTTAACCGTTGAAGGTTTTATCAACATTTGAATAGACAATATGTTAGAACTGATCTCTCCCCTTTGACCATGGCGTCCCCAATAGAGAGTATTCCAATCATTATTTTGATATTTAGAAAACTTTCCGTTAGGATTACTAAAATAAATGAGATATGTAGTTAGGTAATGTTTTAAGTAATAATGCCTATGACTTACCAGTCATGAATAGTTGCTATTGCGTCCCACCATCCCCTTTCCTTTTTGGGACAAATCGAGAACTCTTTATTCTCATTTATACGCATAAAATCTCCAGCATTACCATAAAATTTTCCCAATGATTTAAGATTATATCCCTCATCCTTGCTGCCAATAGCGAAGCTGTCATATTGGGCAAAGCGAGTTTTGTTATGATAGTCTACCACGCTTATATAGAGATTGTGATTTTGATAATCCGTTATTCGGTGTAGCTTTTCTAAACCAAGCCAGAACTCTCCGTAGGGATTCCCGAAACCTTCTTGGTATTCAGTATAATCTCTATTAAAGTCAACAGTTCCATCAATTCGCCGCTGAATTACCACCCAGCCCGGCCCGGCTATCTTATCTTCCGTTGTTACCAAAAATGGTTTAATGCCAGGTACGTTCATTAGTTTATCTGAACTTCCATAATTTATGAAAATACCTATAGTATCTTCATATTTACTGAGTTTTATTTCTGCCGATCGAAGTTGCTTGTCGTTCTCCTCAGCCTTGGACTCCAAATCGGCGATAGTGGCCTTTAGGCTTTCTATTGTGCATTCGTCGGCTTCTTTTTGTAGGTTGAGATACGTGGAAGCGAACATATTTGATACATTTTCAACCAAGTTTTTAAATTTGACTCTTATTGAGGAATGGTTTTTGGTTAATGCTTCTAACAACTCGCCTTTCCTTTTCTCTCTTTCATAAAAGAAATGTTCTCTGTGCTGGTAACCACACAATTGTTTTTTAAGCTCGGAAAGTTTATCTTCGAGGTCCTTTATTCGATTGTCTTTCATCTGTAACATATTGGCAAATGCTTCAAGTTCCTTACTTTCTATGGAGCTGGACGACCCGCATCCGTCCATTTGGTTACCCTGCTTAATTATTGATTCATTAGTCCAACCCAGCAATTAGTCAAACTCAACATACAAACTCACCGAGTCATTGTCTGACGCACTCTCAGTTGGATTTTCGGGTAACTGAATATTTAGTTCCTTGTTTTCCATTTCCGATTCATTGTCTGAGGCACTCTCAGTTGGATTTTCAGGTAACTGAATATTTAGTTCCTTGTTTTCCATTTCCGATTCATTGTCTGAGGCACTCTCAGTTGGATTTTCGGGTAACTGAATATTTAGTTCCTTGTTTTCCATTTCCATTTCCGATTCATTGTCTGAGGCACTCTCAGTTGCATTTTCAGGTAACTGAATATTTAGTTCCTTGTGTTCCATTTCCGAGTCATTGTCTGACGCACTCTCAGTTGGATTTTCAGGTAACTGAATATTTAGTTCGTTGTGTTCCATTTTAAAATGAATGTAACTTTATTTGAATATTGTGTTTTTCTTTATGACTTTTTTAAACTTTTTATGATTATCACGATCACTACCCTACTAGATATTGACAAACAATGCCAGAGAAATCTAAGTTTTCTGAAAACAACTAAAATACTGTTCAAATACCAGATATACTTTTATGATAACTAAGCCGATTCTCGATTACAAACTCAATCAAATTTTTAGTATTGTGAAACCATTATTTGAAAATTAACAATCTGGAACATTTTTTAGGTGTTTGAATGCTTACAACTTTCAAATGTGTTGTAATAATAATAATAACAATATTTATAACTAATTTTTCGGTCTCAGTAACATTTGCACAGATTTAATGTGATTGCGACCCTTTCCCCATGTACCGAGTCCCCAGTAAAGGTAATGCCAGTCATTAACTTGGGTATTTGAAAACTTGCCATTTAAATTACTAGAAATAGAAAAGTATTTCATATTAATAATTGAGTTCTACCAATACGAAAACCACTTACCAGTTTGGATTGGTCTTTTTCAAATCCCACCAACCATTTTTGTATTTGGGACAAACCCAGAAATTAACTTTTTCGCTCATTCGCATCATGTCGCCGGCATCCCCGAGATAAATACCCAATGATTTCAACTGGTACTCCTCAGCCTTGCTGCCTACAACGAAGTTGTCATATCTGGCATAATGAGTATCGCCATCATAATCAACAATGTGTATATAAAGCTCATGTTGTTTTTGTGTTGTGATGCGATGCATTTTCTCCAAACCCAGCCAGAATTCTCCGTTCGGATCCCCGAATCCCTCTTGATACGTAGCCAAATCTCTGTCAAAGTCAACAGTTCCATCAAATCGACGCTGAATGACAATCCAACCGGGTCCGGCTATCTTATCTTCTAGTGTTGGTTCAAATGGTTCAAGACCAGGCACATGCATAAGTTTTCTAGTGCTTCCGTAGGGTATATAAATGTGAATCTGATTATCAGTAGGACTTATTTGCTTCTTATTGTCTTTATTCCTGTTCTTTAAATTGTAATCCGCAGCATTCTGCTCTAGTTTCTTGATCTGCAGCTCGTAAGCGGAAATTTTACTTTTGTACTCCGGTATTTCACTCAACCTTATTTCATTTGCTTTTAGTTTTTCCTCCAGCATTGCTATTTGTTCGTCTTTGGCCTTGATAATCCGCTCATTTTCAGTTATTTCATCCTGTTGATTCTTCAACTGCGATATTAACTCCAGCAACTTGTCAAGTTTGCAGTGTATTGAACTGGAATCGTAGGCCATTGTGGCTATTAAGTCGTCTCTATCTTTGATTTTTTCGTTGTAGATTTTAGCCATTTCCATTTCTAGATATCGTTTAGTACTCTGTGAAACAGACAAACTGTAATAAATAACATTGCTTTGTACCAAGATAAATTACTCGGCTTACCTTATTGGTTTTCAGTTAGAATATTTTTCCCAATGATCGAACTGTCCATGCGAACACTTCAACGATCCAATAGAAACTAAACTGATAAATTAAACACCAAGTTGACTTGGTGTAGACTGATAAGATGCATATACGTCCTCAGATATTGTCCGATTACACACAATAATGACGTACGTGATTATTCTAAAAAAAAAAACAATAATCTCGTACGTACGAATGGACTTATCTTTATCATTTGGCATTTCTTTCGCTCTATTACGTATAAATTTAGTTAACTGATGTCATAAAAGTAGTGTCAATTGGGGAATTATAAAAGATTTGACTTGTGATAATGCATTCGAAACTTCAATTTTATAAAACTTATTCACATTTAATACATATATTTTGGACAAGTTGATTAACATTTAACGAAATTAAAATTTAATAAATTTGTACTGGCTTTTATTAAATATTCGATTTTACGTTGGGATTAAGATACTCTTCGGGATTCGGTAAAAATGCTTTCAAGAATGCGATGCCCTTGGGTAAAAATTGAATCTTCTCATTGAACTGATATAATGGCGGCTGTAAAATGTCGTTGAACGATATTTCCTCAACATTGCCGATTTCGATTATGAAATGCACCTTCTCGACACGCATAAACGCCTCATCTGGAAACTGCGTATATTTACGAATAATTTTTCGCACAATTGTGCGATTTGATTGTCTAGATAAGAGATAAGAAAATATAATGGATTAAGAGGAACTATTGAAATATTGTTATAAATATTACCTTAGAAGTTGGGCCTTGTTTGCAATCAATAGCAATTGCATATCACTACAAAGCTTTGTAGTCTCCCTACATTTGTTGTCAACGCGCTGCAGAAATTGTAGAAAGCCATCGACATCGTTGCTATCTAGCAGATTATGCAGATTAAGTGGAAGCTTAAGCCTGAGTTGGAAATCCAAAAGATGCTCGAACGTACTCCCATTCCGGTTCAAAAACTGTTCCTTAAAATCACATGGATAATCTTGCAGTAAATGCTGTATTCTATCTGGTAATTTATACTGTGATCTGGGAATGAATGACGGAGTAGTTCCAATAATGCTCTTCACGCGTATTTCATTTTCCATAACATCCTGCGGCTCATAATTAACAACAATACGTAACGTTGTTATTTTACGATGTGTGAATATATATTGACGATCGCACTGCAGCTGATAATCGAAGATCCATCGACATTGCTTCTGGGCACGTAATTTAGCGTCCAAGCGGTTAACAAATGGTTCCACTCTCTGCGCTACAGAAGGTGTCTTTGAAAACCTGAATAATTAAAAAAAAACAAGAATTATTTTCATAGTAATAAGAGGAATATTAGGTTATCTTACTCTTGCAACTTTTTGCTACACATATGCAACATTTCTGACAGGGATAGTGTAACTGGAATGTTTGACTCAACAGCAGTTTCTTCCAGGATTTCGTCTGCTTCAGCGTAATTCTCCATCTTTTTGAGCTGCCAATATCTGTCGACTTCTTCTAGGCTTGGCTTCTGCCTCAAACGCTCCAAATGCTTAAGCCCCTGCTCCAGTCCATTCCAATCTGGTAACTCAAACGAATCTTCCGCACCGAAGGCTGTCGCGTTCATAGAAAATCTACAATGATTACACCTCTTGCACGAATTCTGAGCTCCGGCTATAGCTGGTGGATTTTGCTGTTGCAGGCATATTGTTGTTGATTTAACTATATCTTCAGGTTCGTCGTTAACATTATCGATCATTTCCGGGCCAGCATCGAATTCGACGACACTTTCATCAGCTGTTTCGTCATTCTCCTCGTCCAGCAAGGTCGACACTAGACTGAGTCGGGTTTTCTCCACTTCATTCTCGTCCATATTATCGTCGAGCACTTCAGCCGCATCGAAAAACATCGTATCGCCACTAATATTTATAAATTCCTTGTGGTCTGCAGCATACTGTCTTTTGGTATTCTCATTAGAGCTGCGACGTTTGCCATCTATCGGTTGCCTAAGTGAATGCTTGGCCATTTCTTGCTGCGCTGCAAAATGACTAGACACATCTGAGATTGTAATCGGATTATCCTCATACGCTGCTGGATTCGCTTTTAGCTTTTCTTCCATCGGACGTGTGACATCTGTGCTGAAATCACTGCGTGTTTGTCGCATCATTTGTGCCCTGACCATCTGCACGGTGCCATCGAGTTGCTCTGGTTCCATGTTTGTTGAGCTCAGGTTTAATGTTTTGGAAAGTACTGGTATGCGAGATCTATTTTTAGACATAGGCGTTTGTTGTTGATTGTTTCGGCTGTATAGAGCATAAAAGTTATTGATTAAATAAATAAAATAACAAAATATAATGCCAAACTTACTCCTGGTGATCTTCCATGTTCCGTTTCTTTGCTTCTGGCAAATTCGGTGTGAGATGAATGGGTAAACGTTTAATATTAAACGAAGTCATTGGCTTGGAAACTTGCACAGGTGTTCCACAGCATGAAGTGTCCATATCCATATCTTCATGTGGCGGGCAAATCTCAGAGTCTACATTGCACATCTCTTCCAAATCTTCATACTCAATCATTGAGCGCCCAGGTGTAATTGGAAAGATGCTGCGATGCAATCCATATTGCGATTTGTTTACCTTCGGTGTTTCCATTATAATCCTGGCTATTGATGGATTGAAAATACTTTTGTTTTTCGCTGGACTTTGTTCCGTTGCCAGTACATTAAGGACCTTAGGAGCAGAAATTGGCATTTCCTCATCAATAGCTTCTTCTGTGTGCATTGTTTGACAGGGCTTTCTCACTGGAGAATTTTGCTCTGTCGCAAAGCAATCTTCATCGATATCTTCTGGCATGCTAATAGTTTTTCTTGACTTTCTATTATGTTGATCTGCTAGAGAGTCAATAGGTTGTGTTTTATAAGTAGCGGCAGCACTGCAAGTTTCCTCTTCAATGGGTTCTGCAAGATGCAATGTTTGTCTTGGTTTCTGTTTAAGTGCTTGTTTTGGCGCAGTATTCTGATTTAGAACCTCTTGTGTGTTAATTTCATCTTCTGCAAAGGGATCTGATATATCTAAATATTTGCCAAAGATGCTGCTCTTTACTGCTGAGGCTGCAACTGATGGCAGTCTTGAATGCGTGTCTTCCTGTTTGTTGACATGCTCTTTGAATGCATCAACTGTCTCTGGCAACTCTTTAGGCAAGCAGAAGGAGTCTTCTTCAATGTCTTCGGCGGGGTAAAATGTTTCTCTCCGTTTACTACTTCGCTGTGATGTTGACGAAGTTGTATCAGTTTTGCACTCATCTTCTGGTCTTATTATCTCTTCTTCAATATCTTCAGTCGTGTGCATGGTTTCTCTGCGTCTGCAGCTCTGCTTTGTTGCTGCAGGCACTGTTGGCTTTGTGACTGGATCTTGTGTTCTGGGCTCTTCTTCAATATCTTCAGTCATGTGCAATGTTTCTCTGCGTCTGCTGCTCTGCTGTGCTGCTGCAGATGTTTTCGGCTGTAAGCTAATATTCGTCAAAGGTCTTACCAACTCTTCTTCAATAGGTTCAGCCATGTGCAAGGTTTGTCTATGTCTGCCACTTCGCACTGTTGTTGTTGAATTGGCCTTCGTGATGCACTCTTCTTCTTCAATATCTTTAGCCAACTGGAAAGTTTCTTTGTGTCTGCTCCTTTGCTGTGTTGCTAAAGGACCTGCTAACTTTGTGACGAACTCTTGTGAACCTGCCTCCTCTTCAATGTCTTCGGTCATATGCATGGTTTGTCTGTGTCTGTAGTCGCGTTGGATAGCTGCAGGAGCCGGTTGTTCCGAACTTATTTCTAGGGACTTTTGTAAATCCTCTTCAATAGGTTCAGCCATGTGGAGGGTCTGTCTGTGTCTGCTACTTCGCAATGATGCTTGTGAGGTTTTATCTTTGGGTCTTACCTCCTCCTCTTCAATATCTTCGGTCATGTGCATCGTTTCCCTACGTCTGGCACTCTGCTGAGTTGTTGCAAGAGCTGAGGGCTCTAGTATTTTTTGATGTTGAGTATCTATGAAGTCTTCTTCAATGGGCTCAGCCATATGCAGTGTTTGTCTGTGTCTGCCAATCCGGAGTGATGTTGCGGGTCCTGTTGGCTTTGCTATGATCTCTTGCTGTGGTCTTACAACCTCTTCTTCAATATCTTCAGTCATGTGCAAGGTTTCTCGGCGGCTGCTACTCTGCTGGAGTAGGGTTGGTGCTGATGGCTTTAAGCTTGTTTTCTCCTCTTCAATAGGCTCCGCCATGTGCAATGTCTGCCTGTGTTTGTAATTGTGAGATGCGACTGCAACAGTTGAAGCATCTGGTAGTTCCTCTTCAATAGCTTCAGACATGTGCAAGGTTTGCCTACGTTTACTGATCTGCTGCGTTCCTACAGAAGCTGTTGATTTTAAACTCAAGTCCTTTTGAGGTCTTGTGACATCCTCCTCAATAGCCTCAGTCATGTATACGGTTTGTCTGTGCCTGCTGCTATGCTGTGCGGCTGCAGGAGCTGTTGATGCATAGTTAATTCCTTCATTTGATTCTCCAATCTCCTCTTCCATATCTACAGCTACATGCACTGATTCTCTGCGTTTGAGGCTCTTTGCGGCTGCCAACGGACCAATTGGCTTTCGGGCTGATTCCGCTTGTTGTTTAACCACATCTTCTTCTATGGCTATAGCCATGTTCACGGTCTGTCTGCGTTTACTGCTTCGCTCTGGGACTTGGAAATTCGTTTCCTGACGTGTACCGTCCATGTCCTCTTCAATAGGTATAGCCATGTGAAGCGTTTGTCTGCGGACATTTTGTTGTTGTGGAACTGCAGGGCATGTTGACTGTACTTTGGTATTGCTTTGTGGATTTACAACATCCTCTTCGATTGGCTCAGCATGATGGATTGTTTGCCTATGTTTATTGTGATGCGACGCCACAGTAGGAGCAACAGATACTTCGTCTTCTAGCCTAGCTGCTGCCATGTGTGTCTGTAATTCATTAGTATCCTCCTCCATGGGCTCAACCATATGCAATGTTTGCCTGCGACGGTGGACTTCTTGTCTCCCGCAATGATCCAAGTCAGTTAATTGTAAATCCTCATCTACACCTGAAATGTCTTTCACAAAGTGCAATGATTTCCTACTGATTACGTATTCCGGTTCTCCTGCTAGTTCTGCAGGCTGTGCCACTTCTTCTTTAGCATCTTCTTCAATGGCTTCGACTTTTCGTATTGATCGCCTAGATTTTTTATCTAAAGTCGGAACAGGTTTCTCTTTCATTTTCTGTTCATTACTTTGAACATTCTGTGCTGCTTCTATATCGGTAACATCCATTTCTTCCATACGGTGCAATATTGGTTTTTGGCGTGTTACACGCTCCAGTGCTGCTACAACAGCTGCTTCATCTTTTTCCAGATTGTCCAGCTCCATTTCAGTATTATTATATGTTGTTTCACGTCGTGATGTACACTTTGAGCTATTCCTGGACTGCGTTTCATCGCCCACTTTAGCATGAACCAAGAAGTTTGTATTGTCCAGCATGAGTTCATCAGCTTGTGAAAACCGATTATTACTAATGATCTCAGCTGGCTTCAATGCTGGTGGCGGACGTTGTGTGGCAGGCGACATCATCATGCTCTCATTGAAATTGAGCGTACCGCGCGGCTTAATTGCAGCCTTAAGAGGCAGCTCTTGATCGTTGGAGTTGTCATCACCTAACCCATGCCAGAAACGCGGATGAGATTTTATGCGATCTGTTGTTGGCGTCCTTGGGCCATTGGGAAAGAGCTGTATGCGACCAGAATTCAATGCTGCGTTCAACTCCAGAAAGTTAAGTTTCCGTTTAATGCCATTTTCAGAAATTACATCCAATGGTATTAGAGGCGAAGATGTTGAATCATCTTCCATGTAGTTAATATAATCTGTAGGCTCGTCCATAGTGATTGACAAATCTTTTGGCTTTGGTGTGCCTTTCGCAGTGACAGGCGCGACAACAGGTTGTGGATCTAAGTAAATAAAATCGAAATAGTAAATTTGATAGACTCCAAGATTTTTCACTGCTCACCAATATCCTCAAAGTCGCAAGTTATATCGTTATTCTCAAAGAGTACTGTTCTCTGTTTAAAATTCTTTTCTTTCAGTGCCACAGAGCTTATATCCGCAGGCATTATAGATGCTTGTGGTACATTCTCTTTTTCCATATTCTCTGGCTCTATCTGGAATAGTCATTGTAAAAATTGCATGTATGATCCTTCAGTATTTAGATTTAATTAAAAGCAACCTCTTACCTTATTACTCAGCATTTTATGTGGCATAAGATCTATGGTTTTATCAAACACTGGGTGTCGAAATGTACTATTTTCGCGTAGCTTCTCGCGCTCCGATTCTGATAGGGATAAACTGTCGAATGAGCTAAATTCCAAGCCAGCTGACAATTCCATACGCTGACGACTTCTATTCATTTCATGTGGCATCAACGTTACATTAACACTCGTCTGCAGCTGAAGGGTGAAACTCTTTTGCTGCTGATCGTACTCCGTTGGGAAAGGTTCTACACCAGTTACACTGTGCCGGTGCAGCGGTGTGTTTTCTTTGTCCATTTCATTGGCATAGGAGATGTGCTGTACTGTGCTTGTGCTCTGCAGTGTAGTAGCTGCCGCTGTGACATGACTTTGACCCGAGCTGTCGTCGCCATTGGTATGATCAGATATTTCACACGAGTAGTCGTAATCCCTTGCCTTTTCTGTTGTATCAAACTCTCTGCATTATAGAAAGCATTTCAATAATTTGTTTAACCATTACACCAAATATTATTTACCTTATAAACTTTTTGCCGCTGAAACTGATGCGACGCCTTGTTTGACGCACAGGATCAGCGTCTTCATTCACAGATTTTTTAAGCTACAAGAATGGTAATAAAACAGTTTTAATTTGTGCAATTGTTTACTTATAGCATAATTGTTACTTACCGAGCTTCGTGGTTTCTTATTATTCATAATTAAATTAAATTATAAATGTGCGTATATCTTTCGGTTTGTTTTAAAACATAGACGCCAAGCTTGGACATGCCAACTTGCTTGAATGCTTCTGAGAACGCTATTCAAAGCGAATGTCGGAAATGGTAATCGATATGTTTCTATAAAGTTATCGAGTCGGTAATTTTAAATGCTGTCACCATTAAACACAACGCGGTTTATGAGTTTTAAAATTTATGCTGTTTAAAATGATTGATTATAAAAAATTACAATATCGATTATAATTGAAAACACCAAAATACAGTAGTATTCTTTACTTTTATTGGGAACCAAATGTTCAACCCGGCACAGAGCTTACAATAATAAGTAGATAGAAATCATATTTCATTAAATTCATCCACATGTTCCATCTCTATTGACTGATATTCATAGCAGAGGTATCCGAACTGACGTCTGCTATATGAAATGATGCATCCTCGGCCGGCATGTCGTCCTCATCAGTGTACAATCGACGCAAGCGTTCCTTGTAGCTAAAAATGTTAAGAATTAATCAAATTCTGGACGAGAATCTCTTCATTACACTTACAGATCGCTGTCTGGATTATTATTTTGATTGCGACACTTATCCAGTTTCTTCTCAATGGCCTTGACCTTTTCTCGATCAGGCGGCTGATAGTTTTTGACCAGCATGCGTATTTCTGAAAATATATGCACCCCTTAGACATTTGTATATATATTTGTGGTTATTTCGACTCACTGCGCACAGCATCAATGAGACCAGGCAGTTTTTCCCGCGCGGAGACAAAGAGCAAATCGGTCACATAACTATCGAGATTCTCCTGCTCCTTGCTCGCTGCATGCAGCACGGCGGCGAGGCCAATCTGCGAGGGTGTGTGTAGCAGACAAGCATCTGTGAAGTATGTGGAATCAATGAAGCTATCGATCTGTGGACGCAACCGTTCTGGATTTTGCATATTTCCTCGAGTCTAACAAAATAAAATGCTGTAAAATACAGTTTAACAAGTTGAAAAGTTTAAATCACATACCTTTATGTCTATAAGGAAACCCTCAATGGGTCGAAAAGGATTGTGTATGGTGAGGTAATAATTTAACTGACCAATAAGGAGCAGTTCATTGGACAGTACAATATCGGTGGCTTTGTTGCGGTCTCCCTTTATATTATTAACAAACTGATTGATCGACACATTGAACTCCTCTATCTTGCAGGCAACGAAAACGCATGTGGCTCTAAGAAGAAAGTAAATTTGTTATTTCCTTGGTTAATTTGATTCAACAATAAATTAACCTACAATATCTCTTTGGGATGGTAGTCCATGGGCGTATTGTTCAGGTAGAAGCGCTTGAAGTAGTGAAAACTTGTACCAATCACACATTTCGGCATTGGCGGATCAAAGCGACGGCAAAAGTCAACCAAATATATTTCATATTGTTTCAGTAACAATCTCTCCTCTGCCGGCGTGAGAAAGTAATCTTCGAGACTGCCGGTCGACGGTGCCTCTGCTTCGTGTTCATCTATGTACTTTGTGTTCTGCTCGACGCGGAATGCCTGCAGTTGAGCCTCGTTTGCGAATGTCCAGTTGCGTTTTTGCGAGCTTTGTGGATACATGATGGAGTTTTATTGCATTTTATTTTAATTTGGCTCAGTTTGTAAACTGTGCATTTGGCTATTGCCATTCACTTGAGAAACTATAACATTTATCGATGTGACTCGGAATGGCTTAATTATCGATTGGTGTTGACGTTCAATTGGCGCGCAACAAGCAAGCAACCAGAGCTGCCACTCACATGTTCAAAATAAATATGTGGCAACGTCAGCAGGGGCAGTGCTGCATGCTTTTGCGCGCACTTTATTTATTCTGTTAAAGAAGCAGGCGCTTAACGGCCAGTTTACAGTGAACTGTCAAAAAACAGTTATTTTGAAGAGTTCGCTGTAATGTGTTGTCCCCGCTAAGTTTTGCATGCAGCCCAGTGTGGACAGCAACCCAGCAGGATCGCTCATATCCAGTGTAACGAAATAAGCTATTTTCCCGTCAAATTTAGCTTTTTCACACCATCCTACAAATCCTTTGCCATTAAAAAGGCTAGATAGAGACATATTTATACTGGGCTTCGCACAGCAGCTTTCAAAAAATGCTACATTGGGAAAAAGCCGAATTGGCAACACTAGTACTCACAGCTGTTTTGGGAATCGTCACTTCGCACGTGTTGCGCATTCTGAGTGAATAAAGAATCATCAGGAGGTGCAGAAAGCAGCTTCAATTGGTTGGACCAGTCGTTCAAATTGAATTAATTTTAGTTGTTGTTTTGGTTCAATGTTTCGGCACAAAATTGGGTCAGTCGATTGTTCATCTTCTCAAAAGTGGAGAAAGCACGAAATCAAGTGGACGCAAAAATACCCTTTCAAAAATAAGTTACCTTTTATAAGTATGTTTTGTATCTGTATCTGTATCTGTATTAAAACATACTTATTATTATTAATTTCTTTCCTCATTTTGAGTATTTAATAATGCTCTTATTATCTCTCCCATATCGTGTTACCCACTGCATTGACAAGCTAAGCTACCTCTCTTTTTCCGGATTCTTCCTCTTACATTGTGTTTTACTTTGTATGCAGGAGCCGCATTCGTTGGCAATAAAATTGCAATTAATTTTTATTGACAACTCTGAACTCTTGTTGCCTTTCTTGTGTTGATCTTCTGCTTCTTTTGCTGATCTTAGCAGCGATTTCACTGACGCAATGTCCGCAGCGTTTTGTCGGCAATTCAATTTTGCAGCCATTCAGTTAACAGTTGAATAACTTTAGCGTTAACATTAACATTTTGTTTACAGCAACATTGTCCACTCCGCGCATCATACATAGGGAGATTTAGTTCATTTCTCATCCGTCGACCCCCCACAAACTTGATCTACTTATGTAACACAATACCAGAGGAAAATAGATTTGGTAACGATTTACGGCTGCCCGAAGTTCGAGCATACAATAAAACCGAAATAAATAAATAAATAAATCTATGGCCAAGGGAAAAGAAATCAGTTTACTATAAGCGCTGGCTGGCCAAGCATTTACAAACAATGAAATTCAATGCAATAATTCAATATTCAATTGAATCTTAAGCAGAGCTCTCTGCTGTCGCTGCTGCTGTTGCCTCCCTGAAACAAGAGACTCACTCACTGACTGACTGACGGTCTCCCCAGATTCGCTGACGGCAATACATCTCTGCTTGTCGCGCTGTCCCGAGACAGTCTGTCTGTATCTGAGTCAAACACGGTGTATGTATAAGAGGGAATTGGCCTCAAAAACAAAATACATACATACATATGTACATGACTGGAACGATGTTAACTTGGTGAGGGATTATAAGAGATAAGCTCGCCTGGGCAGACCACCAGAACAGAAAGTACACAGAGTTCTAGTTGTAAGCTAAACAATTGCTTTAATCTGGCTGACATCGATAAAAATCATTGCGAAACTATCTTGAACGGGCGATCAATTCGATCGAGTCGATGCAACTAAGCGCATAAATGCATTTTAAGGCATTCGCCGGTGACGCACAGTGGTGCTCTTTGCCTTTTGAAGTGGCGAAAAAGGGAAGAAAGAATATGTATCACACTGACAACTGTTGTATTCATTAGATGTCAAAAGATATAAGTTGTGAATAGGTTTTTCAACTTTTTTTTTGATAGTATTTTACTTTTTTGAGGCACGTTTAAAAAATACTAAAGATCATCGGTATTTGCCTCACTGTGCCACAGACAGTCTCACTTGTCTCTTGCCTACTGCATCGCGTGTATTTATTTATTTATTTGTTTGCTTAAATTATTATGTTCGTTTGTTTGTTCGTCGTCGTCGTTGTTGTTGTTGTTGCTAATTGTGCGTGTGTCGTGGATTATGTTCGGCTTTGGCATCTCACTTTGTCGCTAGTCTCAGGGGGCGTGTTTCTCCATTGGTCGCACAGCCAATGAGAGAGAGAGACATGTGAAAAGACAGTGCGACGATTTCACTTTCAATTATTTGCTTTTTTCGCTGCAACGACTTAATCTGCTGCATAATATTTATATATTATTTATATTCGTAGTTGGACTTCGGTTCTGCGTCTTGAATGCCAGTTCGTTGCCTAAGTCATTTGTTGCTGTCGCATAATAATCGAATCGTATATCGATTCCGTTGTCATCTGTCGTGCAGAATTGTCATAATTACATTTCTTTACAGTCAATATCCACATATACCGCTGACATTTGGAAATATGTCTGGACCCTGGCTTACGCAATCCAGTGGGCAGCACAACTGGGACGGGGAATCATGTGCATCGTGATGGATATACACATAACATACGAGTGCACTATGTAAGCTGCTCTCTCGGTTGCTGCTCATGACAGTTGAATCGCAAATATATTGAACAATTTGCTGTAAATGGTCATGTAAAAAGTCTGCTCATGTGTCAAGTCGAGCCAACTTTTGATCATGTCCAAGTCCAAGTGCGGGAAAGACTTTTGACTGTCAGCACAGAGTACGGCATCTCTTTATCGTTGTTGTTGTTGTTGTTGAGAAATATGATATGATATACAATAACATAATATAAAACACACATGAGTCTTCTATCATATTCATCGATTCTTTTATTATCTCTTGATGTCTTGTTTACATGTTGTTCTTGTTTAGCTTAAATTCGTATAAAATAAATATATTAAAACTAAAAAAACAAACAGAAAGCAACATACAAATTAAAATTACAAAAAGAGTTACGCATAAGTCTTAAATAAATTACGTAAAATACAATAACACAAAAATCAATGACAGTCGCTACTAAATTTGGCTAAACATTATTGAATTGCCTTAAGTTTAATTAAATAATTTATTTATTTATTATAATGTAAGTGTTTTGTTCAATTGCGCTAAAAACAAATGCTTTGTACATACTTTTTCACTGGCACCAATATCGTATCGTTTCTTCGGGTTAACAGAGTGTTAACAGGGAGTGTGGGTGTGTCAGAATGAGAGAGAGGGTGACTGTTAACAGCCAGAGTGGAATGTGTGTGCTATTGACATTCTGTTAAACCTGCAGACACACCGACGGGTCGACAATGGGAGAGAATGAGAGATAAAGGGTGAATGTTATCCTCTAAGAGTTTTCCTCTTAGTGAATTGTCTGGGCGAGTGTGCGTGATTGCCACTCTATTAAATTTGCAGCAGGTTAACATAGCGCAGGAGACTGTTAGCAGACGGAACAGCGCACAGCGGATTAACAGAGTATGTGGATATGTTAGAACAAGAGCGAGAGAGAGACGTGTCATAATGTTAAATTAGCAGATCTATTAATGCACAGCTGCTTAAGAGAACGTTTACAGCATGTGAATGGGAGAGAAGGATAGAGAGGGAGTGACTGTTATCCCTCACGTGGGATGTGTGGATGTGTGTGCGGTTGACACTCTATTAATTTGCAGACAGACAGACGGCGAACTAATTGAGCGTTAACAGAGAGAGTGACCCATGCGGCATGTGTGTGTGTGTGTGTGATTCCCACTCTGTTGAATTTGCAGACTGACGCAGCGCGCGAATCTCACCCCGTTAGCGTTTGCGAGCGCACAAGCGTCAGATCGAGGGGCGTGGTCTTGCGCACAAATGCCGCAGGGGATGCGGAGGAGGAGTTGGCGCCAGATGGCGGCAGCTGATGACGTCGGCTAAGGAGGAGCGCATCACCAAGCGGACTACTGGAACTGCTGGCCTGCAGGGGACTGATGTCATCTGTGCGTGATCGCAGCGACAAATCGATTGGCTCCTGTGCCTCCAATACCGACGCTGCCATCCTTTCCCGTTCCCGCTCTCGCTCCTCGTCATCGTCATCAGCCTCGTCCTCCTCCTCCGCTGGACTGGCTGCAGCAAACGGAAACATAAGCTCCGACTTGAACATGGGCAATGGCGGCAAACCCGCCGGTCGCAGCGAGAAGGGCGTAAAGGAGCTGTACAACGGTTCCGAGTGACTGCGGAATATATCGAGCAGTTCCTTGTGACGTCGCTGCTGCTGCCTTTCCACAATGTCCGCCTCCGAACTGATGGCATAACCACCACCGCCTCTGCTCGTAGAGCTCTGCACGACACTTGCTGCCGTGCCATTGTCCGTGGCATCGCCGGCGGAGGAGGCGCCCGAGTCACTGGGCGTATTGCTGAGGCGGGAGTCAAGTTTCAGTTGACGCTGTTCGTTCAGGTATTTGGCTGCCTGCAGAAAGCCGGGCAGACCAGGCGAAGGCGATGCTGCTGCCACCGCCACCGCTGCTGCAGTCGCTGTTGCCGTTGCCGTCTGCGTGGCCAGCGACGACTGCGCCAGCGCCAGACTGCAGGGCGATGTGGCAGCCGTGGCAGATTTGATGCAGGGATTCGTTTTGTCCTGATACGTTTGACGCGCCTGGTGGCTTGCCTGCTGCAGACGTGCCAGCTGATCCAGATTCGCACTGTTCCCACTGCCAACGCCGCCAGCCACACCCACTCCAGCACCTGTTGCGTTGCCACCCTGCTGCTCCTGCAGCAGACAGTGTATCTTGAACCAATTGGAGCGACGGCCATAGCGTGAGCCGCTCTTGGACATGCCCACCAGCAGGCACTTGCGCAGCCGGCAAGCCTTGCACGCGGTGCGATTCTTCTTGTTAATCACACAATCCCCGTTATGTTTGCACCCCGCGATCGCAGCAATGTTGTTGTATGTGCGGCCAAAGAATGACTGAAATGGGAGGAAAATATAGAGCATGATTAGAGAAATTGGGCACTGATATTGGTAGGTTTAGGGAAAGGATGAGGTTGATGTGCAATACTTGTTGAAATGATTAGTTACTAAGGTGTATAAAAAGTAGAAATTGGAATATATCTATAGTTTGTTTTAAACGAAGATACGAGGGTCGTTTGATAAGTCCGTGACTTTTTGTATTTGCCGCGCACCTGCTCTAAATACAACACTGCTCCTGTCAGCAGTTATCGATTAACAGCTGACTGTAAAATTTTGAAAGCTGCGTTTTTTGGTTTGCGTTTTATAGGCATTGAAAGCAGACGATCTCGTGAATTTTAACGAAAATGGAGATCGAGATCGTCTGCTTTCAATGCCTATAAAACGCAAACCAAAAAACGCAGCTTTCTCAAAATTTTACAGTCAGCTGTTAATCGATAACTGCTGACAGGAGCAGTGTTGTATTTAGAGCAGGTGCGCGGCAAATACAAAAAGTCACGGACTTATCAAACGACCCTCGTAGTACGCACGATGTTTTAGCACTTCTTTATTCGGCACACTCAGCAAGAATGCCTCTTAATGTTATTTTTACATAGGTTTAACATAGGCTTAACATAAGTTTAACATAGTCATCGTGTTATGAAAGTATCGATATATCAGTGTGACCCTCTACCAGCCTACTACACTCTTTATAACCACAAATTTCTAAAGCAATCGAAGTGCTAGTTCCAGATAACTCAACAAACTCGTCTTACCATTTCTAGTAAACAGAATATATTTATAGTTGGCTATATATGAATATATTTATAAAAAAACGTTGATCTCATTATGATGTATTTGATTTTAATCAATTAAAAATGCTAATTTAATTTACATCTAAAGCATTTGCTTAGAGTCTCCTTATAACCACAAATTTCTAAATCAATCGAAGCTCTAATTCCAGCTAGAGAGCTCAACAAACTCGCCCTACTATTTCTAGTAAACAGATAGGTGAGCTAAGTATAGATCATTCTCAATGTTTCTAGAGGTGTTGAGTGTAGTAAAACGTTTTCAATAATGATAGATTTCCATAGAAATCATTGTTCAAGTTTCTGTAGAAATTAATGTAATGAGTTTTGTTCAACAACGTAAAACGTTTTTAGTAATGACTAATTTCTATAGAAGTTGAACTAATATATTGTTAAACAGTTAAAATACCCATTTGATCCCTGAACTAGTTTAGCAGAGGTGTCAGAGAATGTAAATCTCACTGGAAACTTCCCATTGCGTTACTCATGACTCTACACCAGGTTATTTTCTAAGGTAGTTTCTCCCAAGTTGAAGAAATAAAACGATTAAGGAGACTTTCCATCTACACCATCTCCAGCTTCTACATCCCCCGCCTCTTCGGGCACTTTCTTCTGTGCGAAGCACCTGCGATCAGCATAGCCAAAGTGGCATAATTTCGCGCAATCCGAGGGCTTCAATTACAAATGTGCGTTAATAAATTGCCCACGAAGTGCCCCCTTATGGGGATTAGGGCAAAAAGAGTTTCATGCACTGTTTATTGTATCTGTGGCTGACAGTGACTATTGTTGTTAGACTTGTTGTTATTCCTGTTGTTGTTGTGGTTTGTTTTGTTTGTCGTCTTTAAGCAAAGTCATGTTCGTCAGTCCGTCAGTCCGTCAGTCATTCAGTCAGTCAGGCTCGTCTTGAAGTTCATTGAGCGCCAAGCTTGGCAATAAGTTAACCGTTTTTTCGCTGACTCATCTAATATGCATGTAATTTTTATTTGATTGACTGCAGTTTACAATTCGCCTTGATCTCACTTGTCTTTCTATCTCTTTCTATGTATGTGTGTTGCTCCAAATTCGCTGAAACATTTTCCCATGCCATTTGAAGGTTCCCCCATTGTGCACACACACACTGGCACACACACACGTGCTTGCAAGCATCTACTTAGAGTCAATTAAGAATCGATTAAACTGCCGAATCGAATTTTAATTATAGCCATAATATCTGCCGACTTTCCGCGAAATAGATGAGTCTACGCCAGCAAATTTCTTACATGTTGCCTTCCTTTTGTTATAGATTGCACGATAATCGTATCTAATGTGCTTTAGCGTATATATACTATATATTTGTTTGTTTTTATTGTATATCTTACCTTGCAGCCCTCGCATGTGAATGCTCCGAAATGAAAACCAGCCGCCGGTTCGCCGCACACTTTGCACAGCTGGTTCATCTGTAAAGTAAAGAAAGAAAACTACAGATTAGTATTTTCTATATGTAAGCTTAAGTATCTGTGAACTATAATGGATTAATCAGATATTTGTCAGTATATTGAGCAACTGTGATTGAATTAAATTAACTGTATCGAGTCAATATTCTATCGCTGGCATCAGAGCCTGTTTACGACTGAATAAATAACTTTCTGTTTGTTATTGTGTTTCACTAATTCTACCATAACTCTTTTGTTATTAGACTGATTTGAATGTGCCATGTCAAGTTTAAGACTACATAATATAAGTGTATATATATATGACAATTTTAAACACTCTATCGCAACCTTACAGCAGATTTTCTTATACATTTAGCAAGGTCTAGAATCAGTTTCAGCTGTGTAGAAAGGTCTTTTTGATTTTCTCAATAATATATAATTAATAATATATTTTGATATATGATCTCTTGTATAATTAAGACATTAACACGTTCTATAACGAATTCCATATATCTCTTAAAGCCAAACCATAAGATTATATATATAAGGAATGTATAATAAATATATACCATAAGTATCACAATCAAATTAATGTAATTTTGGCAAAATCGTTTTGTTGACCATTTAGCCTAAAGACAAGAAAAATGAAATCTACCGCGATCCTTGTTATTGTTGCTGTTGTTGTTGTTGTTCAACACTCTTCACACTGGTCACATGCAGCACAAGAACTCAAGTAGAGGGCAAGAAGAAGGAGGAGGAGGCACAGAGGAAGAGGAAGCATAACCGATGACCCACTGCGTTTCTCTTTAGTTTTTTTTTCTGTTCGCAATTTTTCGTTGCTGCTGTTGTTGTTGTTGTTGCTGTGTTTTTTGCCACAGGTCGTGGTTAGAAATTGAGGTATGCAAGCGACCGGTTTGGGCTGGCACCATATCCAAGACTCGATTCCTTGGCCGTCGCTTCTTCATCTCCATCGGCACCCCTCCCCCATGCCTCCTTCAACTCACCATCGCCCTCGCTGTCGACTGCAACTTCAGCTTCTTAAGTCTCCTCTGTCTCCCCCCGCCTCAACCTGCCCCTGGCATGTGTATGGTTCGTGTTCACACATCTAATGCATGTACCGACTCAATGGTGATCATAAAGCTAAGGTCAAACAGCAAAATTACAGCAAAAAGTGTGCAAACATTTTGCGTCAAACATTTGATTTGCCGCGCAAATGTTTGGCAAGCTGAGATTCTTCTTCTCTCCCTCTCTTTCACTCTCTCTCCCACTCGCTTTCTTCTATGCAGTATGGCAAGCCAAGTGGGTCAACAAATTTGGCATATTGAAAAGGGACAATCAAGCTGATCGCGTGTGTGGCTAGGGGAGTTGGTATATCTAATTGGCATAATAGCATGGGAGAGAGACAGAGAGAGTGAGGGAGGGAAAGGTATAGAGGTATAGAGAGTGAGGTTAAGTGTTGTGGGATCACTTTTGTTGGGGACTATATGGATGCATAGGTATGCACAGTCTGTGGGGGATTAAGTGAGAGAAAGAGACGATTGATCAAAGTAAAAAAGGTATTAAAACTTTATGAATACAATAAACTCTGCAAGTTCCTAAAGTAGAGAACAATATATTGAAACATAGAGCGAGGGAGAGAAAAGAAGAGAGAATAAGTAAGAATAATTGAGTGAGTGGTTAGAAGTATAGACATTTCTAACCTAAAACAACATGATAGGGAGCTCGATATAGAAGAAATGTTAAAATTGTGGGATCTCGCTCCTTTCGAACCTCTCACTCTTCTTTATATGTATCATACATTATATACTCATTATACATATCTTTTAATAGAAAATCTATTTGTTATATTATTAAAGAAAAGGTTCTTCCAACTACCAACTCAATAAGAACTCCCGCTTTAGCAGAACCTTCTTTTAAAGAAAGAGAATCAGCAGAAAAGTCTCAAATTTAGCAACCTTCTCTCTAATTTCCCCATTGAAGAGAACATTCTACCAGAGAAAGAGTAATCTTCAGCACATATGCATGCATATGTACATATTCTATGAGATTTTCCCCTAGAAGAGCACATTCTCCCAGGGACTTCTCATGCGGCAAGGCTTGCGGGCCACCGCATCAAGATTATCTGCTGCCTTGGGCACTTGGCACTGCACAGCTCGACGCTTCCCTTGCTCAAGTTATTTATTTCTTTTTCACTTTTTCTGGAAAAGCGCACCGCTGTGCCGAAAATTGTCACGCTTTTGTGAAGCTGCCGCGGCGCAGTCGCTGCCAATGTTGCTGCTGCTGCTGCCGCGGCTGCTGCCTCTGCCAACATTGCTGCTGCTGCTTCTTGCTGCGAAGGTGCAAATTTAATGTTTGCCAATTTAGCAGAGCTCGCTGTCACCTTTGGTGTCCATTAGCGCGCGTTTATATGCAAAGTGGCGGTCTGGCGTGTTCGCCATTATCACAGGAGCAGCATCACGCCGGGCCACCACCTGCTGAGCGGTTCGCCGGGCTCTGCGGCTCTGCTGCTGCTGAGGCCTCTGCTCGTCGGGCTCTGCGCGCGCCAAGCGGTTTGCCAAGCGGTTCGCCCTCCTGCCCAGCCAGGCAAAGTCAGTGTCAAGATATGGACACAATAACGAACTTGCTGGGAATGCCAACTAAGTGAAGTCACACGACGGCGCAAATACCCTGTAGGTCATGGTTAGGCAGGGTATGACAAAGGGAAATTCTTTATTTATGCGGAGTGTTTGAGTTGCTTAATGAAAAATGATCTAATGAAGGTTTAAGGTCTATTAAACGAACAAAGTAGTAAAGTAAAATTCTAAAAAATGAATAATAAAAACTATGAATTTTATTATAACACTTACTAGAATTCGTGTATTAAACAATTATAATCTATACTTATGAATTGAAAGTGAGTATAAAAGGTTAAATTGTTATTATAAACTTGTCTCGTTTTTTTTGAGTATTTATCAAAGGTAAAATCTCGAATTTTTCACCTTTTTGAAGAAATTCAGTACTAAACACATATACATAACGTATTTGATCGTACTATTTACAATACATATATTTTTTATATCTAGAATTTACTCTTAAGATATCACTCTAATCGAATTTCAGTGGGAACTCATGATATTCCACTGCTCTACAGGGTATTTAGCCAGCAAGACGTGAAGTTCTTCCGTTTAATGCTTTGACATTTTCCAACAGAGACTTTATTGGGTCAAAATCCATTTTGTTCTGTCGATTAAGCGAACATTTTGCTAGCATTAACCGAGAGTAAAGATCAATATTTCTGCATATAATATCGAATATTGCCAAAATGATACGTATTCAATATCGATGTTTAGGCTTCAAGTACCTCTTTTGCCAACCGTTGTCAAATACAAGTTTCTGAACCGATCTTGCCTGGCAAGACAGAAACCCATTCAACATTTGGACAACAAAGGAATCATAGAACAAGATCAGTTTTATGAACAAGCCGTTGACAGACCTGGTTGATTTGCAGGCATAAGCATGGCAAAAGATAATAAGAATTGTCCTTAAAAAGCAAACAAAATCGCTCTCTACAATCAGATAAAAGACAAGAATAGTAATAAAGGGAAGGGGGGACCATTAAAAAAGGTGTTCAAACAAGCAAACCACGATTGTTGAAAATATTTTGAAGCGGCTACAAAATAGAACAACAAAACGAGGTGAGCCAAACAGGAGCAAAACTCAAAGATCGCAAAGAAACAGAAACACACACACAGATAGAGACAGACATATAGATAGACATGTATTTGTAGATCTGTATGTACAACCCTGAGTGTTGTACAATATGGAATCGCCCATAATATGCTTTATTATTAGCCTTTTGCCAAAACGACATGGCAATATGCAAATCCATTCAACAGAGTCACACGCTCTAGTTTCAATTGTTCGCTTCCTGGCAGTGCCCCTCTCTCTCTCTCCCTCTACCTCCCTCTCTATCCTTCTCACTCTCTTGCACTCTCTCTGTAGCCCTTTTCTGCTTGATTGCCAGCAGCAGTCAGACAATTAAATGCTTGAATATCTTCAGCTTTTTACCATATTCCCTGCCCTCCGTTCTCCCTCTCCCCCATCCTCTGACGACGTCGTTGTCGCCCTATTGTAATCATTTCTTGACACTTATCGCACAAAAGGCAATAACATAATTAATGAGCATGTCAATGAGTCTCTTTTGTCTTTTCCCCTCTGCCCCTGTCCCCTTTTCCCCTCCACGCTTTGTCTTCGCTTAGGTAATCCTTTGAGCGCGTCAGCAAGTGGCATGACAGGGCTGAGACAGATAAATCGGGAAGAACTCGAACTACCAAATCAACTTCAGCTTTAGAAGAGTCTTCTCAAAGCTGTTTTTAGCGCATCTTGATTACTATAATCTCTCTAATTTGTCAAGAAACTTTTACTTTCATGAGTTCTTTAAAAAATACTTTTCTTAGTCTATTAGGAATTTGGAAGATTGGAGTGTATTTTGTGATTTCTGGAAACCTTTTAAAATATTTAACAAGTTTGATACAAATTTGTCAAGTATTTTTGAATTTCGCTCATTTCTAAATACACAAAAGATTCATTTGTATCAGTATATCTGCATTACCTTTTCTTTCCGAGATTTAGTTAAAATACAAAGCTAAAAGCTTCCGGTAATTTCAAATATTTACTTTCTTCTTCTATTTATTACTTAATTCCTTTAATACCTTTGATTTCGTTAAATTTAAATTTATTAAACTTATTTTTACATATTTTTATTATTCTTTCACATTATATTTATTCTTTTCTTGACTTTTTTAATATTGTATTTTATTTCAAATATGTTTTCAAGTTGTATTTCGTTTTATTTAATCTCTTCTTTATTTTTGGCGCCACTCACCTTTTTAGAATATTTTCATGCAAAAAACTGCATAAATGATTGAACTTTCAATTCGAATTTTCCAACTAGTTTACTATTTTTCAATTCTCACACAATATTCACTTTAATTTCTGCACTTTATATGATTTTTCTTAGATCAACACACATATTATAATCAATTTATATCTCTCTTCAATTGAATTCGAGCATTTTGTGAGCAGCTTAGCTTGGCGACGGCTTTAACGCGAATAATCACCCAACGCAATCACGTGGCCGATTAATGTTGACACGATAGTATCGTATCATGCGCGCTTGAGACAAGTTTCATTTGCGATATTCTGCAGCCTGCGATGCGATGCTTTGCAGCGTAGCGCCCATCCGAGACTAAATCGTCATCATCGTTCTGAGCTCCAACCAGCCGACCGACTGGCCCTGGCCTCAAAGATCATCGCCAGCAGCAGCAGCAGTAGCAGCGGCAGCGGCAGAGGCAGCGGCATTTGAAGTCGCGCGCGCACGCGTCTTCTCTCTGTGTGCTTGTGTGTGTGTAATGACCCTGCAGGAAATGTTAACACTCTGCAAAGAAAACTATAAACTGCATATAAAATATGCATCATAATAGTAATAATAAATGTAATAATGTACATTTGTAAGTAATAATAACATTCCCTTAAACTTTACTTGGCTTAACAATATTCTGATTGGTCAATTAACTGATACTGCTATGACCTACTGATTTTTAGCCTGATTTGCAGCCAAAAAGTCAGCTAGCCGCTGTTGTTGTGCAATTGCAGAGGGCAATCGGCAATTTCCTGTTTACGAACAGCTGCTGCTACTGTTAATGTTAATGTGCTGTTAAAAGCCGGCTGCGGCTGCTCTCTGGCCTACGCTCTCTCGCTCTCTGCTCCTCTTTCGCTTACTCTCTCTCTCATTCTCTCTCTGGTGCTGAATTGTGGTTGGCTGTTGGCAACGACACGATCTGCCGTTCGTTCGTTTGTTTTCATTGAATTTCTCGATGTGGTTGGCTGTTCATTTTGTTTGTTGTTTTTGCTTTGACTCTACTCACAGTACAGTTATTATCGCTCGATTGCCCGTCTCTACGGTGTGTGTGTGTGTGTGTCGCAAGACTGTGTGTGTGTTTGTGCTTTGTCTGGTCGAGTGTTTATATTGTAAATGTGCATTCATTTGTATTCGTATTGGACTAATGTGCCAAAGAGGTGGGCACTTAATGCCCGACGATCTGTGTAAATAAAAGCGCGCCAGAGCGCCGACCAACAACAACAACAACAGCATCATTTTCAAATGAAATTAGTAGCTTGTTTACAAAATGGTGTTTCGAAACGAGTTTGCTGTGCAGTCTGTCCGTCTGTCTGTCTGTCGGCACATAGCGTGATTTTAGCCAATACACGCTGCAATTCATATTTATTTTGCATTATGTTTTCCTTGGAAAGTGTACACAAGGTTTGCAGATAGAGATAGGCAGGGATTAACATCTATTATTCATGGCACAGAATGAACTATATAATGTTAAATACAATAATCTGTTATGTTATAATGTTAAAGCTTACATAGTGCTGAGCATCTGCTATTTTCTGGCAACTTCTATATCGATAGTTTAATGAAAGTCCCCAATTTATCGAGTGCATCGATAGTTCATACAATAAATCAGTTATCTGGCTTATTTCGTGTAAGTTTCTCTATTTTCTAGCTTTCTGCACCTAAACGATATATTTTTGGACAATATACATATCTGCTGGTTATTTATTTATTTTTATGCCATTAAGCATTTTCAACTAATTCCGACCTTCAAGCTCAAGCTCAAACTCCTCTGTACGCAGTCTGCACATTCTTCTATATCTAATTGAATTCCCTTGTCATAAGCAAGATCAGTGATCAAGCTCAGTTCCAGTTTCAACCTGGAGTAGGATCCTCAGGCGCGCGCGCTCGCTACTGTCACTTCGTGATGATGATGATTTCATTTTAATAACACCACTTGCAGACCAGTGAAGAGGTGTGTGCGCGCATGTGTGTGTGTGTGTGTGTGTGTGTGTCAACACCAGTTGACGGAGTAACAAGGAAGCGCAACACTCTAAAACGACGTGTAATTTATCACAGCACGAGCAGCATTTAGCCATGAACTGGACGCTTAGTTTTTCCCCCGACTTGGCTCGACTTGGCCTGTCAGCATCGCTGAAGCTGCTGTCCTCGTCATAATCTCCGGCAGAGGCATTCAGAGTCGTCATCTCCATCGTCATCGTCGTCATCTCCATCGTCATTGCAGTCGGTAGGCAAATCTGTTGCATCTGTTGCAGCGTTTTAATTTTAATTAAGTTTACGCGCTACGCTCGCTCCACGGTCTAAGCCAACTAACTCTCCGGGCAGACTCTCTTCATGGTCATAAGCTGTAGACTGGAGACTGAAGACTGCAGACTGTAGACGGGCACTCGCGTGCTCATGGTGATGAGTTGGGGCATTAGCTTTGATGCCTGCTCATATTTATTAGAGCGCAATCTACTTCAAATTATGGCTGAGCAGGCAGAGAGAAAGAGAGGAAGGGAGAGAGAGAGAGAGAGAGAGAGAGAGAGGAGGAAAGAAAGAGAGCCAAAGATTCATTTAGTATGCAGGCTAATCTAGAAGATTTGTAGCTACAAATATGCGCTAGATTCTGAAAAGATTTTAAATAATATAAAGAAAGGAAGGGAGACGGGAATATAATATAAAGATATTTACTCGAAATATATATACAAATATATGCATGTATACATGTACTACAATCTTATTATCATAACAGTATCATAAAATACAAACGTAGTAAACCAAATGCATAATAATATCAATCAAAAGTCAAAGAGTTCTGCTAGAATAAAAGTATTTCAAGAGCATGTAAATTTTCTAGCGGAAAACAAGCCAAATAAAATGGCAAAACCTCAACCAAATCGAATTGAATCGCAACGACTGCAACTGCGACAGTGGCAGCTGATGAGGATGTTGAAAGAGTTAAACATGCAACATTTCCAAATACAAATTGTCCCATTGCCAAAAAGAGGCAAAAGCCAAGCGAAATAGGCGACAAATCTGACTCGGCTGGCGACTGCACAGCATGCCAAGTGCAGCAGGACAGTGGGCACAAGAGACAGAGAGAGAAGAGTGTGTGTGAGAGAGAGAGGGAGACAGGCACATTGCGACATTCGATCGCCTGCCAATTCGATCCAGATACAGATACTTTAAATCACAATTTCAGGCGAACACAAGCCAAGCCAAAACGTTAAGATAAAAAGAAATAAATAGATACAACAAAGAGCAGAGAAAAAAACTAAAAAATAGCTGTGCGCACATGTCAAAGGCGGCTGCAAAAAACCAACAACGACAACAAAGTAGAGGCAGCAGCAGAGGCTGAGGCAGCAGCAGCGCGCTGGCAGCAGCATTTTATTTCAATTTCAATTGATTGTCGTACAATCGCCATGAATAATTCAATTTTACAATTGCATTGCTCGCGTTGAAGCAGCCGAGCGAGAGAGAAACACAGAGAGAGAAAGAGAGAGAGCGCCTAAGCAACGCACACGCAGTGAGGGCGTGCGATAGAGACGGACTGACTGCGAGTGCGAGACGCGGAACATATTTTAGACGCTGTCTGTGCTACAACAACAGAAACAACAACGAGAGAAGAAAACAGTTGACACTGACGAGGAAGACGACCACCTCCATTACAAACCAGATACTAAATACAATAATATCGCAGTACCAGACACGTAACTGGCTAAAACTAAATGATTCTTATATTATAATAATGCACACTTGATTTATTCTCAGTTACACATTATATGCAATCATAAATTATAATATATTGCTTATATTCCAAAAGTTTTCCGTGTTCCTTGTCTAATGTATGCAAATTGCATTGGGTATTCTATAGAGACCTTTATCAATTACCTGAATGATCAATCAAGTATTTTAGTTGCTTATTTCAGGAATAATATGTATAGTTATAAAAGAATAAGAACTAAGAGTTTATTTATTGAAGCTAAAAATTTCTTTTAAAGTTTATATGAAAGAGTTAATACTAAAGATTTAACATAAATTTGAGATTAGATATAGGACATTATATTCTAGCTACCGAATCAGGGCATGCTAGACTTATCAAAGACATTCCTGGCTTAGAGATCTGCACCAGATCAGATTCTATGACCAAGGAATTATTCTTTGGTGCAAAATTCAGAACCCTCATCCCAGACCGGAAGGACTGGGATGCTGGCAACCCCATCAGCGACCCTCACGGCATACACTGGTATACCGACGGGTCAAAAACTGATCAGGGGGTAGGAGCCGGGATACATGGTCCCAACTCCAAAACCTCGATTGCCATGGGCAAGTGGCCCACGGTCTTCCAATCCGAGGTTCATGCCATTGAGTTCTGCTGCCGTCTCATCCTTGAGAAGGGGATGAGAGGAGCTAATATCTACATCTTCTCGGACAGCCAAGCTGCCATACTAGCCCTCTCCTCAAAAAGAGTAAGTTCACGTATGGTGGCTGACTGCTGGAACTGCCTCCAGAGGCTCTCCAACAAAAACAAAGTTACCCTCCTTTGGGTACCTGGACAGGTACTACATGAGAAAGAGTTAACGTTACAGTTCTCCTCCTGCTCCTCGTCTCTCTCCACTTCAGTTAGGCATATCAAATGGCAACATAATAATCCTCGATCCTTGATCGTGAGCATAGAAAGCAATTCATTGAGTACAAATGTTAACAAATGATGCTCTGAGACAGATGACAGAGAGGATGCCAGGCTTCCAGGCTGTGAGAGCGCGCATCAAAACATCATCTCGAACCATTAGCAAAGAGAGTTCAGTTATGCGTGGACTAGTTCATATGCCGTGTTGATTAATGGGTTTATTATGCAACAATTATGTGTATAAACATTGCGCATTGAGTTCTTCTTGCTGCCGCCACGGCTCATGTCAAATTAATGAACTCGACTCTTGACTTCTTGACACCTCATAAAGGTGTCGACGCCGCGTTGCTGGATGTGGATGTGGGAATGTGCGACAGGAGTCAAGGACTCGAAAATGTGTTCCTAATTTTAATTTGCTTCAGTTTTATGCAGCAGCAGGCGCAGCGTTGTATGTCCCGATCCTGCCCTGACGCACATAAATCAAACGAACTGAAGAGCCTCAGCCAAATTAGCATAACTTAGCACGTCCTCGTCTGGCATTCGTAGAGGCCTCTTCGCGGGCTGAGGCATGGGGTATATAGCGGGTATATCGTGTACTTCGGGTAGCGAATTCGTTCTACCGCAAACTAGTTTGCATCCTTGGGATACTTCGCAGCACAGCCCAGCAAGATGATGAACGAGTGTCAACAATGGCCCGCGGCAGCAGAGGTCGCGGCATCTGTCGCTGCCAGTAGTGTAGTGGCTCATCTACATCTGCGTGCGCAGCGAGGCACGCCAAGGCGCGCCTTTGGGGCACATTCTTTGCACATGATGTCATCGCCGCGTCGCACATTTCTCCAAGTGCAAGTCCCTTGCGAATGTGTGTGTGCATCTGTGTGTGTGCTCGTAAATTCGTAGCCCAATTTGTTAAGAGCGCGTGCTTCAGTTTCGCATCTCTCTCGTGCTGTCTCTCTCTCCCGCTCTCTCTTTCTATCTCTCTCTCACAGCTCCACATTCGGCTGGAGCTTAAGCGACGACGACGCCGACGGCGGCATTTGCTCAAAAGAGCCTAATAACAATTGTGCGATCTGGTTTGCTCTGGCGGTCGCTCCTCTTCGCAGATAACGAGCGGGGGAGCTACTCTCGAGGTGACTGCCAGATACCCTGTAGAAGAGAGTGCGGAAAATTAATTGAAGAGAGTTTTAAAGTGAAAGATAATAATTCATTTATTATATACTGCTGGCATTATAATAAGAGACTTAATTAAATGTATGTATCAATATAAGACAATATTATTTAATTGTTAAAATAGAATACATAAAAATCAATATATTATAATGATCATAATATATTAGGAGTTTTCTAAGAAAGTTGTTGAATAGAAAATGAGGTAGATCGTTTATAAAAACATTTATAAATACGAAATAGAATGAAGGAATAATATGTACATATATGTGCAATATATTACTGTATTATCATAAATATTATTATATAACTACACTGTATTGAAGAAGTCAACAAAAAAGGAAAAACAAATTGTTTGGAAGTATAAACTTAGGTATAGAAGTGGATGATTAATATTATATCATAGTTTTTTATAACTTTCAAAAGATTATAATTCCGGAATGGGAATTAAAGACTCTTCCTTATAAAAATTTACCAAAGAAAGTAAATAAGTAATAATCAATAATTACATAATTTTCAAAAAAATAAAAATAAAAATACAGAATTTAAAATAAGAAAAACAAAGACTGAGTTACTCTTATTAAATCAATATTCCTTGTACACTATATCATATAATATTCACATTTGCTTTCTTACGCTCTCTTAATTTCCAACTTGATATATAACCAAATTCGCTTACGATCTGCAGTATCCGCCTCTCGAGCAGGGCACATCACACCTTTTTGCAGGCCTAAAAAGAAACGAAGAGCCACATAAAACGAGTGACAAATTGGAGCGCCTTCATCTGGCACTGGGTGTAAGTCGTATGTGGAACGATTTTCGGGGCTTGGCCCTAAGTGGATTTTGAATTTTTGGGCAACGCGCGAAATGCGAAACATAATTAGTTTACGCTATAAATCTCGAGCAAGACGACTGACATTAATTGAAACGCGTACCTGAGTGAGGAGGGGTGCCAGGTGGGAGGGTACCAGGGCTATCTGAGGGGTTTTCGCCCTGGTATTTGGCATAGCACGCGCTCCCCTTGATTTATATGTGCAATGCGTAATCTGCGCCCGTTGAACTCCACGCTGAGTTCCAGAGAGTTCTCTTGATCTCCCCAGTGGCAATTGGTTGCCTCGCCCAGCCGAGAATCCTCCTGCTGTTGCTGTGGCGGCTTTAGAACAAAGTGCAATGCGAGATGCCAAAACAATTGCTTCACATTTCCACATTTTCGTCTCTTCTGCATTTGCTACTTTCTTTCGGTATGCTTAATAGTTCAGACTACAAAAGAGAGAGAGAGAGAGAGAGAGAGAGCGAGAGAGATGTAGAGTGGGAGAGAGAGGCAGACAGACCTAGCACAGCGCGGCCTCTGGGCAAGATCAAAGCTCGGCGATATAATTGGTCGTTGTTTTGTTTGTGACCGCAAAACAGCGGATCCTCCCAGTCTTCCAGTCTCCCAGTGCCCACTGCCAGTCCCAGTTGCAGTCCCAATTCCATCCTCAGTCTCTGTGCCAGTGCCTGGGCACTGATCCTCCGCTTAATAATAATTCGTTTTGGCAAACAATGTAAATTCTTCATTAGCCTAGCTTCCTAATTTGCTAGCGCTAAAGAACGCTCGGTACTCCAGTGCTCGGTGCTTGGTGCTGGGTAATTGAAGTCATGCCCGCTCTACAAGATCTGGGGATGGGATAAAGGTATTTATGAGAAACGCGCTGAAATTCGTTACATTTTCAAATTGCTTACTATATTTGGACAAACTGGCGTGGAGTGCAGTTCAAATTCCAGATGAAGTTGCTCTACGAAGAAGATCAATAATCAATCGAGATGGGGAACTAGAAATTTAGAGAGATTCAAAGATCAATTAGAGGTTGCAATCGTACGACACTCGAAACTCACATCCAATGCTCACCTGACGATGATACTGTTGCTGTACATCCTTATGGCTGAGGCATCCCCATTTGACATTTTGGTGTGCATATTCCAAATGCTCTCACTGTCGCAATTTTTCACTCCACATGGTACTGTGCGCAGAATGCTTTGCTGATTGATCGATTGATTGAGTGATTGACAACGGCGCCAATGAAATCCAGCTGTCGGGCTCGTTCACATTCCCCTACCCCGTTCCCCTTCACGTGCCTGTTCATGTTCCTCTTCTTGTACCCGTTCACGTTCACGTTCACGTTCACGTTCTTCTCCTCGATTAATTACACGCCAAAGATGACAAAAAGAAATCAAGGCAAATATGGTAAGAGTCTGTTCAAAGTTTTGGACCATCCAGGGTCCTACAGTACTAAGGGGTATCTACTATATTACAATAGGAATTTCCTGTTTTATTTGTTTTTTATTCGATCTGCTGCAACGCAAGGAGAAGAAGACTGCGACTATTCTTTACGAGCGGCAATAAATTTAACAATTTGTTTAGTGCAGACACACACACACTAGCACACACACACGGCCTGTGGAAACACGCAAAGTGTCTAGGTAGCACCGTATATGGTCTGACCAAGGGGTACCTGAGGCGCAGATGCCAAAAGCACAGCAATTTGTCGAGCGGTAAACAAAAAAAACAACGCTTTGGGGCCACTGGGAGCTAGTGCGTCTGTCCTGGACGGGTCTGGGCTATAGAACTCATGGTGAATTGTTCTCTCTCACTCTCCCTCTCTCTCGTTCTCCTTCTCTCTAAGCAGCAGGGCTTGAAAGCAAGAGTCTTCAGGAGGATATATAATTATATATGCATATAGTTCACATAAAGATTTGCTAATCTGGCATTCTTCAAGCCATATAACTTTCTCCGCTAGACTGAACAGAGAGAAAGAGGTAGAAAGAGACAGGTAGAGATGGATGAGCGTCAAGTGCAGCAGACTAGACGCAACTGGCAGCAGATTCTTCACGCTGTCTCTCCCCCTTCCTCCTGTGGTCAAGAGGTCGTCATCGTTGTCTAGCCTGGCTATATACAATATTTCTGAAATTAAATTATCAACAAGAATTTCGCTAGTTGGCATGCCTAGCCCAAAAACAGCCGAAACAGCCGGAACAGCCGCAAAACGGCCAGAGATTTGCGCCAGCCTGACACGCCCCACAGCCCCCCAAAAAACAACAACAACAAAACCTGTCTTTCGCTAGCGAGGGGCAAAAAGAAATTCCGAAAATTTTCCCACACTTCTTGAAGAAGAAGAAGCAGCAGCAGCAGCAGAAGAAGCCAAGACAGAAGAAGGCACCAGGCTGCACAGGCTGCTCAGGCTGCTACTCATATTTGTTTATGGCCAGTTCGTTTGCTCTCCCGCGCTCGCTCTCTTTAGCTGCCGCTCTCTTTGCCCCACTCTCTTTGTCCCACTCGTTGAAGCACATGTTGCATTTGCCTCCGTCTGTAGTTGATGAGCAGCATTATATGGCTGCTGCGACTGCAGTATCGACATGCACACACACACACACAATACACATGAAAAACTAGAGAGAGGGAGAACGAGAGAGAGCGAGGCCGTGGCCAATGTAGAGAGGCCAATGCCAAATGGGCATCCACTTGTTGCTGCTATTTACCTTTTGGTTCTGCTTGTTGCCTGGCCTCCTCCTGCCCGTCTTCCGTCTATCTTCTTGGGGTTACGATTGCAGATTCCTCTTTGTTGTTGTTCTTCGCGCATTGACACCAATTCTATTTTGCATGCATACGCGACGCCCTTTCCAGCACAAGTGAAATTCCTATGAGAACTTCACGATTGCACTTTCTAGATTGTATACCGTTAAAACGGCAACTGTAAAGACAAATGGAATATCAATTTTATTAAAGAAACTTTTATATTGCCCATTCAAGCAATCTCCTGGTTTTTAATGCCGTTTTTAGTACTCTATTAATCACACATACTCAATTTGTTCGCTCTCTCATGGAATAATCAAAAGAGAGCCAAACTTGCATTGCATATGAACATATGTTGTGCAGTCTTTTTTGATTCTGTTAATTAACACTATTTGATCTTGAACATCTTGTAATGGAAGTCAACTGTTAATTGATGCTATGCAACCCATGTAAAATAAACATAGAAAATGTCAGTGCTGTAAATCGAGCTTACAGAGACTTCTCTTTATGTTACCTCACAGCATCACTATTTCATGGCACTTCTGTTTCACCTTTATCTTTTATCTTTTGCTTTTATCCTTCTTGTTTACGTTGATTGATATTGTACATAACTTGCTTACAGCGTCATTGTCGTCTGCTGCCGTCATCATCATTATCATTCTCGTTTCCATCATCATCATCAACGTTTGCGACACATTGCAGAGATCTCGTTTAGCTACGCATAGTTTAGTTTATAACGTCGATTAGTTGCACTATAAGCAACACCTTTAACTGCCAACAAATTACAACTTTATCATGCCGCAAATGATGACGATGACTGGAACATTGGATGTGCCTCTGCCTGTGCCTGCATCTCTTACCAGTTGCCTCTGCCTGTTGCCGTTTCCTCGTGCCCATTCATTCTGCGTCGCATAATTAATGAAGTGCAGCAATGGCAGCGAAGCTGCAACGCGGCAACACCGACGGAGGCGACACAAATGAAGCTATTGCCCTGGCTGGGAGAGCGCAGGAGCAGTTGCAGCGCGCCTCAGTCGCAGTCTCACTCTCTGTCCCCCTCTCCGGCTCCTTCTGCGGCTCCTCCATATTTATACAGAGCAAACACGTTAAATAAAAGATAAGCGGCAAAAGCAGCGAGTGTCACGCGCTCCATAATTGCCAGCCGGGAGGGCAGGAGAGCCAGTTGGCAGCCGGCAGAAGGTGTACGTGAATTTTCCCGGAGCCTGAAACTCTTTGGGTGTCGCGACATTTTGCAAGTCAAATCAAATAAACTAAAAGTTGCGAATGAGTACATAAAAAGCACCGACATTATTTCCATCTCGCACTTTATTTCGAAAGTAAATACTAATCAACGTTTTCCTTTTCAAATCATAATTATTTTTATGTTCTTTCAAATCACATTCACGTACTTTGTTTTTGTTACGATTGCGCCATTACGCTCTCTCATACGGTAACTGAAAGAGAGCGAAACGTGCATTGCTTACGTTTACATTGCTTCTTGTGCAGCCTGTTGTTGTTTTTGCTTTATCCCCTGTTAATTTGTTGATCGAGCATGGTGTAATTAGTTAAGGTGGTGTGATGAGTGCTGTCCACTGTTAATTGATATGAACGTGTGAGCGCATGCCTAAGCGATTAATGCAGTGAGCTTATTGGGAGTGCAACCTTACGCAAGTATTATGCCATGAATCATTAACATTAAATGTTAATTGGAGGACATATTGGTTTTCTTATCCTTTTTCAATTGGTTTTCGCATTGATTTGTTTTGTTCATCTATTGTATTATTATAAATATATATATAAAACAATTGAATAAACTGAAATTGGAAAGGAAAAATAATTTAAATGGGCAAATACCTTAAGCAAGACGGATTAGCAGCAGAGACTGTAAAATATTTGCAGGACAAGGACAACACTATATATTTTTCTGCATCTCTATGCAAGTTGGTACGTTGCGCCACAACTTTTTAATATGTATTATATGTATTTCTTTAATTTTGGTATGCGTGTGCACGTCGTAGTCGTCTCGTTGTTCCCAAATGCATTTGTCAATGTCGCCAACGTGTCGCTCTGACGCTCTGAATGAAAGTCGCAAGTCCTCGGCTGCTGCAACATGAAAACAAGAGAGGGAAAAAAACTTTCGCCTGCGCCTGCCTGCCTGACCATTGTTGCATGAACCACGCTGCGGGCAATCGACTCCACTCGACTCATAGTCAAAGGGGCGAAGAGCTACAGCTGGACTGTACTGGATGTGGAGGTGGCCCACAGGTACGTAGTGTGCGAGTAAAATGCGTGACGAGCAAGCAAAGACTCGTTTGAGTTGGCCCTATTCATAGGGATAGACTGGAGCAACTACGTTCAATTTGCAACATTTCACGTTCGTGTGGCCCAAACAATTTAGGTGGCAAATGAGTTATGACTGTTGCACTTGGTCCCGACACATTAACAATGTTTGACGAATTGCCAAAGGGCTGAGGTGACGATCACTTAAATGATCACACGACGGAACGGAACGGAACCGAATACGATGGGATCTCTCGTTGGGTTTGTTCACAAAATCCTCAGCATATTTGGGTTGCCAGTCAGCTACCAGCCAGCTTGCCAATTACATATGTATGTATGCACATACATACGTGTGTATACGTATTCCGTATACACCCAGTATTATTCGCATAGTCTCGCCTCGGCTCGAGTTGGCTCGTTTGAATGCATTACGCACTTGTCGCTCTAAGCTGATCCAGCTTTGCCATGCCTGATTGCCATGCGCTGTGAGGCAGCAGCATCGTAATTAAAATGAAATCAGCATACGGCTTAATTTCGTCTTCACTTGAAAATGCGAGCTCTCTCGGATTTCGTACAGATCGTACGAATCTGTATACATATAGTAGTCGACTCGTCCGACTGCTTGTTGCTTTGTCTAATGCGTAACATCGTTTGCTGTCTGCTCCCCTTCCACCCCTCTCTCTGTCTCGCTGTCTCCCTCCGATTAGCTTGGAGTCTCTTGCTCCAAATCTGTCCGTTCTCATAAATCTGTCTGACATTTTGCATGCCAGTCATCAGCTTCAGCTTCTGTTACTGCTTCTAACTCGGTGTGGATTATTTTAAATCCTTTTTTCCGATTTACTCAGGAATTCTCGCCCAGTCACACACAATCCAATCCGTTGTGCATAACTTGTGCTATTTACTTTTCTGTATTTAATTCAAATTCTAATTACAATAATAATAAATTATATGTCAAATATGATTAGAGATCTTCTACTCGCTTCCCCATCAAAGTCCAGTCTCATTTGGCAATCTTTCTTTATGTCTGTCTGTCTCTCTCTTGAGTCCGACATTATGACCATAATTCAGATTTAGTTTGTGCCTTATTATGTTGACAGTTTTGTAATTGATACCGTGCACGAAACTGTCATAAACGATGTCGAGAATCTCATGATCTTGATCTAGATTGTCCAATACAGACGTCACATAGAGCGGAGTAATTTACCAAAAATGATAGCGGAATGAACTTGTTGCATTTGCCGCCAGTTCGTTGTCTATAAACAACAAGAACAACAACAACAACAACAACAACAATCTCTTGTGAGAGAGAAAGATCTACAGATCTGGCTTTTGGAAACTGTAGCCGGCTACCACCACCACCAGCAGCAGCAGCACCAGTGGCTACCGTTGAACAACGTGTAAGGAGAACCCAAAAACTAACAACAAGATGCCCCCTAGGCGCTGCCGTTGTCGAGTCCATTTCAAAAGACAGCGGCAGCTCCGGAGAGCGACCGGCGAGCGACCTGGGTATCATCGATCATCGATCATCTGCGGCGCGGTCTAAAAATGGCTTCCAGCTGCGTAGGAAAACACCATCGCATGACCAAATCGCAATCCTTAAGTCGATTCGATACTTTCTTCTTGCTGCTCGAGTTGTGATTGCGCGTCTACTGCGACAGCGACAAGTTTTTGCCGCTGTCCCAGCGTAGTTGTCTTATTTTGGGTTTATTATTATATTATATATATAATTTTTTCCAACCATTCTTATTATTAATGAATATCAGCGTCGTTTGTCGTTGGACAATTTTTCATTATTTATGAGCTCAAGTTGCGCCTTTTGAGTGCCTAGAGCAGAATTACGAGATTGGCAACGACCCGACCCGGCATATGGCATATATATAGATACATACGCATCTGTATATCTGTATAAGCAATGCCAATTAATGACCAAATTAGTGGACAACACTTGACCGCATATGGCACGGGATTTTCTACTGATTTGGTTCGAATTGTGATTTATTTGAGCGCAATGTGAAGGCTCGCTTTGATTTCTTTGTTAGTCTCTCTTCCTCTCTGTGTCTCTCGGTCTCTCTCCCTCTCTCTGGTTGCATCGGCGAAAGTCCAGTAGCCTTGGTCGAGGAGCCACGAGTGAAATGAATACGAATACGAATACGACTACGAACTAAAGAACGTGTTGCACTCACAAAATCGAATCGCCTTCAATGTCAACCCGCCTGCCATATTCATAGTTCTGCGCTCAACATCAAAGCCTTGCCTTTCATTTCGTAGCGAGTTCCCCGCACTGTGGAAAAGGACACCAAATCAAGCTATCCCACATCTTGCGGCCTCGCTCTCTCGCTTGCGCTCTGACGGTCTCCCAGGCACGTAGTAAAAGCTGACAGACCATACAAGGGCCCAACTATTGCTGTGAAATATGATGTGGACTAACTGCCAGTTAGCTGGCAATAAAGAGTAATTAGCACCTGGCATTTAATTGACCAAATTGAGCACTCTCAATAACTGTTAAAACTATGGTTAACCCTTGCCACAGCACTTACCCTTTTTTGGTTAGTGCAACAGGCTAGTTTCGGAGCAGCATGGGAAGCGTTTTTCCAGGTCTTTTGTGTGGAGCGATCGCAGCCGAGATGGATGGCACTAGTGAACTACATTGAAGTGTTTCCAGCAAGGTTTTTGATTATATTTTAAGGTAATGCAACTTGTTTAATACAATCAATTACTTAAAATTAATTATTTGTATTTATATTTCAATTTAGAGGCTTGTGTTACCTACAGAAATTACCGATTCTTCTTCTGCTGTTACTGTTAAACTGCTGTTACTACTTTTTCTACTGTTAGAATACTACTATTGATACCACTTCTTCTTCTACTGTTAACAGTAAAAGTTGGGTTATAGTAGGAGATGTTACTATGTATAATCCAACTTCTACTGTTATTAACATATTGTACCCATACTGTAACATACTGAATCACTACTTTTACTACTATTCCTTCTTCTACTGTTAATACTGAACTACTTGTGTTACGATTACTATTAGAAATACCAACACTTTAAGTACTTCTAATTCTATTACACAAACTAATTCTCTTTTTTCCATTTTCCCATTTACTGCACATTCAATTCTTCCTCCTTATTCTTTTCGTATCACGTCTTCTACCACTGCCTATAATACATTTTTATGCAGTTCAACCTATTTCTAGGCACACCGACTAACTGTTATTTCTTGCCATCCTCCTCAGGTCTCCTGCAGATCCTGCTGTCATCGCTGTACATCGTCGCCATGGCGCATGTTTTCGCAACTGACTTACAAATTGAAAAACAAATTACTGTCATAAACGTCAGCATTACAACATGACGACAATCAATACATCAACCTGTTGTCAGCGAAGCACGAAACAAGAAACATGAAACAAAAGAAAGAAGGAAAACAAACAAAAGAAACAGCAGTAGCACAATAAATTATGACAGTTTTGAGTGCATAAAGTGTAAACAAGAGGAAGGAGAAGCAGGGAATGGAGGGGTGGGTAACAAACTCAGTTGACTAAGTATTTCTGTGTTTTTTTTTTTTTCATTAGGTGCCCCCATGTGTCGTGCAATTATAAAGCATCATCATCAACTGGCGTCAAAGCCAAGCCGTGATCGGGTTGGGGATGCATTCGAGAAATTCTACGAATGGTTGCGAGCCAGCGAATGCATTTAATGAAATCAAGAGGAGCACCAATCAAATGGCGAATGGGCAAGCTGCAAAAGTGCAGGGAAAAACAGCGCGCTACAACTAAATGATTGCAAAAATCTAAATTGAATTTTGCCATAAATTGAATCAAAGCGACGACCGGGCCCCGCGACCCCGCGACAGACAGATGGATAGACTGTAGACTGTCGGATCAGTTGCAGTAGCGGCAGCTAATCCAAACATGAAAAATGTCGGAGAAAAACCCAAGTGCCGACCTGGCGACTGTATAAATTCTAAGATGAGCGCATGAAATACATAAAAACCAAAAAGAAAAAAGAAAGGAATTACAACTGATAGAAGCACTTGATACTCTAACATACATGTCTACTGGGAGTATGTTCAATATCAAAGAGAATGAAACTATAACTTTGACTCCATATACCTATTGCGAAACGTAGAGACCCAAAAGAGCAAAGGAACTGCAAGAACTTAGCAATAAGGTAGCTAAAAACCTTAAGGAATAAAGGAACAGCTGGAGATACAAGTCACTAAAAGGTCACATAATTATAGAGACTGATCTCATATTAAAGGCAAACATTAAACAAATAAGAAATTACCATAACCAAAAGAATTTTGCCTGTTTTCAATTAAGAAACTACAAAAAACAAAGGAACTAGATGAGATAGAAGTTCCCAAATATAAAGAATGATACCATATCATATCTAATGATAATGATCTTTTGACCTTTGACCATTTTGCCTTAACATAAACTCGGCTGATTAATTTATAACTATCCAAGATAAAATACAATATAATATTTATTGTGAAGTTAGAAACTAAAGTAAGCCCTAAATGTAATTATATTTTAGTTTATTTTAAATTAATTCTTACAAATAATTTGTAATACCTTTAAGTGAATTGCTAATGGGTTCCGAGAGGATCTTTTCCTGCAGCTACCAATCACCTGACTTAGCTGATGTACCCCATGCGACCCATTTCTTTGGCTTTGAAGGGCATACAAAGCGTTCGTTGGGTGCCCATTGTAACGGCATTGCGCTGCCGTTGCGATTATCTAAGCGACTTAGCCGGAGAGATCTCTTAAGCCTAAGCAGACGACGAACTTGGTGCTGCTTGGAGCTTGGAGACTTTGCTGCTGCTGGCAGTTGGCAGCTCACAGCTCTCAGCTCACAGCTCGCATTCGCAGCGTGGCAATCAATAACTTAAATTACAAAGTAATTGCGCTGGCATTCACAGCACGCTGTTGCAGCTTCTGTGATCCGAGCGGGATCTCCGAGCCGCAGTTGCACAGCACCTGAAGCCTCTCTTAACTGCGACTGGCATCTGTGTCTGTCTGTCTGTCTCCCCATCTGTCTGTCTGTCCGCTGCTTGCCTGGCTGTCGTCACAAATGTTACACTTGATGGTAATGATGATGGACAGATTGGTACCAAAGTCACTCAAAAGCGTCGCCGTTGCCAGCCTCTCATGGCTATCTCTCTGAAGATACGTATCCAAGAGATACGTATCTCTCTCGGCTAAGCTGGCGTTGCTGCTGCTGTTGGTGCTGCCACTGATGCCGCTGCCGGGCCAAGCCAATCCGGTAGCCGCTCTGTCAGTAAGTTGAAAATTGTTTTAAAATTGCTGTTACATGTCTGAATGCAAGCAGATTGAATTACAAGCTCACCGCGCGCGCTCTCTGCATAGTTCGAACCCCCTTCCCCCTCCCCCTTTCACTCCCCACCCATGCACGCCCAAACGTAGCGAACTGCAGTGGACAAAAAGTAATACAGATTGCGCATTGCCCGGGACCAAATATGATCGCGATTACAGTCGGAAAATCAGTCGACGGGCAAATATGGTATAATCCACGTTTAAGTGTTGACACACTCGGGTGTGAGAAAGAGAGAGCACGCAAGAGAGAGAGAGAGAGATGCTAACAGCTGATCGAGTAGGAGTAACGCAACAAAGTCCACACTCAACTCTACTAAATCGTTCGATCGATCGCATCTCGTGCTGGCAATAATTTTCTGTGTGCAGCTTGCGCAAGTTAAGCATGATTTATGAGTGGCATAAGCAGGTGACAGGGTATTCCTGCCCTCGGCCTCGGCCACAAGATAATCCTGCCCAGCGAGAAAAAGAGATCGGCAAGCAATAATAAATTTCACTTGTAAGTGTAACAATTTGTATGTTAAACGCGAACCGTAGCCGACCTGCTGCGGCTACTCCGTCCTCATCGTCGTCGTCGGCGTCGTCTACCCCGGGGGAGTCGTCGCAGCAGTTTGCTACCAGGCGGCGCATCATGTGAACAACAAAAAGGAGCAGGAAAAGCAGATGCAGAGCGAGTGAGAGAGAGAGCGGCGGAGAGAGAAAATAGACAATTGTTTGCGCTGCCGCATAACAAGTTGCAAGGCGAAAGGCGCAACTGAGAGCCCGCGCATCGTAGGCAAACAATATAATAATGCTGGATACCTTGGAACCCCAAACCCAAACGAATCGTAGCGAACGAACCAACGAAGGAACGAAGGAACGAACGAAAATAGATTTGTATCGAGAGAGGCGGCTTCTCTGAAGCGCGCCTTGCGATTTGCAAATATTTTGTCATTGTGTGGCGAGATTTATGGAGTGAAGCGGCAACAGCAGCAGCAGGAGCAGCTACAGCAGCAGCAGCAGCAGCGGCATCAGGCTGTTCACTCGACGATTGTTTCCAGGAAAAACTTTGGCCTAGCAAATATACCGCTAGGTACGTTACTTAGTCTACGACTCAAGACTTCCCAGAGCCGAGTCTGACTCTGTGACTCGCACCCAGACATAGACACCGGGCGAGTGTCAGCGCATGACTATGTGACACAATTCTCACTCACCTGACAGCCACCACAGCAGGCTGCACCAGTGTGGGTGGCTGCGGGAGTAGCAGCAGGCAGAGGATCACAAACATATCAACAAGCTCAGCATGTGCGATGTGAATGTGTCACGGGGCCAGCCAGCATCATCAGCATCACGCTCAGGGCATCCGCCTCATCCACGATCAGGCAGGCAGCAGAAACAGCAGCAACAACATTTTGATGACAATTTTCGGTGCCGTTAAACTGTCATGAAATGCTGCTGAACATTGTTCAAATATTGCTAAGAGTTCCAAGAATTATTATATAGAAAAGAAGCTTAAATAGTTTCGTTGATCTATAAAAGAATCTGAAATTAGTTTTATATATTTAGACATATTGTTAAATGTTCCATGAACTACGCATTATAAACAATCCGTAAATAGTTTCTTATACCGTATAACATTTTTACTTTATTTTGAAAGTCCCTGAGTTGTTAATTATATCATTTTTATTTCCAACAACCAGTAAATATATTAAAACAAGCATGCTGATCAGTTTTCTTTTCCATGATTTGCTGATACTGGATTTGCCTAAGGTTTGCAATCTCTGCCTTCTGAATTTCGATTATCTCTTGCAAGTCCTTAACTTGAATATCTTTTGTTTTGTTAATTGTTTCGTTTATTTTCTCATTTGCCTCAAATCGTTCAATAGTTTGTTTCATTATTGCGATTAGTTCGTTCTTATCGTCGATTGTTTGCTTGGACGTATTCGCCCTTTCCCTGTAGAACGAAAGTTTTTCGATTAGTTCCGCGATCTTTTCCTCGCATTCGCTTATCTGATTGTCTTTGCTTTGTATGATTGTGGTAAATATTTCGATTTCCCCTCGTGTGGCAATAGATTTCTCCATCAATTCTCGCACAGCCTTGGCACAAACTTTAATTGATCCACAATGTCTTCCATTGTCATCCTGTCTTTGTTTTTGACTGTTTTCATTTATGGACTCGCAGCTGGAACCAACTTTCATATGAATGCCGGGTGTATTCCCCGCTAAACGACTCGTCACTTTTCTACGACCCATTTCTGGCGAAGAACTCGACGCGTTTGACGATCGAAGCTGACTAAACTTAAGGCTACACTATTATTCTACTATCAAATTATTGCTTATCTAAGGGAAAGCGATAAGGTGTTGAGGAAGTGCAAGCTGATAAGACGATTAAGACAATTTACAATCATTAAAGACATATATACCCTGTAAAATATTCATTCAACTGGAATGGATTAACCAACTACCCCACTGGTAGCCACCACTAGTAGTGCGGGCCGCCAATGAAGACAAACGAGCAACATGTTGGCCATTACTTACCCGCACTTAACACATGTCTATGCATTTATGTGTGTGTGTGTGTGTGTGTGTGTGTGTGCGAGTTGATCGAGTCGAGTTTGTCGCCTAAGTCATCGCGTTAAGGTGTTGCTCTGAGTAATTGGCCAATGTGGCAAAGTGATTTGATTATCATGTAGATCATCATTATATATAAACGTCACAGTGATCAATCTGTCTCCCTCTCTCTTTCTCTGTATCACAAATGGATAAATTGTTTTGGCGAAAGATCGCAGCGGGCTCTACATACATATATCAGATGTATACCATCCATATACACCTATTTGTATTCCCGCAAAACATTTTAGCGCTGCACGGCAGTTTGTCGCCATTAGCGTCGAAGTAAAATCAAATGCTCCATCGCAGACACAACCAGACAGCAGAAAGATCAGGAGGAACAGCAGCAGCAGCAGAAGCAGGAGCACAGAGAGGCTTCCGTCTGATGTGGCCACAAATCTGATCGCCTGTGACGGCATTAGAAATACATACAATACAAAAAGCAGACGTCGAGCACCGGCCCCATACATTTGTGTCATTTGTATGCAAGAGTAACAAGCGAACGATCTGGCATACGATCCAGCGATCGTGTCCCAGCAGATTAGCAGAGCGGCCAGGCCAGGCTAGATGGACCGCCCCAGTGCTGGGGAAGATCCGACTGTGAGTTGGACAGCGCCAGAGAGATTCATGAGCACACACAATGAATGGCAGCGACGACGACGGCGATGGCGCTGTCGTATTGGCAGCAGCAGTAGCTGTGGCAGTGTCTGTGGGACTCTCTGGCTAGATCACAACAGATCGATGCCAGAGCTCCATCGATTTAATTACAACAAACGCGTCAGCAAATTGCCTGACGCGAACATTTGCACACTTTGCAGCAGGCAAAGTAAATGGTGGAAAAAGCGTAGAGAAGGCTATAAGGAACATTAAAGTACCCTTTCGAATGGCCTGTAAAATAGAGAATTAAGAGATATTGTATATAATATATAATATGTATTTTAGATAACGTTACCTTTAGTTTGGTGTGCAAACTAACATGCCCTAGGTGAGGGTATAGCTAAATGTGTAGCCCACTCGGTAGCCCTGGGTAGCCTCTCTAGACACTGGTTACACTCCACTTCAGTGGCAGTCTCAGCTACAACAGGCAGTGTGGAGGGGGGCGGGGGTGTGGCATGGCGACTGGAGTGCAGGTCCAGTGCAGTGCAAGTCCATCGTGTACCTTGAGCGCCATCGAGTTAACAGCAAGTGGCGGTGAAATCGCTTTGATCTAAACTCAAATCTTTGTTTTGTTGACTGTTTTTCCAGCTGCGCTTTTGGCGCATTGCGCGCCCTCCTCTTGTTGGTACTGTTGTTGCCCGCTGCTGTTTCAGCTTCGAGCGCTTCTGCTGCCTCTGTGTTTGTCTCTGCTCCCTCTGCGGCTCCGCAACGCCTTGCTCTTCCATTCTACACAACGTGAAATGCCACCAGGTTCACTTGCTGTGATTGCAATTGAATTGCACACGGCGTGTACTCGCATTCAATGAATGACATTGACGGCATTGCGAATGTGTGTGTGTCTGTGTCTGTGAACTGTTGGTGTGTGTGTGTGCATTGCACTCGATATCGATACGTACTGCAGGTGTGAAAGGTGTTTAGCGTTGACTAATTGTTGGATTAAAGTGACGAATACAAAGTGGAAACATCTTTAAGTCGAACAAATCACATGGATTGTAATTTGAACATGTCATGTAAAAAGACTGGCTTCATTTCATACTAGTGCAAAGGAGATGACGCGCTTTCGTTACATTTGTTTGATGGTGTTGTACACACACATATCAGCATCTCATTTATTCCTTACACTCATCACTAATTGTGCTGTTTGCTTTGGTACTGCTGTAATTTTAACATAATACTGTTAAGCTACGTTTACCATTAGTAGAAAAGGGACAACAAGCTTGCACACATTGTCTCTTACATTTAATTTTTATGTATGATCTTTGTTCTTAATAAATAATGTTTTTAAACATTTCAAATACATAATAATAATTCAACAACTCTCTATAAATTTGCAATTCAAAGGTTCATTAGGATGCTATAAATTAAATTTTCATTTGGCAACACGAACCAAAAGTGATTGTGTTATTGATTTTCAATGCTTGCGAATGCCGAACAAATTGATAGTTTTATAATGAACTAGATATTGTTTTCAATGAGTTATGCGTATCAAATGCCGAAAACATTATTCGGAAAACTGTGCTGACAGTTTGCCAAACAAAGTCAAAACATCGATTGTTGCGACTCTTGACTCTTGTTGAACATTATTTATGGGTTTACTTTTATTTTAGCTCTAACAGAAGGTCATTGTCATCGCTAGTGCTCCTTTTCTTTGTGTGTGTGTGTGTCTGTGTTGCAGTCTCTTTTGTTGTTGCCCAACGAAACGGGCATTAATCAATAAATTTGTTTGGCTGCCAACGCGAACACACCGCATCGGCAACCCTCGAGACCTCTGGATCATGGGCCAGAACCATCAAGAGGACACATTGTGCAACTATCTAACTATGTGTGCTAAACAAAGCGCAATGTTTTCTAACAATAAACACGGATGGATAATGGCATGTGCTATATAACATAGTGTGTGTGTGTTTTGTGCCCTTCTTGTTGTGACACGATGCCGAAGCTGATGACAAAAGTCAATGGAGCGGGCGGAGCAGAGCGCGAGACCGAAAAGCGCAGCTGCAATCAGCTGAAAGAACGCAGACAAGTCCGGACGGTAGTCGACAATAGGGTACTCTGTAGCGAACAGAAAGTAGTCTGTGTGAAGAGAGTCTAACTACGAGGGTATCGTCATTTCGAGTCTCCTGCACTTAACCCACACTGTGGGTAACGAGGGGTTGTCCACGGCAACATTACGTGCAGTTACTCCTTCATTTACGAGTCATTGAACAGCGGCTGTATGTGTTATAATGTGCGAATATCCAAATGAGAACTAACCGCCGCGTTAATGGATTCAATTAAACGATGTTAAAACATTAAACTTCTGTAAATTATGTACTTGAGCGGGGGTATGCGATGAAAGAAACAGAAATGGCAACTCTTCTACCGTGACTTTTCGCACATCACTAATTGCGTGGTTTGTTTTGGCTCTTCTGTATATATTAAACGACTGTCTGTGTTTGCTTCTTGCGAGTAAGAAAGAAAGAGATAGCTTTATAATTTAATAAGTAATTGCTTCTCCCACACAAACATAGAACTGTAAGCTTTGCTCATTTGGCAATGTAAAACGATTTAAAAAGCACTTTCACTGTTAAATTGTAGTTACCGAAAACCAATTGTTCGTGTGTTTTGCAGATAATTGAGAGCTATTTGCTTTTCTTTTGTCTTTCTCTCCCATTCCAACAAAGGAGGACCATGTGGAGGAGGAACTGAAATTCCAGATTATACCAAGTCGTACGCATGCCAAACATAGTCTGAATATTTGCTCACTTAAAGCAAAAAACAAAGTGTGAAACGCATGCGATAAAAGTCCAGACAGCTCTGTTGTGCTGCTGCTGCTGTTGTCATACTCTTACAAAAAATATATGCAGTTTGGTCAGAAGTTTGTAACGGACCTTAGGACACATCTCCGCCTCTGTAAAGGATATATATTTTGAATCAGAATAAATAGAGGAGTACAGTAATCTTAATATCCTCTTTTTCTTTTATCAAACTCTGACATCTTTCTTTGGAATGATTAGTCAGCATTTCAAAATTTGATGACATAGCTGTTGTATAATACATGAAAAATGGTAAACGATTCTGTTCGGAGCATATAAAGACAAAGGGAGGAAAGGGTATACAAAATTCGGCATGCCAAAGCTAGCCTTTCTATCTGGTTTTGCTCTCTCCTTGTTGTTGTTGCAGCTACTGTCGCTACTGCTTGGCGACAATGGAGCAGCCCGATTGTTGCCAGTTCGAGTTGAGTTGAGTTCAGAAATGGTATCAAACGATTACATCAATTTATGCGCGCAAACACTATAAAGTAATTTTCAGCTCAAAATAGTAATGGACCAGTAGAGCTTGGAGCTACGACAATGGCGGGAGTTGAGTTCAGTTCAGGCTGCCGTTGCCAATTTAGTTACACATCTGTAACTGTAACTGCCTGTATGTGTATATATGTGTATGTGTGTGTGCAACTGGAACTGCGCGCTGTGATGAGTGTTTGTGGTAATTGTTGTTGCTGTTGAGCTTAGAGGCCGCGGCATGTAGTCGTATTAATTAAGTTGCCAATAATAATTCAAAATGTTTAGCCACCAGCACAAGCAGCAGCAGCAGCAGCAGCAACAATTGCCAACATGCAACATAGCATTCGCAGACGGCAACATGTTGCATTCAGCTACCTGAACATGCAACATGCATAAAGAAGAAGACAAAGCAGCAGCAGAAGCTGCAGCAGCAGCCACTATGGAATCAGATAAACAAGGCGCGTAGTTTGCACTAATAACAACTCAATAAATAATAAATGCAACATTCACCGACCGCAGCAGCCAACAATAATAAACATGCGCAGTTTTATTTTTATTAGCTTCCTTTGATTTCTTATTTACTTTTTACGCCTTATTTGCCTGTGCAAATTTTCTGCTCTTTACTCTTCTTTTTTAGCTTCCCACAGCCGGCGAGCAACCTGCAAGTGGAGGTAACCCATGTACCTCTCCTCCTCCGCCTCCTCTTCCTCCCGCCCGCAACGATGTGTCTCTCCTGGACGCGATCTCGTTCCCAATTGCGATTTGTTGGCAGCAACATTTTGTGGCAATGGCAATCAACTCGGGCTGCACAACAACATTTTGCTGTAGCCGGCGTAAAATTTATGCTAATATCCATTATGTCCAACATGTTATACTTTCTATACCCTGTAGACAGGCACGAAGAGGTATATACGTTGATGAAAAAGATAATATATGATATAAATAAATAAACAGCATTTAAAATACATGAGGATTGTACTTACATAGATAATTCGGGATATATTCCAAAGATTTCCAATTGTAATGCTCGTTTAAACTACTTACAGGGTATGCTTCCCGTTGAGCTTATGCCTCAAGTGTAGCTTCTTCTTTTTTTGGCCAATGCGGGGCGTTAACTTGAAAATTGCTGGTTGCCTGTTGCAAGCTGCAAGTTGCCTGTTGCAACAGTTGCGCAGTAGCGCAAGTGTTGAGCTCTTTATAGAAAAAACGAAACGCCGCCGCCGCCGTTGCCAATGCCACGGCCAGATCCGTAGGCGGCATCATCTGGGAACTGCTCTCTGCAGAGCAGAGCAGAGCCATGGCTGGGGCTGGGGAAGTGCAGCATCTGCATGCGATGCTGACGTAAATCAGAAGGTGTTATCGTCTGCATAAATATTGATATTGTTGGCGCGAGTGATAGCCGGCGTCGCGCTTGCAGCCGTAATTGCAGCAGGCTCCGGCTCCAGCTCCAACGTTTCCTTGGGAAAATCGCCATAGACTCCACACTAATGTTGCCGCTTAGGTGCGCCTAATAGTGCATGCATGAGTGTGTGTGTTTGTGTGCGCCTGCCTGTCTGCCTTTTGCTTGTGTGTTCGCCTTGGAAACGCCTACTTCTTTGGCAATTGCCTTTGCCGTGTGCTTTGGCTTTGGCTTTGGTCTCGCATCGCCTTTGGCTCCATCGACAATTTAGTGATTGAGATTAGGAGGTGTAAATGCGCTTTGAAATTAATTTGTTAGTCACAAATTAAATTTTTATTATTAAAAAGGCCTTGCGTGTGTGTGTGCATGGCTCTGATGGCGGCATGAGTTATGTTGGCACAAGCATGTGATGTGTTGCTAACGGCTGTATGTGTTGGTAAGAGCTGCATGCAAAATGAGAGCAATACATATTTACATAACTGAGAAAAGAAATTATTTAGTTTAATATTTGTACCAAGTTTATTTGAACAACCGCAAATTCGTCACACAACTCTTATTAGAGAGGGTAATTTATCGTGATATTTATATCGATGATCCACTGCAATATCGATTGCACTCAAGTGCATTTAAATCAATTAATACCAAATACTGTTACTGTATGCAGTAGAAACACTTTTTATGGCAATTAAAAATCATACTGAATATGTAAGTTTTTCCTATTAAAAACTCAGGCTCTCTGCCAGACGATTGCCTGTTGTTAGATGTCTGATCCATTAGCATAACCACACGGCTTAAATGAAGACATTTCTGTTTAGTTTGGTTTGGTTTTTTTTGGCAACAAATATCAACATGATCATGCCGCCAATAATGGGAATCAGAGCACAAAGGCAGCCTAAAATTTTCCCAGCATTTATCATCGCAATGCAATCTCCTCTCTAAACATTGTTGTTCTTGTGCATTGAATTAAATTAAAATTCAATGACAGTATTTACAGAGAGACCGAGAGAGAGAGAAAGAGAGCACGAGTGTTGGCGGGAGTGGGAGCGCATTTACGATACGCTCTTGTCGTGTGCAAAGAGTTTTGTGTGGCGCAAATCAAAATGAAATCACGGACAAAAGAACACGCCAAGTCCAGGTCCAGGTCCAAATGGCTGTCCAAGTCGCGGAGGCAGGCAGGCATTTCGAGCAATTCGTGACTCAAATGAACCGCAGAAAATCATCGCAAAAAACCAAAACAGTAGCTGCAGATGAAGTAGGAGAAGGAGAGCGAGATACAATTGGATGGAAGGAAGGGAGGCAGAGTGGAGCGGCCATGACAAAACAAGATCAGTTATGGTAATGATCATGGCAGATTTTGAATACACTTAATGCACATGGAAGGAGGCGAAGAGGAAAAGCGCGTCTAGACGAAGCTACCGGCAGCAGCAGCAGAAGCATCGGCAACAACAACAATACGAGGCATGAATGACAAATCCACCAGAGAGTTGCAGCAAACGACAGTCAGACAAGCCGATAGACAGAGAAAGAGAGGGAGAGAGAGCCTGACGACAAATGTGAACGGAATCGGCGGCAAAAATTAAAAGCTTTTGCGCACAAGGGAAAAACGCGGCGAAAAATTATAAATTTAGGTGGAATGTCAACGTTATCGCCGCGCTCATATCTATTGGATCTGCAGCAGATGCTGCAACCAGCCAGCCAGAGTGTCCAGCCGGCATACACTGGCAACAACCAGTAAGTAAGCACATTGGCATCCTTTTCTATTATTTCATGTTTTTCTCTCAGTGTAGCAAGCAGCGGCATTTAGGCATTTGCCTGCCGGCCGCAGAGCTGCCTTCAAATGATGGCCAAAAGCATTTGGTAGGTGTTTCATTGCTGCAGCCGCCACCACCACCACAAACCGCCCAATTGGCCAAGCGACAGAGCAACAAACCATCGAACCACAGCGGGACCGCCAAATCGGCAACAAAAACGGCAGTTGCGGCAGGCAAATTAAACTGTCGAAACTATTTCATGTCCAATGCGCGATTTGGCAAACAATTTGTGACATTTGAATGGACGCTCAATGACAATTGTGGCCCGGCCTTTTGGCCAGGCTTTTTGATACGCTTTCGGCATGGCGCGCACACACACACAGAAAGAGTCCCACTAACATTGGGAAAGAAGAACAGAGGGAAATTCTATTGAACTTTTGGGCTGGGTTCATTTCGGCAACGTCGGCAAATGTGGGAAATTATGTTGAAGAGTGAAGGAAGAAATCGATGATTAAGTAAATAGGTATATATTTAAATAATCTATTTAATAACTAATGATTTGAATAATTTAATTTACTTCCTCTCTTTCTCGAAACTGAACTTTCATAACATATATGAAGAATTTACAGATCAAAGTGAATGCAGTGATTGGATAATGTTACTTGGAGAGAACGCGACTACGTTTAATTAACAGGTCTGTATTAACATACACTTAACATAGATGTTGTAATGATTTGTATACACATCGATAGTTCCATTACTATCTTTTCATTACAGTGGGAAATTGCAACGTTTCTTTTGATGATCTATTTAAAGTCGAAATTAATAACAATGTGTGCACTCTCGTTATCAGCTGTTAAACCTCTGTGCAAGAACAATTTACAAACTAAGACGAATGCCTGATGATTAAGATAAACCGCACCGATCCGCTGTTCGAAGCTTTGATCAGCGCAGCGAAAGTCCGCGTGTATATTGTAAAATGTCTCACGTTCTGATTTTAAATCTTGACCACGGGCAATTGCTACCTTTCTAATGCGCGTTTTTATTGGCCTGCTGTCTGCCACAGCTGCCACAAGCAGCCGCACGGTGGCACCTCCGTCCGGCAGCTCGCAGCTGGAATTGTAGCTAGACCTGGAGCTGGAGCGAGCCACTGCGGCGTTTGGCGTGTCAATGCCAGCATAATTTGCTTGCAACATTCAAGTACAACACACACGATGCGCATGGAAAATCTTGGCCCCCAGCCGCACTCGTACTGCTGCTGCTCACTGTGTGCGTGTGTGTGTGTGTGTGCAACACTTTGCCGACCCGCATTTAATTTGCGCTCATTTTAATGGCAACAGGCAGCAAATGCAAAACTCATGTTCCACATTGTGCAAATGCACGCACTTTGGACCCCAAATCCCCACTTAGAGCACACAGTGCCCGCCAGCAGTCTGGCCACAGCAGCAACTGTAACATTGCCATTTAGCACTCACTGCTTGCACTCGATTAAAGCGTAGTAAATGACAATCATGGCATATAGCATATGAGTTATAGACTATATTTCCCAACTAGTGAATAAAGCACACTACAGGGTATTCGTTAACATATTTGTTACGTTTTATTGCTCTTCTACCGTTTTTTAAGTCTAATTTCAATTATGTTAATATTAAATGTATGTTATGCTAAAGGATATGTTAATAGCCGATAGTTATTGAAGTGGATCAGCCTATCGACCTGCTACATTTGTTTTAATTATAATACTCATGAAAATATTTGGCGGATGCTTCGATATTTCTTTCGATATATCGGTATATTTTGCCATCTCTTGACTTTATTCTTGCCCAAGATCTTTGTTCATATTTGCAATTCCCATGAAGAAGCATTTTGGCATTAAATGTCAATATGGCGAGCCTTTTATGTGAATTGTAGCGAACGTAGACACACACACATGCATATGTACTTGTGTGTGCGTGTGCTCCATATTAAGTCTGGCAACGGAGCATTATTGATTTGGCAACCAAAACGGGGCACAATTGCGGCGCGATTACCGCACACTGATAGACTAAACTGTCAGACGATTGGCCCAAATTAGTGCAACAATGAGTGCAGCATTTGCTGTCCCACTCCTACACCTCTCCCTCTCTTTTGCTCTCAGTTATTTCTTTATTTGCTTAGCTAAAGATTGGCGAGGCAAATCTGCTGCTCATTGTCTCGCTCTCCTTTTAACTAATGCTATTTCTCTTGCTCTCTTTATTACATTTCCTCTCGCTGTCTAACAAGTTGAGCTCCCATTTATTCCGCCTTGGTCTACCACAAGTTGCTCATTTTCCCTCCCTTTCCACTCTTTCTTCAACTCTTTTCCTCCCACACGCGGTCTGTCTGCTACCTCATCCCACACCCCGCATTTTGACCACATAATGTCAATGCGTCCCGCACAAGTTGGCAACAAAGTTAATGCGCTTTTTAATTGTTGTTGTTGTGCACACACACACACACACACATACAGGTGTATGTGTGTATGTATTTTAATTAACGCTTTTGCAACAAACTTGCCATTAGCCAGATTTTACAACCTGCGATTCTTTGCAACGCCCGCATTACAAATAACATTTCCAGTTCGGGGTATACCACGCGAGATCTCAATAGCTTTTCTCAGTTGCTGTTGTTGTTATTGGAATTTTTAGTAGTAGTAAAAATTGTTAAATAGTCTGCGGCAGGCCAAGAGGTTGGGCTCCAGCCTAAAATGCAGCAACTGCAGCAGCAGCAGCATCTACATTAGCAGAGCAAGAGCAGCAAATGCATGACTACATGTTACCCTACAGTGACTAGTGAGCGTGGGAACTAGAACTTACAACAAATCTCTGAACACATCTTCCGTTCAACATCTACTGGTTTATATACCCCGTTCCCCTATAAATCATAGGTGAATGCACTAGGGATATATTTAAATGAGTAATCGATTAAACGCCAAATTGAAGTATTTTAGTATTTAGTCATCGATAAAAGACATCGCTGCTGTTAACAGCCTTACATACGGTAACACTGTTATGCCTCTTTCCATTTACATACACTTTAATAGTTTTCTTTACAGTGAGTTACATATCCATATGTATCTCACTCGCTTTTTCCCACTGTGTCTTGTCTCATTGTGCTTTGTTTTGCCCCTCGTCCGATCATCTGCTCGTTCATCAGCTGCTTGCCATCTCTCTTGGCCAACATTGTTGCACCTGGTGCGCACCAGAAAGCCCTCGATCTGCTTTGTAGGTGAGTTTGCATGCCGATCTCTGGCTCTGCAGTTGTTGCCCCTTTGCCTAGCCACTGTAATTGGCAACAGGTTGCAGGTTGTAGCAAGCTTATTAACTGTTTGATTTATGCCCGCTCTCAACTAATTGCCAAACGCTTGCGTTGCGATTTGTAAAAGGCAAAGCAGCAGCAGCCACAGCAGCTCGCTGATCCCACAGATCGCACACACTCGTCTATATGCATCTTCCATATGTGCATCATATATTGTTTTTTTCACTTAACACACTAATGAGCTGGCAGTTTTGACTGGGTTATGCGTCGGTTAGGCCAGCGTGGGGGTTAATGAGTTCGCTATAGATCACGGGTAAGAGATCTTCAATTTCAACTAGTTAAAATTTAATAACTCTAGTTCAGTTTGCAGTTACTGTTGTTTCTACTGATTCATAATAATAGTATTTTCAATATCTTTAAGGGAAACTCCTTCAATAACATGCTAATTATGCACTCAATTGCATATGCCAAGGGGTAACATCTTCCTAATTTACAAACTAATCTTTTTTAAACCTTTAAAGAATTTTTTTTTATACTTTTACAACTGTTCTTATTGCGATAATAATTCTGTGAATATTCCCTCCAAAATACTTAGGATCGCATAAAGCTTTTCATGCTTTTCATATGACTAATTAAAAGCTAAGCGTTTTTCTCTGTCGTACATAATCCATATACATATGTATGTAGGTCCAGGCCCGATACACTGACTGCGCCAAGTATTCGCACAGTTGGGCGTCGTTTAATCTCAGTTTGTGTCCCTCTGCCTCTCTCCCTCCCGTTGTTTGTGGCACAAATTTTTGGCATTGCCATCGCTAAGGCAATTGCCACAGAGACTTTAGTGGCGGCGGCGGCGGCTTCGTCTCAGCGCGAGGTTGACAAAATCGTGTTTTTTGTCCCCGCCAGAGTTGGCTGAGTTCCGCATTGAATTGCGGTAAAAATTGGTCGGCGGGCAGCCGAACTATGCAACGATTCGCATCTTCTTTTCGCATCTGGATGGGAGAATAGAAAATAAGAGGAACAAAAACCCCACTAATTCTTCTGCGAGTAGACTGGATAAATGTGCAGAAACATTTTAATGAATTAAAACGATCAAATAAATATTTGTTCTATCCCTCTCTTAGAAAAAGAGAATGAGACAGTGTGGCGTGATTACGGTTAATAGAAAATTTTCATTTTTATAATTTACATTTTTATAACTGATATATCCGCCTCACAATCGGACCTTTCTTCCAGAAAATTTCTGAAACTAGAAAACAAACTAAAAACTTCGAACGAGGTTTATTAGCTACTCATAATGTCCTTTCTACATTTTCTTGTATATTTGTTATAACTGAATTGGCTAACCCATTCATAATAATAATAAACTATTAAATAACATCATCTAAAGCTTCTTTAACGACTCCAGTTCTTAGTTTATCGTATTATATAATCCCTCAACTGTAAAATTTCATAATCCATAGTTGCAAATGTTATTTTAGTTCTTAGTAGTATCATATCACTTATCTGTAATCCCTAAACAAGTGCAATAATAACTGAGAGTGAACTATAAATAGCTATTACAGTGGCTGTCGGATCTGATCGCTTTGGCTGATCGATTAGTCGATCATTCTCGCGGCTAAACACTGCCAATAAACGAATATCTTATGAGCCTCTTCATGGCCATCTGTGGCGCAATCAAATGTCAATACACGCACATAAACTGCTCGGGTAGAAGAGCGCGAGAGCTGGAACATTTATTGCAACTAATATGCAGTTAGCGGACAAGTGGACGCACAGAAGGAAAGGGGAGGAGGGGGAAGGGAGGACGAGGCGACTAATCCCCCACAGCTGCGCAGTCGCAGCGATGACCAAGCGCAGTGCAGATAAAATATTTGGTGCCATTCGATTTGGCCACAACATGAGCAGGCTCACATCGTAAACTGAGCAAGAAGCGCAGATAGAGAGGGAAGATAGAGAGAAAAAGAGAGAGAGAGAACAAGAGAGGGGTACAGATATAGAGAGAGAGGCAGATGCGTATACTTATTCAGTACGTTTTGGTATTGCTAGCCTCGCTCTCTTTCTCTCTATCTCCCTCTCAGTCTCGCTGCGAGTGCGAAAAGCAATGCAAGGGATTCGAAAAATTCCCAGGCGTATGGTACGAGCCGACGAGATGGCCATCTAATAAATTCAACTAATTAATGGCGAGTATGAGAGCAGAGAGCACAGAGCAGAGAGCAGGCCAGATTGACTCCGTGTGTGCCTCGTTGCGAGCGGGTATATACATTAGCGCAAAATCTACATGATATTGAGATGCCGATGGCGTTGTCGAACGCGCCGAATTCTTGGCCCCGCAACCGAGACAGAGAGGTAGAGAGAGAGAGGGGGGCCGCTGCTCATTACGTGTGGTGGAGTGAAGCGTGTCGGCAACGTCCTTAGATACAGATTTCTTATCATTAATTAAACTTAAGCATGTTATGCTACCGTGTTCACAGATATCACAAGGGGAGTTGAAGCCTCCGACGCGGATTGAGGGCCCTGCGGCACACGCCTTATCGCAGACATGCAATCATCTTACCTTGCCTTGCAATGCCTTGGTATGCCTTCCTGCCGCCCGCAATGCAGCGCGAGATGTCTTCATGTGGCAACTCTATGTGAGAGTGTGTGTGTGCGAGGAAAGTCAGAGATTTGATGTGCAAATATTGCTGCCTCAAGCGGACGTTGTCAACAATGTAATTTATCAGGCAAGCGACATAATTACCTGCCACTTATGGCAATAAAAAAACGTCCAAACCGAACCGAACCGAAACCGGGCAACACTGCAACATCAACTGCAGCAGGAGGCGCACATTCAAATGCCATGCACACAAGCAGAGGCCTTCGGCTGCGGCTGCTGTGGCTGAACAGCTGAAGGATTTATGTTCTTACCCCGAAACGCTTCGAGGCGCCCAGCAAGTGAGCCCCACGACGACGACGACGACACCAAAGCCGCCTTGGCTGCCCCGGCTGCATTAGATTGATCGTCCGTCCGTCCCTGTCCTGCTGTTGTTGTTGTTGTGGCGCTGTGGCGGGCCATGGGGCGTATGTGCTATGAAAATTCCCGCCGTTTTGCTTGCCACCGTTTAGCGCCTGTGACTGCTGCTGCAACTGTTGCAACTGCAACCGTTTCCCACACCACAGAGAGTTGCGCCTGGCGCGGCAGCAGCGCTTTGATGTGCTAGGAAGCTGTGAAGTGCTTGCAAATCTTCCAGCAGGAGCTTCGTGTCGTTTGCGGTGCTGTGCTGCAAAGCAAGCGTTGACAACTCGCATGCGCATTGTGCTTGCCTTGTTGTGTTGCATGCAACACAAGCAGTATTGCCGCAATGCGACCATTGTTGAGCCCTCGCGCAGAGGCGACTCCCGCACTGCAGTTGAAGATTGAGTGCAGTATATTGTAAATTATAGAGCAGTTTTTTCATGCCATTTGTTTACTTTCTCCTGAGTTGGCGTCATTTTGATTTAAGTGTAACCACACTCTCGTAGTCCAAAGCAAAGCAAATGAGTGGCAATATTTTGGTATTTATTTGCAATTAAATTGATTGCAAATATATAATAAGCTGGCAACACTTTGGTATTAATTTGAGAGCAAGAAAAACTGGCAGCACTATGTTAACCGGCTGCAAATCAAATTGAGAGCCATGTTGAATAAGGAGAGCAAGACAAATGCAAAACTAAAGAGAGCGCAAAACAAATACAAAACAAAAGAGACAAAGAGGAAACTAATTGATCTGGTAACACACAGTAGCTAAGAATGGCATTTTATTTGCAAATAAGTTGTATAAAATAATTTGTGAATTAAACTAGGTAAATATAACAAGCACACATAACAGCTCTTATATTACTGTTACTATTCTCTCTCTTACTAAATTAAAATGCAAATCCTGTGGGAATTCGCAGTCTATTTTGACTTTGACCTGCGCTGATCCAATGAACCCACCTGCTTGCGGCTATTATTTGCCGTTAGATTATGCTCTGCCTGACTTCCTCATGCAGCAGCAGCAACAAAAACAACAACAACAGCAGCAGCAGCAAATGCAAACAGACAAATTCATATTTTATTGGCTCTGACCATGCCCGGCCAAGGCATTAACAAACAATGCAGCAACACAGGCAGCAACAACAACTACAACACGAGATGAATGCAAAGCAAATATTTTCACTCAGTTGGTTTGGGATCGGGGCTGGGGCTGGGACTGAGGCCATGCTTATTGCCTAATCTGAATTCAGCTTCTGGTTGTGCTGTAGTAGCTTGGCCATTGTCGTTGCTGTTGTTGTTGTTGTTGTTGTTGCTGCTGCTGCTGTTGTTGTTCTTTTCGGCCAAATTGCATTTTGAACATAATTTTCATATGTCGAGCTTGCAGTTATAATCACGTTCACAGCTCGTTAGGCCAGGCCAGGCGCATGAGTCGCAGGCAACAACAACAACAACAACAACAACACTAACAACAGCAACGCAGCTAACCCACCTGTTGCTAGCTGGCTGTTTTGGCCATAATTGTCCGGGCCACATATCGTACATAAGACGCCATCAGCAGCACCATATTGACCATTAGCCGAGTGCGTTTGCATTTGTGCATCTTCATCGATTTCACCACTTGGCGCGCGGCGCATAATTGGCCAGGCCCGGGTCAACAGAGCCGCCAGGCAACAGGCAACGGGCAACCGGCAACGTGCAACAGGCAACAAGCAGACAACAACATCCAACTTGCAACCTGCAACACGTTTTGTTTCTCTCTGCTGATGATTACCGATATTGCCAGGCAGTGAGAAATGCGTCGGGGATGCGTGGAAAACTTTTTTTTTCGCCATCGTGCGGCACATTTTCTTGCCAAAATCTGCACTTGCTGCCGGCATGATGAGAGAGAAAGAGAGAGAGAGAGGAATGAGTGGGGGAGGGGGGTGACATCAGGCGTGTTGGCATGGAATTCCCATTCGAACAGCAGCCGCCGCATTCGTGCACCCGCGTTGTGTGCTGTTGGAAATGGAAGCGGGTGCACAACACCCGCAGATAATTGCATATTTTGAAACCAACATATTGGCACATCAACACCGCTATAGTCAACATTTATTTACATACTTTATGCTAAGAAATAGTTGGCGATTCTTATAAAAATATGCAAACATTTATTTAAATTTAAGTTCAAGCATTCTCTTTCAACTTTTCAAATTACGCGCCAGTGTCAGCTGCATATTTGTAGCGTTGCCAGATGTAGCTCTGCAGATGTTGTGGCAGCGCTACATTCAGCGCATTTACAGCACTGTTATACACAGTATGGCAACACTGCTGCTGTTTACTTCCAGAGGTGACTTGCGTGCAGACCCAACACCTGTCGGTAACCAAGTGCGCTCTTGCTCGCGATGTTCATTTGAATCTTTTCGTTCCCTCTTCGCAGTGTTATTCGCCTTTTTGACGAAGCATTTTTAATATATTTGTGTTTCTATTTTTAAAATTAATAATCAATTATAATATAATAATTATATATGTGAATTTATCTGACTTCGAAAATCAGAAAGAGGCGCGCTGAGCTAAAACTGTTGGTAAGGCAGATTTTCTTGTCATTTGACATAAGTTCTCTCTGACCATTCAGTTCGCACCACCACCACCAACAACAACAAAGACGCCAAAGCCGATGCCGACGCTGCGGCTGCGACGCTGTGTAAAAGCTTTCTCGACAAGCGCCGCTTGGCATTGCAACTTGAGTTTCAGTCGCTGTTCACTTTCTAACGGTAACGGGTTCGCTGTGTTCGCACACTGTTTTCCCAAGCGCCCGTAAAGCTTGCGTTGCCGTCGCCGTCGTTGTGCTGTCGTCGTCGTCGTCGCATTGTGCTACACAAACAATAATAATAAAAAGAAGCGCTAGACGAAATAATAATAGTTACTAATTGGCTAAATTGTTATTGTTACTGACGTTGTTCCCCCCGCGCACGTCACTTTAAGTTTTGCATATCATAAAAAAGCTCTTAAAAACAAGAATTGGTGTTAAAATAGCTAAAGGAAATTGCTAAACGCAGAGTGTGTAATAAAATAAATATAAAAATTTACAGCAAAAAACCTTAGTACTCACACAAAAACACACACACCCGCACATACCGTTTGTTGTGCTTGTGTGTGAGAGTGTGAGTGTGTGTCTCTGTATAGAAATGCTACAGTGCAGCAAGCAGTTTTAGCGCATGCGCCGACGTCGACGTCGCTGTCAAGTTTTGCATTAATTGTTACTCGAAAAAAAACAATTAAAATTACAACAAATACTGAGACCTAAGACGGTAAGTGCTAGTGTAGGCGTGTGTGCATGTTTTGCTTATTAACTAGCAAACAATATTAGTGAATTTTGAGTGTGTGACGCTGACGCCGTCGCTGACTTTGCTGCGTCGATGTCATCAACGACGTTTGTTTGGCTTGCCGCTCTCTCGTTCGCTCACTCCCGCTCTCTCGCTCTCTCTCCCTTGCACACACAACCAGTCGGACAAGCCGCATTCGTACACTCCCACCCGCCTGCCCTCCTCCTAATGCTAGAGCTACACACCCGCACATTTACTACGCGCGCTTGCCGAAAAGCTTTTTTCAGTTGTGCTCTGCGGCGTCGTCTGCCATTAGCGTAAGCTTTTTCTTTCATTCAAGTTGTTGAAGCGTCGTCGCAGTCGACGTCTCTGTCGCAGTCAACGTCGTTATGTTGCGTGAAAGTTAATTCCGTTTACTATCGGCATTCATCAACATCATCAGCGGCGTTGGTGTTGGCGTTGCCACTTTGCCTTTGCCTTTGTCTACATTTGCCTTCCACCTCCCCCTCTTGCTGTCTCTCTCGCACTGCTGTGGCGTCTTTGCCGGCTTTTGTGTTAAGCATTTAAGTCATAATTGACATGCATTTGGCGATATGTGTTGACAGATAACTGTAATTTCTTTGCTCTCTTGGCAGCTTAGATTATGTTGGAGCAATAACAGTGCAAATAAAATTGAAAACCAGAAAGAGCAAGCGAGAAGAGGGGAGAGGGAAAGAGATTGTGGCTTAATTTCAGCTGAGCTATATCGTCTTGCATTATTTATACTTATGGAATATCTCAGTTATTATGCCTGCCATCTCTATTTAATTACACACACACACACACATACACACACATAATTGCATTTAAACGCCCTAATCCTGCGTAATTCCTTAGTCCAGGCTATTATATAAACACTCATGGAGGGAGAAGCCTCCTCTCTCTTTCGGTTTCTCTGTCTCCCTCTAAAAGCATTTGCAATTCTGAGGTCACTTTCAAATTCAGCGTGTAAATTACATTTGAAAGGACATAATCCGCTTTTTGGCTTAGCATTTTGTGCGAGAGACAAAAAACCCAAATTGCAAACGTTCTACCCTGCCCCTGCGCTTCCTCTCTCTCTTTCGCTAGTCCCCTTTTGAACTTAATCAGAGCGACGTGCAATTACTTGCATTAGGGAATGAGAATGCCAGAAAGGGGGGAGACTGAGAGGAAGGGAGAAGGTGCTGGCTGTGCTCATTCGCATCTTTACTTGCACCTTTTGTCATCAGGCCTTTCAGCAGCTCAGCGAAGCAAAGAAACGTCGCTAGAAGGCGTGAGAAAGCAGGACAGAGAGAGAAGGAGAGTAAGAGTGAGAGAGATATCGCACTTAAATTGCACTTAATGAAGCTGCATCATCACATTTTGCATTTCATCTTGGCGCGTCTCGTTCTGTGCTGTCTCTCCCCTTCCCTTCACTCTTCCCCCCATTTCTATTCTCTTCTCTCTGTTGTACGTGAGCTGATTCTTGACTCTTGCAGCAGCTCACACAATGGCAGCCACTCTTGCATTGCTGCAGAGACAAATGAGTGGAAATTATGCCAAGACACTGGCAATTAATAAGTGCAAAAAAGGCGACGACTGCCGCCGTCTGCCCACCTGCTTTGGCACGCCCAGCATACCCAGCATACCCGGCATGCCTGCTATACCCCGCATAGCTGAGCTGCCACCTGCCATCAGTGAGATTACAAAACCCAAACCAAATTCCGCGTCCCTCTTCCACTAAGCTGCCGCTTTTGCCTCATTTGGCACATTTGCCTGATTTGCATTCTCTTGCAGAGGGAGAGGGTACAGTGCTGAAGGGGGGCGTGGAGTGGAGTGAGGGCTATACATAATAATCCCCAGCATAGCCACAATCGGTACTTGGTAATTGTTGTGGGGCTGCTGTGCGCTGCCCCAACTAATATACATAAACAGACACGCCAAGCCACGCACAGTCGGAATCGAGCACAGACAGTCACACACAAACACACACACAGACACTCACACACTCGAACACACACGCAGTCTCGTTGCACACTCGCACGACAATCAATATAAACGCATTTTCATAATTAATCAATGCTGAATAATTTGTTTGGCCTGCGTCGGGCTCAGCTCTCGCCCATGTTGACACCCGTGCCAGGTGTGGGGCGTATACGTAATGTGCATACGTGCAGGTGTGCGTGTGTGTGTGTGTGCTTCGCTGTGTGTGTTAATAAGCAAATCTCAGAGGTTTGCTTTTGGCTTTTATCGGTCGCCGTGGCAGCTTTGCGGTTGCCCACATACATGAACATATCAATAGATATCTGCGGGTAGAAGGGCGTGGAAGGGGGGAAGTGTATACAAGTGAATGGATTTCGCCTGTGGGCGGACGTGGAAAATGACAAACAGCAAACAAGACAGCGACAGCAGCAATAACAATTAAGTTAACAAGCGCGTGGTTTAGACCAGCCTGTTGTGTGTTTTGCTCTTTATAATTGGCATACAAATTGCATTGTGTTCTCCATATTTCAGTCAATATATCATTTGCTTTTTTTATTCAATCAATATTTCATGAGTGTTTCTTTTGAAACACATGTGCATATATCTCGTATATATTTGTTTATAATTGGCACACACATTTATTTCTTCTTATTTCTGTCAATATTTTGTTAATATTTCATTTTGCTTTTTTTCATATGAATTTCTTTTGTTAATTGTGTCAATATTTAAACACTTTTTCATTTAAAATACATGCACATACATAATATATTTGCCTATAATTGGCAAACAAGTTTTATTGTTCATATTTCTGGCAATATTTTGTTAGTATTTCTTTTGCATTTTTCATAACATTTCAAAGGAATATGTTCTTTATTTATGTATGAGTTTTTGATATATGTTTCATTCAATATTTCTTTTGCATGTCATATATATTATTTGTATGTTATATATGTATGTATGTTTATGAAGTATACATTCCATTACATGCCAATTACTGGCCGTTCCTAACCTCAATCAAGCGCGCTTAGTGTGAACGGCGCAGCTTCTTCCCTTTGGCATTAAAGCAGCATCCCAAGCGCAGCTAGGCTACTCTATTTGCACGTGTGTGTGTGTGTGTGCTATGTGTATTTAAGGATCATTAGTGCAGAGTTTATATAGTACATACCTACTACACATACATATATATATATAGTATATATCGATTTCCACCAGTTGAGCGAGCGTACGTTGGGGCCGCATTGTTAAGAATGATTAAGAGCCTCACCACACGGATTTTGCCGGCACAATGATGGTGCCCAGGGTTGCCAGGGGATGTCAGGGACATGCTGAACTCGAGCTCCCTCCCTCTGCCCACTCGGCTTCTCACTTTATTCCCCCTCTTCACTCCACACGCACTCTGGCTTGGGGTGTAGCCCCCTCTCGAAGTGGGGGATGTCAAGGCCAAGCGTCAGCACACACAAACACAAACACACACACACATACACATGTATATGCCTGAGTGTGCTTGAGCATGTGTGTGTGTGTAATTATCGAAATTTAATGGAACGCGGCTTATACCTGCAGTACAGCAGTCTGTACTTAAATATGTATTATATGTATTATAATACACCCATTATACATACATTATGCAGCCTGCGTGGCTGGAATATAAACCCCTCGAAAGTATGACACCCTATAATATCTTGCGTAATCCAACAAGGTAGCATACGCAGTCAGGCTTGAAGTATTTCCACTGTATCGATTTCATGCGAGATGGATGAGTGGCAATCTAATTTCAGTTGAAATTTATATTGGCAACTCTAAGACAGTCTCCCTCTCTTTCTCTTTTTGAAATTTATATTGGCAACTCTAAGACAGTCTCCCGCTCCCTCTCTCTCCCTCTTTCATGGCTTTGTAATCGTATCTAAGTTCCAATTTAAGACTCTTCTATAAACATTTATGCACCCATCTATATGCATAATATGTGCTCCTCCCTTTCCCTCACATGCCGTTTAATGGCGGAAGCATTTCCTAATCACATTTCCCCATTGTTGAAGAAAGTACCTACGATTGCTGATGCTATCTATAAGTATTTTTGCTGCAACAACAAAAACAACAAGCTGAAAGTCAATTGAAACGAGTTTGCTAAGCAGGGAATCGATTACGAACGGAACTGGAACGGAACAGGAGGGCAGAGGAGGGTTGGGGCGGGGGAAATGAAAGAGAAAAAATCACATTTGCTTGGGTTGGCAGCAAATTGTACCTGGCGTAAGGGAGAGGGGAAGGAGAAGTGGAGAAGCAACAGGGAGAGCAAGTGGGGGAAGTGCGAGTAAGCTTGCCACATGCAGACATGACTGTAATGAAGCGACGCCTACGCACACACACACAGGCGTGCTGACACAATCACACACACAAGTACATTTACACACCTACACCAGCACACACACACACACAAATACTTACATATATATAAATTCCGCGAAGGCTCCTGGAGCCCGAGCAGACCATAAATATTTTTTCGAAATAAATTCTCGTTTACAAATTATGATTTTATGACTTTTTGATGGCGCAGCCACAAAACTCAGACCCCTGTTTCCGGTGCCCCCTACTCTGCTCGCCTCTCTCGTCCTACTTCTCACTTTCTCCCTCTCTCTCTCTTCAAACACATGCATAAATAAATCTGCAGATACAACGGAAAAAAAAGGAAAAGTGTCGAGCCTCGAAGGCAAAACGCATTTGCCGGCTGACACCCTTTTGGGTTATATCAATACAAAAACACAATCACACACACACACATTGCCTTACACACACACACCCACTTCCTTACATACACTCTCATACACTGGCAAAAAAAAAACAAAGCGCTGCAAAGAAAAACTTTAAAAAACGTGGCACAACAAAAAGGGAAAAGTTATTACGGAAAAGAGCGCATAAAAATTTCGAGTTGAATGCAACTTTTCACATGTGTGTGTGTGTTTGCTGCAGCAGCAGCTGCTGCCATTTCCCACCCAGGCAGCATTTTTCACAGTCCACACACACACACACACTCTCGTACTCTTCTCATTTTTTCCGGCTCGACTATTTTGCTTTGCCTACTTTTCGGGGCTCGGCATAATTTATGATCGCTCCGGCATTAAATTAGCCAAAAGCGCAGCATGAAAAATGGCCCCGTCGGCGGCGCTTATTAGGCACCTACAACAGCGGGAGAAATATAAAAAAAGGGACACTTCAACAGGGGGAGGGGGGGGCACTGCCCCTTGCTGGTATTCCCTGCGAGCTATTAATATTTTCGGTTTGATTTCGGATTGTTGCACGCGGCTTGTCTAATTAGTCATGGCAACGCCGTCAGCAGGGCCGGATGGAGTGAAGGCAGTGAGGGCGGAGGGAGAGTAGGGATAACTGGCTAGCTGCCAGGCATAAAGTGGCAGCAGCAGCACTGCGAGGGCGGCTTAAGCACTAGAGATGTATAAGTCAATAGATAAATTTGTAAAAATATAGTACTAAATAATAAATAGGAAAATATCTTTGCCTGATTAATGTAGGTCATTTTGCTAAGAAAGATTCTAATATTGTTAATATTGTTTAATATTTTTTAGATAATATCATTAATTGAATAAGAGCATAGAGAAGTTTGTAGCGTGCAAATCAATTGAGATTAGATTTATTGAGTGAAATTTTGTTGCACTTTGAAGTCATTGTGTTAAATATTATATCAGTTTAAACTGTGGCATTGGAGTAGCAAAATAATATAATATAATACACAATAATATAAATGCGGCCACACTATGCCAGATAAAACTTTAACAGGCAAAGCTAACGAATTTTTAAATTAATTAACTAAATGAAGCGAAATATTTAAACACTTTATTGAATTGATTTGTTTTATTTCAATGAGTTCTATAAGAATTCATAATACTCTGCAGGCAACTTAGCTTAACTCATTGAGCTGCCCTCGCTGTGCACATGCATGTGTTGCTGTCGTGTGTGTGTGAATGTGTGTGTGTTGCTATTTGTTTGTGTTTACTTACAATTATGAGTGTGTTGTCATCTTCGTCGGCTTCGCCAGCTGCAGTGACTGTCTGCCTCCCTCACTTCTTCTGCTCCTCCTACTGCTTCTCCTGCTGCTGTTCCTTCTTCTTCTCTTTCTTCTCCTGCTGCTGTTTATTCTTCTTCTTCGTCTTTCCGTCTTCGTCTTGCCATCTCAAGCATTCGCACACTTGGCGCTTCTCACAAACTTTTTGCCAGCTTCTTGGCTCGAGGCAAGGCAAGGCGTGAAGGGAAGGAGAGAGGGAGAGTGAGAGAGGGACAGAGCAGTTGGGAAGGGGGAGGGGGGAAGTTTGCTGCATTGCAATAATAATTACAAATGTTGCACAATAAATTGCAAAGTAAACAGAGTTCTGGCAAAGCGTTGAAGCCGACGCTGGCAGAGGCAAAATTGCTTCCTGCTCGAGCGTTAGCGGAAATGTACATACAAATGCCAGACACACACACACACACACGCACACATGTGCAACGGGAGGAGAGGGAGGGGGGAAGTGGGTAGCGGACTCACAGTCACTTGTCAAAAACAAAATCAGACAAAAACTCCCCTCGCGGCTGCCAGCGACAAGATGCGTAATTGCAGTCGGAGTGGAGGACGAAGCTGAAGCTGCAGAAGGAAGCCGAAGCTGAAGGATGTGCAGGATGCGCACAATTCGCTGCATTTGCATTCCCTACTGTCATTCATTCGTTCTTGTTGTTGTTGTTGTTATTATCTTCTTGTGCGTGTGTGTGTGTGTGTGTGTGGGAATGCAATAAATCTTGGCCGAGCAAAACAATGACAAATGTTGTGGCATCCTGTCCAAATTTGTGGTTGCCCTGCGGACACTTCATTTGACATCTTCGCCAAGGCTTTGCCCGCCTTCCTTGCACACCTCCACCTCCCTCTGTACCTTCTTCTTCTTCTTCGCTCTGCGTGAAATGTTGCCAGTCTATCTGTCTGTCTGTGTGTCTGTACCCCTAATCTGCTTCACCTGTACAGGAAATTGAGGTGTTTGTGTGCTGCACAGGAAGCAGCAGTCTGCTCCTCTCTCCCCTCCCCCTTCCCTCCCCCTTGCGCATTGTTAATTGTTAATTGATGAGAAATGTGCTTTAATTATGGAGAGAAATCCAACACTTTGGCTGACTTAATTGGGATAAATGTAGCATAATTATAAATCTGCTGGCTAAAGCTGAATTTGTTATACCCTGCACTGAATTTAAGTGCCAGTCAGTTGGGTATATGCAGTTGATGGAAATGTTGGCAATAAGTAGAAGAATACAAATTGATTTATGAGCAGCAAATCCTTTTGGCATCAAGGGAAGGCTTGATTGACCATTAAAGTATATTTTTTATACAAATGTAAGGGTATCTAAACTTCCAACAAATGTTTGAAATGAATACCTTTCTTCATGCAGGGTATCTAATAGTAGAATTTAATATACGAGTAATTTAAAGCTTTGTTTAAACCGTTTTGCTTAGGGATTTCATTCTCGACCCTCCCCTTATAATAACAGGGTATCTTACAGTCGACTCAACAATATACTTAATTTGCTTTGCTTATTAACTTTAGCTTTATCTCTTTTGAATTTGAATTTCTCATTAAATGTACTAAATGCCTCATTTTGTTGCAGCTGGCGCTGGCTGCGCTGTTGCCATGTAGTTTGCAACCGTGTGGCAAGAAGACGAAGCAGCAGCAGCAACAGAAGCTACGAACATGGTGGAATCATCGAGCCTGGGGCGTGCCCCGCCAGCGGCACAGCCGCAACCGATGCCACAACAGCAACAACAACAGCAGCAGCAACAACAGCAGCAGCAGCAGCAACTACAACAACAACAGCAACAACATTCGCCATCGCCATCGGGCATGCGTTGCGGGAATCTGGAGACGCGTGTGCGCGGCTCCTGGTATCGCGTGTTGGTGACACTGGAGACGGACTTTCTGGCCATTAGCCTGGACGAGTCGTGCGAGTCATCGCAGCACTCCAGCGATGGTCAATCGACAACGTTAAATGGCACACTGGGGTGAGTACACGATGCACTGCAGCAGGGCAATCTCTAATTGAACCGCTCTCCCTCTCTCTCTGTTGCAGAAGTAACCACAGTGGGGGCGGTGGAGGAGGACAGAATGGCACATTGCCCAGCTCTGCCTCGTTGCAAGGCATGTTGGTGCAGGATACGGAAGTGGATGGTTCGGGTACGGGCACGGGCACGGGCACCGGCACAGGAACTGCCAACGGAACCGGAACTGGCACAGCGGAAAATGGCGGTGATCTCTGTTTGAACAACAATAACAATGCCGATGGCGTTGGCCTCGATATGTGCGATGTACCTGATCATGTGGCCAACCAGAAGCGTCACGTGCGCATCATCAAGTCGGATAACAACGGTCTGGGCATCTCCATCAAGGGTGGACGCGAGAATCGTATGCCCATACTCATTTCCAAGATATTCCGCGGCATGGCTGCCGATCAGGCCAAGGGACTCTATGTGGGCGATGCCATTCTAACGGTTAATGGCGAGGAGCTGCGCGATGCCACGCACGATGAGGCAGTGCGAGCGCTGAAGCGTGCCGGGCGAGTGGTCGATCTGGAAGGTAGGTGGATATATATCAAATGCTGACTTAGTTTCATGAGGCAGAACACAGAGAGAGAAGGAGGGGGGTAGAATGGGGGAAAGAAAGTGCTTAAAAAGTGCCATTGAGCGGGGCGAACTAACAAGCAAACAATGTGCAAAGTTAAAAAGCTGCGGTCGTACACTGCGAGAAAAGCAGGTGGCTGTTGTTGCTGCTCTAGTTAATGCACTGCGAGAGAAGCAGGGTACTGTTGTTGTAGTTCTTATAAACATACATATGGCATCTCGTGACATCGCCGATCCGATCACTGTAACACTTTTTATAAAGCATTTAATGAAGAGCAAAAGAGCGGAAGGGAGATAAGTATTTGACAACCTTATATATTCACAAAATAATATTTGTAATTTAATTATACAATAACACAGTATAAGTAAGGGTTGTATTAAGAATATAAGGGTTGCCATCACTTATTAAGCACCGATAAAAAATCAATTTTATGGTTTTCATTAAAAAATAAGGAAAATAAATACAAGAATAGTGAGAGTAAAATTAGTCAGTTAATTAGTAGACAATTTTATACAATTCTGACTGAAGTTCTTACCATGCTTCACTACTTTTTATCGCAGTGTACACTATAAATGTAAAAGATAAAGATTTATGCATTTTGAAGTTCTGTTTATAAAGTAAAACTTTTTAATTTATATTCCTTCAATTGAAATTCCTTTGCTGCTAATTCTTTGACACAATTTCCTCCAGTGTACATTACAAAATTTTTAATTGGAAGAAAATAATATACAATGATGGATTTATATCTATAATATAACCTATATTCTGAGTTACAGTTTGCTTAGTAAATATTGATAGTCAATATCGATTCTGTCTTCTTTTGTTCTATAGACAAATTAAAAGTTTATATAACTCATTGAATAATTTCATAATTTATTTGAAACTTTGTTATTGAAAAGTTTGCTTTAATTTCTCAATTCAAATTTCCTTCAATACTGCCCCTAACTTTTCTCTCCGTGTACAAAACCTACATGGGATTAGTCAGCATAACATGCTGTCCTTCTTGTTGCTGTCGTTGCTCTTGTTGTTGTTGTTGTTGTTGTTATTGCTGTTGTTCTTCTTGTTGCCATTGCAGCTGCAACTGTTCTAAATCCCCCGCTAAAAGAGTGACCCACCCGGTGTGCTGCCACGCCTCCTCTCCCCTGCCCATGTTCCTCTTGTTGCCTGTTGACTCTTAACTGTTGACTGCCGTCAGTTGCGTTTGGTTGCCTTCGTCCGTTCACTCGTCGTCGTCGTCGTCGTCGCTGGTTCCGTCGGTCGCTGGTTGGTTTGGTCGCGCTGGTCGGGTTGGTTGGGTCGGTTAGGTCGTTCGCTTGTTCGGTCGTTTGGTCGCTCGCTCGTTTGGTTTGTTTGTTTGCCTTGGCTTGGCAATGAGTAATGAGAAAAGTTTTCCTTCCATTTGATCAAATGGCCCCAAAATACATAGTTGGCGCTGGGCGTGGCATCAACAGTAGCCACAGAGCCACAGAGGGGAACTAGAAGAAGGGGTACTACAGTTGCGACTGCACTGCGAAATCGAAATGAATGCTACGCACTATATTTTCATCTGCTAAAGAGGTGAGGAAGTAAAGTGCAGAGGGAAAGTACTCTTACTTTTCTAAGCAGACTATCGACTTGGGAATACTCTGCAGGAGAAAAGAAGAAGCTGAAAAGGTTGCTTACTGAAATAAACTGTAGACTGGATTGAATCGCGTGAATATATAAAGATATTGCTTTCAATAGGTTGATAAAATTGAGTGGGGAAAATCTTAATTTAAAAAGGAAGTTGACACTTGAAAGAGAAAGCCTTAGAAATAGATAAAGAGGTTTTTACTTATTCGTTATTGCAGAAAGAGGAGAGAGAGATTAAAGTGAGAGAGAAAAGAAAATGTATAGTTGCATATAAAGAAAGAGTAACGAATCAAGAGGAAGCAAGCAGAGGGATAAACGAAGATATAAAGAGAAATATAGCGAACGAGTAGTTCTTTCCAACTAGAGAGGGAGAAAAAAGGAATAAATATAGTGAGCAAAGGCAGAGAAGAGTTTAATTTAAGTGCACGCGAGAGATAAAGAGAGAGGAGAAAAAAAGAGATTGAGAAACAGATAGAAAGTGAGAGATGCAATAAAGAAAGATGGTGCAACTTTATAGGCCTGACCTAGTTTGCTTGCCCGTTGCATATACCCTACACCGGAAGCGTATGAAAGGCAATAAGCATCAATTAGGCGATTGAGCGAGAGAGGACATTGTGCCTGTAGAGTGACAAAGAGAGAGAAAGAGAGAGAGAGGGGAAGTGGAGGCTACGGTACTTGAAGCCGATGCCAAACAATACGCATAAACAAATGGAAAATGAACCATGGAGGACTGTTGTTCTCGTGAGCAAACACGCACTGGAGATGGAGATTGACTGCGCTGCCGCTGCTGCAGTCGATGCCTTGCGAAGCGAGTCGATTCCATTTCCGGCGCAGGAAGCCAAGGCAAACAAGGACTCTGTCAAAGACCATATTCAAACACACACACACACACACACACACAGAGACACACACACATGTACATAACACACACGCCATATACAACATATACAACAATTTTTATTTCGTTCATTTCATTTCGTACTTTCTTTGCTTTCTTCTCTTTCTTTCTCTTTTTGTTTGGGGATTATTTCTTAGTTGCGTCGACGCAGACGTTCACTGCGCTGACTGTGGCGTTGCTTTGGTTGCTCCACGGCCAGAATGAGGCGACCAAACTGGGCACCAGCTGCGTTCAGTGGCAGCAGAATGAGGCGTCCATTGTTCAGGCCCAGCGTGGCAGCGGCCTCGCTAAGCTCCCTTTGCTCCTCCTCTTCCTGCTCCTCGAACAGCTCCACCTGTGACTCTTCCACCTCCAGCTCATTGTCGGGCTCCTCCAACTCGGGTGCGCCATAACTGCGGGCAGGTGTGTTGGCCTTAGGTGCTCCATAGATGCTCGCGGGTGTCGTTGCCGTTGCCTTCAGGGTGACCTCCGGCTCTAAGCCGGCCTGGTCCAGGGCAGGCAGATCAGCAACAGGCTGCTGCTCATCAGCAGGGCCATCAATGGCAACAGCGGCAAAATCCTCCACAGCCTCGCGTACGGGTGGCTGAAAGTCCTGCGACGGTGCCTGGGCTACCACCTCGATGGTGTCCTCGACGGCATTGGGTGCACCATAAGTGTTTGCCGGTGTGCGTGCATTTGCCTCCACCTCCAGCTCATCCTCCTCCTGCTCCTGCTGCTGCTGCTGCTCCTGCTGCTCTGTTTGCTGTTCCTGCTCCACTTCCGTTGTGCTCTGTGCATCGGTTGTGCCAAATTCTTCAACCACTGTGCTCGTTGTGGTATCTTCCAGTGGCTCCTCCAGCTTTGGCTGCCTCTCGCTGGGCAAATCGAAGGGAATGCTCGGTCTGAAGCCAGCTGCCGGATAGGGTGTGCTGGCCACAAGCTCCACCTGTCGCTGACTCTTCGCTGCAGTGCGACGTCTTGCTTGGGGCATGGCATCCGTAACGGATGCAGCCAGCAGCAGGCAGCAGCTGGCCAGGATGAGGGCTGAGGATGCGCTTAAGGTCTGCATGTTTGTGCACGTTCAACGACGTTGGCTAACGGTATGTGATATTGCTGCTGTGGGTGCACTCGCTTTTATATCGTCTCGTATATCGTACGCATTGTATCGTAAGGTTAAGCGGTTCTACATCAGAATTCAGTAATGGTCGCAAGGTCGAATTGAGGCGACTAAGCGACTTAAAGCGAGCTTATATTTCGGCTATGATAATGATAACGATAACTCTTGCTCCGACTCTGCCCTGATGCGGCGAATGCAAATGGGACACGCGAGTCGCGAAATATTTTGCGCATTCGAAAACATATCGAAGCCCATCAAAGCCCAATCAAGCTCATGGTTAACGTCGCATTTAATATATGAAACAACCTCAGCCATGCCCACGTCCCCCTCTCTGCAGTGCCACGCCCCACCCCGTCCATACGGCACGTTCGCATTCCACATCCCACGTCCACATCCACGTCCACGTCCATGTCCGTTTCGTTGCCCATGACGGGGGCTACGCAGTCGTCGTCGCCGTCGTCATCTCCAACGTGCCTCGCATGCCAAGGCAGCTGCTGCCAGCAGTGGTTCGCACATGTCGCGACATGTCGTTGATCCATTTCGCCAAAAACTTTTGCCAATTGACAAATCTATAACTACTCGAACTTGTCGCACTGGCAATGCTCTGTCCGAACTAGCTATTTTACGGCTAAATCAGTGTCATCTTATGGCTATCGATTTTGCAATAAAGCAATAGAGTAAATGCTGAAAAATTTCAGGCTATATCAATTTTTATAAGATAATGCAATGTATTTTCAGATCACATGAATTCAATCTTAATAGCCCTGCAAATTTTTCCCTTGGCATAGTAAAAAGCTGTGCGATAGTTAATAATACTATCGATAAGTAGTTATCAATTCATTTATTAGCATTTTTAAAGCAATTATTACCGATAGGTATTAATCAAAGTAATTACTTACATTACTATAATAATTACTATCGATAACTTGTCATCAGTTCAGTTACTATCATTATTTTTATTGATAAACAGCAATCAATGATTTATTATCAATATTGCCATTTGTGTACTATAATTGAGTTCTAACAGAACATGATTAATTAGGGCGAAAAGTATATTTGTGGATATTTGGCTTAGTTTCCGATATGTATTCATCGATAACTCTCAGCTGGTTTTTAATCATTGTTATTGTTATTGCAATTATTTTATTATCTTATTTTCAAGAGAGAGAATGCAATTCAAACATTGTGTATCTAACCTTTTTTTGATTTCAACTTCGATATTCTTTTCCCTTTTGAAGCCCCATCACTATGGCAAGCTAAAATAACGATAAGCATTCCAATGCTGCTCTACTTTTATAGCTAAGCGACCCTTTTTCAATTCGCATTATACTATTTGCGGCTGTTTTAATAATTTCAATGGGCTCGGGCCAAATCAAATGGGAGTTGGCCTCAATCTATAGGCACGTAAAGTGGCCCAAAAACGAGTGGCAAACGCAATCTGGGCCTGCCTTAACAGTTATGTGTGTGTTCAGATCTGCCCCCCCACGCAGTTGGTTTCCAATTCCCTGACAGCATTCCATTTGCAGCCCCCCTTCAGTCCTCTCCTTATCCCGTTATCCCTTTTTAGCCCGTTATGCCGTTAGCCCGTTAGCGTCTTCAACTCGAACTTCCAATTTACAACTTGGCCAACTTGTTTGCCAGACTCTGGGACGAAGGCGCCCTGCAAAGACGTAGGCGGTCGAAGGCGTCTCATTGTAATTTAAATAAGCTGGCGGCTGTGTATGCCTAACTAGAATGCGGGTGAAGCGAGGATGAGGATGAAGCAAGGATGAGCATTGCTGGGCGCCAACTTTAGCCAGTTTTGGCCAGTTGCAGAAATTCCTGGAAAACTCGGCAAAACTGCCAAATGTCAACGGCAGATTTCGTCGCCCAGGCAAGGCGACAGAAGTTGGCTATGACTCTGGGCTATCCCCGTGTCCGGGCATCTTCTCCTGCCTCCCTCCCTCCCTTCTCTCTCCTTGTGCACCTTGCCCAAAAGTCCATTAGCAATGTTTTTTACAGGGCTTGGCATAGTTTTGTGGGCAGCTAACACCCTTGTCGGGCACCATCCCATCCTCTCCCTGTCCCTCCCGCCTGTCGAATCCTCTCCAGCTTTCACCTCGCGTGAGATTTTACTCGGAAAACTTTTGTGGAAAGTTTTAACGCACGATTTGCGAGTGCGACGCCAGTGCCAACGCCAACGCCAGCACCAGCGCCGCCTGCACTTGATATCATATTTGTGCGGCGCCCATTCTCATCCGCTGGGACACGCCCACTTTTTGTCTGCCCGCTTGCGGCGTGATTTATGCGGGTGGCCACAATCCGTTACCAAAGGGGGGAGGCGAAAGTTGCCCACCTGTTTTCACCTGCTTGCAGGCAAAACTAATCCCAACCGAAGCCGTAACTAAACTTGGCTAATCTTCATTTAATTGAGCATATTTTTAATGACATTAAGTCCGGGTGGGAGTGGGTGTAAAGGGTGTAGGGCAAAAGGGTGCATTCCCAAAAGTATTTCAAAATTAAATCTAGCTTTAAGCTAGCTGAATCAATGCCTTTTGCAAGGCTTCGGCTTTAGTTTTAGCATTTTGTAGCTGCTCCCCCAGCCCCAAAAACATAATTCCCGAGCTTTAGCTTGCAAACTTTTATGCACACATGAGATATATGTGTGTGTGTGTGTGTGTGTGTGTATGTGCTATATCCGTACGCAGCTACTATATATGCATGGTATGCATAAAGACTAGTTTACATTTGGCTTAAAGTATTTGCAGTATTTTTCGTATATTTTTAAATACCCTGTACACGTTGTAAATGGTTAAAAGTAGGGTATATTCAACAGATGTACAGGCATTGCTCATTGCTACTTGCATAAATACTGTTGGCATTTTGAGGTTTACATTCTTTGTTCCGAGGGCAAGCATAGAACAAGTTGATTTTTGGTTTTCACCATAAGTACTTGCAGTATTTTATGTGTATTTTTTTATGATACAGTCCTTACAAATGGTTGAAAAGGGTACATAACTCCATGTTCTGTTTGTAGAAAAGTAATTATGTTTTATACACATACATACTTTTTATTAGCATACGAGATACATTGATTTTAATATTTTCATGAATTTTCTATCCCTGCAGTATTTAACTGATACATAGAATTTTAGTTGATTTGACAATACTATAGCACTGTATGTAAAGACTTAACTAGCAGAAATAACAAGCTAAAAAATACTACATAAACAGTGTTGGTTAATAAAGTCAATCACTAAGCGGTGTTCACTATTTTTATTGAATGTTAGTTTATTATTGCGAATGGAGAATTTATTAGATAGTTCCCTTGAAAGGATTTCTTTCTAAAGAGATAATTGATTACACTGTATCTTATAGTGTTGCTTAATAAGCAGCTTTTCTAAGCATATGCATTTTCAGTGTTGGTTAAAGAATAAATTTAAAGCTCCCCTGCAGGGTGGAAAATAAATGCATCTAATTTTCCTCTGCTGGGTATTTAACAGTCTATTACAAACGCCCATCCGTAGCTCTGCTTAGCTTGTGTTTTTTTTTCCGTGCTGCCTTTCTTTGCTGGAATTGCAACTTTATTTGCACAACTTATTACGCTTTGTTATTACTGTTGTTGTTGCTACTGTTTTTGTTGTTTTCTGCTAAACTTTTGCACAGCGTTTTGGCTTGTTTGCTTTTCCAGTGCACTCGCCGCGATGCTCTCTACACTCTCTTCAGCAGACTCAACGTACGCGTAGTACGTTCGCCTGGCGCCTGCCGCTATGCAACAGTTTTATTTTTTGCTCATGTTTTACCTCGTCTTGTACTCGACGAGCTTGTTTGTTTGTCAGTTTGTTTGTTTGTTTGTCAGTTTGTCGGTTGTCGGTTGCATATTGCTGTATGCAAATGTTGACTCGCAGCTCGCAGCTCGCAGTACGACGACAACGAAGACGACGTAGTCCACTTGTAACCCCGTAAATGCCAAGCAATTAGTGTGGGCTTTGCAAAAGGAGACGGGGAAAAGTAAGGGTAAGGGAGGCAGGTTGACTTGTAGGGGAATGGCAGCAAGCAGGCTGCGTTATGACTGCGCTGCTGTCCGCTCTAATTAGTTGGGCACGAAACACACGAATTGAGTCGCAAGCAAACGAGCTTGGGAGCTCTGGAAATCCTCGTGAAACACCTCCGGACACCAGCGAAACAGTTGGCATTAAGTGTGAAAATTGAATTTCCAAATCACTCGAACGACAACAGCAGCAGCAGCAACAATAACAAAAACAACAACAATATCAAAGTTGTCCTACTCCTTCTACTCTCCCCGTAGTGGTCGTCTCCGGCGGAAATGTGCAAATGTTGTGGGCGGTGGAGAGGGCAGTAGCCGGAGATAGACGCAGATATCTACATACAAATATGCATACACACACACACACACACACACACACGTACACTTCGTAGTAGTATAACTGCGACAAGGCACCTGCCAGCAGCAGCAGCAGCATTTGCATATCGCACAGTGGTGCTAGTGTTTGGCAAAATGTATACAAAGCTTAAAAATTTAAAGAAACATTTTAAAGTTTATCTATGTTTATATAAACATGTATTTAATCTTAGGTCATAAGTTTTGACCTGTTGTTTATGTAAAACCTTAATGCAAGAATAAAATAATTGCTTTTATAACCTTTTTTATAAAAACATAATTGTTGCTTTTAAAAAACTATAAACTGAAGAAATTATAGATTATATAGTTTAATTTAGGGCTTACATTTTGGCTAGTTGTTCCCAAAAAACTCTTTTAAGAGTAAAAAAAATAAAAAATATTATATTTTATTCATATCAAAACCTTTTCTAATGTGAATGTAGAATTTTCAGCATGTTTATTCAATGAAAATTCGATTTTAGAGTTATTTAACCATAAAGTACAAAGGGTGAAAACCCCAAGTTTCTTAAGATAATTGCAAACTTTTGCCTAAAATGAATGTACTTTGCCAAAACTAAAATATGTTTATAAGGGAAAACACCGTGAAGAGTAATATATATGTATATCTTTAAATATCTGATTTTTTTAAATATTTCAATCTATATAGAAAAGGATTTAAAAACCTGTAGACAATCAATGAAATGATCCAACTAGAAAAGGCCTTGTTAAAAGCTTTTCTCAGTTCACTAACCAAAAAACAGTTCTGCCCCAGTGTGCCGCATGCTTGTGCCCATGAGACTGTATGGGTGCCTGTATAAGTGTGCGTGTGTGTTTGTGTCTGTGTGTGCAAATCGAATAAAAATGGAGCGGAAACTCTAATGAATTTATGCCGCAACGTTTGTGTTTGACGCTGACGATGTTGAGAGCGGACTGATTGAATGCTGTGTTTGGTGGGTGGTGTGTGTGTATGTTGTGTGTGTGTGTGTGTGCCATTGAGTGTGTCACCACATCCTGTGCACCTGTGAAGCCATAGGCGTTGCCACATCCTCCTCTGTGCCCGTGTATATTCATGTGTGCCACACTCGGCACCTTGCCACGCCTCATCTGAATCGCCTCCTTTGCTACTTCTATTTGCAGTTAAATTCTTGCGCGAAGTGACGCCCTATTTCCGCAAGGCAAGCATCATCTCCGAGGTGGGCTGGGAACTGCAGCGCGCCTTCTTGTGCCCCCTGGGGCCGGGTGCGCCCACATCTCCGCCAGCACCGACGCCCAAGACAACGCCGCGTGCAGATACGCGCTACATTCCGCTGCAGCTGACGCATCTGGCGCGCAATCTCAAGTACATCGATCCGGGTAAGTGGCCAGCTCATCCCACTCCCCACACATTGTTCTCTTTCTAACTTGTGCACACACACTTGCATCATTGCAGAGAATCGCTGCCTGGAGCTGCACTCCCCGGACGGAGTGCACTCGTGCATACTGCGTGCCAGCGACTCGGCGGAAGCTCTGATCTGGTTCAATGCGCTCCACTCGGCCATGGGCAGCAGCACGCAGCGCGCCCTGGCCGAGGCCAATCGTGCGCTGGTCAATCTCATCGGCGAGCTCAAGCACATTGGCTGGCTGAGCAAGCGTCTCAATGGTGGCAGTGCCGGTGGCGGCGGAGGAGGAGGCGGCAGCTCAGGCAGCGGCGGCGGTGGTGCTGCCAGTGGAGGCAGCGGCACATCGAACAGTGGCGTGGCTGGCGAGGTGGTAAGTGTAAGTGTTTACGCTTTCCTCCATACCCATCCAACTCAATCTCATTCGCTTCTTTTTCCAATTACAGCCCAGTGGCCGCTCCAGCTCGGAGAGTTCCGATGAGAGCGACAAATGGTTGCCCATTTTTGTAGCCGTCACAGAGCGCGAGTTTCGGATATACGAGAGTGCACCCTGGTCGGTGGAGGCCTGGAGTCGTCCACTGGAGAGTTATGCGCTGGCCACCACGCGCCTGGCCGGTGCCGGCAACAATTCCTCCCTGAACGTAAGCAGAGGCAGCATGAATCAAGAAATATTTACCATATGTATTAACCATTCTTCTCCTGCTCCTCCCCCTCCTTCTCCTGTGCAGGGCCAACAGACTACAGTTTTCTGTGTGCGCTGTGGCACAGCGCGCGGTGTCCTTGTCTACTGGCTACGCTCGGAGACGCATCGGGATATGGCCGCCTGGGCGCGTGCCCTTGTCCAGGGCTCACATCAGGCGGTGAATTTGCAGCGCGAATTCTCGTTCCGCTGCCTGTACCAGGGCAGGCAGTGTCAATTGGTTGTGCATATAAATCGTGGATTCTTCTTGTACGATTGCGGCGGCTTTGCCTCGTCCACGCCCACGCCCACCGCATTGGCGGCGGCAACGGGCAACAGCACCAAGACGCAGCTGTGGCAGTTCGCATTCGATAAGCTAAAGGGTTCGGCGGATGATGGTGCTCGCATCTTGTATTTGGATTTCGGCGATGATGGCGAGATCGTAAGTGATCACACAATGCAACTGTTGCTTCCTCCAGCTCATGCTCTCTCTCTTTCTCTCTCTCTCTCTCTCTCTGCATTCCTTCCGCAGGAACTGGACATGGAGTGCTGTCCCAAGCCGGTGGTGTTTGTGGTGCACAATTGTCTGTCGGCCAAGGTGCACAATATTGCCTAGACCAGGTCGCAACACCCTCAGGCAACGATAAGGGAGCAGCTGCATATATCAATTAGAACCTTGTTAAAACTTTGTTAATTTATTTATTATTTTGTTTAAACTAAATTTGTTTGTTTTTTTGTTCTCTTAGCATAGTAACTAGCAGAATAGTTTTTATTTTTTTATTTATTTATTTTTATATACCCGAATTGTATTCGATATTCCTGTTGTAACGCGCTACAGAGTGAACGAGCATTGTGTGCTTCCCCAATCTTGTAAGCTTAGTGAAAAATGAAAAAACAGAAAATAGTAGGAAGAAGGAAGTAGAAAGAGAAATACACACAAGAAAAACCGACAAGCACAAACCAAAAAAAAAAAGGGAAAAACAAAATAACATGAACAATTTTTACATTGTAAGTAGAAGTAAATTCATTTTATACGTGAAGCATGCGAAATGAACGGGATGTAATAGAAATCTCACTCAAATCTCAGAAACGAATTCGAATATACGATATAACTAAAAAGTAAATCAGATATCTACATCATACATACATACATATAACTTTAAAATACACACAAGTTGAACAATAATTATCGTAATTGTACTTAACTTAAATTGTATCTTGTATCTTGTAAACGAAGCACACATATCTCTCGATGTATTAGGCCCTATCGTACACAACCTTCACACACACACACACACACACATACATATTACGAAATCGATTCGATCATGCCATACTATACATACCTAAATACATATTCATATTAAATCTCGAAATTATCTATAAATTAAACCCTTTCCACCCCGTCGATGGATCATCAACGTACGTGTATGTACATCGTATGCAATTATTATAGATTCATAAACCACATTTGATATTAACTCAGACATAACTCAGAAATTAGAAATTTCGTAACCCTTAAGAAATCCAATAAGATCCCCCGAATGAATGAAAAAAACGAAAAGAAATCAACAGAAAATCATAAACTTAAGACGTACAATATTTTTAACGTAAGTAGTGTTGAATCTTCGATAATAAACTTATATATAATATATAAATCGAGTGAGTTTTTGACTTGTTGGGTTAGGGTATCACTGATAAGGGTCTGTTCTTCGTGAAAGAGTTTTGTTTTCTTGATAATGACTTAAGGTAATCTAGAAAATAAATATATGTATACTTCAAAGTACAATTGTGACGGGTCTGTCCAATCAGGGGCCGCCGCAGTGAGTCATTATTGCCTGTCAAATATTGAATACCCAAATACGGAATGCACATACTTGATATATACTTACTATATATACACACACATATATATGCTTGTGTACTGGCGAGTTCGAGAACATGTGGCTATTTATTTCAATTTTCTCAATTCACATTTAAGACGAAAACAAAGTCACCGACTGGACGTGACCAGCATGTTGGAGCATGCCCAAGAGCAGAAGCAAAAGCAGAAGTAGCAGAGGCAACAACAAAGACAACAGCAACTGCCACCGGTCAGCCGCAAACTTTGCACATCGGTCGGGCTGGGTGAGGGGATTGGTAGGATGAGTGGCAAGTGTGGCGAGGGGGGGGTGCGAGGGGAATGTAAAGCGATTTTGGGGCTGACTCTGTGACCATCATTGCGGTCAACGGGCAGGTTTAAGGTGTAACGAACGATGTCCGCCTTTTGGCCTCTACGTTGACACGATGACCACGACTGAGACACTGGCCAAAGCCAGTGTGAGACACCCACACTCCGCACGGCACACACACACACACAGCAAGAGGAGCATACACATGCAATTACATTTCCGGCTTGCGGCGGCATGCGGAAGCAGCGCGTCGATTTGGTCGCCTTCAGGGCTGAAATTATGACAGCTGGTGGGGTGTGGGCCCAGGGGGGAGGGAGGTAAGGCAGGAATTCGAGGCATAGAGCGTATCTGTCGCAGCAACTCGCTATAAATACGCGCAGTTGGAAAATATCAGCGATTAGTTAACGCAAAAACAGAGAACTAGAAATATGTGGCAAGGATTGAGCATCTACAGTCTGGCACTGATCGTGTGCCTGGCCAGCGTGGAGGCGTCTGTCATTCGGCAGGAGATAACAAGCGAGGAACCACAGCTGAGCAGCACGACAGTGGAGCCAGAGATAAGCACAGAGAGTGTTGGCATTGATGTGGCCAGCACTGATCCTGCTCCTGGCACCGTGTCTGGTGTTCTTAGCGTGACTCGTGACAAACCGCTAGAGAAATCCGCCAAGCTGCTGCTGCTCAGCACGCCTGCGAAGCGTCCTGCCGAAGTGGAGCAGCAGCTGGAAGAGCAGGATGAGAATGAGACAGCTGTGGCCGGAAGTGCTGAGGCCAGCGGAGCCACAGAAGCAGCACCAGAAGCAACAACAACGACGGAGTACAGCGAGACAACGACAACAACGGAGTCAACAACTGAACAGAGCAGCGACCACAAGACAACGAAATTGTTTGCCATCAATGCGACAACATCCACGCAAGAGGAGGCGACTCTGGCCAACGTGGCCATCGCTGTGGCCACAGACAATGCCACAATTTCGATAGCCGAACAACCGCAGGCAGCGGGCGATAACAATGTGGCCATTGAGTTGGCCCTGGTCGAACCGGAGGCCGAGTACGTGGTGCACGATAGTGAACTGCAGCTGGATGTTGATGTCGATGGACAGTTGGAGCGCGAGCTGTTGCTTGCTGCAGTCCACCCCGCCACGCACGACGACCTACAGTTGGGCAGCTTCACGCACATTGACAGCGATGTTCATTTGCAGCCGGTGGTGCATTCCGTGGAAATCGTGCCCACCCGCCTCGATGATCCACTCATTGTCAATTATGTGCACAATTTGCGCTAACTCCCAGCAAATGTGGCCAGAGTGTGCCTAAGTTTTCATTTTGTTTTTATGTTTTAAACGATCTAATTTTAAATTCATCGCATACCCAAAGAAAAGTCCCCAAAAATAATAAATAATCTCTTAGTATTGATTCCCCTCCCCAATGCACTAACATTCTTATCTTTTCAATTGTTATCTTATATTGGAAATAAATCAGCTGATTAATGTATAGCTTATACTTTTATTGTATATACCCGTTGACCAATGTAAATGGTCAGATAGGGTAGACTTACTCTATGGAAATGTGTCTCACCTGCAAATGAAGGAGAGACAGAGCCCATATTAAATAAATACTTAATATATTGGTTGGCAACATTAAGCCAAGATAAGTAAGAAATACAATTTTCTATATTTACGGTGTAAAACACAACTTTGCATTGATAATATTAAGTATATTTTTACTGTAACTGAAAACTGAGTAAAGGGTTATTTACAGTCGAGTGCAGTAGCTTTCGTTCTTCTTTTATTTATTTTTCTTTTATTACTGTGTAAACTTAATCTTATCATATCAGATTACATTGCAGACTGCAGTCGCTTGCAGCGTACTTAGGTTCTACGTACTTCAGTGTCTCTTTTTTCAATCCTCAGTAGCTTATACTTCAGTCTTTCTTCTATTCTTAAACTGATAGGTTATTTTTGTTCTTTAAACAACAGTTACACAGTTGCACTTTCAAGATGGATCAAAAGAAGTTAAATATTCAATTCGATGAAAATATACCAAGTGATAATTTCGATAATTCGGTAAGTGAATCCCGTCTGCTTACGATGAATCAGTCAGTTCATAGAAATGACGTCGTCTTCAGAGCCACCACAAATCTGGTCTATGCGTATGCACGTCAGCAGTTCAACAAGTTCTTGAAAACTCTGTTGTTACAAGAGGAGAAGTTGAAGAATTCAGTCAACTTATAATTGTGAAGGACAATCAAATAAAGAATGTGGAAGATAAACTATCGGAACTTGAAATCAAAATGGCAGTTTACAAGGAAAAACTGAATATTGATCAAAATAAAATACAAGATAAGGAAGACTTGGTTAAATCGTTAACATTATCAGTCGATTTACTCAAAACGATTAATGAGCAGAATAATAATAAAATATCGTCATTGAAAACCCAAATAGATCAGATGATGTCACAGGAAAATACATCGGATGAGCTTAAAAAAGTTTCGAATGAGCTTAGATTAGCAAATGATCGCATTCGGGATAAAAATGATGTGATACAAAAATTAAAAGATCTAAAGGCACAAACAACTGTGCTTGACAACAAGGAAAACTGGCGGTTGGAGACATGCATATCGCAAATAAAAAACCTTGAGGTAAACAATGAAGAGATGACGGAGAAAATGGCGCAATTGACTACCAAATCTGAAGAAAAGGATATTGAGCTATCAAAGAAAATGGAACATATTGAGAGGTTGGAAATAAAAGTTGAGTGTTTGGAAATAGAAATATTTAATTATCTTTCTGAACTTGAAAAGAATGAATTACAAATAAAAAATAACTCCGAACTTGTTTCCGCAGTCAAAGAAAAAAATATTGAGCTTGAGAATTGCAGAAAAAATATTTTCGATTTGAAATCTAAAGTGAATAGTTTAGAACAGGAATTGAACTCTGTTTCTAAATTACGTAATGACGCTCTTATGTTAAAGAGACAGAACATTATGCTTAATTCCGAAAGCAAGAAAAAAGATATCAACCTAGCACAGTGCAGCGAAGGTCTAAAGGAGATGGAAACAAAAGTAAAAGGCTTGGAACAAGAAATAAAACAAAAGAATCTTCTTCTTAAAAACAACGAATTGCAAATGACAGCTTTTGAGACCGAAATTAACAACCTTAAGGATCATAACACAAAACTCGATGCCGAAATAAAAAAAAAGAATATTGAAATTAACAAATGTAACGAAAATCTCAAGAGTATGGAAAATAAAGTAAAGTGCACCGAACAAGAATTGAAACAGAAAAATCTTCTTCTTAAAAACAAAGAATCGCAAATGATAGCTTCTGAGACCACAATCAATAACCTTAAGGACAATAACTCTAACCTTAATTCCGAAATCAAGAAAAAAGATATTGAACTTAAGAAATGTAACGAAGATCTTAAGAAGATGAAAGCAAAAGTAGAGTGCACCGAACAAGAACTAATACAAAAAAATGTTCTTCTTAAAAACAATGAAATAAAAATGAGAGCCTCTGAAGCCGCAATGAAAACCCTAGTGGATGGTACCTCTTTCCTTGATTCCGAAATCAAGAAAAAGGATATTGAATTAAAAAAATGTAACGAAGACCTAAAGAAGATGAAAACTAAAGTAGAGTGCACCGAACAAGAACTAATACAAAAGAATGTTCTTCTTCAAAACAATGAAACGAATATAACAGTTTCTGAAACCGCAATGAAAAACCTAAGGGATTGTAACTCTAATCTTGATTGCGAAATCAAGAAAAAGGATATTGAACTTAAAAAATGTAACGAAGATCTAAAGAACATGAAAATTAAAGTACTAATGCTGAAAGACATTCTTAAAAACAAAGAATCGCTGATGTTAGCTTCTGAGGACGCAATTAAAAACATTACGGATAAAGTTGATTCTGAAATGAAAAATCAAATCGAAGTTCAAAGAAATATATTCCATTCAATAAATTGGATTGTTATCGGTATACAAAAAAAATCGTTTGATGTTAAAACTATGACTGACTATCGCAATGGATTTAGCTCACCCAACGGCAATTACTGGATTGGTCTAGAAGAGCTGCACAGATTAACAGAGCATTATGGCTGTGAGCTCTACCTACAGCTCGACGACGATAAAGTTGTAATTTGCAAAAATTTTCGCGTTGGCTGTAAAGAAGACGAATACCGATTGAAAAGTGTTGGTTGGTGGACTGGCGACAAATCGATTTATATGCGAAAATACGAAGGTGGTATCTTTCGCATTTACAATTCCAGTAAACTTGGGTGGTGGCTTCCAGAGGCGTAAGTAATACTTATTCAAAATCTATATAATCTTAAATAATTGTAATTTGCTTTACAGCTTTGCCTACAGCGATAAATGGTTGTTGATAGAAAGGACAATGATAATTAAAATGAATTCAAGTCGTGATTCCTAATACGAATATGACCAAAAATACATAATAAAGCTAGTGCGAAAGCTAAAGACGAGTGTGCTCGATTGTGATATACTCGTACCTACTGCATACTGACTAAAACGATTTTTTATCATTCTGTGTTGCATACTTTCATGGGGGTTCGAAATCAGTACGTTTATGTTATTTATCCGATTGCAATAAAATTTTAAAAAATCATTTGGGGGCTAGCATTTATTATGTTAACCAAGAATGATCTATCTACGAGTAGCATAAAAATTTCATGTATAATTTTGTTTTTATCGATTTACGGGGTGCAAGTGGTCGTGGCCGAAATCTAAAGCAAACTTGATCTGCGTGCTATAATAACACACATAAGTGTGTATTTATTTAGTAGCCCCTGGTCTAATAGAGTCTGAGATTTAGGTTTCCATACGCACAGACAGATCATGAAGCTATAATACCCTTCTACACCTCGGGTTGCGTGTATAAACGGGCTCATGAAGTCTATATGAAAATGTTAAATGAGGAAAGAAAAGCTTTAATTGTAACGAAAAAAATTTTAACAGTGCATTAGTTTAGTTAAGCGTATGTCCCTGGGACTACCAACGCTGCTCTACGTGCGTGGTGTAGACGAATCCTCGCCGTGGAGCATTGATAAGGGGCTGCGAGCGTAGCGGAATGGCCATAGGAATCACGGCAGATGAGGGCGCTCTGGCAACAAGGACAGCTGGTCCCAAGTTGGCAGTGATAACGACACTCTCGGCATCGGGTTCAGCTTTCGATCCCGGCTCTGGTGTGGGCATCAGTGGATTTGTGCTAACTCCACACACGGGATGATTTTCATTGGATTCTGAAGCTGATGATGCAGCTGCAGATTCTTGTAGTGCATCCGCATCAGGATGGAGATTTAGCTCCGTCGGCAATGGAAAAGCGCGGCTTGGACGATATCCTGCCGCTGGGTACGGTGCCTTGGCAAAGGCTCGTCCATTGCGAAACTCGGTTGTTGCAGGTGCCGTTGTAGTTGTTGTGTTTTCAAAGCTATCCAACGGTGACGTTGTTGTGCTAGGTAACGAAGTTGTGGTACTCAAGTCAAGGGCATCAGTAGTGCTCGTTATAGTGTCATCAACAGAAGATTCCGTTGTTGTTGTAGCTGAATCCGAATTGAAACCTGAACCCTCAGCGTTGCCATCTTCACCTGGTAGCAAAAAGGCTCTTCCCTCCGGTCTGTATCCCGCCGCCGGATACGGTGTTGGCTTTAACTCTCTGACCTCCGCCTGCTGCAAGTCATCCTCCTGCACACTGGCCGCATAACGATTGATGCGTATTTGGCGTGTCTCGGCGATGCCAGATGCCCAAAGTATTGCCAATGCCTGGACTACAACGAATATCGACTGCATTCTGTGTATTTCTAAGTCAACTGATTCGCGCTGCGGATGCGTCTGCTCATTTTATACTACAATGTTCTCGGGCTGTCTAAGGTCTCGCGGCTCGACGTTGGGTCTCAGCCAATGAAAGCGAGAGTCGTCCCGTTCCAAGTGGATAGGTAATATCAGAGAAATATTCAATATAGTATAGTCGCAGTGAGTGGGTGTGGGTGTGTGTCGGAGACATCATTAGGCGCACGGTTATCACATTTAATGATTTATATATTATATTTAAACATTGAATATTGTATTTGTATTTGTTTTGCTTCTGGTGTTCGCCTACTTATCCACGTCCGCCACGTTCGAATCGTCGCCATGTTCTATGGAAATAAAATGCGTTTCCTACGTGATCCGAAAGTTAAGGGAGAGCAACAAATTCGTCGCTAAACCATTGACAAGTTGGCCACATCGATTGAAAGCGAAAACTTGTTGCCAATTGCATTATGTGTCTCGGATACTTTGGAGTGTTAGAATTTTATATTAAACACTTATAATCGATATTTATGCGAGCAGCGAATGCGAGCCTGAGGTGACCGCCAAGGGCAGTGGGATGACTAAGCCACTATCGCACGTATCGCATCGAATTGTGGATTGTATCATGTCACGTCGATGTTACTAAACGTAACGGAAGTCGAACACTTCCAGCACTAGCTACAAACTATTAAGAGATAATTCTATATGTTTTGTTTAGATAAACGATTCGTTTTAATAATGATAATATAACTGAGAAATAAATGCAGTCAACTCAACTTTAAATGCTAACAAAGCGTTGTTTGGCCAGTCAAGTCTGTGTGAACAGCAAGTGTCATACAATTAAACAGATTCAATAAAAATACTCTTCAATAGATGCCTAGCTAGTGGCAAACCAACGATAAGATAAAGTTCATTGATAGGATTAAAACTCACTTTCGAATGAATGGAATTTATGAAGTTACCTTATCTACAAAATACATGATAGAAACCCTTTGTTCAGCTTGCCTAGTCTAGTGCAGTGTGTGTGGATTACAGCCAAGTTTGATACAATGCAACAAGTTCAAGTTCAAGATTGATAGATGAGAACAAACGGAACATGCCCACGATCAGATTAGGTTAAGTCGGAAGACCTTCTCGATCACAACTGATAGTCGTACTATACGATCTACTTCATTGAAGCACCACCGAAATCGTTGGCACATATTTGTTTATGTGTAGACGGGTAGTCGCTCCGGTTTTGGACTGATTAATGGCGGAACTATAAATTTGAGCTTCCAGCTCTTCTGTTAGTACTTTCTTGTCACGTCTTTTGCACATAAAGCCAGGCTGCCCTGCGATCGGTCACAATAGTGCCGACTGTGACTACGTCAGATTGTGCGCCAAAAAAGGATGCCCAAGCATGGAGCATGTGCTCGTTGCGACGCACACTAAACAGCGACGCCCAGCGGGGCCGTCCTAGGTATAAAAGCGACCTGAATGCCAGAACAGAGCAACAGTCGTCGGCTTCAGTTTCAGTTTCCTAGACAGACATAGAAATCCTTTCTCGAAATGGCAAAGTTGCAAGCACTTCTCCTCGTGATCGCTGTCTGCCTTGTTGCCTGCGGTGAGGCACAGCAACGTCAGCGTGCGGCACAGCGTTTGACTCGTGGACGTTCGCGTTACTTGGCCCGCCAGGAGCTGGCAGCGCCAGCAGATGTAGATGCCGCTGCCGTCACTCCATATCCCTCAGCGGATGAGCTGAAGCCGGAGGTGCCTTTCGATGAAGCAGCCGCCGCCGCACCCTCCGCTGCTGAGCCAACACCCGATGCTGTCTACGGGCCACCCGATGCTGCACCAGCGCCCAACAATGTGCCCGATGAGGTGTACGGCCCACCCGATGTGACTGGCAACGATTTGCCTGCCGCCGATGTGCCAGCCGAGCAGGCGCGCCTGGTGGCTGCCAGACGTGCGGCCAAGCTGCGTCGTGCCCAGCCTGTTGCCTATCGTCGCGCTGTCTCGGCAGCGGCACGTCCGGCCAAGCTGAGTGCAGCGAGACGTTTCTAGAGAGTGCGAGTTGCTCATCTGCTTGCGGGCTGCCACAGCAGGGCAGTTGCAGAGCCAGATGAGTTAGCAGCTGCAACCCCATGACGATCCAACGATGCAACCTCATCATGACGACCTAGACACACACACTCGCACACCCACAACACACATACAATATATATAGCTTACTCATGTTTGTACTCAATTCGAGAATCATAATAAAAGCTGTCTCGCTACGGCTACATTCAGACACAATGTCTGCCTTATGAATCACTACTGGGACTGAGACGGGGGCTGGATGTTCCCCAATGTTGTTGGGATCCATTGTTATTATGAAGACGCGATAGTCTGTCGAACCGGTTTGAAGTACGCGTGCGCGTCATAAAACAAGAAACTGATGACGCTTGGGTATCTCCCGAGACCGCACGAAAACAAGAAAGACGTGAGAGGGAAGAGACAGAGACAGAGAGAGAGAGTGTGAGAGAGAGAGAGGGAGAGAGAGAGAGAGAGAGAGAGGGAGTGAGAGAGTCTTTTTGCATATCAGCCGAAGCTTGCATGCTCTGCCGATGCTGGCAATATAAACTAACTGATTGGCTGTTCAGTTTCAAATGATTTTACAACTCAACTTCATTTCAGATGTGCTTAAAATCTTTAAACTTTCTACCCACAAAACATATAGTCGTAATACCTCGATGTTTATTGGTAATGGCAATGAAATTGGCAAAGGAGTGGCTCTACACAGTGAGAAATTCATGGGACTTTGACTTGGGCTTATAATGTGAAATTTTAATTCCAAATTTAACTTCACACATTGAGAACTGATATCGAATGATTGAATGACATTATGCTCCGCAAATAATTACTATATACTAACTACACTGGCCCTACACAGTAAGAAAATTGTGAGACCTTGGCTTTGTTCAATCACATGAAAGATTCTAGGTATTATTCAAACATTCCGGAGGCAAATTAAATCAAATGATTGATGAGTTTTACCTTTGATTGATTGACTTTATTCTCTGAGTGTACGCTTGCCACAAATAAATACTATATACTATATATAGCTGGAATTTCGAAGAGTCGCAGGGGTCAGTACGGGTTTTCAGCAAAGAGATAAGCCGCACACAACTTGTTTGCCCGCCCGCTCTCTGTCTCTCTCTCGATTTCACTCTCTGTGTCTCTCCCATACTCCCTCTCAGCCTCTATCTGTAGACTCGTCTGCGTCCGTCTGCACTAAGTCGAACAGCATCTGGCAGCTTATTTAAATAATTGCAAACGCTTTCGACTCTCAGTCGTAACGAACAAGGCAACAGCTGCGCAACGTGAGGGACAAAGAAAAAAGTCAAATTCATTTGTGAATAAAGAAAACAAAAAAATTCGCATAGAATGTCGGCAGCTTGGTGCATGTTGATGATGCTTATCACTCTGCTGGAACTGTCCCAGGCGCAACGACCTTCCTTCGCGGGCGCACGTCCACCCGGCGGCCTCAGCCAGAAGGACAAGTACCTTGGCACACAGAACACGGCTGTGGAGAACCTGACGGGTGTGGATATTGCCACACGATTTGGCGAAGATGCTGCGGCACAGCGGCCGCCTGTAACTAACTTACCCTACGGCGCCTCACAGAAGCCGCCAATGGGCGTGCCCCTCGTTTTTCCCGTGGGTAGCGCTCCGGCGCCAGTCGATCTGGCAAATCGTTTCGGAGGCGACAGTGTGCCCTCGTCTAGTGGCAGCGCCAGTTTTCAACCCAGTTTCAATGCCAACGGCAGCACAGGGAACACTTTCAGCGGCAGTCCCAGCTTCAGTCTCAACCCCATCCCCAGTTCCAGCTCGAGTTCCAGTTCCGGCAGCAGCTTCAATGCCAGTGCCCAGCCCATTCCGAGTGCAGCCAGCCCAACTTCCAGGCCCGTTGTGACCAATGCGCTGCCCATCGATGCGCACGGCGATCAGAACTATGTGAACTATCTGAATAGCCTGCCCGAGGAGAACCGTCCGTTCTGGTTCCTCAACTATCAGGCTATCGAGGCATTGAGAAATAACTCCAGGCCCAATGTGGGTGCCTTCGAAACTCGTGGATCATCCTTTGCGGGCTAAGACTCCCTCGTCCGCTCCAAGCATTACGTGTTCTCAAGCCTGTAATTTATGCATATTAAATGTAAATTGACTTATTGATCCAAAGTCTCCGAAACACCAATTCACGATTGCCGGGAATCGTGAGGCATTTCTTGCGGTTTTTCATGGAATACGATTGCGATAACAATTTGCTGAGTAATCAATTATTCTATTCTACACGAAGCAGCAGATAATTAAAAACGAAAGTTTTTATAGTGAATTGTCATTTGTACATACATATATATTATTTATTAATTAAACAAATTGATTATATTATTTCTGCATTGTATTTGTTGGGGAATTGCCAAGCAAGTTTTCTATGCAATCATTTAAAGTAAACATTATGAAAGTAATCATTGCTTATCGTCAATTCATTTTATTTCGGTTGTGTAGACAGCATTAAGTTCCCCTTGGTATCGCCATTGTTTACGATTTTCTTATCTGCCGACAGTTATCGTCCAATAAACCAGTTCGGGAGCACCCTGTATACTGTGTATGCCTTGATAATAATAGCCTCAGTGATTCAGTTTAATTGATGGGGAAGAACAAACAATTTACATATACAGCAATATATTCCCGTCACAATCTATACAACTTTTAAGCAATCTCGTCAAGCTGCGAAAACATTGAGAAAAGAACAACAATTGATGAGGCCAGGCACGACAAGAGAAATGCATTCAAGCAAAGAGCACAAAAGGAAAAGAACACAAGTGCCCTACGAAGGAACAGGAAGAGGAAGGAAAGGGAAGGCCGGGACACCTTCTAACGGCAGGACATAGTGCAAATGGATCCAAACAATGCGCCGAGTGCGGCTTGTTGAGCTTCCCGAGCGCCTGAGAATGGCAAATGATTTGTCCGCACAGGAGTCAAAGTGGAAATGGCACAAGGAGGAAGTGGAGGAGAACACTGAGAAAAGAAACAAGCAATTGTACTCGGAATAAACTTGCAAGTATTAAAGCACTCAAGACTTGACATGATGCAGCAATAACATAAAAAAGTAATCGATAATTTAGTTCGCAAATAGCATATTTAGCACAAATTATCGATAGTTACGAATAATATAAATGAAGAGAAAGTGACATCGTACCTTTCTCTGTCTCTTCGATTATTCTATTCATCTCTCAACTATCGATAACTCTGAACCTATTGCTTATTATTAAAAATACAGATTTGGATAATTCTTTAAAGAGTTTTTAATAATTCAACATTTAATCACATTTGTTAACAATTCATCTTCATTTTTGGTGGCTTCACCAGTTCAGCTGCTGCGCATTGAGGGCAACCACATAGGGCTGCTGCTGTGGGTTGATGTAATAGAATTGTGGAGCCGGCACTGCAGCCGGCACAGGAGCGGCAACTGCAACTGGAGCCGCTGCAACGGGCAACTCTTCGAGGCGTGCGATGCGCTGACGCTTGATCTGCTTGGTCTGCTTCAGCTTCAACTTGGCCAAACGTTGGCGGCTGCGCAGACGCAGGCGAGCAGATGGGGGGGGCGTAGTCACTTCCAGTGAGCTCTCGTCGGTATCGAGCTCTTCAGCTGCCTCGGCGGCTTCGGGTTCGGATTCAGGCTCAGCTTCTGGCTGAAAACTGTTCACTGGTGGCTCCTCCTCCACGGGCAACTCATTCACGTTTGTCGATGGTGGTGGGCCATAGATGAGTGCTGGCTCTTCGGGTTTCAGTTCAGCAGCCGAGGGATATGGCGTCGGGGGCACCACCTCCTGTCGGGCAAATGTCTGACGTTGGCGTGGATTGAAACGCAGACGACGTGGAGCCTCAGCTTGGGTTTGAGCCACCACAATCGCCAGGAGCAACAGGGAGCCGGTAATGAGTTGGAAACGTGCCATGATCGTGTCACTTGTTGTGGTGCTTTGGTCGTTGTGGTTGTCTTTGCCATATGCAACAGATACTTTTATACCCACATCGGGCGCGCGGTGGCCCCGTCTCGTCGCTCTGTGAAGCGATTCTAGACCCGAACCGCAACGTAGCGCATATAAAGCAGTCGATAATTTGATAGACCCATCCGAAAAGCGAAAACGACAAACAAAACACTTGAAACCCATTGACCTGCATGACAAACAGGTAGGCAGGCGCCGCTGCTGCGAAAGCAAATGTGTTGGATGGAACTGACAGAGGTCACACATAGGCTACGATTGTGGAAGTGCAGCGGTCATTGGCCCACTGTACTTGGTGGATTTGTTACCACTGTGCGCGAAGTTCAGAGTTAACTGCCCAGTCCCAATACTAATGGTCAATGGGTAATGGGTAATGGGTTAGACATGGGCCCTTGACTAAATATTGTCACGTATCATGGGACATGGCCCTCGCAGCGCCATTTATGAGTTGCCAAAAAGTTGTCAGGTGTATATAAACCCCATGGTGGCCAGTGGAAAGCAACATTCTAAGACCATTCGGCAATCCAGCAACATGGCTTTCAAGTTTACCACTTCTGCTCTTCTCATCCTGGCTGCCGTTGCAGCAGTTGCGGTGGCAGAACCAGCGCGTCTTCGCCAGCGTTCATCACGTTTCCGATTGGCCAGACAGGAGGAGGCACCGGTGGCCGCCGCCACGGAACCCAGTGTGGACATTGCACCAACTCAAGCTTCGGCACCGTATCCACCAGCTGGAGTGACTCCTGCAATTCCCTTTGATCTGCCCACTGAGACAGAAGCGCAGCCAGATTTGACCTACGGTCCGCCCGCAGCCGAACCTGATAACACTTATGGTCCTCCACCTGCCGCCGAGCCTGATAACACCTATGGCCCACCACCTGCCGCTGAGCCAGACAACACCTATGGACCCCCAGCTGATGATGCTGCTGCAGCTGATCAGGATCTGCCCGAGGTAGATGCTGATCCAGCTTCTGAGCCCATTCCAGCCAGTCTGATCCAGCCACGCAATGGACGTCTGCGCAACGCAGCACGCCGTCCCGTCTCAGAGAAACTGCGTTCTGTTCAGTTCACGCGCTCCAGGCCCATCCTGGTCTACAGAATCTAGAGATTACATGTTGTTACAGTTTGTTTATTTACGATCTTATCGAACCTAAGCGATTAAAATTGTTTTGTTATTAATAAAATATATGATTATATTGTTGAAATTTAAGCAAGATCTGTTTTCATTTATCTGGCGGTGTTTAAAGATGAAGGATTTTACGCTAGATCATTTGAAGAAGGTTTAATTCTATTTTTGGTTATTTAAAACCCTTTTTGGGCGTTTAATTTAAATATTTTAATCTATTCCAGAAAAATTAACTCATGAAGATTTTTAACATATAAATATATGAGAGGTATTGAGTTGAAAATTAAGAGCTTAAGAGCTTTAAAGATGTATAATTCACAGCAACATATGATTGCTTTTAAATAAAAGAATCAAAATAAATCTATATTTATCACATTAAAACGATTTCAGTCTCCTATTATATCATATAATAACAGTTATGACCTTGAATTTCCCATAATTAAAGCGATTACATAAACCCACAAACATCACGACCTTGTTTTTATATTTTTTATAACTATGCATAATATTTATTATTCCAATTGTATAATAAAAGAACATAAGGGAAACTTATTGGTATTTTATCACCTACGATTTAGCTTGACCTAGATGAGAATTATATCTAATGCGGTGCTCCTTCGGACACGTTTCTACCATGGCCAGTGCTTATGAATATAAAAACCATCAAATAAAATAAAATTATGAATAGCCAAGAACCCGCCGAAAAAATACGAGTACTCGTAAAGAGACGGACGTTTCGATTACGGGTCCAAACACCCATTGGAACCGGCGTCAACGGCGTGTTAATGAGGAACCGACTGAGATAGAGATATGGGGGTGAAAGAGAGACAGGGAGACAAGTAATCACATGGCACCACATGCTAACATTGGCCACTGCAATTGGAAAAAGGGTCACGTAGCCAGCATGAAAACAGAAATCACAAGCCGGCTCGATCGGCCCAACATAATCAAAGCCGAGCCGAAACAAGCGAACGGGAAAACGCAACTACAGCAACAACAATAGTCAACAAACATACATGAGACTGGGGAGTTGGGAGGCCTGAAATTGAAACTGAAAGTGACGAGCATAAATTATAAACATAGATCTGGCGGAAGCTAGCTATAAATAAGCAGAGCTCTTGGGAAACTCAGAACACAATCGAAACGGACTTCAATATGATGAAATCAACCTCAACTGTTCTGCTCCTTCTTGGCTTGGCTGCTCTGGCCAATTCGGCGCAAATTCGTCAACGATTCGTGCCACGTCGTGGCTTAGCGCGACAGGAGGAGGCAGCGCCACCAAGTCCAGCACCCACAGGCTATCCCGAGGCCGGCATAACTCCTGAGGTACCCTTCGAGCTGCCCAGCTCAACTCCTCAACCGGAGATTAACTATCTGCCACCCGATAACACATACGGACCACCGGACAGTGTTTACGGACCCCCCACAAGTGTAGATGATGTGCAGGAACAGGAGCAGCTGCCCGAGCCAGAGCCAGAGCAAGAGCAGGAGCCAGAGCCCGCCATTGAAACAGACGACATACCCGCACCAGAGGAGGATGAGGTTGTTGTAGATGCCAAACTGGAGCCAGCCGATGAGGATATTCTGGTTGAGGTGGCCGAAGATGGCACAGTTATTGCCGTCTCCACGACACTGGACCAGCCTAAGGATACCGTCAAGTCCGCCCGATTCTATCAGCGTTTCCCACAGGGACGCCGTCGTCAGCAACCGGTCCCACAGCGGCTGGTGCTGCGTCGCAGCTGGTAAACAATCTGTAAACTAAGTCATGTAAAAGCCATTAATAAAGTTGGGCCACCTAATCTTCGTCTTCGGTCTTACACGTGATTGTCATGGCAGTTGAGTCACCTGGGCTGGGCACGTAAACTCTTCGCTTGGCCGTATAAGTCATCGCGGCCTCGTCGGCTTTTTGGCCACTTGGGTCACAGTTTCGGCAAGGTTGCCACTGGGTGTTGGGTATTTATAACCATCGCTGGGCAGGTGGTAGCAGCAGTTGATTTCTTGACAGCAATATGTCTAGTGCTTGCGTTCCATTGTTGGCCCTTTGTGTGGCACTTAGCTTGAGTGTGGTAGCCGGCGAGGCACCCAGACTTCGGTTTCCGGGACCTGTTTTTCAGAGGCAGAAAGCAGCACCGTATCCACCAGCTGGTCTGACGCCTGATCCACCATTTGAGCTTCCCACAGAGCAGGAAGCGAACTTCCCTCAACCGGATTTGACCTATGGACCACCGGAGGAGCAGCCTGAACTGGTTTATGGGCCACCTGATGAAGTCTATGGCCCACCCGATGAGGTCTATGGCCCACCCGATGAGGTCTACGGGCCACCTGATGAAACCTACGGTCCGCCAGCTGTCGAGGAAGTTCCTGATCAGACCTATGGTCCACCAGAGCTGCCTCCAAGCGGCGACTCCAGTAATCAGGGACAAAGTGCAGCAACCATTAGCTTAGCTAGCTTACGGCCACAAGTACAGCTTGTCCTTCCATTGGTACAACGTTTCACTGCCTTCCGTCAGCTTCTACGTCCAGTTCAGCCACAGCGCAGACCATCCAAACTCACAGCACGCCCACAACGTAGACCTGCGAAAATTATTAATGGAAATACCGCAGTTTTCCCGGCCACACAATTAACGCTGCCATTTGTGGACCGTCGCATCCCATTCAGAGCTGAACGCCTAATTCTCAACGCTCCGTTGAAGAGAAAGCCTGCCAAAATAACTGTTAACTCACCAGCCATAGCCCAGCTGCAACCAACAATACGTAGGCCCATATTTTCCGGTGGTCGTATTATTGCCTATTCTGACAGGCCGCAGAATTGGTAAATAATTATAATACGTGTTAATATGATAATAATAAACAAATGCTTCGAATAATGGTTTTAAATTCTTTTTGGCGCCAAAAGAGTGTTGAGTAATTTTGAAAAAGGGAAACGTGGTGTTGTAAAATTGTTTTCTTTCAATCAAATAATGCATCATCGATATTTGTTATTTCACATTTATCGCCCAACCACCACTTTTAAACATGCCTCACAGTTACTCATCCCTAAAGCACGCTAAAGCAAAATATTAACAAGTGCCGGAAAAAGTAACATTTATTAACTTAAACAAGCCATTGTAAATACTTTAAATAATTCTGGGACTAGCATCTCTAGCTTATATTCTGTTAAATAATATTATTTACCTAATACTGAACTGTTGCGTGGATCTGAGTACAAGGTGAGTTTTGGCGGCTTACTTTGTTCCGAATAATATTAACAACTGTGTTTTCAGACATAATGGCTGGTGTATTGTTTGAGGATATATTCAATGTAAAGGACATGGATCCTGAAGGCAAAAAATTCGACCGTGTTTCCCGCCTGCACTGCGAGTCTGAGTCCTTTAAAATGGACCTCATTCTAGACATTAACTCGTGGCTCTACCCAATGGAACTGGGTGACAAATTTCGCTTGGTGCTGGCCACGACATTGCGCGAAGATGGTTGTCCTGATAGCGGTGAATACAATCCCATGGAACACGAAGGCACACGTGCGGACAGTTTCGAATATGTTATGTACGGAAAGATTTACCGAATTGAAGGCGACGAAGCGCACAACGAATCGTCACGTCTGTCGGCGTATGTTTCTTTTGGAGGCTTGCTGATGCGACTGCAGGGAGACGCAAACAATTTGCACGGGTTTGAGGTAGATCAGCATATGTATTTGCTGATGAAGCGTTTGGCGTTTTGAGTTTTATATAATAAATCACAATATATTTGTAATTTAAAGCATTTACTTTTCAAACACTAATGTGTCGGAATAAAATTCGATGGGACCGATAAATCTATCTTTGGCGATGAATCTTTGATTATGCACGAAAATAAAATACTAAAAATGTCACTGCCTATCGATATATCGATATGTTTGCAAATAAAACTAGTTCCACTCCATAATGTTTAACAAACAAACAGACGACACAGCGAGAAAAGTAATTAAATATAACTAAATATAAACTAATTTATAAATTGCACAAAAAATAAACCCGTGAATAGTGTAAACTTTTGCAAAATGCTGCAAGTAGTAATGCTGAAGGTAAAGATTTTGTAAAATGTGTATTTCAATGGGCGTTTACGTTTGGAGCAGCTGCACTTAAATATAAACAAATGATTAAACCAAAATATGTAGATCGTCCGGCTGCGTGCCTGGAGCTGAGCATGCTTGTGTATGCGATTGTGTGTGTATGTGTGTATCAGTTTTGAGGTTTGTTTGCAGTTTGCACTGCACTGTGCGGGTAAGTCGCCTGTTTCTCTGTGCATATTTCGTTGAAACAATGTGAATCTCCTTTGGTGTTGGCTACTTATTTGACATATACACAATTATTATCTTATTGTATGTAAACAATTGGTATTGGTGCTGGTAAATTACTAACAAAGTACATTTTGCAGTAGCTCCTATTTTTCAGTGTGACCCAAACAAAAGACTTCAATGTCGCACGCCCTCTGCCCTGCAATGACGCTGCGACGGATGCGGCTGTGGCTTTTTGGCTGCGCGGCTCCCCTGCCGTTGCTTCTGCTTATTCCATTTGCCTATTTAGCATTTCAAAACTGTTGTTTTTTCTTCTTATTTGCTATGTTCTTTGTGCCCCCACACCTTTTGTGTCTTTTTCGCTGCTGTTCGTGCTTTTTCCAACATTCTCTTTCAATTTAATGAATCGCTGGCTACTGTATGTCGAGAACAGTGTTGCCGAATTGTGAAAAGAGAAAAAATCAATGTGACGATGAAAATGGCTAGATCTAGCAGTAAAACTCTAAATTTGTTTTTAGTTTGTATAATTTAAACATTTAGATCATATCATTGCTGCATAAGAATTTCATTTCTAGCCTTTTCTGATGATTTAAACTTATAGCTAGAAAAAAGCTAACACTGACAACACTGAACCGTTGGGCTGCAATAGTTACAGTTAAAGCTCTTTGAGAATTGTTTTTAGGGTTTGGTTCGCGCTTTTTAATTCGCTTTTCAACAGTTGTTTTCATTTTCGTTTTACGCTTCATTTGCGTAACGTGCAGCTGTGTGAACTGTGGCCCTGTCCCTGTCCCTGCACTTGGGAGCGCAATCCATGCTTCGCTGCTGCTGTCGTTGTCCGCGTGCGCGTCCGTGTTCGAGTTCATAAAGTGTTCTACGATACGATAATGTGTGAGGGAGTGTACACTGCAGAGTAAGTGAGTTTGGCTCTATCTAAACACGCTGGATCAATGAAGCGTCGCCCAGAGGGCTCTCCCAACCCCCTTCCTCTCTCTCCCACTCTTGCAGCTCTTCTCAGTTGGGCAATCTGTACGCCAGATGTTTACGCTATTTAAGTACGTGTGTGTGTACAAACATTTCGCGCTAACTGTTCCCAGGGTCGTCGTTGTCGTCGTCGTCGTCAGCGACGTCTGTTCTTGATTTTTACTGTTTTTCTTTTGTTTCGCATGCATTTTTCCATTTCATTAGAAGTTCGGAGCAGAAGCAGCGACGACTGCAGCAATCGTGCGATTTTATAGTGAAAAGTTGCCACACAGAGCAGAAGAGCAACAGAAGTGTTGCATTTGTGTAGAGCACTCTTATCTGGCTCGACTAGACCTTATCAGTTATTGCCTTTGTCGCGATCGTCTTATCAGCGTCGCTTTCTCGCTTCCACTCGTGGGCATAAAGCCGAACAAAAGATTGAGAAAACAAACTAAACAACTCTTCAGTGTGGCTCATATTGTGTTTATGAGTGTGTGAATGAGTGTGTATACTACCTGGAAATTCAAGCTGATAAAGTGATAAAAGCAAATATAGAGTATGTCTTCTACACTGCAATAAAAAGAAGCGTGCGAATGCCTTCAAATTCAAAGACGTTCAACAAAACCTCCTTTGGCTTCAAAAGTTAATTTAACCTAGGTTTGTCTTAAATTAAATGCTCACTGCTTTTATGCTACCTTATTTCGCTCAGTGTAGATGTTTCGACTGTCTCTGCGCAGTACCCGAAATTGAAATTATTCTTATCGTCGCCTTCAGTTTCAAAAGTTCGGTGGACACAGCTGAAATGAATTTCTTATTGTTGTTTTCTTTTTGTCTTGTGTTTTGTTTTTCGTTTCTGTTTTTCTTGTGAGTTGTGTTTAGAACGTGGCATAAACAATTAAACTGAACTGAACTTAACTTTTTCCTTACAGCCAAACTACTCTTAACTAAATCGCTATAACAATCTATATCCAAAGGTGCTTGGGAACCTTCTTCTTAGGCCTAGAAAGTAGTCGACAAAACCAAAGAAAAACGTAGATAAATTAACCTTACTCCTTGCCCCCACTTCAAAACTGGTGCCGGGTGCCGTAAAGCTAAATTAAAGTAGCCATAAGATTAACCAACCAACACAACCATCATCAATATGGTACGCAGTCGTCGCAGTTTATCCAAGGAGGATGCCGTCTCGCTGCTCACGGACAGTGGCATTTCGCTGTCATCGCCGCCGGCGGCACGCGAATCTTCGCCCACAGGTGCCACGCCCATTAAACGTCGCAAGAGCAGTTTGAATAGTTTGCAGGATTTGTATGTGGATGCTGAACAGGAGGATGCCGAACAAGATTCCACCGATGCAGACGGAGATGCCGATGCTGATTATGTTCAACCGGTGCCAAAGCGATCGCCACGCAAAGCGGAAGCAGCAGCAGCACGTCGCAAGCAGCACGTGTGCAGTCATTGTTCCAAGGAATTTGGCGGCAAGACCGATCTCGAGCGGCACATGCTCATCCATTCCGATGAGCGTCCGCACAAGTGCAGTGAATGCGGCAAATGCTATCGCCAGGCGGTCAATCTAAAGAATCACAAGACGACGGCGCACGAGCACAAGAAACAGTTCGCCTGCACACAGTGCCCCAAATCGTTTGCACTCAAGGAACGCCTCAGGCTGCACATGCGTCTGCATTCGGGTGAGAAGCCATATCCATGTGCGCTCTGTGATAAGCGCTTCGCACGCGGTGGTCAGGTGAGTAACCAACTTAATCACAGAGTATATAGAACTGTAGCTACTTCTTCTTCTTGTCCACAGTTGCAACAGCACATGGTGTCGCACCACAAGACAAGCATACAGCAATTCAACTGCACCAAATGCTCGGCCAGCTTCTCCACCAATGCCAATCTGCGCGTGCATATGGAACGCCACGAACAGGGTATGGAGCACAGGTGCTCCATCTGTGAGAATCAGTTTGCCAATGAATTAGCGCTGCGCGCCCACATCAATCAGGAGCACCACAAGCTGAGCCGTTTCGATTGTGAAATATGCCACAAAACCATCGAACCAGATGAGGATCTGGCCACGCACATGCAGAAGCATGCGGCGGTGAAGACTCATGTCTGCGAGGTGTGCAACTCGTACTTCACACAGAAGTCCCAATACAATGTGCACATGCGCATGCACACGGGAGAGCGACCGTATCAGTGTCGGGTGAGTAGTGGAGTGCAGGAGATTGCTATAGTCTTGGAACTTACTTTCTCTTTACTCTGCAGATCTGTCATCAAACCTTCGCCCACTCGAGCGTGCTGAAGCTGCACATACGCAAGCACACGGGCGAGAAACCCTTTCGCTGTCAACTGTGCACGGATGAGGTGGCCTTCTCGCAGTTGGCGCATCTGAAGAACCACATGAAGAAGATCCACAAGCAGCAGAAGCCCTACATGTGCCACGGTTGCCATGAGTTCTTCAAGATCAAAGTGGAACTGCAGGCGCACAGCGAGCAGTGTGCCAAGTGTCAGAAAACAGAGGAGGAAGAGGAGCAGCGCAACGAGAGTCAGGCAGAAGATGCCACTGCGCTGTCCAGTTTACGCTTCAACATGGCCGTGGTGCTTAAGAAAATCAGCTCGGCACAGAAACTACGTCAGTTGGGCTACGAGAAGCGTCTGATTGATAATGTTATCATTGCCTCCCTAAAGCTGGCACAGCGCCCCACGCATGACGATGCCACGCTGACACCACTCGCCCGACTTCGTTTGAATGTGGAGGAGTTTCTCAAGTGGATTGTGCCGGCACCCACCATGCAAAAGTTTCGCGAGGAGCTGCTCTCCATTGACACAATACTCGACAAGATCGCTACGATGTACATGAAGCAGAAGTAGAGACAGCAGCGAGAGGAGACTCGATCTAGCGCTGCCCGCGCAATTGTGCCATAGATTATAGACACACGATTAGCTATAGTTCTTGCCATTTAAAACCAATCAAGAAGATGAAGATGAATGATTTGCAAACCAAAACGTTTAGCCCAAAGATTTTTATACACCTAAGCGCACTGAAAATGTTTATTTTGAATTGACATTATTGTTATTTTTTAAGTTCTCTTAATTTTGCTACAACCAAAAAGCAAAACAGCAACATCCAAAGCAACAGCTCCCTACATAAAGTGAATATGAACTTGCCAGAAACCAAACTTAGTTTAAGTTTAACCTTAGTTCTTAATACAACTGTGGCCATGCATAACGAAAGATTAGGCTAAGCACCTCCTGAATTCGTCTCATTGTTGTGAAACTTGTAACCCACTCCCTGAATATGTATTGGAATTGTTTGAAATCCAATTAGCAAGTAAAGCGAATTGAAATGAAATGAAAAACGTTTCTTTGCATTGATTTCCCTGTGGCTCAGTTAGGCACAACGGTAAGGCTGAGGCTGTGGGGTTCCCGAAGGAGCCATCGCTGTGCGGCGGCTATATATGGTCGCGTTTGTGCAAATTTATAAGACACTCACATTAAGGCGGCAAATATTTTTATGGCCGTGACGGCAGCAGTGGCATCTCCACAGCTCCAACCTGGGCACCTGGAACACCTGCTGTCTCCCCCCGCCAAAGGCGATTAATGAAAATTTCACAGCGAATTTATTGAAACGGTGCCGGGTGCGAGATATATGGCAGATTTGATCATATAACTAATCTATATGTACATGCATAGTGTATACATAGTCGAGCTGAAGATGAGTCTCTGCCAGGCTGCCAGGGTGCCTGGCTGACTCCAGCTGGCGTTGGCGTTTGTCCATTGCGTGTCATTGGATGTTAAGGTGCGCCTTGCTTCGCGTTTGGCTTTGCCACAGCCGGCAGCTTAATGTCTACATTTGTTCTGGCCATTGCGTGTTCAGTGGCTGCCCTTTCCTATGGTCACCCTGCCCCACCGCCTTCCCTTACCCCTTCCATTCCCAGGAGAAACGGCTCCAGCTACATACAACTGACGGCGGCTGCAGCTGCTGCCATGGCGCATTAGAACAAATTGTTCTTGTTACGATAGGAGGATGGACGTGCCTTTTGCCTTGTTTGGACCGATGGACAGAGTGCCACTGCGACTGCTGCTCTGCAGATACCCTGTACAGTCAGGCAGCTGGTCCATGATGTGCTGCAAGCCAGACAAGCGCTTGGTATTTATAGTTAGTTATGGATGGATTACAAATGTTGCAGGATATGCTTTAGTTGGGCATGCCATGTCTTGTAAGCCTCAACTTCCTTACTGAGTTGTTTGTTATTTGTTGCGTTGCTGTTGTTGTTGCTGCTGCTGCTGCTGCCTTTGGTTTAATGCGCTGCGAATTCGTGAAACAAATAGTCGCAGACACTGGCAAGTTGTGTAACCAAGTACGCATGTTTCTCGGCCAGCTTAACTTCATCTGCATGCAGATTTCACCCTGGCCCTGCCTGGCTTAGCTTGGCCAAACTTAATGATGGGAAAACTGTGCACTGAAGGGGGAGGGGGGCAGCTAACCGGCACAGTTGTCTGCTGATCAGAGTCATTTCCAGTGACGATTCTGGATTCTCGTTTTCCATTTTGTATGGCGCAGCAAATCGATTTGGTTTCGGTTTTCTCTCTTTCTCTCTCTGTCTCTCGGGGCACCGCTTGACGTCGTCGTCGTTGTCGTACGCAATCGCATTATATAATGTGCATATATAATTCTTTTGTTGTCTGCTGCCTAATTTGCAAGCCTGTGCTGACATTGAGCCAACGTCATAGCTGAAATCTGCTCGAGAATCGCAGAAGGTTCCCTTGTCTGGCTCGTAATCATGGGCCTGCAACCTGGAACTCGCATTTAATTCTCTGTGTGTGTGTGTGTGTGTTCGGGAGTTGGCATAGCAAATTGGATGGCCAGTTAATGGGCAGCTTATTAAACTGTAAGTGGAACTGTGGGATCAGTGGCCACGCTTGAAATGAACTCTGGCAGAGATCTTTAGCGGGGTAAGCGAACGTTTAAAGATTCTAGTTGCGAACTTTATAGGAACTATATGTACTTTGGGAACTTGCTTATATCGTTATCGAAGTGATCCAAGCAAAAATGTTAAGATTTTAAAGATATGGTAAATATTTGAACTAAGAATAAATTTAATATTTACAGATCGATGATCCTAGTTGATAATTCTTTTTATTATTAAATAGTATAATACTCGTATATATTCTTATTGTTTTCTTATTATATTTGGCAACCTATTAATTAAAAGAAATTAAAGTTTATACTCCGGAAATATAAGTATAGTTAATTTATAAGTTCTTTGATTCTAATTTATACAAAGAAACTTTCTTTCCTTATAAAATTTGGCAATCTACTTATTTCCTTTGAATTCTTGAAGAGTTCTTTTCGAAGGCTACTTTCAGCAAAGTTTATACTAGTTAAAGATGAAAACATGCCAATTATTTCCGCATAATATTGGAGAACTTCCTTATTTCGTTTGCCAGCCAGAACTGATGTGCTTTGTGGCATCCAGTGTGAATCTCAATTATAAATCTTAATTTTACACGGTCTGCAGAGTTCCTTGCGGGCAGAGCCCTTACAACCACTAGTAGATATTAACCTTTAGTTTATGGTTCTGGCCATGGGCAGGGAGCATGTGCGATGTGCTTGATGCTTGGCCATGGAATTTCGACAAAGCTCTCATCTGCCGACACATGTCGCGGTCGTTCAACTTCCAAGCTGACCGAAGTCAAAAGTCATAAAAGATATGCAAGCAGCCATAGAGAGAGGAAGAGAGAGATAGGGGGAGAAGGGAGAGGTTGGGAGAGAGAGAGAGAGGCATCTATATACGTGTTGGAGTATGTGCGTCTGCTGGGTAATCCTTGTTGGCCAGGTCTGCCCTTTGCAGCAACAATTACAAATGAACGACTTCTTTGTTCTGTCAGCAGAGTGCTCGCTCTGCACAGCACTGAAGAGCAGACAGAGGGGAGAGGTTAGTGGAGGGAGTGGAGAGGAAGGCTGCCGTTGCCAGTAGCCGGCAAGCGAGGGGGCGTTGTCAGAGCGTCTGCAACTCGCGTAGGTACTCGGCGAGGTTGTCTACGGCAGCTGCTACGCATAAAGCATAGGCCAGTTGGCCAGGCCATTTGGCCATTTGGATGCGCGATGCGAGTGTGTTCTGTTTGGGTATGGCCAAAACAAATACACAAGGATGCTGCTGCCGCTGCAAAATGTGCAACGTTATCATAACTAAGTGCATGGGATGCGTGTGTGCTCCCCGAAAGCGCCGCCTGCATATGCATAATTCATGCTATTGAACCCGCTGCTCCACACACACACACACACACACATACAGACTGACAGAGCAGTGTAGAGGGATTGCTGGGGAGAGAGCGAGGAAGAAAGAGAGAGGGAGAGAGTCTGGAGACTGGACATGGACATGAACCTGGAGTGGCTGTGGCCTGGCTAGAAAAATTATAATTTCACAAGTCATAATAGGATTTGCAATTCAAATGCGAACGCACACACACACTGCCACACACTGGCACACACACACACACAGCAGCAGCAGAAGCAAGACAGAGCAGCAAATACAGAACTCAACTCGAAGTCGAGTCAGAGTCAGAGTCGCGCCGCGTCGCGAGTTGCACAAATTTCTGTGGAAGGCGCAGTCAACAAATGACGACAACAATGAGACTCTCTCACAGACAGACTGGAGGACAGGCTGGACTGTGTCCAGCTATGTATGAGGGGGGAGCTAGGACAATGGCCCAGAGCAGGCCCGGGCCGGGCTAGCACAGCTTGGCCAATATGTCAAAAATATTAAGAGACATGACCATCGAGGCGGGCATAAATATGCAAACGATAAGCGAACCGAACGAACGAACGATACGAACGGCCTGGGCTGCCCCTCTATAAAGTTGTTAAATTGACAGGCCGACGAAGGTCCCGAATGAAGCAATAAAATGCGCCAAAGACATCGCCATCGCCATCGTGATCGTCAGCATCATCATCATCATCATCATCGTTGCATCGATGCAGCTCGTTCGGTAGCTGTTGCACCAAATGCAAAAATTAGAAATGAACAAAACCCAGCGGGGGCTGCGGCCCAACCTCGGGGACCAGAATTTATGCCAGCGACTGTGGCAGCTGTGGGGTCTCAATCAGCAGTGGATCAGCTTAGGATAGAATAGTAGGCTGAGCATCAGCATCAGCTACGATTGAAGGCGCTGCAGCAAGTGCAGCTCAAGCAGCGCAGCCTGCTGCCTGAACATCGTAATAATGTCAAGCGCTGCCTGCTGATGAGGAGGATGCCGAATCCGAATCCGGCACTTAGCAGACGCTTGCCTCCCTTTTGGGCTGCTACTTTATGACTTGAGTTCGCAGAGTTTATCTTAAGCAGGAAGTGAATAGGAAATTTGCTGGACAGAGGCAAATATATCTTTAGATGCGGCTGCAGTTCAATTATGTCCAAGAATCTTGTGCTATATACTGACACAAATGACTTAGGCAACGAACTGCAGTTAATACTTATACTAGGTATAAGGAAAGTCTATCGATAACAGGGATAACCGCACACTATGGAAATGTTTGTTGTGTTAGTCACCAAAATGACTAAGGCAACGAACTTGGCTATATCTTTTGAGTTCAAATAGGATGAAAATCGTTTGTTTGGTTTTATCACATTTGCTGCCCAAGTTTCTGATACCAGGGTTAAGGAAAGCCTTTAGATAATCTCACAGATTGAATGTGATTGGCCCGTTACTTTTGCAAACGACTCAGGCAGCAAACTTGACACATTTCTTAGTTAAAATGCCAAAGTTCCATTTCGATAAGGAGTATCTTCCTTTGTAGTTCGTTTACTATATAAAAATGACTCAGGAAACAAACTTGGCAACTCTCTAGCTTTAAAGTCAGCGATCAATATGATAAGAAACCATGGCAAACTCTATAAAATGCTGTTGATAAAGAAAACTCCTTAGTTGTTCCAAGTACATACATATCTATTGGTATAAAAAGAAATGACTCAGGCAACGAACTTGACAATTTTCTAGCTAAAAAGCCAAACGAATCCCGCGCAAATTTTGTGTTAGGGCTCAGCTTGTGTGCTCAACCGCTGCGTCATAAATACTTAATGATTATGATGATATAGCCAGGCTATGGTGGCGGCGGCAGCAACAGCGGAAGCCTTGTCGTCGTACCTGGAACCAGGCAGCCTTGATCTTAGCCTTTGGCTTGGCTTCGGCTCGGGGGCTTAGCTTCAATTTGAATCAAATGTGCGCGTTGCCAAAGCTTGCGAGGTTGCCATGAGATTTTAGCTTTTATTTTTAGCCTAAGCATGTGACCGACACCTATACAAAGGTTCATATGCTCTCTACATGTGTGTGTGTGTGTGAGTGTCTTATGTGTGTGTGTGTGTGTGCTATTTTTAGAGCTGCATTTAAGTGGCGACCGCATTCGCGGCTCTGGCTGAACTCTAGCTGAAATATGTCCCGCTGTGAATTATGTGTCTACATAAATTATCAGTCCAGGAATTAATCATTTTTTATGCAGGACTGCAGCGGGGCAACCATGGGCTCGCGACTCGTTTCGCATCCAGTTCCAGCACTAGACACAGTGCGAGTACCAGGCCCAGTGCAGTCCACTCCACTCCAGTTCAGTTCAGTCCTGTCCATTAGGCAAGGCAACGCAAGGCAAAGCAGGCACAGTCGCACTCGCAGTCGCAGTCGGAGTTGGAGTCGGACATGGACTCTAACTGGGCCTGCACTGGGGGCCACTTAAAGTCGCTTTGAGTTTTTGTCTTTGTCTTAGCAGCCGCAGCAACAGCAACAGATTTAGCTGCCTTTCGGCTGATTGGTAAAAGCGCAACAAATGCAAATCTATTAACTTCGCCAGCGCAGATAAAACATGATATATTAACACATTTGCATAAATTGTAATTAGCAACGGCGGATCAATATGCGCCGCACAGTGTGTCTATGCACTTGCCCCGCACTGTGCGTGTGTGCAGTACAGTAAAGTAAACTAAACCAAAAGCCAATAATTTGATGTCGTTGGCCAAATTGTTGTGCCAGTTGCAGTTGTTGTTGCTGTTCTTTTTTTTGTTGTTTGTTTTTTTTTAGCTGTTGCTGTTCCCTATGTTGTTGTTGCTGTTTCATTTGTTGTTGTTGTTGCTGCTGCACATAATTGATACGTGTTGCACTGTGCGCAAAGACAATATCTGTCCGCGGGCTATTTGCTTTGGCCAACGCATCTGCTCCACGAGCGGAATGGGGGCGTGGCTGGGGGTGGAGGCCGGAGACTGCAACTGCAACGGCAGACAAGCGGTGGCCCCGCCCCTCCCCACATACACACAGACTGCGTCGGCAGTTGCATTGCGCATAAATGTCAAGGAAATCGCATGTCCACCCTCGTTCTCTCTCTCTCTCTCTCTCTCTTTTATTGCTTGAATCAAGGCTGAGTGGGCTGCTCGACTGCACGGCCTGGGCGTGGCAGACTGCATAGCGAGTCGGAGGGAGAGACCGACCCACTTGTTAGGCATTTTATAATTTAATTTTCATACACGTATGCGAAACGCCCGAAACGCTGCAGCGCCGTCGACGTCGTCGCCGCCGTCTGCATTAAGTGGGAGTTGCTCCTCGATTATTATCGATTACTTTGCCAGCTTGGGGAGCATAAATCACAGAAGAACATCGTCCTGTAGGGCTGATCGGCACCACACCCACTTTGGCTGCTCCGCCTTGGCTTTCAGCGGTTCATTTATCACTTGCACTAAACAAAAGACTTAGGCAACGAACTTGAGTGCGGCTTCTCTCTTCTAATGTTCTCCTCAACTGTCGCCCGTCTGTCGGCTGCCAGTCTCTCTCTGTCTCTGTCTGCCTGTCCTCCGTCTTGCCCTGTCTTGCAGCTCGTGGCATGCTACCGTGTCCGGCAACAAAAGTGATAATTAATGTGTAAACTGAATACCAAGCTGCAGCCTCAGCTCTCTCTTCCCTGCCCCAGCTTACACTAAATTCGTGCCCGCATCCTGCGTCGAGCACAACAAAATTGTCAACAGTGGAAGCTGCAAGGGGGGGCCATGCAGGGGTAGGCGGGCATGAAGACGCTCTGCACTCTGCATGCTAACCAAGGTGCTGACACTAAGCACTTGTCACCCAGCCCCAGTCCGAGCCAGCCACAGCCTGTGTGCGTGTCTCCGTCTTCGCTGTTGCCAGGCTCACTGTTTGCTGCTGCCCCTGCCCCTGCTACTGCTGCCTCGTGCAGCCGGACAAATTGCAGTTGTCGTCGTTGTCGTTGCTGCTGCTGCCTCCTTTGGCCCCCTTTATAATATTTCTGCCAGCTTCTGCCCGTTGCGTAGTTATGCAAACAGTGGCCCGACCAAAAACAAGTTGTACCTGCAGTTGTTACTGCTGCTGCTGCTGCTCCTGGTGCTGCTGCTGCTGCTGCTTCTTGGGTTGTCGTAATTAAAGGTCAACATTTGTGCATGTTGTCAATGCGAACGGAAAGGCAGATTAGAGTTGCAGCAGCATCATCAGCAGGAAGGCCTGCGGCTGAAAATAGAAAGATACGTAGATATATATATAGATAGATAGCCTGCATATATGGACAATTATAGATAGTTATATATACGATTTAATTGCATATCAATTGGAAATCCTACCTGCTTCACTTGACCCTCAACGGCGACAGGGATTGCATGCCAAGTTCATTTCGGATGAGCTGAATAAAAGATTGTTTGAGAGTGAAGACAGTCATACATACATAAGTGGAAAATATAGTAGGGATACGGTATAGTTAAATATATATTTCATGTGTGGTGAAGAGGATGTGAGGATAATTTAACGATGATTTAAAAGATGTCGTTAAAACACGTAAATTTTCATCTGATTTTTACAAATTAGATTGGATTATTCTGTGAGTTGACAGATCTTTATACACAGTTGATATATAGCAGGTATTAAGTTAAATACTTTCACTATAAAGTATAGTTTAAGGATATCGATACAACATATAGATTTATATCTAAATATCTACCATCAATATACTCGTTAACATTGAAAGATGCTTGTATGCATTGCTACAAACTTCCCTCGATTAGTTGCAGCTTCTGAAACTGGCCATAAACAACTCGATTGACCCTCGTTGCTGCTGCATCTGCTCATCTCGGGCCTTGGCACTGACATTGGCCTCGGAGCTGAGTTGATTTTGCATTATGCGCAGAGATGATTGCAAGGCGAGCAACAGTTGCTGCTGTGGCTGTTGTGGTTGCAGTCGATCAGGTGAAATTTTCACTTTTGCTTGCAACTCCGACTGCATTATGATTACCATTGTTATTCAACCGAAATGATTTGAATTTGAGGCTCTAATGAAAATGCCGAGGCTCGCCTCGACGAGCTCGATTGCCTGCGCAAATTGCAATCGGTTCTGCGGCCTTCGCTTCGTCATGCTTTCTTTGTTTTCTGCCACAATGCGCTTTGTTGCTGTTGCACTCGTTGTTGCTACAATTGTAGTTGCTGCTGCTGTTGTTGTTGCTTTCCCTGCACTAATTACAGCGCCGGAGCTGAGCTTTTGTGATTGATTGCAACGCGGTTGCAGGCAGGCAGGCTGCCACTGCCTCTGCTGCGGGCTGCTCCCATGAAGCGTGGCACGTGTTGCGTCGTTTAATGCGCAGTTTCTATTACTCCTTCAGCTTGCTGCAATTGAAAGTGAAACTCGGCTTTATGAGCCCAGTGAAACAGAGGCAGCAGCAACAACAACTTGCACTTTTGATAATTGACCTCGTTTAAGATGCGGCCGCTGCGATAAGGCGATGGGGAATTAAAAGCGGCATCCACTAATTTAGCCCGGGACCAGTTGGCCAGTTGTCCCGATGTCCTGCAGTCCGCGCAAGGCTGCGATGCTTATCGAGAGCGCGGCCCTTAAGACGTTGACGTCGCATCTGCCGCTGCTGCTGCTTAGGCTGCTGCTGCTTAGGCTGCTGCCGTTGCCAATTGCCAATCGCGGCCAGCAATCGCGCCTCGCTAACGAGACGACGACGACGACGACGACGACGACGACGACAACGTGCTGCAGGCACTTACAGCGAGGGTTGCTGCAGCAGATTAACGAAATTCGATTATCATTGTGCAGAGAGAGAGTTGTGGGGATGTTAGGAGCTCACCTCGTCCATTTGGGCAGATTCTAAACCTGAACCTGAGACGCTTCTCCAAGCTGGCAGTGGCTGCCGCTGCATAAGCATCTGTAACTTTTCGCGCTTATCTGGGCAATAAATCTTCGCTGGCGGTGGCAAGTCGCAGCTCCCAGCTCCCAGCTCGCAGCTCCCAGCAAGCAACTCCCAACTCCCAGATCCCATTTGCAACTCCCAGCACTGGCAGCAAGTCGTGCGGGCGTTGGCATTGCCTTTTTGCAGCCACTGTAGCCAGGCACATCCAGCCAGCACTGCATCCACTTGATGGCCATCCACCAGACACTGACTGACAATCAAGCCGATGCTCGATTCGCGATTCGCGATTCTCGATGCGAGATTTGTGATTCCCAAATCGCGATCCTGGACAGCGCGTCAGCCTCGTCGCTCTCTAATGGGCGAATGTCACACTTCCCCATCCGGATGAAATGAGCCAAAAATGCCCAAACAAAAATGCCCAATTCCCGCTGCCAATTGCCGCCGCTGCTGCTGTTTCTGCTGCTGGCAACGCCTAACAAATGCGACCCACATACGCCCGGTATACCAGTCTGGCCTGACCAAATTTTGCATTGCAGCAAGCTCAGCTGCCTCCTCCTCCTCCTGCTCTTCCCCTTTCCCGTACCTCTCCAGTTAATCCCGCGTCTTGTGTTGGGTTTGTTACGGAACTCGCATCGCATTTCCAGTGGCTCCATTGGCAATAAATTTCAATTTGCTGGTCTGCCTGGTCGCGAGTCTGACTCTCAGGCAGGGCCTGGGTCTGCTCCCTGGCCTCCCTCTTCCCTCATCCCTCTCTCTCTGTCTCTGCCTCGCTAGGCTGCCTGGCAACAATGCAATGCGGAGGTAAAATGATAAAAATTCGATTACATTCAGGTGTGAAACTTACATATATCGCGGCGATTTACCCGTTTGCACGCTACACACTGCAAATGGGGCAGCACAGAAGTCGCAACTGGCTCTGCTGCTGGCGGCAGCATTAGTTGCCACCATTAGGCGATGTTGTTGCTGCTGCTGTTGTTGTCTGTTCCCAATTAGAATATGCAATAACTAATTTTCGCAGTTAACCAGACATACCTGCTATATATATTACCTGTTATATATGTATGTTATATGTATATATATATATATTCATTCATTCAGTGGCAGTGGCAGCAATCTCTCCAACCTCATCGGCCACTGCAGTAGCTCATTGGCGAATCGGCTCAAATATCATCTCCAAGTCGAGTTGCTGCTGCCGCGTCTAGTCTGTGCTCTGCTGGCATCCTTTTTGTTCTGTTTTCCTCCTCCTCCTCCTCCTCCTCCTGCTTCTCTTTCTTCGTGTGCTCTTTCCTCTACACGACTTCCATTTGAGAATGGCCCCGGCCCTTGTTGGTCATTAATCATGCGCTGTGAACGACAAGCGTATAAGTTACTAGCGCATTGGCCCAAAAAAGGCCAATGGAATGGGCGCGCTGCGCCCCCTTTGGCCTGGGTCAATGTTGTTGTAAGCTCTTTATTCCTCCGCTCTCCTGGGCACATTCAGGAGTCCACCTAATGCCTAATTGGATGCAGATGCGCATAACGGAGCGCGCTTCGTTGATTTTTGGCCATTTTCTGCTGCTCTTGCTGCCGGCAGCGTTGTTGCTGCTGTCTGTGGCATGCAATGGATTTGTGTCATAATTGAAATGTTGCTGGCAAATGTTGCACGCGATCAGCAGCGCATCGTCGTCGTCGTCGTTGCAGTTGCAATTAAAACCAGTTTTCACTTTTACACGCCAACATAATTTTCTCCTCCCTGTGAACTGTGCAAATTTCGTTGCGCTGAGAATGTTTTTATACATTTTCGCCGTGGAGTTTCGCCTGCCTCTGCATGCTACGGTCACTCTGGTTCTCTGTTTGCTGCTCTCCATTTAGTTTTCGGTACTCAGTACTCACTATTCAGTACTCAGTACTCGCTTACTCAGTGTGTTCTGTGTGCCGGGCCGTTTGTTCAGCCGTCAACAGCCATTAGCACTTTGGCACATAATTGATACGTGGCCAGGCCATAAAGCAAAATGCATAGACATCCACATCCACATCCCCACAGCCATACACATCCACATACACATGCATAACCATTGCGGGTTAGGATCTCGACATGCAGGACCGCAGTAGGGCTTTCGGGGGCCAATGTGGTTCAATTTTCGGGGCTTTAAAATATAAGAAATTATTATTATTTAACTAATTTATTGATCAGTTTAAGAAGTTTCTTTGTAATAATCTTTATTTTAAATATAGATCCCTATTGCGAATTATAAAGTCTTATAAACAGGGGCCCCTTAACTGCACATGCCTAACTACGGGCCTGTCTACATGCGCTCGCCTCGCCGCGGCGCGCACTAGACACTTGGAGATCTCTCAGAAAATGACGTTGTAAAAATGGCAGCACGTTGAGCGGCTTTTTCACGCTGAGCATAGAGATTTTCCTATACAACACCTCGGGGGCGTTTTGTGCCGTTTGCCATACGACACCAAAGATGAGGCACTGGCAGGCAGGCCTAAGAACTCTCAAGAAGGGCTGGGATGGCGTATGGAGTTTGGGCTTTGGGGCCGCAACGTAACTAACAATTTATTTAATACGCTCTACGTGCGCTTTAATAAAAGGCTCAATCAATCTGTGTGTGTGCGAAGGAGACGTGGACGCCGAACAAGAGGAGGAACTACAACAAAAGGAGACCCTAAAAAAACGTCAAACATGTGGGAAGAGCGCATTAAAATCTGCCCGACGCAAAGATGCTCTCGACAAGATCTATTCAATTTCGAGGAGAATCTTTACAATCATATTATGTGATGAATTGTAGGAAATTATGATAGGAAAAACTGATAAATTATAGATAGAGGCAAGAAGTTGCTTTATTTCTCTTTGAGGTTATGTTGCACTGCGAGTCGGGAGTGCACTTTGCATATTGCGCCACAAGGGCAGCGCAGGCACAAGGAGGAGCACTTTGAAGTGTGCATACAATGTCTCAAGTGCTTTGGCACCTCGGGGGCATAGGGGGCATCTGATGCGAAGCTGTCCGCGGCTTTCGGGGTCGGGTCCGAGTGCAGTTGACAGCAACGACGACGTCGATCGACGACGTTGGATGAACGATCCTTTGCTGCAGACAGCGTGTCGAATGGTTGCGCAAGGCAGAAAGAGGCAAGGAGAGAGGGCAGGAGAGCAAGGTAGAGGAACTGCCACAGGGCGTTTTGGTTGCTGAACGGCTTTTCGCTAATGAAGCCATAAAGATATGTATTATTCCTATGCCATAAATTTAGCTGAGCCGCGCTTTGCGACTATGACACCCACATGGAAACGGAAGAGAGTGGGACAGAGAGAGAGAGAGAGAGAAGGAGGGGAAGGAAGGAAAAGGGGCAACACTGCGTACTCCCTGTATGTTTATGCATTTGACGCTAGGGCTGCATTTAATTTTTACAACAATTAGCCACGCGAACAACACAGCAGAGCCCAAGAACATTGCCCCTGGTTGCCCCCTTCCCGGCTTGCCTGACCAAGAGCGATCTTGTGGCGGAATTCGCTGTGCTGCCTCCTTCAAACGCCTAACAAGGTGTCAATATCTTAAAAATGTTATCTTTCTGCACATAAAACTCAAGCGGATCATAGTAAATCAGCCTTTGGTAGTCAGCGACTAGCCCAGAGACCCAGGCCCAGGCCAGAGACCAGCCCAACCCAATCCATTGCATCCCAGACCTGACCAGGCCAGGCCAGCCCAAAGATCTGCACAACAATGGCCGCCTGGCCAATGGAGCGGGCAGATGCGCCTTTTATACGCCGGATTTACGAGCCAAACCGACGACGTCGTGGCGAAGAAATATTCGATGGCCAAGCAACGATTAAAACGGACTCTTCACGCATGCGCGCACACACACAGCACACAACACAGGAACAACAACAGCAGCAACAAGTCGAACGATGCTGCTGCTGCATAATGGGCATCACCCAGCACAATGCGGGACATATTTGTGGGTAAGTTTGGCTGTGCTTAAAAGATTTTAGTGGATTGTCTAAAAGGAATTTACATTTGTTTACAATATGCAGTTCAGTGTCACCCCAAGTAAAAAGCTCATAAATACCAAATATACTGCAATTGTTATCGATAATCGCAGCATTGCAATTACTCAAATTGGCATTTACGCACGCCAAATCATCTTATTGACATTCACACAAGACCGCACACAAAAATATTTACCGACAAGGATGTTTGAAGTTAAAACTTAAATTGTTACTTATTTTTAATTTATTAAAAAATAGACATTAATTTTTATATATGTACATAGTTCCTTTACATTTCTAGACATTTCTATTTGCATGGCGAGCATTGTAAAAGGGGCTCGCTAGCTGGGCCGCTGTCTTGGCTGGCTGGGTGTTTGCCCTGGCAGCATTTGCAACACCAGCGTACCAGCGGCATCGACATGCGCAGCTTGGACTTGGACTGGAGCTGGAGGCATGCATGCGGCGGTATTGGATTGGGGAGCAGACGCATCATGTGCGCATTGCACGCACGTGATTAAAGCGCAGCCCCGTTGAGTGCTGGCTGAGGGATAAGGCAAGGGAGGAGGGGGTGCTCTGCTCTGCTTATAAATCAGAATTCTCTGCTCTTGTGTGCTCCCAATGACGTCGACAATGAACTCGGCAATGCCTGCACTGGCTACGCAACACATATTGATAAATAAATAAGTTTGCCAAAGGCCTTTGTCTTTACGGGGCAGTAGCAGCGCCCTTTGTTGTTGCAGTTCCCTTTGTTGTTGTTGTTGTTGTTGCTGTTGTTGGGTAAGTTCATTGCACTTGTGCAACTGGTTTAAATTAAAATTTGAAAATTCATTTTCGTTGATTTATGTGCAGCATCTGCTGCTGCTGCTGTTGCACGTCGCGGATTGCCGAAATGAATTTAAGAATGCTTTACGATGCAAATGTAAGAAGAACCTGGAGATGCCTGGACTCCGCCTGGGATCCCTCCGGGAACTTGGCCAAAACATTCACATTTTCAAACGGCGCGCTGACACTTGACCCTGGCGCCGGCGCGTCTTGTTGCCAATAAATTAAGGCGTTCAAAGATTCGCCGCAGGCCTCAGTGCGCGCATCATCGAGGGGCAACTTTGTTGCAGCCACAGTGGGGGAATATAACTCAAAATGCGAAACTTTGTTCGGCTAATCTTATTTCATAATTTCGCTATTTATCTTCTTGGTTCTCTCTGTAAAATTCTCTCTATATAATATATATAGTAAGCATCTCGCGCTCTCCCTCTGTGGAGATTACAAGCTGCTGCTTAAACGACAACGTCACCCGCTGTCAGTCCAGCCAGCCTAATCCTGGCTTATGCTGTCCCCCCTGAGATCGCTAATTAAAGTGTCGCCCGACTTGAAGTTGGCATTAGCATTTGTACGATCCGCCAGCTTAAGTGCAACTAAGCTATATTCAACAAATTCTGGCTAGGTCTCTACTTGCTTAGCAACTCGATCAAGTTTCCTACCGATGCCCCTCGACAAGGAGGAGGAGGAGGAGGAGGACGTTGACAAACCGAAGACACATCGCGTTAGTGACCGATGACTGCGCACCTCCGCCTTGGATTGGCTCGTGCTCGAGTCGATGAGCTAATTATCTTGGGCTCACATTTCATTGAGTTTCCCTCCGCCTCTGCCAGAGTTCTTGATTGATTTTTGGAGTAAGCGAATACTCTATAAATATTCTTTAACGGATGTCAGAGTATTTCTGCTTTTATTCTCCTGGCGAGCCGACAATCAGTCATGTCTTGGCACAACTTGAACTACACCTTCATTATGTGACGGAACAAAAGTACCAAAGGTTATTTACACGCTCTTTGCATCAATAATGGAGAACACGGCGTGGGAGAGAGGAACAGAAAAGACGGAGGGGGAGTAGGACTGACAGAACAGACAGAAGGAGGGATAGACAGACAGAGCGACAGTCGGCCGCTGTTCTCTTTCAGGCAGATCTTTACTAACGATACCGTATGCGGGGCAGGCCCCCTCTCGTCCACCACACCAGCCCGACACGATCTACATAACATTTGCTGCGGCTAATGGCGCTGCGCCAAATATGGCAGCGAGATCGGGAATGAAGATGGAGTTGCTGGCGAATTTTGGATGCGGATTTGGATATGGATATGGATGACCAAGGGGCAGCGAGTCTAATAAAGCTGTGCATGCACTGGAGAAAGAAATCTAGATGGTTCTGCGTTAAATCAAGAAGAAATTGCAATGTAATTCAAAGAATTAAAGATTCAACTTGAGTAAGCAGTTTATATAGATCAAATTTGGCAAAATGCTTAGATCAGTTACAGTTGATAGGAGTTTGTATTGTGCCAGTCATGAGAGCAATATAATTATGATATTATAAACTGCTTGAATAACCATTTATGAGAAATACAAGAGCATGTTATGTATATTTTCATGTGTGTATGTAAGCTGATAGTATTTCTTGTAATTCTCTCTCTTCTTTTTCTTTTCTTTGGATCGAATAAAGTGTTGCATTTAATGGATTTGCAAGTGTAAGCCCGATTTAACTCTAACGGTGCTTCGAAACAATAAAACTTAAAGATCAGAATGTTGCCGCTGCTCACAGCTTTGTCTCTCTCTGTGTGTGTGTGTGTTTGTGTGTGTGTGTTGCGGCCTCTGCTGAGCGAACTATATCGATATATCATTAGCAGGCTTTTGATTTACAATCGCCTTTGTTGAGCGTCGGGCCCTTGTTTTGTTTTTGGGCTGCCTGCGCCGAGTAAGTGTGCCCCTGTCTCCCCCGCCTCCCTTCCCCATCCCTTTCCAACCTGAAAAACGTTTCGCATATGCAGAACGAATGAAAGTGTTCTCTATAACAAGCTCCAATTCGCTGCCAGACACGACGCCGCAACTCTCCCCGTCTCAGCCCAACTTGGTATGAGTTGCGAGCAGGCCAAAACAAAGGCCGAACATGCAGAGCACAACGACTGAGCTTGGTTTGAGTTGCAAGCCCGCATCAAACTTGTCTCAAACGCGTCTTAAGACATTGGCGACGCGGCGAACCAAAGCAAAGCTCGAACTTGCAGAGCGCAGTCGCAGCGTGACAGTCGATGTGAGCGGACGTGACGAGCGCGTAGAACACGAACACGAAGGCGACGCCAAACGAGAAAGACGAAGCAAAGAACGAACGAACCAAGAACGCGAGTGCAATAGTGCGTCTGTGTTAGTGTCTGTGTCTGTGTGTTAGTGTGCGTGCTTGCGCGCGAGCATGTGCAGCCTGTGAGCGCGACTGTGCGTGTGAGTGTGTGCTGTGTGTGTGTGTTTTGGCACGTAACGGCAAACGCGACCCACGATCCACAATCCAAATGGCCGAACGGACACTGGCGAACAGCAGCAACAGGCGCCACAGCCACAGACAGCGCAGGCCGCTGCTGCTGATGCTGCTCGTGCTGCAGCTAATTGCAGCGACGCCAGCAGCGCGCAATTCCAATGGCAACGGGAACATCAACAACAACAACGGAAATATTTGGCGACGCGTGCGCCTGGTGACAAGTGGCAGCGCCAGCAGCGAACGGAATTCCTATCAGCTGCTCAAGGCGAACAGCACCACGACGACGACGACGACGTCGTCCACAACGACGTCCACGTCGACGACGACGCCGACGCCGCGACGCATGGGCAAACAGCTGGAGCCGCTGCGCCGTGAGGATCTCAACGTGCCCGAGGGCAATGTCTCGAGTGCGGCACGCCTGGAAATGTCCACAGAGTTCTTTGTGGTGCCCACACTCATATCGAGCACCACGAGGAGCAGCAGCAGCAGCAACAGTAGCACTGCGGCGACTCCCACACGCAGCCAGGGAGCGCGTGCCCGTGCCGCCAATACGCCACCGCGTGCCACAGCTGGAGGAGGAGGAGGAGGAGGAGCTGCTGCCGGCACACCACCAAGCATTGTGTCCACCACGCAGCTGCCGTTCGCCGGGCTGCGCAAGGAGGTGTGGGTGGTGCCGGTGCTGGTGCTGGCCAGCCTCACCATGCTGATGATGGGCGCCTTTGAGATCTTTGTGCTCTTCAAGGCCTGGCGCACTTCACCCTCGCGGCGTCATCTGTTCCTGGGCCAGATGCTCCTGCTGGGCCTGTTTGCCTGCGCCGGACTGGGCGCTGTTATAACGGCACAGCCCACATTGCTCAGCTGCGGCGCCATACGCTTTGGCGTGGGCGTGGCCTACGCCCTTGTCTTCGCCGCCCTGCTGGTCAAGTGCGTGTTCCTGATCAGCCTGAATGGCGGCGTCTATTTGCCGGCACCGTATCAAGGTCTGCTGCTGCTCTTCGCACTGCTCATCCAGGTGGCCATCGGTGCACAGTGGTTGCTCACACAGCCGCCAGAGATCTATACGACCAGTGTGCCCGTGATGGGCAGTGGATTCCTCTCCACCACAGTGGCCTCGCAGACAAACTACTCGGCGCTCTTCTATCCCACATCGTACACCACGCTGGATGGCACGCCGGAGATCTACACACGCATTGCTGCGGTGAGCACCGTCTTGATACCACTGTGCAAGACGCAGTTCTCGGAGCTGCTCTTCTCGCTGATCTACATTGTGTTCCTGATCGTCTTCATTGCCGTGTTGGCCATCAAGTCTCGCGGCATACGGGACAATTATCGCGAGGCCACGTACATTGGCCTGGCCATCGGGGGAGCCATTCCCATCTGGCTGGGCTGGATGCTGTGTGGCCTGGCCGTGGCGGAGAGGCACAAGGATGCGTGCATTGCCTTCGGCCTGGTGGCCACCTCGGCCACTGTCTTCCTGGTCATGTTCATGCCCAAGGGCAGGCAACTGGCTGCGATGGGCAAAGAGGGACTCTACGTGGAGGATCGCGAGGAACAGTTCAGTTCACTGAGTCGCGCCGGATCGGGCTACTCTCCCTCCTTCTTCCACTTCAAGCCCATCAAGTATGGCGTCATGAGTGGCTGCGGCTTGCCAAATTCGGCAACGAATACGGGCCAGGGACTCAGCTCCAAGCACTGTTCCAGTGCCAACAATGGCGGAGGTAAGTTGCGTTGCCAGATCAGTCTAGCTTAAGATTGCTCCCCCTTCCTACTTATCCGAAGATTGTCACAATTGAATCGCATTGCGTGCCCAGGCAGAGCCCAGACTATGTTGCCCCTGTCTGCTCAGTGCCTCCTCCTCCTCCCTTGGCCCCGCCCCCCTTGACAGCTGTCAGTTTCGGTTAATTTTGTAATAACTTTCTTTTCTTGCCTCACATGTCGAGCAAGCAGACAGTCCAACTGGAGCTGGAGATGGGGCTGGAGCTGCAGCTGGGCGGGCTGTGGGGCGAACTCTTGAACTTTTGTTTATCTCTTTCTAAAACCAAAAACAACCTAGAGAAAAAGCAAAAGTCTTGACTTTCAAACGGTAGCTGCAGTAGCGCACAGTGGTACAAAACACGCAAAATTGGGAATAGAGTTGGGATTTCCCTTGAATTTAGTTGGGGTAGCGTGTGGCTTTATAGGTATTGTCGTTACTTTGTTAAATTGGAAAGAATTGAAGCCAAACTCGTATATCTTTGTTTTAAAGTAATAGACTGCATAAAACTGTTAGAAGTTCTTCGGTATATAAAAATTAATATTTCTTTATTGATTTTCCTTAATATAATGACATAACTTAACTAAAACCGACTCATAATAACAAAAAAGAAATACTAAAACTATTATAAATCCATTATAATATCAAAGGATACATTTTTTCAAGATGTTCCTTAGTATATTGGTTTAATCTTATTGAAATAAAGACTGTTTAAATGACCTTAGGAACAATTAATTGCTTAAAGCTTTTAAAAATCTTATTATAAACCAGAGAGCTTTAGTTTTTTCTAATTTATCTATATATCTTATTGATCTAGGGCAATATAACATACATAAATTGCCATATGAACTATGCTTATTGTATTTTTTTAACCATTACCAGCATAAAGTTGCTACAAATTCTTCGGAATCCCAAAAAAATTGTTCTTTTCTTGTAAAGAATCTTTTTACATATCTTATTGAAATAGAACCAATATAATATATAGTTTCATATTAGATTTCTTGTGCCTTAAGCTGCATACTTAATCCATCAATAAAAACCTAGTCACTTTCCACGACAGCTTAACTTAATTTGCTCCACTGTGCAGCGACATCAAATGGGCTTAAAATTGTTTTGCCATGCCGTGTAATTGTTTGGCATATTCATTTTCCCGAGGCCGCCGCGTCGTGTAAGCCAAGTGTAAAAAGAGCACACACACACACGCGCGCGCATCGTCTTATCCGTCTGTCCATCTGACTGCCTGTCTGTCTGACTGTCTATCTCTATCTCGACTCTATCTCAGTTTGTCTGCTGCTTCTGCTTTCCATTTCGTTGGCTGAGAACGTCGCGCAAGTTTGTTGCCTGAGTCTTTCTTCGTTTCTATTTCGGATGTTGATGCTGTTGCTGCCTCTGCTGCCTTAGCTGTTGTGCAAATGAAGCCGTCAACAAGATCATATTTATTAGCCAGATTTCACAAACTGACCACTAATGGCCCAATGGGCAGGGGGCAGGTGTTAAATGTCATTGTCAGCTTGGCCGGCAAAGAGAAACGCCCGCTAAAAAGGAGTCCGTGCTCAGATTAACTAATAAATAAAATATTGCTGTGTTGTTCGCATCTATAAACAACATCACAGCAACAATAATAATGATAAACAACATCGCAACAATAATTGAGCCAAAACAAAAGCCTTTTCTTATGGCCTTTTCTTTTAGCCTTTTCTTTCAGTCTTTTCTTTTCGGCTTTCTAATGAAAGCAAAAACAGTTGGCCAAGCTTCATTTGGCAGCCAGTGCATGTGTGATGTGTGTGGTGTGTGTGGCTGTGTGCGTGTCTGGCGCATGTAATACACATTTTTACACTTTACGTAATTAAATTAATAAAAGTACATAAAATTTTTGCGATTATATCGCGTAATTAGCGAAGAAATTTTAAACAAAAAATAGTCGAGGAATTCCAGAGGGTATAGTCCGTAATGTGGCTTTAGTATTAGGATCTGTTTTGGCTTAGTAGCTTTATGAGTTTCTTCTTGAGACTCTCTACCTCCTTCTCTCTTTCTTTCTTTAATTGTTTTTCTCTTCTTGCTACTCTCTCTTCCTCTATTGATAGACATACCTTTTTGTCCTTTTTTTACCCCAATATGTTTCTTAATCTCTGTCTCCTACTCAATCTTGCCTGCTCATCTCCCTTTTCTTCTATCTCCCTCTCTTTATCCTTATTCCACTTCGTCTCTTCCCTCTCTGCCTCTCTCTCCCTCTTTCTCTCTCTTGCGTAAGTCATTCTGCTGAAGTAATTCACCGAATTATAACAATGCGCCGCTGGGCTTAAGTAGGAAGCGTTTTACATGGCGACGACGCGCAGTGCTGTTTGTGTGAGTGTCTGTGTGTGTGTGTCTGTGTATGTGCGCGATTGCAGCGCTTGCCACGCATGAAAGCAAGCAACAAGTCTCCAGCTCAGCTCGCAGCCCACAGCCGAAACGCTTCGTCTCACGCCAAGTGCCTGTGGGCAGCTTCACTTCGCGAAGAAAGCACGACAAGACGGGGAGGCACACGAGGCACTCACACATACACAGACATACATCATACACTCATACACAGATATGCACAGATAGATAAATGAAAGATATAGTACTTCTGGCTCTGGCTGCATATATACGTCAAACTGTCTGCAATTGAAAGTGCATTTGAGAGGGTAACAACAGCAACAACAACAAGAGCAACAACGAAAAAACACACATAAAAAAGAAACGAAAACAGCAAAAGCAACAGCAACAGCAACAGTAGAAGTAAAGAAAGACAAATGTCTGGAGACGCAAAGCACAAAAATCAAAGTTGGCACAGGGCCCTGTGAGATGGAGACGAAGACAGAGTTGCCACCCCTCGTCCCGCGCAGATCCGCGAGCTGAGCTGAGCTGAGCTGACATTATCGGGTACCGCGTCGTCTGTGGCATGTGTGTGGGTCGCAGTTGTGATTTGAGCCGTGGCCCAGCCTCACTCTGCCGGGTCTGTTGCGGAGCATGGCAAAGGGTTTGTTGTCGCTTGATTAAGGGCAACAAAAACAAAAAAAGAGAATCGAAAACGAAATGAAAACTGAAATCAAAAACTGGAGCTATACGTGGGCAGAGCAAGGCAAACAGATATGCGCTATGGCAACCCCAAGTAAGCCAGGCCAAGCAATACTTTATCAGCTAGTTCCATTAGCGAGCGCATTAATAAATAATGATTTAATATCTGGCGACCTTTTCCTTTGCGCACTTCAACAGAATCAGAACGGGGAAGAACGAGAAAGAAATATTAACTAAGGAATGGCGCAGGCTGAACACCCTTTATTGTTCCTATCACTATGAAGACAGATGAAGATTGTCACTGAACATAATGATATATAATATATACTTTATAGAATCCTAACCTCGATTCCTAATATGAACTTGTTAGATCTTCTTACAGAGCAGAAGAAATGCAGACAGATAACGCTAGCTTGTCACGTTTCTTTACATTGTTCAAGAATATATATATTACTATATGCATTCAGAGTTTCTTCCTGTTCTTCTTCTGGCCAAAGTGAATGTGCCCTGAAGAGAGTATTAGAATCGATATGAACCGTTTCAGCCGCGTCGCTTTAGGGCAGAACCCACTGTCAAACGGTTTCTAATAAGCCCGGGCATATCGAATTTCCTGTCGAACCCTGCAACCACAGACACACACACACAACTATATATCTGTGTATGCGTGTGTGTGTGTGGTCGTTCGCAGTAAGCAGTTCGGCACATAATTCACTGAGCAATTTGCAACAATAAACTAAACGACAGCTAACGGCGTTGACGCCAAGGAATGAGCCAAAGCCCAACGACGAAGTCGCAGTCGAAGCTGAGGCTCGATGATTGCTGCAGCAGAGGCAAGCGGGGCAGGGGGCAGGAGCAGGCACAGAGACGAGCCCGCAGATTGACAGCTTCAGCTACAGCTACAGCTACAGCTTCGGTTTCAGGTTGTTGTTGCTGCTGCTGTTGGTTGCGTCGCCAACATGGCCAAGGATCGGCCAAGCTCGCGATATGCCCGATATGAGGAGGCCGCAGCAGCTTGGACTCGGGCGCGCGCGCGCTGTTGCCGTTGATTGAACGCGCATAAACCGCTTGAAAAGAGTTCAAGGTTGCCTCGCTTTAATTGAAGGCGCATTGTTGTAACAGCTCCGTCCACAGTCCGCAGTCCACGGTCCCCAGTCCCAGTCCGGGCCTGGGACAACACGACAAGCACAAAGATGACGATGACGACGACGACGACGCGGAGTCGAGCGACGACAGCAGCAGCAGCAACCACTACAACAACAACAGTAACAACAACAGCAACAGCAGGGCGCAACTGGGCAAACAGCGCGATGACAGGCCTAGTCACAAAAATAGACACACAGAGGGAGGTTCGGCAACAATGTCGGTTTTCTTGTTGCTGCACAGACCAGTAGAAAAAAGCGCTCAATAAATATATATATAATATATACATATGTGTATATCTATATATAAGGCTGTTGCTGTGTTGTCCTTTCAACTTTATTTTTATATATTTTATCACTGCCTTCAATCAATTCCCTTTCAAAGTAACATCTCTGACCCTCACACTGTCGTTAATTCCCCAACTAACTGATAAACATAAAAGTAAACATCAAAAAAGTTGAGTTGGCCATCGATTGCTGGGTTTCATTGAGGCTTCCAGTGAGTACTCAATGAACTACCCCATTTTATTTATGTAGCTACTTCCGCCGCGCTTTGCCTGATGAAATCATTTTTGTTGTAGCTGCCGTTGTTGTTGTTGTTTCTGTTGTTGTTGGTTCAATGATGTGTCGTCGCTGGGCACTTGAAGCGACGACGGCCACTTGGTCAGTAAGGTGGACAAGGTGGAGATGCATCTGCGGCCTTTGTTCTCTGCGACGCTTCGCATTTTTTCGTAATTTTATTGAGTGACTTTATGCCAGGCAGCTACATACATAAAATCAATCATTCGCACAACAGCAACAACACTGTGACTTGTGTTGTTGTCAACTCAAGGAAGGTTAAGTCTGTGCGGAAGTTTTTACCTGTAATTATTCGCATGTTTATCTATGGGATTTGTCGCTACTCAACTCTTAACCCTCAACCGATGCGGCCTAGAAAGACTCGAAATGCTCAGCATATCTCGATTTTGCAGAGATCTCTTTTGCTAAACGATTGAAAGAAAGTTCTGTGCTGTTACCATTAACATACATATGCGTTCTCTGCAGAGATGTTCCCGAATAATCGCAGCGCATTAACCTACAAGTTCGTTGCCTGAGTCTTTTGTTAGGCAAGCAAAATTCCGCTTAAATGTTCTTGAATACAGTTCTTAACCAGATAACCTGATAATTGTGCTCAATTTTGAGATAAATATAGTGTGAATTCTTTAAATATATAAATTATTAATGACCGCCTTTAACCTACAAGTTTGTTGCCTAAGTCTTTTGTTAGATAAACAAAAATCATGTCAAATATTCCCGATTTTGGTTCTTAGCTAAATAAGTTGTTAGTTGTGCCGAAAGTTCTTAACTGATTTATAATCAGCATCCGTATAAATTATTAATGCGCGCCTTTTACTTCCCATAGAGCTTGACAATGGAATTGTGCTGAAACAAGTTTTCTATGGAAGATTATTTTTTTATAAACATGTAATATAATCGAAAGCATTAAGAGAATTTATTGACCTTTCGCTGGCTTTCTTTGGGCACTTTATAGTATCATCTTTAATCTTGAGAACTGAATTTGTTTTTGTTTTGAACAAGATTTCCTGAAATTTATTTCAACTACTTTAATTGTTTAGTATGCGACGGTCTTTTGCCATCGCTTGGAGTTTCCTATAGACCGAGTTTTCTTTTGTGTCAAATTCCTCAATTTGAAACCGTAAAAAAACTCGCTCTATCGCTTCAAGGGGTTTATTGAATTGCTTCGACCAGCATCAGCTGTCAAAAACAGCAAATATTGAAGAACCTAAAAAAAATCGATTAGCCTCAATTGTTCTAAGCCCTCTTCAAGGCGCAGAATGAAGAAACAATAACAACAAGCCAGAAGACTTAGGCAACGAACTTGAAATTGAAAAATATAAAAAAAATTGAATTGAACAGAGAAACGGACAAGCAAGAACAGAACATAACACAACAGAGCAGAGCCGAACTCGACGCGACGTGGCGCGATGACTATGGCGTAACGTACAAATCTGTGAAGTACGTGTGCCTGGAGTATCGTGTCTATTTGTGCCTGTGTGTGCCCGTGTGTGTGTGTGTGTGTAACTTAATATATGAGTGGAGTAAACGCTGCAGCACGTGCTGGAAACTAGCGTCGCTGTATATTACCACAAAATTATAGCGGTTTTGCAATAACACAGCGGCCCAGTCGACGCTGCCAGCTCCAGCGCCGAGTCCGCAGCTCGTGGATGATATTTGAGTTTTGCCTAGCAGCAGCAGCAGCAGTCGAGGCAGCCGCAGCCAACGACGTTGTAAACGTAATCGATAACCAGTTCCGAATTGTTGCAATGAAACCGAAAGCGGAAAAGCCAAGCGATTGAAGCAGTCAACCAGGCAGGCAGGCAGGCGGGCAGGCTCGCGGGCGAGTGGAGCAGCAGCCAGGCATCCAAAGCTGGAGCCCGATCTGCAGTAGAGATGAGTGTTGCTGTAGATCTGGCGCGATATTGATGCTATATCAAGAAATTGTCATGGGATAAAGGAGTTAAAGATAAGCTTAGATAAACGGCAGGACATTTTCATCGGCTTGCATTGATTTTTTATGCGATGTATCGGTATAGTATTTCATTTTAATAATCTGTTCGATGTCTGGCAATATTTCCAATACAAGTCAAAGCAATGTTGCCAATATTTATAAGAAAATTATATAAAGAATATATTGTATTAGATGAGATTCTTTCTTTGCACATCCACATCGATATATATCTACCTGTGCCCATCTCTAAGGCGCAGCCAATGAGCCATGCCAACTGCATACGCTAAATTGGCCAAGACGCTGCGTACGCCTTACGGTATTCGCGTATCACGAGCAGCGGCGGCAGCAGCAGGCAGCTCCACTCTTCTTTGTGGTTGTTGTGCACGCACAAATCGCGCACAAATTGAATTGTGGCCAATTGCGAAGGTCAGCAGCGTCCTTAGCCCAAAATATGCAAATTGCAACGTGCTGCGGGCATGTGAAAAGTGGCAACTCTTCCGCGAGAGAGCGCAGCCAAACGTTCATGACAATGAACTCTGCACAGAGTGAGAGCGGGAGGGGGAGGGCAGCGGGCTGCCAACGAACGTGGCCAATTAGTTATAATGCTGCTTCGTGATATCACAACATCTGGCAACTCACTCTCGAGGCACAGACACACACACACACACACACACACACATACCTATGTATGGCGACTTAGAACCCAGAGAATATCGTAGACCCCAGAGTCGGCACTCAGACGGAAGAACCCAGCGTGGTTGTAGTTAGAGCTGAAGCCAATAAGGAAAAACTCGACGCTCGCCAAGGAAATTACTCAAGTCTGTAAAGTATGTAGCAAAAAACAACAACAACAACAGCGGCAGCAGCAGCGCAGCAAGTCGAACAACAACAACAACAGCAACAAGAAAAGCGAACAATGACAATCTGCACGTAGCAATCAGTCAACGTGAGGCAGTTGGTTTAACTTTAACTTGTTGCCAGCGATACGCGACGTGTGAGACAGAGCGAAAGAGATAGCAAGTGCTGCTGCCGGCATGAGGAAGGCAACTGGTGGTTGGACAAAGCGGGAAGGGTGAGGGATGGGCGCAAGCGAGATCCGGCAACAACGAGAACTGCAAAATGCAAAGCGTGGAAAAACGTTAGCGGTTGGCTTGACTGTCAATAGAGATGAACAATTATGTGATTTTCATGGTCAAGGTGCATGGCGGGAAAATATCGTATAAAAGCGAGAAGAAATACCAAAGAGATGCACAGGAATTTGTGAGAAAGGAAGCTTTCAATTATGCAGAAGAAAGTAATCAACATAAATAAAAATAATAAATAGTTAAAATAATTTACAAATATAAAATCAATAAATGCAGTATAGCAAGTGATAAATAATTAAAATAAATAATAATCGATAATGAACATTATTTAAATACTAATTGCAAATATTCAAATTTAAATTGCACGATTAATACCTGCTGTTATCGATATCAGTATCGTCAATGTGACTGAGCTTTGAATTCCACGCAAGTTTTAGTATTTAAATACACACTGCCTTATCGATACTTGCAATGCATTTACTCGTTATGCAATGCAATCGATATCAGCATCGTGCACAGCGCAGCGAGTCCTCGGCATTTGCTGCCATCACTAGCGCACTGTGCCCGTCGACTCCCACACACGTAAGCAGGGCTACACTAACACACAGGGATAGAGACACGAAACACGCACGAGTCGAGCCTGGTCATACATATTTGCACTTAATTAGCCGTTCATTTTGCCGTTCTCATTGTGGTTCTTGTTCTTTTTGCTTAGGTTTCTCTCTCTCTCTCTTTCTCTGAAATAATCAGCTGGGCAGCGCTGCCACAAAGTGGCGTATTTTATGCCAGTGAGCATAACTCATAATGCAGCAGCCGAGCTATGTTGGCTGACAGACACTTGCCACAAAACACGCAGTAGCTGCTGCTGCACATTGTGTGGAAAAGTCATTTTCCGGCACGGCAAATGGAATCAGGCAGCAGGCACAAGAATTAAGCCAAATTTGCCGCTTCAGCTGGCGGCAAACGGCAACAAACTAGTTTGCAAATGTGCAAGCTCACAAGAAGAGAGAAAGAGAGAGAGAGAGGTAGCGCTGCATACACATGTATTTTCATTTTCTGACACATAATTCCAGATTCACAGCTCGTGCGCCGTCAGCGTGAGCAGCAACGGCAGCAGCAACAAGCGAGCTTAATTGCAGTATTTGTTCTAAGTTAATTAGAAAACCAAGAGGCAAGGCTAGGGCAGCAGGCAGGCGGAAGGGGCAGCTGCACGGGGCATAGGCCTCACTTAGACCAGCATTCAGATTGTGAGCCGACACATGCATATGTCTGTCTGTGTGTGTGTGTGTGTAACTGCTGCATTTAACACTGTCAAGAGTTCAGCGGGCAGCCTCGCAGACAGAGGCCCGAGTCGCGGCCCCAACCTCAGACCCAGCCGCGAGTACTGAGACTGCGAGTGAGTGTGAGTACCGCGTACCCAGTTCCACTGCCCAGTTTAGCTGTTTTTTTTTATCGCAGCCTCTGTTTTATATTTTGCTCGCTTTTTATGTCATTAACATAGTTTGTCATGTGTGTGCGTGTGTCTGCTTCTGTGTGTGTGTGCCATTTTCATACATTGAGCTGTTGAAAATATAATAATCATAATTTATTTAAGCCAAGTCTGCGAAATCGGCCAGCTGTGCTACCCTCTCGCGGACTCCCTAGGCCGCAGATTGGCTTTTGGCCATTTGTTTGGCTTTTTTGTTGGCTCTTTTTTGCATGCCAACACTTTATTTATAAACTTAAGTCTCGTCGGGCTAATGATAAGCTCGAGCAAATCCCCCATATACAAGCTCATAGAACCTCAGGTGCTGTCAAATGTTGTTGGAGTTTTAGTTGATGAAGTACCTTGCCTAATTGTGACAAGTTTGTCTAGTTGCGAGTGGGGTTAACAATGTTATAACCGTTAATATGCAAAGCAAAGCATAGGCTAAGCAACTTATGCAATGCGACAGACAAAAGACTTGGGCGACAAACTCGAGTGCAATGCAGACTAATGAAAGACTTAGGCAACGAACTCGACAGCCGCACATGTTGTTTGTTCCGTGATAAATGACTGCAGCAGACTAATTAAAATATATATAGGAAAGTTCGTTCACATAATCACATTATTTATTAGCCAAACAGGGAGAAAATCTTATAATTCAAACAATACAAAAAATGATAATTTTAATTATGGAAAACAACAAACTATGTTAACCCAATGTTACCCCTATTTTTTCCAACGAATTCTTCAGTTTGATCAACCGACAATCGAGCTTGAGTGGAGTCGTTTAACTAATTCGAACTAGGTGATCCGTCAAGTTGCAGATAAATATCATATTTTGTCTGGTTCAATGACACGACACGACGCTGGCTTACATAAGGCATGAGGTACCTGAGATAAGTGTAATCCCATTAATGTTGCTTATGCGAAACTCCACAAAAAAAATGTCGTGAACAGAGGTTTATAAATCGATCGTCAGTTAATGACCTTGTCGACAGCGACATAACCGTAATAAGCGCAGCCACAAAAAACAAAACAAATTCCGCGGAAAACGCTTAGGGATTTTTGCCCAACAATCAACGACTTTCTCTCTCGAGGGTGTTGTTAAGTTGGCCCATTGACACGGAAGCTTCGAGGGAAGATTTGACATCATTAGCCGGAGCGGGCAAAAGTGTGAAATATGGCAGCGCTCTGTGGGCAATTTAGTCTCTCGGCCCGGGTCAGTCGGACTAATTGGCCGACTCTAAGTGGATGTGTGCCCCCAATGCTGAAATTGTGACATCTTTCGGATAAACATACATACTATATATATATATAATTTGCCTCATTATTGAAGTAAGCCTTAGCCCTAGACCACCTTGCGCTCATTTATGTGTCATACATCTCTATGCATCTCTATATATACCATATACATGTTCATTTTCTATCATATTTTGTATTTTTGTCATCCCATCCAATCTTCATCATCGCCATCACATTATCATCATCATCAATTGCGACACACAAAACACAATCATCATCATCAACAACAACAACAACAACAAAACCAAATGGTCACCCTCGACATCGAAAATTGTCAACATCATCCGAAATTCTCGACACGCTCACGACACACACTCACACACACACACTCACGTGCACGCACAACAAACCTTACATAATCGCCTCATCGATATGTTGTTCTTGTAATTTGTGTTTTATTTTATTCATCAATCATTTTGAATATATTTTTTCTCGTTTTTGGTTTGTTTCCGGTTTCTGAACCTTTTTTGAAAATTTAATTAAATTTACGTTTATTGTTGGGAACAAACAACAACAACAAATAATTGCTGTACATATGTCTGCCCTGCAATATACAAATATCAATATCCAATATATATATATACGTCTGTGTGTGTGTTGTGTTTGTGTGTGTCCTCGCTGGGTTTGATTTTGGTTTGGTTTGGATTCACTATGGGTAAAATGCACACCCACACGCACATGCACACGCACGTCGCACGCCCGCACGCCTGTACGATACACCCCACCTCACTTCGCTCGTTCCGCGTCGCACGAGCAGATCGCGTCGCTTTGGTCACCGCCGCCCCGCCGAGCTATACACGTATGTATCACTATTTTCCAGCACATCTGAGCGCGCACCCGTTCTGCTATTACCCACCACCCGCACCAGCACCAGCACCACCACCCCCGCTGCCGCCCGCACCGCCCCCACAGCTGGCCTCACCGCTGACCCTCAAACAGCTGGGCAGCTCGCTTACCTCCATGACACAGGCGGCGCAGTTGGCCAAAACGCTGCGCTATGCGCCAGGTAATACACTCCCCACGCACAAGCCATATAGCTAAGCCTTATACCGTTTAAAGATCACTGTTAGAAGTTCCCATTAGCAGTGTGTTAAGTCAGCTGGAAAATGATTCAGAAACAAAGAAGTAATTAAATATTTAGATTGATTAGGGATAACATGATGTTATTTGATGTGATCGATGATATGATATGATCTTAGTTTATAGATATAAAGTTATTGTAGACTGTTATTGGAATTATATACTTTATACTACCATTAATCGTACATTTATCAGCACTTTAGCCAGCAATTTTTGTAGATTATTGAAAGCACATTGAGATCTATAAGTTTACGCTATAGTTTATCTTTTCATTGAGATCTAAAGGTATTTGTATTTGAAGTATCTAAATATATCTCAATGTGCTTCTTCTGTAGAGTACACAGCAATCAGCACAACATTTACTTTTTACTTGAAATCAGAAGAGCATCTAAACTAACTTACACTTTATAACTCTCCATATAGATTTTGTTATAAAGAAAGAATATGTTATGACGTTAATTGATATTGAATATGTTATAAGATAGAAGTTCAATTAATGTTCTGGTAAAGATGAAAGATATGATATATATTATATAAATATTTATTATTATGTTAATATTTTAGTAAGTTTTGCAGATCATCTTAGGCAATGCTTGATCCATTAGAGCTTAATATATTTCCCTATATATATATGAACTATAAGTCATCTTAATCACACACCTATAGCAAAACTGTATTTTAATTTACAGTCAGAAGTGCCTCTACTTGCCTTCCTCATGCACCTTTTAACCCGAACTTTGCTGTTACTTCTTTCCATCCTGCAGGCATGTTTATACGACCCGACGAAACGAATCTGTACACGACGCTCGAGCCGACACTGAGCAGCAATCCGAATGTTTACTTCCAGCGCAGCGGCGCTGTGCATCCGGGTATATTGTACTGACTTCAGACAGCAGGAGCACGACCAACACTAGAGCAGCAACTGGAGCAGAGCCACCGGAGCTATCGAGAACACTGGAACTGAGTATTTTTTCTTAATATTAAGCCGCAGCACAAAGCGCTCTCCCGTCCCCCGTCCTCCTTCAATCGAGGAAACTGTCCGGCAAGCGACAGCCCAACCCTCTTCCCGTAATACGGCTCCCAAGGAGCAGCAATAAGTGAATAATGAATGAATCAATCGAATAGTATAAGACGAGTACTTTTGTCATAATTGCTAAGCTCTTAGATTATAAACAGCATACGATTATATATGATATACTTAAGTTGATTACCGATTAAGTAAGTGCTGGCATACGAAGCGGAGTCCCTGGATGAGTGTCTAGCGAGTATATTTCACCATTACACACAGGCCATATAAGCATACTTACTTACGTTGATCTAATCAGTTAGTTCTCATTAAGTCTGTTATAATGGTGAAACTAAGGTGTAATCGTAGAGCCTGATTCTACAGTTCCGATAAAGTAAAGTAATATAAGAAGACCATGTGAGATCTACCTGTGTCTACATATAGTATATATAGTTCTGGCAATGATTGATCTGCGCAGAGAGTTTTATTTTATGATTATTGTAATGTTTTCAATGTCTCTAATGGCAGCAAAAAGATTAACGATAGATTTATGACTCGATGGATAATTAAGAGCGAACAGAGCTGAAGAGAAAATCGACTGTAGACGATCGAAAACGTTATGTATGTACATATGAGATGCCCCCGCAGGCGCACGCACACCCGATGAGCAAATACTCTCAATAAAGATCTATGAAATAATTAAGAGAAATAAAACGAAAACGAAATAAAAAAAAAAAAACAAAAACACTCGGCTTACACTCAATTAAGGCGGTTGTTGTCAATGTTGTTGTTGCTGCTGCTGTTGTGGCAATTACAATAACAATTGCAATTACAATTACGATTACGATTAAATATAATTGCGAATTATTGACATTGCAGCGCCTATTAACGCCTTCAAAGAGCCAACAACATCTGTTGCGCCGTGCGACGAGGCTGCTCTATAGAGAGGGAAGAGCAAGAGCAGGGAGGGAAGGGCCAGGGGGCTGCTCTATAACATCGGATGCCAATGCGGCAGCGCCGCACTGCATGCTTCGAATAATTCGCCGACACAGATTGAGATTGGGTGCCAGTTGGGGCTAAACGTTGATGTTGAGCTATTATCGCCGGCTTCGAGGCGTTTGTCCAGCATGCTGTATGCAGGGGCGTCAGTCGGCATTCCTTGGTGCACTGAAAAGGGGGAAGAACTAAGTGAAAACTTGATTGATTTGTAATTGATTTCAAATTTATCAATAGATGATGGAGTTTCAGCATAGGAACCTAAGCTTTATGATAGAAAAGAAAGAAATACGTATACGATATATGGATATCCTTTTGAAAAGTTAAAGAAACCTCTGAAGATTTAATGGAAATAGATTTATTCATCGAAGAAAAATAAGGGGAATTATATAGATATATATTTTCCTGACTAAGTTGGATGAACTACTATAGAATACGATTGCATTATAAATCAGAACCGCTGGAAAGCCTTAAGTCCTAAGTCGTTTAATGTTCCCTAGACAATCTCAGATCAATAAGATCCTTCTAGCTACGCTACTGACTTGCCTATCACCTGACCCTATAAGGCAACACACACGCACACACACACATACACCAATACTATCGCATGCCGAGGGCGTGTATTGTGCGGCATGGAGTGAGCCCTCGCATCCTTCTATTAATTAAGTGCAACAATGCGACTGGGCCACAGCTTGCAGAACCCAATGCGGTCTGCTTGCAGATGGACAAACACACACACACTCACTCACACACACATACATATGTATGGCTAGCACTAGAAGAAGCAGAAGAAGAAACAGCAGCAGCACATCCACAGCACGTCGTTCGTATTAATGACATTTCTCACGAACATTTTGCCAGAGCTACCGACAACAGCAGGAGCAACAACAACAACAACAAGGAGAACGGGAACGGGAACAGCAGGAACAACAAGAACAACAGACACACAAAGAGAGCGAGACAGTGTCATGTCTAAGTTGTCCAATTGTCCAAGCTGTCCAAGTTGTCCAGTTGTCCAGTCTCCAAGGCATGTCAGTGTCTGCGTTTCGGTCTCTTGTCTTCTGTCCTACGTCCTCCATCGCCCTGTCGCGCTGTCTTCCAGGTTCCCTAGTCCCCGTTCTTGATACGAACTACGCTTGCTGCGGACTCGACTCGACTCGACTCGCCTCGCTTCAATTAGGCGCGCCTTCAAATCACAAGTCAATCAAAGTCGTTAGATTTGCCGTCCTTAGAGCAGAGAGTCGTAGTCACAGTCCAACTCAGAGTCCCGCTCCAACTCAGAGTCCAAGTCTAAGTCCAAGTCCGAGTCCGAGTACGAGTCCGAGTCTGGGTCTCTCTGTTGTCCGGTTGACATCTCTGTGACATGGCACTGCGGCGGCATCAATTACAACATCTATGACAGCGCAGCGTGAAATGTTTGTACATGTCTCCGCGGCGCTTCCGATGGGACCAATTAGCCCTAAGTAGGCATTTCAATGGACTCTGCAATTAGCCAAAATCGAAGGCAACAATTTCATTTCATCTCATGAGCCCATCATCATTATCGGACACGCTCATCGCCGCGCGATATGAGACCAACGCATTGCAATCGAGATCGGTTCCCAGACTCGACCAGCCCCGGGGCGTGGCAATATTTACGTGCAAATGGGAGAGCACGACCCACCAGACTAGAGCTCGCATCCTTCTCGAGATATGATCGAAACATTCGCAGATACAGTTACAGATACAATCAATCTTACAGATACTCAGCTATTTTAAAAGTCATTTTAAAGTTTATTCTCGAGGAGGGAATGAAAAGACAAGACCTAAGAAGGAAAATACAAGCAGACAGGCCCGAGAAGGAAACCCTGAGCTACCGCGCCGAAACATAACTTGGAAAGTCATAAGAATCATCATAAAATATGCAATTTTCGAGCTCTGCTTGCTCGCTCGCGCCCTGACGCTGAGGAAGATGTTCGAACAGTTTTAACTGGACTTTTGGCTAGTTTAGAGCCGCGCTCCTTGTTATTTCGCACATATTTCCAGTGTGCAGCAGTTATTGGCTTTAAAACCCGACACTTTATTAGCCAGGGCCAAGTAATAAGAACCAAGAACTATGAAAGTCACCATAAACTGGCCACGGATGCACGATCTTCCCAGGCATCGCTCTACCAGCCTGTCAGTCAGCAAGTCAGTCAGTCAGCCAGTCAGTCAGTCTGCCTGCACTTCAGGCCAGACTTCCAGACTGTACTTTATTTTCGGATAACTTTTGGCTAATAGTGGACGCAGTTGCTGTTGTTGTTGTTGTGGGTAAATTAAATTAGCTGTGCGCGCAGTTGCAGTTAGCGTAACCCATGAAGCCGCAGGGCCTAAGGCGTTGCCTCCACCGCGCTGTCTGCAGAGCTTTCCCGTTGGAAGAGCTGTACATGAGTGGCTGTGTATGTTGGGCTCTCTATGTGTAGAGCTGTTAAGGGCACCGTGTTTGGAGAGCTGCCAAGTTGTTGTCTACGAAAAGTTGCCTATGGAGAGTGTCTAGGACAAACTTTCTATGTTATGATGTCTGTGGAAAGCTTATTCTCCAGAGTTTACTTGGAAAAGTAGATATATTTGACGATTTATATCCGGAGAGCTGCCGCTGAACCTTCATAGTGAGGTTAATTTAGGTAATTCCTTGGTTGGGTTGCTTAATTAGGACGACCTAGATAGGACTGTCTATGAACAGAGACAACCCTAAGTTAGTCGACCTTATGAGTTGAGCTGTACATTTCGAGTTTGCCATGAACTGCTGCCTTTGGAAAGAATACTTCAGACAGTAACTTACTGGAAACAATCTCAAAAGAACTGCCTGGGTAGAACTTTTAAGTTAGCAACTGCAAAGGGAGTGCTTCCTATAGAAAGTGATACATAGTAAGCTGTCTTTAGGAGTTTCCCATAAAGCGGGGAACAAGGAAGCGTATGGGGATAGGAAACTGACACTCAGTGAATGAATGAAGGCGGGTGGAAGTAACTGCAGGCTTCGTGGTCAGTTTACTGCGACTGCGAGCACTGACATTATAGCGGTGCAAATGTTATGGACTGATGTTATATATATATCTGAGGACGGTGGGGAATGACCATAACACTCGAATGGAGCCCAAGGGCAGCGTCACGTTGCCGATTTGATGGGCTGCAGATGGAGATGGAGATGCCGATGGAAATTGAGATAGTGCTGAGGAGTCGCAGCTCTGACTGTGGCTGTGGTTCAGCAGCGGCAGCGACTCTATGGGTCTGGCTGAAGCTGTAGCTGTTGCTGTAGCTGGAGTTAGTCTGGCGATCGGCTGCTGATAAGCGCAAGAGAACTGGTAATGCGTGCATTGACCGCTGCCCTGGAGCTGGAGTTGAAAGCTGAGGCCGCAGACAAAGCTGAGCACAGCTGACGTAAGATGAAATTGAATTTGAGGTAAGGCCCCGTTTTGCCTGGGCAGTGAGTACAGTTAACCTCGTTTAAGTGCGCCACGCACACCTTGATGGGCACTCACCGAGTGGGAGGGAGGTACGCAGCAGGCATAGGGGTAGGGGGAGGAGGTGGGGAAGTCAGTTGGACAGGCGTGCCAGTGCAAGTCCAATTAACAGTACCCAGAGTGCTGCCCAGAAAGACGTCGCAGCTCTGCTCTAACTACGTGTCGTGCCTGTCGCGCACCGGTCCCGCTCCTGGAAGGAAGTCTCGCTGACGCTGACGCTGAAGCTGGACGGCATTTGTCGCATGCTCCTGCTTAAAGCTTATATAACTGGTTCTCTGGCACTGACTCTGGCCGTGGCTGTGGCACAGACCGACACAGACCAGAGTCACAGCCACAGCCAAAGCAAACCAGCCAAGTCAGACCAGGCCAGGCAAGGCGAACCGAGGCGAGGCGAGGCGAGGCGAGGCCAGTCCAACTGAGACACACAACTTAGAACCGGCAAGCCGAGCCGGCATACGAGTTTATAGCGGATGCGTAAACGCATTTGGCTCAGATGCCGTTAGGGCCTTTGACTAAATTGCATGGCCGCGGACAGGGCCGCGTCGCCTTCGGCCGCGACGTCAACTCAGCCAGCGAGTGAGACAGACAGAGAGAGGGGGCCAGGGACCGGCAGAGGTGGAGGCAAAGGCATTTGCATGCTTGAGCAGGCAGCCAGCGAAATGGGCAATGCGATTGCGATTGACGACGGCGACGGCGGCCTCTCGCAATGCTAATGCACATTTGCCCGCCCAGATCGGCGCAGACAACTGTTTGACGTAATCAACACAATGGCCCAAAATGCTTGGGTCATTGAATTCCTTTGCCACATATCTTTGAATCTTAACGGTTCTAGCCGTCGTCGCTGCCGCTTGGTGAGGTGCGAGATCAATGTACCCGCCCGCCTCCAACTTCGACTCTACACACTCTCGAGTGTCCCGCTCTTGACTGCTCTCATGCCCTTCTTTGTACATGCCCCATTGATTGAATAATCCCCAGCAGTGCGCTGAGATGCCAGCGAGTGATCCAAGCTGAATTTTAAATGCACTGTCCAAGGCGAGAAAGAAAGAATGAACAGAGTAATGAGAATGGAGGCTAAATAGATTTAATTTTAAAAACTGAATAACCTTTCTAAATACACTTACTACGAATATATATCGTAGTTATACTAATCTGATCTACCTGCAATACAATCTATAATACTAAACATGACTATACAATGAATTCTATGAACAGATTTACCTTTAACACCTAGAAAACCCCGTTTACTAAATCGTATCCCGCATCATTCAGAGTCTACTCTCCGTTGACTTTAACTTTCCTCTCTCTCATACTGTAAACAAACTGAACTAACCCCTCATGAGCCTATAAAACTCTAATTTCCTATACTTACTACATAAGCTATCACATCACAAACCCACCTGAGCTAACCCACTCTGCGAGAACCTGATATGCTCCACTCCCAGTCAGAGTATTGCGCAATGCTAAACGAAGTGCAGACCACGTAATTATTTTTTATGATCCACCGCACTCTCTCTCGCGCTCTCCCCCAGTGAAATGGCTACCGACTCATCTCTCACACATCTGCGTAACTCCCCTCCTCTGGCATCAAACGTATCTGTAAGTCGTTAATTCTGCTGTTCAGTTCGTGAACTCTCTGGAACAGTGCGCGAAGAGACTCTTCAATTGAATTCGGGCCAAAGTGTTTCGGCAGCCTCCGACAACAACGAAATGTGTTGCTTTTATGGTCTTGTATACATACTATAAATGTACATGTACATGAGAAATGCAAGTTCATTGAGTTGTTGTTGTTAGAGTTGTTGTTGATTGAGCTGTTGAAAGGGGGGAGGAGACAAGAGAGAAAGAGATAGAGAAGGCGCAAAGCGATTTTGCTGCTGTTTAATTGTGATTTATGCTGCAAAGAAAGTCGTCATCGCTTTCCCACAAATGAAAATTACCCGAAAATCGCTTTTAATTAGGTGCAAAGTTAATGAAAATGTGTAAATGAAAAGCTTAAAAGATAAACTGTTAAAAAATCTATGAAAATAGTTTAAAATAACGATTGTGAATGGGGAATTAAATATAAAGGTTGCATTTGTGGTGAACAATAGTTTTGTTAGACTGCTTGTTTTATTAAATAAAGTAGATGTTTATTTATGCTTAAGATTTATTTAGATTAAAATAAAAGTTTTTAAAAGTCACAAGGCGGCACGTGTGGACTGCTTGACAGATAGCGATGGAAAGAGAAAAATTTGCGATGATTTCAAGGATATCGTTTACAGATTAATATCTATGGAAATTAAATAATTGTGATTGGCAAATTCAAAGGGCTGCCAGATCTCCATACATTCATTAAGAATACATTTATAAAGCAAATAAAAAAGTATTAAATATATAGTAATATACAATATTATATTATTATATTTTAAACTGTAATATACAACAACAAGTTGGAGCATGCAGTGAAGTCAGTTAGCCAAGCTAAAGATCAATAAATTGATGATAAATATTTGCTTGCTTTGCCTGAAGTTTCCTCTCGAGAACCCGTTGCAATTAAGAGATCGCTCAATCACGATTTCCACCGATCTAAAAGATCATCTTTCTCTCTCCCTCTCTCTCCTTTTCACTCTGGCCGATTTCCCATGCAGGTTTTTGTTCCCCATTGTATGCAAAGACCGCAAAACGTGCGCTAAATATAAAATTTAATATTCCAGCTTAGGGATTAAACAAATCGACTTGGCTTCTACGGGCACGCCTCCTCCTCCGCCTCCTGCTGCTGTTGTTGTCTAGTGTGGCGGGTTACAATTGTTGTGGCTGCCCTAATGGACGGTTCAAAATTTCAATTGGCAACTCGACTTGATGGGGCAGGTAGGCAGGAAGGGAGGGGGAGTTAACTTTTTACGACTGTTTTTTGTTGTATCTTAAAGATGCTGGGTTTATTTATGGCCAGCGCCAGGTTCAGCATGTTCCGGCCGTAAAGTGCAGAAAGTGCATAAAATGCGGTGCATGACATTGCAACACACACCACATACACCACACACACCACACACACACACACCTCAGACTGCACTCCACACTCTACAAGAAGCTGCCGCATCAGCGTCAGAATTCGAATCACAGCATCGCAAATCGGAATCGCCACTAAAGATGCACTTTATATGTATGTTCCCAGTCAGTCTGTGTGATTGTCTGTCTGTGTGTGCGTGTGAGTGTGGGTAAGCTGAGTTTAATGTAGTTTGCCTGCTAAATGCAAACGCACAGCAGCAGCAGGAGCAGCATCCCGAGGAGCAGCCGGTGGTGGCCACCGTCGCAGCTAAATGCTAAAAGGGTTTTTCGCTTTGGATTCGTTGGTTTTATTTGTGTTTTGCGTTTCTTTTCGTTCGTTTTTTTCTCCATTTTTTATTTGTATTATTCTTCTGCTGCTGCTGATGCGCCTCATTAGGAGTGGCTGGAAACCAGTTTGAGGACCACAGAATCGCAGACAATTGACAATTTAAACGAATTTCCTTCAAACTCGACTCTGACATGGCCCCATGGCACATATGACGAATAGTCCAGCCCGGGCCGGGCTAGGCCAGCCCAAGTCCGTCGCCTGGGGCCGAAGTTTACGCATGAAAAATGCAGCTCGGGCCATTTGGCCACCAGCGCAGAGGGTGGTGCCGAGCGAGGATGGGGAGAAGGAGGAGGCAGAGGCTGAAGGCAGACAGACGACTGCATGGAGTGTCATTCATCTGCCCATAAACGCATTATTCAATATACCAGCAGCTGTAGGAGAGCGCGAAGGGGATGGAATGGGGAGAAGTGCGAGATGCCGCAGCAGCGGAAGCAGAGGCGAGGCAGAGCTAGACAAACGAGTGATCGGCAGACGAACAACGACGTCGTCTGACTAAATGCCTCATACTGTGCTGGGGTCTTGTGGGGCTGCTGTTGTTGCTCCTTGCCGACTGTCTCTCTGTCTGTCTGCTTAGTTTCAAGGTTAACAAGTTACATTTGCAATTTGGGACCTGGGACCGACGACCGACGACCTCTTTGGACTGCGAATGTGACTGGGATGGCGATGGCGAACCGCATCAATCGCCTTCGGTGAGAATTAAATGTTTATGGCTTTTGGTGTTTGTCCAGAACCTTAACTTAATGAGCGACCCCCGCCAAATGGCAACAATCTCTCGCCATGTACAGCGAAAAGCACTCTAGGATCGTAGCAATTGATACCTCTTGACGATGGCTGAGAAATGTGTGGAAACAATGTTGTCTCTGTAGAGCTTGAAGGGATTAACAGTAGAAAAAGTGGGAAAAAGGAGGGGGAAAGGCATTTGAGATGCAGAGTTATTGATTTGAGAGGGAGTAGCTAGTTGAAGAAGGGTCAGCGAGGACTCTTCTCTAGCTAAATCTTAATAGAGAGAATGCTTTGCTTCTCTCTTGGTTACTATCTTACGCACTGGGAGAGTCTTTCGCTTTTTTGCCCTAACTCTTTTTTCAGAGAATGATTTATCTTTAATGGTTCTCAGTTTACTGATTAAACACCAAGGCTGGAGCTGACAGCCAGGCGAACCTTCCCCTTACCTCTTTCCTAAGATGATGCTTCATTTCGCTCTTTTCATCTTTCCTAACTGAATCCATCGTTCCTCTCTTTGTTTCCTCTCTAACTTCCCTAACTAAACCATATAGTACTTCTCAGTCCACTCTCACCAGATTGACATTCGCCGTGTGAATATGGCAAGTACAGCTACCACCAGCCCGCACTCCCCTGAGTTCCATTGTGCGACAGCAAAGGGCAGCAGGTAACAAGCCGACGCTGATCTATTATTCACCAGATTGTAAAAATGTAAAAATCACGCTTTCGTGTTGGGTATAAATTGAATGCAATTTATAAATGTCCAGGCATTGAATTAAATCCCAGACCAGGGCAGGCCAGGGAGGCCATGGCAGGCCGCCACACGGGGCTGGCCACACGATGTAGCGACCTGATGCAGCGACCAGTTGCTGCGGCCACTTGGTGATTTTTCAAAATACAACAACCTTGAGCCGCAGCCAAAGAACAATTGCCCGTGCAACAACAGCAACAACAATAACTACAACAACAACAATAGAGCAGAGCAAAGCTAGGAGGATTCGCGCGGTTCGAGCTTAAAGGCACCAGGGAAACGATGAAAAATTGCGCCAATTGAATTTGGCCAAGCGCGATTGTGGCCTGTGCCACAAAAGGTGAGGAAGGGAGGGGAGCGGGGAGGGAAGAGGAGTTAGGGCATTGCGTTTGGGTGCAAATCTACTGGGCGGTCGCTTAGTTTTCAACGCATTTATCAATACCCAAGTGGACGACGACGAAGCAAGTCGCCGATCTGTGCTGTCTCCCGACATCATCCTTACCTTAACCGCAACCTTAACCCGCAGGGCACAACAGCTCCACGTTGACAATGGCCACGCTCTATGTATATGAAACGATGCCGCCGCCGCCTCTGCCGAGCCAAGGGAAATGTGAGAAATCGATTTGAATTGACTTAAACATCTGTTTTGGCGATCTCTAAGCACACCAGACTTCGTCCTTAATCGCTTGCAAATTGTATTGGAAGTTCTTGGTAGATTGTTTTATTATTCCATTACATTTTATATAGATTACATAAATATGCCAGACAATCGTATACATTATCTTCTACTCGGTTAGTTCCTCTTCAAATACATACAAAAATATATATTCTTATGGTTTATGTTATATAGGAAAATATTACAGAAAATACTAATTAGATTTACTAAAGGAATACATTTATATTCGACATTGAATAAATTAGGAATAATGTTGTAGAAAATAAATATAGCATCAGAAGTAGATTGAAGGCAGTTCCAGTATTACAGTTGTGCACACACGAAACCGGGGGGACTAGTTAAGTAGCCTGACAGCAGTTAGGTGGGTTTTCATTTGTGGGACAAACAGTTAACATAACGTAAATTCTTTTAGAAAGACGATAACATAAAGTAAGTACAAAATAAACAATTAATTGAAACTAATTTGAGCTGCTCTACTAGATTGTGACTAATTGACTAAGTTTAGTGAATAGAATATGGCTTAAGATTTGGCTGTTGTGTCTGTTAGGTCTGCTCCGCAACGGCGCGTAGCTCTTCCATTAACGAAGGTGCAGAGGCCTGCCGTGCTACTGCGGAACTTGGCTTCATCGTCGTCAGCAGCTTGTTGAGATCGAGCATATCCTCACGACAAGCCTGCAGTTCGTCGCTTAGTTGGCACAAATTCGGTTGGCAACGCTGACTGCGTTCGATCAGCTCCAGAATGTAACTGTTGCGTGGACGTCCCGTCTCCTGTGCGGTTTGTTGAATGAGCTAGCAAAGGAAAGGAATGATGCAGTTCAGACATGGAAATAACCTCCGTCAAGTTATTGTTACCTTTTTGTAGTCATCAATTAGATTGGCCACCTCATGGGCTGGTTCTAGGGGAGTGGAGCTAGCTGTGGATTTGCCCGAATCAGAGGCCTCAAAGCGAGCGCGTTCTGCTGCCAAAGTTTCTTCCAGAAACTGAAGAATGAAGAAGAAAGAATTGTATTAGTGATCTATAAATATTTAAATGTAGAACTGATCTTACTTTTATTCTGGTCAACGCAGTCTCATGTTTTTCACTTAGCTTCCCCAGCTTCATCTTTCCAGCACGTAATTCCTGTCGCAGCAACTTGGTAAACTGTGGCCAGCTCTTGATCTTTTGCATTCGGCGACCCGTTTCAGACTCAAGTATCTCCAGCATCACATGCAGCCTCGTCTGCTGATCTTCTTTCCTGTTATCGAGCTCCTCAAGTAGATGCTCGACTTCCAGCCGCAGGTTCCCCAATGTTGCAGCATCGCTGGCTTGTGCCTCCTTTAGTTGCTGCAACTCGTTACTGTTCTGCGCCTCGTGTGCTCGGCTCAGCAGTTGAAGCTGCTGCAGTTGTTCGTTCTGTTGAGCAAACAGTTCGTTGAGTTGCTGCAGCTCTTCTGCCTTCTGCTGCAGCTGCAACTGCATTTGTTGCTCCATTTTCTGTGTGGCTTGCAGCGCTTCAAGTAGTTGCATCCAGTCAGACTCCATTTCATTTGTGTTTCGAATCTTATCGTTTTGTTGTTGCAACAGTTGCTGCAGCAGCGCAACCGTCTGCTGCTTCTGTTTGTTCACTGCCATTAGCTGCTGCTCCAGACTCTCGATGCGTTGCTCTAGTGCAGCATTGTGGGCCATCGTCTGGATGCTCTTGTCTTGCTGCTGCTGCTGTTGTTGTTCCAACTTGTGCTCGGTTTCGCTGCAGTGCTCCACATAAGTTGCCAGTTGCTCACGCAGATCCTTCAGCTGCTGCTGCTGCTCGTCGTTCTGGCTCTGCTGTTGCTGAAGTTGCAACTTGGTTTGCTCGCATTTCGCACACGTTTCTGCGTATTGTTGCTGCAGTAGCACGAGCTGCTGCTCCACGTGCTGCAACGTTTGCTGTGTCTGCTGTAGCTGACTTGCAAGTGCTGCTTTCTCTGCGCTCAAATCCTCGAGATGAGCCTCTTTCAGTGCCTGCTCCAGACGTTGTGCTTCCAGTTGGAAATTCAGTTGCTCCAGTTGCCGCTGCTGTTCCTCGTTTTGTGCCTGCAACTGCGACATGAGCAACAACTCTGTCTGCAGATCATTTAGCGCGTGCTTCAGTGTCGCAATTTCGCTGGTCTTGGCATTGATCTCCCCGTGAAATGCCAAGCTATAACTGTGCATGGCATCGATGCTGGACTCTTTGCTTAGCTTCTCCTGATAATGTTTCTTCAGTTCAATGAACTCTCTCTCCTTCAACGCCAACAGCTGCTCCTGCGTTTGCAGTGTTTCATTCAACTCCGCGATAACCTGGCGCAGTTGCTCACGCTCTGCTGTCACACCCCGCAGCGTGGTCTCCTTCAATTCCAGTTTATGGGCCAAGTCACGCTGCTCTATCAAGAGTTGCTTGCATTGACGAGTCATGTGTTTGTTCTCGAACTCCACACCCGCCAGCTGACGTTGCAACTCCAGCTGCTTCTCATCGTGGTCCATACTCAAACGTTGTATGTCGGCCAACAATTCCTTCTTCTGCTTGCGCAGCACTTCGATCAATTGACGCTGGTCCATAAGCTTAGCCTGATGCTGTTCCAGCTCGAAGGAATCAGGGGAATGACTAGTTGCATTGTTCGTGGGCAATATTCTCAATATTGGTGTCACTGCAGCAGCCTGTGTGCTGCTGCTGCTGCTGCTCTCCAGAGAAGCACACTTCGCTTCAAGACGCTGTGCATCCTGCTGTAATCTCTGGTTCTCCAGCATGTATTTACGCTCCTGGGCATAGAGACGCTCTAGAGTTTCCAGGCGATTGTGTTTCTGTGTTTGTAGCTCCTGCTTGTACCATTGCTCCGATTTACTCAGACGTTCAACTTCGCTACGCGACTTGCGCAACTCCTGTGTGACTAGAAACAACGAATCTCGTTGCCCTAGATTTCCCACGTGCTCCTGCTCTGTATTGGAATGATCAATAGTTTCATCGGCCTCGCTGCCGCAGCTAAACAGCCCCGAGTCATCTGCCAGCGCAGCACCAGCGCCGCCTGAACTGTCCGAGTCCATTACACCTGCAAATAATTTGTGCGTTAGTGTTGTACAAACATTACTCGCAGTACTTACCAGCCTTTTTCACTCTCAAACGTATTTTGAAACTGTTTATATAACAATTAATACTTTATGCGACGAATAAACTACATTTTTGGCGTCGTAAACAAGTTTTACAACAATTTAAGAAGAACTTTTATCAGTAGCGCAGCTGATTGGTCGCTGCCGGTGTGACCGTAAATTGTAACTCTGGAAATACATACAAAACAAAAATACTAACTGTGATACTTTAAGTATTAAACCAACAAAATATAGTATCCCAATTGGATTATGGCAGGGGAAGTATAATTAAGAAAAGTATACTTATATTAATAATAATAGTTGTAATATTGCTACGTACATATTAGCTCTTTTCAATATATGTAACAATAATATCTTAAAAATGCTGCAACTTATTTTATTTAACAGTATTGGGATATTGATGTATATAATATGGATTTATTAAATAATAACTATATTTTGATAATAATGTGTACAAGAAGCCAAACTTTTCTTTTTTCATATATTTTGCTGACTAGTGTACGAGAATTCGCACTCACGGCTTGTATCATATGTCCTTGGTTACTTTGGTCACACTTATTCGCGAAACCATCACAAATAAAAACTAATAAGAAATTTATCAAATTTTTTAAGCGCTACCATTGCGAACTCCCCGTTGGAATCACAAACGTTGCAGTTGTTTCGGTTCCAGAATAGGCGAAATGTGCTCATAGAATTATCGAAACTAACATGTAATGCAATTAAAATGTGTAAATAGCCGCTAATTGGTGCAGTTGCAATTGCGTGTTACAAAACTGGAGAAGAGGAAGACACCACAACAACAATAACAAAGCAAGGAGGCCAAGTATGTCTAGTTCCAGTGGAGCAGCAACAGCAGAAGGAGCATCAGCAGCAACTGCACCCAATAGCAACCAAAGTGGAGAAGCGTTCGTCATTTACTACGAGGGCAACGCTTTGCAGCTGCAATGGAAGGGGGTGCCCCCTTTGAACCGTACGCCCGCATTGCGACTCTGCTACATGGGCGGATCAAGGGAAAACGGCAAGGTGGAGGAGAACTGGCTGCTGCTGCTGACAGCGGATCATGTGCTATACTCGGGTCAAGTGATCGCTGGCAAAACTCTGGAGCTCAGCCTGCTGCGCACGGACATCGTTGACGTGGACTTTTGTCGCGGCAGCCGTCAGCTTTTTGTGGTGCTTGCCAACGGCAGCGTGCAGCGACAGCTCATAGCAGGCAGCTATCGTCCGGCAGCCTGGCAAACGCTCAGCTTTGATCCTCTCGAACTACACGACGAAGGCGTCTGCTTGCGTCGCGTCTGCTGCTCCGAACAGGGCGTGGTCTTCGTCAGCGTCAGTGGCGACACCTACGTGCTGGGCAGCTGTGGAGAGGTCTTCAATGCGGAGCAACCGCGTCACATGCGTCTCTGCGAGGAGGGCAAGCAACTTCTCGACTTGGCAGCTGGCGAGGAGCACTTTGTGATGCTGGTAGCGCCGCATCAGTTGGCTGACGATGTGCTGCAGCTTCAGGACTCTCCCCAACAGCAACAGAACGTACCAGAGGAGCGTGGCGGAGGCGGCGGCGGATCACTTAAGTCACTGCAGAGCGGCAGCTCGGAACGCAGCTTTGCAGCCAACACGCGGCACCTGCTGCAGCAAGGCTACGCACTTCTTCATACTCAACTCTTCACCTTTGGCGCCTCCAACGGGGGTCTGCTGGGCACGGGAGATCACATACGACGCGCCCATGTGGCACGCTTGGAGAAGCTGGACGAGATGGGCGTATGCAGCATTGCGGCGGGGAGGCAACACAGCGTGGCACGCACCCTGGACGGACGTCTCTATCATTGGGGCCTCAACAGTCGCGAGCAGCTTGGCGAGGATCTCAGTTCACCCATGGAAATCTGCTTGGCAGAGCAACTGACTCCAGAACAGTGCACAGCGCTGGAAGCCACATGTGGTGACTATCGCACGTTGCTGCTCAACGCAGCGGGGCAAATACAGAGCGTGGGACCACACGCCTCATCCCCCACTCAATCGCATTCGCAGTCCAGCACATACGAGCAGACACTATTGCACCTTCAGCTGGGCGCCGCTTGGCCACGTCAATTGCGTCTACTGCAGTCTGCCGGCGGTTACACACTGCAGAATTGTCGCCAGTTCCAGCGGCAGTATCACTACTTCCTCAGTCACCTGGAATCGCAGCTGCAGCTGCTGCTCAAGCAGCGTCAAGCCGTGCAGACGTTGCTCATCTGGGAGCTGCCTCAGCTGGCGCCGCTGCTGCTCAACTGGGTGCGCATCGTTTGCTTGGTCGCAGCCACGCTGCACTCCCTCGAGGGATTCTATCGAGCGGACTATGTGCAGCCAGCGGATCTGCTGTTCATCTGCTATCATCGCGAGTACATCGAACTCTTCGAAGCTTACACGCGATCCTACTGCGATGTGCTCTCGGTAAATGGATTCGGTGAGGCTGTGGCTGCCATTGCAGCACCACCGCTAAGCCATCAGAATCCACTGGCGGAGCTGGCCGAGGAGAGCTATCTGACACGGCTGTTTCAACAGCCATTCGGGGTCTATCAACTGTTCATGCAGTTCATGGAGCTGCTGGTGAAGACGCAGCCGGAGTACGATGAGCATCGTGTGGCCTGGTCGGAGTTCGCCCGCATGAGTTGCATTAGCCAGGAGTTGGCTGTGAATACCAAAGAATTCTGGAGCAGCAAGGAGTGCACGCCACGCATTGCACACTTGCGACAGCGCCAGCGACGCGTCATACTCACCTCGGCGCTGGTGCCACTGAAACTGCTCAGCTCGGGGCTCAGCATGTCCAGCCATAGCTTTATACTCTTCTCGGACTTTCTGTGCCAGCACGGAGGCAGCACGCTGCACTTGTACCCTCTGAATGTGCTCTGGGTGTGGTCAGAGGGTGAGCTCGGCCTGCGCATTGTCACGCCCGAGAAGAGCTTTGTGCTGGCCGCGCGCAAGCCGGAGATCCGTAAGGTGTGGCTCGATCAACTGCAGTGCAGCATTGTGGCCGCATTGGGTCGTCCACTGGGCAGTCCTGTGCCCAGTGTGCGCTCCACTGCCTACGAATACAGTCGGGAGCATGCGAAGTTCAGTCGAGTCAAGGCCTGTGGCACTTGGCGCAAGGGCGTGCTCCATGGCAACTGCTATCTGGAGTATCCCGATGGGAGTGTCTACTGTGGGGAGGTTCGACATGGCGTCATTGAAGGTGAGAGGAAGAGTTAAGGGAAGCTATTGACGAGTTAACTTATTCCTTCTTCTAGGCTATGGCAAGATGGTGATTCCCTCCACGGGGGTCTATGTGGGCAACTTCAAGGGCGGCCGTTACCATGGCTATGGCGTCTACGAGCTCAACGGCCCCAGCGGAACAACAGACAGCGAAGTCTATGAGGGCAACTTCTGCGAGGGACTCTTCCATGGACACGGTATGATGCGCAACAATCGCTACATCTATGTGGGCGAGTATATGGCGAACACGCGCAGTGGCTACGGCGTCATGGAGGATCTGCTCAGTGGGGACAAGTACATGGGCATGTTTGCGGAGAACAAACGTTGCGGCGTGGGTAGCTGCATCACGAATCGAGGCGACTACTTCGAGGGCGTGTTCAGTGGCGACGATCTCAGTGGGAGTGGCGTGGCTGTGTTCGAGAACGATTACTACTACGAGGGTGAGCTGACGCTGCAGGGACCCAATGGCAGAGGTGACTACTACATGCCCAGTGGCGATGCGGGGCTCGTTGTGGGTGGTGCCAGCGAGGAGGATGATGACAACTACGAGCTGATAGGCAACAAGATGTTCGGCCATCTCAGTGGCAGCTGGGAAACAGTGCGCATACAGACAGGGGAGCTGGCACTGAATCGTCGCTTTCCCAAGTATCCCAGGTGAGTGGAGGAGGTGCAGAAGGCAGCAATGTCATCAGTTTACTTACCTTGCTCTTTTTACAGCTCACTGGGCCGCATGGTGGTGGATCACAATCGCAAATGGCGCTCGTTGTTCATGAACTTCGAGTCGGATGTGGCAAGTTGCAGTGCCGCGGGCAGTGGCAGCAGTCCCGCTGCGTCCGGAACACTCCGCAAGCCATCGCTGAAGCAATCGATGAGCACAGCGCAGATCTGGAGCTGCATTGCCATCTACATGAGCAAACAGCGGGCCAGGGATGCCGCCAAGCCGGGCAATTATTTCAGCAACATTCTGCTCAGCCTGCCGTTGCCACAAAAGTCGCCCTCCCCCTCGACCTTAGGGGCGGGGCCAGCCATCAGCAGCACGCCCACTTCGCAGGCTTCGCTGGTCTCGAACAAATTGCAAGCCTACACGCTGGACTTGTTCAGCTCGACGCCACGTCGCATCCACTCGCAGGAGACGCTGTGCCGCAAGCTGGACAGCCTGCAGCGTTGCGATAGTCTGCTCTCGATTGGACACAACTCCACCATGGATACGCGGAGTTTGGTTAACTTTGGTCTCGACGAGAGTCTGCTCAATCACAGTGTGAATGGGGATGCAGAGCAGGGACAGGGGCTGAGTCACAGCTTCGCCAACATGTCTACAACTCACAACAGCAATCACAACAACTACAGCAGCAACATGAACAACCACAACAATAGTAGCAGCAGCAGCAACCACAACAACAATAACAACAACATATCGAAGCACCGGAACAACAGCAACTGCTCCATTACCTCAACGACGTCGACAAGCAGCGCCATGCTGGAGCAGGTGCCCAGTTTTGGCATGTCCAGCAATCTAAGTGAGCACGACTTGGCCTGCATTCGTCTGTATCTGGAACAGGCCTTCAAGGATCGCTATCATCCGTTGTATGCGCTGAACGAGCGCATTGCCAACTGTTTCCACTATTCCTATGGCTATTGGAAGGTGAAGCCGACGCCAATACTGGCCAAGCAGGCAATGCGGGAATGGGAATCGATCTCGCGACGCATTTATCGCTTTGTGCGCAAAATGTTTCCCGCCCTGCCCGAGGACTATTGCCATCTGGAGGGCAGCAGGGAGGTCATCTCGCACATAACGCTGCTGTATCCGCTGGTGCTGTCCGAAGGCATCTACTCCACGCTGTTTGTGCTCTATGCAAACAAATACAATCGCAAGGATGAGCTGTACAGGCAAAATCTCAATCATGCCGAGAAGCTTAGCGATGAGCAACTGGTGCAGCTGCTTGGCCATGACAGGTAAGTGGGGGGAGGAGGGAATAAGCGGGAGGGGGTGGGGGGAACTGTGCCAACTGAGTTCAACTTGATTTATGGCTGCTTGTTCAATGTCGCTCACACAATTAAAAACTTAATTAGACAAGCTAAAAAGCGTTGCGAGGGTGGCACGAAAACTTGCTGGGAAGTTGGAATATCTAATTTGATTATAACTTACCTTATTTTCCCACAAACTCTTGGAATCACCCTCGCCTGCATCCGACATTCATTGACCAAATTCCTCGCAGCCCCGTTAAACCCAAAAATAATTTGTATTTTAATTTTAAATAAGGCATAAAAAACACGTTGAACTTGTTTCTCGAAACATCTACCTGCAATTTGTGTTTCAGTTGGCAATATTAACATATTTTACGGCTATTCTTTGTAGTTGCCTCAACGCCGTCATGCTGGACAAGCAGTTCGAGGAGGCTGTGCAGATGTTGAAGCAGCTGCAGGAGAAGTTCAGTCCGCAGGACATGTTGACTGTGATACAGCGCAGCATGGAGCTGCTGACGGAGGCCTACGAGCATGCCATGGCCAGTGAGTAGAAGAGATATATCCCTCTATATAGAGTATATATTCATGTTGCCTTGCTCTGATTTACAGCTCAATCGGGTCAGCTGAATGCGGACAACATGATTCCACTTTGTATGCTCTGCATGCTGCGTGCGGCAGTGCCACATTTGGGCGCTGAGCTGGCGCTGCTGGATGATCTGACGGGTGGCCCCAATTTCCAGGCCGAGATGAGCGGCATGGCTGGCTACTGTTACACCACACTGAAGGCAGCCTACGAGCACGTGACCATGCGTGCTCTGCAACGTGCCGCCTCGTGAGGCAACTGAGAGAAGGAGTTGCATCTACTTACTCCCTTTGTTATGGCCTTTTATGCAACGATCAATGCTTATGTATCTATATATATATATTGTATTTATATAACCGCTTTATGGAGACTGTATATAGGGAAGCAACTGTACCACGCCCCCTCTGCCCAGGCTGCTACTTCTCTCAGTAAGAAGGGGCCGAGGGAGGCAGCTCGACGATCTGTGTATAATGTATATGTAATTGTAATTATATAACTGTTATAATATGTAGCACTTAAGACGAACTAACACACACACATTCCCAATTAAAGAACGATTTAAACGAAACGTTAAACGAGACTTTTGCCCCCTGATCTCAGATCCCAGCGTCAATATTGCATATGTCTTCGGCCATGCCCGTTGCGGGATACAGGGAGGCAGACAAATGCTCGACGTAGTGCGTCTTGTCGAACCGTAAGATCAGATACTTCTCGGGGAACTTGGTGCCCACATCGTAGTTGTAGACCAGGATGACCTGATCATCCTGCAGCAGCATCTTGCGCGAGGCCAAGTAGGCAACAGCAAACACAGCCTTGCGGAATGTGTTGCGACGATGATTCATAAAGAATTTGGAGCGAAATGAGACCATGGTCACGTTGTGATACACGGAGACATAATCCTCCGCAGAGCGCATGTGACTGATGAAGATGATGGGCGCCATGGGGCGAAAGTGTGAGATCTTCTGAACCATGCGAGTTGTTACGCCACACACAATGATCGCCTTGACCTGCAACTCCATGGAGGCGGTCACCACGGCACGGGCCAAGCCATCGGCTCCAGTGTGCGAGCTATCGCAGAGGGGCATCTTGGACAAGGCGGTCAATGCAATGCGCTCGAAGACGGCGCTCTGCAGGAAGCTGAAGTAGACCATCTCCCGCGACAAGTGCGCCTTCACCAGATACTTGTCCGGGTAGAAGAAGATGTAGTAGTAGTGGGCGGGATCCACACGCAGATGTTGCACATTGATCTCCCAAGGATCGAAGATGATCGGTTTCTTGGCTGCATAGGCGTGTTGCATGAAACATTCCGCATTGCGGCACATTTTCATGATATCCGGCACAGTGTCTGGCTTGGCAAGCTCCACCAAAAATCCGTCATAGCGCTGAGCAATCCAGTTCACTTCACCATCGCAGCCCATCATCTCGTTGAGCACGACGCGGGCGTAGAGGCGCAAGCCCTCGCAGCCCAGCTGCTGCATGACCTCCTCCAGATTATCCAGATAGGGCACACTGCCGGCCATATCCGAGATGACAATATTTATGCCGACCTCTTTGGCGAATGTCAAATCCTCCACCTCCTCGTAGGACATGTGATAGCGGGCACAGCGTCGCGGGAAGAGCACCGGCATGTGGGAGTACAAGATGCCGGGACGACAGACACAGCACAAGAGACCTTGGTTGCGTACGACGAGCACCTGCAACTGGATCTCCTCGCCGATGGGAATGATATCGAATTCTTCGCAGCTGCCAACCAGGAAATGTGCATTCACAAAGATGTACCTCTGGCAGCAGTGCCGAGAGTACTGGCGATCCACAGTGAGCATCACTTGCAGGCCTCGCTGCATTTGTATCGATTCAATACCGTCCGCCAGATACCCGGTGTACTGATAGCGGGGCGACAACTTGGCCACTATGGTGGAGACGACGGGGAAACCATACTGCTTGGACACTTTGATCTCGGCCTCGCGCAGCTGCACGATCAGATGTTGGTTATCCTGCAGCGCGCCACAAAACAGATCCAGCATGAAGCAGCGAATGCCACTCACTGTCTGGAACAGTTTCCGATAAGTCCTCTCTCTCTCTCTCTCACTCTCACACACACTTACGTAAGTACATCTGCAAATCCGGCGGACTTTCACGTGTACTCAGCTCGATGCACTTGCGATTCTCGTTGTTATCCATACCCTCCGGCATGCTGAGTATCTGAAAGCCAGTGAAATAGTTACCCCAACGCTCCTCATCGAAGCTCTGGTCACACGAGTCGTGAGTGTACTCGTCCTCCAGCTGGAGATCAGTTTCCTTAGAGGCATCGGTTGGATGAAACATACTCCTTAAGCTGTGGACCGAGGTTATTCGCTTCAAGGCGTCCGTGTTAGGGGAGAGGCCATCATCATCATCGTCCTTACCCAGCAGATCGACGAAAGCCTTGCGACTCTGCAGTACCAACAGCAGCTCCTTCGCCTGCTGCACCTTCTCCACATCGATGGCGCTGACCTTGAGGCGCTCGCAAATGATGTGCGCCATCTGTGATATACCCGAAGCCCTTTCATTCACACTCAATGCCTTTACCGAGTCAACATCATCCATTGTGAATGGTGTGTGTGTGTGCGCGAGAATTTGGTCAAAAAGTGCAGGCTACAAATTGTGAATCGATTTGTGGCAGATTTTGAATTGGAACAAGTGAAGCTAGAATTTCCAAAGTTATTCAGTAAATTGAGTACAACTTGATACTTTAATTAATAAAGTATATTGCACAGGCCTGCTTCCTGGTTACATTCGAACACGCTCGACTGTATGATATCCTGTACAAACAATAAATTCCTTACAATTTCTCACGTTGCCTCAATCCGTGCAGTTTCTCAAATTACTTCTTTCTACATACGATCGTTTGAACGTAATGAAATTAGGCGCACAGCTTCAAATGATATTCAATTGTGAGTATGCAAAATAATAATAATATATTCAAAATATTTTGTTAAATAATGCAATCATAAGAGCAAAGAACCGTTTTATCGGGTCGCAGCAAGTGAAAGTATAAATTTCTAAGAAACTCGATCTGAGTGCGTTATACACGATCATTCATACAGAATTTGAGCTGTTTATCTCTAATAATAGCTGAGATCTTTGCATACCCTTTGACAAGGAATAAAGACAGTTTAAAGAGTTTTTTTCTAGTTTGTTAATAGGGTTTACCATAGCAACCTTTATTAAATAATGCAAAGAACCGTTTTACCGGGTCGCAGCAAGTGAAAGTACAAAATGTTAATAAACTCGATCTGCGTGCGTCGTACACGAACATTCAAACCAATTTTGGGGTGTTTATCTCTAATAATAACTGAGATCTTTGCATACCCTTTTTGAAGAAATATATATAGACAGTTTAAAGGGTATTTAACTCGTTTTTTAATAGGGTATATGATATCATAGCAACGCATAATTTCGTATTCGAATTTCCCTTTGATTTTCCTTTGAATTTTCACTGCGATTAATGCAAACCGCAACTCAAAGCACACAGGTAATTTTTCTTTTTCCAAACTCACGATCGTTTTTCACTCTCCTTTTTTTTTCTCCGCTTTGTTAGTTTTTTCATTTGTTTATTTCCGTAATTTATTTGGTTGTTTCTTCGTTCAGGCGAGAGAATGTTAAATTTAGCAGCGAGTCAAGTGAAATGTTTACAATGTGAGAGAAAGTTAAATGGAAGCTGAATAGCTCATACTATGCTCGATGCCCTGCACCGCCCTCTACCCCATCTCCTGCCCTTTCCTGTACTTCCATCTGCACCTTCTGCAGAGCCTGAAGAAGCTGAAAACATAAACATTCCGAAATGTTTAGAGTATAAAAATTCATATTCCAGGCGAACCGAGGCGCGCACATTCCCGTCGACTCGTTCGCTCGTTGTTCCTGTTGTTGTTCTTGTTGTTGTTTATTTTCGCCGCCCAACTGACAGACAGATACAGGGTCTACTCTTGGGTGTGGCCCGGTCCGCTCTGGTTCGATCTGTTGCTTAGTCTAAACAAAATCGGAAGCGAACTGCTGCTGCTGCTGCTTGAACTTTGACGTGACCCGACGCCAGTCAGACCGAGCAAGTATCTGGAGCTGTATTTCGATCCAGAGATGGTGCGTTGCCTCCTTCTGCTACGTCTCCCACTCCCCCTTCTCCTCCTGCCCAGCCTAATAAGCTATTTTGTCCGTTTTTAGAAACGAAATTTTCTATGGCAGCGGAAACGTCTTGGTGTGTGTGTGTGGGTGGCTGCAGATGATGATGTTGTTGCAGGGTGCAGAGTGGGAGTGGGGCAGGCGGAGAAGGAGGGATGCCTGCTGCTGCTGCTGTACATGCCAGAGCAGCATGGGAGGCCAGGCCAGCTGCTGAGCATCGAACACGAATTGCCGTGCTCGGCGATCGGCGTCGTGCGATCGTTCGTCGTGCACTTGAGTTCCGGGGACGGACCGTATGCCTCCTTCTCGCTTGCACTGCCCGCTGGCAGCAGGCAACATGTGGCCTCTCTCTCACACTTGCTGTCTCTCTCTCTCACCCACTCACCCATTCACTCTCTCTCTCGTGGTTCGTGTCGGCATTTTTCATTATTTTTCTTGTTCTTCTTCATTTTCAGAATTTTTCAACATTTCGGGCGTCTTAGAGTTTTCAAAATTTTGGAGCGTAGGTGCAGTGTGTCGCGACGCGTCAGCGTGTACGGATCGGTGCGCTATAACCGAATTTCAAAAAAAGGAATACCTAACAGCAAGAAGAAAAAAAGAAAATAGTTTTGGAAAAGTATTTGAAAACTTTAGTGAAACTCTCAAGAAATTCAAGTGTTTTTTCAGGATCATCGTTTGGTAGGAAGTGTTTTTGGGGTTGCGGAAGTGGGCGTTGCTGCTGCTGCCTGTTGCCAACTGTGCCCCCACACTTAAACACACACACACGCACACCCTCGCACACACACATCACGTACACACTGACGTACAACGATTTTCGGCTTTCCAATATTTTCATTTTGCCTGCTCTGGCTGGCTAAAAATATTTTCCGTTAAAAACGTTGAAAAGTCCAAAACAACAAAAACAGAAGGCAACAACAACAACAAGAGCAAGAAGAAAAACATGGCCAAGACGGCCGCCTGTTTTTCATAATTTTTCATTTTTATTTATTTATACGATACGATATATATTCGTATTCATGTGTCGCTCTCCGACCGATTTGCGATTTGCCTCTGCCACCATCGGCCATCGAGGTTCGAGTATTCTCGTTGCTGCCTCTGCTGCATGTCGTCATTTTTGTTGATTACCCTTCTCCGCACATTTTCATGACTTTTCCCCCGTTGATTTTCACGAATTTTCACCAAGTTTTCCACCCAGTTTGGACGAGTGCCTTCGCAGCAAACGAAACAAATCACGATTTAATAGTCAGCGCGCGTAGTTTACAACTTCCTCGACTATATAGCCTATATAGCACATATATCGTCTATGCGTGCATGTGTGTGTGTGTGTGTGTGTGTGTTGCGTTGTATCTGTGGCATGGAGAGACAGCTGTGTGCTCGTTGGCATGTGGGGGAAGTCCATAAAAAAACTGGTAAAGGTTAAATAGCTGCCTACATCTCCGATTTTTTTTAAATTTTTTTCACTGATAGGACTATATTTATCATGAATTTAGGTGATCGAATTATTTGGCGGTCGCTTCTAGTTTTTTTTTAATTGAATTTTGAAAATAATTAAATTTACATGTATTTTGTTGTTGCCATTTTGTGCAAGGCGCCAGTCTGCCTGCAACATTTTGTGACGGTACAGTGTCCTACAAACCGATTCATTTGAAATGAAAACTAAGTGTTTAGAAAAAGTGCGCTGCAGGCGAAAAATTTTTGAAAAAATAAAATCGCGCGCGCGATTTTATTTTTTCAAAAATTTTCGCCTGCGGCGCTCTTTTCCAGAACCCTTACAAAATTTCTTTGCCTCACACATGTGATTATCTGAAAGTATATGAGCTATTTAACATCTTCGTTGACGCCAGTTTTCCGACCAACGACTTCTCGTTTCATGCTCCGAAATTCTCACCCAGTAGGGAACTCATAAAATAATATATTTTTGTGTATGAACAACATTTCGTTTGAATTAAATCGCTTGTGGGACACAGTGCGCATCGTTGTGACGTTTTACTCAGAATTAGCCAACAACAAAATACATGTAAAATAAATTATTTTCAAAATTCAATTAAAAAAAAACTAGAAGCGACCGCCAAATAATTCGATCACCTAAATTCATGATAAATATAGTCCTATCAGTGAAAAAAATTTAAAAAAAATCGGAGATGTAGGCAGCTATTTAACCTTTACCAAAAAACTAAAACCAAAATCAAAACCAGCACAAAGTATAAAAATAAAACTATTTTTATATGTGGCATGCGTAGAAGAACATAGAGCACCATCATCTCGGGCTTTTCGCAAAGACAGCAGCAGCAACAGCAGCAGCAACCTCCTCTTGGCACAGTTTTCCAGATCCCCCATAAATCAATCATGGCAAATTCAATTAATACGAAATTTCAGTTCGGGGCAATGTGTTCAACTCGAAATTTGTGCGATAGTGTTTATACAGTACAACAAATTCTAGTCGATTTGTCTTTTTCCGCTTACTGGCGTTTTATTTCGCAACGACAGGAAAGGGAAAAAGGCGTATTTACTATGAATTTGATCAGCATCTAGATGGAACAAAGATCGCGGAGAGGTGAGTAAGATCTTCAACTGGAAACCTTATGGAGAGTGATCTCTCTAAACAACTAAATCGAACGATTCACTTGATAAGGCATGACTCATCTTAATTGTGAACGGATTGATGTGTACTATATATACATATGTATGTGTACATATTATGGAGGTATGTGTGTATATCTCTTGTAGATCTGTAGAGCATAATAAAAAGCTGAAAGCGCAGAAACACTTGAGCATTTCGAATCAGACCCCAATCGATCATTCGGTTTCTGTTTTCCATCAAAGCTTTTGATCTATATAGTGCGGCAGGTATACAGAGATTTCTCAGACACACACACATACACACATATACACAAACACACACACATATATCTCAAGTTATCTCGCACAGTTGGTAATATGTTTTAAAATGTTTGAGAACTATTTATGTTTTTATGTTCCCATAAATTATCGAGCATATTGAATTATGATTTGCGCACAGGGAATACAAAGGAAGAAGTCTGATATTGGCAATACACACTTATATATATATACTATATATCTCTGCAAAATGGCAAGTAATATTTCCAGTATTTCGATGATACATTGAAAAGGCCCCGTCGAGTGTGCAGATATATATATATATATAGAGAGAGAGGGAAAGATGTACATATATGCATATAGTATGATGTGGATGTTGCCACCACCCCCGGAACCGTTAGGCAATGTTATTTCTGAAATGAAATTAAATGTATAATTTATTGTTGCATAAACAAAAGCCAAGAAACCGAATCGAATCGGACGAATCGAACGAAACCGAAGCGCATGTGGCACCTTTAAGTATTCCGATTTGTAAACCCCTCCCAATTGTACCTTGCATGCGTATGTCTATGTGTGTGTGTGTGTCTGTGTTAGTGTGTGTGCCAGATCTGTGTGGAGCGATCATTGTGTTGTGGGGGCTGGAAAATTTAGTGCTCCCGCACGAGCTGAGCCAAAAATAACAATCGCCTGCGAGGGCGTCGCAACAGAGAGGTGAGGCGAGGATGAGAGGGGCGGGGCGGGGCATAGAATTTGTTTATAGTTTTCCTATAAACAATTGCAATTGAGAAATCTTTGCTGCTTCGAGAAAAGTCGAACACAAATCGTGTTCGAATGGAATCGAATCGCGGCGAATGCATTCAATTAAATTCCAGCGCGAGTTCTATAAAAATAACGCAAGAAGAAAGAGAGAGGAGGAAGGGGGGGATGGGGTAGATTGCGATTAACAATGCATGCAGAAATGCCGGCATAATATAATCATCACCATCATCATCATCAGCAGGATGAGCGGCATCATCAGCTATAATTATAATCATGCTGAATTAATGAGCGAAGCGCAACTTGGATGGCGTTAAGAGCAAAGTAAACAAGTGCGAGGAATGCGGCGAGTATGAGTGCCGTGGTACCCCAATGGGGTTCTCTTCTCTCTCCCACTCTCTCCCTCTCTCTCTCTCTCTGCTGGTTTACCTGCGACACAGTGCCCGAAATTGCAGGGCATATTCGGCTTGCTTTAATTGATCTTAAATTAATTCTTAGAACGAGTTTCGGTTCATCGGGGGGATTTGCGACTTAATGTATGTCAGCCAGCGCTGAAACCGGTAAGGGAAGATGACCACCAGGTCTGGACTATATAAGCCTGGTCAACACGTCGACTGCAGCAAGTCAAACTCGAGCAGAGCCCGAGACACAGCAAGATGTTCCAGCCTGTAAGTGAATGGAGCTCTACTTTAAACTCTACTTTACTTCCCTTACACTTTCTCCCCCTTTCCAACCTGCCTGCTCCCTCCCACTCTTCTCTTGCAGCTCCTTAGTCTCCTTGTGCTGAGCCTATGCCTAGCCAGCCTGACCTGGTCAGCGCCCGTTGATGTGCACTCCACCACTGTGCCGCCCATTGCCATTGTCGACTCGGGGCAGGAGAAGAACGAGGATGGCTCCTATCACTTCTTCTACCAAAGCGAGGATGGCACTCATCGCGAGGAGACCGCACAGGTGCACAATCCTGGCGCCGAGAATGAATACCTGGAGATAAATGGCTCCTACTCGTACTACGATGGCGACGGCAAGGAGGTTGTGGTGCACTACAAGGCCGATAATCATGGCTTCGTGCCCGAGGGTGGCAACATCTCGCCAGAGATCTCGCTGGCTGCCAAACTGGCCAGCGAGAATCCCGCCATGGAGGTGCCCAGTTCGGACTACCATCAGCCGCCAAAGTTCTAAATAAAGTTGTGGTACTTTTAAAGTGTATGTTTGCTTTGATACCCTGTAAATACTGTGGAGAGCATAGGGTCTTCAAGGAGGTATTTGAATGCAAAATAAGCAGAAGGTTGAAGAGACCTCCACACAGTAAAGAGAAGAGTCGCTTCGGCTTGCTTTCCATAATATTCCAGGGTGTCTTCAGTCATTTCAGTACATGCTCAGCACCAGTTGCAGAGCTGCCTAAGCACTCTTTGTTCATTCCCATTCATTCAAAAGAAAAAGTCCAGGGTATTTTAAGAGTCGTTTAAGTTTAATGCAGAAACAATTTCAACTAACTACAGGTTACTACGGGTATTTAAATTAACAGTGCGCTGAACAAGTTGAGAGTACACAAGAGCTACAACTAAGGTTATCGTTATCGGTTATCGGTTATCGGTTATAGGACTACGGTTAGATTGTTATAATACACAGACAACTACAGCGAAGATATCGTTTAAAACAATGCAATAAATATGACAATAAGTAAATGTCTAGTTAGCTGGAAGAACGAATCCCGTTCCGTATCCAGTTCCGGTTTCAGTTCAGGCTTACTTCTTGCTGGGCGTGGCCGGCGGCGAGCGATACGAGTTGAGCATGGCGCTGGCAGGTTTGCGCGTCTTCAGACGCTGCTGCAGCGTGTGCAGCAACCCGGCGAGTACGTCATGATTTGGTATCTTCTTGGCGAAGAGGAGACGCTTCACCGAGTCATCGTAGGTGAGCAGCGCGACCATGTTCTGCAGCAGAAAGCACTGGCAGTACTCCAGCAGATTGTTGGCATTGTAGACCTGCAAGCAGAGAGAGAAGTGTATGAGCACCAACTAGTTGTATACCCTGTAATCTACGCACCTTGGCATGAATGTACATGGCCACCACATTGTCCACATCGACCATTTCGGAGCAGCGCGCCTCTGTGTAGCGCAACAGAGCCTCCAGCTGAAAGAAGCTGGCGGCAGCCATCAGCTCCAGCACATCGCCGTGGGCAACGTCTAGGGCACTGCAGCCGCCGCTGTAGAGGAACTGCATCACCAGCTGGAAGATGTGGTAGCGTATGTCGTTGATTTGCACTGTCGGCGTGCTGCTGGCATCGCTCAGCTTCGAGCTGAGCATGCTCTGGAAGCGTGGCGACGCTGTGACCAACACAATCTTATGGCCATAGAAGATTTTGCCCTCGACGCTGCAAAGGATTAAGGAACAGTTCATACCAAGTACTCATAATGATCTCCTTGCCACTCACCGAAATGTGACATCGCTCAGCTCGGGATTGTTGACGAACTTGGGATCGATGCGTGTGCCCTGCACGGGCTGCATGGGCGGCTGCTCCTTCAGCGGATGCAGTGCCTCCCAGCCGAAGCAGGTGGCAAAGATGTCGGCGAGCAGCAGCGTGGTGCCTTCGTTCTTGTTGCGAAAGATGTTGAACAGCAGCGGCAGGCACTCGCTGACGAACTGCGCGCTGTAGTCATCCGGGCAGACCTGCAGGAAGTCCTGCAGCAACTGATCGATGACTGCATCCAGGCGCAGCTCATGCGCCGCCGAGAGCGCGTGCATCCAGCAGTGCAGGGTCCAGGGCACGCCCAGTTTGCGCAGCTCAATGGTAATGTCTGTCAGAGAGAGAGAGAAAGATGCTTAGCTAATCCTCTGGGGAAACTGTTGCCACACTTACCCAGATGATTGTTCTCGGCACTGTGGTACATGGCCTCCTGCAGTCGCTTGATCTGCGTCTTGTTCAGCAGCGGCAGCAGATCCTCGCCCGCTGGACCAGTCGAGCTGGCTGCACCCGCCGATCCACGCACTCCACCGCCACCCACATCGCCCTCGGCAAGCATCTCCTCCAGCGAGAGCACATCACGTGTGCAGGGCGACACTGGATGTGCCAGCAGCTTGCGCAGGCACGAGCGATGCCCGTGGGCAGCTGCCACAGAGATGGCGCAGAAGCAACCCTTCTGCGCGGCGGCAGCAAAGCACAGCGTATCCTTCTGCTGCGTGGATAGGAATGCATTGGCGCCATGCGCCAGCAGCAGTGCCACCATCTCCAGATTCCCCGTGCCCGCCGCCAGCTGCAGCGGCGTCAGTGTGCACTTCTCCTCGCTGCTGCGTGCGCCGCCCTCCACTTTGCCGCCACGCTCGAGGAGAATGCGCAGCGCCACATAGTTGCCACGACTGGCGGCAAAGCTCAGCGCCGTCCAGTGCTGCGTGTCCGGCTGTATGGCCGGATAGCCAGCGCTGCCCGTGGCTGGCACCTCCACATTGGGATCGCAGCCAGCGTCGAGCAGGGCGTGCAGTGCCACCTCATCGTTCCTGATGCTGGCCACCATCAGCGCAGTCAATCCGGCGCTGTTCTGCGTATCGTAGCGCGTTGTGGGCGGCAGCAGCTGCGCAGCCTGTGCTAGCAGCTCGGCGCGTCCTGTGAGCAGCAGCTTGAAGGCAACGCCAACGGTGGCACGCCTTCCCAGCTCAGAGGTGTCCTCGCCAATGCTGCTGATGGCGGGTGAAGCGCAAGAGCTGCTGCCGGTGCCAGTGCCAATGCTGCCGCCGCCAGAGCTGCCGCCTGCGCCGCCGAGGCTGCTGCTGTTGCTGCTGCTGTTGCAGTTGAAGTGCGTCTTCTTGGTGGGCAGCTCCTCGTCATGTGCCACGGGTCGTATAGGACAGTCCACGCCGGGCAGCAGCAGACGCGCAGCCTGAGGAAGGAAGAGAGAGAGAGAGGGAGAGGGAAAGTGAGCAAGAGAGCTTTGAGCAGCCTCCTCCTCCTCCCGCCTTACCTGCAGTATATCATCCTTGTCAATCATGATGCCATTGCGCTGCTCCGCATGCGCCGAGGCCACACGCAGCCACTCGGCCAGCGGGGGCAGCACCACGTAGGCGCGTTCATAGCACAGCTCCTGCACATTCTGTGTGCCGCTGTTGGGTGGCGCCTGTCCGGCCGTGCTGCTCTGCGCCGCCAGCTCAGTGTGCTCCAGCTGCGAGCAGCGCATGAAGTAGAAGAGCGCACTGAGCGCGGCATTGGACAAGGCGGCGCCATGCTGGAACTCCTGCTGCGTGCGCAGCGCCTTCTCCTTCAGCTCGCGTATGCTGCCCACGCAGGTGGCCAGCGAGAAGGCGCTCGCCCAGCGCGGCATGGCCAGTGCGCCGGAGGCAATGCGTCCCGCGTTCAAATGTGCAAACGGCTGCAGCAGACCCCAGAAGTCGCCAGAGCTGGCAATGCTGGCGTCCAGTGCTACTGCTGTGGCACTGCCCGCGCCGCCGCACTGCAGCATAATCTCCTCCAGCAGATTCTCTATGCCGGCGCACAGATAAACTGCCGCGTACTCGTGTATAAACTTGCCCAGACGCGCATCTGTCATCCAGCGGAAGAAGCTGCCCACAGACAGCTGCAGGCCAGCTCGAGCGGATTTGCTCTGCTTCAGTGCACTCTCGCCGGACACAGCGAACATGGCCGCAGCCCGCAGACAGGCCTTGGTGCAGGAGTCGGCCAGGGTGGAGCAGAGCACCACCTTGAAGGCGCCGGCAACCTCCTGCTTGGAGCACAGGCCCAAGCCCGCCGAGAAGCGTTGAATCTCGCGGGCAATGCGCACCAGGGCACGCTGCAGTAAGTAGCCCAGCCTGGAGATGACCTCCACAGAGACCTGCTCCGCCTGCTGCTTGCAGCGGCCGTGGCGCAGCACGCGCATGATGCACTGCTGACTCCAAGGCGGATGCTGCAGCTCCACCAGTCGATTATGCGAGTCCACCCACACGAACTCATCCGCGCTGGTGCTGGTGATGACCGTCTCCAGCGAGGAGTAGCGGCCCAGACGCCTGGCCGGCTCTGAGCTCTCCGAGCCGGCGCTGAGGCTGCTGTAGGTGCTGCTGCTGGTCTGCGAGCGCATCGTCAGCTGCTGTATGGCCAACTTGATGTCCTCCAGTCCGCTGCCGCTCCAGGGTGCCTTGCCAGCGGGCATGATGCCCCGATGCCGCCGCGAACGTGTGCTGCGATTGGTGACTCCCGCCGCCAGCCGATCCTCTGGCAGCGGACCCAGCGTCATGCCCCCAGCCGGCGAGGAGCTGTGCCCGCCCGTGTCCGACATGCTCGCATGGCCCGAGCTGCGATTCTCATCCGACGAGCTGTGGCATTCCTGCACACGCTGCAGCGCCCGAAACTGTTCATGCTGATGTGCCCGCGGCGTCGCTGTCGACGTCGACTGCGTCGCTGACGTCGGTATGCCCAGCGTGGGGCGACTGGGCGAGCTCTGCAGACTGCCACTCAGCTGTGGCGGCTGCGACTTGACCGGCGTGCTCTGCACAGTGAGGCGAGCAGGCCCGGCCACGGCACGCTGTGGCGGCATGCCCGACTGCAGTTGCGGCTGCGCCTGTTGCTGCTGTTGTTGTTGTTGCAAGGAACTGTTCAGCAGATTCGTTGCTGCTGCTGTTGCAGTTGCTATTGCCTTGCCTCCCAGCGGCGCCTTGTTGGGCTGTTGCGCCAACTCCTTAAAGATACGTGGTGCTGGGGTGGCCATGGCCACTGCCAGCCCGGCACTGGTTGCTTGCGTGGCATGTGGCACGTTGCTCAGCGATTGCGGCAACTGTTGCTGCTGCTGCTGCGACGACAGCTGTGATGGCAGCGGCAATGTGGGCAGACCCGTCATCTGGCTGGGCGCAGCTTGTCCAGCTGCGAAATTGGGCGGCAAGTTGCCAGTGGGCCTGGCGAAGAGAGAAAGAGAGGGGGATGATATATTGTGGTATTTTTTAAAGGTTCTGGAATAATAAAATTGTATATTAATTTTATATATTATTATGTTTTTATATAACTTTAAAGAAATAGGTATGAATATTGGAACACCCCAATATATGTACGAGTAAGACACCATTCGCGTAATTTAACAAACTCCTTATAATTCCCAACAGCAAATACTAGTTCTTCTAGCACATATTTATTGCTTTCTAGCTAGAATTAGACTGCAATTGGGATGTTTGTTAATTATGATATATCATACAACTCAATTTGGTCCAAGGATATGTGTACATGAAAATATATATTCTTGAATCTCAAGAACTTATAACTGAGAACTAGAAAACCAACGTGTTTTTCTCTTGCTCCCAAAAAAATCTTAACAACAAACGATTCCCAAGATGATGTAAAAAGAAATAAATAAAATATCGATTGATCAAACAAGAATTGATGAGCTAAGCGCGCTAACAAGGGGCGACCCAATTTCAGTGAAGCGGCCCCCATGAGTTATGCAACTAATTAGAATAGAGTCGAGCCCAAGAAAGCCAAGCCAAACAAAACAAGAGAGTCTGCCTAACGGTCTGTCACATATCTGTCGTATTGCCGCTTATCTTTCGCACCGTCTTGCCAATCTTCAAAGTAGTATCTTTATATCTGCGCATAACTTGTGCTTGGCTTTGGTTCTCTACAGCTGTAATACCCTAGAAAACAAAGCCAAGACAATATACTATATAGACTTATACACTCTATATGTTTCGCTTGTTCAGTAATAATCTCTTCGATTGCCATGCAAATCTCTGAGCTGTTTTGTCATCTCTAATTAAATATTCCCAATATAATTCCCCAAAGAGAACACACGTTTTCGGGATCTCTCAAGAGTTCGCTGAGGGGTCTTCAGCGCACGATGTCGAGATTAACGTTTCCTTTTGTTGTTGCGAAAGTGGGTTGCCAATCGTTCTCACATTTCTGTTTCTGAGATCTGCGATCGTCATCGGCGTCATCACAATCATAATCTCTTTTAACTGGGCTCGGCCGAAAAACCAACTGAGAAAATGAAAAGCCAGTTACGAGCGAACTTGCCTCATTTGCATGCCGCCAAAAGACGCCGAGACGCTGAGAGAGACGAGACGTCGTCGCGTCTTTTAAGTCTTTTTGCTTTTATTATGATTTTTGATTTCCAGCTGTAACATAAAACTTTGTTTGCTTCTCGTTTCGTATCGCTTTGATTGACCCAGAATTTTGCGAGCGCTTTTTTTCGAAAACTGCCCATTGTTCTAGTCCCGCACGGACAGCAATGTGGACAATGCGTTTGCGCTAAATGCGATTTATGGCCTTACAAAGCTTCGACACGCTCCCGTTCCACGAGATCTTCAGCTGAACTTTTGACAATCGTCTAGCTAGGTTCATTGAAGTCTGTCAATTTTAGTGAGTAAGAAACGGGTTGGGTAGAGCAGAAGGTTCTTTAGCAAGATTCTTTAATGTGCAGCAGCTTAACAGAGTGTGATACAAGTTGGGAATAGAGCACACTTTAGTAAGTAAGATCTTGGGGCTGCAAAATTATGTATGATAGATCAAAGACATGTTCTGGATGAAAGAGATCTTAAGACAATCATTTGATTAACTAAAATAGGGTGTGGAGTATTATTTCTCTGGTTTTCAACAGACATTCATACTAGACATTCAATTAATTAGTTGGTAAGAGATTATATTACATCAAAGACATGATCCCGTTCAACAAGATCTTCAAATAATCAAATAGAGTTGGGATAGGACTTTATTTATCTAACAGCTCGACTAGAAACTTAGCCATTTCCTTCAAGGTTGTATAAGGAAGTAATAAAGAAATTATTAATCTGAGATGAAATAAATATGTGATCATTAAATATCATTAATAGATCAAACATATTTTGTATAGCATACTTTTAGTTGCTTGCCCAGTAATAATATCAAATCATTATCAACTCTCTCGCTCACGCAGAACCTTTCCCTTTCTCGTTCTAATGGGAAGAGAGAGAGAGAAAGGGGGAAAATACGTTTTCCAGACCATTTTCACTCTCTCCCTGCACTGGGCTAAGCCCTAATCGACTAGAATGGAGGCCCGGCCTGGGCAGAAAAACTGAAACTGGCAAACTGAAAATAATGGCAAATCATTTGGAAATGGTTTTCACTACCGTCTCGCAGCACGACGCCACTCCTGAACGTAGCTCCAATCGCACGAATCCGTCTGACTGGCTGTCTCCGCATCGTGGCCAGGGTCGCTGTCATCACCGACAGCATCAGCGACGCCGTTGCCATCTCCATCTCCGTCGCCCTCGTCATCGTCGTCGTCATCATCATCGTCATCGTCATGATGATCAACGGCATCGGATTTCATTTGGCCAACAACGGCCAGAGTCGGCTTTGCCACCGTTTCCACCAGTGCGCTGGCGCGCCGGTAATTGCCTTCAATTTTGATATTAATTACACCGTTCTGCACGCTCTCAATGTAGGGCGGCAGTTCATCATCGCCGCCCACAGCCGACCCCGGCCCCGTTCCCGTTGTCAGTGCTGCCACCTTTGGTTCTCCACTGGGCTCCGTCTTGGCTCCGTGCAACTTGTGGCACATCTCCTGCAGCATCTGAGAGTGCAGATTGCCGGCATCTGCTGCGGGCTGTGGCAGTGGCAGCGACTGTGGCTGTGGCTGCTGTCCTCGATTCATCGAGTCACCAAAATAGATGACCACCTTGTGATTTGGCTTGACCTCGCGATTGCCCAGATTCCCATTGCCATTCCCATTCCCACTTCCAGTCCCATTCCCATTGCCGTTGCCGTTCTCCGTCCGCTTGCGCTGCTGTGTGGCCGCCCAGTCGGGCAGCTCGTCTATGGGCGTGGGTGAGGGTGTCTGTGCGGGGCGTGGCATGTCGCGCGGCGACTGCAACTGCGACTGACACATTTCGCTATTGCGCAGAGATTGCGGTTGAAAGTTCTTCAGCGAAATGCCGCGACGGCGCAGTATAAAATTCTCATTTAGCATGCGCCCCAGCAGGGAGCTGGGAGGCGTGTTCTTGCCACCCCCTGACTTGGTTTTGGCCTGAGGCGTGTGCTGCTGCTGCTGCTGTTGCTGCTTCGCCTGTTGTTGCAACTCTCGCGCTGCCGCCTTGCTCGGCTTGCCGCTGCTGCTCAGCTTGTAATCCCGCAGCTCGCGGCACAGTCGGCAGGCGCAATCTTTGGTGCAGTACATGATGAAGATGTGGTTGTTGTTTCTCTTTGTTGTTGTGGAAGTGGATGATGATGATGAGATTTGAATTTAATTTTGATTTAAATTTGTATTTTCTGCTTTGGTTTCATTTCGTTTCTGCACTCAGCACGGAAATTGCGATTCTCTCCTCGACAAGCACAATTTAATACACAAAATAATAACAACAATTATGCAAATTATAAATTTTCATTGCTCTAGCGCCGTCTGCGCATCGTTCCGTGAACCCGTTCGTAATCCACACTGAATCCACACTTAGAATCCAAATCGCACGCACGCACTCTCCCTCTCTCTTTCTTCTTTTCTGACTATATCACTCGTTCTCGCGTTGGCTTTGCTCGTCCGACACGATACCGCACGCGCTCACACATCAAGCTCGACTGAAGCTTACCAACTGCCAGCCGGTGATTCAAAGCCAACTGTTGCTGCTGCGGCTGCTGCCTCTGCCGCTGTCGACGCTGGCAGCGCTGCTAGTGGCAAGTCATTGTGTACGTCTGTTTTTCCTGATTTTTCACAGAGTGTGTGCAGTGTGTGTGTGTGTATGTGCAGTGTAGGCCTTTGGGGCCCATGCCACCTTGCAGGTCTTTGGCTTGGGTAATTTCAGCTGCCGTGAGTTGTTGTTTCTCAGCTGTGCTGTGTGACCAAAACAATGGCACAACTGTAACAGACGAATAGACGAGACTCAGCCGAATAGACAACATTAAAAGTAACAACAACAACAAGTACACCAACAGCAGCAGCAGCAGGCAGGTAGCAGCAACAGCAGGCGTAGATTTACTCCAGGGCAGATCCCCAAGCGTAGGGCTGATCATCACCAGAGATGTGACGAGCTTCGCGTGACTGTGACCCTCAGTCACTACTTTAAAGCAGCTAGTTACTCTCACTAGTACATTGAATGACTGAGTGTGGCCAGTCACAGCTTGCATTAAATTAATACGCAGCTGGGCAGAAAATAATATCGATTATCGATATGGTGGTATATATTTAATTGCAATGAGTGTTGGTAAATACCAACGATTAATACGATTTATTATTCACGGTGACTAGATGCAGTTGCAAGTTAAAGTTAAAATATTTTATATTGTGTTTTGTGAAATATATATATTCTTATATCATATATTATTTTATCTTTTTTTGTAATATATTCCCCTTGCGCATCTCTACTCATTCACTTTGTGGAATTTAATTATGTAGCACAGTTGAGCGGGGTCGCGCGGGGCCGTCTTGCTGTGCTGTGCTCTGCCCTGGGACGCACTCTCGAAGGTTATACAATCTTGACACTTATCTGATCGTTTTGCTTGCTTCCTTCCGCAGCGAGGAGCACAATCTAACCTATGTACCTTCCTCTAGCCCCCTCTTGGCAGCAGCTGGCTCGTCCAAAACAAAGCTGCCATGATCACGTTTTGTGTTCTGAGCGTGTGCAGACACGCGTAGGTTTCGTTAGATACATCGCGTAGATACATTTCATGTGTAGCGCAGATAAATTGTCGAGTCGAGGGTAACCTGCTTCTAATGATTTACAGCAGAAGCTCATGTTGTGTGTTGATCTAACGGTAATTTGAGGTTTTGGGCGGCTGTGCGAGAGATTCTTTTGTTGTTACCAGAATCACTTGAAGCGATCGCATCCTCGGGCCAGTTAACTCGGAACCGCAAAGCCAATGCCGAAGCCGAAGCACCCTCGAAACGCAATTAGAAAGTTATGACCAATAGCCGGTCATTTGGTCAGTCAGTGAAAGAAAGATGGGGAAAAAACGCCCACGTAATGCGGAAAAGTCAGTACCAGCGTCAGTCAGCGTCCCAGCCGGCAGTTGGAGGCCCCCTCTGACTCGACTCCTCAATAGACGAACTGCTGCGATTATACAATAACTTTCTTCATTTCTTTGGCTTCTTCTTCTTCTCCTTTGCTGCTTTGGCGCTTTTCTAGCTCCAAGTTAATTATTAAAGAAATTATGAGCAAAACAATTTGCGCATTAAAAAGCTTAATTTACGAAATTGTAATGACAGACCATAAATATGCTTACACCCATTACCCACACACACTAGCACACACTCGCAGACACACGCACACACACGCAGCCTAGTACAAAGAGTCGTAAAAAGCAAAAGTAAAGCAAAGAGTTTAATGCAAGATTTGCGTGTTTATAAAACAACTCGACCAATCGACAAAAAAAGTGGAAAAACTGGACAAAGCCAGCAACACAGCGAGTGAGAGGGAGGGAGAGAAAAACCTAAACCCAAAAACCTATTAGCTCTGCCCGGCCCTTAAGGCAGGCCATACATAATATCCCAAGTATTTAAACTATCCCCCGAATGACTATCCACACATGATACCTAGTATATCTCTGTTGGTACGTGATGTGTGTCATTCCAGTTGTTGCTGGCCAAGCTAATGAGATTGCAGAGCGTGGCCAAGCCCCGGCAAAGACAGCTCAAGGAACTTTCGTTTTCCATGTCGACATCTCTGGACAGGAAATCGTTTCTCGGCATTTGGCTTTACTTTTGTAGATCATTAGAACTCGGTCTTTGCGCAGCAAACTCGTTGGACCATTAATAATAATTCTAAGCAGACGTTGTTAGCATCGTTAGCCATAATTAGATAGTTGAGCTGAAGTTCTGGCAAGGTTAGTACGACAAGAGATTCTTTAATTCTTCAACTTCAATTTCTACTTGCGATGTGCACTTTATTTTCAACTCCACTTTGACACAAATTGTGCGAGTCAAGAACATTTCGGCGAGTCATTTCAGCTGGGAAAAGAAAACAGAATTCCCTCTTGAAGATTTGCCTAAAGTACCCCACATTCTTCTCGAAACTAGAGCTAAATATGTGTACAGAGTGAGCAGTTATGAAGATCAGTTATGGAGCTCATATTGCAGAGGCAAACAGTGTGTGATAGACTTGGAGATAGCCTGTAAATTAAGTTGTAATGAAGTAAAAAGATTCTGTCCTCTTTAACTTAAAATATTTCACGTTCATCTTACCCATAATATAAATATATTCGTTATTAGAATATCGATAACTAAAATAGATAAATACCATAAATACTGCGATACTAACTCAGCCAATTAACAATAGTTATCGTTATTATTAGTTTATCGTTTAAAATTAATTTCTTTGATTTGCCCCAATTCCCTCTGCATTTGCTACAGGGTATAAACAGTTGGACAAACAAATAGAACCTGTTTTCAATTTGATGTGCTTGTAAATCAGAGCTCCGTCGTAAAACTAAAATTCCTTTTCCTGCTCGAACTGGAGCTAACCGAATTGACGTAAAAAACTAACAACAAAACCAACTGAAGAAAGCAATGAAAAATCGTACTTTAATTAATCATAAAAGATTGTGCTGTGTTTATTGTTGACGCTCGCAAGAGCTGGCAACTTATACTACATATATTGGCAAACCAATAGAGCAATTACGCTGCGATTTAGAGAAACTATATAGCATTTGTTTATGTTGTTTCCATCCGAACAGGAAACAAGTGTGGAGAGCGCGGGGGTCAAAGACCAAGCCGCGCTGCGCTGCGCGGTGTGTGTGCGTTGCCAGTTTTGTTTGTTTATGCAGCTAATTGCAGTGCTTATATAAGGCCGGGGGGCAATGCGGCAAACAACGGGGGAAGGGGAAACGAAGGCGGTGCCTGCGATCGCCTCCCTTTTTGGGGTTTATGATCTGCGAGTGTTGCGCAAGAGACGCGATTTTACGCCTTAGTAGCTATCATTACATCTGGCACCTGATTTGAGAGTGCGATGCAGATGCAGATGGAGATAAATATTTAAAGATTAAGATGCGTTGTGTGTGCGAGGGGTGCCGCATCGGTTTCCGCATGTGGCGTCGGCGGTCAGATGTGGCTTCCGTTTCGCTACGCTTTCGGCGACTAATTAGAGAGGAGCGAGGCAAGGCGAGGCGCGGTGACAATCAGCAAGTTGAGTGCAACCTGTAGCAGTTGGTGGCATGAGGCATGTGGCATGGCAACAGCTGACTGTGACTGCTGTCAGTTGTGACTCCCACACTTTCGTTGGCCCAGCGAATTTTCCATGGCTATAAAGCCGTGATATTTTGACAAACCCTAAAAGTATCTCACAGATACATAGAGCTACAGTCTCGTGTGGGCAATGTGCGCCTGGTCTCGTTCGCGCACGAAAGAAAGTAAAGTGTTCGCACTGCCATGGACAAGGTAAAACCCAAAAACAACAACAAAACTAGCAAGAGCAGCTGCAACAACAGCAACAAGAGCATTTTCACTTGAGCCGAAGATGCCTCATAGAAAAATGTAACAACTGCGCCGAGGTTTATTGCCCTCTCAGGCCCGAGGGCCCCAACCAAGCACAGGCACAGGCACAGACCCAGCCCGGGGCCCAGCCCCAGACCCCTGCGTATGCCATTGTCATTGGCGTTGACTCTCAACTTGCTATAGATACAGATATAATTTGTTCATATTGCTGTTGTTGTGGTTGTTGTTGTTGCTGTTGTGTGTGGCGAATTTTTGTGAAAAATTTTTCCTACTCAGTTCGTTGTATTATTATTGTTTGTTTGCTGCTAATTATTCACATTTTGCCATTTTCACTTTCGTTTGTGTGAATTTCTACTGTCACTTCTCGCCACTGTGTTGTTGTTGTTGCCGTTGTTGTCGTTACACGTATTTCAAAACCTTTTTTCTCCATGGCTTTTTAATTGTCCGTCTGACTGCAAAAAGTTTCCAAAATGCCAGTCATATTTCGGCTTCCTGTGTGCGGATTTCAATCTCGACAACACAATTGAGAAATCGAGTCGAGCAAATGGAAAATAGAAATTGAAATTAAACATTGAAATTGAAATTGAAGTTGGAATTGAGCTGCAGTCGCCGGTTGGGCTATGGTAAATTGAATCGGCTTTGTCTGCCAGTTTGTTTATTTCTCGAATTTTTGGCCCACATCCGCCACGAGCTGCTCTAGAGTCTGCTCTAGACTCGTTGTCGTCGTCGTCGTCGTCGACGTCGTCTGTGGCATTAATTCTCCCCTGCCATCCGAAAATTAACCTTGACCGGCTTCACAATGCGCGATTTCGGATATGATATCTCCACGGCTCAGACGTCTTGTGCCAGTTACCAACTTCTTTTTGGCCAAGACAATCGAAAGATTTCCTTCAAAGAAGTGTTGGCTGCCATTCGCCACTTTTTGTGCGTACAACTGTGTGTGTGTGTCTGTGTATATAGAAGACTACCTATATAGCACTTCCGAAAAGAAGTTGGTCGCCGCAGCAGGTTCAGAACGAGAAAGAAGAATCACATAAACAAAAGTTTATTGTCCATTCAGACTTCCATTCGGATGCTTCACGCTTTTGTGCACAATTGTGCATGCAGTGTCCAAGACCAAAAATAGTATCCATTGTCTGCGTTGCCTCTGCTTCTTCCTCGCCCCCTCCTGCTGAAGTCGGGGCATATCGAAAACAGCAGCAGGCTTGGAAAACTATCACTTCAAGTACCATTTATCAATGGTAAACTAGGTATGTATGTATGTATATATGAATTATATACAGATACGGTAAAAAAAAAATTTTATTAAATAAATAAATTAAATAAAATAGCTAAATCCAATTCTTATCAGCTCTACCCCCATCAGTGTTGCCAATTCAACATTTTTTTCCCTTATGACATTTGTTTTCTTTCAAAGAAATAGCGGGGAATATAGCCTTTTTTAGCCTCAACAGTGCTGCCAATTTATTATTTCCCCTCAAACCTGGCTTTTTTCAAAGTAATAGCGGGAAATCTAGCTTTTCTAGCCGAATGTTGCCGCCTGCTTCGTTTGTTGTTGGCTGCAAGCAGTCTTAGCACTACACTGCTTGCTTTACATCCCGCTGTTAGCTCAAAACAAGCAGTTTTACATTTGGAATAACGGCAGTTTTTCCCCATTTTCAATTCAAAATTGCGCCAAAACCAGCGCAGCTAGCGAATTGCAGTTTTTTGCAACCTGTTCTGTTTTTCTCCCTCTTTTTTCCCACAATTTTCCAACTTTCTCAAGCGCACGGCTCGCCCTGATGGAGGCGAAAAAGTTTTGGCCCTTTTTTCCAATTCCCCCGCCGTTTTTAGAAAAAAAAAACCGTTCGAAACACGCCCCCCGGTTGCCAGGTGGGCGGACGGGGCAAAAAGGCTTGATAACAGGGGGCTGGTATGACTTTTGATTGCATACTTTCAGGCAGCGCGCGGAGGCTGGCGCCACCTAGTGCTCATTTGCGGAGCCGGCAAACAGCTGACGGCCGTTTGAAAGGGAATTTTTATTGTTCCCATTTGGGAATTTGTTTGTTTTTGTTTTGTTTTGTGTTGTTTACTGCACTCACCTGCGCGGCTTGGGCCGCAGTATCTCGTGATTCGCATCTGTTATGCAGAGCGGACTGAGTGCGCCCGCCAGGTGTGCCACGCCCACGCGCTCCGTATCCCAATTGTGGCGAGCGGGCATATTTCCCTCTCTCTCTCTCACTTCCTCAGAATAATTTCCCTCACAGTGTTGTCACTTTTTAATTGTCCTCGCTCTGCATTTTGTTGTTGCGCTGCAAGAGAGGGAAGGAAAATAAAGATTGAAAATCAAATTAAATTGAAAAACACGTTGACAGTCTGTGTGCAACATTGTTGCAAGTTGCTCTTGTCTATCGATGCGTCTACAAAGTCGTCTACTTCTACAAATTAAGCCGCGCAAACGTCCGCAATTAGCCGCTGCCCGTGCCTCTGCCGGAGTTGTCTTCACTTCCTCTGCTCATAATAATTAACGCAGCGTCGCCAAAGAGAAAAGCAAGACTAGGGGCAGCAAAGATCACTGGTGGACCGGGAGGGGCAGGGGCAGCCGCCTGTGCATTGCGTGCTTTGCGTCATTCGCCTTGTCGATCTTCTCGCTCGTCGTCGTCGTCGTCGTCGTCGTCGTTGCGTTGATCGTCTGTCGATCGTCTTGCTACTCTATAAATGGTCACCTGTCTGGGCCGACGCTTTGGCTGCAGGTGTCGGCCAAGAACTTTGGAGCCACATTGGCATGCAATCAATGCCGTTCGATTTCATTTCACTGGAAATTGTTGCCGGCCATAATGCCAGGCATTTTTGCTATAAAATCATTTCGCATACCCAGCAAAATAGGCGCAACTAACAGGCGGGTATTTCAGTCCTAACAAATGCAGTAATTACAGTACAAACAGCAGAGAAAGAATAATTATAATACTTAAGTTGTCTATCGCGTGTAGACCACTTGCACACTATAATAATTTAATAAAGTCAACTATTTTAGAAAAACCAACTAGTTAAAATGTTCTCTAACTTAACTTCTAATAAGTTATAATGATATGCAAGGGGATTTTTACAATGTTGTCTAATTCAATTAGGATTATAATGGGATAAATGTTTAAAGATGTAAACAGATAATAAAGAAGGAATATCTTATGATATTTGGTAATGTTATAAATGTAAAAAGGAGGTATATATTAAGGTATAGATCTAAAAAATATGTATAAACTATTGATAGAATGTATCGATATGCAGCTTTAGACAGTGATCAAAAGCCGAGGGATCAAAAGAACAAATAAAATCAAATCAATCAACAATATCTATGTAAATCTAGTATCCCAAAGGAATTCCAGATTTATTATATTGGCCCATTCCCTCACTTTCATTGCCATCTAAATTCTGTTTTCTCATTCCAGGGCAACGCCACGTACAGCATAGACTGCGTCTCCACTCCAGTTGCCCATACCAAATGTTTTGCCGGTCTGCGGCTGCAGCTAGTTGTGTTATCGTTCCCGGTAAAAATGCTCTCCAGTTGGAGCAACTGGCACTGGCAAACAGCCTGGCTGCCGAACAGGGCGGTGTCTGCCTCACGCCCTGCTCTGCTGCTGCTCTGCTGCGCTGCTGCTCTTATGTTTTCTATTGAACAACGAGGCGATCTTATCGGAAGTGCCCAAGGGGACGGATGCCATGGGAGTGCATTGCCCATTCCCTATACTTACACACACACACACACACACACACTACACTCGCACGTACAACCTAAATAGTCGGTGGATGTTTAAAGGTCTTCGACACATGTCGATGCAAACTCGTCCGTTATAAACACAAATATCTGCCCAGTTCGGCCAGGCATATGATTAATGAGTCTCCCTCGGTTGGAACTCATCAATTCGACCTTGTTCGAACTTGTCGAACCAACATGATGAATACACGAATTTCATAATTTTGCCAGAGTTTCCACTTTTTCGGTGCGGGCTTCCGCTCTCTGAAGGGTCTCTCACTTCGCAGAGGGCTCTTCTGCGCAGCAACGTGTCTTCTTCAAGATTGGCCCTTTATCGAGATATCAAGAAGCTATCTACATACTTATTCAGTTTTTGGGGTCAACTCAGATTTCTTTTTTAGTGTTTTATTGTAGTCTTCTGCTTTTGCTTTTTGCTCTTTTTTTGTAAATTTTTTGTGTCTTCTTCTTTTGGCATTAATTAACTGTCGATAATCGATAGAACCCACGATCGATGCCCCTATGTCAATAGCAGCTAAACAGCTAAACTGCCGCCATTTAAATGGCATTTGTCGCTGTCCGGCGGGAAACACCGGGCTACACTACGGATGCTCTTGGCAGATTTATGGCAAACGAGCGACGAGAAAGCGCTGTGAACTTGGTTTGATTAGTGGGATATCATTTGATAAGTTTAGTAGAACTGCGCACGGGAGTTAGATAGAGATATTTCAAGATAAACAGTTGAGTTGCTTTGAAAAGAACTGATTAGGCTGAAACTCAGTGAAAAATAGTAGACAAAATATTGGCAAAGTATAAGAAAAGTTTCTCGCACTGTATAATTTAAATCTTTTTATTAAGAATTATTATTCATCATAGAAACTGCCCCGTCATTTTCAGAAATGCTCATACCTATTAAGAACAAGCAGAAAATAAACCAATCTAAAACAGTGAACTCTGTGAGCATAACCTGCCAAGTTCGGCCTGATTTTTGCACATGCTATAATTATAGCAGACTTTAATTATGCACATTACTGACGTGGAATTTTGGCGAGTGAATCGTCAGTCTGCGCTTCTTCTTTTCCTTTAGACTGGCCAAATATTTGGCCAAATCTGATTGCACTGTTTATGCTGCTAAACGGAATCCGAACTGACCGGCTTTGCCTGCGTGTGTGTGAGTGTGCGTGTGTGTGTGTTGTTTTTTCTTATTCATTTTTTATGTGCTTTATGGGCCGCTTTTCGCGGCTACCGCATTCCAAAGTGAAAGGTTGAGTAGGTCTGAGCGTCAGAGGGAGACAGCAAAAGACACGAAAGCCAAGGAGATCGGGCAAGAAATTTCATAATTAATATGCCGCACATGGAACTAACTGTTCGAGGCTGCCTTGCCACATTAATATGCAGCAGCGCAGAGGGATACAGAAAGAGAGAAAGAAAGGGACAACACTGATCAACAGGCGTTGGTGTTATCGAGGTTTGAGAACTACTCTATTCCCATTCCCTTTTTGATTCCCCTGTCTGACTGTTCTCTGTTCTAGCCGCATCGACGTGACACTAATTGATGCGGCATTCTACGCCCTTAATAATAATTTAAATAATCAAACACAGACACACATGCACACGCACAGACACACACACTAAATCACACACAACCTGTCCCTTTGGTAAACCGCAGCTAGCTGAGCTTGGCTACGACGATATCTTACGGCTCGACTCCGTACGACATTCATTAATCATACTATAGCCAAACACGTTGAAAATTTCATATAATTTTCAAGCCTCAGGCTGTGATTTTGTTTGTGTTGTGGTCTTTTTGGACGCGGTGCGGTTTGGTTTTGGTTGTGGTTTCGCTTCGATTTCTAGTTATTACAAAGATTAATTGCGTTGCTTATGCAAATCGATTGTCATTAGCCATTTAAGGCCCGATGCGGTGGCAGTTACATATGCGCAGGTACATTAGTTACGATACGGATACAGTTACTGATACAGAAACAGATGCAGACAAAGATTAAGGCACAGAGACAGACACAGATACAGGCACAGAGAATGCTACATATACAGATAGAGAAACAGATTCAAATCCATAAAGAGACTCTGATAGACATACAAATACCTATGCAGAAATAGATACCCTCTCAACAATTTGCCAAAAAGTATCTTATGTTTTGACCATTATAACCGTTCCGTCACATTCTCTCACCTACTGTGCCTGTCCAAGTTGTACATATGTCTGTCTGTCTGCCTGTCCGTCCGTCCGTCTGCACGCCGGGGGCGCAAGCGCGTGTTAAAATGGCTCAAAACAAACAAACGGTCAAAACGATAACCGATCCGAAATTACTTTTCCAAATGGACGCGGCGCACTGAGGCAGTAAAACGAGGAGAGAAGATGCAAGGGGAAGCGGAGGGGGAGAAATATTGAAACGTTTTGTAACCGATACTCGCAACTTGCGACTCGCGTCTCGCAAGGAATTCCATTGGTTGCGCTTTGGCTGTCGAGCGTAGTGCAAACACTCGAGAATCTGGAACGGGTTTCTTTCTGCCCCACGACGTTACTCGACTTTTTCCACGACTCTGCGTCGTCGTCATGTAGCTCTTGGCTTTGATTTTGATTAGAGCATTACGGCTTATGGGCTTGCTACTCAGGCAGCCAACTCAAGCATCTCTAGCGGGGCACACAGATAAGCACCTCTATACGCCTGTGCATACATATATCAATCGATTTGATGTTGGGAAAAGAATCCCGTATCGCATCATTTGTTTTGCTATGCACTGGGGCATCAATGAAGAGGGGATAAAGGAGGAGGTTTCTCCACGGCCAAATTAAGTATTCCTATTCAATTTGTTAGCTTTCAGTGTCTGCTGGGTAAATTAGATGCTTATCTGGATTGAGGGGGATTGAATATCACAGTTTGATTTGAGTTTATTTTGGGCTTATCTAAGCGGGAGAAATGCTGAGGCTTTGCTAGAGTGTTACTGGAATCTGCAGTAGGATTGTTGAAGATTGAGTGATAATAAACACATTGTTTTTTTATTGAAAATATTCTTAAATATATTTTAAGACAATAGAATAATCTACAAGTATTTGTTACTACATATAACTATCTTATGTGATATATTCCAGAGTGTTCCCCATTGACCAGAACTCTTTAATGATAAGCAACTCTCTGATTTATCAGATACTAAAGCACTTCAATCTGTAACGTGCCTAATTAAGCTTCCGTCTCAGCTTGGCAACTTGATGCTGTCCGTATTTATGGCATAGTATGTGCGTGTGCCATAATTATTATGATACGAGAGCAGGCCAACTTTTGATTTATGTGAAAACGAAGCCAACGAATGACTTTGGATGCTGTCGCGTGTTTTTTTTCTTCTGTGTTTTTCTTCTTTTTTAATAAATTCAAAATTAAATTTTCTCTTAATTGCAGACAGTCGAGGCGTCGTCCGGGCCAGAACCCGATCAGGAGAAAGTGTTTCCCCTCTCTTTCCATTCCCCTCTTTCTCTCTATCTCTTACCTCTCTTGACTGTCTTCCGTCTGGCCAGCTAGCCGAGTTGCATGTCTCGACCGGCTGCAGCACGGTGTCTCTCCTCGGAATTGGGTCAGTCAGAGCCCAACTCCAGCAGTCAAACCGCAGTCCCAGCTGTTTGAATCATTTCGGTGCGGTAGCTGTCTCTTTCTCTCTCTTTCTCTCTCTGTCTGTCTCTTTCGCTCGGTGACATTTAAATTATGTCTTATGCTTTTCTTATTTTTTGTTGGGTGCCAAACAAAAATGCCACCGAAAGAGCAAAATACATGAAAAGAAAGGTTAACTCAGGCAGGCCGAAGGCTAGATACCCTTTGTAGTTAGGGAAAGAATGTGGAGGTTTCTTTTAGAAACTAGAGTTTTCTGCTTTGATGAAGTATATAAAGCATTCCTGGCAACTTACAAGCTAGTTAGTTTTGCCTCACTCCAACTTATATACAATAAGAATTAATGTATAACAAGTTTCATTCCATTCTTAATGCTAAAATGCATATACCCTCTGCGAGAGAGCATAAAATAGTTATGCCCAAAGGAAAAAAGCTTTTTTGACAGTGAAAAATCTGTTTTACGCTGTGCTTATGCAATCCGAGCTGCACTGTTGAGCTGCACTTAGCGGACAATTGGCTTAGAGACAAAAGAGCCCCTCCTCCATAACTACCTCCCTCTTGCCGCTAGTACTCATGCCTTCACAACCTACTCAGCTGACAGCTGCAAGTGGGGCAGCAACAAGTTGTCGCCCAGGCATAAAGGTCTCGATTATGCGCCCATCAAACACCCGAAAGTCAACTCCAAAGAGCAACAACAACAAGAACAACAACAATCGCCACTCGATTGGTAATTAAAACGCAGCTGTGATCTGTGATCTCTGATTGGAGTTGACTGACAAAGGTGTCTGTTGTCTGCCTTGCTGTCTGTCTGTCTGTCTTACTGGCGTATCTACTCGTATTTCGCTTTATGGGCCTGGGTCCGAGCCCTTTCGCCTCGCCTGCCTGACCCCATAATCCGATCTCGTAATGTTTCAATAATAATGCCGCAGCCACAATTCGAACTGGTCTCTCTCTCCGTCTCTCTTGGCCCCTTCTCAGGTGTGTCGGCACGAGCGAATCGAAATTCCAATAGTTCGAAGTCTTATCGAGCCCCAGACAATAGAATATTTGTACTCCTTGGCCGAAACATGTTTTGCCCAGGCAACATTTTATTTTTTTTGCTTTTGCTTCGCATAAATTAAACATAATCTATGTAGTAGATCAGTATTTACTTCTAGTATTTGTGAATTATAATAAATACTCGGTTTTCCCCTTAATAAATGTCAACTTTGTACAAGTAAACAACATATTATTATTATTAAATCATTATTTATTTATAATGTTATTTAAACAAAAGAAAACCCTTGTTCAGTAAACTAACAACATATGTTTCATATCATATCATTATTTATTTTTAGTATTATTTAAATATACTGTAGTATTAAAGAAAACCTTTGGTTTCCCTTTCTTTTTTGTTCCTCCATTCAAAATAAATCGCTTAATTATTTTAATGGCGCTTTTTAACGCCATTTGCCCTGGGCCCTCATGTGGTTTTTCCTGTTTATACGAATAATGGACACACTTTACATGAGAAACAGTGTAGAATAGGTCGTTTGCCATTGGTTCGGATCGTAAACAAAAGCGGGCAAAGGTGTCAAGCGTCAAAGCCAAAGTCAATAAAAATACTTTACCATTTGCTGTGGCACCACAAACATTCCTAGTCACACACACACACACACACACGCACACGTGTATAGGGGTATATATGCATATAGACTAGCTTGTATTTGGCTATTTACGAGCTTGTTTATATTCCATTTGGAAACCAGAACGGCAAAATACGTTGAAAGCATCTGTGGCGCGATATGCCACATATTTTGCTGCCAAGCGAAACCGAGTCAAAACTTTGAATCGATTTGGGTTGCGACACAGAAAAAGCATCGCGCGAAGCCGTTGTAAGTTTGCGGGGGATTTGCATAAGCCCCATTTGATTTCATATTTATTTCTTATCAAATTAGCCTAAGAATCGCCTCATTAGTAATGGGTATATCTGAACACATCTAGGTGTGGAAGGCAATTTGCTACTCGACTTGGGCGTGTAAGCGAGTCTCGAGCGATGTGTGGGTTTAACTACTGTTTCTGGTGGCCTAAGCTGTAAATAATGAATAATAAAAGCGGAGGTTAATTGTATAGAGTTTATAAACTGTTCCAGCAGCAACCATTTTCTATAGCAGAGCACCAAGTGTTATCTAGGTGATTTTATCGCGCTGGGAACGATTCGAGAACCAAGAATGAACTGAAGCGATTTACATATTTCGCTGGGAAAGCAAAGTTCTCTGGTTGCTTTCTATTTAGCTGTAATTCATTTATATTGAAAGAAAAGCCACAATAACTGTTTATTATTGTTGGGGTGTTCCAAATATACCCTGTTATAATAAGGCAAGTAGTTCTTTACATTTTTCGCTATTTATGGAAGAACTGATGGATTCATCTTTGTGGTATAAAAAAGTAAAATGTTCAAGTATTTAAATATTTTCTGATTGGTTTCTGTTTTAAATATTTTCTGATTGTTTTCTGATTTAAATATTTTCTAATTTATTGATTAACTGATGAAGTTCAAGATTGAAAGAAATGAACAAGCTATTCTCAGTTGAATTCTTTCAATGCACAGAGAGCAGAAGGGTTCTCATAACAGATCTATATAATACGATAATTAAATATATACAATTATATGATATACTTGTATATGCAGAACAAAAACCCCATTTCAATAGGAGGAGGGTTCTCTTTTATAAATCCAAAGAAATTCCATTAAAATTTTATATGATTTTCAACATTATTCTATACACTAATATACTCAATCTGCAGGCGAGTAACACCCTGTAATAACTATATAATGTGCAGCTTTTCTCACCTCTCAAAGTTGAATCCTTGCAGTTGCCTTCACACGCTAGTTGGCTATGTTTACTATCCAATAAAATGAGGTTTATACTTAGAGATATCCGTATCGTTCTCAGGTCTATTCCGTTGGGGTTTTGCGTGCAATTATTGCACAAATCGGTTTACTTTCACCCGCGAAGTACTCAGCAAACAACAACAATTATTTGTGCAACATTTGTGCAGCACATTTTACATTTTCGATGGGGCATGCAGCGAGTACTTTGGCGATGGGGCAGGCATTTAGCGCGCACACACGCGCACACTCACACATACACACACGCGGATGGGGGCACTCGACACCGAATTTACTTATGTTGCATATTTGTTGTTGCAGCAGTTTTGGCAGGTTTCGTTAACAGGAAAATTGACTTTATGTATACGTGTGTGTGTGTGTATATATATCCTGTGTGTGTGTATATTATGTATGTGTGTACACACTCGCACTCGCTGCGGCGAAAAACAACTTTTCGCGAATATTACACACACTCACGCGCACTCACACTCACACAGAGACACGGACACAGACACTGGCAACGTTTAACGCCCGCGGCGGCTCAGCGATTCGATGGCCCCAAAAACAACAACAAGAACAGCAACGAACAGTACGCGGACCGAGCTGAGCTGCAGAATGGTTCTGCACGACGAAAAGTCAAAAACACAACTGAAACTTCTTTGGGGAAAAAGTATTTTTACAGCACGCTCGGCTCGGATCGGCTCGACGGCGGCACGCGCAATAGACCAACAATGGGTCTCAGCTTGGTCTGGCTGGCTGGCTGGCTGGCTGTGCCTCAACAGGTCTTGAGCCGCCGAGGAGCAGCTCGCATTGAGTGAGTTTTTTTGTTATTTTGTGTTGAAACCAGTTGATCTTGTTTTTGAGCCGATTTCGTTGGTCTGCAAAACGTTTGCGGCTGTTACATGACTCGCTCGGCTCTGCTCGGCTTGGCTGTCGACTGGGGACTGGCTCCTTGCGCGCCAGCCAGTTCGTGTCCTAAGTCTTTTGTTTTGGCTGCACAGCACTCGCAAATGCCTGGCATTATTATCTATGAGTTATTTACGCTTAGCATTTTCTGCTCTTGTTATGACCAGAGCAACAGACGAACGGACGATGGGACTATGGGACGCTGGTACGATGGGACGATCGGTTCGTTGTCGTTGTCGTGGGCTTGGCACACGCCTCGCTCGTTTGCTGGCTCGCTCACTCGCTGGCGCAGCGAACCCCTTTTTTGTTGCCCAAAAGTTAGCTGGCAGGAATGTTATGGGCGACAGGTTTGGCCAAGCTGCGCGGCAATTTGCACATTTGGCGTAAGAAATCTACTTGGCTACTTGGCTACCGTTTTCCATTGCAGCCATTGCAATCGGCAAAACAATTCTGCAATTACATTTGGCTGGCGTAGGAGTTAGGACTTGGTTCATTGAACCAGCGCGCAGGAAGTTGAAGATAAAAAGATAGCTAAGAAGAGGCAGAGGAAGATGAAGGCAGAGCGGAAGTTGGGGGAGCTTTGAAACGACCTTGTCGTGTGAGAGATTTGTGCCTGGCAGCGTCACAACTTATTTTGGAATTTATTGCCGCACAAAGTTTGGTTGGGTTTGGTTTAGTGTGCCATTGTTCTGACTCTCGGTCGGTCTCTTTCTTTGCACATCTGCCGACACAATAAAGAGCGCGGCGCGGCTGCTGCGGCATTTTTTGTACGTTCAAAGTGCGGCAAACCAGCTCCAGCTTCAGCTTCAGCACCAGCTCGACTCCTGCCAATGCCCCAAACGCACAGCCGCCACTTGATCAACTCGCAACTCACAAGTGGCAACTGGCAACTGGCAGCAACTGGTTGCCAGACTCGCTGCAAAGCATGCGCCAAGGAATTTGCCCAGCGATTTTCGGAATGTTTACCCAATGTACCAAGTGCAAAACAAAAAGGTTCATCGAGTGGCAGTGGAAAGTAGCTGCAGCTGACACCGAATCGAGAATGCTCTTCTCCTTGCAGAGAATTTCAATCAGTTGCCAGCACAAACGAAGAGCATGCCACAGTCGCGTTGCATGCCAGTGTACTTGGCACATTAACACATTGTTGCCAGGAATTTCGTTGCCTCAGGCAGGCACAGAAAGAGGGAGACAGACAGACCGACAGAGGCAACAGCTGTTATGTGCATGGTTCTTCGTTTACTGGGGTCATTTAAATGGCATTAGCGCTAATAATTTGCTTTTACCTACTCCAGGAGGGGATGCAGCAGCGGGGCATGCAACAAAGTAATCTCTGAAAAATCTCTCTGCATCGTGGGACAAGGACGTGGACGTGACTTGCCTTGTTGACGTTCTGTTGTGACAGTGCGAGGTGACCGCCCTGAGATTTGGGACTCCTTACTGCGCTTAGATATCTCGGGATACCGTTTCAAGTATTGTGTGTGTGTGTGTCACTGCATGGGGCATAAATCAACACGAGCCGCAAAATGCGACCGCAACAAAGCGAAAAGGCAGAACGCAGGTAGCAGGCAGGGAACGACGACGACGACAACATCAAATTCCAAAGGCAACGTTTCGTTTTGTGAACTCAACTCCAAACTCAATTAGTAGTGTGTGTGCGTGTGTGTGTGCGTGTCTCTCTGTGTGCATTCTTTGCATGCCTTTGTGGCATTTGATTGATAATTTCGTTACGCCTCGAACATGTCTCAAAATGCATTTTGATAACTTTGGGGTTCAAGATTTATGACAAGTTCTCCCTCTCCATTGTTATTGTTGTTGTGCATTAGGTTAGATATTTGTCGCTGATTCGATTGGACAGCATCTCTCCAGCTCTTCAGTGCATGACTAAGCACTGCCCGCATGCCTAGATCCAGGTGTGTCTCTCTCTTCAAATTAGGTTGCTGTGCCACAGAAGCCTATCGTGAGTTGTAAAAGAAAATTCCAATTCCAACTTCATTAATTCGAAATTCGTTTGGGATTGGCAAGTAAATTCTTTATTTATTCATTTATTTAATACATACTATATTGCAAAATGTTAAAATTTGTATTGCATAATTGCATTTATTATGAGATATCATAAGAAGGTAATTGGCATATGGTATTTATTAGCTGAACTACATTGGAAATAGTATATATATCATATATCACTAAGTATTGAATCAGAGCGGAATAGTATATTTGATTAACTGCATTTCTCTACTTAGTTATTATATAAATTTGAATTTTAAATTCTGTATCTATTTGGGGTGTATAACACGTTTGAATGTAAATATTTTCCTTTGTTTCTCTACTAATAATTTATTTCTTTAATATCGGTCTACATAAAATTTGGAGCAAGTGCAATAATTGATTGCAATAAATTTGTAGATAAGTTCCTCACGCGATTCTCTGAATAATTTAATAAAGTCTTGTATCGAGTTCCGTTTGAAATTGTTTGTGCATCACGTCGTTTTTGAATGATTCGTTGATTGTGAGGGAGTTCACATGAATATAAATGACAATGAAATCAACAGCCACGGTAAATTTCCCCGTTCCTGCGGCGAGGACGGGGATTTCTTTGTTCCCGTTAGACTTCAAGTTTCAGTTTGCCATATTTCTGAAACTTGCTGAAAACCTCATCTCATTTCTTCACGCCAACGTAAGTAACCGTCTTGCCCGACTTGCGCAGTGCTTCCAAAATCTTGTCAGACGGCAAGCTTGTGGTAACTCTTACTTTCTGTTCCTCCAAACTGACAGTCACTTTTTCCACCTTATCTGCAAACAGAAACAGCAAAAACAATATCGCACTTAGTTGGCAACCGCAACCAAACAAATTGCCGACTGCCCGATAAGGCATGGGAACAACTTAAGCATTCTACATTTATCTATGCATGCTCACATACCTCAGCTAAGCCGCAACTGATTCTAAATAATCTATATGAATGTGTACTTACCACCTAATTTGCCTAAGAGCTTTTCGATTGCGCTGGCACAACCGCCACAGCTCATTTCCACTTTGAATTCATGTACCTAATCAATGTGAATTTGATATATTATTTAAAAAACAACTTTATATGTATGTATACATACTGGCATTTTGAGACTGCTACTGCTGGGGCGGCTCGCGTCAGCCGTTGTATGCTTATAGATTTCCGGTAAATTAAACAGCTTGAAGGCGGTGTCTTTTATTTATTTTGGACGTGGCACACGCACTATAACTACGGAAAGTCGTTTAACAATTAAACAATTTACTTTTCTATTGTTTGCCTAGTAAGCTTTCGATAACGATAAATATTTCCAGTAACATGACAAGCAGCTCTGTAGACGAACATTCAATAATGTTAAGAAACAGTCTTACTCGGTGTAAAAACAGCTGTTCTGTTGAAGCTCTGTGGTTTAGCAGCGGTGTACTCTGTTTTCTAACAGCTACGCCAGCGTTCATTTTCTCAAATGTTAGAGCGAGAGGCAAACAGCATTTACAGAAGTTCTCTCTGAGCAAGCATACCTTTAACAGAACAGCTGCTACTTAACACTATTCGATTATTTTGTTTTGCAAACACAATTTATAAAATTGAAAGACGCACATAAACAAAAATAAATATTTATTCCAGAATATTTTATACTTTCATGCTAATTGATGTCGGTCTGTGTATATTTTCGATATATGTTGATTGAAGCTACTGTGTTTTGGTCTTGGAAATAGCTACAAAAACGTAGGTTTATATATTTAAATATTGTGTACTTTCTAACTAATGGCATCTTTTACCATTTGTCGCTGCAGCTAGAATTCGTAGACAAGATGCGCACCAGCTATAAGAAGAACCGTCCATTTGATTTCAAGCTGATTGAGAATGTCGAGCCTAACCCGGTGCTCTATAAACGACAGGCGGGACTCTCTAATTACGACGTGATGAAAGTAAAAACGGAAATCTGGTCTAAAATAGCCAAGGTTATGAAATGTGAAGGTAATGCCAACAGAAATAGTTTAGAGTAAATTCAAAATTAACGATTCCTTAACTTTCAGTGAATTTCTGCCTGATGCGCTGGAACAATCTTCACTATCGTTATAGAAAAGAATCTCGGCGATCAGGCACATCGACATGGCCATATTTTGAGCGTCTTCGATTTCTCTCGGACCTTCCAGCGCAATCCAAATCAAAGCCTAAGGAACCAGGCTCTTCTCAAACAGAGGAGCCACCCGCGCAGACAATCGAGGCGCCAAATGAATCTTCAGCTAATGAGAACGGATGGCAATCATACAACGATTGCGTGGTCATGCATGTGGGGGAAATGGAACAACACGCCGACAGTACATTCATAATCGAAGAGATTATTGAGGCAAATGATCAAATCCTACAAGAGGAAATTATTTACGAGGAAGATGAGCAGCTGGACAACGAGCATCAGTCAACGGAGACAATGCACATGAACTCCGGTGCCGTCGCTGTCGATGCTCAAATCGCCGAGCTACTGGCATCGCCAGTTAGCGATTATCTCAAAATGGACCGAATCCTTAAGCAACTCGACGACAATAACAAAAGATTAGCAGAACGTCGCATCATGGCGTTCGTACTTAAGTGTCAATTGAGAGCCTTGGTCGATGAGCCCATCGACGATCTTTTAATATAAATCTCGCTAGACTAAGAAACTTGTATATAATTTGATTTTAATAAACAAACTTAAAGAACATTATCTCTCTCCCGCAATTTCTATGCCTCGATCTTGCACTTGTCCAGATCATGCCACGCCACTTTGGGCTTGGTTATAAACTGCTCACGCGTTAAGCTATCCAACATGAGCGCCTGTTGGCGCACATACTTGACCAGGCGCTCGATGTGAGCGTAATCATCGCACTGCATTTCGAAGAAACGACGCCACAGTGCACAGGCGAGCACTCGGTCGTCGGACATGATGCCCTCGTCGTAGGCAATGAGCGCCGCTTGAAATTGCTCCGAGAGTGTCTCAATCTGCTGTCTCGTGCGAGAGGGATTGTTAGCCTGCAACATAAGATGGTAAATTGAGCAATTGCAGGCATAAGGAGGAGTTCTATACTTACTCCCAACTTCTTGGCGCGCGTATTTACATCTCCCCACATGGCCTCCACTATGCAGTTACGTAAGAAGCGTCCATCTTCGCCTGTCTCCGAGCCCTCAGCCATAGAGCGCATCAGCAGCAGCCACACATGCAATTCCGTGACCAGGAACCAAGAATTAAACGTATTGGGCAGATTGAAATCGCGGAAGAAAGCGACGTAGTTGATCTTGTCCGCAACACTCTCGTACAGCAGATGACTGGTCACCTTGAGACGCTGTAACAGGAACATGGTTAATGGTTTTAATTGATTAAAATATAACATTATATCTTACGGCTTTTGTGTTGGGCGTGAAGCCGACTTTGTTCAAAACACGCTTTAATATGCTGCCATCCTCTGTTGCTGTTTGTTTGACTTTGCTTGTTCCGTCTACAACGCCCGTGGAACAGAGCCTGCATTGATCGCTGTTTGCTATTGCTCCCGCTACAACTACAACATTATGTTTTGACTTGTATGTGTACTGCGCCGCCTGTGGGAGGAAAACATTGCGGTTTATATAAGAGCGGCAGGTAAGTTAGATCGATCAGGTGAATGAATACTGAGAAAATGTTTATAACACAACTTAACATACCCTCGCCGTTGCGGTTAGGCCACTTGCCAGCCTTGCTGCTGCGCGTGTGCACAACATACTTTAATTAAACCGAATTTAAATTCTTCTAAACAAAACGCAGTGTTACAACAGCATGCGGAGGGAGCTGCCAACTCGGTACAAAGTACTTGTAATGCTTTCGGAAAACAGCTGGCATAACAGAACTACTCCTCAACCCCTATTTTACTCCTCAATTAGAACACCAGCTGTTGACTGTTAAATTTAAATTTATTTGTTAACAATACTTTATTCAGTAAAATATACTTATAAATAATTTTATGAATAAAAGCTTACATTAAATTATACTTGTATGACTATACAATAAATCATATTACGAAATATAAGCTAAACTTTAACGTTTCTGCTATTTACATAACAGCAATATGTTAAGATTCTCAGGTCTGTTGTTGCTCATTAAGAGACAGCTGGTTGTGATTTCTGCCGGCGAACAAAAACCATTGCAATCCAAATAAAAACAATAAACAATGCTGCGACTAAGTGCCCAAATGTGGAACCAAACTTGTGCGCTGCAACGTTTGCACGGCAGCGTCAAACAATGCCCCCGCAACAGCCTGATATTTATTGCCAGGAAGATGACACAACAACAGCCACCAAAAACAATTGAATGGACAACGAGAATTCCCACGGGCGCGAAGGACAAGGATAAAATTACGGCCTTGGGCTGGTTCCTACTTGTGAGTTCCTTTGGATCAACTTTTATGCACTAATGTATAGAATAGCTAATATTTTCAGCTCATACCCGCCACAACATTTGGTCTAGGCTGTTGGCAGGTAAAGCGTAAGATCTGGAAAGAGCAACTGATAAAAGATTTACATGAACAACTGCATATAGCGCCAGTGGAACTTCCCGAAGAGTACGTTAAGTCCCTTATAAGTCCTTATATAATCTTCATCACACTTTTATCCCAAAGCTTGAGTGAATTATCTAACATGGAATACCGTTTGGTCAAGTTGCGTGGCAAGTTTCTACATGACAAGGAAATGCTAATGGGACCACGTTCCCTGATACGACCTGATGGAGGAGAAACACAAGGTGGACTTTTCTCTCAGCGTGATACTGGCAATGGTTATCTGATTGTCACACCATTTCAATTGGCTGACAGAGAGTGAGTACGCTGAGCAAGAGGCCTATAGAATCTTCTGCAATTTCATGTCCTTCCTTAGTGACATCGTGCTGGTCAACCGCGGCTGGGTATCACGTAAGCACATGGATCCAGAGACCCGGGCTCTAGGGCAATACAAATCCGAAGTGGAGCTGACAGCTGTAGTCCGCAAGGGCGAGAACCGTCCACAGTTCACACCAGATCACAAAGGAGGCAACATCTTTCTCTATCGCGATTTGCCAAGGATGTGTGCTAGCACAGGAGCTGCACCTGTATTCCTGGATGCGGTTTACGACGCCAAAGGCGCGCACAACGCTCCAATTGGTGGACAGACACGCGTGACGTTGCGCAACGATCATCTCTCATATCTGGTCACATGGTTCAGCCTGTCGGCTGCGACGTCGTTCCTCTGGTATCGTCAGATTGTAAAGCGAATACCGTTTTAAGGTTGAGTTTAAAGTTATCAATGAATGATTGTTTTTATTTCATAAAATTTACATGTTTGTGGAAAAATGCTCGTTGAAAATTCTCAATCAAATAGCGAACTTAAGGGATGCCCGTTTGCAACGGCAAGTGTTAAAATTTTAATATATAGTATACAGTATATATTTTTATATAGTATATTGCAACTGGAACAACATTGGGTTGTAGGAATATAGATACAGGAATACTTAGGCGTATCTAGCGAAATACTTGCACTATTTATATAAAAACAAACGCATATTTACAATGAAGTGTCGTAAATACTGGAAATAAATGTTGACAACGCGTTAAGTCTTAGAGCCCAGGGATGCAGAAGCCTACAGCTGCGGCACTATGCCCCACGATCGTAGCAGTCCCGCGCGCTGGTACTTCTTGCCAATGGTTTGCACATGGAAGCCAATCTGCTGCAACCGTTCGTGATCCAATATTTTGCGTCCATCGAATATGTATGCCGGCTTCATCATTGACTGATAAATGCGCTTGTAGTCCAGATCGACAAACTCATCCCATTCTGTGCAGAGCACCAGAGCGTGTGTGGCACGAACGGCGCTATAGGGATCACTATGTATTTGCACAGCCTTCTTAACATTCTCTGGAGATTCCGTCACACTGGGATGCGTAAGGTCATCGATAATCTGCTCGGGCTCTACCTTGGGATCGTAAATGTCCAGCTTAGCGCCCTCCTCGAGCAGTGTCTGGCATACGGTTATCGCAGCCGTTTCACGTGTATCTCCAGTATTCTTCTTGAAGGCGAAACCCAAGATGGCAATACGCTTGTCCGACACCGTGTTAAAGAGACTCTCGATGATTTTCTGCGAGAAACGACGCTTCTGGTATTCGTTCATATCGATCACCTGCTGCCAATAGGCAGCCACCTCGGGCAGATTCAGGTTCTCACAAATGTAGATTAAATTCAGTATGTCCTTTTGGAAACAGCTGCCTCCAAAGCCAACAGAGGCCTGCAGAAACTTGGAGCCAATGCGGGAGTCAAGTCCCACGGCACGCGCAACCTCCGAGACATCAGCACCTGTGGCTTCACAAACTGCCGACAACGAGTTGATGCTAGAGATGCGCTGCGCAAGAAATGCATTGGCCGCCAGCTTAGACAGTTCACTGCTCCATGTATTTGTTGTCAGAATATTCTTCTTGGGTATCCAGTGCTCATAAATCCACGAAAGCTTCTCTACCGCCTGGTGCCCTTCGGGCGTTTCCTCGCCGCCAATCAAAACACGATCGGCATTCAGTAAATCATTGATAGCCGTTCCCTCGGCCAAGAACTCCGGGTTGGATAGTATATCATAGTGTATGCCAGGCTTCTGATTCGCACGCAGTATGTGCATGATACTCTCGGCAGCACGAACTGGTACTGTGCTCTTCTCGACAACGATCTTATTGGACTGTGCGATCTCAGCGATCATGCGTGCCGCACTCTCCACATACTTCAGATCTGCGGCACGACCTGGAATCCAATAGATTAAAATATTAGCTTTATTTTAATGACATGAAAGGTATCTATTGAACACATACCTTTGCCACTGCCACATGTTTTCGTGGGTGTATTCACCGATATAAAGATCAGATCAGCTTCTTTGATGGCAGTTGTTATGTCAGTGGAGAAGAACAAGTTCACATTGCGGCACTTTTTGACGACCTCATCCAGACCGGGCTAGAACGAAAGAGAGAGAGTGTGTAAATTTGAGTATAATTAACATATTATGTAAACAATAAACAACAACTAAAAACAACCGTTAGCTGGACCAGTTAGTCTGTTAGTCTTTGCGACACAATGTGTCTGAGTTTTTGTTATTATGAGATAAGATTATTATTTCTATGGAAACTCCTTATCTAGAATGCACGTATGTATTTGGAACGATCGTCATAATATGATACTATAATAAATTTAATGTACACACATGTTTCTGCGATTAAAATTATTATTATTTACTGATTGATCTTCTTACAAAAGGTTTCCCTTTTTAATCTCAATCTGCCGTTCGTTCAACTTTTTCTCGCGAAATAATCAAAAGAAATGTATGTATGCATTAATGAGAAATTGAACGGAACGAATGGGAAAGGGAAAACGCTAATGGTTTTATTTGGAAACCATGTGGCATCGAAAACGCTGATCCCAAATAAAACAGTTTAGTTTATTAGCAGCGAGCACAAAATTTTCCAAGAAACATTTCGAAAATGTTAGCGAACGTTCGTAAGTGGTAACTTCTCAAAACAAAAAACTAATTACAATATTCGTAAGCTTCGACAGGCACTTGGGCAAATACATTTGTGCACATGCAGAAAAAACAGCACAGGTACAAGGCCAGTTAATCAGCAAACGATGTCAGCTATGCCAACAGTGCCTACTAGTTTTCTTTGTTTTCCATTTCAGCCAAGAAAATTGCATACGACGATACAATCTTCCGGCACTTCGATGATGCAATCTAAGTAAAGAGGCGATAAATAAATAATTGAATTCCAGTTGTGAAGCGCCTTGGCCTCATGAGCAGATAATATTTTTAGTACGATGCTTCTTTTTATGAATATATATTATATATTCATTGTCGATGCGAGGTTTCTACCGAGACCGCTGGAATTTGTTTTGGGTTTTTTTTTGTTTTGTTAGTCACTTATGTGATTATTTTTACATAAATCGATAGCATTCGAACACTCAATCACACTCAACATCTAATTAACACTTTAAAAGAATAAACTCTTGCAAAATACCAACTCAAATACAGTAAAGCTTCGCTATAAAAACCTTAATGAAGATTGCAATGAAATGACTTAAGAAAATTAATTAGAAACCGTTTTTTATGTAAATCTATTGGTGTATAAAATCCTTTAGCGCACAGTAGTAAGTTCATTATAGAGTTTTATTACTGTACAAAACATTATCCAGCTCTCGCTGATAATAACAACTATTGTACTGTTGCTTATCTGCCTCACAAGACGTAGTATGGGCCCAGCCCGACGGCTGATAAGGTTTGGGTTTGGGTTCGAGTAGACGAACGGGGTGTGTGGACGGAAACGAGAAGAATGGCATAAAAAAACGGAAATGCGACAATCTAGAAAAATTTTGTGAATACTAGCAGACTGTTTGGGAATGGAAAGGAACTCTTTGCCGGCACAGCTAAGCAGATACCATGGATCTTATCGATTTTCCAATCGCTGACCCAAATGAAGCGAAGCCACACTCTTTGTTGGTCAGTGTAAATCTTTGGCACTCAATAAACACTGCGCTCGCTCACACACAAACATTCACCTGCGTATTGTTTATGAATGACTAATGAACAGTACGCTGGCGCTGCACTGCGTTTGTGTGTTTGGGCTTGAGGCTTGACGTTTGAGGAGAGTGACCATTGACCTTGTTGTGGGCTAATTGCGCCAAGCACCTGTGATTGCGGCTGTGATTGTGATGTACTCGATCATATGCTGCCTCTGCTTGCCACAGCGTTCGTTGTGAAAGAGTTCGCAATCACACGCACGCACTGGCACTGGCAAGGCAACAGTGGTGTGGTGTGGTGCGTGTGGTATACAAATCAGTTGGGAACTGGTTTCGGCTCAAGAACATAAGGGACAGAGAGCCAGGGAGACGGGACGGCGGCTGGGCTACTTGAAACATGAGCATGAGAGGAGTTCATCGACGTCTGCCCCTCTCTGATTGATGTGTGTTGTGCTGTTTGTTTAGGATGATTTTTCTTTTTTTGAGAATTTCAATTTCTTTTTCTTTCAGCACAAAGCGTGATAGATCTCAACTCACACACGTACAACGATTATTTAAATGCACGGGCATACCCATCATGTTCGTCTGTAGCTAGACCTAAATATGCGCTTGTATATACGCCTATGTACACAAATATTTACTGGGAAACATGATCAGCCGCCCAATAAGCACAATAACTTAAACTAACCTCGTAAATGGGTAATTTTTCCGAATTCCACTGTGCGATTCTTTCGGCACTTTTATCGACCAGCGTAATGGTAATATCTGGACACTTGAGTGCCATTACGGCACATGTTGGACCGCCAACATAACCAGCACCAATGCAGCAAACTTTCATTTTAGATTAGCTAGATTTTCACACACGATTTATTTAATTAACGAAGCCCGAGTGTTCAATGTTTCCGTCAAATTACGTTTAAAAACTCCTCAAACAACAATACACATGCATACGAATATTTAATGCTTCCACCACGGCGTCCGAATAACATCTGTTAATAAACCCTCCAATCAGACTGTTAATATCAACAGCGCTACAGTTGGATTGTTGAACGAGGCATATACCCAGCAGCACTTGATGTATAGAACTTTTTACTTCAACACAAATGTAAAAGCGAAACGAATCTGAAATTGTATTAGAGAAAAAGTTTATATTAAATTTGCATTCATAAGTAAAGTGGCCTGATGAAACTGACCTTTAAAAATCTGTTATACCATGAGCAAGTTATATTTCCTTAAAAGGACAGGGTATACAATTATTGTGATCCTTATACTAACATTAACTTTACAGATTTTCTGTGGGTGAATCTTCATGTAAGCGTTTACAGTCGTATGTTAACAATTCAGCTAACAGCGTAAGCAAATGCAAACAGCCATTGTCTATCGATAACACATCTCCAAATCCATCGACTTTACCGCCAAGAAATTTTTTTTTAAATTGACAAACGAAATTTAAAATGTTTTGTAGGAGGCCTTGATGGTCCCAAAAAATTATTATTGTTATGTTTATAGTTTTATTTAAATTCTAAATTCCCAGATTATCAAAATTTTTGTTTTTAGCACTTGATACAATGATGTTGCATCTTTTGAGCCTTTCGAAATGCATTCGTCCGTCGTACACTTACAAAGCGCTTCCAACAATTGCCAATGCATATTATCGACTACTGTCCGATAAAGGAAAAAAGGATGGTAAATAACTAAACATTTGCAATGTTATAATATCACTAATGAGAGTATAAACAATTAAAGGGGAGATACCGAAGCCATTGGGCTCTGCATGTAACACACAAAACGAGCCTCCAAAAACGCCCACTTGCAAAAAAGATGGTAAATAGTTTAAGCTAAAAATGTTTTAATATAAGATATTAATGCGTGTATACACAACTATTTAAAGAACCAAAATTGGGGAATTCTATGTGCAAAAAACCGATTGAAGTAACGGCCTCTTGCAAAAAGGATGGTAAATTATTTAAGATAATCAATGTTATAAGTTAAAAGCTAATGAATGATAAAACAATTTAAGGGGATAAGCCTAAAGAGCCTGTCTGCAAGAAACCTGTAGAAATAAAGGCCTCATGCAATAAGGATGGTAAATAATATAACCCAAACCATGTTATAATATCACATACTAAGAACTGTATAAATTTAAAATTTCATTTAAAGGTAAAGATCAGGGGAAACCGAAGGTGTTTTCTACGACTTGCATAAAGAACGGTAAACAATTTAACTTATGACATCTTATAATAAAAGGTACTAACGGTTGTATAAAACAATTACAGAAAAACCAAAGGACTGCAAAAAAACGGAAGTAAAGCCAACTTGCAAAAAGGAAGGTAAGCAATATACGAGGGTCGTTTGATAAGTCCGTGACTTTTTGTATTTGCCGCGCACCTGCTCTAAATACAGCAGTTATCGATTAACAGCTGACTGTAAAATTTTGAGAAAGCTGCGTTTTTTGGTTTGCGTTTTATAGGCATTGAAAGCAGACGATCTCGATCTCCATTTTCGTTAAAATTCACGAGATCGTCTGCTTTCAATGCCTATAAAACGCAAACCAAAAAACGCAGCTTTCTCAAAATTTTACAGTCAGCTGTATATCGATAACTGCTGACAGGAGCAGTGTTGTATTTAGAGCAGGTGCGCGGCAAATACAAAAAGTCACGGACTTATCAAACGACCCTCGTAATCTAAGCAATGTTGTAATGAATGATACTAAAGATTGCATAAAACAATTACAGAAAAACCAAAGCCGTGTAAAAAACCAGAAGTAAAACCCACTTGCAAAAAGGAAGGTAAATAATATTATCTAAGCTATATTTTAATGTATGGTACTAAAGGTTGTATAAAACAATTACAGAAAAACCGAAGCCGTGTAAAAAACCAGAAGTAAAACCCACTTGCAAAAAGGAAGGTAAACAATTAGTCCAAGCTATGTTGTAATATAACATATTAACGGTTGTATAAAAAAATTATAGAAAAACCTAAGGAGTGTAAAAAACCAGAAGTAAAGCCCGTTTGCAAAAAGGAAGGTAAACAATTAACCTAAGCTATGTTGTAATGTATGATACTAAAGGTTGTATAAAACAATTACAGAAAAACCGAAGCCGTGTAAAAAACCAGAAGTAAAACCCACTTGCAAAAAGGAAGGTAAGTAATATAATCGAAGCTGTGTTGTAATATAAAATACTAACGGTATAAAACAATTACAGAAAAACCGAAGGAGTGTAAAAAACCAGAAGTAAAGCCCGTTTGCAAAAAGGAAGGTAAATTTTATAAACTAAGTCATGTTGTACAATAATATAAAATACTAACAGTTGTATAAAACAATTACAGAAAAACCGCAGCCGTGTAAAAAGCCGGAAGTAAAGCCCGTTTGCAAAAAGCAAGGTAAATTATATAATCTATGCTATGTTGCAATATAAGATACTAACGGTATTAAACAATTGCAGAAAAACCGAAGGAATGCGGTGTATGCAAAAAACCGAAAGTCGAAGAGGTTTCATGCAAACGAAAAGAAGAAAAAGACAGTTGCGGTAATATTAACTAAAAATATTTTCACATACCTTTGTTTAATTTTAACTTAAATTATAGGAAAGAGAAAATGTCCCACCGATGGAGGTAATATATATATTATAATAATAATTATTATTATTGTTTCTTTTATAATATTTATTTAAATTTAAGAACACCATTCGGCCAGTACTTGGAAGAGGATATCGCTTTTGGGATGTATACCGCTGATACTATTTTTGACAGGCATGGTATTTGGCCGTCATCATGAGCCAGAGCGAGCCGAGTTTAAGAAGTGGGAACACATGTACAGGCGTACAAAGCCATTTTTCTTCCATGGGGGCCCTGGAAATAAAAGTTATTATCACAACCCACAAGTGAACCCTCTGCCACCATTAGGTTATGAAGATGAAGTTGATATTGAAGCTGATGGCAAACCCGAAGAAACGCTTATGGAGAAAGCAGAACGCTATGTACAATTCGGATTGCTGTATAGGGAGTGGAAGAAAAAGGATGACGGCCGTGGAAAGCATGCGGATCAAGTTAAAATGCGACCTGAAATGAGAGAGAAAGCGAAAGAAATGGAACTGGAGGAGAAAAAGAAAAAGAAGGCGGAAGATGTTCGTCTGAAGGCTGAAAAGGATATGGAAGTTAAAACGAAAGAAACGGAATACATTTCCTTACACGAAGACGAAGATCATGTTCCAACCGAATAACATCACAAGAAACACTCCCAATTCCAATATCAAAGATTTTGTCTACATCATATGAATACTGTTTATTGTTTTCGAGCTTATTATAAATAGCGTAAACTAGCTAATAAACTAACACTTCTTGACGTCGGGCACAATCTTGCACTCGGCGAATGGATCTGCGGCTTTGGCTTCCTTCTTGGCACACGGAGGGCACTCGACACAGCATATGTCATCCTTTGCTGTGCTCTTGAGCAGTCCATTGATGTTCTCGCTACCAGAAGCTTTCAAACCACTGCCAGAGTCAGTGCGAGCCGGTACGGTTTTACCCTTCGGCTTGGGCAGCGAATAAGTGGGACCCGTTTGGGGAACGGCACTGCCCCAATAGTCTTCGGGCACATCCCAAATGATCAAGGAGCCATCAGTGCTGCCGGTGACAAACGACTTTCCACATGGACTATAAGCAGCGGAAATAACGGACGATGCGTGCTCGGATCCAACACCGACAAGGTCTCCGCTATTATAATCCCACAACTTGACCTGCAAATCACTGCCAACGCTCACGAAATAGTCGCCAGTTTCGTTCATCGACAAACAGTTAACGGACGACTTCTTTGAAGCAATCAACTCACGGATGAGTGCCCCATTATACACCATCCAATAGATAATTCTGCCATCTGAGCCGCAGGTGACCACCTGTACTCCAGTTGGAAAGTATAGTACAGACATGAACTGTGTGTTGGCAGTCACCACCTGCTTGCGGGTCATGCGACTAGCAAAGAAAGGAACAAGTGTTACTATAGAAAGATCTCAACTGGTATCTTTCACACTTACTTGATGTCCCAAATGACGCAAGAGCCATCTGTGCAGGCTGAAATGACTTCAGTGTCTAGAAAGTTAATGTCCAAGCTTGTGATGGGACCCGAATGATCCTTGAGGACGCCCACTAAGCTCTGACGATAGGGTTCGATCTTCCAGACACGCACCTGTCCCTCAATGCCGCCGGTGACGATGAAGCGACCTGTAGAGGCCACAGCAAGGGCACTGCAACCTGAAAAAACATTTTATTATTAATAATTCCGAAACAAGTTATAGAACATCTAGTTACCCTTGTTATGAGCATTAGGTATAGCATAAATGAGACGCCCTGTGACGGGTGTAAAGGCACGTATGATGCCGTCATTCCACACCGAAACGATACTTGAGCCGTCGCGCGAGAAGCGCACACCGGCGCAGTCGAAGTTGTACACGAGGATGCGCAGCAGTTCCTGTTTGCGTCCCGCGGACCAGATGCGAATACACTCGTGTCCTGCAGTTGCGAAAACTGCGTGATAACTCCTGACAATGCATAATATAAAAATGTATAATAAATAATATAAATATAATGAATTGCAACCTACTTGGGAAACGTAATATAATAGACAGCCTTGTTGTGGCAAGTGCGTATCAGCTTGAGGGTCCAGCTTTCTATTTGTAGCGTATAGATCTCATTTGTGTCCGTGCATATAAAGAATTTATCTGATGTGGAGCGTGCAAACGAAGATATATGACCAGAAACGCGAGTTGACTTCAACTGCACACAGAAAAAGAAATGTTATTTGATGCTAATTTAGTCGCAAACTCTAAGGCTTACTGTGCGCAAGTAGGGCCAGGTTGGTCCGGGGTATTCTCTATAGTTGATCAATGGCACCTCGGTGCGCTCCTCGACAAGCTCTACTGCACCGTCACCAGCACCGATCAGCAAGCGACCCTTCTCCAGTAAATACATTGCACGTACTCCATTCACATAGCGATTGCAATCGCGTCCCGATGGCTTACGTGGATTGTGAGTCCCATAGGCGCCCATGATGCCACTAGTTGTTCCCGGCGTGGTGACATTGAGCGTATCACAGCAGTTCAGCGAGATCTTCACAATGTCACCAGTGCCGGTGCCAAGGAAAGCGAATTGATCATCCTTTGAAATGCGAACGCATAAGAAGACCCGAGTCTTCCCAGCCAAATGTACATCCTGTGCATGTAGTTTCTTCTTCTCAAGCTCAATGCTCCACAGACGTAGATGACGATCCCCGGCAGTGAGAAAGAAAAAGTTATTGTTGTGTAGCGGTCGTACACATAGTGCATCTCCAGAAATAGCCCGTGAGGCGGCCTGGCGACAAATGGGAGAACTGCGCACGATGAGTGGATAATAAGAAACAAATCTAATATATATGCATTCAACAACGAAAAACTTACAATGTAACAATGTCAAAAACAATAACGGAACCATCATCTTTTCCACCAATAGATACAACATAACGATCCTGAGAAGTAAAGCAAATGTCCTGCACCATCACCTTGTGTAGATCATGACGTCCAATCTCCTTGCGTGACTCATAATCCCAGACAATTACATATCCTTTGAAGCCCATGTGGTTAATCTGTCCGGAAGCCATGAATTTTCCGCTCTTGCTAACATCTAGGCAGGATATACTGTTTGTGTGTCCGGCCACAAACTCCTGTGTGTTTTTCTTGAAGTCGGCGATTGCAATCTTGTTACCCAGCGGGAATATAGCCGCCTGGGTTTTGGGATGCTGGCGAAGACCGTTAGTCACTTTGCCATTGATACCAAAAATTGCACGTGGCTGCAGTTGCACACATTCTCTGATTGCAGCCATTATTCGTTATATTCATAAAATATATATTTATTTTTAATCTACGATCTTAGGTTCTGCCAAAAATTTGTTGCTGTCAGTATGAACAGTAGTACAGTAGTACCGTTTATTTGTTTGAAAATCAAGCAACCGTTGCCTGGGAGAACGTTCGAAACGGGGTGGCAGCGCCGCCTGCTCTTCGATTAAAATGTTTAAAATCGATAAGTATGTTACTACCAGGGCTGCTGGCGTTTAATTTTGGCGCAAACAGCAAACATCAATACAAATGAAAAATAAGGGTATAAATATAGATATTAAATTTAGATGACCCCATAAAAATTACAGTCATACATTTATAATAGCAAATCATCAATATATAAAATTAGAAAGTATATTTATATCAAGCACAGGCTTCAGCGCACGAATAATAACGGGGTATTACAACTAGGTGGCAACGCCTCAGAATAGCCGGCACATAGTAAGCAAAAACAAATAACAAAGTAAAATAATACGTATGTGCACACACATACTAATGACAGTTTATACATAAATAGAACTATATATATATAAGTTGCATTCTTGTGCCGTTTTTACAGTTATTCGGTCAAGCAGCACTCGAGACTTGGGACTCGAGCTAATCAAATAACAGCCTATTTGACCCGCGACGAGTGAAAAACATAAAAACCCGAACGGACTGCGAACGATTGCGAACATTGCAAAATGTTACGGATTACAAAGAACATGGAGGCGCTCAGCGTGTGTCTATTATTGATATGTTTAATTGCGCAGTGCAACAGTTTCGGTTTTCGTCATGGTCGCCGTGAAAACGGGTTCCTGGGCAGCCCGAGTAAATTTGTAGGCTTGTTTCGTGTCCAAGAGGCGGAGGACAGATGGTTTGAACAGAAGTTGGATCACTTGAATCCCGCAGACACGCGTACTTGGAAGCAAAGGTATTTTGTCAACGATGCTCACTATCGCAACGATAGCAACGCCCCCATATTTTTAATGATTGGTGGCGAGGGAGAAGCCTCCAAGCAATGGATGCGTGAGGGAACATGGATCCACTATGCGGAGCATTTTGGTGCACTGTGCATTCAATTGGAACATCGTTATTATGGCAAAAGTCATCCGACCAGTGATCTCTCGACCAGCAACTTGGCCTACCTGAGCTCTGAGCAAGCACTCGCTGACTTGGCTAACTTTGTGACTGCCATGAAGAAAGAATACAATCTACAGAAGACGCAAAAATGGATCGCATTTGGTGGTTCCTATCCTGGATCTTTGGCTGCATGGGCGCGCGAGAAGTATCCGGATTTGATTGATGGCGCTATTAGCTCAAGTGGACCGCTTCTGGCGCAGGTTGATTTCAAGGAATACTTCCAGGTGGTCAAGGCATCCCTGGCTAGCTACAAACCCGAGTGTGTTGAAGCTGTACACCGTGGATTCGTGCAAGTTGAGATTCTGCTCAAGCACATGATCGGACAACGTAATCTGGACGAAAAATTCAAGTAAACCACATTGAAATTTAATTATCCATAAAACTATAACAATAACTGCCTTCGTTTTCAGAACTTGCACGCCGCTGAAGGATTCCATTGAAAATAAATGGGATATTGCGAACTTCATAGAGAATATTGCTGGAAACTTTGCTGGCGTGGTGCAATATAACAAAGATAACAGTCCTCATGCCACTGTGACCATCGATCAGGTATGAATTATACAGCAAAGTCAGCACATTTTTCCAACTTTTCCATTCCTTTCATTGCAAGATTTGCGACATTATGCTAAATACGACAATTGGTCCGCCTGTTACCCGTTTGGGAGCCGTAAACGAACTACTGCTAAAGGAGGGTAATACCACGTGTCTGGACTACAAGTATGACAAAATGGTTGCCGATATGAAGAACGTCTCATGGGACTCAGAAATGGCGAAGGGTACGCGTCAATGGACCTACCAGACATGCACTGAGTTTGGATTCTATCAGACGTCCGAGAACAAATCGGACACTTTCGGCGATCGCTTTGGCGTCGATTTCTTTGTTCAACAATGCATGGACATATATTCTGATCACATGGATATGGAGTTCATTGAAAAGGCTGCTGCAAACACTAACAAATACTACGGCGCACTGAACCCAAAAACTACCCATGTTCTTTATGTGCACGGCTCGATTGATCCATGGCATGCGCTCGGTCTTTATGTCTCGTCGAACGAGAATACGCCCACCATTTATATCGAAGGTGAATCTAGTTGATTATAGTTCTATAATTAAACACTCATCTAATATTAATTATTTGCTATCATATTATAGGCACCGCACACTGTGCCAATATGTACGAGCCGTCGAAGACGGATACTCCCGAGCTGAAGGTGGCTCGCAACAAAATACTTAAATATCTGGCCAATCTACTGGATGGATATGCTAGCTCTGCCAAATTCATTTGAATTTAATCGTTTAATGTAACCAAAGATGGTGCTTGCCCAGCAATAATTAATAAATCAATTAATCGGGAAATTTGAGATTTAATTAAGTTTGTCCTTATTTTAAAGTGTTTTTGTTTTCTAGTGTTGTTTTTGTCCCGTATATAGGTAAATTGGTAGTTCTCCTCCGTTTAGTCCTTCTTTGCCTCTTGCATTTTTTGATGGAAACGGCTCCAATATAGTTTGACAGTTTCGTTCGCTAGTATATTGTCGTTCATAAAGCGAACGCCCCAGTTGATTGTCAGGGAACAAATGTCATAGACGAAGGCAATGATTCGAAAAGTAAACTTCTCCACTTGCTTCTTACTTGGCAAATTGGCTTTCGCGTCTTGCCACTGTTTAACAGCGTCGTTGGCCATGTTGTTGGTACCTTTAGAAGTCTCCGCTGATTTTGCAGATAAGGATTCTGCTTTTGAATCCTGATTGGACGAATCGTTAGTGCTTATTTTTCCACACTCTGTCATCGATGGTTCGACATGCATCTGCGAAGTTATCTTGCCCTCCTTCTCATCACTTGACTTGTAGCAATCGTTGTCGCTCGAACCATAAGGACCAGACTGTGCCTTACCCATTACATTACCAGCGCTGCTAGTGGATGCCTTTGTGGCCAAATTGATGTTGCCAATAATGCCCCCCTTCGTGTTCTCATCCCCGCTGGCAAAGAAGCGAACAAGAGGTCGCGAGGAGTGAGACTTATGGCGAAGATTCTGCGCCACAATGGCGTAATCTGTGCGGAAGTTTGTAAAACTATATGTAACTTATATACCAATTTTCATACTTACGCATGGGACGCGTCATCTTGAATCCCTGGTTGGCCGAAAAAAATGCGCGCATCATATTGTGCATTTGCTGAGTGGCTTACTGGCTTCAAGACTAATCAGAGAAATATTAAAAAAAAAATCGAAATTGTTTTTGAACTTCCTAACTAAAGTAGACCGACTTCAACTAAAGTTGACAGTAAAAGGAGGCATCATTTCTGACTTTTAAGGTAGACAAATTCACCACAGCACAGTGTTGAACAACGCAAGCGTTGCCAGTTCGACAAGAAAAAGACCATTATGCACGACGATATCCCATTTTATCATTACGCATCTTTATGAGTTTCGTATTTTCTCTTTATTTAAACTATTACTAAAAAAATTAGTAAGTTTTCTAGTTACATTTAAAGGGCATACAAAAATTAGGCCCATGCTCACTCTAATGGTGCGCTAAGCTCTTGGCAAAATGTACGCGGCGGTGTTGAAAAGTGTTTCAAAACGTGGCCAAAATGCATGAGGTAAAATGTCAACGTCTTGATTTTGCACCATGCGGTTCGGTCACGTGAATAAGCTTAACTATGTTGCAAAGAAAGCTGGCCAAACCTAACTTATAAATTTGAACAGCTGCCTTTACCAAGCTTCAAAGTCCTTCTTCATTACACTTGTTCAATTACATACATTATTATTTTAATTAGTACGGTTATCTTAACTAATTGCAGTTTGTTATTTGTTCTTCATCCTACTGGCAACAACATCGGGGTTTATATTAATATATATGTATATATTCATTTATCTCAAGAGCGTGTAAAGCATTTTATATCTGAGAATTGCAAAACTAAAGACAGTACTATCGACCGGATTCATCTTAAATTGTCATTTATGATAGAAATATCAGTAGTTCTGCAGTTCTTATATATATGTACATAATAAGCTATGTATATGAAGTATATACACAGATAAATGTATGCATATGAGTCCTTATAGTAAATTAATTATAATGTAATGGAAATGTTTGCGCGTTTTCCGTTAATACTAAGACGCACTCTAATCGTACAAGTTCTACTACTTCCTAGAACAGTCCAATTTGTTTCAGATTGTTCTTGATGATGACATCTGTAACCGCATCGAATACAAATTTCACATTGTTCGTATCTGTAGCGCAGGTTAGATGCGTATAGATTTCCTTTTGGTCTTTTCGTTTGTTGAGATTTTCGAATTTCATGCGAATGTAGTTAGCGGCCTCCTCGAATGTATTGGAACCTGGAGAACAAACAAGGAATGATTAATAAGTTACTTAATGAGAAAGTTTAGATTATATTACCAGTATATTCTGGGAAGCATATCGTCAAGGGAGATCGCTTGATTTTCTCCTCGAACAAATCTTTTTTGTTCAAGAAAAGTATTATGGACGTTTCCACAAACCATTTGGAGTTGCAAATTGAGTCGAATAGTTTAAGTGATTCAATCATACGATTCATTTCTTCATCCTCGGCCAGAACCAAGTCGTAACCTGCAAATAACATCAAAAGGTTTAATTAGTGTGAGTTGAGAGTTCGTAGAAGCAAAATCATACCTGAGAGTGCCACGCAGAAGATGATGGCCGTAACGCCCTCGAAGCAGTGAATCCACTTTTTACGCTCCGAACGCTGACCTCCAACATCGAAGAGCCTAAACGCATAAGGATTTGGATTAGAATTATTTAAATTTCAAATAAGCTGCAAGGAAACTTACTTAAAGTGCAACTGTTTGCAGCTGAAGTGAGTCTCGATGATGCCTGTGGTCTTCACTCTTGTGCGCAATACATCCTGCTGTGTGGGAATATAGTTCGGCTGCGCAATGCGGTCCAGCGAGTTCAGGTAGTATCCGGCCGAGTCGTTCAACTGATACTCACGAGACCGGGAGAAGGACTGTTGCACTCCAGCGTCGGACCACAACTTCTTCATTAGCATCACAATCTCCGGCAGAAGAATGCCTTCGTCTGCTGCTGAGGCGTGTGTAAAGAACTGTCGGGCAATGTCTGTTTTACCAGGATCTGCAAACTCGATCTTTAGCCGACCCATAGCACGTATGATGACCATTAAACTCTGTACAGTGTTGCTGTACACAACGCGACGATACTCCTCACATTCCTCCTGTGAGTAGCCCGTCTCATGGATGATCTTCATCTGTTTTACTATTGTCGATTTGCCGGATTCGCCGGCGCCTGCAAATTTATAAACAAGCACAAATCATCAATTAATTTCTATTAGCGATACCATCGACGATAACCGGAAATGAAGCGTACTTGCCCACCCCCCTCCCACCAATTGAGAAAGGGAATGTCGTGTTGCTGTTCCCATTGTTTATGTCATGCGTAAAAAGCGCCAATGAATGAAACAATTCGTAGCCGAGCGAGTCATGAATGAATGAATGCATGAGTGTGGATGTTTGCCACAAATTGCTCAATTGTCTTAGGGTCAAGAGGCCAAAAAGCTTGCGCTGACGTTGTAAGCATCAATTGCGTTGGTCATGTTGAGCAAGCGATCCCAAGTGAGCTTATACAAACAGATACGGACTTATTCGACTTATAGCCAATTGAGTAAAGGTAATCAACGTAAATTAACTTTACTCGTAGCATTTAATTATATAATCGTCCAAATACTTCCTGATTTTCAAAAGGAAACTATCGATTAACCCACTCAATCCACTGTTACAAGTCATCTTCATCATAGTTTATGAAAAAGACATTTGAGATCTGGCCAAGTCTTGTAAACCTCTTAAATAATTAACCTGAGTTCATTGAACTTTCCTTGAAGTTTTACAGCTTATTTACATATTTTAAAATATGCTGAGCGAATTATAATCGAATCACATATATATTTATTGCTTTCATGCTGACAACAAATAAGTCGATGATGGCTAGTTCAATAGATAAAAAATAAAGTTACGTGTTGTTTGGTTTCCTCTTTGCAACAACGAACAAAAGTTATATATTTTCATTATATACTTTATATTTTTATTTTTTCTTTGGCTTACTAAAGTTATAAAACGATATACGCGATGTTGACTATTGCAACAATGGCACATTAAGACAACTTTACCATTTTTTGCTGTATTTAATCTTTGCAACATTCAATGCTTTTGCTTTTCTCGGGTCTCTGTGGTTGGATCCATTCCCAGACAGAAGCAGAGACACACAAACTCTGTGGGTTAGGTAATTGCGAGACCTCCGCGGTACTTTCACTTTTCCCCAGTACGCTTAGTACGCCACAAGTTCGACTCATGCAGGTCCCCCTAACTAAAGATAGTTTGATATATTACACACCTAACAAAGTCAAAGCCAACAACAATGCGCACTAATTTGGCAATAAACAAAAGTGTCGTTATGCCAAAGTTATGGCCCAAAAGACGGTCAAGCCTTTAATAGGAGGCCCTTGCCAATCTTAATACGAATTAGGAAATGTTTGCAACAATGGCGAAAAAAGGTCAATTTAATAATAGCAACAACACACACACACAGACACATACACGACATTTTTAAAGAGTGTATTCATTTATCAATGCACCGTTAACTGTGCCATAATAAGCAGCGACTCAAGCGAAAGAGAGGCCCGAGAACATGGCCAGACTCAGTCGGTCGGTCGGTGAGTACAAAGCGGCATTACAACAATAACAATGGAAAACCAGAAGCAACAGCAGCACCAGCAGCAGCAACAACAATCACGTAATCATCATCGACAGCGCGACTGCTGCTGCTCATCATCATAATCAGCGGTATTAAAATTAACTTCATTAGCACAAAACATACAGATGGACGGATAGACAACCCTCCCAGGGGCGTGTTAGACACCTCAGCGCCGCTATGATTGCAATTCCTGAGAGCTGTTGATGTGTGTGAGTGTGTGTGTGACTGGGTTTCTATTTGCATTATTTGTATGTACTACATATAAGAGTGACTAAAGGCAAACACCTTTTCTGGCAACAACAGGAACAACAATAACAACAATACAAACTCGACAGAAATGACACCAAATTATTCTGCTCGGCATGAGTAATCGTAATCGAGCTGTCATTGGCGCCATCAGGCGGCTGCCGTCCGAACTTTTAGATAAGTGAAGCGATCAAGTGAGAAAGAAAGAGGGAGAGAGAGCGCGAGAGGGAAAAATATGTGTTAATCACAATGGGGAACTTGCGCCCCGAGAAGTCGCCACAAAACCATAATAAACATACTAAATAATGATGTTGATTATTTCTTATTTATAAGTCAATTATAGTTTATTTTTGTTTTTCGAGCATGTGGTTAATAGAAATTATATTTTACTTCATTTTATGTTCTTAAATTCTTCATAAAAAATGAAAATTTCCCTCTTATAATTTAGTTGAAAATGATTGTTTAATACACTGACACAAAGGTTATTGATAATTGCGATAAGGCGTAGGAATGACTTATGGCGACAACACGAGCACATAACATAAAGTACATTATATATGAATACATAAGAGCATTTCAAAGTGTATGTACGTGTGTGTGTGTGTGTGTATATATGAATTCTTAAAAAATGTTGATTAAGTTACAGGGTTTGTATGTAGGGTTTCAGGGGGTTCTCTGGCAGGGAACGTATCGTGTGCTGGGGTTACTTATTAACTTACATTCGATATGGGGTAGGGAGAGCTTACTCATGTCGGCAATCTTATGCAAATATTGTGCTGTTTTTTTTTTTTTTTTTTTTGAATTGGGAATTGCAAACTGCGCTTCAAATGAAAGTTTCGCTGTAAATTGAATGGCGTGCGGGGGCGAGAGTGAAAAATGACAGCAAATTAAGTGGCGTAATTCGACTTAGGAGCAGCAGTAGCAGCAGTGTGGGGCCAATGGTCAGACACCCACTGCAACAATAGCAAAATTTTATTAAATTTACTAAATAACAACAACTGGGAAGCGGCACTGCCCAAGCTGCTCATGCCACTCGCAACGCGCACAGCTGCATTTGATGTGGGGCCATTTATTTGCGCTAATATCGTTCACCCCACTTTAAATGTCAGTGTACACGACAACAACAACAACAATAACAAGAGATGTTGCTGCTGCTGCCCCAGCCAATTAGGCCTTCTAGAAAGAGACAGCCACAGGCAGAGAGAGGGAGAGACAGTGTAAAAGATGCGGTTTGAATAATAAAAGCGAGCGCAGGCGCAAAGGCAGCAGCAAAAACGACTGAGATAGACAAAAGCAACGACACACGCACACACATAAGAAATACACAAACACACACACGTACGTAGAAACATATGCACAATAAAATAAATACGAGTGTTAGCAAGTGGTGCAAGGTGTTTTCTTATTGCCTACTGCAACACTGTCCAGCATGTTTAACAGCTTATCGCAACAGCTGCATAGGAAAAATTGTGGAAAATAGTAGAAGCAAATGGAAAACTAATTATTGCAACGTAAGACTCAAAATAATTGAAAGAGACCGCTAATAGAAACCATGTTATATTTCCTGCAGAATCATTGATATTTTCATGTTGAAAACCCTCTAATATTAAGTTAAAAGTATATTTGTAAAAATAATTGGTAGACACTCTTCAAAGGCACTCTTCAATATTAGATTGACACCCTGTTATATTAAACCTCTTCAATAAGCCGCATAAACACAGGGTGCCAATAAACTAGGCAGAACACATGAGCAGTTTCACGCCAGGTTGCGTAGTGTAGCCATAGATTGATTTCTTGCTGCCGAGTGTGTTCGAGTGGGTTCATCTCGAGTATCATACAACTGGCATGCCGAATGCCTTGTCTCGTTCGCACACCCTGCTGCCTCTCTCTACCTCTGCCGCTGCTACTTTGGCTTTGCCACACTCATCACAACAGCCCCTTTTGAGTCATCGCGGAGCAAACGAAGTGTCGCTTCATTAACAACGCAGCTAACTGCAACTACACATGTACACACACATACAGTAAGTATGTGTGTTTGTTGCTGCCGCTTGAAAGCTGAAAACCCCATTTCATTGTTTTAAGCATTGAATGGCAATGAATGAATGAAAGTGCGCTCAAATAAAATTTCTCGGCTTGGCTTTTTTGCTTATTTCAGTTTTTTTTGTGAAGAAATTTAATTGCAGAAGGCTAAAACGCAATGCGGTGTTTAATTTCACTGTACAACAAGAGAGTGGAAGAGGTCAAAGTTGAAGTTAAGGCTGAGGCGTCGCAACGCTTCAATGCACAATTCTCATACAAGTGCCACTCGCACACACACACAAACATCTCATACATATGTAAGAAGAACCGCAGGCACAAACATGTTTGCATTGCCAGTGGCGCAGCGATTGATGGCGCCCCAGTTGCTGCAGCCGCCGACGCCAACGCTGACGCTGCCGTCAGTTCCGACATTTGGTTTCAATTTACGTTCAATTTCTTATCGCATTCGAATTATTAGACATGTATGGACATGCCTACATATGTATGTGTGTATGTATGCACATTGCATAATGGCCAGAGATGAATAGAGAATCGAATTGCACAGTGACTTTGTTTATTGCCGCACTTAATTGAAAAAGCAAAGGGAGTATAAATGCGACCATACATAAATACACTATGCTCACATGTTTATTAAAGTAGAAAAAACAACCGAACTTAACCCAACAACAACATCACCATAACGACTTTGGTTCTTTTCGTTGGAATTTGGAAATTCGCGTACATGGCGTCGCATACTAATGCACAAGTTAAACAAAATATAATACTGTTTTCAAAGGTCTCTCAGACGCACCCAATAGCAGCAGCTTAACCTCCGAAGCGGCTCGTTCTCCTTCCGCTCTCAGCGCCCGGTCGATGTTTTTCGAACGTTCGATGGCTTCTTTATCTCGTGCTGTACTCACTGCACAACCCATTTTGTTTAAATTTCGTTTGGTTTTTCGGTTTTCAAATTGACGTTTTTAGGCGAACTTCTGCGCCTTTAATTAATTAATTTTCACTTGGGTTTTTTGGTACTTTTTAATTAGGCACTGTGCTGCAGATCGTTGCGTCTGCGCGTCGTCTGTACACACTTTTTTGTGTTGCTTCTCCTCCTCCTTTCTCACACACATAGACACACTCACGCATACACTAGCATACACGCACACGCGCACTTCAAAATGTTTGAGCGACGCAGACTCAGAAGCGCCGCAGTCGTTTGGGACTTTCCAAACAACACTTGTGGCGAAAAAATTTAAATTATTTAAATTTAGCGTTATGTCTGGCGGCTATGCCAATTATATTTTTATTTCGTTAAATCGTTATTGCTGTTCGGAGAGCGTGAATCACTTTTTAGCTGCTACTCGGCGGCTGTCAATCTGATACTAAGAAAAAAACCAAAAACACGAACAGTTTGGGCACACTGAAAACGATCGACGCTTGGCAGTGTTGATAAGTGTTAACAAACGCAAGCTGGCAACGCTGGTGCGAGCGCATTCGGGTGCAACGTTGCCAGACTGTTGTTTGTAGTTGATATGTTTGCAATTAATTTAAAATGTAATTAATAAAATATAATATATATTTATTAATAGCCTCTAATGCATTTTAAATTGAAATTAATTAAAAGCAACTCAGCCTGTCATTAATCTTATAGTAATTAGTAATTATATTAGTTATTTATCTGAGTTTCAAACATCTGCAGCTGTTACTAGTTCTTAGGCCTCTTCGTTTCAATATCAAAAATATGCCCTTTGCCATGTTATGTTTATTGAAATAACGCTTAAGTATAAACAAACAGAAGCACACAAAAATATGTGAGCGACTCGGAAGTGCACGGCGGCGTCCGCTCAATATGCACGCAAACCGAATAAGAAGTTCTCAGGGCCCGAGATACAGGCGTGCATATCTCAGATACACACTCACACACACATGCATTCCAGTGTATACATATAAATAATATTTGCTTTGGCCTTTCGGGACAATATGATCAATAAGAAGGAGTCTGGCCAAATGGCAGCAGTTGCAGTCGAGAACTACCCGAACTTATTGGAAATGAAAATGGGAACGGCAGGAGTTGAGGTCACACAGCTTTCCTCAACTCATTTGTCTATCCGAAAAAGAAAACGAGTTGGGGTCGCAGTGCAAAAGCTACGGCGAGGACGTCACATGTTCTCTGTTTCCAGGCGCATTGTCTACGTGGAGGCCATCAACGGGTCATGATTTACACATGTTTACACCACGCAACATTAAATGGGACAAGGGGATCAGATCGGGATCCCCTCGTAAATGAATGATTGCAGCATTGCAGCGTTAATCGTAAAAAGTAAAAAGGCAACGGCAAAGGCAGCGACAACAGCAGCCGCTAGATAAATATGGAGTTATGCGGTTTTGGGGCAGGAGAAGGGGTTGCGGTTCCGTGGGGTAGGCAAGGGCAGGGCAGAATGCTCGATGCGCTTTGGGTGGTCCAATTGGTGGTCCGCAATGCAGCATGGCATGCAAAGCGCAAGCCGCCGTCTTCCTCTTCCTCTTTCGCTTTGCCTACTCGACTGTCTTGCTCGTCATCGGGAACATCATCGGGCTGTCGTTGTGCCCGTTCCCGTTCGCGTTCCCGTTGTTGTTCTTGTTGTTGTACTCTTGCGATTGAATTCAAACCGTTTGCTGATGCCAACAATTTTGACGAACGTCGACGTCGGCGTCGGCCAAACTTCAATCGACGCGCGCAGCGTACAAAAACAAAAACCAAAGCAAACAACAGCAGCAACAACAATTAAAGGACGCCAAGGCCTTGAAATAGATATGTATGTAAGTGTGTGTGTGTGTGTGTATGTATGTGCATGTACAGTTAACTCACACCTACACCCACACACACGCACTCTCACACACGCCGTTTAGCACATGTGTTGCCTGAGCAAACTCAAGATTAAGATTAATTTCCCCGATAATTCGAGCCAACAAAAAAAAGAAGAAAATCTTTGGGAAAACTTTGCTCGCCTTTTTTATGCGTTGAAAGGTTGAACAGACACGGCTGAGGCGGCTGTAAATTTGGAATCAGCGCAGGAGAGGGGAGGAGCAGGGGTTGGCATGGTGACTGCACACACTCAAGTGGAGTTGTGAGTTCCAGACTCCGCTGGCATTGATGTAAGACTGATGGATTCTTGACCACCCGTCGATCGTCAGGCGCGTCAATCGATTCTCATTTTCGGCACATTTCAAAGTCGTCAAAAGCGATAAAGGGAATACAAAATGAATCGACTTAACTGTGTACTATAACTTACTATACGAGGGTCGTTTGATAAGTCCGTGACTTTTTGTATTTGCCGCGCACCTGCTCTAAATACAACACTGCTCCTGTCAGCAGTTATCGATTAACAGCTGACTGACGTTTTATAGAACGCAAACCAAAAAACGCAGCTTTCTCAAAATTTTACAGTCAGCTGTTAATCGATAACTGCTGACAGGAGCAGTGTTGTATTTAGAGCAGGTGCGCGGCAAATACAAAAAGTCACGGACTTATCAAACGACCCTCGTATGATATAATAAAAAAAGCGAGCAGGAACTGTGTCTTTAACTAAAATTAGCAGCAAAGACTCGATCTGTTTACGTTGAAAATGTAATAATTACCCAAAATATAGAGACAAGAAAAGAAAAACGTACATCGATCGATCGGCAGCTAAAGACAAAAGTTTAGCCACGAGATACGCTGTAAAGCACTAGTAAAATGTCTATTCGCCTACAGGGTATCTGGAGAATGAGACTATTTTTACAATGAGCTGAAAAAGTATTTCGACAATTTAGTCTTGGGCACACACAAGTACGCGCCGTGTCGAGATATTTTGTTTACATGAAGCAAAGGGAAAACCCAAATGGCATCGGGGGAGAGGGGAGCTGCCATACGGCCACGGGTGCAACCTGCCCCCGAAGAACAGGCCCGGATCCGGGTGCAGCAGGAAACAAATATCGCTGCCGGTGCAATTGAATTGCCATAAAAATTGACTCGTCGGGCGGGGAGGGTGTGAAATTTATGAATTCCTGTAGCAGCAGCCCAAGATGCCCAGACTTTTGTCATGGGGTTGAATGAGACAGAGAGAGAGAGGGAGAGAGAGCAGAGGAGCGTAGGAGCTTTTAAGCACCTGCCAGCTGACATTGTGCAGTTTTTCCCAAGAATATTGCAATAATTGTTTCTCTACTTCCAATTTCACCCAATAATAGAAAGAATCTTGAATACTTCGAGATCGGAAAGACATTTATATTTGGCTAAAAAGTATACAGAATAAATACGCAGTGGGTTCAAGCGTCCTGTAATTCTGTAAGAGCACAAACCTATGCCCGAGGCAAAAACTTTCTGGTTGCCACATGTTCTTTACGAATTCCTGTCTGCGATGAAGCCTATGCCCCAGGCATAGGCTTCTGCCCATCACTGGCTTACACTTCTATCACAATCTGCGGGATCATCCGTTAGTTGTGTTCCGCCTTGGCCTGCCCGGCTATATTTGCTTGAAATTTACTTGTTGCTTTATGACTTTATAATGTCTGAGCGTTTCGTTTTATGATCTTTGTGTTATGCACAGCCAGCGTAATAAACTAAAACTGATTCATGTTTGCTGCGAGAGCTTGGCGTGCCTCACGGAATGAGGCGCCAGATGGTCATCTCCTTACGAGTGTCGGACAGAGAGGGACATGTGGTAGTGGTCGTTCTAAAAAGCATATATGTATATAGTATTTTGGTTAAAATACGTTATTCTGCTCATACCACAGTCGTCCTGTGGCTTCTTGCTTGGATCTTCCATCTTGCATTGATCTTCTTTCTTGCATGGATCCTCCTTCTTGCATGGATCCTCCTTCTTGCATGGATCCTCCTTTTTGCATGGATCTTCCTTCTTACATGGATCTTCCTTCTTGCATGGATCTTCTTTCTTGCATGGATCTTCCTTCTTGCATGGATCTTCCTTCTTGCATGGATCTTCCTTCTTGCATGGGTCCTCTTTTTTACATGGATCCTCCGTTTTGCATGGATCTTTCTTTCTTCCGAGATCTTCCTTTTTAGCGGGAACTGGCGTCTTACCGCTCCCCTTAAACCAGGAGCGTACTTTGTCTAGAAAACTTTTCTCCTTCTTACCAGCGCCCTTGGCGAAAAAGCGCGATTGGTCGAAATAGAATCTGTCTGGTTGCAAAATGGGTACTTTTAAAAAACGGTTGCTAATCATATTAATTTGTGAAAATTCAAACTTTTATCGAAAGAAAAATAATGTTTTTATTTTAAAATTTCAATGGGCATATTTATAGTGTCTATGGATTATGTTTTGAAGTTCGTCAGATTCCGGATCTCTAGTAAATGCTTGGCTACTATGATTAGGTAAATTTCTCAAATTCGTCTTAGAATTTTAAAGTAATGACGTCATTTTTTGCATCTTGGACCAGTTGGTTTGGCATCTAAAATGATTTTTATAGTATGTTGTTTCACTGTGATAAATTTTACCTCGTACTTTTGTTACATTCGTCTTTTTTACTGTTTTCCTTTTTATCGCCGCATGGATCCTTCTCCTCTTTTTTCTCGCATGGATCTTCTTTCTTTTTGCATGGATCCTCCTTCTTACATCCGCCCTTGCTCATCAACCGCAATGGGCCTAAGAGGTTTTCTCCTGGTTTCAAACCCGAAACTTTAAGCAAATGTTTAGCAATCATTTTAATTTTTAGAATTAAAATATTTCGAATAGGAAATTATGTTTTTTACAATTTCAATCTGATTATTTACACAAAGTTAAAGTTATTTTGAATTCATCGAAGTCATGTTAACTAGAAAAAGCTTCGCTACTACGATTGCAATAAATTTTAAATTGTTCGTAATATTTAAAATTACAATAAGCTATATATATCCACTATTGAGAGTAGTCTATAGGCCCGTCTGCGTTTGTCTCCTTTTCTGTCCATATGAAAACCTAAATCTTAAAGACTCAACCCTGGATGGTTTTTTATTTCGACGAGTTTTTATTTTACTGTTTTTTGTAATAGAATGTTTATTTTTTGTACAATAAAAAAATAATAATTCTGGTTATTTGCCCGACTTCCTTTCTCTTCCGTTATCGACACAAGTAGCTAGCATCATTTAAAATTCAAGAGTTATCAAAATATTTTAATTTATTTAAATATTTGCTTAAAATTATAATCTGAATATAAACGCAGACAAAAATTAAAATGATTTGCGAGCTTCTACGAGTCTTTTTCTTTGTCTTGGTATTTAGAATTACCAAAGTATTAGCTCCATTCCTGCATCTGGTTTAAGTTCATTAATATATTGCAATTCTTCTCTTCTCCTACCATCTTTCTCATTCTGGTCTTTTACTTCTTGCAAGGATCCTTATTCTTGCATGGGTCTGGCTTTGGGCATGGATCCTTCTTTTTGCATGGATCTGGTTTTGGGCATGGATCCTTTTTAGGGCATGGATCTTTCTTCTTACATGGATCTGGCTTCGGGCATGGATCTTTCTTCTTACATGGATCTGGTTTTGCGCAAGGATCTGGCTTTTTGCATGGATCTTTCTTACATGGATCTGGCTTTGCACATGGATCTGGCTTTGGCGGGCATGGATCTTTTTTCTTGCACGGATCTTTCTTCTTGCATGGATCCTCCTTCTTGCATGGATCATCCTTCTTACAACTATCCTTACTCATAAATCTCAAGTGATCTACATGATTTAGAAGTGGTTTGAAAACCAGGCTTCTCAACAAACGGTTCGCAATCATTTTAATTTTGTGAAATTTAAAATTTTTCCCCAAAAAATTCTGTAAAAAAAAATCTAGATATTTACACGGACAATAATAAACTAACTTCTAAAGTTCATCGCATTCCTGACGTAGAAGTACAAAAACAAGCTTGGCTACTACGATTACGATGTTTTCTACATTATTTTGTCATTTGGAATTTTAATAATTTTCATATATTTCCAAAACTAATTTTCCTTTTTTTTTGTGCCTTGATTTTGGTTTCGAGTTTCAAATAGTTTCTGCCCCGCTACCGGATCTCAAGTGGACCGACCACACATTAGCCTCGCTTTGAGCTGTGCCTGTCTGCGGGTCCAGGCATCAAGTGGACTGACCGCATTGACATTGTTCTTGGCGTCGCCGAAATGTCAAAATATTTGTCAGCGCCTTGGCAATTAGACGATTTCTGCCTCGTCAGGATGTCGCCTACGAATAATCCAAATTTACATGTTCCTCCGCTCTCCCGGCGCGGCACTTGAGCTGCCTTCTTGAGGCTCATGATCGATCGATTTGGATATGAATTCCTAGTAAATTGCTTCTTGAATTTGAAACGCAACTGAAAAGGAACCATCAGTGTGTGCTTCAAGTTTACTTAGTTCTCTGTCGCGACAGGTGTGCAGCCTTCAAAGGCCGCAGATCATTTGGGGAGTCAAGAACAAAGCGCGTCCAGAGTGAGCGACAACAAGCGTTCACAGCAAGTTCCACTGACGACAATACGTGCGAACGGAAAGAAAACAGATGCCGCGAGTGCGAAGATTGTTGCTCGATCGAAGTTGGCTGCACGGTACGAAGGGCAGCCGCAGGCTTGCCACATGCCCCACATGCCACGCAACGGCATTTCGGCATTTATCACATAATCTGCAATGTGTTTTTCTCCGCCTCTCCCGCAAATTCCGCCAGAGAAAAGGCAGTTAAATCTGTGCCGTGTGCTGTTTCCTGTTTCTCCTCCTTCATGCTGCCACTTTGCCGTCCTCCTCGCCTGCTGTGAGTCAACGTATTTTTAAGTAGCAGCTATTAAACTAAAAGCTAAACAAAAGCAGCCAAGTACCAAGTGGAAATCGCTTTGTGAGCCCGTTTGACCATTCGGCCAATTCGACCGTCGCTCGTCGTTCGCTTCCTATACATACACACGGCCTTTGTTGTTGCGTCTCTTCTTCCTCGCTTTTCTCTGCTCTGTGCTCTTCTCTTTTTTTTTTCTTAATTTCTGGTAAATTTGGCGCAATTATTGCGCACCAAATGGATCGCAAGTCTATAAATTGTTCGATTTTATTGCGCCAGTTTCGACAGCTGAATGGCGCGGCCCAAACACAGCCAGCACGGTCAGCGGGGGAGCACACTGCGTGTGTGTGTGTGTGTGTGTGGGGCAGCTTTTATTATATGCCATAGTTCGCATAGTAGTAGTTTGGCAATGGCATCCAGCTCGCACACAGATCTTGGCTGGCAGCTGCCAGAGAGAAAAGCGAACACACGCGACGTCGTTGCTGGCCATCTTGCGCAAAACTTGTCGGCCATTTTGAAAACTGTAAAGCGTACGGCAAGGTGTTTATAGCTGCCAACCCCCTCGGCACCCTCTCTCTCCCACTCTTGCTCTCTGTCTTCTCACCTGCAAAGTGTGGCAACAAGCCGGGCGTTTTACTATGTGTAGATTGAAGCGACTGATTTGAAAAATGTATAGCGAGCTGAAGATTAATGTTGTGAGATTTATCAAGTATGCCAACCTGCTAACTGAAATACTGCGAGGAATTAGCTCAGTTGGCAAATTTGAAGGTATTTTGTAGTGATTTTTATATTTGCTTCCTCCCTCTTTACTCATTCTTTGGCATAAAAACAAAATTCCTAAAGCTCTACATAACCTAGAAATACTTGCTGGAATATAGAAATATTTGTAATCTATTAAACCTCATTCTTACTCATTCTCTAGCTCTACAAAACGCTGTTCCCCCTCTTTCTTACTCATACTTTCTCTGTAATTGGCATAAAAACCAAATTCCTTACATTTGCTGAAATATAGAAATATTTATAAACTGTTAAACCTCTTCCTTGCTCATTCTCTACTTCTACTTAACCTTATTCACCCTACTTCTTACTCATTCTCTGTAATTGGCATAAAAACAAATTTCCTTAAGTTCTACATAACCTAGAAATAGTTGCTGGAATATATATTGTAGAAATATGTATTTATAATCTATTAAACCTCCTTCTTACTCTTTCTCTAGCTCTACATAATCCTATTCACTCTCCTTCTTACTCATTTTTTCTCTGTAATTGGCATAAAAACAAAATTCCTTAAGCTCTACATAGCCTAGAAATATTTAATGCAATTATCATTTAAAGTTGTGTGGGAAAACACCTAGAAATATTTAATGCAATTATCATTAAACATTGTGTGGGAAAACACAGAACAACAAGTCAACAATTGATTTACTTTCAGTCTGAAAAACAATTTCTTCCTTTTGGCTTTATTTTCTGAGATTCCTTGCTTGTTATTGAAAATCTGTTTTGCACATTAAATTGACCACAGCACGTGATCCTACGGAAATCCCCATTTATATGTGTATGCGTGCGTGGTCTAAGATCTAAGCATTTGCACTAGACCACATTGTAAATATTTAAAGAAAAAGAAGAGCAAAAGAAGGAAGAATAGAGAGAAATCCTAGCTAGACGGCATAATTCGCTCGCTGGGAAAAGTCTGTGTAAATATTTTGAATTTTGGACTATTTGATTATTTATTGTCCGGCTGATCCAAGCAACTGTTTAATAAACGTTGCGTGGACGATGAGAAGGGGGGGGGGAGAGGGGCAGGTGGGAGTGATGCGAGGGAAGCTGCAATTGTTTGCTTTGACTGTTGTTGTAGGTCAGTGTGCAAAAACAAATGCGCCGCAGCTTCGCCTCTGCCTCCTTGTATACAATGCTCGACTCAGGGGTCGCGGCAGCTAGGGATCCCAAGGGAAAGAGGGGGGAGAGAGTGGGAATCAAGTGTTTAGAGAGTGTGTGTGTACTGCGTTTAATTGTTAAATGTTTATTAAACTACGGCGTGCGAGGCAAGTTTAAACAATTGTGCCCATGGCCGGCAGATTTGTTTGGTATTCTTCTGTATTCTCGAGGAGCAGAAGAATCATGGAATCGTCGAGTTGAATGGGATTCGCCGCTTTGTGTACTACTACAACACACAACACAACACACAACTCAACTTTGTGTGGCAGACGCGTCGTATACATAATTTTGTTTACAAACGTGCATAATAGTAAACAATTTGGCCATTTAATAACATTAACATTAAATTAAAAGCAAAACAAACGCCGTACAAGAAGCCCATAACAACAGCAGAGCGAGAGAGACAGACAGAGATAGAGACTGGAGGGGAGAGAGAGATGGAGCGTGTGGCAACTAGAGGTATTGTATATATGCTGTCTGCTTATCTTTATTATGATTATTTGAACTTGAAAACTGAACGATGATGACGGCTTTTGTTTGGGAATTCCCTCTTACGTTGTTGTTTGTTGTGGCCGTCTTAAGAAGCGGAGCATGAGAGGAGCAAGAGAGAGAGAGAGAGATGAGGGAATGTAATCTGATTACAATCTGCGATTCTGTCGCCGGAACAGTTGACCCAGTTAGACATGGCAAAACGGAAGACAGTCCGTACTGGCTATAAATACAAGCTGAGAATTCATGTCGACGTCAAAATTTTCCTACCAAAAAGTTTTCCACTGAAATTCCAACGAATTCGCAATGACGGCAAATCAATTTCAGTTGATTTATGATATAGTATATATATAGATTATATACTATAAATACATATGTATAACAAGCTTACACTGGATTGAATAAGTTTCATTCGGCCTATGGAAAATTGTGAATTTTCTTTTTCCTCGACAACGATTGACGTTGCGCATGTGTGAGCTTAATTAATATGTGGAAATTAAGAACGATCTGTTCCTCCCCCTTCCCAAACTGATCTGCTCTGCAGATAAAGTCGTTCGAGAGTCATTCCCTGCACACCTGGGCAATTAATTAATCGCAGCAGCCAGAGATGGCGTTGGCGATGCCGAATGGAATTGCGTTTTGCTCCGTGTGCTTCTCGGGTCTGTGGCCTGCAGGAAGCCTGTTTAATTTATTCCTCACTCACGAATATAATTTCACAGAGCACAGAGAAAACAGCACGCTGAACCAAATAAGAAGTAATAATAATCAAACGTAAAAATAATTTATGGCCTTGCCGCAGAGACCACAGCGGAAAAAAAGCCAAAGAGTTTAAGAAACAGACAGTGGGTCAACAAAGTTGTGCTACAACTGGAGATTGTTTTGAAAAGATGTCAATGGTGAAGGTGAAAGCGGCCGCAACTCTTTGTGAAAGCTAACAAGTCTGGAAGATTTTAATGGTGATCAACTGGAGGATTAAATTACAGAATATTAATAATATATTATTATTATGAGTATATACGAATTTAATCTCTATGAATATAAAGAATAATTGCAATACAAAGCGTAAATTGAATTTACTTTATGTATTTAGTAAATTGAAGGGTAAAGCAGCCTTCACTTCAAAGTGATCAAGTCTGAAAGATTTTAAAAATATTTAGAAACTTCAGAGCAAGATTATATTATTTCCATATTGTAATATATTTATGTGTGATATGCTCTATTAACTTATTTTATTTACGGAAGCTTTTTCTTTCTTTTTCTCTCATTCCTAGCTTGCTAAGGCAATTTAGTTATGAGATTCTATGATATGATTACAATGTTGTAAACAAATAACGTAAATCATATTTAAAAGTAAATTTTTAGAATTTTCCCGGATTCTTCAATGTTCTCTTTCTTTCTTACGGTGCTGGATTGATTTATCCTATCTCACTGCCCGTCTCTTGCTTGCAGCCACTGTACATAGGTTTTACTATGTGCCGCAGATTACCCCGAAAAACCACACAACGAGCGACTTTAAATGCTCTGCTGAAAAATGCTCTACAATTGCTGCTGTTGTTGTTTTTTGATGATGTTGTTGTTGTGGTTATAATTGTTGTTGTTGCAGCATGCTTATTGTCTGCGAAAATTCCACGAAATTCTGCGAAAATTGCGAGTGCTTCAGGAATAAGGAGAAGAAGAAGAAGGAGAATTTGTCTGCCCATGATATATTTGCAAAACGAAATTAAAATATCTTTCAGGCCGCGCAAAAGTCAAAAGTAATAGCCAGAAAATGTTTTGTTGCTGTTGTTGTTGCTGCTGTTGTTGCCGTTGCTGCTGTTGCTGTTGCTGCCAGCAGCGCCAATCGGGCCTGACGTGTTCGACAAATAGAATTCGTTTAATGTAAACAAACTCCGCCTCCGTTCGGCTCTCTACACTCGGCGCGTGTGAGTGTGTGTTGGTGTGTGTGTGTGTGTTCGTGTGTGTCTGTATCTGTTGGGGAATTGAAACGTTGTGGCACCGAAAAAAAATGCGTTCGGAGAGCACAGAGCGAGGTACGACGCACGACGCTCGACGGCCTCGTCGCCATCGTCGTCGTCGTCGTCGTCACGGTCGGCGTGTGGTGCTGACAGCAATGGCGGCACTCAGGGAGCCGCGACCCGGGCCTGGAACCGGGCCGGGCCCCGGGGCAATAGAACGACTAAATCAATTAACAGCTCGTTTGCAGCAGCGTAGCAAGGGACGAGGACGAGGGGCGGGGGCGTCGGCAGCAAACGGTTTCCTTTTTTCTGTTAATTCTTTAATTCATTCGCAGTAATTTGGGTTTCCAGTTCTCTGGGTTTGCTGACTATTTATTAACTGTTGACTGCAGGATCGCTGGCTCAAGGAGAGTAGCTCAGCGGGGGTGCGCGGGGGCGATGAATGCGGTTGCTAATGATGTGTCACAGTGGCGCTTTAACTGAGGAAGATTAACTGGCATTCAACTGAACTTACGGCCAAGAATAATATATTGGAAACTGGAAACTGAACTTTAAGCTCATTAAGATTTCACTTTATGAATATATTGATTTAATTGATATAAGATATATATCTGTAATAAAAGATATATCACAATGGTTCCTTTTGCTCGTCATCTGACACGATCGCATATTTCATACATAGCTTGCGTGCCTTCAACTCTCAGACTAGACTCAAATGCCAATTGGCAAACAGAGTACAATCGAATACACTTGCAAATGTAAATTACTCACACTAAAACAGTTTACCTGTCACACAGAGAGAGGCAGAGAGAAGGAGAGAGAGCGCGGAAGAGAGCGCACAAGTTGAGCCAATTGGAGGCAATGTGGAGAGCGCAAGCCAGAGTATAGAAGCGAGAGAGCGTGAGAGAGGCTAACTAAAAAAAGAACAGACACACACAGGCAACCATAGGCATACACAGACATAGACAGGCACCCACACAGACACACACAGTCACACACATGCACACTTGAAGTGCCTTTGCAGAGCACAGAGCGCAGCGCAGCCGATCGCAGCTCGCAGTGTTCAGTCAAGCGAGAAAAGCGAAGCCGAGCGCATCGCAAACGGATAAGAAACAAATCGGAAACGGTTAAGCAAAAGGCTTCGATCGCATATATAGTTAGATATATAGAAAAAAGATTCGGCACATAAGTGATTTTAGTTATTATCGAAACATGATCAAAAGTGAAGAACTTGTCTCCGATCCGATGAACAGTCGCGCTGCCATGGGCGTAGATCAGTTGGGTGGCTTTGTGACCACCAGCGCCTATCATCCCACACTGCACCACCATCATCTGTCGACGCAGCACAGCACACATCCGCTGGTCCACCCGCACACACACTCGCACACCCACTCACACACAGTGCACACCGCACATACCCATTCGGGGCACTTCTCGCAATCTCCGTATCGTGCTGGGAATCTGCTGCCCGCTGCTGGCAACTTTCAATCATCGATGGGCAGCGATTCACCCACCGCAGAGATGGTGGATGAGAAGCCCAACATTAGCTACATGGATCGCAAGTATTACGCATCCGCCCTGGATGCTGGGGGCAGTGTCACGCCCACCTCGCAGCACTACGGGCTGAGTGCGTTGCACAACATGGGAACACCGCCGGCATCGTCGAGTCCCATTCCGCCATATGGTGTGCTGATGACAGCCCACTCAGTGGGTTCCGTGTCGCCCAATTCCAGTTCGAAAACACCCACAGATCAGGAGATGTATGTAAGCTCATCGGCAGCAGCGAAGCCTCTGCAGCTGCAGCCCATGAATCATCAATATGCATCCACCATCAAGTACTGCTCCAACAACACAATTCTCAGTGCCAATGATTACCATCAGCTGACCATCCACGAGGCGGATCACCAACAGCAACAGCAGCAACAACAACAGCAGCAACAACAACAACAGCAGCAACAGTCGCAGCAGCAGCCACAGCAGAACTCGCCCGTATCGGGCAGCTTTCTGTCACGCATCTCCGCCTCGCCCACGCAGGTCATCACCAACGGCGGACACCCCATGTCCGTGTTGAACTACTCCAGTGCCAGTTCCTCGCCTGCCAAGTCCCTTAATGGCTCTGAACCATCGCTGACCAATGCCACCACAGTCTCCCACGAAAGTCCCAACCACACGCAGCCGCCCAGCAAAGGCAGTGTGCAGCAGGATAACAGTGCCACCGATACCACCAAGAAGTCAGGCACGCGACGCCCCGAGAAGCCAGCACTGAGCTACATTAATATGATCGGACATGCCATCAAGGAGTCGCCCACGGGCAAGCTGACGCTCAGCGAGATCTACGCATACTTGCAGAAGAGGTGGGTGAACTCGGGGGAAACCAATGAAACCTTAGAGGGGCCAGATCAGATTTCCAACTTGGGCTACTTGAGCTTCTGTCGTTTTATAGCGTATCAAATTGCCGATACTACTCGACTGACTCTGCTTGCCCAATTTAAGGGGACTTCAATGTCAGCGAGTGAAATGGAGAGCATTATAAAATGTATATCAACTTTACAGATTGCTGTAGGGAATGGGAATATATCATTTATAACTTGATATATCAGTTATATAAATTGTAGAGAGATATTACCAGTAGATTGTTCTTTAAAATGGGAAAATATCATTTATATCTTGATATATCAATTAAGTGGATGGTAGATCGCTCAATACTACGGAAATTTATCAATTTCAACTTTAATTTGTGGTATAAAAACTCTAGATTGCTCTAAAGAATGGAAATATATTACATATAAATAGATATATCAGTTACAGTTACAGCGTTGATCTTTTACTAGAATATATAAATTACGGCTTAATATTTCAGTTACAGGAAAGGTAGATCGTTATATATAAAGGGAATATATCAGTTTTAGCATCAAATATTAAATATTCAAACTGAAGATTGCTTTATACAATGTGAATATATCAGTTAAACATTGATAAGTCAGTTAAGACTTGATATATTAGCAATAAATACATGTATCATTAAAAGCTTGGTATGTTCCTTGCTAATTCCCACTCTCTTGACCTCGAGCCAGCAGCGAAGATCACATTTAAGATATATATTTTTAGTGGGTTGTTCCCTTTTTCAAGGCGACGCCTGCAAGTATGCAAAATACGATACACACAACAGTTACTTATTGAATCAGTAGTGTAGCAGGGTATATAACAGTCAATCAAACAAAACGGTAGCTTTCTTACTTGCCTAAGCTTCAGTTACACTGCTAAAGCCTCTTGATTTCTACCAGATCTAGGCCCCTTGTCGATCTTGGCATTCCCAAGCCTTGCATCTCGTATATCGACATCGACACTCGGCCATTGGCACAGGCACAAAAATAGCTACAGATGCAGCCAGATCGATAGCTTTATATTTATAGCCAGTTATTATAGTTGTACCTATAGATGAGGTTGGCAAAAAAGGTTGGGCCGAGGGAGTGGGAGGGGCTGTCACTAGCAACAGGCAACTGCGGCGCGTTGTCTCGGGTTTATTTACTTGCGTTCGATTTTATTTACTTAATAAAATATGAGAAGCAATGCCTAAGCTCCCTACACTCCCCCTCACTTCCCTCCAAACCCTCCCCTCACTCCAGATCGGGCGCATCCTTTTAATTGCTCATATTTCTCAGCACTTGGCACTTTATATGTTTGGATATTGGCGACGTCCGCGACTGGGAACGAGACAAGCTTGGCTCGATCGAGCCACTTCAGTACAAGGCAAGTGGGGAGGGGAAGGCAGAGGGAGGCGGGGTGCGTGAGAGGCTTTTGCGCTGACGTCGTTTGTTTGTTTGTTGCCAAGTCTGGGGGAGCCGAAATTTTTAATTGAATTTCTTGTGGCTACGATCAAAGCTCATTAGAATGAAGAGGGACAGTGAGAGAGGGGGAACGGGAGGGAGATACTTGGGAGGATATGAGTTTGCAGCATAAAGAAAATAAACTAACCAGATTATCTCTCTCTCCACTCTCTGCCTGCAGCTATGAGTTCTTTCGCGGACCCTACGTGGGCTGGAAGAATTCGGTGCGACACAATCTCAGCCTGAACGAGTGCTTCAAGAAGCTGCCCAAGGGCATGGGCGTGGGCAAGCCGGGCAAGGGAAACTACTGGACCATCGACGAGAACTCCGCGCATCTCTTCGAGGACGAAGGCAGTCTGCGTCGTCGTCCACGCGGCTATCGCTCCAAGATCAAGGTGAAGACCTACGCGGTGAATCCGAATGGTTTCTACAACGGCAGCTACGGCGATGCGGGCATGGTAAGCCATCTCTCGAGCACCTTCTCTCGTGGCTATGTTAACTCATTCCCCTCCCCCTCCTTCCTTCTCTCTTGCAGGACAATGCCAACTTCTATGCGGCCTCTGCCTACTCCAGCTATGATTACGGCGCAGCTGCAGCTGTCGGTCCCAATGGCGTCGCCTCGGCTGCTCAAGGCTTTGGGGATGCTTGGAACGTGCACGCCCCGCACAGTGGCTCGCCTGGCACTGGCCTCGGCGGCGTGGGCACTCTGCCCCAGTACTCGAACATAACCTGCCTGACTGCGGTCGGCAACAATGCCATGAATGGCTCGCAGACACCCCCAATGGCGCATGCCGCGCTGGGCATGAGTGCTGCCCCACTGCCAGCGGCTCATCCAGGCTCTGCCAGCTCACCCGGCGCGGTGCTTCAAAGTGATTACGCGCCCGCAGCCAGTCTCGTGGCGGCAGGCTACTCCTATGCAACAAGTGGAAGTGGCTTGGATAACGGTAAGTGCGCCAGTCCGTCAGTGTCTGCTTGGGTGTCCGTGTCAATCAGTGACAAGCAGTGGCAGGGGAGGGGCAGGGTGGAGGGGGTTTAGTGCGCGGGAATTTGCAGCTCCGATTACCGCCGCACAGCAACAACACATGGTACAACGGGATCGGCTCGAGCGACCTCTGTCTGAGGCGTTTTATTGCAGTCGGCGTCGTCGTTGGCGTCAGCGTTGCGGCACTGTGTGAATTTTAACACCCGCTCATAAAGTTGCGTATTTTAATCGAGTTCTCTGTTCTCTGTCTCGTTTCCAGGTCTGCGCTCCATGTCGCTGCAGCAACTGCCCGCCCTGTCGTCCATACAGTCCATTCAGTCCATCCAGACATCGGCGCAGTCGCAGCATCATCATCATCACCATCATCATCACCATCACGGCACCATGACACCGCCGCCATCGCAGTCGGGCAACCATGGGCTTGATCGTTCTCCCGTCGACCTCAAACCGGTTTACCTGTCGCCCATAACTCCGCCCCCGACATCGGTGAACAACGGCTACTACGAGACAATCAAGTATTCGAATTAGACCCGCCTCGAGGAATCACAGGGCTTCATTACCTCAAAGGATAATCAATTTTAGTGTTAACTTAGAATGTTGCAGACAAAGTTATGTAGTTGCTTAGTATCTATCGGATAACTATCGTTTAATTAGCAAGTATTTCCCGAAAAATATAATATATAAAACACAACAAGTTTTGTTCTTGGTTGAATTGTTAAACTAAACACGGAAATTATTCAAAATGCAAACAAATAAAAACCAATGAAAGTTTACCAAAATTATTCAAGAGTTTTTTATTGACATATAATACGCAAGTCTCATAAGCAGGGCTAACCAAAATATTTACGAAAAATCCCGAAATATTTATTTATTATTTACGATAAAACAAACGAAATATTTGAGATAAATATTTACGATAAAACTTTATTTTCTTGAATTACATGGTCCATCAATGAGTCAAACAACATTATTACAGTGAATTATTACATGACTTCGCAAATTTTCAAATGTAAAAGATCGCCGGCAGTCCTCTAGTACTCTTTTGTAGCCGGAAAATGAGCGCTCTCTCTTTTTAATGAAAAAAAAAGTTTTTTTCCTTGAAATTCAAATTTTTGATTTAAATCGATTTTTTCTTGAATTTTTGGAAATTAAATTGATTCAGTGAACATCGATTTATTTCGAGCTCTACTATGAACTGATCGGTTCGTCAAATACTGCATGTTTCTGTGTTAGAAATAGATAAAAATCTAGATAAAAATGAAAATAAACCTCTATTGTACTTATTTCGTCGTCGGGAAAGTGCTTAGTAACTTATCGCTGTCCTTAACTTGACTCGAGGATTTCAGACAAAACACATAACTCGGCAGTTTAAGTAAATAAATCGCTTCCAGAAAATTCCCTGAGTCCATAGATACATGATTCATGTAATCTGCCTGGAAATTATTTCTTAGGATAAATCAATTTTTGGTCATTTCTATTGATTTGAAGAAATAATATACATGTAATTTCACTAAATTATGTAAAAAAAAAGGCCAAAATATTTACGAAAAGCCGCAGATCGTTAAAATATTTAATTATTCCCAAATATGCCCAAAATATTTAAATAAATATTTAATATTTACGTAAATATTTTGGTTAGCCCTGCTCATAAGATTTGTTATGCACGCACGTTTGCATTAAGAAAATATTTGTGGTGTCCCGTTTTGTTATTTATTTTTATTTACATTTTTAAACATTTTACAATTAGATAACTAACACTTAAATTGATTGTATTCGTTTTTTCAAATTCAAAAGGCCCGCCTTATGTACATTCTCAGACTCAATTTTGCGTTGCGTGAAGTTGGCTGCGATTCTTGCAAAAAACTATGCCTTACAAGCAGTGCTAATAAGGCAGTGTAAGCGTTTACTGCTTTTCACTCCACTGCGTTGTGCAGTGCAGTTCAAAAAGTGCACAGCTTGCGTGCACTGCCTGACCCACTGCTTGAGAGTATTGATACAATTTGCTTACTTTTTTCAACAGTCCGGCAGCTTCATTGTAACGTCTCCAAGAATTTGGATTTTGTTTAAAGCTTCAAAGTTCATAAATGGTGTTATACAGCTGAAAGAAATGCAAATTTTATGAATCATTTAAATATTTAATGTTTTATAAAATATAAAATATACAAGTATTTATAATTATAATGATACAATCGAATTACAATATATTATAAGTAAAATTGGTATAATATACTACGCAATTCGCAGTTTTGCGTAATTTAAGTTTCAACAGCTGATGCCAAACTGAAAATAAAGCTCAAATAAATATACAGAAACTGAAATAAAGTCAAACTCACTTTTAAATATCTCAATAACAAGCGAATATTTAAATTTGAACACCCTTTTCGTCCTGCCTCTCAGTGCATTCGCTCTATCTTGATAGTATCTCAATTAGGAGTTGGCAGCCTTCAAATTTTTCGACACATGCCCAACAATCTTCGCATTGTTGAGGAGATCAGCAATCCAATTATTCAGTTAATTGTCTCACCTTTATGAGCAAATTAAAATCTCGTACAGAGTCAAATGGAACAAAGAGAGCAAAGCCTAGAGAAACCCAAGGAAGAGCTAAGCTCTGACTAAGACTGACCATTGTATGATGGTGGAAATCGCATCAAGAAGTCGTCGCCGCTGATAATTATCGCCAGCGACGAATACATTGCGAAGGGACAGGATTGGAGAGAACCCGGACTCAAGGAAGACACAATCTTAGTAAAACCTAAAGACAAACAGAGGGAAATGCAGGCAGAGGTAACTTTTGAGTGAAAAATTTTACAGTCAAAGGATAATCGGGATTAAATCTTCTTGAAAAGTTAATGTTTACACACGCACCTACCGTTGGCGATGCGCCGATGCCGATGACAGCGGAGCAAAGGCAGCAAAAAAGATGCAAAAATTATGAAAATATTGTCACAAGTGCACAGCCAGCGCAGGACAGCAGCAGCAACAGCGACAATGGCTGTGACGGCGACGGCGACGCAGGCAGAGCCCAGTGGCAGTGGCAGGACAATTGCAGGCGGCAATCAAAACATGCAATTGTCCGTTTCGTTCCGAATCGAACTGAGAGAGAGAGAGAAAAGGAGAGGGAGAGCTGAGGCCGAGCCGCCGTAAGAGGATTTGTGCGTCAAGTAAACACACGAAGTCCGAGTCCGAGTCCGAACACAGAAACCCGAAAAATGGCAACCGAATCGAAGATGCAGCCACACAGTCGAGGCAGCCTGCATAAATAAATAAATAAAATGATTTGAACATTTTTATTTTTGCCAAAAAAATAAAGATGAAACGAGCATTTTTCTTTGCGTTAAAATAAACAATTTGCGGTTAAAAATTGTTTCGTCCAGCCAAGGCATTATTTATTTTAAATTTATGTGAAATTAAAAACGTTTTTCGCAAGGATTTTCCACTTTTTTCCAGCCCCGTCCGAAATGTTTTGATAGGCGCAGAGCCATAGCAAATTGCCCAGGTTCTCTCTATGTGATCCGGCGAATCGATCACAAAGGAAACAATAATAACATTCCCCTCTACTATGCATACATAGGGAGAATTTCTATTGCGAATTTTCCTGGCCCATTTTCCCTGCATCGCCCCTGCGGACCCCCGCTCAATCACTTTGCATTCGGAATCGTTTGCCCACAAAGTCTCGAGTATGTCGCGCGTATTTCCCCATATAAATAAACAAAAGTCTTGTTGCAATAACATGGCAGGGAATATTTATAAAATAAACATTAGACCAGCACAGCAGCAACAGCAACAACAACAACAGCAGCAGCAGGGGCAGTCGGACAAGTTGGAGTTTTGAATGGAACACTTGGAGAGGCCGCTTGGAGACGGCGATTTATGAATGAATTAAGCGCGCTGTAATGTGCCCAAGTGCCTGGCCAGGTACGTGAATGCTGGTGAATGGAATCAGTGATAGAGGTATGCAGAGAGCGTGTGTGTGGCATTCATGAGAAACGGAATCAGTTAGGAGCACTTTAATGTGTGAAAGAAAACTGCTTGACAAAGTGGGGGAGTGCTAAAAAGAGGTTAAATTACGAGGGACAGTTTTTCTATAACTTCATTTGGGAGTTGCAACTTTGGAACTGCACTTTAATGGGTTCTACTCCACCTCTAACTCCTCCCGTGCCTCTCTCTCTCCCACTGGGCACACTCAGGGCGCACTTCCGTAGAAAAACTTGCTGGAATAACAATTGTTGCAGCTCATCACTTAGGCAAACGGTCCACACCTCACAGCTCCCGGCAGGGAAGAGGGGCAGTGGCAACACCCACAAGCAGCGGGAAACTTTGCAGCCATAAAAACCGTAAAACCGCAAATAAGCCACAAAACGGCGGCACACGCGTGGCATAAGCAAACCCAGACCGAGACACAGACCCAGATCTTCCCTCCTCAGCCTCGCCTCAACCTCGTGGTTTCGTCAGCTTCATCATCATCATCATTATCAATGGGTAATACCGACCACATGAAGCAGCAGCAGCAGCAGTAGCAGACAGTAGCCAGCTCAGTAGTCCTCAGTCCAGGTAACTCTGGCCGCTAAGCCTGCGGTCTAAACCGCAACTGGGAAATACCCACGCGATTCCGCTAGAATTCATTAAGAATTCCCGCGGCGCGTATTAAAGTCTAAACATGCCAACCCCGCAACCCGCATGCCAAGTTTCCACCGCTGATCAAGCTAAGCAGCGTGCTTAAGCATTGATGATGATTAGCATCCGGCCAGGTAGGTAGCCAGGACGACTTAGCGCCGCCGCTGCCGTTGCTTCTGTCGTGGTTGATGAATTTCCGCTGCTTATGGCCTAAAACCGGAAGATTTTAGCTATGATTATGATTGCGATTATTATGATTAAAACTAATGGCGGAAATTTCCCAGCTGCTGCTGCTGCTGCTGCCGTGCCGTAACGTGCTTGTGCGCAACCCCTTCGACCGCATCCTCCACATCCAGCCATATTTCCTGGAAGAACAACAACAATTTGTATCTACAACTAATCTGCTAAATTGGCTATGCAAAAAGAACGAACTATGCATAATGAGAGAGCGCTCGAACCATATACAAATCATAAATTTTAATGAGTGGCCAATATCGAGCGCAGAAAGCGCAGCCAACTTCACCCCCCAAAATTGCAGCCCACACTACCGACACACTTCCCCACTCTCTATATTTGTCACACTCCACCACCATCAGCACTACCACCACAACCTCTTGCTGGGCGCAATGCAGTGTGCAAGCAGTGCAATGATTGCGCCATTGCTCCGCTCTTGCTCTCTCTCACTCTCGTTGGCTCGATGCTGGCTGTGTGCAGTGCAGGCCACGCCTATCATTGGCTGCGCAAACGGCTGTCTGTGTGTATGAGTGAGAGTCAAAGCGTTATTGGCCCAGCACTGCTAGCAGAGACGTTGCGTCGCTGTCGCCGTTGCCGCATGCATATTCATAAGAGAGCAGGCAGTGAGCAGCGTCAGCATTGTGTTTGCAATTGTATTTGTGTTTGTGTTGGTGTTGGTATTGGTGTATGCTGTGTATGCGTGTGCGTGCGCATATTTCGCCTTATCAGCATTTTTAGGAGTGCGCGTTTTCAAGCGAAAGATATTTTTTTCCATTTCTTTCCTTTTTTGCCAGATAATTTATTATTGTTGCAGCTTAAATCCTGTTTCTCTGTCTTACTACGTGTGTGTGTGTGTAAGTATGCCTGGGTCTGGTTCAAGTGCCGTTAACTGTCTGATTAGGGCACTCCTTGCACTCATCACTTTAAAATAAATATTATTCTTAGATTACTTCAAGTAAAAATACTAAAATCTGTTCGAAAATTATTAAATTTAATAGGCAATGAGTTGCCATATGTCGTCGTGCCTCTCGAGCCCAGTGCACGCCCCGACATGTGTTGCAAATTGTCCGCCAAACTAGTCTAAACCGTCTAGTCTCTGTCCGACTTCCTCTCCCTGCACTGTCCCTGCCCCTCCTCTGCTCTGTTGCTGATGAGTAACTGCCCAAATGATGTCGACGCACTCTCGTGACTGCCTCAAATTGAGCGTGCAAAATGTCAAGGGGCGCCACAGGCGGTTTTCGTTATCCCCCCACTCCTCCATACATTTTTGATGCTTTCGAGAACAAAATGTTTGGTAAATTAACATGTTTCATATGCCCCAACCGTGACCGGGGCGCCAATTGCGTAATAAGTTCTTGGTTTTGGTAATGTTGTGACAGTTCACTGAACTCTGCTGTCATTGTGAAGGTTAGCGCTGGTTTATAAGGTTAACATGGCTTATATATGTAAAAAACATCTTTCATCCTATTACAAACTGAGCAGAATGACTTTAAATTGATTTTTTATAACGAAAACTAAGTTTCATGAGTCTTTTTGCATCTTTTATCAAAGGATTCTTTCTTTATAAGTTCCTATGCATGCTTTCTTAAGAGATGCTAGACTAAGGGAGTCTTTATGCACCTTTTATAAAGTAATACCATGTTTACCAAGTTTGTAATTATCTTTTATAAGGAAATCTTAAGTTTGTGCTCATCATTGAGTGTGGGATACTCAGTCTAAAGAGTCTAATGAGTTTCAATGCACCTCTTAGTAAGGTTCCCTAAGTTGAATGGGCTTCCATACACCCCTTATCAAGAAATACTCTTATATTGTACAAAAAAAGGAATCTTATACAGCATAAACTATACTTGAAGTTAGCCTATATCAATCTTATAAACATATACTAGCATAATCAAACCTGGCAACAAAAATTCCCCAGCGCGACTTGAAGAATTGATTAAACTTTCACTGCGATTGGGGCAAACTTGGTTGGGGGAGTCACAAAGAGAGAGAGAGAGAGAGATTAAAATAATATTTTCATAGGTCGAATGACAGACGAAATGGAGTGGGAGTTACTATGTTATATACATGCATAACAGACATCCATACGCGACTGGGATACACATTCACTGCAGGAAACTGAGCTGAGACCGAAGCTGAGACTGGAGCTGGAGCTGGTGCTGGCAGTGGGACAGACGGGCGAGGCAACTGCGCAAAAAATAACATGAACTGTGCGAAATGCAGAGACAGACAAGGCACACACACACTGGAACACACACACTGGCACACACACAGCGAGACAATCAGAACGAAAATTTGTAAAATCAGCAGCGACGAAAAGACAAGAAAACGAAATGCGCAAATTGTGGGCAGCGGGGAGAATGAATGGGAAGAGGGGGGAAGAAGAGGGGAAAAGAGAGGATAGAGGGTGAAGATGGGAAAGAAGGGAAGAGTGAGCTTGGATAAGTGAAATGAGAAGCAGCAGTAGAATCGCTGTCTCATTCGAATTTCAAATGCAACCAAAGGACTCCAACGGACAATGGGACAATTGGACACTGAACAGTGGGCAACGTAGCCAACGAGCACACATGACGCGCACTCGCATGAGTTGCTGAAGGACTCGCCTCGTCTGGTTGCCACCTCCTTTGGTGGCGTCGTCGCTTTCTTTGCTCGCTTCGCATGCGAAAAATTATGTTAAAACAATAAAAATATTTGTCAAAATAATGCGATTGCGCTAATAGAGCCAAATATTATTCTTGTATCAATTATCCAGGCTATCGAGAGCTGCGAAAGAGACAGCTAGAGGCAACTGCAGTGCGAGAGGGATGACAGACAAGTCGATTTCTATGCACGAACCGAGTTTTTTATCGAATTTATTGAATGCAAATGCAAATTAATTATACTTTTAAATGTTCAAAATAAATGCAAGTGTGGCACACACTCACACACACACATCACATGCTAAACCGTGGGAGTTGCGTCGTGTTTGAGTCAGCCTCACACACACACACACACTTAGCCAAATAAACATATAAAATTTACTTTAAAGCTGACAAAGTCAATAAATATTGTTGTACAACAAAATATTGTTTCAATAAGCAAAAGCGGGAGAGAAAAAAAGAAATATCTACGAAACCAAGTCTGCAAAAAATCAGCTTGGGCTCATAACATCAGCAACAACAACAACAAAACGAGAACAACAACAAGAACAGCAAGAGAACCGTGAATGAGATGTGAAAAAACGTGAGAACATGTGGAAAAAACGGCGTGAGGGGTATCGCCGAAAGAAGGGCTCTTGTTTGCGCGACAGACAGAGAGAGAGAGAGGACACACAGAGGGTGAGAGAGTGTGAGCAAACACAAACAACAACAATGAGTCCCAACTCCCGATCTATCTAGGCTCAAGTTAAATGTCTGTGAGTTAATATTGTGAATTTGAGAATGGGCAAGAGGAAATATATCAAACCTAAAACAAAATAATGAAAAGAGAAACATAAATTGAAATTTCAATTCAATAATGAAATAAATTCAATGAGATTTAGAAATTTAATTTTAGTTTAAGGTCTTCAATAAGTTGTAAATATTTAACTACAGCAAACTAAAAACAAAGATTTCAAAGTTTACTTCGGTTTTTAATGTATATTTCTACTTCCTTATTCATGTTCTCTATAATAAAGTTGTTTATTCATTATTACCAAGGATGGTTAAGTGACCTGTACTTTTTTATTGATTGTACTTTTTAATTAACCATAATTGTAAAATATCTTAATCATTCATGAGAGGGTGTTCCTTTCAAATAAACCAGATATTGTAAAATAGTTAAATATAATGGTGAAGGATTTATTTTTATATATTCTTCAACAGCTATACCATATATAATAAAATAATAACAGCTATATAATACAATAGTAATAACCGTTATCGCGAGGTACAATCTTTATTGAAACTATGATATTTATTTCTGAATGATTGTTTCTATAAAAGCTATTAAATAAAGTCCTTCGAACTTCATAAAGTGGAACTTCATAAAAAAAATATACAAAGGTTACTGTACAACGTACGGAAGGACTGAAGCACATGGCTAGTTGGGCTCCTCTGTTGATCTTGAATCAAAATAAAGATATTTTACATAGTTTTTGAGATAGGAGATGTCTTCTGAGGTGCGTTGGCAACTTTAGAACGAAATGAACATACCCTCTGCACTTATCTTAAAAGCAATTACTAAAAAACCTTTGAAAGACAACAAACATCATTCTTGTTAATGAGTAAAAATAGATTAATAATATAAATATTTAATACATATAATATTAAAATAATATAAAATGAATGATTAAGTGAATCTTAAGTGAACTAGATAACATATCAAGACAATTAAGCTATATCATTCTGCAGCATGAGGAAGATTCAACTGATTTATTTGCAAATTATGTTTCTTCCACCTGCCACCCCTTTTAAAGCGCCAGCACGTTCCTCGTCTTTAAATTAACAAAGGCGCTGGTAAAAACCCTTTTGACTATTCCAGTTTTTTTTCAGTTAAAATCGACAAGCAAAAACAGGTTAAGAGCAGCAGTAGATTGCCAAGCCAAGCCAGAACCAGAGCCGAAGCCACCCACACTCTGCAGCTGCAACTTGTCTGTGCTTCCAGGTGCTGCGACTTCAGTGGCCCCTTCTCTTGCACACGCACTGCCATTGGCAGCTCTGTGTGTGTATGAAAGAGAAGGAAAGAGAGAGAGAGAGCGCTGCTGTGGCTAGGCCGCATTTTAAGCATTAGTTTGAACAACATAAACAGACAAACCGAGGGCCGAGGGTACCCAAAACTGATGGAACAACTATTTCCACTTCCCTAGCCAGCGGGTTTTGCACGCCAGCCAGAACGAGAGAGCGAGACAGCGTGACAGAGAGAGAGAAAGCGAGAGAGAGAGCGCCACGAAAGGCGGTCGTACGCACGAAATCATGAATGGCGGCCACCTCGCGCGCTCTCTCTCTCAGCTGCAGCTGTATATGTGTGCGAGAGTGCTTCAGCATGTGCGTGTGTGTGTGCGTGCGAGACTGTGTGTGTGTGTGTGCTCTGTATAGCTGTAGGTCTTCACTTACTGACTGCAGCAAACAGAGCGAGCTGCCGTCGGTGGTTGGTCGCAGCACACCCACACACACACGCACACACACAGAGACGTGCGCTGTTAACGCTGGCGTCGCAGTCGCTGCCTGCTGCGACTGAGATTCGTTGCTGCCCGCGTCGCATTGACTCGAGCTGTGTGTTATTTCAGTTACACAGATTCAGTATCAGACGTGTTACTATCCCGAACGGTTCTCAGTCGCTGCGTGTCTGCCCGCACGTTCGAAGCGATTGCTTGTTGTTGTGCCACAGACAGACAAACACACAGACACACACACACACACACTGACACCCACGCACACACAGTTGCAACTTGTTTAAGCAAATATTATTTGTGCAAATAATAAACGCGACGCAGCAGCAGCAAAAGAAAAACCTCTGTGAAGTGCGCCAAAGAAAATAGAAAGAAAAAGAAAGAAACACAAACGAAAGAAAGAAAGTTCTTGTGGCGGCTCAGTCCGCAAATCAAAATCGAATCGAATCGAATTGAATTATTCTATATAGAATATATATAGCCGACACAAATATCCGACACAATGCACACGTTGTTCAGTGATCAGAACTCATTCTCGCGTCATTATGCGCAGACTGCCGCCGGCTACACATCCGCCTCGGCGGTGGCAGCGGCCAGCAGTGCCTCAGCAGCGGCAGCGGCCCACTATGCCTACGATCAGTATTCCCGTTATCCGTACTCGGCCAGTGCCTACGGATTGGGGGCACCGCATCAGAACAAGGAGATCGTGAAGCCGCCGTATTCGTACATCGCACTCATTGCGATGGCCATACAGAATGCCTCCGACAAGAAGGTCACCCTGAACGGCATCTATCAGTATATTATGGAACGCTTTCCCTACTATCGGGATAACAAACAGGGCTGGCAGAACTCGATACGCCATAATCTGAGCCTCAACGAATGCTTCGTCAAGGTGGCACGCGATGATAAGAAGCCCGGCAAGGGCTCGTACTGGACACTGGATCCGGACTCGTACAACATGTTCGACAATGGTTCGTTCCTGCGACGACGCAGGCGATTCAAGAAGAAGGATGTCATGCGCGAGAAGGAGGAGGCCATCAAGCGGCAGGCAATGATGAACGAGAAGCTGGCCGAGATGAAGCCCCTGAAGCTGATGACCAATGGCATACTGGAGGCCAAGCACATGGCCGCCCATGCGGCGCACTTCAAGAAGGAGCCCCTTATGGATCTGGGCTGCCTCAGTGGCAAGGATGTGTCGCATGCCGCCATGCTCAACTCGTGCCACGACAGTTTGGCGCAAATGAATCACTTGACCGGCGGCGTAGAGCATGCCGGCTTCACTGTCGACTCCCTGATGAATGTCTATAACCCGCGCATCCATCACAGCGCCTATCCGTATCATCTGAACGACGACAACCTGACGGTGGCCAGCAGTCAGATGCATCATGCCCATCACGCGGCGGCGGCGCATCATGCACAGCAGTTGCGCCATGTGGCGCATGTCTCGCATCCCCTGACGCCGGGCAATGGGGGCAGCGGGGTGCAATCATCGGGCGCATCACCCACAACGATCTCAACGCCACATGGACCGGCACATGGTGGCTGGTATACGCCAGAGACGCCGCCATCGGAGCCCATTACGAACGGCCCGGGCGGTGGAGGTGCGGGCGGCGGTCAGGGCGGCACTCCGACGCATCCCGGCAACAATAGCAGCAACAACCCGAACCCGAGCAACAACAACAACAGCAGCATGCACAACAGCAACAACAACAACAACAGCCACAGCCACAACCACGCAATCGTCTCTGCCTCAGTACTGACCAGCAGTCCCAGTTCGGCGCTTGGCTTCCGCGACATGATCTTCGAGCAGAATCAATCCTGCCAACTGGACACGGGCAGCCCGACGGGCAGCATACAGTCAGCCAGTCCGCCGGCATCGGCGAGCGTCGCTGCTGCCTCTGCCGCAGCCGCTGCCGCTGTCATCAATAGCCATCACCATCATCATCATCATGTGCCGCATCTGGGTGGCAATCTGGGCAATCTTGGCCAGCTGAGCAACCTCAGTCACTACAGGCCGCATGTGGGCCACTACCAGGAGTATGGCATCAAGTATGGCGTCTAAGGTGGGGCGGCCAGTGGGCGTGGCAGCTGTGCTCTCTTGTATATTCCTGTAAATATATCTCCAAGCACGACTCACAGCAGCAGCAACGGCAGCAACGGCAGCGACGGCAGCAGAAAGTATCTCAATGTCAACGAATTTATTATTATTGTTTTTTTGTCTCCTTGCGACTTTGGCTTTGATTAATTATTGCTTATTGCGTATACGAGGCGTAGGCCAAGCGAAAGTATTTAGTTGTTAGTTTTATACGATACATCTAATAGCATTAAACGATCCACACATATATATATATTAAATATATGAATACCAATACGAATACATGAGCATATGTATATTTAACAATTACAATTAACTAATTATTATTAATAATTGTTATCGACTTTAGCGCGTAGTTACACTTAAAGAAACTTCTGGTATGCAATTTGTGATGAGTTTTTCGCTGCGAGCAAAGGGTTTTCCGGATGGCGAGGAGGAAAACGTATTTAACATCAGAATAAACATAGTAAATCGCTTAGTAATATTATCATTAACTAGCCTAGACTATGTAAGCAATAATAAATTATAAATAATTATAAACTATTATCACAAAATTAGCGTACAATATGAGCAAAAAGTGTATTAAAGAAATAATATGTTACAATATCAAAAACAACACCTACTGCAGTTTTATTTCCCTCTCTCCTTCTCTCTCTAATCTCTCTTTCTCTGTCTTTCACTCTACTCGAGAATCGAAGTTGCGCTTCCACATGGCATTTCTTGAAAACAGACTTTCAGATAAAATCGATATCGTACGCAAATTCCACTTGACTGATAAATAATATCCAACTATATTGAATGACCATCATCAGCAAGGGGAAGTGGGAGGGGGGTAAGCAGAAGCTCGTTATTGCCTCAATGAATGAGTCAGTCGGAAATAAGACAATGGAATATCATATTGCAAATCAGCCTATTCTTGTTTCAAGTCTAGCTTAAAGTCCAAGCCGCATTGGATTGCAATGCAGGATTTTAATGACATTAACGATAGATCGGAAATCAAATCAAGTTCCTCATTATCTTATTGGTTGGAAGCAATGCGAGAACTGATTGAGATCTTGAACACATGGAAAGTTGAAGAAATGGTAGGTCTATCGATTTGTTTTGGACTACTGTGGATGAAAAAGAAACAGAGAACAGGCGTAAAAATCTGATAATATTATATTTTAGGTTATTTTCATAAGCTTTAAACTGTTGATCTAAGTTGGAAAATTGGAGTATCTTTATATTTGTTCTAAATTAAAAGAAGAAGTTTTTAAGTAACTTTACTTTATTATTTAGGAAATGCCAAAATGTGCAAAACTTCTAACAGATGTTCATTTATGAAGAATTAGAAAATATACCATAATCTAACAGAATATATTTGTTAACCTAATTAAAAGCACATAAATCTCAATTTTTTTATTTATACCCACACAAATGTAAGACAATTTCAGTTATTTACAATAAAGTATCATGAATTGTACAATATTCACCATATTTCTAAATTATCAAACTTTATAGAGATCCCAAAAAGCGTACATAACCCCAATCCCCAAACTAACCCTTCTTCAACCACTTTTAAGATTCGATATATTTTCTATTTTCAATGAAATCTAAAGCAATTGAAGAACTTTAAAATTATAATTATAATAAAAGTTTTGCCTACTACTTACAATATCCACAATATTTCTAAACGTAGATAACATTTAATAAAAAGAACCCATAAAAAGTACCATAACCTACAAAATCTATAAATTTTTCACTTGATTCGCTTTCTCCTGCGCTCTTGGCATTCACGGCGACAATGGTCAGCAAATTATAAATCTTTAGTTAAAATAACTCACAATTAACTTAGACGATGGGCTGTGGCACGCCCCTAATTGACGAACAATCGTGGTTAATTGGTAAAAGTGCGATAGACGAGCTGCTTCTGCTGCTGCTGCGTAACGCTAATGATGAGTGCCGAAAACTTTAGCTTATTAGCCGACGAACCAGTTACCCAACCAGCAGACTGGTCTGCCCCTCTCTCCCACTGCCCCACTGTTTCTCCTTCCGTCTGGCGATCAGGCACAATGATTAACTGACCAAATAACAGTGGACTGTGTACGTCTGTGTGGCGATTGTTGTCACGGTCTCTCTATCAGACTCTAGCGGCCTCTCGTGTGCCTCGTGCGCGCCTCCATTGTGCGACTGTCATGTTCGATCCATTGTCACTTGAAATCGAAACCCGCCTGGCGCCACCGCACGGCATTGAGATCGCGTTAGACAGCCGAAGAGGAGAGCGTTCGCTGATCGCTGATGTAGGCTAAACTGTGCTCAGGTGGCGACTCCATCTCCAACTCCAACGCCAGCTCAAGCACGGCCAAGGCGCTAAGGGCCATTTTGGTTATCCATTGTCTTCAATGGAGCTCTCGCGCTCTCTGGGTGGGCAGAGCGGACTCAGCTCAGCAATAGGCCTGACTCAAGTGCGTACGAAAAGTGTGCCAAAGCCCAAGGTGGAGCCTCAGCAGGCATGCTTAGGGTGCTTAGGCCTGAAAGTGAAGTCACTGAGTTAAGGTACGCTGGCTAACAGTTGGGAGAGAGTTCGTAAAGGTATTGGATAAAATATATTACTGTGAGCAAAGAGATGTTATTGTTGTCTTTAAGCATAACAGGAAAAACAACGGGGAAAGGATAAAGAAGTTCAACAAGACTTTCTCAGCTCTCCACAGTAAATATTTAATATAAATAATAATAAAGACAGTTCACAGGAATATCATATATAAAGCCACATGAAGCAGACTTGAAAGTTAATCTTAAACTTGAATAAATGACTTAAGTTAAATAAAAGAAGTGAAGCTGGAAGAAGAAGGCTAAGAAAACTATACAAACAGCGGAAGATAAATAAAGTATGAATGTGGATAAAGAAGACTTAGTAGATTGCCTTGAAATTTAATTTTATATTGAACAATAATTTATAGAAAAATAATTTTAATGAACAATAGAAACTGAATTTAGAAGACTATTCTGAACCTAATTGATTTCTTTAGCTTAATGAATATGTAACAGCAGAAAGGTCTTATTGACAACTGTATGTAATTGATTAAGAAGCCTATTTACTTAGGTCTTTGAGCACTAGATGACTTCTATGAATGTTAAAACAAATTGAAATGTGAAAAAGAGGTAGATACTTACAGGAGCTAAGAATGTGTCTATGTAAGTATGCATGTGGGTGCTGAATATAGCTCCCAATATTCGTTAACTAAAGCTGATGTGTCTAGGAAATACAGGAACGTTCTTATCAACTTTGGAGTCTCTAGCTCTCATAATAACTAAGATTTACTAGTCTAGTAATCATGAATATACATAAATGAGAATATAAACACTATATGGCATCTATACAATTACAGGAAATTAGTAAACCATTTTTTGACATTTTTCAGTGGTTGAAGTGTCTGATTCTTATTAGCAATTGATCTTTTTAGTTTAATGGCCGCCAAGTGGCTGATAGGCAGCTCAGTATTGCTTTCCCTGTTCCCTCTCTCCCCCCTCCCTTATCTCCCTCAGCCCCTGCTTATGCAAATTCAGCGCATTCACATCGATTACTTTTTTCGGCTGCTGCGATTGCTGCGTTGACAAAGCTGCCGCGACGCGTTGCCGCACGGCCTGAGCCCATTCGGTGTCAAAAGCAACAAAATTAAATGCGAAAACAACGGGAAAAAAGCAGGCTGGCAAATGAAAAATATGCTCGCAGCAGCAACAGCAGCAGCAGTTGCAGCCACAGCAGTTGCAGCCTTTGCCACAGTTGTCGCGCAGTGGACGTGCTGCATGCGCGGGTGGTCCAAGAGGTTTTCGAAGGGACAAGAAAAACAAAGCACGCTGGCGACAACGGCAAAACGCGACGCTGTTTGCTTAGCGATAAGCATGCACACACACATACACATCTATATGCATATCAAGCTGCAGTCTGTGTGTGTGCGAGTATCTATGTGTGCACAAGCAGCTGCAGGATACAGATCGCAGGACAACTACATGAGATGCAAATGTGTGTGCGAGTCTTTACTTGAGAGTGTGTTGTGCGGCTGTGTGGGTGTGTGCTGTGCATGTGTGTGTATTGTAGGAGTGTGTGTGTATGTTGTGTATATGTATCTGTGTGTGTGCGTGTGCCTGTAATCAAATCATTGACAGAGCCTCCCACAAATATTGACAGCTGTTGTCGGCGCTCGTCCTGGAGCCAGGCCCGATTTACATAAATATTATTGCAAGCCTAATTAAATGCAAGTATTAGCTGGTCCTGTATAATATAGCAGGCCATCTCGCTTCCACTCACAGCTACCTTTCTCGCTCGCACGCTCTGCAAGGATAACTATGCTCGACAGCAGCAGCGGCGACTCCTTTTGTAATTAACGCGCGCTGCTTATTTTTCGCGCTTTTCTCTTGCTGACCCCCTTCCCGCCCCTCTCTCTCTCTCTGCGTGTCTCTGTCTCCCTTCCACCTGTATATTTATTTACCTGGCCAGTTGTGTTGATGACCTGTTATCATTGCGCCGTTATAACAATAAATTCTACTGACAACGCCTGACAACGACGACGACAGAAACGCGCTACTTTGTTATCCTTGTTGTAGTTGTAGTTGTTACTGCTACTCTTGCTGTTGTTGTTGTTGTTGTTGTTGTTCTTGCGCGGTTTGCTGTTGTTTTGCCAGCTGTCGTTGCAATTAACCGGGCTATAATAGAGACACCGCTTCTAAAGTAAATTTACATTGCGCGCATGCAGCAAGGGTAATATGAATAAATTATTAAAACATATATAGTATGCATACGAGTATATGGATATGGATATATGGCAACTACTTGAATGCGACAGTTCAGTTAATAACACACTTTAAAGAGAGGAGATGCCAGAATGGTTAAACTCTTAAACTCTTTAGTCAATGAAATTTGAAATTAACTGAATATGCGTGTGGTATAAATGCTTCATTAGATCTTACAATTGCTGAGATCGCGACATTTTTACAGACGGACAGAAAGACTTATCAGACTTATGTTACTGGTGACCAAATATACGAGTATACAGACTTTAACACAGACATTCTGCCACGACTCCTTCTATCTATTACCTTTTATATGCGCAAAGTAAGTTTATAAAAATAAATAAAAGAAACCATTTATTTTTATATACAACTTTCATACTAAATATACATACATATATACACGTATCTATATAGGTATATACTTTATATTCATATGCATATATATTACACACATAGAAGCTGTTTAAATAATAAAATATAAATCAATAACACACTTTAAAGAGAAGCTATCGTAAATTACAGATTGAAAATGATATATCTAACAAGTTTAAGCATTACTTTTTGATGTGCCTGTTCTCTACTTGTTGTGGAAATGAGCCTCATCAAAATGAGATGCAGTAATTGTCTCTGTCAACAATGTTTGTATGTATATAATATTCTTTAATGAAAGACTCAAGGAGAAGGATTCCCTTCTTTCTTAATTTGAACCTGTTTTAAATTTCCAAATCACAAATAGTTTTCGTTATTTAATTTGCATTTCTGTACTATTTTCAAACTTGTATTTCACAAAATCAGAGCACTTTATCAATATATATTTAAATTCATAAAATTAATTATCTTTTAACCGATAGTGGTGTTCAGTTCTTTAGTCTTTTACTTTCTTATCTTTCACTTTACTTTATTAATTTTCATTCAATCCTTTTTGAATTTTTGAGTAGTTTTCAATCTTGTAAAATTATTAGAACATACCTATTTCAAATTCTATACCCCTAACAGATTTTATCAATCAATCAAAGGAACTTCCATTCCATCAAGATCAAAGTGCAAGTGAATATGTCAAAGTTCACATTCGAATGTGAAGTTTCCTCTTTGGAACAGAAGCAACAAATCCGCAGCCTCAGCAGATCCCTACAGTAAACTTCCGTTTCCTTTTGCCAGTTATAGAGCTCATAAAGCTATGGCCGAGTTTTAGTGCCGTCGAACAACAACAAAAAGTACAGCAACAGCAGTAACAACAACAAATGCATTTTTATGGCATTAAACAAACTTTGAGAGCGAATGTTTTCGAACACTTTTGAAGTTTTATTGAGTTATAAATACGCAAAATAGCTTTGGAGTTGCCCCAAGCACAACGCAAAAACCGAAGGCAGCAATTTTCAAATTAAATTTATGATCGATTTATGCAACAAAAAAGGAGCAGAGAGAAGGGAAGAGGGAGAGAAGAAGGGGAAAGGGAAGCCAGAAGAATATGCAAATGCAAATAAAAAGTGTGGAAAGGCAGCGCCAGGCGTCGACATTTGAGTAAATTAGCCAGGGAAAGTGAGGGAGACAGAGACAGAGGAGGGTGGAAGGGAGGCAGGACTGGAGAAGGGGCAGACCGAGAGCGAGGGCAATTTATTGGCCCGGGCTGACTGACGCGCGAGCGAATCCAACAACCAAAGGCAAGAAAGAGAACTGCAACAACAAAAACTTTGATTGACTGTTGCGCCTGAAATGCTTTGATCTGGCAGAGACCGACAGTGGATGCAGTGCATCCCAGTGCAGCCTGCCAGTTGCCAGCTAACGCCAGCAGATGGCGCTCAATTGTCGCCACATCGCATCGGATGGCATCGCATCCCCTTTGGGGTAAAATGAAGCTATCGCCGGCACATTTGATTCGATTTGATTATTGGAATCCGATGTTAGGTTTATTTTGCTTATCAGCTATGGCAGCCTGACTTTGATGTCACAGTTGCCATTGGGTATTGTATTGGTATTGGTTATTAGCTCGTCAATCGATGCGTTGTTTATGCGTCAAGATCGCGCGAAACTCTTTTTGGCCATTTGATGCTGCCGACGAGAGACGCGACATAAGCAAATAAATAGGCGAATCGGACCCCAAATCGGAGCCAGAATTAGCAAATTCAGCACTATCAAAGTGCCAGGCCGCCCCCAGGGCAAATAATCAGAGAGAGAGAGAGAGGGGAGAGAGGGGGAGAGCTGTGATGGGATCGTAAAACAAAACTCACGCACTGTTGCGGCCCAGCAAATGCTAACTTAGACTCGATTGTTTATTTATCGATATCGTAGCGCGTAAATCACGGAAGCGCGCCCCCAGAGAACTCACTCCATGCCCCTTTCCCACTCCCTCTGCATGGCCAGACAAATTGTCGACAATTTCGCTGGAAGAGCCATAAATCAATTGGGGAAAATGCTGTTCAATCAGTTGCCCAGAATTGCGTCTAATTATGTGCTCGAGATGAGGCTAGATAAATTCGAATTGAGAATTGCTTTGCGTATACTTGATATTCCAATGAATCGCACACTGAATGGACGGGTGTCTCTGAATGAAATAGAATTGGAAACAGATCATTGAGGCCATTTCACAACTGCCTCCCCCTCTTTACTCCCCCCTGCTCACCTGCAGCGCACACGCACAATAACAATGCTAAGGAGCTATTGTTTAAACAATTAACAATAACATAAATGCAGGCATAATTGCCGCAATATCGTGTGTAATTTCAAGCGTTCTTCGACGGAAGCGCGCACCCCACGAGGCCCGACAGAGCGGAGTCGCCAGCGGCAGGCAGAGCGCGAGAAGAAGAAGGGACAGCCAGGGCAGGTGGAGCAGGCGGAGCAGGAGCTGAGCCTGTGCGGGCCAACAGGTGAGAGCGGGCAGCGCTTAATGAACTCAACTCAAGTGCTTTTTGGCAGAGTGTCAAAGCGGCACTGAACTGGGCGTGGCTGAGACTCTGCCGGATGAGAGGGCTAGCTTGCACTGGCGCCAAGGTGTTTATCGTCGCCTGCAAACTAAACAAACCACCAACTGCAGTGCGCAGTGGAAGAGTGGAGGCGAGGAGGAACTGCCTCTTGGTTGCATTGCGAGTTCATTGCGCCACAGGCGCACAGCAGATTTATCGCCCACGGAGGTGGTAACGCGTCTCGCACGTGGCTATAAAACAGACACACCCGAACTGGGCCTGCACTACTAGAAGTAGCGCCAGCTCATGCTGTGTCCAAGTTGCCAGCCCCTCTCCCTCCCTCCCTGCCTGTCAGCCTGCCTCTCTGGCTAATCCGCTGCACATGTTTTCAAGTCCAGTTCGAGGCGACAAGACGCAGTAATATTTGCATTTTGCATGGGAAAACCGCGTGGAAAACTTGTGGAAAGCAGGCCCAGCTGGTGGTCACGGCATTATCAATCTTGATCTCCCCTTTTCCCAACTTTTCTTTTGTTTTGTTTACGGAAGCGAAAATAGTTTTCATTGTGAATATAATAATTGAACTGAGACTCATTTGGCAACAGATTGGCCAATGAATCTACAACATATGGCAACGCCTTACTAAGAGGAACTCTTGGAGCTGCCCTCGCAAATGGAAAACCACCTTAACACAGGCACAGTAGCACCTTGGACTCGCTCCCAACTTTTGCACATTCATCCACAATATTTATTTCTTTGTTTATGTGACCCACATCACATAAAGCCAGCAGAAGCAGCAGAGGCAAAGTAATTCATCGATTCGCAGAGCTGAAACTTGCTAGAGAGAGAGAGAGAGAGGGAAGGGGCATAGAGGGAGCCTCTACATAGCTCATATATCTGGCAACGCTCTCTGGCAGTTTCCAGATCGATGGATATTAATTTGTTTGCAAACACATTTCAAGCGCTCTGCCCAATTTGTAGTCGGAAAGTATCTGCCAGATACAGATACAACACATGCCGCGCTAATTGCTGTAAAATGTATCTGCAGCTGTAGATGTATCTGTAGCTGTAGCTGCCAGTGTGTGTGAGTTTGTGTGTGCTTTCATCTCTCACTGACACTGGCCTCCTCAATGTCTGCTGCACTCATGCTGAGCGTCGAAAAGTCTACGATTTCCGCTCGTCGTATAAATCAACTGAAGATGCAACAACAACAGCAACAACATCGACAGCATTTCTACATTTTTATCGGCCTTTTCTCTCCTCTATTTATTTGTGCATAATAAGTTTTTGAGCTGACTGTGGGGCAGACGCCGGGTAGGATTCGGAGCATCTTGTGTTGTCGATATCAAAATACCAAACAACTCGTCAGCTCGTCATTTTTCAGTCAGTTTTCAGTCGTAATTTGTGTGTGAACAACACACACAGTGCCAGCGTGGAGTAATGCGACCAGTTCAGCATCGCATATAAATTAGTATTTTATTTATTGCGCCCAACAACTGCTGGCACGAACTGTACCCCCGCACCCATCCATCCATCCAACCTGCTTGGCTCTGTATCTCTTCCGAATATTTATGTACATACTTTTCGCCGCTACTGTTGCTGCTGTTGTTGTTGTTCTTGTTGTTGCTGTGCCTGTTTGGGAAACAATTCATTAATGAATGGGAAAATGCTTCTAATCGATCGATCGTTTGCGCTATAATTAATGTCAGCGCGGGGCAATTGGAATGCGTAGGCGATGACTCGCTCAATTCATATATTTAGCACTTGATTCTGCAAAGGGGAGAGAGTATAATTTGAGTGGGCACTGTAAGCACTTGGACAGGATATGCAGCTGATCTATGGCGGGTATGTCAGCTTGAATTGAGTTCTTGAATCATACTTTGAGAGAATCAGGAGCTCGTTGCTCACTTTAACTAGATACATATGCAGGTGTTCTTCTCTTGAATTAAGGTTAGTTTTCTTTGGCTTGGGAGGAACTATAACAGAAATGCAGAAAGCTCCAGGTGTATTAGTTGACAACCTTATTATATGTTTACAACACTCAGGGAAGAAATGTACGATTGCTGGATGCTAGTTTGATCGCTTCAATTGGAAGGTGAACTACATGCATGCTGCTATTCTAACCCCTTTATCAGGATATTTAGTGTATCTCCTGAGTTTCTTTCTCTTAACAGGCAGAGTAATTAATAGATCTGGCAATCTTTCTATGCAAATAGAGTGTGTTATGCTCTAGGAAAATTGAAGTATGCCAGGATTGAAGACTATATGAATAAAGGCACAATATATTTACAATAATTTAAATCCAGTAAGAGAATGTGGGTAAAGTTCCGTCCGTCCTAAAACTTTGACCTGTTTGAAGAGAGGCAAGCGGAAGAAGCAGTACAACATAAGTTACCACATTGACTTCTTGCCTGCAAAAACTAGTAATCGATCATATGGCGATCTTTCTCACTTAAATGCAGTCAAATATGGAGAGAGGCAGTTGGGGGAGAGCTGACTGAGTTTCCAATTCAAATTCATTGACAGAATACTCGTACATATTGATATTCTTTAATCTTTGCGAACTTGTCAGCAATGTCACGACAACTACTATAAGAACAATGTGTAGAGTAGACGACTTGCATTACTCATCTACTTATGTAACTTGATATAGGAAAGAGGCAGTAACAGGAGAAAGTTCAACTTGAGTTACCTTCTTGACTTCTTCCCTATGAAAATTTCAAGTCAATTTCCTGTTGATATTGACCAGAAATGAGGTAAGTTTTCTTTTGGACTCTACCAGAAGGGCAGTCACGAGACTTGAAGACTCACAATACTCATATTTATTATTTATTACCTCATTGACCTCTTCCCAAGTCAATCTCCTGGCGATATTAGCCCACGAATGCAGTTTGTTCCGCCTTAGCCAACTTGAACTGTGTTATGCCAGGAATGCGGCACGCTCAGTGTGGTTTCGATTCCATTCGCTTGTTTTTTGCGCTGGGATGTGAAACACTTGGTGCCGCGCTGTCTGCACGAGCCGCAAAACAATAACAGCAGCCACAGCAACAACAACAGCAACAACAGCAACAATAATAACTACAACATCGTGGACGGCGTCGGCGGTGGCAATAATTGTAACAACAACAAACACACGCTCCCACTGCATATTTATGCAAGAGCCAAGCGAGCCAAACGAGGCAACTGCCAGATGCAAATGGATATAACTCAAAATCCGGCCTATTCCCCTCCTTCCCCCGGCCAGAGCGAGGTAAGGGGAGGGAGCTGGAGTGGGCAGGCTGCTGTGCGTTGTTTTTCCACGCCTTGGCGTGCTGAAAAGTGAAAAGTGTTGAGAAAAATTCATAAAACAAATGCCAAAGTCAGCCACGGGAAATAGAGAGAGAGAGAGAGAGAGCGAATGGAACGCGCCTGGAATTGTAATTTTTAACCAGTTTACTGAGCAAATATTTTATCAACATATTTTCAGAGACAACAGGCGTATGTTTGTCTTGAAAATATTTAAATATTTACATTGTGAAAACATCGTAGACGTTCACGAAGACGAAGACGAAGACGACAAGCGGAGGCCTCTCTGGAAGAAACTGCGAGACGCAGCGGCTTGCTAGGTGCAATCGGTGGTTGACAGGGCTAGACAGGGGTTACCTGGGGTAGGAAGGAGAGCAGGAAGGAGGCAGCTAGTTGTGGCTACGCCAGCCACAATGTCTAGCATTTATCTCTAATATGGAAAGCAAAGTAATCACTTGGGGTATAAATGTATCATAAGGTATCATATATACCTTTAAAACTAAATTGATTTATAGATAACCTACTCATACCCTGGCTGAATCTCTGAGCTACTTAACTGCAGAAATTGATTGCAAAAAATGAAGGTTGACTGGCAAAAGATACAAAGTATCTCAAGCATTTCCAAATTCGACATTTCGATCATTGCGAGCTGGAAAATGTGTCGTCAATCAGGCGCGCTTAAGCAAACAGAAAGAAACGTGAAAGAGACGAAGCAGCTAAAAAAGATGCAGTCGAGGACGGAAAGAGGGCGTAGGTGGTAGAGGGGAGGGCAGAGGGTGTTGCTTGCCCTGCTGCCAACGTAAATTTCGCACTCAATTTGATAAAACACCCATGAAATTATTACAACGCGCGTGGCTCTGTGTGAGTGTGTGTGTGTGTGTGTGTGCTGAAGATGTCAATGGAATACCCTAACCCTGAGTGGAGCACATCAGCTTGGCCGGCCACAACTCCAGCCTGGCTGCAATGAGCAATTTCCTGCTGCAGCACACACTGAGGGAGGCCGAGCCAGAGACAATTTATCCTAAATAAACATTTCAACAGCGACTTGACGACGACGAGCAGAAGGTTGACTATGTGGCAGCAGCGCAGGCCGGCGCAGCCTCCGCCGCTCGCAGTTGTTAAAGCGTTTCGAAAGTGCCGGGCGACGCTGACGCTGATGTGGATTGGGATGTGGCTGTGGCAGCAGGCGAGTCTGTTAAATTGTCTGGCCAAACAGAAACCACCGTTTAACCGCAGCCCGTCGCCGTTGCAGGCACTTCTCCGTCTTTCCCCCACTCCCACTGCCAACCCCTGACTTCCGCAGCCGGGGCAACAACTGCTTGCGTTGGCAGCGAAGCGACGCGTCGTTCATTCGCCGTCGCAATATGCTAAATAAACATTGGGCCACGTCATGGCTTATTGAATTGTCACTTATGCCCGAATTTGAGTTTGAGTTTTTGTTGCCAACTACCCCGTCTCCCTCCCGTCTTCCTCCATCTTACCCTCATCCCTGCTACGGCAGCACACTCCCTTCCTCTCCTGTCTCTTCTCCTTCTCCTTCTTTCTTTCTTTCCTTCTCCCTCTCCCTCTCTCGACAATGTTTGTCGCATTGTCAGCTCGCAATGGCGACTATCTGCCGCCTGCTGCTGCCGCTGCTGCCTCTGCTGCAGCAAAGTGCTTCCCTTTAATTAGTTTTACTCGCTGGGAACTCGACTTTAAAGACGGAATGGAACACCCTGCTATAATCAATAATCGATTTATGCTGTTTACTCAACGGCAAAGGAAGGCGATTCAATTTGTAGATGGAAAACGAGCTGAGAGGGCGGAGAGTTGCTTATGTGGTTTGGCTTATACAGTGCGGTATCAATGGCGTGAACAAATTTGATGGGTTTATTAATTACTTTGGCATTCGACTATTGAAAATGGTCATATAAGGGTGTTCTAAGTTTGTGAAAATGTATATAATAGGCAGCAAGAGGCGTGGCGGACCATTTATATTCCTGTCTCTCTTTCTCTCTATTTGTCTGTTGTCTGTCTGTTGTCTGTCTGTTGTCTGTCTGTCTGTCTGTCTCTATGTCCGCCTGTCTGCCTGTTCGTTTGCCTGTTCGTTTGTCTGTCCGTTTGTATGTCCCTTAGTCTGTCTACCAATCTGTCGCTCTATCAGTCAGTCTGGTCTGTCTGCCCGTCGGTCTGTTCGTCTCTCTCTCTCCCGTCGTCTGTCTCTCCTCGTTGCATAAGTTACTCAAGCCAAAGTAGTTGTAGATAAAAGAGAAGAAGAACTTTAGGACAACCAACAGTCTCATTAGGGCTCAATCGATCTAGAATTTATAATTTACCATCAACGATGATCAAACGATCATCCAAAGATATTAAACTAGACTATTCCACATTCTTTACAAGCCTAAAGTAATGAAATCGTTTCCTATTCCAATATATATGCCATATAAACAGCACTTCAATCAGTTAATTATCTCAATTTTTATGGCAACCAGCGAGAAAAAATGGCAGCCATAAATCATTGCATATTATGGCCAGCAAATCAAAGCATTTTCCATGTTGCTTTTTCAAATGTTAATTAAAGCGCCTTCCTGCCACTTCCACAGTATTCTCCTCTCTCTCCTCCTTCCCCTTCTCCACTGTCCATCAACACACATGCTGCACATGTTTTGATTCAAATTATGCACTGACAATTTAATTGAAATATTACAAATCTATGCGCCATAAAATGTTAGAACAAATCTTCCACAAAATAACAATAGCAGCAGCAGCAACAGCAACAACAACAACAATAGCAGCAGCAACAACAACAACAACAGCAACTACAACAACAGAAACAACAAACAGCAAACGGCAATCGAAATGAAAATTGAAATGGAAATGTTTCAAGCTTCATTTGAAAATAAAAAAGCGAGCGAAACAAAACACACGCACACACAAGATACAGATACAAATTTATCCGCCGGGTACCGTTTCAGCAAATGAACAGCAACAACAATAGAGAATGCCAAATTACAATACAATTACAATTTGAATTCTCTCATTTTCATGACTTCCGTTTAATAACAAATAAATCGCATAATCCCAAGCAAAATATTTTCACAATTAAAATTCAAATAAATTTTAGCAAAGCAGCAGAAATCAAAGCAATTACAAATCAACAACGCACAGCAACAACAACAACAGCAACAACAATAAAAACAGAGATTCAAATACAATAAAATAAATTAGCACAATTGCGAAGAGGAAAACAAATTGAATATAGAAAAAATAGATGGATATATGCAGCGCAACGCGATTATTGACACAAACACAAAGCCAATAATTGATTGCACAGACACAGGTGGCACAGGGGAAGCAGGGGGAATGGAAACGGGAAAGGTGGAGACAGGTGGGACAGGTGTAAGGGGGAGAGAGGGAGCTACACACAGATCGATTGTGTATTGCGCGCAAATAAACAGCAAAATTAGCGAAATTATGCAAAACGATAATAAACACAGAGTCAATTCAGAGATAGAGACAGACAGACTGAGACAGAGATAGGGAGAGAGAGAGGGGGATTTACAGAGAGAGAGGGGAATATATAGAGAGGGTCTGAAAGAGAGCGCAGTGGAAAGCTAAGCAAGTTTGGCAGAGCTGATCAGCTTCGGCGGCATGTAAAAAATCAAAAATCGCAAGCAAAATAAATAAAGACGCGCAGCCACAAGAAACAATAAAATTTAATTAACAAAAGAATTACAACAGAAACAAAAACAACAACAAGAACAACAGCAACAACTAAAATAGCAACAACAACTACAACAACGTAGGGCAGCCATTTTAGATTTGCATTTCTGCGGCTCGTTTGGCAAACTTTTTCATAATCTTCGTCGTCAGTTTTTGCACCTTTAGCAGAGCGCGGCAAATCATCGCGCTGTCTCACTCTGGCGCCTGCTCAGCACTCGCTCTCTCTCTCTCTCTTCTTCTCTCTCTCACTCTTTTTCTCCCTCTCTATCCCTCTCTCTCTCGCTCTCCGCTGGCAGTCAGGCGCAGTTCACACCTTGGCTAAAAACCTTAGCAAAAGTATCTATTGTGCATAAATATTTGTGTATCTAACTGGGGCGTGCCGCTACAACAGCAGCAGCTACAGCAACAGCAACAATAAGAGAAATAATAATAACAACAACAATAGCAACAGCAGCAGCGAAACAAGTTTGAACATTTAAATGAGCGCCAAAGTTCGCCAAAAATTGTTTTGCTGGCTCCGCCCTTTTCGGTATAGAGAATGTATCTCACAGATACAGATACACACGCACACACAGCGCAGTTGCTGTGTTGCTGCTTAGAGAGCATTTATGAAAATAACCACCTCGACAGCGCTGCCAACGTCAACGCCAGCTGCGACTGTGGCAGAAGTGTCTGCGTCGACAGCAGCAGAGGCAGCAGCGACGGCGGCAGCAGCTACAACAATTGGCATCAGCAGAGCATCAACTCGTTCGGGCCGCGCAGTCTGAGTCGGAGCAAAAGCCACAGACACAGTCGTATTCACAGCAACACACACACATTCATAGACACTCTCACACACATTAACACCTTCTTGCCATAGCCAGTGGGTACTTCAACTTCAGCTCGCCTTCTTGTTGTTGTTGTTGCTGTTATTATTGTTGTTGTCTTTGTTTTGACCAGTCGATCGACGTGTCGACGACGCTCGGAACTGCCGTCGCAGCCTCTGCTGCTGCCGCTGCCACTGCCTCTGCCTACGCTACGCTCCCACTCGCCTCTTTGGCCGAATGGCCGCACATAAATTACTTCTGTCGACCTACCGAGCAGGCGTTCGCCTTGTCCATCTCACTGCCCGTTCAACTATCTGACTGGCTTACCTGTGTGTACACACATACACACACTCACATGCATAGTTGTGTGCTACACACACTTGCATTGGTATTGGTGCCTCTGGAGCTGCATGCAGCTCGTTGGTTTTACCGTCGCTTATTCAATTTTGCGGTAAGTTGGGAGAAAGAGAGCGTTAAGCAGTTCGGGACAAGTGATAAGTATATTTGATATATTATTAATATAGTAATTATTATTACAGTTTACATATTTAGAGATTAAAGATGTAGAATTATTTTATTTATTTTATTTATTTTATTTTATTTTGTTATTTTTTTAAATTTTTCATTAGTTCTTTTTTAACATTTTGCTTATTTATTTTCATGTCTTATTATACTTTTACCTATTTTTCTCTTATTTTATTTTTTTTAATAACTTACTTAATTACACACTTAAATATTTAGTGATTAATTTAACTATCATTTACTTATTTATTTATTTTGATTATTTATCAAAATCGACTTTTAATTGGCTGCTCAGGGAATATAGAAAAGGAATTTTATATAATAAATTATTATTAAATACAAGTACATTAATTATTTAGCTAAATTGAGTATTAGGAGTATTGAACAAATTTTAAACTAACAATTTAATTACTTTGAACAATAAATCTTTGAATTGTTTACTTGTACTTTAATTCGGATTATACTGATAAACTTAGGTGATAAATTAATATTATTTAGAAAATGCAGAATTGCTTGTAAGGTGTACAACCCACAATTCATTTTAAATTTCTTTGAAATACAAATATTTTTATATGTTTCTACATACATCTGATGATAACTTTACATCAAAACTATATAATAAATAGAAAAAATATTATATAATATATTTAAAATTTATAAACTTAATTAATTTCTAATCAAAATCTTTATATGCATTTTTTATAATAGCTATCAAATTTGTTGTAGATACAAAGCTTTGCAACATAGGTATTGATAATGTTAATACTATTTATTTGCGCTACAACTACTTACTTCTCACTTTACCCAGAGCGCAATCAATTCAATAATTATTTCTCCCTCGATCCACATAAAAAGCAATTTAAAGCGCAAACTTATTCCTTTCTCTGGCAGGCAAACAGAGAGAGGTAGAGAGAAAGCGAGACAGACAGATCAGATCACAGCTGGCGCCCATTAAACCTCAGACCACTGCGGGCAGAATTGCCATTGCGAGGTTCACAATCGAATGCCGTCGCGACGCGTCAATGGAAATTTTAAACCAATTAAAACAGCTGCTGCTGCAGTTTCAATTGCTGCCGCTGCAACGCTGCGTATGCGTAATGAAAAGCAAATATTAATAAATCATACGTGACCAATCAATTTCATGCTGCGGGGGAGCACAAACCCAAGAGATGCAAGCCCAATGCCACATTCAACTTCATCTCTGTGTGTGTGTGTGCAAGATTTGATGAGCGCCGGCAACTGGCGGCAACCTTGTTTTGCGGAGTCTGTCGCCGAGTCCGAGAACACGTAGTCGGAGCAAGCACACGCCGTAGAATCAATATTTAATTTATAATTAACTTTACAACATGAAAAACAAGCGAGGAGCAAACAACATCCCTCCTCCTGCTTCCCATCTCTCCATCCTCCATTTCTACTGTGCACACTGCGTACAAATCCCGGGACACAAAATCCCCGTGTTCATGCCGCAACTTTGTCTGCTGCCTAGGTAAAAAAAAAAGAGCACGACACGGTGGCCGTCGCTCTTGACATTCCGTTTGGGGCGGATTTGTGGCGGCTTTAAACGTTTGCCACTATGGGCAATTAACGCGGCCGTACGCAAACAGAGGCCTGATCCTTTAGACAAACAGACGGAGGCGGAGAGAGACACGCTCGGGCGGAGGCCACAAAAAATGAAGCGACGCAGAGTCTGCCCAAAAAGCAGACGAGCCAAGCCAAGGCAAGCCAAGTCAGCAAGAAAGTTTGCTCAGAGAGAGAGAAAGATAGAGAACGAAAGAGAGAGGAAGAATGAAAGAGAGAGAGGCAGGCAGGGTTCACTTTTTGGGGGTGCTAATTGAAAAACTCAATATTTGTCCGGGCCGAGCAACTTTCAACTTGCCTTGCAGGGTGGTTTCCATTCGGGTGGTTACAACAACTTTCTATGCGCGGCCATTTTGTCTCACACACTCGTTAACGACGACAATGATGATGATGAAGCTGAATAATGATAATAATGATAATCAAGTTCAACGATCGTTGACAAATTGTAGCGTGGAAATGCTGCAACACACACACTCTCATTCACACGTTGAGTTTCCTCTGTTGCCACGACCTGCTGCAAGTGGAAGTGGCATACAGAAATCAGTTAGACAAACAGGAAGCACTCCGCTTGAACACAGGTAGATGCGAGTGTCAAGGGCGCTCTCTAATCCCTTCGAGTGCCAGAGCGACAAATCAGCGACAGATCTGAGTGCGACAAAGGAAAGTAAAGTTCGTTATGGGAGACTCCAAAATTAAGAAACAGTCCAGCTTCAGAGACTTCTCACATTTATAACTTAATCAGAAGTCATTTAATTTCATTATATTGAAAAATTTATTAATTGTATGAACTTTGAGATAGTGAAATACGAGTATATTCAATTTAGTTGAATTTAATTTATCCCTACAAGGATTTTTAATTTTTTAATACTTTGAACTTATATTTTCACTTTAAATTTTGTAAAGTTACTTTTAATAAATATAAATACAGAAAGAAAAACTACCTTAGGCATACCAATCCCGATTCTGTTGCACTTTATAAGGCGTTGCAAACATCAGGCTATGGAATATATATTCTATGTAAGGGTATATACATATAAAAGTAATTGATTCCAAACCCAAAGATTATATTAAGAAAACACAGGGAAAATTTAGAAATTTGAGCTAAGATAATATTACTATTTTAATAGAAAACTTATTAATTTATATAACCAAGCACTAATAAGTTACCATCAGTTATTTCTTCTGTTATCAATATATTTAATGTAATAATAATAATAATATAGTATAATATTTAATGTTATATTTATATATACATATTTGGTAAACTCTTTCTGCAGGAGTTTGCCGTCCATATTTAATTATATTAAGTGTTCTTCTAATTCTCAATCAATACTTTTAATATTATTATATTCATATATATATATATATATTCTATATCCATCGATAAACACTGACACTTCTGTTCATCTCTAGAGATTGTCTCCAAGGCATGTTCAAAAATAACTTTTCTTATATTTAAATTTCCTCTAATAGATAACAAAACGCACTTGCGATCAATTGCGAATACCGAATATCATCTTTCATTTAGCAGAAATAAAACTAAACGCCAGCAGATCTAGCAGTTAGTCTACGCAGTCTACAGTCTCCAGACTCCGGTCTCCAGTCTACTGTGCGTTGCGGTCATAAACGGGCTCGTTCTGCACCTTTTTAATGATCATTTGCAGTTATGCACTCGCCCGACTTTTATAGACTTTGCGCACACCGTAGACGTTGCGTCGACAGTTTTTTCCCAGAAAAAAAACATGCAATCAGCCCCCGGTCAGATACGGATACGGATACAAGAGCAGAGCTCAGCACTTATTAGGCGTTTTGATATATCTATATATATGTACATGGATGTGGGTCCCTAGACGACAACAGAGACGCTGAAGTACGGAATGGGGTAAGCAGGAAGGGTGAGTGAGGAAGAGAGGGAGCCCGCGTTGTGTTTGTATTATTGTTGGAAATAAACTCTGATTTTATATTGTTGGAATTAATGATTTTGTTCTCCTAAATTTGTTAATTACCAGCAAACAAATTTGTGTATACAAACCATGCTTGAGTTTTTATGCATTTTCTATAGAATTTTTGAGTGACTGCCGCAGCTAAATGTGTAAAGGATTTCTAAGATCTCTCACTGGGGATGGAGGAATATGATGCGTATAGTCAGCGGGAGTATTACATAAAGTCAAGTGGTTGCTGCCAGAGAACTTTTTATATGTGCGGTTCCATAGAGAGAGAAAGGGAGAGAGAGGCAGAGGGAGAGCGAGCTAACGATCGAGATCAGCACGATCAGACATCTGAGTACACGTAATTGCGCTCTCCATATGGAAAACTGCACCGATCGACATTAGTTTTAAAACAATGCAAAGTAAACAAACAACGTCACAACATCTGTTTAGATGCGCGGGGGAATCAGTAACCCCCTCCAGACCCCTCTCTCCCCATCCTGCAGCTCTGCTAACTGCAGCCAATATATCAATTACATGACCATGTCGAACATAATGCAATGCAGCTACCGGAAAACCCCAAACAACAACAACAACAAACAAGGAAAAGTGCCCGAGGAGGTTGGGGGATCTGTGTGTGGATCATGCAGCAATAGATCTGAGTTGAGTCTGGGACTGGGGCTGGGACTGGGACTGGGACTGGGGCTGTCAGTTGCGAGTCAATCAAATCGTCAGCGAAGATCGCTGAAAAGCTACAAATGCCTTATTGTCAAAACAAACGGCAACAATTAGTTTACCAAATTACAAGAAAATATTTCTTAAATGCTCCACAAACATGCAGCACGCACCCGATTTGACACATGTCTCAGGCAGGGGGAGAGAGTGAGAGAGGGGAGGCAAGGGAGTGCTGTCACATTGCTTGGCAGTCCATTTGTGGCGTGTTGCCTGGCGACGGGATTTACATGATTTCGTAAATATCCCCAGCACTTTGCACCACACTAACCCACACCCCGCACTCCACACTCCCCTTCCCCCTTCTACTGCTGCCCCGCGAATATGTCTGTGCAGTGTGTTTTATTTCAAATTCACACGAATGAAGCAGGCCAGGAATGATTGCCTCGTTTGGATTTGGCTGCGGATTTGTAGTTTCAAATTGGGATTTGGATTCTACTCTTCCTCCTCTTCTTCTTCTTGTTTTTTGTATACAGTATGGAACCGTGGGGAGTATATGTCGTAAATTAACGGCGTTCCTGGCCAGGCAGCGAGCCAGCCATTGTTGCCGCAGCCATAAAATAAAGTTTCGAGAAGCGTATAAAATTTATAGCGCCCGCTACCCAAGAAAATCTGACAGCGCACACCTTACGGCGTCTTGTGTGATTGACAGGGCCGCAGGGGCGTACGATTTGTGCCAGTTGTTGTTGTTGCAGTTGCAGCTACTGCTGCTGTTGCTGTTGTTGTGGCTCTAATGCAATTCGCATTTCAATGCAATTTCACAGGCAATTGCAAGCAACTGCACAATGGGCCTAAGCAGCTCACACAGACAGACAGCGGCATCCCCTCCCTCCCCTACTCTCCCCCCTCCCTCTCTCTGACTGCTACCTTTCCCAGCGCACCCTCACGCACGATTAGGCGCATGTGAGAAAGAAGAGAAACAGTTGCAGTTACAGCTAATGCTCTGCAGTTATTTAAGGTGCTTACACGGGTTGCTCTTTTTCTCATCTTCTGCAATTTGTCCTGGTCGAGGGCTAAGCCCGGCGGCAAAGAGAGCGAGAGTAAGGCACAGGGGAGAGCATATTCAATGGGCCACTCGAGGCCGCAACCCCCAAGTGCCTGTGTGCAACCCCTTTCGCTGCCTTACCTCGCCTCCCTTCCCCCCCTCCACACACTTAGCATAACAATGGCGTTGCGACTTCTTACGTTCGAGGCTTATGGAAATTAGCCCTGTACACAGCCTGCAGCCCTGGCAAGGGCTCGAAATATGCTGTGTGTGTGTGCAAATTAATTCATTTATATGCAGAAAATTCGACGTTTTGTTGTTGCGGACAATGTTACAATGTTATCAATTCGAGCCCAGCGGCTAACCACAGCAGCAACGGGGGAACGGAGGAAAAGGGGAAGAGCACACTCAAGGTGTGTGGCCCGAAGATACAAGTTGAAAGCAGCGCTGTAACGTGGGTGATGGAGTTAATTGATTTCTTTGCCAAGGCCAGGCATGTGGCAGGAATTGAAGTGAATACCAGAGCTCATTATAATCCCTAAAGAATATGGTTTATTTTCAATACTATCAAGGATTATGTCAGTCCAATTTGGTAGTTCCACTCAACAATCTGTGGACAATTTGTATGCAGAACTTGACAAAGACAAGTAAGGTAAGGTAAAGACAAGATAAGGTTGGAAAGACCTAAGAATCACATAAACTTGCATAACTTCTATATTTATAATCCGATCGAATGAAAATGTTGAGAATAAGTGGATGTAGTATTCATCTATAAATATGTTCAAGCATAAGGCAATGACTTAATTCATTTGCTTAGTAATAGATAAAATTCCAATTTACGCAGGCTGTGGGCGTGGCACCTAATATTTGAAATCAACTTTCTCTACTTCTGAAATATAGGAACCTTTATGCCTAATTTGGTATCTCTAGCTTTTATAATAGCAGAGATCTGCGTGCTCATACAGACAGACAAAGAGTTAAATGACTGGAACTTCTATGAAAGTTGTCCAATCGGATTGTATTTTGGACGATAGGTCATTTTAGAATTCTTCTTTGTGTATGTCAAAGTAGCAAATGTAGACTTTAGGACTTCGTTTAATATTTTGCAAAGCAACTAAATTATAAAGGCAGAGATCTGTGTGCAACCAAACCATAATAGCAGAGATCTGTGTGCTCATGCTTATCAAGAATATAGGAGTATCTTTATAAGCCCCTTCACGTCCCGTTTACAAGTATACCCCTTTTCCCCAGTTAATGTGCTAAGAAAGAAGACAGCATCCTCTTCGCTCAGTTGCCTCCTTGCGCTTCCTGTCCTCAAGGAGGTGTCTCTTTGGTCCGCCCACGTAATTACTCAACAAGCACTCACCCAGTTTTCACTCTATGACCTGCCACACCCACTTCCCCTTTTAGAGCAAACCATGACAAAAGGGGAGGCAAAACAAATACGCGTCGCACTCGAGATTCGTTTAATCGTTCTTAAGTATTTCCGCATTTCCGTAAGAAAAGTCCGACAAATAATTTCCATGCGATTTCAAGTGCATATTCAAATTACACACACACACACACACACATATGCATATATATTGTGGGTATGTGTGTGTGTGGCGATGATATACTTAACTGTCCAAAATATTTGAATGGGAGCCCGTTAATGAAATGTGACACGTATTTCCCCTGCCCAACTGAAATGCAGTCGAGCCCAAGACCCAAGATCCACAAAGAGAGAAAGAGAGAGCGAACGAGACCCAGCCCTATCCCTAGCCCGTGCCCATCGTCAGTCCAGTGTCAGTGTAATAAATATGAGACTCATTAAGAGCACCATAAATAAATGCAGCGTCAGTGCATGACCGACAATTAAGTGCGAGAGGAGGAGGAGCAGCAGCAGCACCAAGACCCAAGATCGAACCAAGTCGAGCTCAGACAGAGACAGAGAGAGAGGGAGACTGGTGAGGCCGATCGTGCTGCAGCAGCTCGTGGTGGTGTAACATGAGCAAATACGTCTACGAGTCTGTAGAGAGTGTCGCCCGGCAGTCTGGCAGGGTCTTCCGAGTCGGTCTCCTCAGTCTCTACCAAACCACTTGAGGCAAACGGGCGACAAATTTTCGTAGCCCGAAAATAGCAATGACACTTGAATTTAGCTTGGACTGGGACAGGTTTTATGGTTACGCACTCATTGTATAATTTACTGTATGCAGATGTTGCACACAATAGGAGAAGGCACTGCGCTGGGAAGGGGAACGGGAATGGACAGGGGCACGGGGAAGCCGAGTAAGGGGACACGGGAATGCCGCTAGGCCGAAATTCTATTGAATTTCAACAGAATTCAAAGGGTCTGCCCCGGATTGCCCTGGTCTGTCGCTGGTACGCTGCTCTACCCAGACCTTCCTTAGTGTGCCCTTGTCTGCCCTGGTCTGCTTGGTCTGCCCTTGCCTGCCTTAGTCTGCCCCGTCTACCCTGCTCTCCACTTCAGTGCTCAGCTCCAAATCTAGTCGACAGTTTGTCTATGAGAACTCTTGCACCTGTAGCAGCTCCAAATACATGCGTATTCTATCGTAAAAACGTATCCCCAGGCTCGTTTATGGATAAAAAACAATCAGGCACAAGGCACACACACACATACACACATACAGACACACACACATATACGCACACACCTGAAAAATATATACAAAAATATGCGATATACTCCTCGCCAGAAAAACCTTTGATTTGCAATTTCTGATTTACCTTGCAGCTCCTCCAGCTATGCCTGCTCCGACTCTCTCTCCCTTTCTCTCTCTTTTCTACTCTCCAACCTGTTTCTGCTCCAGCTCCTGCTTCCGCTTCCGCTCCCATTCCTCTGCTGCTGCTCCTCCCACTGTTTGCCAATCGATTGCACAATTTTTCGCATTGTCGCGTGCTCTGGCCAAGCAACCGCAGGCTACTTGGTCGCGCCTCGTGTGTGTCCGAGCTGCGCCCGCAGCTTGCATGCCAAATGATGTGGCACGTTAAGGACTCTGCCCCTGCACCCCCACTTCATCCCCTTGGTCTTATCAAAATATTATTCACGCATATGGACTTGGAAGCATAATCCATAATTGCTTTGCCTGCAGCTAAGATTGTGCAGTAACTAATGGGAATTGAATTAAATATATCTTAAATATATTCATTCCCGATTCGACTGCATGCTTAGCTGGATTAACAGCTCTATCTGAACACCAATCAAAGCAAACCCAACACGTCCCCCATCTACATAAATCATTCCCGGCCTTAGATCACTTTGCTCATTGATCAACGGCATAACGAAGTCTCTAAATCATTTGGCCTAATGCTCTTCAAATTAGCCGCGCATTTAACAGATCAGCAGCCCAACCCAGTCCCACTCCCACTCCGAGTACCTAGTCCCTATGGCACTTCCCACTTCCAGTTGCAAATGAATCATTGCGTCTAATGAATGTGTCTGTCACTCGCTGTCAACACGCGTTGCTAAGTCGGAAGCCCCAACCGACCTCAGATCGTACTACTTGTGGCATATGACGCCTCCTATGACTTGAAATGGATCCACGATGGGATGGATGCCTAGGGGGAGCTGCGTCGCGTAGGCTATATTTAATACGCAGTGACATTAATGTCGGGCACAATTAGGCGTGAGGAAAACTGGAGAGAAAACTGGAGAGAGAGAAAAAAAAGGAAAGGAAAACAATCAAAAAACGATAAACGCGACGCGCAGAAGAAATAATTTGACATGCCCCAGGACGGGCTAGGCCTCCAGATGATGATGATGTTATTGCAGCTTTGGATTTTGATTCATTTCTCATTTGCTGCTTGGGTTTTTTTTATCTGCTGTTGCTGTTTTTTGGAACGTGTGTGAACCGCTGAACTAGAAAGTCTTTTGGCCATGGCCTTTTGTCTGGCATTGTTGCCAAACTGGTAAACAAACAATTAGAGAACAATGCGAATGGAGATAACGGGAGTGGAGAGTGAGATAGAGAGACTAGAGACACCTAGCAAAATAATAAAAGAGCGCCGAGACAATAGACAGACTCGGGATTCGCTGATGCTCACGAGCACGGTGGCATCCCCGTTCGTTCCGTGCAATTGTTTGCAACTAATCCCGGCCTGCGGACAACTCAATATGCCCCGCTTCGGTTGCGTTACAGTTGCGATTCTGTTTTGCCGATGCGCTCGGATAGATCAGCTTGGATCGTCTCATCCGCTCGATCCCTCTTCGCCAGCCTGCTCTGCTGGTGGTGTCAGTCTATAAAAAACAGCGCCCCCAGTTGCCATTTTTGCCAGCGTTGACGCTTTTTTCGCAGCCGGCGCGTGGTTCATGAAAACCGCATCGGATAAAAGATATACGAGCGCTGTGTGTTTATATTGAGTGTAGCACAAGTGATACGGCTACAGTGGAGCCAACACATAAAAAAAAAAACTAAATTTACAATTTCTTAAATATTATTGTTTTATAATTGTAAATACCAAGTTAAATAACTAACTTTAAAATTTTCTTAAATTCTTTTTGTAATTTAAAATACATAACATTCTAAAAACTCATTTGAAACTTATTATTTGTATTATTTATTGTTTAATTTGTAATTTTAAATTATATTACAACTATTAATCGCTTTTACCATAATGGAAATGATTATTTATACATTTATTTTTATTTAATTTAATTTAAAGTTGACTAAATCCAGTCGACTGAATAGGGAATAAGATATAAATACAGAAAATCATTTTTAAAAATCAAAATTAAATAAATTAGCATAAAGTTGAAGTTGAAAGTTAATTTATAAGTTAGTTAAATTTAATTTTAATTTAGTTTATTTCAATTTACCATTATATATTTTATTGAATCTCTTACTGTCCTTTAACATCCTTTGATATATTATTTAGATAGAATTTAGATTCATATTAAAGCTCTTAGCTCTTTTTATAAACCGTTACTGTCTGATACCCCTTACCACTCCTTTCCACTGCTGCCACTATGCTCCAAGCTAAGTAGCTGCTTGCCCCACAGTGGCCAGGGCATAAACGGCTCGACGGCGTCTGCGTTTGGCGGCAAAGATCAAAGCGAGCGGCCGCAAAACGGTTAAATCTTTTGAAATGTGCGCACTTTTTGACACCCAATTTGTTTAGAAGTGTACGCCTCATCAGTGCCAGGGGGAGGGAGAGAGAGAAGGAGAAAAGTGGGAAAAGGGGGGCTGGCTGCAGATAGATCACACTCAGTAGTACATAAAAACGGAACGTGGCAAGGTGAGCCACTCCATGCGGTTCTGCGAATTTCATTAATAAAAATGTCGAAAGTGTTGGAGAGCAAAGTATGCAGCAAAGTCGACCCGCTCTGCCCTCACACACACCCACACTCACACACAGGTAGCACAATCAAACGAATTTTCACTTGGCGTTTTTGTTTTTCATAAAAATTCAAAAGATTTACAGCCCACAAGTAATTCCACTTAAATTGCTGTAATCGACGCGGGGGAGGAAGAGTTGTAGGAGCTGCAGGGGACGGGGGAAGGGGAGCTGCAACAGAGGTTCCTCTTCGTCATTTCATTCATAAAAATGTGTAGCAAAACAAATGCTTAATTAAGATTTTTTCCATATAAAACTGCAAGAGGGGAATAGAATGGGGAAGAACTGAGGCAGGGGGAAACTGAGAATATACTCGTAATAAGTTTATTGATTTGGGAAATGCCATAGCCGGATGTTTACGTCTTGGCTGCCTAGCTGACTGGCTGACTGGTTGCTTGGATGGATGGATGGATGGATGCCACAGGCAATCAATAAGCAACGTGTGAAATGTGCAGGGATTATGTGGGTTCCCAAGCGGCTGTGATTGCAATTGCAGATTCTCAATCCTCATCCCCCACACCTACGCACACAGACACACACACGCACACTTAGGCCTAGTGCAAACCCGTTGCTTGTCCAGCAAGTTGGTAAGTTGGTAAGTCAATCCTTGCGCTTAGCAAGTTGCTCAGCCGGAATTTCCATGCGCATTTCCCGCACAAAGTCAAAACATGCGGAAAGCAGACAAGCCGGGAAAGAAGATGCGAGGCTGGATTTATTTGTACAAAATGACTTTGCAAATGAGATTCCCTGCTGACCAGCGAATGTGTCAATATTATCATGGCCCGGGCCAGGCCTATGCAAACAGGCCGCACAGCTCGCACCCGTGCTCGGGCTACCTGCTGTGCGTGTGTGCCCATGTGTGTGTATGTGTGTGCGAGGTGTGCTGCAGTTCGGTTAATGTCCAACACCTTCGCACTTGAGTCGACCGCAACGTGACCTCTTGCCCTGGCACTGGATTTCGTTGTGAATGGGCGTCCAACTGCCAAGTGCCATGTGCATCGGTAATCGATGTGATTAGGCCGTGTCTTCGAGCCAAAACCCCACGCCTCTCCCCCTTGTTCGTGTAACCCCCAGTCGAGCAATCAATAATTTAATTCCGAAAAACTCGGTGACGTATTTGGACAGGCCACTGACAGGCCAAGCAGACTCAAGAGAATCAAGAAATCACTGGCGCAGGCACGAACAAGTCGAACTGTAAATACACTAACTGCATACATTTTTATATATTTTGTATCTGCACATTGGTTATTTATTTAATTTAATCGAAATTGAGTTATTTGGGAGGCGTATCCCTGAATATTTGTTACTTTGTCTCACGTTAATATTTACAACTGGAAACAGTGCTGCCAACTCAGCTTTTTTCTCCCATATAAATACCAATTGACAACTGACTAAAGCTCGATAGGCCGATGATCGATAAGCTTACGATAGGATTCTGTGGTGGTACATCGATGTTAGGAACAATTTGTTTGAAATCATACCTATGCAACAATATTTCTTTTTAATATCCCTTTTCGGCCATTAAGATTTCTATAACAAATGATTATTGAAATCGGTAATGTTACAACTGTATAACACTGCTTTATAACGCTGAAATTCCTCTTGTAGAAAATTTGTCACAGCCCAATGTCCATTTAATCTATCTATCTATTTCTGTCATGCGCACAATGATGTCAAGTGTCCATGGATGACTAATACAAGGCTTAGGAAGGAACTCTTAATGTATCTGTGTCTGTGTGTGTGTGTGTGTCGGTGTATCTTTGCCCCACCCAGTGTGTTTGCGTGGCAGCCTGACCCACAGAGCTAAGGTACCCCACTGGAAAATTACAGCACCACACCGTAGCTGGTATTAAAAATAGCTGCATGACGCCGCACAATCGTCGACTGCCCCAGGGCGATAGAGAAGGAAATGAGCTGCACTTAAATGCATGCGAGAAAACCACTCGATGCCAACAAGTGGATAAGAAGCCACCACCACGACACAAACGATGCCCAAACGAACTATCAATGTCAGTGAATTGGCAAAAAATTTAAACTCAATTTGTATGCAGGCCAGAGTCCGATCCCAACCCCGGTACCGTTTCCCGAGACTCCGTGCCGAGGAAACCCTTTACTTGACACACCTCAACAACGGCTGCGGCTCAAGTGGGCATCCACACACGCACACACACGTACGACACCGTCTGCCTCATTGCATTAATGTGTGATGAACACCCAGTTGGCCAGTCGAGAGAGTTGAGGCAGCCTATGCTCCTCCAGCCAGGGGCTAAGCCGCTGAAGCATGCGTATCATCAGTGCACAACAAATCTTAATGATCGTTAAGGCTGTGCGAGGCGTTGATGATGCGACCATGGCCGCATGATCGAGCACTTTTTTTTCGAATACTCAACGCACTCTCGCTTGCTCTCTCTTCTGCAGCTCCAACTCCTGCTACAGCTCATTCATTGATTCATTCATTTCGTCCAGTGCCCCGAAATGAAGTGCTCGAAATGCTTTGTTAAAGGATCATCGCCTGCCTGCCTTCACTAACAGTTTCGTTATATTTGTATTTATTATGTGTGTTTATTATTATTATTATTATTATGTACCATCGTATATGCCTTCCTCTTAAACTTAAATACATTACAAAGCGCTGGATAATGAGTTTGGAAACATATTAGAAGTTGCAGAACTTGTTAACAAACTTGAGAATGATCCGCTCAATCGATTTATAATACAATACAAAGTGCATTAAGATTAAACATAATACATATATAAAATATAGTATAACTTTTAAGGGAATAAGTATAAGTATATAACATGTGGGGTCGCGTGTGAGTGTGTGTGTAAGCGCATCTCAACTTGCGGGTGATTACTCTTTCGATACATTCAACTGAGTTGACAACTTTTGCCATAGGTTTTACATTTTTTTGATTTCTAGCCAATTGCTTTTTTGGAAGTTAAGTTTTAGATTTAAAGCCACAAATGCGTCTAATTTACGGATAATGGGGGGTGGAGGGGGGCCTGCTTGCGGCAACACTTGTCTTTTTCACAATTTACTAGTTTCTTTTTATTAAATTTGTAGATACTCTCTAGCGTCTAGTTCTTAAACTGAAACACCAGTATCAATACGATTGCCAATAGGACAGCGCTCAGGATCCCAGCCAGTATCAGCTTCTTCTTACGCACTTTGTTCTGCAAGAAATACAGGGAATATATATCATATATATAGTACAGGTATAGAAAAGTCAACTCGACTTCCAGCTTACCCTGTATGAGCTAGCCTTGCGCAAATTCTCCGTGCCCTGTGAGACGAAAATGCTTGTTTGCTCCACTTGCGACTCAATGGAATCGACCGTCACGCCCTGTTCGTAAACCATAGCACCCAGATTCTTGTAGATCTCATTGACACCCACAATATTATTCTCTAGCTCGCGTATGGCACGCTCCTGTTCCTCCAGTGCCTGCAGATCGACATCCTCCTGCATTTGCGTTTGAATTTGCAGCTGCTGTTGCTGCTGCTGATTTGATTTGCGATTAAAGAAGTTATCCTCGAAGAAGGAGCCACTGTCATTGCCACTATTGTTGCCGCTACTGCCGCGCGTCGATCCGGGCGGATGTGCAATGCTATAGTTCTGGGCACGCGCCTGATGCAATGCGCTTCTTTCAATCTCCGCCGTCTTGCGTTGCACAGCCTGTTAGATGGAATAAATATGGTAATCTAACTGCGTAGATTTCTTATCTAGAGACAGATAAACATACCTGAAAGGCGGTCAGTGCCGCTGTGAACTCATCCACCAAGCGATCCCGTTGTATTTTCAAATGTCGCTCCTTGCACTTGTCCACCTCCTTCAGCTGATTGTTAGTGTCCGTGACCAGCTGCTTGGTGTAGCTCATTAACTGATGACTGTGTATACCAAGCATAGCGTACAGTTAATATATAGCACAATTGTTATAGGAATTTAAGCTTTGCCTACTGTGCAAAGCAACATATTGAACTTACAGTTTCTTTTTCAGCTCAGGGAAATCCTGCGGTGTGTTCAGTTGATTGACCATTCGCTGCATAGTGGACACTATCAAGAGAGGAAGATAAGGAGAGACAGAGAGAGAGGAAAAGAGAGAATCGAGTGATTAGTCATAGGTAAACATTAATTTTGTACGCCCCAAGCAACTACTCACCATTCTGTTGGACTTTTTGAATACTTGTCGCGATTATTTGCGCTAATCGCTGAAAGTCAATTTCACTGAGGCCTCCACCAGCTGCAGTTCCTCCCCCTCCGCTGCCGCCGCCACCGCCTCCACCACTCAGGCCGTTCTCCATATGCTGCAAATCCATGCTTTCGTAGGCAGACACTTTGCTGATGTTTCTCTCAATGGGGCAAGAACGAGTCTCTGTTGCTGCCAAGCTGCAAATTTGCAATGCTCGCAATAAAATAAACTGTTTGCAATTGGAATATAACACTTATATCATTATATGCGTTGCAGTTCAAGGCATTCTTATGCGAGTGAGTGTAACTGCGTGTGTATGTGTGTGTTGTTTTCTGTTTTTCCTCTATGTGGGGGCATGAGCTGTCGTCTTTGTTTTAGTCTTTATCTTTTGTACTTTCACGACACCCACCTTATTTGCCCGTGTCTGCTATTCTGCGACCTTAGCAATCAAAGATTATTCTAGCACATGACAATTGAATAAATATTATTAGCACGCAGAACAATTGGCAGCAATTATTAACGCAAAAAAATAGTAAATTTGCCAAAAACTTGTGAATTTTTAGTGATGAACGAATGCCGTGAAATGTTATGATAGTCATATCGATACTTCTTTACCGATAGATGTGACCGCAGTTTCATAATGTCATCGATAGAAGAGGCATTGCCAACATACAAGCAGCTGACTGCACAAGGCGCGCATTAAATTTATTTTGAATAGGAAACGATATCAGTTCTACAGTAATCAGTACGCTTAACTTATGTGTTTTGCTTTAATAACGTAAATTATATGATATTTTATATATCTTATATTATTTCGTCATGTACATTTAAACGGTCAATCATCTTCTGTTGAAGCAATGAATATGAAAAAAATATACACATGAAATATAATCCAGTTTTTATATAAGCCCAAATCAACAAACCTTAAACCGCAATTTTTATTGACATTTAACGGTTAAAAGATTTTCGTAACATTCACATTTGTATGTGTCTCTGTTGACAATATACTAATGAGAGCAGCTACGTAAATTGTTTGAAAACTGGATTCAGAAGTTTACTGACTCAACAACAAAGTAAACAATCTAAAAAAGCAATTAAACAGATGCATGCATGATTATTAATATAATTTGAACAAAGTTTCGATTTCAGGTAGAAGTTTATCACAATGAACTTATGTATATCCAATCCCCATACAGTGAAACCCTACAGATACAGAATTTATAGTCAATTTACGACTTTTCTTTTAATTTGCATACTATTTCTGACCGTTGCGTAGGCTGTGGAAACACGTGCAGTAGAGTGGATTTTATTGTTCCAAACACGCATTTATACTACATAAAACACATATATATGTACATATTAAATAGATCTGGCGTCTGGAAATCAATATAGTATGCATATTCCAAAGTATTGTTGAGATGAGACCGGTATTTGAATCGGGTTTGGTTCTGTGTCTACCGTTTGTCTAAGATCTTATATAAATACGGGCGTATTCCCCAGAGCACCGTTTAATCGGTACTCGAGCGTTGTCGAGTCAGTAACACTATAGTACACACTGCAAATACCCGAAAATCGAAAGTTTTTACACATCAAGTTCATCAAAATTCATCTCATCGCCACACGACGCGATGCGTGCTTTTTGGTTAACGCTCTCGATCCAGGTCGCTTTGTGCTACTGCCAGTACATTTCTGAACCAGGTGCGTGACATTTAACGGTGTGCGGTATTTATGAAACGTATAAACAGTAAAAAGTGTGAAAGATTGAAAGATCGAAAGCAGAGAGAATAAGAGATAACACAAAATACACAATACACAAACGAAAGACATTTGCCTAATCAAGCGATAATCGGAACTCTGTTGATAAATAAATGTGACTTCATATAAAAGAAATTAGAACTTTCGCTTTACACACATCATCGGAATCACGTTTCTTTCTGACTGTGTCTTACAGAGCCCACTTGGAACATTCGCTCCAAGCAGGAACTGAAGAAGAAGGAGTTCTGGTTCCACGATGCTCAACGCACCATCTACGAGAAGCTCTACAGACCCCCGAATCAGTATGTGGCGAAAAATATAATCTTCTTTCTGGGCGATGGTATGTCGGTGCCGACAGTGACAGCAAGTCGCATCTACGAGGGTCAGTTGAGGGGGATTATAGGTGAACGTAACCGCCTGGAGTTCGAAAAATTCGAATATGTGGGATTGTCAAAGGTAAACAAGCAAATACATATAGCCAAATCAATTTCAGATTTAAAGATGACATTCTTCTTCATTTTAGACCTATTGTGTCAATAAGCAGGTGTCGGACTCCGCGTGCACCGCCTCTGCCTACTTGTCCGGAGTTAAGGCCAATTATGAGACCATTGGAGTCACAGCAGATGTGCAGCTTAATGACTGTGCAGCCGCTAAGCAACCACAGAATCGTCTGTCCTCCATTGCGGACTGGGCACTGCAGCGAGGCAAGGCAGCGGGTCTTGTGACCACGACTCGTGTTACCCACGCGAGTCCGGCCGGAGTCTATGCACACACTTCCAATCGAGATTTCGAAAGTGATTACGATGTCTTTGACCTCGGACATGACCCGAGTGCGTGTCCCGATATTGCACAGCAACTGCTGGACAAGGTGGGGCAGGGCTTGCAGGTTGTACTTGGTGGAGGCACAAAGAAGTTCTTGCCCAACACTCTGTCGGATGTGTACGGCAATGTAGGAGAGCGCGTCGATGGGCGGAATCTGTTGGACGAGTGGCAGCAGAGCAAACCAGGCAATGCGCGGGTAATCTTTAATCGCACCGAGCTGCTGGCAATCGATCCTCGGCAAACAGACTATTTGTTGGGCCTCTTTAATGCCTCGCACTTGGCGTATCACTTAGATGATAGCATTGATACTCCCACGCTGGCGGAGATGACAGAGACGGCCATTCGAGTGCTGTCCGGCGATCCAGAAGGTTTCTTTCTCTTTGTCGAAGGCGGCCGCATCGATCATGCCCATCACGAGACTAAGGCCAAGAAGGCGCTGGACGAGACTGTGCAGTTTTCAAATGCCATCAAGAAGGCACTACAGCTGACCAACCCGTGGGATACTCTGGTTGTGGTCAGTGCAGATCATGGGCACACGATGACTATTAACGGTTACCCCGACATCGACAACAGCATAACCGGTTTGAATTCGGAACTGAGTGACGTTGATAATCTTCCCTACGCTACATTATCGTATGCTAATGGGCCCGACTTCGAAAGGTTTTATACAGCTGCAGCAAATGGTTCGGTTGAACGGGTTGATCTCAGAACCCTAGACATTCAAGATAAAGACGCCCTGCATCCACACGGCGTGCCCATGTCTGAGGAAACACATGGAGGAGGAGATGTGGCCGTCTATGCTCACGGTAAATTTGAATATTCACATAAAATTTCAAATACATTCATTTATTTAATCATCTGCTGCAGGTCCATGGGCACATTTATTCACCGGAGTCTATGAAGAAAGCACGATACCCTACCTAATGGGTTACGCCGCATGCATTGGACCTGGAATTACCTACTGTGATCTCACTCCTAAAAATCCCTATACACCACTATAATGATAGTACATTCTTTATAATTTCGTATAATAAAATATTTCCCATTATTTATTTTCTCAAATCGAGTATCTTTTCATTCAGTATTTTAAAGTTCTTATGATTAAGTATGTATGTACCTATGTATGTGCTTTTGTAAGCATAAACGTTTTTACTTCATACAGCTTTCATATTAATATGTACATATGCTTGTAACATACATACAAAAAATACATACGCATAAGTAAGGGTAGTTATGAAACTAGGCCAAGTTTTGAGTGCTCATTTTGAATGATTAATTCTTCCAAAAATTCTATTCAGGACTGTTCATTACAAGATTAGTATTCCCTTATCAAAATAAATTTTTTAATAGAGGTTTTAAATTAAAAATTAATAATAATCAAACATATTTAAATGTGCTGTTAAAAGTCTAAAAATACTAAAAATCAATAGACAAAAGTTTTGAGGGATAGTTTTACGCCTTTTCTAGGCATTTAATTTGTACTAAAACGGTCACACTGCACTTCTCCGCCATTTTAGCTGTAGCTGCAGAAAATTTTTCGCAATAGAAATCGAAAAAGCCGCGCTGTTTATAATGCAAATACAATATATGTGTATATTGCATATTGTTAATAACAAAGTATAACGATTATTTTAAACTACGGTCTTTACTTGCATTTTTAAGTTCGCCGCACGCCGGGTGGCTGCTTGTTCGACTGTACGAGCGGCTTACGATTGTGTGCGTGTGTGAAAGTGGAAAAGTGAAAAAAGTGTGCACCGCACCGCTAAATAAATTAGTTGAGTGCGTTTTTCATCAGTTTTAGTCCAGTTGAAGGTCACGCAATAATGGCCGACGGCGTTGTGCTGGACTTATACGCCGAAGATTTGGATAAAGATTTTGCCGGGCAAGCTCAAGTAAGTCAGCAACCACGCTTTGTATATACGGATTATGTGCAAATGTGTTTGTAATACACACATGCAAACATGTGTGTATGTATATGTAAATCTGCTGGTATCAATATTATATGAATTGTTGATATTTACAAACATTGTGCATATCTTACTTATTAACTTTTATTTATAAAGGACGAATTCGGTGGTGATGGCGTCGATTTGTATGATGACATCGGCCCCACTGAGCCAGCAGCTGCAGGCGGCGGTGGCGGTGGTGGAACTCCTACGGGAGATAGTGCATCCGGTCCGGGATCTGTCGACGGCTCTTCGAGTGGCGTCGGACCTAACGGAGTTTACCACCATGGCAGTGGTAGCCAAACTCCAACTATGAACCGACGCTATCAGCTTTATGTGGGCAACTTGACCTGGTGGACGACTGATCAGGATATTTCGAATGCCTTGCGTGACATTGGTGTAAACGATCTGCAAGAAGTGAAGTTTTTCGAAAATCGGGCCAATGGTCAATCGAAAGGATTCAGTGTTATATCTCTCGGCTCGGAGCCAAGCCTGCGCACTGTGCTCGATCAATTACCCAAGAAGGAAATGCACGGCCAGACAGTAGTTGTTACTTATCCAAGTAAGCAGGCTTTAACGCAATTCGAAAGTCTACAGAAGACTCGTCCAGTGCCGCCACCGCAGCAGAATGGGCCACCACGTGGACCGGCACCACCAAATATGGGTGGACCAATGCCACCACATCCGGGCGTCCCACAAGGTGTACCGCCAGGTCATGCACCACGCATGAATCCCAACATGGCGCAGGGTCAGTACCGACCTCATATGTCGCAAGTCCAGCAGGTTGGACCCAACTCAGGTCCTCCACGTATGCAGGTGAGTTATCCGTTCCATTGCAAACCATTCTTTATATTGTTTTGATTGCCCGTTAGAAAGCGAGCGTAACCAAGAAGTTTGAGTTTGTTTTGGGATCTTTTTTATTTTGGCTCCTTAGCCCCCGTATTAACAACGCCATTTGCATTTTTATTTAACTTCTCATTGAAATTGTTCTGAATGCAAAATTTTGTACACACAAGCTGAAAAAGAAGTCGAATATTTACTTCATTTAAGCGTGGTTACTAGAAATTACTTTTGTTGCATACATTTGCATAAGTATCTAACTGACTAACATTTAAAAAGAACTATAAAATAGATATAAGGATAGCAAACCACTAAGTGAAGTAAATGATGTAAGAAGAAGAATTTCACTGTGTGTCTTTGGTAATTTAAGAGTATCTGGAGTTGCAATTGCAAGATTCGCCTGTAAGAGGAAAATGTTGTTTATGATTTTAAGTACGATACTTTGTTTGGTTTACCTTTTGTAATTTCAGAGCAATTTTATTTTCAAATTTGTTGAGTTAAGAAGCCTTTATACATAAGCTTGTATTTACCAATAGTTTTACTTGTAATTTAGTCGAATCTTCAGGCAATTAGTGCAACTAGAAGAACATTCTATTGGTAGTTACATTATGTATATCATATACTTAGCTATTTAGGATATAGTACTTATTATTTTGTAAATGTGCTCCATTTGTTATGATCTCTATGTATCTAATATGTATTGTAATAATGATATCTATATAAAATTATTATATAAAAAATGTTTATGTATTACGCTTTATATTTATATTCCATTCCATGTGTTTATTGACAACGCTTACGCACACTTCTACCCACCACAACAACAACTACATCTACAATAATAAAATACGTAATTTATTAGCCGCCAATGCATCCTCAGGGCGGCCCAATGGGCAACCAACAACCGCCTCCCAGGTATCCGCCAGCGCAAGGTCAATGGCCAGGTCAACGTCCCGGTGGACCCAGACCGGGTCCACCAAATGGACCACTTCAACGACCACCAATGGTAACGAATTCCTAACAAAAATCAAATCAAAACCAAAAATCTTTATAATATACATATACGCAAAAATACCAAGAAAAACGAAATCCTATTTATGATAACGTTAAATTATCTAATTTTAATTCAGTAGATAAACGAAACCAAACTAACCAACTTAAGTTAACTAAGTGAATTGTATTCAGAACATTTAAATAACTGCACATGATTGTAACTGCAACACATCCATAAAATATGCACCCACACACACAGTCACGCATACATACTCTCCACAGACACAAATCTCATGCACATCCGCTGCATCGCAACAGCAGCTGACAATGTTAATCTCTAAACCCCTCCTAAGCCAATATTCAAACCAGATACTAAGGTCTGTGTTTTATGTTTTGTGCTTTCTTTTTGCAGTTCCAAGGTCCCATGGGTATGCCAGTTCGTGGTCCAGGGCCTGGTCCTGATTGGCGTCGTCCACAAATGCATGGTGGTTTTCCGCCTCAGGGACCACCACAAGGTCCACCCCATATGCAAGGCCCACCTCGGCCTCAAATGGGTCCTGGTCCGCCGCCTGGTTCGGGTGGACCACACGGCGCACCCGCACCACACGTGAATCCAGCATTCTTCAATCAGCCTGGTGGCCCTCCGCCACATCCTGGTATGGGTGGACCACCACACGGTCAGCCAGGTCCACAGCCAGGCATGAATATGCCACCCCAGCATGGACCTCCGCCACATTTTGCACAGCAGGGCGGACCACGTAATCCCTGGCCAGGACCTCCGCAAGGCAAGCCACCAGGTGCATTCCCCGAACCACAAATGGGCCCGCAACTGACAGAGGTTGAGTTTGAGGAGGTAATGAGCAGAAATCGTACAGTAAGCAGTTCGGCTATTGCCAGGTAAGTGTTGCATATACACAAAATAAGCCTCTCTCTTAAGTGTTTTCAATTCTTCGCAGAGCTGTGTCTGATGCTGCGGCAGGCGAGTATTCTAGCGCTATTGAGACGCTGGTTACTGCCATTTCGTTAATAAAGCAATCTAAAGTGGCTCACGATGAGCGTTGTAAGATTTTAATCAGTTCACTGCAGGACACATTGCACGGCATCGAAGCTAAGAGTTACAATCGTCGCGAGCGTTCGCGTTCCCGAGATCGTTCTCATCGAAGCCGACAACGTCGGGAACGATCAACTTCGCGTTACCGAGAGCGATCTCGTGAACGAGAACGTGATCGTGACCGCGAGCGTGAACGTGATGGAGGGTAAGTTATAGTGCTTATACCTGAGATATCAAATGAATAATATATAAACTTCTTTAGCTACCGGGAACGTTCACGTAGTCGTGAGCGAGAGCGTCAGGCTCAGGATCATTACAGAGATGACAGGTAAATGTGGCGATACTCGAATATATTTATAGGAAATAAACATGTATACTCTCTCTCACTGTCTGATACAGCAGCAGCCGCTCCGCACGACCACGTAAATCGCCAGAGCCAGTTGTTGCAGAAGCCGCCGAAGCGCCTTCGTCGAAACGCTATTACGAAGAGCGTGAGCGCTATCGATCATCGGATCGGGAACGTCGGGACAGAGATCGTGATCGTGAGCGTGAGCGCGAACGTGATCGGGATAGGCGTGAGGAACATCGTTCCAGGCATTGACTGCTACACAAGCGATAGCTAAAGTAACAAACAAACAATACACAAGAACTCCCACACACCTCCTAGACACTCTTATTAACACATAATAATGCAGCAAGCTGAAGGCCAGCCACAACAACAAGTTTAACAAGTTTTATTTGTATCTAACATTACCAATACGTAGGATATGAATATGGCATAACATAGTTTTTCCTAGACGTACTAAAATAAGCCGAAATGTTGACAAGCCGCCGCCTCTACGAATTCTACAATACACAATCGAACGACGGACTGCCACGCCCACAAATATTCACACTCAATCAGCACAATCCTGCAGATATCTACACATTCAGCCCGTTAAAACCGTCAGCGAGACAGAAGGAAAGTGCACACTCAGTAAACTCAGTCGCAGATTGAAGGAGCATCCATCAACCCCATCACCATCATCGTCTTCAGCGCAGAATTTCAATATTATTGTACTTTAATATTTCGGTTTATTTAATAAAACATATATATATATGAAAACCAAAAAAAAAAAAAAATTGTTCCAAAAAAAATACTCAAACTGTCTTGCGTTGCGTGTCTTCTTGTATCTCTATAATAATAAACCTATAGATTACGACTTTATAAATTGAATTGTAAAACTACAACGCATTCTAAATAATATTGTTATAATATCATCAGCATCTTTTTGCAATTTGTTGCAAAGCTTTTGCCAAATGAGGCAGAATCATAATAAGCGCAATTGTATTCAAAGATATTCCTTTTTTGTAAATCTTTTCACGAATTTATTTAAAATTGATTTTATTTATATACATTTAAGCCGAGTTAATTGTGCGTGAAAGTGTGAAAGTGATCAAGAGCTGAACTTATCCTATGGATAAGTCGTATATAGCCAAAAAGTGACAATATTTAAAAGTACTATATGTAAATAAATTGTATGAATGAGTTCGCTGATTGCCTGCGATGATAGATAATATTAGTATAAATATTTCCACATACGAACAAAACGACTTTTAACCGCATTTATCGTAGTATATTTTACGCGATCAATTTTTATGTAGTTGCAATGTAACATCTTAATTTAATACTTATTCTTTTATCCTATTTTTATTTGTACAATGTACACACACAAGCATTTGTAAATGATATTCAGCTTAAAAGTTTCGACACTAATCCAAACGACATTTGTGTAATTTAATAGTATTCGGCATTTAGAACCTGTAACTTTCCTAGGTTTGATCTAACACACAGTATTACGAGCTTAATGGCCAGCTATTACACGTAAAAAACAAAAAACCAAATCTGTCTTACACAATTTTAACTGTGATTTCGAGAGTAACTGAACAAACATATATTTAAATTGTAAGTTATACAAAATACAGGTAATGTTTTATATACGAAAGATATGAAAATCTATTGTACATGTGCAAGTCTTGTTTGTTTGAGATATATTTACAAGATTAGGAAAATGCATTTATGTGACACATATTTAAGAGCGTTCGTCGTTTTTAATATTTATACTTTCGATTATTGTTTACAAATACATATACACAAAGTATACGATTGAACGCCATCCAACCACTTTAACTATCTTTGGGGCAAACTACCCGAAATTATCATCAGAACTTTTATATAGATACAGCAACAATTATGCCAGAAGTGCATGAGTGGCTTGCGATAAGTTCTATTTTATTTGAGTTTTACGAATTAAATCCAAGGTTTGTGAATACTGTAAGTCATGGGTATAAAAAAAACAATCTGCCTTACATGTAAAGCCCATGAGACATCCAAAGTTACTATACATAGAAACCAATTCCTAATATTGTAAGACTACAATGCCAAAATACAGAATCGAGATTAAAAGAAATTCTTTTTCTATTATGGAACCAAAAATATGACGATAAAATTTATTGCTTTTTTTTTGAAACTGCACACGATTCCCGTTTCGCGCCAACCATATATGAAACTTGTAGTGTGACCAAATCTGCATGCATGGTCACCTCAACATCTGGAAGCTTCGCACTATTGAACGTTAGTCAACACTGTAGTGCAATATACATAAATTGGGTGAAATACAGAAGAAAGAAAGAACAACGTAGTAGACAACGTAAAATCAATCAGCCTGACTATCAAGTAAAGATAGCTACAGTTCACATTCAGATCTCCTCCGTTTGATTAAAAAACAATAAATAACTAGTCACCAAGTGGAAAGTAATAAAGGATTAATTATGGCAGATACAGCACAATATCTCAATGATCGTTTCGAACGATTTGTGCATGGCCTTAAACAGCGATAGTAAGTATGCAAAAACAAACGGATAGGAATCACGAGTTCACCTGAACTTGCGAAGAATATTACATGGTACAAAAGTCGCTTGCCATTATGTCAATAGAGACACCTTTCAAGTGTATACACCTTGCGTCACGGCGGGGCTGACGTGTTGATTTGGTATTGAGCCACATCAACAGTTGGTCAAACCGAATCAATAGTCCTTGAAAAGAACAAAACAAAAACACTAGCACACACACACATACGCATACACATATAAACTAATGTATCTTCGCTTGACTTTCACAGTGAGCCCTACGTGCGCTCCCACCTGAGTAAGGTGTACATGGTGCTGGGTAGCACCACAGCTGCAACGGCAGTGGGATCCATTACCCAAATGCAAGGATCTTTCGATCTGGGCATGCTAGCGGCAATTGCATCGTTGGTGCTGGTCCTGGGTCTGCATTTCTATCGCGACAATGGAAAGAACTACTACACACGATTGGGAATGCTCTACGCGTTTGGTTTCTGCTCGGGACAGACCCTGGGGCCACTACTGGGCTACATATCCAGCATCAATCCGGCAATTATAGTGACAGCACTCACTGGCACCTTTGTTACCTTTGCGTCGCTCTCGATAGCAGCTTTGCTCGCCGAGCAAGGCAAATATCTGTTCTTGGGCGGTGTGCTGGTTAGCGTTATCAATTGCATGGCGCTATTGAGTCTATTCAATATGATTTTCAAGTCATATTTTGTTCAAATAGTAAGTAATCCGTACAGTAGTCTTGCCAACGACAAGATCTAAGCTTTCTTCTCTAAATTACAGACTCAATTGTATATCGGTGTGGGTGTTATGGCCGCCTTTATTGTGTACGACACCCAAAACATCATCGAAAAGGTTCGCATGGGAAACCGCGATGTTATTCAGCATGCATTGGATCTATTCTTTGATGTTTTGAGCATGTTCCGTCGGTTGCTGATCATCCTTACACAAAAGGTAAGTTGAGCTACATATATATGTATATCCATTGGATATATCATATATAATAAGTGGAGGCTAGGAATTGTACTTTGATGTGTGCTCAAAACTGTGCCCTGTTTTACAGCTCAAGAGTTTTCTGGTTTAATAATTCGAAAAGAGGTTTAAAGTCAAGCAAACATTAATAATCCTTAAAGTGACCACTAATCAATATTGACTAAGATCAGCGGTATGCAATATTTGCAGTGTATACCTTATTTTTCGTATATCCAAGGCAATAAGTATACTTTCACAAAAGTACCTTGGATACAGTTCTCTGATATTCTGTACCTAAGTTTATAATTCTCTCATGGTGTTGGAAGTATATTTATTTCCAGGCTTACAAAAAATTCGAAACTTAATTTTGATCGTTATTTGTGAAACTATATTTATACCTTGGAAGATTTAATTAATTGATGTTATATCTCTACTTGGTCTATTCTCTTTCAGGAGGAACAGAAACAGGCCGATCGTCGTAAGAGAAAGTAAAAGAGGAGCATATTTGATATAACTCTAAAGACACAAAATTTACAGCAAACTTTGGTACATACCATATAAACCATGCAAATCCAAAAACTGAAGAAAACATGCAATAAATTCATTCATCCCATTCTATCGCCTACACATAAAACCTTGTTATATCTTCTATTTTAATGTAACGTGAAAAATCCTTTGTTACTAACTTTAATCTACATATATAGTTTGGTTTATATCTGATTATTTATTGAGTAGGGTAATACGCAAACAAATAAAGGAAATAAACAAAATTTCTCTTCAAATAAATGTTGATGCATTTCACAAAGGAACTACACATACACCTACACAATCTGCATAATACAAATACTGTATAATACATTTATTGTATATATGTAGTAACTCAGGCGATTGTTCACATTCGATTGTATCGATTAGAGCGCAATTTAATCAACTAAAAGAACCAATTTAATTAGGGAAAGTGCTCAGCGGCTCAGTTAAACTTCCCCTTCAGAGTTTGTTAGTCAAGTATTCTCTGGCAAACACGCAGGATGTCGCAACCAACTCCGTTGGTGCAACCATTGCTGTTGCAATTTCAGCAGTTGTTCTTCTTGTCAAAGTTGGTGGGAGTATTGCCCCAAGATCTAGACAAGTTTCGTCGAAAGAATGTGCTGGAAAAGTCGCGCAATGGAATGTTCTATTTGATTGGAGTTCTCATCTTTTACGTGATTCTTTACAATATACTAATTTATTCGTTTGGTGAAGAGGATCGCACTCTTAAGGCATCTCAGAGTACGTTAATTTATTGATATCGTATGTTTGATATAATAATAATATCAACCAACTTCATTCAGGTACTTTGACATTTGTAATTGGCCTTTTTCTAACCTATATCGGTCTCATCATGATGGCCACGGATCAGCTTACTGCGGTGTTGAACCAAGGACAACTAGGAGAGTTATACGAGCGGATTCGCTTAGTGGACGAGCGTCTTTATCGCGAGCAGTGTTTGGTTGATAACAGCGGTATCTCGAAGCGCATTCGTGTAATGATAATTATGACGTTTATCTTTGAGATTGTCATCCTTCTGACCACGTACGTCAACCTGGTGGACTATACGCAGTGGCTGTCGTTATTGTGGGTTGTCTCCGTCATACCTACCTTCATAAATACACTGGATAAGATTTGGTTTGCCGTATCGTTGTATGCGTTAAAAGAGCGCTTCGAGGCTATCAATGCCACGCTGGAGGATCTCGTGACCGAGCATGAAAAGTTTAAAGCTTGGCTCTCTGGAGACAAGAGTAATGAATCTATTGGTAATTGGACACCAGCCAGCGCTGATTCACAGCCGCCACAATACGATAGCAATTTGGAGTATTTGTACAAGGAGTTGGGCGGCATGGATATGGGTTCGCTTAAGGGATCAGGCAGTAAAGCCCGCAATAAGGTGGCTCCAAGTGAGTAATATTGAATCTGCTCTTTCTCTGTCTGACAATATTTCATTCATTAGTTGCGCACTCGATGAACTCCTTTGGAGAGACCATCCCAACGCCTCGCAAACCGCACCAGGGCAAAACGAATCCCATGATGAACATGGCACATGAAAGCGAGTTGAGTAACGCAACCAAGGTGGAAGAGAAGCTGAATAATCTATGCCAAATTCACGACGAGATATGCGAAATTGGCAAGGCAATGAACGGATTGTGGAGCTATCCGATCCTGTCACTTATGGCGTACGGATTCTTGATCTTTACGGCTCAGCTTTACTTTCTATATTGCGCGACTCAGTCGCAATCGATTCCCTCCTTGTTTCGTTCCGCCAAGAACCCTTTCATCACCGTCATTGTATTGGTCTACACCTCTGGCAAGTGCATATATTTGATTTATCTCAGCTGGAAGACATCGCTTGCCTCTAAGCGGACTGGGATCAGTTTGCACAAGTGCGGCGTGGTTGCTGATGAGAATTTGCTCTACGAGATTGTGAATCACTTGTCGCTGAAACTGCTCAATCATTCAGTAGACTTCTCGGCCTGTGGCTTTTTCACCCTTGACATGGAAACATTATATGGTGTCAGCGGTGGCATCACTAGCTACCTAATTATTCTCATTCAATTCAATTTGGCTGCACAGCAGGCCAAGGATGCTATTCAATCGTTGAGTAGCTTCAATGATACGGCCGGATTTGTGGGAGCAGCTACTGAGATGTACAACGAAACCACCACACTGTTCGACCTGGTGACCAGCACAATGATGACGCCAACAAATTACTAAAACTTAATCTCATCATGTATTTACCATACTTAGTAGGCACCCTTCCGCACTTTATATACTTTGTATCACTTAATAAACTCTTCACGCTGCAAGCAAACTTCTATACTGTGTCCGTGCCTCGTTCAGCTCTTGCAGCAGTTGTTTGTGCGTCTCATTGGCTCCATCGTAGTCCAAAATGGCCACGCACGAGACTTGTGCACGCTTCCTCAGTACGTAGGCCAATTCACGGCGCAACAGGGCAAAGCAATGAGGCACGTTCTGTTGCTGACAAACTGATTTTAGTTCCTCGATGGTGTCATCAAGACCGCCTATCAGAAATAGAGTATTATTGAGCATTAGTCTCACTCTCTTTACTCCTACCTTGTGCTGAACACTCCTCACAATCGGGCGCCAGGATCAATAGTTTCACTTTCTTGATTCGCAGTCTAGACAACGCCTCTCGAAAGCCCACAACAAACCGAGGATGAGCTCGTGCTTTGATTTCGTTGTTGCCATAGGCACGACTCTGGAAACGTTCCAAGTCCTTTAACAGTTGAGTTGTTAGTTCTTTCAGACGTGCCGTTGTGCAGTTATCACAGTAGCTAAGAGAGTAATGTCATATAAAAAGAGGGACAATGATGAAACTATTGCTCTACGCACCTTCTAAATCGGCGAGAATGTATTTTAGGTACGAATCCCGAAGTCTTTTCTGATGCAGACAAGTCGGAGAGCACTTTGTGTTCAACTTTTTCCCCATTTGATTCCTTGCTTTCTTCTATAGTCAGTTTCTGCAGACTCGAAGTAATATCGCTAGAGATTTCTTTGCCCACAGCTTGTAGAGCCACCTGATGCTTCAATTGCCTGTGATATTTGATAATCCGTTTGAGGCGGGTTACACGTAGCTTAGGAATCAATCTGGTTTTTCCTTTGCGCTTGGTAGGAAAGTGCACGGTTTTTCTTGTTATATTGAAGTTAGGACGTCTCTGTTTATTCAAACTTTTGTCTTTTTTGCGGGGAACAACGATGAAGTCAAAAAGTGTACACAGGTGATCCTTCTTGTGTTTATTCTTATATTTGGCACTACGTAGAGCCCTTTTTGTGGCACCTCCAATATCTTTAGTCATGAATTGATATGTACTTTCATCTATAATATGGAGTTTCCCAGAACTTCGTGACATTTTAAGTTAGGATTGTCGGGTACTTTCAGTTAACATAAAGGGTAGACCAGAAATAGAGAGCTTTGTTTTGATTGATGGAAAGTAATCAGCTGTTAACAATTTGAAGCTGTGAATGGTCACTCTAAACTGAAATACAAGTTACTGTATTGTGTGACCAGATGAAGTGGAAATAAACGTCTTTTTAAAGTACAAACTGGAAACTTCACTTAATTGAGATCAAACTAAATTGGTAAATATTTGTTTACATGATTTACTAATAGCTTAAACTATGCTTATAGGCAATCAACATTTAGTTAAACTATATTTGGCTTAACTAAACAATTATCAGTTAAATGAGCTGTTGGTAAAACATTTACCCAATATTATTGTTATTTACATACTAAGTCGATGGTCATTTTTCTTTTAGAAATCTTTTAAACTTATCAACTATAACTTTATGCTACTCTCGATGGCAATGTGCATCTCATGGAACTGCTTGAGGTGGGAAAGTATTGAGTCTCGCTCCTTCTCGTAAATCTCCCAGTATTTCAGATATTGGCTAACGTGTTGCAGCACCAGTTTAGCGGCAAAGTCCAGGCAACTACGCGCATGTCGCATCCGTCGACGGCAGCTGGTCAGAACCAGACGCAACTGTTTCTCCGGTTCCAGCTGTGCCAGTATGAATGACATTACGTTTGCCATGTCCGCTCGCACATCACTAGGGAAGACTACACTCTCTGAGGGATGTCCTTCAGGGAACACAATCAGAGCTGGAGTTGTTGACATTGACAACTCCCAGGGCAAATCGTTGGCCTGATTGTCAAAGCGTATAAAATGCAGATCTGGACTACGCAGATGAGCTGCCACCTGCACAAGTACCTGGGACATCACAGCAGAAAGGGCACAATCGGGACGGTGAATGAATACAACATTGGTGGCATTGGAGCGTTGCAGTGCCATGAGAAGTAGCTGACGATTGTATGTCTTCACGTAGGACGCATCCAGGGGCGGAGTGTAGGTTAGAAGCTCATTCTTTTGGAGGCGGGGCAGTTGCTTGGCATAGAACTGCTTGATGAAATCCTTCAATGCCAGATAGGAAAACGTCTGATGTTGTGGCATCACGTACAGTGCCTCTGCTGCTGCATCCACAATAAAAACATGCACCGCAGACGAATCCCTTTTGTGGCTGGGATGAATATCCTGATGTTGATCTATGCCCAGCTGGTGCACATAGTCTCGGTACTTATGCGCGTCAAAGAGTACCACGGCTAATGAACGATTCACAGACTTGCTTTCCGACGAGTGCTGCCACATTAGCTGACCGTATTTGGTGACCAGCTTGGCGATTCCTATTTTTAGAGCTGGCGTACCTTGTTGAGCGTGTGTGTGGGCCAAGCACCGGGAACGTGTGTGCAGCTCCACCAAATGACGCCCCCGTTCCTTCAAGTTGTTGGATTCGTGACTGTGCTGAGACCATAGATAATTCAGGTAGCTATTGATGCGATAATAATTTGCCAGGGTGGCTTCATTCAGCTGTACAGCGACAAAGCAATATTTGCTTAACTCATCCTTTGACTTAGAGCCTCCGAAGAGTTGTGGCGGCATTTGAAGTAGCGACCATTTGTGTGTCTCGCCATTGCCATCAGGCACATCCTGCAGCCAGTATTGAGCGCAGTCGGCATTCTCCTTTGGTGACAGTTCCTCGCCCGCAACCATGGGCATAGCTGACTTATGATGATGCATCCGAATACTCATGGCGAGCACAGGCATGTGCCTTGCCTTAAGTGCTATCTTAACTGGCGTTCCATAACCGGCCGCTAACAGTGGATTTACCTTTGGTCTCAGCCAGTGCAAGATCTCCATTGGTTTCCAATTATTCGACTCGTTGTAGCTGTGTAGGTTGTGCCGGCTATCGATGACCACCAGTTGCGGCAACTCAAGCTCCTCCACTTTGAGCATTTTCTTTGCACTGGGCCCGAACGTGACTGCAAAGCGTACATTACGCTCCGGATCAAATTCCAGCCAACGCAGTGCAGTTGCAACAAAGCGCTTGTACGCTATGCCATCTGCGGAGTCCAGCAGCGCCAGAACGACAGTATCTGATATCTTCCAAAGCGCACTTAGCTCTAATGTACTGTGTACACGATCAATCGGCTGCATAAGGTTGTTCATAAACCTTGTGAGATCCTCAAAATGCCAGGCTCCTTGGTACTGCAATCTAAGCTGGCGACCATAGTTTACTATTAACGTGGGCCACTTGTCAGGATAACCGCCGTTAATGGCCATGCCGGGCAGTTGACGATGTGTGCGGGTGCAGTTGCACAGTAAATGCCAGCAATCCACCGCACCAAAGGATGCATAGTCCTTGTAGTAATGCGCCACGCCATCGTATACCAAACGAGCTTGTCTGGCATCGCTGGACCACGACACGTAGTAGAACACCAGAGAAACCTCACTGGTCGCCTCAACTTCGGCTCGCAGTTGTGCCACGTTTCGTGATGGACACTCAATCACGGCTTGCTGAGAAAACGGTAGTAGGCCGACACCGATCGAAATGAAAATAAGTAAAATCATTGTGATAACAGCATGTGGATGCTTAATTTAATATTAAATTCCACAACGGCAACAGTAAACATCTGATTTCATCCAGAGTGACCGCACTTGCTTAGCCCTGTTTACGTATCGGTTTCGTGTCGCTTACCAGCACTGTTTTACAATAAACTTGACGCCGCCACTTTTTGTCTTTGTTGATTGGCCTTGTTTGCTGCAAAATAATTTAATTGAAAATGGAGGATAAGGAATCAAACTGGCAGGATCTCAAGTATGTTATCTATAATATGCGCACCGCATCTTGTCTTTAGTTAATTAAAAAAAAAACAAAGCTCTTTTATTGGAGATTATCATGTGTCATACATATAACAGTTGTTTGTCTAAGCAACAAGTCTGTCCGCGCACACTATTTTAAATTCGTTTATTCTTTAATGCCTGCCTTGTATGATTCTTGAAGTAGAGAATTTAAAGAAGAAGCTAATCAAATTCCATGTGGCTCTGCGCTATAAAAAACCTTTGGTTTTTAATCATAAGCTCTGAGCTTTTCGTTGCAGTAATCATCGTAGTCGTAAGTTCCGCTTTCTTCTACCTATGTGTACGCTCCACAAGAACTAGGTACTTTTACTTTCTTATATTATGAATGAGAATGCAAAATACTGCTTTATTTAAATGATTTATTCATAACATTTTTTAGGCCCCGAGAGCGTATGGAATATTTATTATCCACTGGACACCTGTCAGATTGCAGCTTTATTGTCTTTGATGACGATGGTGAGAAGATCGTGGTCAAGTGCCACAAGTTTGTACTAATAAAGTAAGTTCTTTATATACTTATACTTCATATACTTTTTATAAAATTTCTCACTAATTATATGTATGGGTAATAAATTTTAATCATAACAATAATTTTTCTCATATTTCTAGTGTCTCGCCGGTGTTTGAACGCATGTTTGAAGGTGATTTTGAGGAGGCAGTAATTCCAGATAATATCGTACTTGACGATGTGTCGGGATCTGATTTCAAAAGATTTATTGAGTACTTGTATTGGCATGATAACCGACGGCTGGATTCATATGATTTGTCAACAGTGCAAACGTTGATTTATCTAAGCAAGAAATTCATGGTTAACTTCATGACCGCCAATTGTATATCTGTGATAAAGCGCCGCTTGTCTAATGGCCTAGACGCTGATGTTACTATAGATTTGTACGAGTATGCCCACCAACTCGAAGAAGAAGGATTACTCAACACCATTAGATCTGTATGTTTTTTTAAGTTCCCTTTCACTTGCATTCTTAATACCTTTAAATATCTTTCAGAATATTTGTTTGAATGCCGATGTTTACATCAACACAAGTGCTGTTTTTGATCTGAGCTCTGACGTATTTTTAAAGTTTATTGAGGAATTTCAAGTTTGTGTTAGCGATAAGATTCGCTTCGATGTTATCCATCGGTACTGCAAAATACATGGCTTATTATTGGGTTCGAGCCAAACTACATCGTTACAAAATGCGGAATTATATCATAATGATGACGTTTTGAAAATAAAAAGATATAAAGAAACGCCAGAACCCCCAACCTTCATGGAAAAGTATTTAGGACTCGACAAAGAAAGAACACAGGACCCAGAAGAGAAAGATAAGGTGGAGGAGAAACCCACAGAAAAGAACGGAGATGAGAAAGACGAAGAAGGTGCTGCGGGTAATACGGAGAAAGACCCTAAACAAGAAGCAAACGATCGGGAAGAACGCAGGAAGGAAGAGTACATAGGTAAACTGTTGAAAACTATTAAATTTACATCGATGTCAGCGTATGACTTTTGTTCCGGGCCTGGTGCTTCTGAGTTATTAACAATTGAAAGAAAGTATGAACTGCTTTCTGCCATTTGTATTGCTGAACACAAAATGAACTTATTATCTAGGTTTTAGTCAATATTCCTTTTTTTTTATCAATTTAATTGAGATTTATTGATTAAAAAAAGTTCCCCATTGATGCTTGGCAGTAAAATGTTTATAATTTGTAATTATTTGAAAGGCGTTTTTATTTGACAAAATGGTATAAAAGTACGAATACACAAATGTATAGAGTTTGCATGGTTTAAAAATATCTACTTTTAATTGTGCAAAACTTTTTGGATGTTTTATTTCATTATTTCTTACCAAAAGGGTAAACGTTTATACTGTGGACGGAACCTTACTTTACTAGAAGACACTTGGACGGCAAACATTTCTCAATACATCGAGATACTCTGAAGGCACAAAATTTCGTTGATATATGTATTACTTGGAATGTTAAATGTTTTAAATGTGGTAGGCACTTTGTACTGCATGTATAAATAGATTGAAAAGGATTAGCAGACATGGTTTTCTTGTGAGCCAGTGAAAAGTTAGTAGTATTCTGAATAGCATCTTAAAAGACTAAGGTTAGTTGTTGATATGGACGAATTAAAAAAGTGAAAATATTCGAAAATGGCGAAATGGATTAGGCATAGCTAATCTCATGCTCGTAAGTTTTTTCACGCATATCATCGTTGTCGGGGAGAGCGTGGTGGCGTAAGCCGCACAAACGTGGGCCCCATCGCAGCATTACGATGATAACGCCAATAACGAACAAGGCCAAGGCAGCAACAGCGGGATAAAGAATATATAAAGCCATGGCTTAAATATCGCTTTCGCGCTTCTGTAGCTCTACGTATTCCTCGCGTTGCCTTTGGTGTTGTAATGTACGACCCTCTGGGCGTGGTGGACGTTGCTGATGATGCGAGTGATGCACGGGTTCTAGTTCCTCAATGGGAATGGCGACGTCGTCAGGGAACACTTGTTGATGTGTTGTGGGCTAGAAAAAATAATTTTGTTATTTTTGAAGTCCCAGCACATAATGCATTCATCGAAAACTTACATGGAATCGATTGAAGTAGGATGCGTCCTTTAGCTCAGTGAAGTCCAAGGGTGGTTGCTTATGTGGCGTTGAAGACCAAATCGATACCAACCAACGATTGCCTGTGTGTCTGTCCTGCCAGTATTTGCGATGCTTGGAACAACAGCCCAAGATGATATTCAAAATAATTATCGAACCTAGCACAACTGTGCAGATGGCTATAGTGACATAGAACGGCTTATAGCTGCCGAAGATATGTCCAGTAAAATATGGATTATTTATATACGCTTTACGCTCGTCTTCGATTGTGGACATAGTCCCACAAAGTCTAAATAAAGGTGATTGGTAGTTGTATGAAGCTGCCGCTGACTAATGCAGTCAATGGCCTTTTTCCAAATTATCCACTTGCTGTTGTTCAAAACAAACACAATGTCGTATTGTCTGCAAACGAAGGTTGAGAAAGGAAACGTTAAAAGTGACTTGACACGTTACTTGCAACCCCAACATAAGTTAGGGCTCTTTAATACACTTTCTGTGTTTATTCTGTCGTCTGTCACGTTGGGCGTGGCGTCAACTGCGGCGTTGCTACGCTACTTAATATAGTTAAAGTTAATCAACATTTAATTGTACTTACCATTGGCGTACAGTTCTTAGATACTTAGAAATTCTTATTTGAAATGCTTTAATTCAGATTTACAACAATGCGTGTGTTTATAATTGAAACCCAATTAACTGTTTTACTGCAGCAACGAAAACAACGCCCAAAGCCTAGCTCACAAATTGGATGATATCGATTTGCAGGTTGCATTGCTGAATTGATATCGATTATTACGGTTGGCTTAAGACTTATCGACTTCGATACATGTATTTTGGGATTACTTTTGCAGGTTGCATAGCTGCATTGATATCGATTTGAACGGCTGACTTGAGACTTATCGGTTTTGATAAATGGTCTTGGGGCCAACACAAAATTTTAAAAACAGTCTCTTTTGTTAATATCAACTTTATATAATGCATTCGAAATATGTAGGCGTAATAAATAATTAAATCACTTGCCTCTTTTCTTTTAATTAAACATACTTAATTATAACATATTTACAGAGAAAAAGTTTGTAAAAATTCTTTGAATATATAAAAACAAATCAGATAATTCAATCAACATATTTTTCATGTAACATTCAAAAGTTTCAGAACATAATCTTGCCTCTATTATTTAAAAATGTCCAGCTAGTCAACAGCCATGGGACTATTTTTTAAATTTTTTCACTGGCTATAGGTCAAAAAATTATCATTCTGGGTAAAGTGACGCGCTAAAGCTCTTCCATCATCCGTAGGGGCACTAAACGCAATAAGATCACAAGGTATTTTAGTGCCCAGAACTGTGTGAACTTGCACTGCCCGCAGCAAATGGGTTGCGATTTTCTGGCGACGGTGCAGAGGGGAGACCCAAATACGCGAGATGCCACATCTAGAAATGCGAAGATTATAAATATACAAAATATGCTAAAGAGAAACTATCTTGCACTTACCTGGCCTCAAAGGTCTCCTCGCTAAGGTAATCTGTACCATCGACCTGTATAAAGCGATGTGCCTCCGTAAGCGGTTGAACAATACACAAACCAACAATCTGATGTTTACGCACGGCAAAGAAGACCACAAACGTCTTTGGCACAATGTAAGACGAGTATCCCAGTTCCTTATCTACAATGCTGATAAGTTCTGTTAACCGCTGCAAACGTGCCGCGGGGGCTTGTTCAGTAATGCGTATAATACGTCCATCGGCGGACCAGTCGGGATACACCGCAACAATATCTTCATCGATCCAGCCCTTGAAGCGGAGCACATGCACGGCGCTGTGATATTCCCGATGCAATTGCTCCTCTTCGGGCTCATGCACAGTGTAGACCAGTCCACACTGCTGACACTGTCTAGCTCCAAATGCCTTCTGACCGGCATCGATTTGATACTGGTTAGCCCCAGCAGCACCAACCATTAACTGCTTGTAAGCATTTATCTTCCGACGTGTCGATCTTTGTGGCAACGGTTGCAATCGCTGTGTAAATATGGGGAACAGTTTGCCTTGAGTTTCAGATTGGGGCTTAGATAGGTCAGCAGTTGTCTGCTCTGTGGTTGAATGCACAGTAGACTCCGGTTCCTTTGGTGTCGTCTGAGATTCTATCTCTGCATTGACCACCATGTACAACCTATCTACAATGCGGGTGGCCTCTTCCTTATGATTATCTGGATCAGCTATGAAGATCTTAAAGTTCTCATCCGTACAAATGTTATTGCTAATCAGAAACTCAAGCAGGAGCTCCTGTTGCTCCATAGTTGCAGGATCGTTAGTTTGATACGGTAATTGTTGGCGATAGTTTGCATAGGGATCTGCTGGCACTATCTCCAACATTTCCACTTCCTCCACCTCATTCATAACTTCGGGTTCGGGTTCAGTAGGAGACTGTTGCTCTTGCTCTAGCTGCGGTTTGGGCGGCGGTAATGGTTCCGATTCAATAATCTCATCTATTACAGTCTCATCAAGATTACGTAGTATGGCGTCAACAGTAGCTTGCTCCGCAGAGAAAATTGTTGCTGACTTAACCCGCACTTGACGCATCTTTACCGGCGCTTCCATCAATTGGATCTTCCCATTATTTACACTAGCACGAATATTATCTGTTATGCGCACCTCCTTGCAGGTACTGCTGCGTCTGCCCGATTTGAAGAACTTGCGCTTTCCAGGTGGTGATATGTTTGATGGGGGGGAAGTGTTAACTTGATCACCGTGTCGTATTAACGGTATAACCGGTTCCATCTGTAAATCCGGGGGTATTTGGGCTACGGCTGAGGTACCAACAGTTAGTCCGTAATCTTCTTCATCGCTCAGATCGGAAAAGCCCAAGGATACGGTTGAGGTGTCTTTAAAGTTATTATCATTGTTGTTATTAGCATCATTCTGTGTGAAAACACTTAATGGTTTCGCCATTTTAATGGGATCCTTGGCACGACGTAGAACCTCATGTACCTCCTCCACCTTGGCGCGTTCCTCCCTTTTCGTTGTGATCAGATTGCGTAACTTTTCATTGCGTAACATTCCCAAAATGCCATCCAGATTGGTTGAAGTGGAGGAAGTACTCGGATGCCCTCGTTTGCGTATTTTGTGGCGAACACCTCTGTTAATACCCAAGAGACGAGATGTAGGGGAGGTGCCTTTGGAACTACTCCTTCTTTGATGACGTCGGTTTGGTGTGTATGATGGAGTGCTGCGCAGATCTGCCCGAGATTTTGAGGCATGGGAGTAGAAAGCAAAAGTTGGGATACATTCCTCCTGCGTCCTGCGCAGCTTACATTCGGGTTCAGAAGGTGGTGTGGACTCCACATCGATGATTTCATCGGAATCCTCGGACTCTTCATGGGCTCTCTTCGTAGGCATGCATTCCTCATGCGTTCTGCGCACCTTGGACTCGGCCTCATCTGAAGATAGTGAGGAGGATAACAAATTGATGATTGCATTGGACTCATTAGACATTTCATGGTCTCTCTTTTTTGATTTTCTCTCTATGCTTCTCTCCCCACTATTGGATGCTCCAGATTTGACGGAGCCTCGTGTTCTGGGAGTGCGTGGACTTGAGCTTTGACTAGTTCCACTGTTACTGTCTATGCGCATTGTTGTTGTAAACAAATCAGGTAGCTGCTCATCTGTGCTAGATGTTTGCCTCACAGCACATGCCGCCTTGGCAGCACTTTTATTTTCCTTATTGGTCTCCGGTGAGCTACTAGTGCTACTCCGCGATCGTAATCCAGATCTAGTTGCATGTGTATCTTTGGAGAACAAGCTGCGACCATTTCGATTCTGCTCAGCGCTAATGTTTTTGTGTTTGTGACTGGGCCGCAGGGGAGATATGCCAAGTAGAACTTCATCCACATCGTCATCATCGTCGATCTGTTCCAATATAGAACTTCGACTCTTGAACAGTTGCCTTTTGCTTTCTGAGAGACGTGGTGTTGCAGTACGTCTACTACCCACAGGAGTATTCATGTTTAATTTTCTTTAATTGCAATATTATTTCCCGCTTTTTTAATCCAGCGCGATTCCAAATGATAGTGCTGTAAAGCACTTTGACGATACGTATATTTATTGCTTCATCCCTGAAATATTTTCAATGAAAACAAACGTCTTATCGAGTTAAATTATGAATATCGATTATAGTAGTCGATTAATTACTACAGCAGCTCTGATGCATACACATTAAATTCATTCTGCTGAAAACTTGTGGGAAAGTCAGGAGCTCGGTTGAAGTGTTAAACAAAATAAAAATAATCTAACAAAATTGGGCTTTATTTTTTGGTTTTACAAGGAGAGCGCAGGTAAGAAGTCTTTAATTGTTAAAACATATAAAATAGCATTGAAGCCGCCGTCCTCCAAATACTTCCGTGGTCTCGGATAGCCGCCGTCGTTGTCGCCGCCATCTTGTTTGTTAAATGTGTGAAAATGAATTATTTTTTTCACGCGTTGCATGTGTATATGATATTAAATTGAATGGACGCGCTGTTAGCTTTGTTTGTTATGTTTTCTTTGCTTCGAATTACTTGCTCTGCGCCCTAGCCATAGTCAAAATCAAGATGAAAAATTCTTCTTCTTTCACTTTGAGGTCGCGTACGTCGTCTCGCCGCCTTCGTCCTCGTCTTCGTCTTCGTCGCTCTCAAGCTGCGTTGCATATTGCATACACGTCAATAACGCGTAAAAAAAACTCAATTAACCGCGTTCGCACGCTAACGCTCAAGCTTCCCCCCAAGATATTCATATAACGGAAGAACCGTGGACGACGCCGCAGCCGAACCCGTCGCCGTGATGCCCGGAGCCGGCACGTTCAAGTTATTCATCGGTAACCTCGATGAAAAAACGCAGGCAACCGAACTGCGTGCGCTGTTCGAAAAATACGGTACTGTCGTCGAATGCGATGTGGTGAAGAATTATGGGTTTGTTCACATGGAAACCGAGCAACAGGGTCGCGATGCCATACAGAACTTGAACGGTTATTTGCTGAACGATGCCGCCATCAAGGTGGAAGCCGCTAAGAGCCGACGCGCCCCCAATACGCCGACAACGAAAATCTTCGTTGGAAATCTAACGGATAAAACGCGAGCGCCGGAGGTGCGGGAACTGTTTCAGAAATACGGCACCGTCGTTGAGTGCGACATTGTGCGGAACTATGGGTTCGTGCATTTGGATTGTGTCGGTGATGTGCAGGATGCCATTAAGGAGTTGAACGGTCGCGTTGTCGATGGCCAACCGCTGAAGGTGCAGGTGTCTACCAGTCGTGTACGCCCTAAGCCGGGCATGGGCGATCCGGAGCAGTGTTATCGTTGCGGCCGTTCCGGTCATTGGTCGAAAGAGTGTCCGCGTTGGACAGGCACCGGTGGACGCGAACCGCCACCACCGCTTAGTGCCGGTGGCTACAGAGATCGCATGTACAGTCGTGACCCGTATCCGCCGCCACCACCGCCGCCGCCATTCCTGCGTGACCGCATAATGGACGGCTTTAGGGTAAATGCATTCAAAAAACATGGCTTACTCGACGGGTCGTTTAAAAGAGTAACACTTTATGTAGCATTCTCCAAAAATGTTCACTCTAAGTTTCCCCCACCTAATCTTATTTTGAATAAATGGAAGACAGCAATATTTAAGTGGATCTTTTCATCCGCTTTGATTATTTATTGCAAAACATTCGGAATAAATTGGAGCCTACATAAATCATGTTCACCTTTAAATCGACCTGCCGCGAATACCCTTAATCTATATGTACAAAGCGTCATATACATACAAGAGTATCTAATCAATGTGTATTTTGAAAATACTAATATATTTTATTTGTACACCAACAGGACTACGATTACTATGACCGCCGTTTTGAAGATTCACGTGATCTGTACGAGCGTCGCTATCAGTCATCGCGTATGCGTGATTTCCCACCGCCCCCGATTTCGCGTCGTGAGCCCATGCCTCTCCCCCCACCGCTGAGTGGGAGTCTGCGCTCATGCAGTGTCTCTCGTGGTTACGATACCATGTTCAGCCGGCGTTCACCTCCGCCGCCACGCAGCAGCAATGGCATGAGTCGCTATGGGTAAGCAGACAGTAGAAGCTTCATCATTTTCAAATGTATAGGTCACTAATTCACTGATCTTGATCCCCATCAGCTCTCCAACACCTCACGGATATGAGGACTTCAGCCGTGACTCATTCGATGAGCGCATGATTTCGTCGCGAGGCATGCGAGGTCCATCACCCCCAGGTCGCCGCTATGCGCCCTACTGAGATGAGTTTTATTATCACGGCGGCAGCTGAGTGCCAGCGGCTGCTTATGGCGGTGCATTTGCAACAATTGCGCCCCCGATTTTACCCGGTTACAATTACAACTACAATGCTATGGACGGTGCGGCATGTTGGCTCCTCTATTGGTCGCCACACAATCAGCAATTGCAGCACGTTCCGCTTTTGCATGTGTGGATGCCGTCACCTTGGTAGTCGTGCACTAGTAGTTCTAACTAAACAATAACTAAGCAAAAAAACTAAAACTTATCATAGAATTCTCCTCTAGGCATCCTCTTCATTCTATTCATACTTGTAACATTGTTTGACTGATAATGGTGGCAACAACAACTCAATAATGCCAAACTTTAGAGGCATCAGTTGAGTGTGTCATCATTATTTCATCCAAGAAGTTCATACATTAGCATTAACTACTTCTACTACAATTTATTGGATTTGTGCGATTTGAATATTCCAATAAATCTTAAGAAAATATCAAAAATTACAAATAATGTATTGATTACTTATCGATGGGCACAATGTCTCTTGGTCAAGTCTCTAAGAAGTTCTCCTTTGCTCTGGGGCACCTTGTTGCTTTGAGGTATATAACAGCAATTGCTATAAAGGTGCACGTTAATTATCTTCTATAAATTCATTGAGAATATTTAACCTAAACAGGCAGTAGTAAAAAATATCTTGCATTCTATGTTCAATGCTACGTCTGTGGACTGTGCGTTACGACGCGTACGTTTATCGTTGAAGTGAGCAGCTCATCCGATTCCGCATTACTAAGTGAATCTGCGTCTGTAGGTGCAGCTGCATCTGCAGTGTCAGTACCATTTGGCCTATTTAGCTCTTGCAGCTCCACATCCTTATCTTCTGGTGGTGGTGGTGGTGGCCGTTCATATGTCGGTGGTATGAGTAATTTACTGAAGAAAGAAACAATAAGAGGACACTTCTTGAAGGTTTATCAGTAACTTACTTGCTCAATAGCAGCCAGCACTGTGCTACCATCATCATAATTGATGTAATACCAAAAGTCCAAAATGTTCCAAGACGTGTATAAATGGAGCCGACAAAGATGGGACCCATGACACGGGATAGACACCCTGCGCCAGTCATCAGTCCCATCCAAACTCCTTGCGGCCGTGGACCGAGCACCTTGGAGAATATTGTCTGTATCAAGGTAACGCCAATGGGATAACCCACAGAGGTCAGTGCAAATCCAATGATAAATTGAACCTTTGTTAGCTTTGGCAGTATGGGGCACCACGGTTGCGACACCACCGGACAGCCCAAATAGAGGGGATCATCAACCTCGAGATTTAAGCTTTCATTATACGGTATAGCTACTTTGGGCGGATCTGGTCCCCAGGGTAAATAGAGTAAACGACCTAGCACCATCAGCGAGAAACCTCCCCAGATAAGCACAAATCTCTCTTGGAATAATTTGCACAGTACATCGATACACAGAAAAGTTCCCAGCGATATTACTGCAGCGATGGTCATAAAGACTCCCATATAGTAAAGTGCTTCATCGTTGGACCACGCAAACATATCCATGGTCAGAGAGGTGCCCAGGCTGAAAGGGATAAGCATCTGGATAAGCAAATCTCTGTTAAAAGTATCCCTACTTACGTTTCCAAGAGCACAAAGTTGAACACCAGTACGAAAAAGGCCATGAGGAGAGTCCATACAGAAAAGTAATTCGGCTTGATTGCCTTCCAGGTTTCGCGCTCAGTTGCTTTGCCTTGCATGACCATTATCTCCCGAGCGGCTATTAGGTGCTCCTGCATTGAAATGATATTAGAGTAAGCTCAATAATGTTGTTATATGAGAATACCTGGAACATAAACGGCAGAAACATCACAAAATTGGCCGTGCTCATGATCATATTTATCCAGCCGGAGGCCGTGTACATGTTTACGTGCATGTTGCCCCAAAACCACACGTAGCCGTGACGTCCCAGGGGTGTTATCAGCGCCTGCAGCCCGGGACCAATGATGAAGCCCAGCACCTGTGCCAGAGATACCATTGAAACGGCGTGTGTGCGTTCACTAAGGCGTGTGGCTCCTGACAAATACGATCTACACAGGGCAATATTCGCCGAGCTCACGCCAATGAGGAATCGGGAGACTAACATCCAGTATTTTGCATGTTCTGGAATTAGTTCCAGTGATGAATACATTGTGCTGGCAAATGTGAAGAGGCCCAAAGAGAGCAGCAGTGGGAGTCGTATGCTGCCAAGTTTGTTGCCCCACCATCCAAAAATAGGACTGAAAATCATTTGACCCAACGGATTCGCTGCCACAATTACACCCATAAATTCTTTGCCTGATTTCGGATCTAGCTAAAGGGAAAGAAGATATAACAGTCTGAATTTTGAATTTAATTAGAAATTACAATACGCACCGCAGTCAGAAAAGGCCATATGCCGGTCAGAATGATGCTAAAGCCCAGAGACATCAGGAACATTGTGAAATAAATAATGCGTATGGATCTCCACCGCTGTTTATAATCATCCAGCGACTCCAAGCCATCGTCCAGTTCTTCGGGTATTTCATCAGTCGCAAAGCGAGCGCGTAATTTGCGATAGAAGTCCATTATGTGCTGATAAAGGTATTTGTATAAGAAGGTAGTGTTCTTAGGTATTACCGATCCTGTGTCATTCTGGGAATAGAAAAAGTGCGTTTTTGTAGCCATTTTGTGTGTGTGTATATATGTATGTGTGTGTGTGTATATTAATTAAACTTATAAACTGCTAAAATGATTTTTGATTGTTTGATAACTAAAACTTTGTGTAATTTGCAGGGGTTCTTTTAACTACAGGGTATCTCATTGTTGGCCACTATACATTTGTATGTATATGTAAACTATGTTTATGAGCGCAATCTTTAGTTCTTCGTTAACCCTTATCGCAATAGTAACAGACTCCAGTCAGTGAGTGGGCATCACCGACTGCTCAGCTGTTTTTTTATCATCAAACAAATTCAAGCGATTATAATTATCGTCGCCAGCACGGTAAAGCGAATGGCTATATCTACATATGTACATATACCTCTATGTGGGAGTATGTGTATATGTATTAGTGTGTATGTGTGTATTTTTAGTCAAAGTCACTTGTTGCTGTATTTGCCATGCGTTATCACATTTATCGCGACAATCGGGAGTCTCTCAGTTTATTACATGATTTCGTTTGGTGCCAACATATGATAGTGATACGCTTTGTAATAGTGACTGCATGATTCGGCCTATTGCACTGCACTTTATATGTATATATATAATATATGTGCACATTTAAGAAACTGTTCCCAGTCAGTGAGATGAGTTAGCATCGCCAATGCACTTGCGAATCACAGTTATTATTGCTTCCAATCAATTCGAACAACAATTCAGGTAGTTCCACTCATCTGTGTATGCGTGTGTGTGTATGTAAACGCGTCTAGCATCGTTTGTATATATGAATTCGTGTATGTTAATGCACTGGAAACCAAAGTTTTCCGCCTTCGTTTTACGCCTTTCTTCTTTGTACTTTGTTTGAGGGCAAATTTGTGATAAAACATGCTCTTCGTTCGTCTCACTCTATATACATATGGATGTGTGTACAGTTGTACATAAGTACTGTATTTACTTTGCTTTGTTTTTGTTTTCGCTACTGCACACAAGCGCCAACTCACGCACATACACACACACGCACAACGTGTCTTCACACAGTGTCATCCGTTGGTTGAACGCCACCAAACAAAGTGGGGCCAACACAAGAATTAAATACGTACATTTCATGTATGTAAATATGTTTTATTTGCGGCCGATGTTGCACTTTGTAACTTTGCATAAACAATAATAATGATAGAACGAGAGAGTGAATGAGAAGAGAGAGAGTGAGAGAGAACAGTTAGGTTGCAGCACTTGCACTGATTTCTTTAAGTAACTGTGTTTTATTCATTCGTCTTTCTTTCTACCAAAAACGGTTTAACTGGAGCGTCGTCGAAACGATCCGGCTATGGCAACAACTGAAATCGCACTGCGCGATCGGATCTCCAACTGGGGACCGTTGAGGTCCGTTGCCAACGTTTTGACCGACAATTCAAAAACTTGAGTGAAGAGAAAACTCTCTCACTCGCTCTCTTTCGAATTTGAATTCGAAATTCGGTCAGCGTTGACTTTTCTTAACAGAGCCTTAGTTGTTTAGCAGCATGTTTACATAAAAATCTATCGCTGCCTCCCTCTTTTAACAGAAATAATTCACAGTAACAATGTGTTTTTGTATTGCATACCGAGCTGCGCTTGTTTTCTGTTAGCGTCAAAAAAGCTGTCAATTTTTTCGAACAACGGCATTTTTTTTCGTTTTTCAATTGGAAATTGCAACGAAACCAGAGCAGATAGCGACTTGGGGGTTTTTCGCTTACGTTCTTGTTTTCTTCATTGATCAGTACCCTCCGCTTCCAAGTTCGAAAAGTGTATAGCTCGCCCAGGAAAAGGAAAACCTTTTGTAGGCTGACTTTTGAGTTTCTCTTGTTTCTTTTAGATGAAAACCCTTTTTAAACCCGACTTTAAGCGCCAGGGGGCGGCGGGGCGGGGAAATTTTCGAATTTAACATTTCACTGTAAACGTAATTGGTCGCAAAAGTATGCAAGTGTATGATGGTTTTACCTCCATCTGGCGGAGGGAGGAAAAACTAATACGTTAGCAGCCGATTTCAATTTGCCTTCCTCTGGTAGTTTTCTATTGTGAATTTACTGAAGTGTGTGATGGTTTAGCTCAATCTGGCGGCGGGAGGAAAGACCTATAGCGATAGAAGCCAGATCGACCTGTAAGTATGCAGTGAATATATTTTTACTGAACTATTTCCCAAGACACGACTCATTTGTGTCACGGCTATTCCCGATCCACAAAGCAGTGAACAAGTTCCAAGAGGATTTACTTCGCCTGCATTACCGACTGCATTTAAGTTCGTCCGCTTTGACTGTTTTTCAAAAAGTTTTCGTCTTAAAAAACTGGAGATACTAAAAAAGATTGCTTTCTTTTATGATAAATGCATTTTTTATTAACACATAACTTCGCTTCCTGGATTACAAGAAAAAATATGGATAAAAAACAACAACAAAAGCACCTCTGCAGCGATTGTTTTCGCATTGAGAGGGTTAATTGATTTACAATATACTTAAATTTTAACAAAAGTGTAACGTCTATTGCACACCGTGCATACGACGCAAACGTCGCTGACGTAGCCAGGGCAGCAAGAGACCTCGTGGGGCAAGCGGAGTCGGTGGCAGTGCAACTGGTGCCTGGGTAACAGGAATGGCCGTTGTGCGGACTTCGATATCGCGGATTCGCTCGTTGAACCGTCGCTTGGCCTTCTCCCGGCGTTCCATTGGTTTTGGTAGCACATCGTTCATGATGTTCAAGCTGAAGACATCCTGCACCTTGCTATTGTCGGATGTCAAATGGTTCACCGTCTCTTGAAGCACACGAGGAATATGTTCGACAACTTGCAGTGCATCTCTGAATGGCCGCGCATTGTTTGATTCCGACTTTGGTGACTCTGACTCGGGCTCATCATCTTCAATAGAAACAGGCCTGCTTGCTCTGCGACTTGAGCTCTTACTCGACTTCCTGGAACTCTGCTGTTGGTGGCGTCTGCTTATTGGCGCTGGACGATTGAACCGTGTTGCTGTTTGTTCCAGAAACCATGGCTCCCGATGAGCCTTCACCAGTGGTTGCATGGTAGTCACAGCAGCAGCGGCTTGACGTTTGAACGAAGCAGGCTTAGCTCGTGTGCCTAGAGGAGACGGACGCACCAGTGTACTGGCAAAGTCATTGAACCATTCCAGATGCTCCACGGAACGCTTATGGCGCATAATCTCCGACTTCTTAGCTCCCGTTGATGGTGTATCCAGTGCATTCAACGACAAAGCCACACTCTTCTTTCCCTGGGACGTGTTTGGCTTGTAGATGGTTATGGTGGAGCGACGATTGCGTGTGGTTCTGTTGGAACCCACCACCACCAGTTCCCGCTGTTCAAACTGCTGTGCATTGCGGACAAAGCGATTGCTGCTGGGCCCTTGAATGAGGATCTCAAAGGGGGAATTCAAGGTGCGAGCATTCACTTGCATTGTGTGTATGCATTCTGTGTCCGAGTTCTCGTCGTTGCACTCACAAATACACTCCTCGCCACAGTAGAACCCCAGGCAGCCGCAATGCTCGCAGAGCGCCTTGCAGTTCTGTTCGTGCTTGTGCTCCACCAGCGGATTATCATACCGGGAAGTAGTTGATGTAAGATCCGGTGGCGTCGTCGTCGTCGCCGTCGGTGTGGTAGTCGTTGGCACACCCGATGATACATCAAATTGTGCAATGGCAAACAATACCACTATGAGAATAGTGCTCATATCTCGTCTATCCCGGCTCATTGTTATCTGCAGTTCCGTCTAGATGTTGCACCAATTGCGTTTTGGCTGTGCATTTGTGGTGCACCGCGGGTTTTATACGCTGACTGGGGTGAAATCGTAAACGCTATTTTACAGTGTTTTTTGTAGCAACCGCTTCGTGACTGTCAGTCGAATTTCGATTTGTTTTGCTTTGTCGTTCGCCGGAATTTTCGCTGACACCATATGATCTTGAGACATTTTTAATTGAGTACATTTGCAACAGAACAGTTCTTAAAGTAATTATTTTAGCCGCTTTCGTTTCATATTCATTTTAGGGTCATCTTAGACTTTTTCCACATACTAATACATTGATATTTTATTTCGAACCAAGGCCGAATTCTTGCACTTGAACTTCACGCCCAAGATACAGAATTTATTATTATAGAAAACAAACTAAAACAAAACTATGCCAAGTCATCGACGTTTTCCCTTGCCCTTCTTGCCACCACCACCTCCGCCAGAGCTGGCTCCAGCGCCACTAGATTGTTGCTGTGCTTGCGGCTCGTTTGGTTTGTTCTGGCGCGTTTTAAGTTGTGGGATCTTGCCGGCCACATGTTTCATAACAGCTTCGCGCGTTGCGAACTCGTTGTTGCACAGTGTGCCGTCAGCATTACGCAGTTGAACGCGCACTCGTCCACGGAACTGCAATTCCCTACTCTTTTCGCGGCAGTACTGTTTGTTCTCTACAGCAAAATGCAAATTGGACACGGAGAGCACATCCCGTATTTCCACATAGGTTGGGTTCTCCACGCAGTTCTCTTTTGGAAGTCGGCGACCCTCTTGACGGGTCTTCTTGCTGTTAATATAGGCAGGATAGATACAGATCCATCTGAAAACATGGAAGCACAGGTGTTGTTATTGTTTTGCATATTGTTGTTGTTTTGGTTGCTAGGTTCTACCGTTCGACTTCGTTGTGCTTCATATTTGGATGCCAATTTGTGCGCACTGGTGGAGATGCAGCCATTGTTGATAAAAACCGTTGTAAATTAAGTTTAAATGTATAGTTTTTATTGTATTTAAGTTTATTTTCCACGCAGGCACCTTGCTTGATTAGGGATGCGCAAAACGAAAAATGAAACAAATGTTTGTCATCGATAGTTTTTAATTGTCCAGTGCTGTGTATTTTTACTGAACAGCTGTCAGCTTTACGATATAATTTAAATTTCACGTAATTTGCAATGAAATATTCTAAAACTAAAAAATTGAGTTTGTAATATTTTTCTATGCATCAACTCTTAACGAAAAAACTTGGTTTGAAAATCGGAGAAATGCAGTTCGACTATCGGAATTGTAATGTATTTACGCTCGATAAATAATCTATCGATATCGCACTTATTTGACAAAAACACATTTTGTAGTCTATTGGCTGCAAGACAAAAAAATTATTTAAAAAAGGGGAGCCACGAAAAATATACATAAAAACGTAAGTCCGGTTAAATGTCGTCGACACAACGTCAGAAGCAGTTTGACATGAATCGAAGCAACGCACAAAAGAAACCTATCATACCGAATTCGAACTCGAATTCACCTGGACAGCGCAAGCTTCAAACCTCGATGGAGCGTCTACAAGTGCAGCATCCAAATGTAAACAGACGAGCCGCTGGCTCAAATTGGCAGACAGCAATGTGCGCTGGAAGTGAGAATCAAGCTAAACCAACAGTTGTATCAGCGAATCCTGCAGCAAATACTGATCCTAACCAGCCTTTGACCAAATCGGCGCGCTCGCGACTCAAGCGCAAGGCAAAAAACAATCGTTACCTCGCCATGGACTGTGAGATGGTTGGTGTTGGGCACAATGGACAGGATGATATGCTGGCACGCGTGTCCATTGTAAACAAAAATGGTGAGGTGCTGCTTGATAAGCACGTGAAGCCACGCCAACCTGTAACAGACTATCGTACCAGTGTGTCTGGCATACGCCCTCACGATATTGAGAACGGTGAGGACTTTAAGACGGTGCAGGAGGAAGTAGTCAGAATGCTTCAAGGAAAAATTCTCGTTGGCCATGCCCTGCGCAACGATCTCGCCGTGCTCAACATAAAGCATCCAGCGGCCCACATAAGAGACACCTCACGTTACAAGCCGCTCTGCAAACTGGTCTCCAATGGACAAACACCGAGTCTCAAGCGTGTGACCATGGTCCTACTGGGTAAGGAGATTCAGACAGGAGAGCACAACTCTATCGAGGATGCACGAGCTGCCATGAGTATCTACAATCTTATAGCTGGTGACTGGGAGAAGTACATAGAGAAGCGACAGCATCAGAAATGACATCGAATCAAAAGAAAAAGAATACAAAAAGAAAGGCCGCGTAGAGTTAAGAGAATTGATTTTTGTAAGAAAACGTTGGGTAAATTTATAAAGTGTTAAACTTAAACTAGTTATCGAACTCTTTCTTTGGCGCATCCTCCACGACACTGCCGTGTATTGCATTATGGCGCTCCATCAGCTCGGCCCAAGGGTCCTCCAGCATTGAGATGTGGAAGTATTGATCTTGCCTTTGGTGCTGGTACTGCTGCTGATGATGATGGGGTTGACCACGTCTCCCGCCTCGATGTCCAAAGTTTCTCCCATGCGACCCTTGTTGTTGGTGTGGTGTTTTATTCTGGTAGAAATGTGGAGTGTTGGAATTGGGATTGGAGCCCCGCTTGTCCTCGTAAAAACCGCAATTTTGTTGCGGCGTTCTGTTTTGATAGAAATGCGGTGTGTTCTGCTTTTGAGTGTAGTTGAAGTTTTGCCGTGATCTCTCCTGCGGCGTTTGTTGTCCGCCAGCATGTTGCAGCATGTACTCGGAAGTCTGGGATGGATACTGCCCAAAATTTTGTGCATAAGGAGAGCTAAAATTAAAGTTTTTACGCGGAGTTCCCATTGAAATTGTTAGTAAACAAATGTACACTCGGTTTCTTATAACCAGGGCTTCCGAAAACGTGTTATCGATTAATTGAATGCAAAAATGTGCTGTATTGCAGTATTCTTAACCAATATAATTCTTTGAAGAAATTAATACAAAAACTAATGATCAGTTTTAGAATTAGTTGTTTTTCGCTATGATCAAGATATTTTTGAAATTCTTGTTATTTTGGTAGATATATTTGTAAAAATACAGTAGTTTAGTATATTTTATGTAGACTTAAATATTTTTGGTATTTAGATGCAGCCCGCAGGTCGGTCACGCTGTCAGTCTCGTTCGAAAAGTCGACAAACGAAGAAGTTACAAGTCGAAGGGGTCGCGCCGTCGTTGCTACCAAAGTGCATTTAAACAATTGCAGTGGAATTTCGCGCATCAAAACTAAAGTAATTTCCCAGTGCATATCGAAATGGCTTTTAAATCAAGCAAATAAAGCATAGCTATATATAATTTAATTAACTGCAACTGCATTAGGTTAACGCCTTAAAACAGGAGCGTTCTATTGAAATCTGCGCTTTGTCTGTGCCTCAGTGTTGGTGTCTCTTCGTGTGTGTGTTTGTGCTGTGTGAGTGTGCTGTGTGGTTGAGTGCATGTACATGTATTTGTGCGTTGGCGTGTGTATGTGTTTGTTCAGTTGCATATAAGAAGCAGCAGCAGCCGCCGCCGCTGCAGCAACAGCAACAACAACAAACACATTACTCACTTTGTGTCCCAACAACAAAAAATTCTTTAGGGCGTGTAATTGTGTGTATGTCTCTCTGTCTGTGTGTGCGTGTGTGTGTGTCCAAACATATATATAAATAATATTGCAGTTTCATAAAGTGCTTACATTGGCAAAAAATAAAAGAAATATTTATTAAACGCAGCTACTTTTTCGCCAAAGTTCACCAAAAGAAACAGAGTATAAACATATATACAAAGTACAAAACACAAGCTTCACGTACAGAACAAACGTCAAATTGATACATTTTCGGCTCAGATCTCTAGTCAAGACAATATATATACCACAGATATATAAATTCACTGGCTGCAGTGCGAGGGGAGCGCAGGCAGAGCAACAACATCGCTTTGGATATCTTCAACGAACTAAAAGAGCAACTTTCAAGTTGCCCCGAACGCACCCGTGCTCTCTGCCGCACTGTATGGGGCGCGGTATCAACGTCCCTTAGCACAGCGCTAACAGCAGCTAGCATCGAAGCCGGCGACGACCGCGACGACGGTGGAGGTGTTGGTGGAGGTGGAGGACGAGGACGAGGCGGCGGCGGTGGGTCATCGGCTGTTGGCGGCTGGTGCACCACTCTAACATCAACAACAGCCGCGTCGGCCAACGGCGGAGCAAGTGGAGCAACAGCAGGATCGACCGGTGGTCGTTTTGCCACCATCATGGGAGCCGTCAAATCACGCAGCATCAGCAATGCCGATGTAGAAAGAGATGAGCCGCATCATTACCAACACCAACAACAACAGCAGCAACACAGCACCCATTCGATGCTGCGGAATGGACACCATCACAGTGCCACAGGCACAGGCGGCACACTGCAGAAGCAGGATCTACGCTATGACATTGGCTCCAGCTCGCAATATCATCATGTGCGTCAGCCCAGCGTGCGCAGCCGCAGCCAGCAGCCGATGCCAACCACCGATGAGCTGGATCGTCGCTTTGCCAAGGTTTTGGTAAGTGTTTCCCCTACCCAGAGAATAATTTTAATTAATTTTTGAAGTATATCTATCCCTCCATTCTCGACATTACACCCTCAATTTATTGTCAAACTCCCTCGCTCTATCCACTCTCCCTCTCTCTCTCTCTCTCTCTCGCTCAATGCATGTGATTGATGATGAGCTCATCGTGTGTGTTTTTCTAAGTGTGCTTGGGAGTTGTTGCTGATAACCCCAGCTGAACTTTATTTTGGCATCGCTAATGATGCAGCTGGTTGAGGTTTCGTATTTATTGCGAAATAATCAGAATCTTTCCTTTGCTGAAATTTCGGTTCATTCGCAGTGGCAACTTGAGCAACTTTCCAGGTTTTTTTTCACATTCTTTCTGTGCATTTTGCATGCTGCGCTGTGCTGCTGGGTGCGTTGTCTCGTGTGCGGTTCGGGCAGCTGCTCTCCATCCCTCTCGCTCTGTCGACGGCGGCGACGTCGTTCTGTTCTGTTTGTCAGCCATGTGAAGTGCTGCTTGAGCGAGCCCCAACCCCAAAGCGGGCAACAAAGTCGAACTTAATTAAACAATGGGCGCACACTTTTATATTGCCAAAAAGAAATATAAAACAGCGAATAACAAAATACATAATAAAATGTTGTTGTGTCAGCGCAGAACACCATTAAAAGACAATAACAACAACAGCTCAACAACTGGCAGCAGCACCAGCTGAGTGTGACCCAATCTCATTCTCAATTCGAATACGAATTCGAACTCGAAACTGAATCTCAATTCACGCTGCATGCAAATGACAATTAAAAGCAAATTGATCGATTGTCACCTCTCTCTTTCGCACTTGCTGCTGACTCATCGTCTGCTTAAGCTTATCTGTCGCTTGCGCCCGATTTGGGTATATAAAGAAAGAAAAAAAACGCAGTAAAAAACACGAAATCTTTCTGCCCATACACAGCGCTCGAATTCTCACTTATCATCATCGGTTCTGTCACCCCCACTCCCCCTCGGGGTGCCCTTTCCAGTTGATGTAATATGAGACTCAGCTCAACGAGTTCTTCATGTTATTTCACTCACTACTCACCGCCGATTTCGGGTATACTCATTTTCTCAAATCACATGTTACGTTTGTGATTAAAGCTTGAAGATCATTAATTAATCATGCTGTGGATCTAATTGGGAATTTCTTTAATTGCTAAATTTACCGTAAGTCAGGCATAATAAGTTTATTTGCGAGAAAGCACAGTTACATATGAAATGTTTATGGCGTATTCCATTCATTACATAATATATACTATATTTTATTGTAACATCTGCATTCTATAATTTTTACTGCCTGTAAAACCAAGCGAATATTTTAGTATGGCTGTAAAAATATATAATGGGGCAGTAAAATTAAAGATTATTGTGCTGTTGGGTTAGGTTAGGTTTCTTTCCATTTATCTTCCTTCTTTATCAATTTGCAGATACCGTTAGTGTTTTTTTTCAAGGGTATACAGACGTCAATTCGCCACAGATAACACACTTGTTGACTATTCTGGCTATTTTGTTTGGCCTTTTTTTGGCACTGGAAGTGTTTGACTACTTTGTTTACTTTGTTGCTCTTGTTGTTGTTGCTGTTTGTTGTTGTTGCTGTTTGCTGCTGTTTTGTATATTTCACTCTTTTGTTGTTTATTTCTCGGCATTTTGTATTGTCATTTCGGTAGCGTACTTCGGGCTTGGCCTCGCCAAGCCAAAAAGAGAGCCAAAAAGGCTTAGGCTAATTTGTGTTTACTTTTTATTATACCCTGTTTTCATATTCGTCGGGGAGCTGCCCTTGCCTGCTGTCTGTCTGTCTGCGTGTCCGTTCGTCAATTGAAAGCAATTGTTTGCTTGATTCATGGCTAAAAATAGTTAAATAGTTTTTTCTTTATGCTGCCGCTAATAATTTGCGTTTTATGTCTAATCGGAGGCAGTCGACGCAGATGTTTCCGGTTAGAGCTTAGCGACTGCGCTGCTACTGACTCTGCCACTGCCACTGCGACTGCGTCGGTTGCATTGTGGTGCGTGGGTTGATTGAACTTTGCATTTTGCTCAAGATGTAGTCGGCAAATTGACTCGAGGATCAAGCTGAGCCAACAAATCTCCAGAGAGTCTGTGAAAGACTGCGATAAGTGCAATGGGTGGGTAAATCCGCAATCCGCTGGATATAAATGATCTTGAGTTTCCCTATAAGAGAACTTTAACATAAGTAGAACTTGGAGAAAGATCCTCATATAATAAAAAAAAAAATTTCTCTAGGTTTTATGATCAGTAAAAGAAGGCAATAACTTAAAAGAATATAGACAATTTAAGATTCAATTTACAAGCATTGAAAGAAGGGAATAATTGCCAAAATTGCAAAACTATTGATTAATCGTAGCTAAAGTGGCTCACGTAACTAATTATAATAACTTTCAGTTGCTTTTTATGGGTTAATATATTGGCACAATTGCTAGGATTATAATTAATAGTTGCTTAATATTTTGATTGCGTTTTAATGTTAATGGGCTTAACTCAATGGACCCGACTGTGTCTGCCTCTCTCACTGTCTGCCTGTGGTGTCGATTGTGGGTATCGTTAGAGACTAACCACATAAAATCCTCATTAATTTACAAGCTTTCACAGAGACAAAGAGGCGGACAGACAAATAGGGAGAGAGAGAAACAGAGAGAGAGAGAGGGAGACAAAGAGGGAAACAGACGCAAATGACTTTCACTCGTTTAATCATCGACTCGGGAGAGACTTACTTGCTCCCATCTTTGTCTAGAATATATCATAACGAATCTGTTGCGGTCTCTGGGCTTCCCTTAATGGCATTAACAGTGTCTACAGAAAAAAAAAGTGGTGCCCCGGCAGTTGTTTTTGTTGAATTAATACCCATTGTATGTGGTACATACATACAAATGTGTGTCTATCCAGTCAGTCATTCCGCACTTTGATGACTTTGTCAGCATTGCCCATTTGCTGCCCGGCTTTATCTAATGGATGCGAAAAAAAAGCAGCTAAAGAGCAAACGATTACTGCATGCAGCCCCACTGTGTGTGCGTGTGTTTAAGTATGTGGTGTGCGTGTTTGTGAGTGTGTGTGTGAGCGTATTTATCTATTTTATATATAGAGCGCGCATTTGTTTATCGTTGCGCTTCGACTTCCTTGGCGGGTTCTTTGCGGACGTTCGCTTCTGTTTCTTGCGGTCTGCAAAAAAGTTCAAGAAGAAACTGATTTGTCCCTTCCTTATCTTCTGCCTGCTGCTTCCCCTACATGCAAGCTTAAACTTAATGTGAACTGATGTGAAACTCATAAACGAGAACTGCTGAATTATCCAGCACTTAGTACTTTTTATTTGGCCTTGGAATTCCGTGCGAAACCTTTTGCTAAGTTTTAAGCTTTGTGAATGGTATTGCAATTAGTTAAAGTTTTGTAAAGGGTAGGAAACTTCTCAATGTTACGGTGTTTCTGAGAGTATATTATGATAGTCGAACTACTATAATGCAACTTGTTCTTGCTTAAGCGTTTTATAGTTCATAAATTTTATATTATTGCTTGTAAAGTTTCACTAAAAGGTTAAATAACTAAACCCGTTCAGAAACAGTAAAATCCAGCTGAATTCCACTTCCTTTTAAGCTTTTTTCATCCGGCCAGGCTCAATTGTTAATCTTAACCCATAAGTTTCACATCAAGAGCAAGAATGTCTTAAGTAAACTGCATAAGCAATTTGTGGCTTAATTATATTTATTTTCATGTGGCAAAATGCTAATTAAATACTTTTTCGCATGCCACTGTTTTATTTTTTGTTTGTTCACAGTCAATTATTATACATTTACATGAGTCTCTTCCGAGTCTCTTAACTGTGTGTTAATTAAGCCAAACAATTCACTTCATTGTCATAAGGTTTTTGTTGTTGTCTCTGTTTTTCTCTCCCTGCTGCTCTGGGTTTGCGAAACGTGTTGAATGTAATATTTAATGATAAATATTTCACATGCACCATAACGGAAAATGCAATGGAAATGAAATGGAAAATGATTGCAATGATTTTTTTATTGATTAATTATTGTTATTATTATTGCATTGCCTGTGGTTGTTGTTATTGTTGCCCTCGCGGTGATCGTCAATGCCACCACGTTGCCCAGTTACCTTTCGCTTCCCCCTTTGGCTTCCTCCCTACTGGCACCCCTTGCGGCACCCTGTCTCTGCAGTTACGCTCGGCCTCTTGACGCTGAGTGATTTGCTTCGACGCGCTTTTTAAACAGCAAACAATATAAAAAATATACGATTGTATATATATGGAATAATAAATGACAACCAGTTGTTATCCCAGGCGATTCGTCTGACCGATACCCTGTAATTAGATCTAGCCACATATTTATTGTATATAATGTAAGTTTAGATCTAACAATTGTAGACAACTGTGAGTCCAACTTTTTCATTGTTCCCAGGCTTGATCTAGCTTTTTATAATGAAATTGAAGCTATCTGTGAGTTTGATGAATGATAAACTTATCTTCCCGTGCCTATAAATCTCTTCTCAATGTTTACAGGGTATAGCATAGCGTCATTTTTTGTATTTTCTATATAAATTAGTCAACAACACAATAATCCGAGGGCCTGCCTGCCTGCCCGCCGCACCGGATACGCATTTTAAAAATTTGTTCAATGAGTGTGTGCGCCTTTGTGTGTGTGTGTGTGTGTGTGTTTGTTTGCATGTGTCTGTGCAATTCTAAATATGTATGTGTGTGTGCATAATTTGAAGCCTATGGGAGCCCCGTTCCAGCTACGCTTGTGCCAGATGAGTAAGCGTAATCATTTCAAAAGCGAGCAACACATCTATTCATTGCTATATGGAAGACTGCCCATCGCATCAGCAACGGGACTTAACATATTTGATCTATTATGTTGTAAATTACAAGTAATATTATCACAGCACGATATCATCATATTGAGATTTATAATAATGCAATTTTATTGGCGACTGTAGGGTATTTTTAGCTTGTTCACTTGATGCTTGCTTTTTATTAACTTTGCTTTGTAGGTTCGGTTTACTATATACATTGCAGACCGCATGGCGTGATTCATTGAACGATTTCAATTTCTCAAAGAGAATGTATTCGTAAACACTCTTTATATTGAGTAATGCGTAAATTTTAGCTAGCTTCTGTTGAATTTGTTGATGTAGTTTTAGGTGAAGGCGTAGTTAAAGAACCTTTGTATATTATTCATTCAAATTTGTTATTAAAATATAAATTGCCTGAATTCTTAATGAATGAGAACGGAAGTCCGAGAGGAATTGCTATGGTTTTCTTTTTAAAAAAGTATAGTATTAGATTTATAATCTTATATAGTCTATGTTTATTTTAAATTTAATAAGAAGAATGGTTTGTAACTCTTTAGAAGTATTTAGTTTTTCATGAATAAAGTTTTTTCTTTTTTAATTTACTACGAATAGGTTGTTCGATCTAACGTAAAATGAACATTATTATAAGGAATATGTTATGCTAGAGGTTTATACTATGGTATATTCTTTTTGCTTTTTTTTTCAGTCATTACTTAAGTTCTATTCACGCGTTGTGTGTTTATTTCTTATCAAAATCCTCCAACAAAATAAAAAATTAACGTTTTCCTCTCCTGCCTCCATGGCACACACCCTTTCCTGTGTTGTGCCTTTCTCTGTGTGTCTGTGTGTGTGTGTGTGTGTTGGCACTCTAATTAGAACTTGGCCCTGCAGCTGCACCCACATTGAAGTCATGTAAGCATATTTGCTGATTTCATTATGCCATTCTTCGTATTCCCGATTCTGTAGAATGTGCGCCTCCGCCATTCACTAAAATCTAAAATTCACAATACACACAGTACAATACAGTGCATACACACATAGTATATTGACTTTTACACTTGGCTGGAAATTACTCCTGATGGGGACGTTTTGAAATGCTCTCTAGGGTTGAATGATGCCCCGATGCGGTGATCGGTTCACGCTTTTGTCGTGTAACAAAACGGTAAATCTATTGCCTCTTTCTGTTGGTACTTTATGTTGTTGATGTTCAACAGGTGCAGCAATTGGATGCAGTTCTTCATGCTCTTTGGAGTTGATGGGCTTAAATAGATTATGTGAAATTAGTTACTCAATTTAAGTTTTAAGCTGTTTATAGTGTGGACTGTTTCGCACTTCTATGTTTAAGCTTGAGTGTGGTTTATCCGTTACTCAAATAACATCATGCTGATAATAATTTAGAGACAACTTTTTGATCTGCCTGTAGTTCTTAGAAAGACCCAAAAATTATCAGTAAACCTCTCGTAATGTCACTTGATTTTAATCTTTTGAGTTTCAAAGTGATTACGAGGTTGGATAAGTAGTTATCATTATCTTGCAGGTAAGTCTTTTTTTGGCATTTCTGGAATTTTATCGCTTGGTTATGGCTTATCTATATACCTTGTTCAGGGCACTCATCATACATAAGTCAGATAGCCAGATGGATAAGTCAGTTGCTTTGATAATGAAGAAGAGATTTATCTTTAGTGTCTGTTAGAGATCAAAGAATGCTTATCTTATTAATAAGATTCAAAAGAATACCTAAAGGGTATTTAATTCGCTATGTGTCAATATGTGTCTGAATAAATCTAAAGAACAAAAAGAAAATGTTCCTTGTTATTATACAAGTTTTTTCACTTTTTATAAAAACAAAACCTGAGAAATTTCTATGAAAAAATATATATGTATATATTGATATTTATGTTCTTATATACAATGTGTATATTTTTGGATCTTGTTATGAATTGATTAGATATATTTTGAATTTGTTAAAATCTCTTAATTGCTCTCGCCATTACTCACGTTTTCTTATTCCGTACTTCCGTTCCTTCTTTTTGCAGGCTTCGATGGATCTGCCGCCGGACAAAGCAAAACTATTGCGTAATTACGATGACGAGAAGAAGTGGGACATGATATGTGATCAAGTAAGTAAAATGAACTATATAACTCAAGAGTCCAAAACTGTTAGAGGGACACACTTCCTCTCTTTCTCTATCCCGCTCTATCTGTCTTCGTGTTTATCTTCATCGTTGAGTCCGCCATTTCCTGTTTATGGCAAACGCAAATTTCGCAGATTAAAAGTGGTTCGCAGCCTTCTCTCTCGCACTCTCTCTGGCAGAGAATAGTCACTTAGGCAACGCCTAAAAGCAACTGTAGTGTCTAAGCGCTTGTCAGGTCGACACCTTGAACTTTGACCTGCGTCAGTGTCGACTCAAATTAACTATGCCAAATGACATGTGCCTTAATTGTGGTTCACATGGTGCGGTAGATAAATGAGCACACGATGCGTTTATGCGTGCACGCATGTTGTGAAATTATTTTCATCAATTAAAAAAACCCGAGACTAGGAAGTTTCCTCAATGTTGATGAAAGCTATAGAAGAATTGATTGATTGAAGCACATGTTCTAAAAAAAACACGAGTTTATAACGTGATAACTGTCAAAAAGAGGAGAGCCCTAGCCCTCTTACAAAATGGATCTTTTAAAAGGGTGTTAAGTACACTCCATAATGCCCTTCCTTTAGGTCTTAGAAAGGTCATAGCTACACTCTTTAATGCCCTTCCTCTAGGTCTTTAAACGGTCTATATAATTACCCAACTTCTTGTCAGTTCTGTTCCAACTTAGGAAACTGTCAGGAAAGATCTTGGAAGGGTGTTAAGTACTCTTTATAATGCCCTTCCTCTAGGTCTTAGAAAGGTCATAGCTACACTCTATAATGCCCTTCCTCTAGGCCTTTGAAAGGTCTATATAATGACCCATCTTCTTGTCAGTTCTGTTCCAACTTAGGAAACTGTCAACTCTGAATAGGGTCCGAATGAAACTCATTACGAACATCTTTCATAATGCTTTCGCCGCAGTTGACACCTGAACTACATTCAGGTACTTAACCGGGTACTTAATGTTCTCCCTCCACACCACAATCCCCCTCTGCCTAACTGCACTTATCTGTGTGCAATTCATCTTGAATTCGCCAGTCTGAACTCGTATGAACTTCAGGTTAGACATATGTTTATGGCTTTATTCTCTGAGACTCGTAATCATCTCGTATTCATTATTCAGTGCGTGCTCGACGCTTTATTTGATGCGAAATGAATCCAATTTTAAAACGATTTCGGCGTTAGTTGAATTCAAATGTCGTCGAACAATGGAGGAGCCAACAAACGGAGCATTAAAATTATAACATTTCCACTAATAACGGATGGGCGGCGGCCCACTGAGTGGGAGGGCACCACCCTCTATATGGTAGTAGTACATATGTAGAGCTAATGTCGACTAATCCACATTGCGTGCTCTATTTGAGCAGGCGGGAGGGACTTGGAGCGATGAAAAAACTATTAACGTGTGCTACGGAGCGTGGTGAGCGCGAACAGAAGGACAGACAGACAGAGATGGAGATACACAAAGAGAGAGAGAGAGGGAGACAGACAGACGGCCATGGCTGTTGTGTTGAGGCTGGCCAGAGTGCATTAAACTGGGTCACTGAATTTTCAAGAGCTGCGCCTAGAAAATATTCGCCTAAACACGATATTGAGATTGAAGTTCGTGTGGAGAATGCGTAACTGCTGGATACGCTGGAAAGGAATGAGGAATAGATTTATAGATTTGCATACAACTTGTATCAACATAATAGGAGTGTTTTTCATATACAATTCCTGCTTCTTTTCTTTAGGTTCTTTTCTTCAAGAAACTCCAGTCTAGAATATGAAAAAATTAGCCAATCTTTTAAGTCAGTTTTATTATTATTAACTCTTATTACTTTGATAACTGTTTATAAGCAAATGTTGCCTTAACTTGTAACAGTTTTATCCATACTCTACTGCCTGTTCTACCCCAGCAGCGTGTGTGTGCGTGGATTACAGGGTATCTCGTACATTCTACGTTGGCGTCTCCGCCTGCATGCCACAGCACAGACCTGTTTTCCATAAATTCAGGCACTTCTTGAATGAAAATGCACAGCCCACAAACAATGGTAAAAAAGCAGCACAAAGCTTGGTGAGGACTTCACCAGAGCCAATCCCCGGCAATATGGGGAACATGAGCCGCACCAGGTTGCACTGCCAGGCTGCACCACGCGCAGTCTGTGGCTCGCAGTGACAAAATGCAAATTATTATGACTGCGATAAATTGCAGTTTTTAATCGCTGAAACGGCTTGGACGCCCTCTCCCCCCACCATACCCGGCTTAAAAATAATATACCTGTGTGTGCGTGTGTGTGTGTGTGTATTCGTGTTTATGTGTATGTCTTTTTCTATTTATGCGCTGCGGTGCTGCAGTGCAGCCTTTGCAGAGTCAGCTCTGACTAGGAAAAGAATGAAACTGGTTTCCCTCGCGAGGAGGGGGTAGAGGCAGAGGGGACGAAGCACCGAAAACCCACACATAGTTTCAGCTGTAGTCATGCGTTGCTTTTGTTGTTGCTGCTGTTGTTGCTGTTGTTGGCATAGTAAAAAGCCAAAAACAAGTATACCACGCTTCATGCTTAAAAATGTTTAAAAGTTAGGCAAGCAGCCATCGATGCTTATGTGATCGTTGGCTGGTCTTGGCAGAAATTACGGGAAGACGACGGGGTAGTATGATATGGGAGAGGGAAGGAGGGGGGGGTAAACTAGCGCTATATACCGTACACAAATATGCAACAACAGTAAACAGTAAACACACTCACAATATGTGGAAGCAAAACAAAAGTAAAAGCCGCTAAGTTAGTGTTAATGCATGAGAGGAGGCACATTTTCTTTTGGCCAGCGTTCAACACATTGCAACGAGTGCAATGAAGAAAGAAATAAAAATAGAGATTTGAGTGTTGCGCCAACTACCGTGTTCAATTAATGCTTAATTATTGAGCCCCCAAGCTTCCCATAAGCATAGGTAGGGTATTGCTACAAAACTTGACTCTCGGATTAGTTTAGCTAATTGGGTTCGCTCTAAAATTGGATATACCTGAAATGGGTAGTGTATTTATGCAACCACATGCCAAATTTGATGACTATTTCAACAGGAGTTACAGAGATCTACAGCTTTCTTTGTATAGTACCGGATTTAAAGTTAATTATCTTTTCCTCTAGTGTACATTTGTATATATTATAATTTAGGAACTTTACCCAAAATATTATCTTTTAAGCTACCCATTAGGTTAAGTTCAGAAGGAACAGAACGATTCCTAGTGATTATAGAATAATAAATAATTAATGTCTCTGGTTCTGTTTCGCGGCTTTGCGAAATGGTTCTTCATGTGACTAATTCTCAAAAAAAAAAAAAAAATATGTTTATTATGTTACTAACATCCTTCTTTCTTCAATCTGCAGGAAATGGTGCAGGCCAAGGATCCTCCCTCACATTACTTGAGTAAACTGCGAACATATTTGGATCCAAAGGCTTCGCGCAGTCATCGGGTAAGTCGAGCACTAACTAACTGTCCCATATGTAGTTCTAGTCGGACTCCTAACTCTATCGTAGTTAACTGTAGTAGTTTACTGTGTACGTGTGTGTGCGTCTGTGCGTGTGTATTGGATTTGACTCTGACTCTACCCAACTATTGGATAAAAGCTAATCAAACTTAACTTAAACTAAATCTAAATCGAAAGCTTTTAAATCTATTGTTGCTCTGATATTAATGTGTAAATTTCAATTTCTCTACTCACAACACTGACAACAACAACAACAACAACAAACACACGCAAACAACACACACAAAACCCTTTCCTTTCCTCTGTCCACTTCCTACTTTTCCCTCTTGTTCATAAAATTCATTATCATGTTCATTGTTTTGTCCTGTTTTGTTCTGCACTCATTCCCCAACTCCTCTTCACACCCCCATGCCTTTCCTCTGCTCCTCCTGCTTCCCTCCTCCGCCTCTCTCTCTCTTTCTTTTGTACACTTACAGCTGTACCTCTTCTACTTTCTTTGTCAGAAACGCAAAATGGTCGGCGAGTCCACATCCACCCAGGTGCTGCGTGATCTCGAGATCTCGCTGCGCACCAATCACATCGAGTGGGTCAAAGAGTTTCTCGACGATACGAATCAGGGTCTCGATGCTCTCGTTGATTATCTCAGCTTTCGTCTGCAGATGATGCGACACGAACAGCGTCTGCAGGGTGCGCTTTGTGCCTCCGAGGAGCGTCTGAATCATCTTGCCAATGGCCTGGACGCCAGCGAAGTGGTGCTCAGCGGCAACTCGATGAGTCCCGGCGGTGGTGGCGTTGGTGGTGCAGGAAATACGAGCATGGCAAATGGTTCTCTGCTGCTCGACGGTTCGCGGCAACAGTCGAGCAGCCATGCCAATCATCTGCACTCGTATAGCTTTGTGCGACCCACCATAGCCGAGGTGCTCGACAGTCCCAGTCTCAAGCGTCGCTCCAGGCACATTGCCAAGCTGAACATGGGTGCAGCCACGGACGATATTCACGTATCCATCATGTGCCTGCGTGCAATAATGAACAACAAATATGGCTTCAATATGGTCATCCAGCATCGGGAGGCCATCAACTGTATTGCCTTGAGTCTGATCCACAAGTCATTGCGCACCAAGGCACTCGTGCTGGAGCTGCTGGCGGCCATTTGTCTGGTGAAGGGTGGACACGAGATCATTTTGAGTTCGTTCGACAACTTCAAGGATGTGTGCCAGGAGCAGCGTCGCTTCCAGACCCTCATGGAGTACTTCATGAACTTTGAGGCCTTCAACATTGACTTCATGGTTGCCTGCATGCAGTTCATGAACATTGTGGTGCACTCTGTGGAGGACATGAACTATCGCGTCCACTTGCAGTATGAATTTACTGCGCTGGGATTGGACAAGTATCTGGAACGCATAAGGCTTACAGAGTCCGAAGAGCTAAAGGTGCAAATCTCTGCGTATTTGGACAATGTCTTTGATGTGGCGGCTCTCATGGAGGATTCAGAGACGAAGACATCGGCATTGGAGCGTGTACAGGAGCTGGAGGATCAGTTGGAGCGGGAAATCGATCGGAACTCAGAGTTCTTGTACAAGTTTGCAGAGCTCGAGACCGAGAATCTCACGCTGAAGGCGGAGCAAGAGCAGTTGGGCGTCATTCGGCAGCAGCTGGAGGAGCAGTTGAACGCACTGCAACGCATGCTGCAACAGAACGAACAGGAGCTCAAGAAACGAGACACATTGTTGCACAACAAAAATCTGGAGCTGCAGACGTTGTCGCGTTCACTGCCACGTTCCGCTTCCAGTGGCGATGGTTCCTTGGTCAATGGCAGCCTGTTGACGGGCGGCCCAGCGACTTGTGGTACCACATCGCCGCCACCGCCACCTCCGCCGCCAATGCCAGTGGCAGCTGCAACGCCACCGCCGCCACCACCACCAGCACCGCCAGCTCCGCCGCCGCCGCCCATGATGCCAGGACTGAGTCCACTTGGCAGCCCCAATGGCAGCGTCATCTCGACTGTGCCCTCGCCACCGCATGCGCCGCCCATGTTGAGCTCCTTCCAGCCACCGCCGCCGCCAGTCGCTGGCTTTATGCCTGCGCCAGACGGTGCGATGACCATCAAACGCAAAGTGCCAACCAAATACAAGTTGCCAACGCTCAACTGGATTGCGCTCAAGCCGAATCAGGTGAGGAACAACATGCATATGTTTTCTACATAAATCTTCAATTCTAATATGTTATTCTCTCTTAGGTGCGTGGCACAATCTTCAATGAGCTGGATGACGAGAAAATCTTTAAACAAATCGATTTTAACGAATTCGAAGAGCGCTTTAAGATCGGCATCGGCGGCGCCCTACACAGCGGCAGCAATGGCAGCGAGGTTGATGGCGGCACGCTCTCCTGCTATCCTAGCAAACGTTTCAAGAAGCCCGATCATGTGTCGCTGCTGGAACACACGAGGTTAAGAAACATAGGTAGAGTATTAAGAAATACTTCAGTTGAACTCATACTAAGTGCATCCTTGTGGTTTCTCTAGCAATCTCGCGTCGTAAATTGGGCATGCCCATTGACGATGTTGTTGCCGCAATACACAGTTTGGATTTGAAGAAGCTGTCGCTGGAGAATGTCGAATTGCTGCAGAAGATGGTGCCCACGGATGCGGAAGTGAAGTCCTACAAGGAGTACATCATTGAGCGCAAGGATCAACAGTTGCTCACCGAGGAGGATAAGTTCATGCTGCAATTGTCGCGCGTGGAACGCATTTCCTCCAAGCTGGCCATCATGAATTATATGGGCAACTTTGTCGATAGCGTGCATCTGATTAGTCCAGTGAGTGTGAGAGGGGAATCTATTAAAAGACACAAAAGTAACTGATCCACCCCTTTCTTCTGCCCCACAGCAAGTTCTATCTATCGCCAGTGCCTCGAATTCTCTCAAGCAATCGCGCAAGTTTAAGGCTGTGCTGGAAATAGTGCTGGCCTTTGGCAATTATCTGAACAGTAATAAGCGTGGACCTGCCTATGGCTTTAAGCTGCAATCGCTGGACACACTGATCGACACGAAGTCGACAGATAAACGCTCCTCGCTGTTACACTATATTGTCGCTACCATACGGGCCAAATTCCCGGAGCTATTGAATTTTGAATGTGAGCTCTATGGCACTGACAAGGCAGCATCTGTGGCACTGGAGAATGTTGTGGCCGATGTGCAAGAGCTGGACAAGGGCATGGAGCTGGTGCGCAAGGAGGCCGAGCTACGTGTGAAGGGCACACAGACGCACATTTTGCGTGACTTCTTGAACAACAGCGAGGACAAGTTGAAGAAAATTAAAAGTGATCTGCGATTGGCACAGGATGCATTCAAGGAATGCGTCGAATACTTTGGCGACTCATCACGCAATGCAGATGCGGCTGCATTCTTTGCGTTGATTGTGCGCTTCACGCGTGCATTTAAGGTACGTGATGGGATAATCTACTACTGAAGTAATCTACTATAAACGTTATTTTGTTCGTACAGCAATTGGATCAGGAGAACGAACAGCGTCGACGATTGGAACAGGCCGCTGCTTTGGCTGCTACGAAAAAGGAAAGTGATCAGGTTATGCTGCGCAACAAGTTCAATCAGAAAAAGCAACAGGTGAGTGGACGACGAAGTGGATGCATAGCAACAGCTAACAAGGCGGCCAACAAATCGTTCAAGTTTGTGTCATTCTTATGATATATACCGAGTATATATATATATAGATATGGTACCATACTGGTTACCGAATTTGCATTCTGTTCTGTTTTGATCTCTGATCTGCGATTGTAATTTGTTAATTGCTTTTGATTTATGCAGCAAATACATTGCCTGCTTGACTTTGCCAAGCAGCATAACACTGTGGATCCTATGTCTCCCTAACTGTATAACATCACAAATGGCAACCTCAACCTACACCTCAACCTCAACCACCACCACCACCACCACAACCACAATCTTTTAGCACGTACTCCATGGTTATTTGGCTAACAATCTTCTAGTAATACTCAATTGGGGCGGGCGATGTGTGGGGTCGTGGGGCGGAGAGAATTTGGGTCGCGAGCTACCCAACTAATCCGAAGCCCCAGGCAAACAGTATCCCAGTATATCCAAATATCATCACAAGAACCACCAGCACCAAAACCACCATCTACTAGCATCTAGTCTCGAGTGCTTTGGGGCGGCATGTGACGGAAGTTGTTTGTGTAATTTATATCCTAGTGTAAGTCGCCTGGCTTCTGTGTGTATGTGTGTGTGTACCCGAACCCCCTCCTCTCTCCCAACTGTTGCTAACAATGCTAATCCGCCTGCCTTGTCGCTGTCTGCTAATCCACCCTATGCAAATACCTTTATAGTCCCACAAACATATCAACGTTTGGCACTTTATTGGATTTAAAAAAGATTAACAAGCTAATTCCGCATGGGAAGCTAAACATGTAGTTCCGTTGAACTGTTTTCGTGTGTATTTGGTACTTTAATCCATACTTTTTAAAATATATTTAAAGTTTATTATAAATTTCAGACAAATTATGTTGTAGAATCAAGTAGAACAAGAAAACTGCCTTCTAAAAAATCTCATAAATTAACTAACAAAATGAAATTCTTGAATAATCCCCCCACTAATTCTCACTAATCTCACACCCCACTTGTTCACTAACATTTGACAATATTGTCTAAAATATATCTACAACAAATTGAAATCTATTTTTCACTAGTCTATTTCGGTCTTGCTCTTCTGGTGCTGGTAGATCTGTCTAATTTGGAAACTTTCTTCTCTTTTGTTTACCTTGCTCGTTGTTGTCAAAAAAGTTGCCCTCAACTTGCGCCATCTCCTTGCAGGATGCCGTCATCAATGAGCTGAAGAGTAAAACACATTCGGTGCGCGAGAAGAAACTGCTGCAGCAGGACGAGGTCTACAATGGCGCCTTGGAAGATATATTGTTGGGCTTGAAGAGCGAGCCATATCGAAGGGCAGACGCGGTGAGGCGATCCCAACGCCGACGCATCGACAATAATCGCTTGTCGCGAACGCTGGAGGAGATGGACTGCTAGACTGGTCAGCTGGCTGGCCATTAACAAATATATAGGGGCAAAGGCAAAAATACTAAAAAAAAAACATTACATTATTAAAAAAGGATTTAAGAAAGAACAGACAAAAAAACAAACGAAAGTATAAACTTTTACGAATGAAACTGAAAAAATGCAATATGTGATTGGGCTATTTAATTGTTTGGACACACATACGCCACACACACACACATCCCAAATAAGCAGACACACATTCCCCCAATCCCTCAAACCATACATTTTTTCTCTTGCTTGCATTCGAAATATATATTTTATTGCATGATTTTCCCTAAAATCCTTTTTAACTCAAAATTTTCGGTTTTTTAACGAATCTGTGAATCTCAAATTGTTGAGATATTTATTTAGCAGCCAAATTTATGAAAGTGCGTTTTATAAACATATTTGGTTGCGTAGCCTCTAAGTCGAAAATGTTTACACGATGTATTTATGAAATTCGAATTGTTAAATTAAAGCTCTGTAAATATATGTATGCATATATATACTTTTAATGATTATATTTTTTTGGTATAAGTTTTTCAAAACCAAATTGGAAATTTTTATTTGCATCCGAGATGGCAAAACTTCACTATATTTTATATATATAATACATATTTAGTTGTATTTTTTAACTAATGTTTTTATACTTTTTTGGTTAAGTAATGAATTGTATGATGAATATATATTGCTTAAAATTGTAAATTATATATGTTTACTACTCGAATATGTTTTTAATAATGTTGTATTTTCCACATGATTCCCACACGAGTTCAGTCGCCAAAAAATATTGCAAGCAAAACTATAAACAACTTTTGTATACAACACATTTTTTAAAAAGTTTTTTAAAAATATACACACAAAAAACCATTTTATATAGCATTTTATGTAGATTTTTTATACGAAATTATAGTATGTATGAACTTTAAATGCAATTTATGAGCCAATTTATTCTCACAAGCCACGAAATCTTGACGAAGACTGATATGGGGACAGTTTATATAAATATATACAAGAATAATACACGCGCATATATATTATTATATATATATAGTACATACAGAACATGCATTACTATATTAAAAAGCTTTGTAACGATCTTTCTCTAGTGTCTTCATTTTATTAACACTCAAAAACAAAAACATAACGAATTTAGTTGAACTCTAAGCACATAAAGAACTACTTTTATATAAATATATACATATATACACACCTATATGTAGTGCCATTGGCATGATTGACATGGTCCTTATGCATATCTTTTCGTAACGTGTTTGTTTAATTTGCCAAAAATAAGAAACGATCAAATAAAACGAAATCGAGAGTGAAGCGTTTGAAATAAATAAAAATTTAGCACGCTGCATTGTTAGTTTAATATTGTGTTATTTAATTTGATAAGAAACCAAGCTGGTATACGACAACAAAGCGAACGAAAAGCAGATGCCGCACTTTATATATATATACACACACAACATACATATAAATATAAATGGAAACTTTAACTATTTTAAATATATTATTATTAACCAAATAAACTAGCCAAAAGAACGAATTGTAGTTTTTAATCTATGTTATGGTTATTGGATTTTAAATTCAACCTTCATTAAGTAACATAGCAATGGCAACTGAAGTGAGCCCGCGTAAATTGTTTTAAAAAAGCAACAGTTGTTCTTATAGAGCTGCCAACCTGTTTTGGGTTAGCAGTTGGCTCTACCACTGTTAAGTCGACGGTGCCACTGTTATCGAAATCGATGTGCTCATCTCTAGTCTGCCGCAGTCCAGTCGTGAGAATCGCGCACAGCTGTTTGCAAATAATTTCGCTCCGATTGGAATGTTATTTTAAAAATGATTTAAAAAGCGAAGGTATATCAAAATTTCGTATTGGGCAGCGTAATAAGAGGGCGCCAGCAAGGAAAATGTTCAAACGTACGTTCAAAGTCGTTTATCGGCCAATTCGGAATAATTTCGTGCTACTGCCGGATCAGTACTACGGCGTCGTTTCGACCTATGTAAGTGTGTCCAAAAGTCAAGTTATTATCGGGATTAGATAAGCTAAATAGAGATTATTGTATTATGCTGTGTGTGTGTGTGTGTATGTGCTATTTAGGACACTGGCTGCCTGAGTCTGCAATATAATGGACGCGTGCACTATGCTTCATGGGCGCCCCAAGCTGGTGGTGGCGGCATCAAAGACACTGAAATTGGGATCAATGCCAGGGCGGCCAAGGAACTCGGTGAGTTACTTAACAAGCGGATGTGCAGCAGCTGTATGCCATAATATATCGTCGCTATACGCTAAATGCACTTTGCTCCCTCTCTCTCACTCTTTATATCGCTCTCTCCCTCTCTCTCGTAGGTCTTCATGAAAATGACTTGGTCAAGTGCGCCCTCATCTCTGACGTTCTGAATCTGCGCAGCGTTCACGTCACTCCTGTGTCGGCCAAAGATTGGGAGATCATTGTGAGTATTTATCATCTCTCTGTGCATGTGTGAGTTTGTGTGTGTGCGTGTGTGTCTGACACCTGTCTGTGTGCTTGTGTTTGGCTGCGGACAGATAAAAATAGTTTTATATCGGATTAGCTTTTGGCGCGGGCGTAATTTAAGTGTTTATTTATGTGCGGTCGACAGTTTCGCCGGCATTGCCATTGACCCCACTGGGGGGTTTCTCTGTCAGGGATGGTTGGTTCTGAAATAACGGTCGATACATATTTGAAATACAAACGATAATAATGTAAAATAACAATAATCACTAAGCACTGTTTAGTGCTTAGTGCAATAATTATAATGTGAATAAAATGAAAGGAATGGCAATTAGAATTGGCAACAAATTGAATTTATGGCAGAAATATTTGTAAATTAATGAGTTACTGAAGTAGAGAAGTTATTATTGAAGTAGTTCCAAATCTTGAATTGTCTTACTTTGTGATCATTAGAATAAAATATTTTACTTAACACAAACATATTTTGCCGCGGTTATTGTTTTTGCTTGTGTTCCTGGGTCGTCGTAGGTGTTCCACTTTGCTGTGTGCCTTCGTTGAAGCAGCTGAGCTAACTAATAAATGCATGCCCTTTTAGTTCGCGTTACACCTCGGTCAGAGGGCAGCCGAGTTAGCTACGGGCCTCGGCTTTTGCTCATGTTGTCTGACGATCATCGTTGAAATCTTAACTCTCCTCAGCTCGGGCCGTCTAGAGAGCGCTGCGCTCTCTCGGCAGTACAAATGCAGGCAGTTTTGTTTTCGTGAGAGCGGTAGAGACTTCGGCCTCATGATCGTGGAGCGCTTCGGCTGCGTGAGTGCAGTTGCCTTCAAAGTCGTATATTTAGGGAGCTTCGGTTGTGAGAGCGCGGGTGGCTTCGGGTGCGGAAGTTCGTCAGTTTTCGGGTGTGTGTCAGTGCATTGATATTCGACTGCATATTGCTGTGCTGCAACGTAAGAACTATTCAGGAAAATAAAATAATAAATAAAATAAGAATCAAATTTTGGTTTATTGCTAAGCAGAAAAACAATAAATTAACTATTTCTTTAACCTCATACATATTCATTTACTGTCTTCTCTCCACCCATCCACAGGAACTGAGCACGGAGAAGATTTCAGGTAGCGTGCTGGAGCAAACACGCATTGTGAACTCGTCACAAATATTGCTTGTTTGGATCAACAAATCAATGCAAGTTGCGCTGACAGTGGGTAAATAAAATGTAATTTTTGCACAGTGCCAAAATTAATTCTTGTTACTCCACTGTAGATCGCCTAAAGCCTGTCATAAGCTACGGACGTATTGATCACAACACGGAGCTGGTGGTGGCACCCAATCTCTACAAGGGGCTGACCAATGGCAACAATGACAGCAATGGCAGCATCGATGACAACAACAGCAAGTTGTCGCGCAGCAAGACCAGCGCACAGGTTCGTGATGAGGTGACGACGCCAGCGCCGACAGGACTGGCACATTCGGCAACGATGAGCAGCGTGAAGAGCAATCCACAGCGTAACAAGCGGCAAGATCACATGGAACGTTTAAAGAAGGATTTGCGCCGCGAGAGTTCGAGAGTGTTTGAGTTTCGGGTCATACGAGGATTGTGGCAGGAGAAGGCGCAGGAATCGGATGTGTATATAAGACAGTCGCATCTGCCTGAGTTTATGGATCTGGAACAGTTCTACAGCATGCGCACGGCCGGCGACAAGGAATACTATGTGCGGGTGCGTCTGGTCAGTGACGATGACGATGGCGATTTGCCGGCGACAATTCATCCATCAATTGTAATAAATGCGAACCTCATGAAACTGCTGAACATCAAGGAACTGGAGCGCGTAGTGCTTCGTCCCAAAACAACCGTGTTGAACTTCGTCGAGAAGATCGAACTGTTTGCGCACAGGAAGACGCACTACAAAATCATTGAGAATTCATTTAAACGATTCGTCATCGAGAAGACACAAAAGGCGCCCATGTTATTCAATCAGGAGGAAGTGGTGCGTCTGGAGGATGATCTGCTTGTCACAGTGGGCATTTTACCCGAACATTTTCGCTATTGTGTTGTGGATGCACAGTTCCTAAAGGAGTCCAAGATCTATGCCGCTGATCTGGTGCGTCCAGTCAATGAGATCATCAAGGAGCAGCAGCCAGCAAAGACGCCACTGAGTGTTAAAGATCTCATACGTTTGCCTGAATATGATAAGATTGTCACTCAGGTGGTCAATGAGCTGCGCATGAATCTGTGCCTCAATGCTGAGAACTCAGTGCTGCGACAGGGCAATGTACTGATTACGGGCGCTGCGGGAACGGGAAAGACTGTGCTTGTCGAGCGCATCTTGGATCAATTGTCCCGCCAGCCGGACTACTGTTACTTCGACATCTTCTACTGCTCTCGCAGTAAGGGACGCAAGACGGAGTCCATCCAGAAGGATTTGCGTAATATTTTCACCAGCTGCCTGCAGCATGCGCCGGCAATTGTTGTGCTTGAAAATCTGGATGTGTTGGCCCATGCAGCGGGCGAACAGTCCAGCCAGGATGGCGAATACTTCAATCGCATGGCGGACACAGTGCATCAGCTTATCATGCAATACACAAGCAGCAACGCCATCGCCGTCATTGCCACCGTCACAGAGCTGCAGACACTAAACAAACGTCTTAGTGCACCACGTGGTCGACATCTGTTCCAGACAGTCGCTCGTCTGCCCAGTCTGGAACGTGCTGATCGTGAGCTTATATTGCGAGAGCTATGCAGTCACATAACCTCACGGGATCTCGATGTGGCGAAGTTCTCTAATCTCACAGAAGGCTATCGCAAGTGCGATCTTGTGCAGTTCGTCGAACGGGCCATTTTCTATGCCTATCGCATAAGTAAGTTAACTGACTGATTAACTCAGCTTATCTGGCTTATCCTAATCCGCTGTTTAACTGTGCAGGCAAAACACAGCCACTGCTGACCAAAGATCAGCTTGTCGAGTCCTTGGAGCACACTAATTCCTACTGTCTGCAGGGCATACAGAGCAATCAGAAGACTGGCAGTGATCCCCAGGCGCAAGAAATGCGCGTGGAGGAGCTACCTGGACTGGAGCCGGTGGTCAGTGTGCTGGAGGAAGTGCTCATGTGGCCCTCAATGGTGAGTTGTGGAAATAAGGCAGCTCCTTCGATCTCTGATTAATATTTCTCTCCCTCTCTCAGTATCCAACGATTTTCAATAATTCGCCGCTGCGCAACCAGGCGGGAGTGCTGCTCTACGGACCGCCGGGCACGGGTAAAACGTTCCTGGTCTCGCAGTTGGCCACCTGCTGGAGCTTGCGCATCATATCGGTCAAGGGACCTGAACTGCTGGCCAAGTACATTGGCCAGAGCGAGGAGAATGTGCGCAATCTGTTCAATCGTGCACGCAGTGCCAAGCCTTGTGTCCTCTTCTTCGATGAGTTCGACAGCTTGGCACCCAAGCGTGGCCACGATTCGACTGGTGTCACTGATCGTGTAGTCAATCAGCTGCTCACCGAACTCGATGGCGTCGAGGGACTGCAGGGAGTGACGGTTATAGCGGCAACATCGCGACCTGAACTGCTGGATCCGGCACTGCTGCGTTCGGGTCGCATCGATCGCCTGGTGGAGTGTCCACTGCCGGATGCGGTCGCGCGTGTGAGCATCTTTGAAGCCTTGAGTTCCACTCTAAATCTGGATGACTGCGTGGACTTTGATTGGTTTGCGGGACGTACACAGAACTACACTGGAGCCGATATACAGAGTATTCTGACCTCGGCAAACATGTCGGCTGTTAAGGAGGCGCTGGCACAATTCGGACATGAGGTGAGTGAAGCATTCGAATATACGCCGGAAGTGCTCAGAGAGTTCTTGTTAAGAATAGGCCCTTCCGTTCCCAGACAAGTGCAATAGTATATTAACTATTTTTGGGATTTATTAAGACGTGCCTAGCGTCTGCAACAGGATTAGATGGCAACGGGTTGGGAAGCGTAGCTAGAGTCTCTCTTGGTTTTGGGCTCTATGCGGGCTGCCGTGCCCCGCATGGTGTTTTTAGGTATATAAGTCACGTAACGGATATTTCCTTATTGATATGCGATTATCGCTCATGCGCACGTACAAAAACAACAACAGCAACAACAACAACAAAAGACACTGAGCACATTTTCTTGTGCATAAATTAAGCGCAAGGGCCGCGATAATACGAAGAATGCCAACCAAAATCCCTACTACCTTCTTCTCCCTCTACTTCTGCACACAAAACATGCTTAGAATAAAAGTAAAAAGAAAATAAAGAGAAGAAAACTACACACCACGACGGCAACAACAACAACAATTGCAACAACAGGTAGAACGCAAAGGAAACGCTGTCGTCGCCAGGATCGTAAAGGTTTCGCTCGCTCGCAACTTGTATAAATATTGTGTTGAAGTACCTCACGCACACACACACACGCACATACACATGAACATACACCCACGCATGTACATAGAGCTATCTACTATATCTCCATTCGGTTTTCACGATGTTGTCGCCGATCGACCAAAAGTTTTTGTATTCACTTCGGTTTTTTGTTGCCGTCTTGCGATCATCGATCGTTACTTTCAGTTGTACTCGCACTGTCAAGCAAATCGGTTGGTTCTCTCTCCCGCGGATCACTATACGGTTAGTGCAACGGAAGTGACACTACCCCCTTTCCCTCTCGTGTCACTGCTAACCCTTTAGCGGGGGCTTAATAAGTATTGGCAACGAAGCGGAAATGCACAAAAGTTCAGAGCAGGAACAGCGAACTGAAATGTGACAAAGTTCGTGTTCTTCTTGCGGCATTCGTTCGTTGTTGCTGTTGTCTTCGGACAAAGAACGTGATTTTTTGGGCAACACAGAAGAATTATGTCCACATTTAGACTGGCATGGAATGGGATCGTTCAAGAAAACATATAAAAGCAACTCAAGTGAAATGTGAATGCGAAACAAAACGAGAAATGCAAAGTGATTAAGATAAATACACAAGCTATACAGATGTGATATATAGTACTTGATATAGGAATAACTCAAAAAATATCTACATAACTCAAAATTTAAAGTGAAATATCATATGATTATTTCATATTGGAAATATATACAAATTATTCAAAATCAAGCTGAATGTTGCAAATTATATATTCATATGATTTATACTCTTATATCTTTATGTAAATGATCCCCAGCATTTAATAAAGTGACGCGTGTACGGAATAATTCAAAAGTGCTGCCTTATAGCGAATATTAACTAACCTTAACCTAACCCTTAAATACCAATTGGCCGGCACAAGTGGAAAATATAAAACCAATATTTATTATGAAACCTTTATTTTGAACCTGTTCAAAAGTTGTCTATGCTCGAAAAGATGATTGAATTTCTCTGATAAATGGCTATATAAAGTCGCCAATCAAAGTCTACTAAAGTACAAGATAAACGCCAAAAACTGTGCAGAAATTAGTAATTATAATAACACATACGTTTTAACTGACAAGATAAAAAAATTGGTTAAGAATCAAAAAAGAGAAATTGAATAAATTAAACATCGCATCGTGTGTGTGCATATATCAAACAATATTGACAAGAATAACAATGGTGTCTGACAAATGTCATATTGAAGAAAAAACAACAACAGTTGACGGCAAAAACAACAAGAAATACAAATTTCAGAAGTGCACAGTGGGCTAAAAACAAGGCTTAGGAAAGTGTGAGGGAACTTAAGTCCGAGATTCAAGATTGCTTTGCCAAGAAATGCACTGAAGTAAAGTCTTTTTTCGGCTCTGAAGATAATTATTGCATAATATTAAAAAAAATATCAGGCTATTTTATAATTGATTTGGCTTTAATGCAAGCTCAGTATTTTAAGCCTTTTGTTATCTACACAAATTTAGAATTTCGCAAATGTTTTAATGCAGAAATCAAGATAAAACTCTTAGATCGAAATCAATTCGCTTAGTGGCATGCGCTGAACAGAAATCTAATCAATATAGATTATCAAATATAGAATATAGGGTATAGGATTGTGCATTTGCAAAAAACGTCCGTTTCCGCTTGATAAGTATGCAAGAATGTTAGTCCGAGGCTATATAATCGCCAGGTTTTTTGGCAACAACACATGCAATAAGCCATAATTATTTTGCAGTAATTTCTTGACTTTATTAATATTAGGCCTTGAACCACTGTGCCACTGCAAGATCTGTGTTGACTTTAACAACTCAAGGGAATCACGATTATCATTATCATTAGTGCAACAACGAAAAGATTTCTAACTGTACGCAGTTAATGGAAAATGACGACATTTAACGCACTCGGCATGCGGCCCGATCGAACACACTTCATATAACATATATATATATATACACTATACGGATTGTCGCCTGCGTATATAGACAACGGAATAGACAGAGTCGACTTGGCAACGACTGTGGCTCATTACCAAGGCAGTGCACATAATGCTTGACTTTTTTTGTCTTTAGATTTATTTCTGTTGCGCGCATTGAAGAGAAAAAACTTTGTCCATAAATTATATAAAAAAAATAAATGAAATCTAAATAAAAATGTGAAAAATGAAGCTAAGCGCAAGACAAGAAGTGGCTTAGCAAGCAGCACAATTTGGCAACAACTTTGGCTAAGCAAACAACAATCACAGCAACGACAACAACAACAACAACAACAGCAATATTAACAACAACAACAACAACAAGAGTCGCGCGAGTTCTCGCCACACTTGAGAATGCAAAAACTGCGAATCATCGTTAACCTGATCATCGTGATCAACCACATCGTGATCGGCAGCGCTGACAGTTACAACAACAACAACAACAACAGCAACAGCACGTCGGGCTGCCACTTCGAGGTGCATCATTGCGTATTCGATGTGGTGCAATTGCAGTCGAAGGAGTCCCCACTTCGTCGCCATGTGCCCGAAGACGTGAACATCTCGTTGATCTGCCAGAAGCCTCTGCCCGTCTGGTACTATAAGAATCAGGTGATACACAGCGGCACCAGTTGGCTTCTGGATCGCGCCCGAGCCAGTGCATCGGGCAACTATGCCTGCCAGTACAGTGGTTCCAAGTGGGCCAATCTCACGTTGCAAATTGGCAATGGATTGGCCGCGGAAAGTCTTCAGATTAGCGACCAGGCTGCGCCAGAGTTCTACTTGCAACCCTTGAATACCAGCGGACTGCCACGTCTAGCGCAGCCCATTGTGCCGACAGTGCAGCGGACAGCTGGTGGCATGTTCCAAATGAATTGCCAACCCGCCTCCGATGTTCATCTTTGGAACAACATCACGTGGTTCCACAACAATAAACAAATCTTTGCGGGCACCTCAAATCGAATTCGCATTAAGAAATGGTCACTGGGCGTGTGGGAGTTGCAGCCACAGGACGCAGGTGACTATTTGTGCCGGCTGTGCAACCGCAACAACATCTGCAGCGACAGTCAGATTAGTCACCTGGAGGTCATCAGTCGACAGCACTCGACACCAGTGCTGAGTGAGGGTTATCCACGCAATGTGACTGCTGTGTACGAGGAGCATGTCAGCTTCGAGTGTCGCCTGGAGTATTCTCAGCTGGAGCCAAAGATAACTTGGGTGCATCCAACGGATGCGGGAGTGGACATCGCTGCGCTGCTGCAGCAACTGCATCACCGGCAGCTGTCGGACTTCCAACAGGACATCTTGTGGCCAACCAAGGAGGATCCACAGATGTTGCGCCTGGGCAGTGTCTTGAGCGTCGATGCTGGCTGGTATATTTGTGTGGCCGAGAATATTGTAGGACGCACAGTGGCTGCCGCCTACCTGCAAGTAATTCCGCCTGAGGCAACCACAACAACAACGGCGGCAACTACAACCAGCTCAACTTCGCCAGCAACAACGACGACGACAACTTCGACTGCCCAGCCGACGTTCAACGATGCTGACGACGATGCAGGTGTCGATGCGGACCCCAAGAACTCCACCGGGGAGTACAGACTGGAGTTCACGAAGCCAATTCAACGCCTGCAGCATTCCGTGTCGGGGAAGACGTTGAAACTCTCCTGCCCATATACTGCGTATCCGACGGCAAACATCAGCTGGAGCTTCAAGAAGACGGGCGAGACAGAGTTTCGTCCGTTGAAACGTTACATCGGTGGCTACTCCTATCGCACATATCACCTTAAAATGGAGGATATAATCACCACGGATTCAGCTGTTTATAAGTGTCTTATATGCAATCCCCTCAAGTGCATTGAAGATGAGATCAGGGTTATGGTGCACGATCGCTTTCCGGCCAAGCCAATCATTACTCCGCCGGCTAACAAGACGGCGCTGGTCAACAGCCGTGTGGTGCTCAAGTGCGACGTCATATCGGATAATGAACCCACTGTCTCATGGATACGCGTTATACAACAGAAAGGATCTTTAAATACTGACGGCAACGGGCCGGAGGAGGGACAAATGATTCGCGTCACGTTGAACACTTCGCTGGATACGCCGCATATACTGGAGCTGAATAATGTCAGCTACAGCCAGGAGGGCTGGTACACCTGCATAGCAGCCAGCTCGCTGGGCACCACCAATGCCAGTCTCTATCTGCACGTGGTCAATCATCTGCCCTTCATGAACCTGAGCGATCTGCTTGGCACGCATCCCTATGGCTTCGCCATGACTGCCATTATGATCCTATTGATCTTCCTGCTGGGCAGCGCATTCATAGTGTACATGCTGCGCCGACTGCGACGCGAGAAGCTGCTCAAGCATCGCATTGAGACGGTGCATCAGTGGACCAAGAAGGTAATCATCTACAAGCCGGCCAGTCTGGAGGGCAGTACGTTTGCGGGCGACCTGCAGATACCCGTTATAAAAATCGAGAAACAGCGCACAACATTCTCAAACACGACTGGCACGGGCAGCTCATCGGATCCTGCACAGGCTTTCAATGAGTACGAGTTTCCCCTTGACTCGAACTGGGAAATTGCCAGGCAACAACTTTCCCTAGGCTCAATTCTGGGCGAAGGCGCCTTTGGCCGGGTGGTTATGGCCGAGGCCGATGGCCTGACGCGGTGTCCACCTCCCGCTGGCAGTGGCAGCACCATCGTTGCCGTCAAGATGGTCAAGGATGAGCATACGGATGCCGACATGGCCAGCCTGGTGCGTGAAATGGAGGTGATGAAAATGATTGGCAAGCACATCAATATCATCAATCTGCTGGGCTGCTGCAGCCAGAACGGACCGCTGTGGGTTATTGTCGAGTATGCACCGCACGGCAATCTCAAGGATTTTCTCAAGCAAAATCGACCGGGAACGCTGCAGCGGCGCAGTGACAGCGATGGCTATCTGAATGACAGCCTACTGCTGGCACCGCAACAGCAGCTGGGCGAGAAGGAGCTCATTATGTTCGCCTTTCAAATTGCACGCGGCATGGAGTATCTCGCCTCGCGACGGGTAAGCAATGAGAAGAGACTTAAGCGAGTCCTTTTCTAACCACTGACCAATTCCCACAGTGCATCCATCGGGACTTGGCTGCACGCAACGTGTTAGTCAGCGATGGCTACGTCATGAAGATAGCTGACTTTGGACTGGCTCGCGATATACAGGATACGGATTACTATCGCAAGAATACGAATGGAAGACTGCCCATCAAGTGGATGGCACCGGAGTCGCTGCAGGAGAAGTTCTACGACTCCCAAAGCGATGTCTGGAGCTACGGCGTGTTGTTGTGGGAGATAATGACGTACGGTGAACAGCCGTATCCGAACATTATGTCTGCAGAGGAACTCTATAGTTATTTGATCACCGGTCAGCGCATGGAGAAGCCGCCGACGTGTACACTTAACATTTACCTGGTGATGCGGCAATGCTGGAACTTTGAATCGTCGGCACGGCCAACATTCGCCGAGCTGGTCGAGAGCTTCGACGGCATATTGCAGCAGTATAGCAGCAATCCGAACGACGCCTACTTAGATCTATCCATGCCAATGCTGGAGACGCCGCCATCGTCAGGCGATGAGCAGGACGATGAGGAGATGGGCGACTCTGAAACTGAAACATTCCGG